>JAWZYU010000008.1:4669452-7104539 GCA_038380435.1 Ryuthela nishihirai
AGTGGATGACCAGAATCACCAGGAAGACACCACAGAATAGAAGAGATAAAAAGGTTGTCACAGAAAATTCCATTAAATTTATTTATTTATTTGACCGCCCCTCTTGACTGCCTCAACGCCCCCCATTTTCCTCTGGATCCGCTACCTCCCCCATGGAAGGCTCCAGCGCCCACTGGGGGGCGGTATCGCCCCCGTTGGGAATCTATGATCTAAATGGTGCAGCCTTGCCCCCGATGTAGATAGCCGCGGCTTTCCATTCAACTTGGTAGTCTCGTGAGCCGGAACTGGGGATTGTCGTGGTTGCTGTGGTTGTGCAGCAACAAAGAGTACTTTGTATAGATAGATAAAACTATAGTTATAGTATAACAATGGGAATAAAATAAAACATATATATCAGTGGTTCTCAACCTTTTATGCTTCACGTACCCCCTGTAAATGTGTAAGTAACTGGCGTACCCCTTGTATAGATAGATAAAACGATAGTTATAGTATAACAATGGGAATAAAATAAAACATATATATCAGTGGTTCTCAACCTTTTATGCTTCACGTACCCCCTGGAAATGTGTAAGTAACTGGCGTACCCCTTGTATAGATAGATAAAACGATAGTTATAGTATAACAATGGGAATAAAATAAAACATATATATCAGTGGTTCTCAACCTTTTATGCTTCACGTACCCCCCTGGAAATGTGTAAGTAACTGGCGTACCCCTTGTATAGCTAGATAAAACTATAGTTATAGTATAACAATGGGAATAAAATAAAACATATATATCAGTGGTTCTCAACCTTTTATGCTTCACGTACCCCCTGGAAATGTGTAAGTAACTGGCGTACCCCTTGTATAGATAGATAAAACGATAGTTATAGTATAACAATGGGAATAAAATAAAACATATATATCAGTGGTTCTCAACCTTTTATGCTTCACGTACCCCCTGGAAATGTGTAAGTAACTGGCGTACCCGTTGTATAGATAGATAAAACGATAGTTATAGTATAACAATGGGAATAAAATAAAACATATATATCAGTGGTTCTCAACCTTTTATGCTTCACGTACCCCCTGGAAATGTGTAAGTAACTGGCGTACCCCTTGTATAGATAGATAAAACGATAGTTATAGTATAACAATGGGAATAAAATGAAACATATATATCAGTGGTTCTCAACCTTTTATGCTTCACGTACCCCCTGGAAATGTGTATCTAACTGGCGTACCCCTTGTATAGATAGATAAAACTATAGTTATAGTATAACAATGGGAATAAAATAAAACATATATATCAGTGGTTCTCAACCTTTTATGCTTCACGTACCCCCTGGAAATGTGTATGTAACTGGCGTACCCCTTGTATAGGTAGATAAAACTATAGTTATAGTATAACAATGGGAATAAAATGAAACCTATTTATATATACGCATTAAATTTTCTATTAATAAATTACATATATAGATAAACACAAAAAAAGACAAACAATTTAAGAAATCTTATAAAATTATAAACATTTTAATGGGTAATCAGTGAATCAGCTCTCATGGCATACCCCAAAAAATTTAAAAGACACTAATTTCACGTTGAGTTGTTTTTCCTCTGAGCGGCACTTTTTTCGCATAGTTGGCTAATGACCAGGTCACAAGAACCCCAAGGGATAACAGAATGTTGGTGGGAGGGGACTTACTGGCAGGTGTTAGGAGACAGATAGTAACCTCTTGTAAAGACCATCAGTTGTGATCTTTAACGTACACAGGGTATGGCTCTCCCGCACACAGAACACGGCTTAACGTCCCATCCAACGGACGGCAGCCTTCCCAGGTTATCTCCTACTGACCGAAGGCAAAATGGGGGCTTTTGGGGTCATAAATCCCAACGCTGGCGCAGCTGGGTTGGATTGTTTTACCTCTATGCGGCACTTTTTTGCACACCATGGGCTAAATGGCCAGGTCACAGGGACCCCGAAGGTTCAGAGAATGTTGGTGGAGGGGACCCACTGGAACAGCTGTTGGGAGACAGATGGTAGCCTCCCGTCAAGGCCATCCAGTTTTATCTTTAACGTTGGATTGTTTTACCTCTGATCGGTACTTTTTTGCACACCATGGGCTAAATGGCCAGGTCACATGGACCCCGAAGATTCAGAGAATGTTGGGGGAGGGGACCCACTGGAACAGCTGTTGGGAGACAGATGGTAGCCTCCCGTCAAGGCCATCCAGTTTTATCTTTAACTTTGGATTGTTTTACCTCTGATCGGCACTTTTTTCACACCATGGTTTAAATGGCCAGGTCACATGGACCCCGAAGGCTCAGAGAATGTTGGGGGAGGGGACCCACTGGAAC
The DNA here is from genome assembly GCA_038380435.1 of Ryuthela nishihirai. Taxonomy (NCBI): domain Eukaryota; kingdom Metazoa; phylum Arthropoda; class Arachnida; order Araneae; family Heptathelidae; genus Ryuthela; species Ryuthela nishihirai. The sequence goes on from JAWZYU010000008.1 coordinate 4,671,792, forward strand.
AGCTGTTGGGAGACAGATGGTAGCCTCCCGTCAAGACCACCCAGCGTGTTCTTTTACGTGCACAGGGTATGGCTCTTCCGCACAAGGAGTCACGGCTTAAAGTCCCATCCGACGGACGGCGATCTTTCCAAGCCCATCGGTGTCCCCTACTGACCGTGGGGAAGGCGGGGAATTTTGCGGATATAAATCTCAACGCTGACCCAGCTGGGACTCGAACCTGGGAATTGCAGATTACGAGCCTGGAGTGCTACCGACTGAGCCACCCCCGCCCCAAGAAGAATAGCAAGAAAACAATAGCGAAGTAACTTTCAAATCACAGTCAGGAAAGTTCACTCACGAGGTATTAGAAAAATGAAAATCTCTGGATGGAAACATAAAACAAAAACCACGTATTAACTTTAATGTAAAATGTCTCTGGGCGATCCGAGCTCGAAATTCCTGACTCTCAGTCTCGTGTTTCAAGATAGCTTGTGTTCAACTTTGCAATTCAGAAGAATTCAGACTTTGTTTTCTCCAAAATTTAAAACTTTGTTTTCTGAACTTCAGAACTAAGAAAAATTTGAGGCAAGTCTGTCGACAAGTTGATGCTGAAGTTTCGTTTCGTCATGTCGTCATGGACAATAGATGCTGAAGTTTCGTTTCGTCATGTCGTCATGGACAATAGATGCTGAAGTTTCGTTTCGTCATGTCGTCATGGACAATAGATGCTGAAGTTTCGTTTCGTCATCGTCAAGCATCGACAATAGATGCTCAAGTTTCGTTTCATCGTCATCGAAAATAGCTTCTCAAATTTCGTTTCGTCATCGTCAATCATAGACAATAGATGCTTAAGTTTTGTTTCGTCACGTCAATCGTAAACAATAGATGCTTAAGTATTGTTTCGTTACGTCAATCGTAGACAATAGATGCTGAAGTTTTGTTTCGTCATCGTCAATCATAGACAATAGATGCTGAAGTTTCGTTTCATCATCGTCAATCATAGACAATAGATGCGTAAGTTTTGTTTCGTCACGTCAATCGTAGACAATAGATGCTGAAGTTTTGTTTCGTCATCGTCAATCATAGACAATAGATGCTTAAGTATTGTTTCGTCACGTCAATCGTAGACAATAGATGCTGAAATTTTGTTTCGTCATCGTCAATCATAAACAATAGATGCTGAAGTTTCGTTTCGTCATCGTCAATCATAGACAATACATGCTTAAGTTTTGTTTCGTCATCGTCAATCAGACAATAGATGCTGAAGTTTGGTTTCGTCATCGTCAACCATAGACATAGATGCTGAAGTTTCGTTTCGTCATCGTCAACCATAGACATAGATGCTGAAGTTTCGTTTCGTCATCGTCAATCATAGACAATAAATGTTTAAGTTTTGTTTCGTCATCGTCAGCAATAGATGCTGAAGTTCCGTTTCGTCATCATGGAAATGAGATTCTGAAGTTTCGTTTCATCATCATCGAAAACAGGTACTGCAGTTTCGTTTCTTCATCGTCATCATCGACAATAGATGATGAATTTTAGTTATGGTCATAATCGACTGAGTGTATTTAGCGATTTATATGAGTATCGAAAAATACTGGGTTGGGTTGTTTTACCTCTGAGCGGCACTTTTTTGCACACCATGGGCTAAATGGCCAGGTCACACGGACCCCGAAGGCTCAGAGAAGGTTGGGGGAGGGGACCCACTGGAACAGCTGTTGGGAGACAGATGGTAGCCTGCCGTCAAGGCCATCCAGCGTGTTCTTTAACGTGCACAGGGTCTGGCTCTCCCGCACACGGGACCACGGCTTAACGTTCCATCCGACGGACGGCGGCCTTTCCAAGCCCATCGGTGTCCCCTACTGACCGTGGGCAGGGCGGGGAGTTATGCGGAGATAAATCTCAACGCTGACCCAGCTGGGACTCGAACTTGGGAACTACAGATTACGAGCCTGGCGCGCTACCGACTGAGCCACCCCGCCCCACCGAAAAATACTGGGAGTAGAGCAATTTATTTCCAGTATTTATTAACACGTATTATTGGTAATCATGCACACTAAATAGTATTGAGTGCCAAAGATGTCGATTTATCCGTTACATTCATTTTCATCCAAAGCATTACTAATGAACACGACTTCCTCCATCAAGGCAGCAACTTAATGTGCGTTAATTCCGGATACCACAACGAAACCTACATCAATAATCTGATATCTCCAGTGTGAAATATACAAATTAGGGTGTTATACGATAACTCTGCAACAGATGTTGCAGAATCTGTTTTAATTCCGAGTGTCTTCTGTAATAGAAGGTGATAAAGTAGCGTATCCATCTTCATTTATGATTTAATTATCGCGTTCACTGCATGCAGTTAATCTCTGGCAGTTCATTTAATGAATTATTCGGAAGTCAAACTTTCCGGTGCACAAATAGGAAACGGGTGATGAAATTTATATTCAAGAAATTTTGTATTTTGCCTCAATCGTTAATCGACGGGGCGGGGGTGGCTCAGTCGGTAGCGCGCCAGGCTCGTAATCTGCAGTTCCCAGGTTCGAGTCCCAGCTGGGTCAGCGTTGAGATTTATCTCCGCAAAATTCCCCGCCCTGCCCACGGTCAGTAGGGGACACTGATGGGCTTGGAAAGGCCGCCGTCCGTCGGATGGGACGTTAAGCCGTGGCCCCGTGTGCGGGAGAGCCATACCCTATGCACGTTAAAGAACACGCTGGATGGCCTTGACGGGAGGCTACCATCTGTTTCCCAACAGCTGCTCCAGTGGGTCTCCTCCCCCAACCTTCTCTGAGCGTTCGGGGTCCATGTGACCTGGCCATTTAGCCCATTGTGTGCAAAAAACTGCCGCTCAGAGGTAAAACAACCCAACGTTAAAGAACACGCTGGATGGCCTTGACGGGAGGCTACCATCTGTCTCCCAACAACTGTTCCAGTGGGTCTCCTCCCCCAACCTTCTCTGAGCCTTCGGGGTCCATGTGACCTGGCCATTTAGCCCATGGTGTGCAAAAAAGTGCCGCTCAGAGGTAAAACAACCGAACCCAACCGGTTAATCGACGCAACGCACCCAGAATTGAGATTCATCTGTTGTGGTAAGGTATGTGTAAATCGCAAAGTAATAGTAACGTAAAGTAAAAACGAAAACAGTGACTCCAACTTAAGGTAAGAAGAAACAACATTATATAACGCTAAAGTAAAAATGTAAATAAAAACACGACTAAATCCTACGCAAAAAAACCATATTACTGAAAAATTATATTCATAATATTTTCTTTTTTTCTATTTTATTTCTATTTTACGATATTACTTTATTAAAACATTTATTTAAAAGGGAAATGGTAACGTAAATAGAGACCACGACTAAATCCAACCTGTAAAAAACTAAGGTAATGGTAATCTAAAGTAAAAAACGTAACTGAAAGTAGTTAACTAACGTCAACGTAAAGTAAAAAAAAACAACATAAAGTATGGTAATGTAACATAAAAACGTAAATAAAACAAAATAACGAAATCAAACATAAAAAAAATTAAAATAAAAAATAAAATAAAAAATAAATAATAATAATAAAACGCTATGGTAACTTAAAGTAAAAACGTAAATAGAAACCGTTAGCTAACGTCAATGTAAAGTAGGAAAAAAAATATAAAGTAATGTAACATAAAAACGTAAATAAAAAACATGACGAAATCAAACATAAAAAAATAAAAAAAAAAATAATAATAATAACGTTATGGTAACTTAAAGTAAAAAAGTAAAAACACAAAAAGAAACTGTTCACTAACGTCAACATAAAGTAGAAAAAATGATAACGTAAAGTAAAAACAAACACCGTGAACTAACGTTAACCTAAAGCAACGCTGTTCAACTAGCGGCCCTCACAAGGATTTTTGTTCCCCGCGAACAAAATCAAGTTCTTACTTGAAATTTTAAATAAATATCTGTAATCCACCTTATAATTTTTTGTCAACTTGTATTACTTTTCTTGATATGCAATCTTCAAATTACTCATTCTATAAAGTTTACAAAACATTCTTAAGCCGATCGGCAAACATATGAAACCTTTTAAGAGCGGTGTGGCGTCATCAAACAAATATTTTTATGAAGCTGCAGTAATAAGAAGCATCTAACGATAGCACGAGAGTAGTTTATTACCAAACTGGCGTACCCCCTTTGCACAGTGCTTTCCCCCCCTATGTCGCAATCGTCCACGTTGCCTTCTTGACTTGGACCCCCTATGTCGCAATCGACCGGAAATTCTTGTTTCAAAAAAGAGGCCTCTTTTTTGAAACCAGGATTTTTTCAGTAGTATTACGTTTTATCACCCTTCGTCCCCTTGCGCGAAACAACAGGATTTCGATCGCTTCAGGTCGTGTTTCAGCTGTTAGTATCCCTCCACTTCGTTCTTAACGCATCAGGATGTTGTGTTATTCTAAGTTTGAAATATTCTCGATTGAACGTTCTGTCTTCTGTATTAGCAGAACACACACACACACGCTTTGTTCGTTACGAGACATCTGACAGGAAACGTAACGTAAGACGTAACGTAAGACAGTCGTGTTCAAAAAATATTCGAACGTGCTGAAGAAAAATCCTTACATCTCCTGAAATATGAGTATTCAAGTTAAGATCTGTGATGAAATATTTTGCATAGCCACAAGTCTCGTTTTAAATTGTTAGCTTCTTCTGTAGCAAGCAAGTGTCCGTAAGACAATATGTTTATTCTTGCATGTGAACAAACACACATACACACACATACGATAACATATGCACATAAAGATGAAACACATACAGACACTTTAACACACACACACACGCACAGAGAGAGAAACAAACATGAAGACGTATAGACATACAGAGAAACGAATATGTGCACACAGACATCTTAACACATACGCATGAAAACATATACATATAAAGAAACATATTAACATACATCAACATACACACACACTCACATACGCACACATGAAATATTTTGCATAACCACAAGTCTCGTTTTAAATTGTTAGCTTGTTCTGTAGCAAGCAAGTGTCCGTAAGACAATATGTTTATTCTTGCATGTGAACACACACATACGATAGCATATACACATAAAGATGAAACACATACAGACACTTTAACACACACACAGAGAGAGAGAGACAAACATGAAGACGTATACACATACAGAGAAACGACTATGTGCACACAGACATCTTAACACATACGCACGAAAACATATACATATAAAGAAACATATTAACATACATGAACATACACACACTCACATACGCACACATACACACACTCACATACGCACACATACACGATTCACTGAAACACGCACACACACACCTAGAGAGAAACAAACATGCAGACACAGTTACATCTTGACATATATGCACACATCTACACGTACACACATTTCGTAGTAACATACATATTTTCACACACACACACACAGAGAGAGAGAGAGACAAACATACAGACAGACATACGTACAAGACAGTGTGCTTTAGTGTAATGCGGTGCCCTGTGAACTAAAGAATCTTTCTCAAACCCAAACAGTATAACTTTCACGTACGTTCTGATATCAAAGATAATGTGCCTTCCTTCAGTGCAGCACCCCCATGGGCTAAAAGTCTTTCTCAAACCCAATCGTAGTGTGTTTTTTCACAGATGTGTTCCATGGGCAGTGATCGTTATCTCTATAGATTTAAATGTGAAGCATAGAGTTCGTATCTCTTTGTATGAAATCGCTTATAATGAGACAATATTTCCTTTAAAAGTGTGCTGGAGATATTTGGAGGTGATTCAGCCACACATTTAAGGTATTTTAATGTTTTGAAAGCAATTCTGTCTTTCCCGGTGTGTATTTATCTAATTTTTTACAGTTGTTTTTTCAGCTATTGGAACTTATATTGAAGTTATTCTGTCATGCGTCCACTGCATTTGAAGATATTTTGTCGTTCATTCATCAAATAATTTTAGCTCTTGACAAGAAAATGGTGCGAAATACATGAATGTAATAAAAAAATTAATATAATGGATAGTGATTTTTCTAGATCCTAGTACAGTAATATTTCATGTGAGAGGATGTCGGGACCTTGGTAGGAAAACAACACAAACGTTTATGTCTTACTATGGATCTCAGACCTTGGCTTTGTTAGATCAGAAGTAACTAACCTGCTGTCTATGAGATAGATTAGAAATATTCTCATGCAGGAAAAATAACTAAACACACATGAAATCCCGTGTTAGATTGTAGTGAAACACCTTATCTTTGTCGAAAAACTTGTGTTTGCAGCGAAAAATAGCCGTCTTCGCCCACACTTATGCACTTATTCATGCGGTGCCCCGTGAACTAAAGAATCTTTCTCAAACCCAAACAGTATAACTTTCATGTAGGTTCTGATCTCAAAGATAATGTGCTTTCCTGCAGTGCAGCACCCCCATGGGCTAAAAATCTTCCTCAAACCCTATCATAGCGTGTTTTATCACAGATGTGTTCCATGAGCAGTGATCGTTATCTCTATAGATTTAAATGTGAAGCATAGAGTGCGTATCTCTTTGTATGAAATCGCTTATAATGAGACAATATTTCCTTTGAAAGTTAGAAGATATTAGTATGAACTAAAAAAGTGGTGATGTATACACTATCTGATCGTTAAAATCAAACTTTAGCAAGTTAATATATCATTCTCTAGCTAGCGAGTCCGAAATTAGTGTGTCTTTGCTTTAAAAATAAATATGCCTTCACGCAGCTAATTGTCGTAACAGTTACAGGCTTTTTTCATACGACCCAGTAGAAGGGGGTGAGAGGATGTCGGGATCTTGGTAGGAAAACAACACAAACGTTCATGTCTTACTATGGATCTCAAACCTTGGCTTTGTTAGATCCGAAGTAACTAACCTGCTGTCTATGAGAAGGATTAGAAATATTCTCATGCAGGAAAAATAACTAAACACACATGAAATCCCGTGTTAGGATGCAGTGAAACACCCTATCTTTGTCGAAAAACTTGTGTTTGCAGCGAAAAATAGCCATCTTCACCCACACTTATGCACTTATTCAAACGTACCGAGGGGACCAGAAACTCTGAAAAGAGATAGCGGCTTGGGATAACCGACGAGAGAGCTTACATTACGTTTTATCGGTTGTTGAAGTCAGAGAATGCAAAGTTAGGTCTAGCAGATCGATTCTGGGACCGAACTTTTCATGGAAATACTGAAAATATTGTTGTTTTCTTATAAACACTGAGTTTTCAGATTTTAAATTTCCAAACTTCTGTGGTTCTTTACTGATGTTTTCTATATGCAAAGTATTTTGTGATATTCGTCCATCCGTGTGTACGCAATGTAGTATAGAAATGTGTATTCTCATGCAGGAAAAATAACTAATAGTGAAAACAACTTGTGTTTGCAACGAAAAATAGCCAACTACACCCACACTTATGCGCTATGTACCAGGGAACTATAGAACCAGGAAATCTGAAAAGAGCGTGAGATAGCGGCTTGGAATAACCGTCGAATAGTCGTTTTATTCTATCTTACAGTATTTGCGTTGTAATTTTCTGTTTTGAAGCGATTTTTTACAACCATCCCACTACATTTTTGTACTTTCTCTCTCGTCACAGTATGTTTTACAGTTATTGTGCCTTCCACTTCCAAAGAATTGTGAAAATATTCACCTATCCACTGAAATGTGTGTGCATTTACAGATATTCCAACACTCTTTACATTTTAGTGATTCTCATTGAATTTACCAACCATTTCGTTGTTTTTCTAATTTTCGTGTATGCATGTAATTTGATTTAACGACCTAGTCACAGGGTGTATCATGGGTTAAAGTACTACCCATTTCATCTCTTTTCAGGTTTGTATGACAGTAAAGCAAACTTGCAATCAGTTTTTCATTCTAAATGCTCGTTGTCTGCATATCACCGAAATTCCTCCTCATATGCCTTCCAAAAAGGTACATTGTAGGTTATCAACTCTAGTATTTGTCATCTTCAGGTATGAAGGCAGGAGCTGTGTAAACATAGCAGGGGTCAGTATCTGCCACCAAACACATCAGCTAAGAGGAGCACGTCAGTGTACGCGATATAGGCGTAGGTTTTTTTTTTATGTCGAATGAATATTTTCATTACACGGGTATATTCTTCTACCCCCTAGCGCTTCTCGGAGGAGCTAATGTGTGTCATCTCAATTTTAAGCGTTCTAATAAGATTATTTCATAACCTAAAGGACATCCATCTGCAAGGAATGTATTAATTGCATTCCCTATAATATGGAAAACAGCATTCTCCCTTTGAATTTCATAGAAACAAATTCTTAATGGAACAATAATGCTGCTTTTCATCGTCTGACAACAGTAGGAGATTTGCGTGCGCTTTAAATCTGAATGGTGTGATGCAGAGTGGGAACATCTCTTTCTCGTATCCAGATTGTTAAAGGGAAAATTAGACCTGATGTGTTTTCTTCTAAATGTATATAGTTGTTAAGGTGTTCAGTGTTTCCTATTGCAGGATACAAAGTGGCTAAAACAAACAAAACATTTTTTGTCGGAATTACATACATTAACAATAGCACGTTTTCATTAGTAATTCTCTTGGAGTAGGGATATAACTAGGTCCCGCAAGAGGCCAATGTTCATTCCACTATGGAGTACAGTATCCACTATGTGCTCCTTCAAATGAGGTCTTGATCTTCTTGCACATTGAATCCGATTCTCTGTTTAGGGATGATGTAGGAAGACTTGTGACACAGTTACTTCGGAAAAACGGGGTGCAGTGTTCGAAGGGGAGGCTTTTTGCTTGAAGCGCACTTGCACTGTAAGGTACCATTTAATAACTATTTTAAACTTTGTCCACTAAATTATTTTTCTGATCGTAATACATGCAATTGAATTTCGTTGAAACATATTTCTTCCCGACACTGTACCATAATTGTGTATTCTTATGGAAGTTGATTGATTCAAGTCACTGGTTCATTTCTAACAATAGTTTTTCAAGTAAGCTGAAATCTGGAGATGTTTTAGCACGAAATCAGTTTGGGTTCTTCCCAGTATTTTCCCAGTGATACCCAATTATATAATTAGTTTTTATTTTTAATGAAGGAAATCGTTTTACCAGTAGCAAATATTGTCGAGCGGATAGCAGGGCCAGAGTTGAGATTTATCTCCGCAAAAATCCGCGCCCTGGCGATGACGCTTCAGCTATCGGCACTGAGGTAGCGCGTTCAAATACGGCGACGAAAGCAAATATATTTTTTTTAAATACAGGAGACGTACTAAAAATAGTATGGACGTTGGATGACACCGATTAAATGCGCAAAAACTGATTTGGTTTAAAGAGGGGAGGGCTTAAAATATAGGTGGATCAATAGGTGGGTCTATGAAGAGGGGAGGGCTTAAAATATGGGTTAAACAGGGGAAAAACAAGAAAATTCGAGAAGGGGACTTAAAATATAGGTCAACCATGGGGTCTATGAAGAGGACTTAAAATATGGTCGGTTGCAACATAGGGGTCAAAGTCCAATCTGAGAAGGCAATGTGGATTCTAGGAAACATCTATTTTTAAACCTTATCAGTGTCAAATGCAGACACAGTGAAGCGCTGGACATTTGACCTTTTGACCTTCCAGCTGATAAAGGATTGCACCATATCGTGTGATGTGGCGAAAGTGCTGTTGTACCCACGGATAAACGATCTGAAGGATGTCAACAGGTAACGTACGATTTCCAATACACTGATAACGGACTTTGAAAACTTTTAGACTGGTGAACGTCTAAAGGTAGATCTTATATACAAGTCCTACGAATAATTTAAACCAAATTTTATTAATTTTTCTGTGGAACAGTTACTGTGTCATTCTTCTAGTAAAATACGTGGACCTTGGATCCGATGAGACTTTTTCCCGAAATTAACGTTGAGGTACGCTAGCGATGGAATGATTTTTTTTTTTTCCAGATTAAACTGATTTATTACGAGCGCTGGATGATTTTAATAAAGGTGAGTGAGAGTTTTTATTTACTAGGGGATCGATTAACGGGGTTGGAAAAAATGAATCCCAAAGAATTGAAATTTTAATAAAAGGGAATCGTTTAGCAGTCCTGGCAAAATGAACACCAAAAGATTTTTAATAGAGGTAACTTTTAATAGAAAGGGTTTTAATTAATAAGAATACAACTTTGAGAGTTGATTTTTACAATTGAGACTTGTGTCATCCTTTTCTGTGGAATTATTCTAAGACTTGTAATCCGAGGGAAGGAGGGTGCTTAAAATATAGGTCAACCAGGGGGTCTACAAAATCCAAGGCTTAAAATATATGTCAACCAGGAGGTATGCAAAATCCAGGGCTTAAAATATAGGTAGGGTTTAAAATATAGGTCAACCATGTTGGGTCTTTTTCGAGGTGTTTTTTACAATTGAGACTTGTATCATCCTTTTTTGTGCAATTATTCTGAGGCTTGCATCAGTCGTTCCGAGGGAAGGAGGGGGGGGGGGTTTAAAATATAGGTAGGGCTTAAAATATAGGTCGACGAGGGGGGTTTGCAAAATCGAGGTTTTAAAATAAAAGGTAAGTCTGAAATAAAGAAAAATCGAGACTATTCGAGAAGGAGGACTTAAAAATAGAGTAAAAACTAGATAGCACCAGGGTTTAAAAGGGGGAGGAATTTTTAATTATGAATTATTAATTATGATTATTAATGTCATGACAGTTGCGACACTGAGCCCAATTTCCTGTTGATTGTAACATAGGTCCTCAGAGTTCAGAAGGCAACGTGGACTAACACAGGTCAATTTCCGGTCGATTGCGAGATAGGGGGTCCAAGTCAAGAAGGCAACGTGGACGATTGCGACATGGGGGGGGGGAAAGCACTGTGCAAAGGGGATACGCCAGGTTGGTAATAAACTACTCACGAGTCGCTCTCACTGCGCATGCATATGGCACGCATTGTCTAATGTTGCACTGTATTTTGCACCAGGAGACATTGTGGGGCATTTCGCTGAGACTAAACGACGTAATGGAAAATGTTGTCAAAATTACTATATAATTCGTGGCGGAAATCGTTGTCTTATACACAGAAAATTTAAAACTTTTTTGGACGAACTGCGGGGCGGGGTTGGCTCAGTCGGTAGCGCGTCAGGCTCGTAATCTGTAGTTCCCAGGTTCGAGTCCCAGCTGGGTCAGCGTTGAGATTTATCTCCGCAAAATTCCCCGCCCTGCACACGGTCAGTAGGGGACACCGATGGGCTTGGAAAGGCCGCCTTCCGTCGGATGGGACGTTAAGCCGTGGCCCCGTGTTCGGGAGAGCCATACCCTGTGCACGTTAAAGAACACGCTAGATGGCCTTGACAGGAGGCTACCATCTGTCTCCCAACAGCTGTTCCAGTGGGTACCCTCCCCCAACCTTCTCTGAGCCTTAGGGTCCTTGTGACCTGACAATTTAGCCCATGGTGTGCAAAAATGTGCCGCTCAGAAGTAAAACAACCCAACGTTAAAGAACACGCTGGATGGCCTTGACGGGAGGCTACCATCTGTCTCCCAACAGCTGTTGAAGTGGGTCCCCTCCCCCAACCTACCCTGAGCTTTCGGGGTCCATGTGACCTGGCCATTTAGCCCGTTGGATGAGACGTTAAGTCTTGGTCCCGTCTGCAGGAGAGCCTAGGAGCCTAGTAAAGAGACTAGGAGAATAAACAGCAGTTGCTATTCATAATTTACTTAAAACTGTTTTAACAAAATCGGCCACAAAGATAAATTTACGTTAGGTTCTTGTTAAAGCATCTTCTAGTTTTCTTCAATTAATTTTTTTTGAGAAAATGGCTAGATCAATCATAAAAGGGCATCTGTTGTTAAATGTTCCAGCTTCTCTAACTCTTTCAACGTTAAAAGAATATTGTTGAAACTCTCGATTTCTTTCAGATATTGATTTCATCTCTAGTGACTTCTATCACTAACAAAGTCCTAAGCATTTTTCCGCATCAATTGGTGAAATTTAAAGATTTTAAAATACTTTGGAATATTTCGTTTAAAATAATGAATGGTAGCTTTTAAAGTAAATAATAGTGAATGATTTGTTACAACAGTTTGTTTTTTCTTTGGAAATAAATATTTGTGAATAGCAAGGTTTTAACTAATGTTCCAGCATCCATAATTCTTTAAATATTAAACGAACTTTGCGGGAAATACATATTTTTAGATATTTGAGTGAACGCTTCCTTTTATCTTGCATGGTATTTTTTTCGTAAAAAGTATATTTTTAAGGTTAGGAAAATTTGAATGCGGTTTTCCATTCAGATAACGTGGAAGTGCCCAAACACCGGGGCGGGGGTGGCTCAGTCGGTAGCGCGCCAGGCTCGTAATCTGTAGTTCCAAGTTTCGAGTTCCAGCTGGGTCAGCGTTGAGATTTATCTCCGCAAAATTCCCCGCCCTGCCTACGGTCAGTAGGGGACATCGATGGGCTTGGAAAGACCGCCGTCCGTCGGATGGGACGTTAAGCCGTGGCTCCGTGTGAGGGAGAGCCATACCCTGTGCACGTTAAAGAACACGCTGGATGGCCTTGACGGGAGGCTACCATCTGTCTCCCAACAGCTGTTCCAGTGGGTCCCCTCGCCCAACATTCTCTGAGCCTTCGGGGTCCATGTGACCTGGCCATTTAGCCCATTGTGTACAAAAAAGTGCCGCTCAGAGGTAAAACAACCCAACAACCCAACCCAATAGACGAACTGCATGCTGAGTATGGCGATCTGCTGTTACATAGTAATATTCGCGGGTTAATTGCTGTCTTTATAATCATGTTACTGGGTTTAGAAGCAAACTACAATTGTTGAAATCAAATTTGCAGGAAAACAATTCATTTTGAAACTTGTAAAGAGTTCTACGAAGAAATGAAGCAACTTAGTAAAGCAGTAAATTTTGAAAAATTTGTTGGGTTGGGTTGGGTTGTTTTACCTCTGAGCGGCACTTTTTTGCACACCATGGGCTAAATGGCCAGGTCACAAGGACCCCGAAGGCTCAGAGAAGGTTGGGGGAGGGGACCCACTGGAACAGCTGTTGGGAGACAGATGGTAGCCTCCCGTCAAGGCCATCCAGCGTGTTCTTTAACGTTGGGTTGTTTTACCTCTGAGCGGCACTTTTTTGCACACCATGGACTAAATGGCCAGGTCACAAGGACCCCGAAGGCTCAGAGAAGGTTGGGGGAGGGGACCCACTGGAACAGCTGTTGGGAGATAGATGGTAGCCTCCCGTCAAGGCCATCCAGCGTGTTCTTTAACGTTGGGTTGTTTTACCTCTGAGCGGCACTTTTTTGCACACCATGGGCTAAATGGCCAGGTCACAAGGACCCCGAAGGCTCAGAGAAGGTTGGGGGAGGGGACCCACTGGAACAGCTGTTGGGAGACAGATGGTAGCCTCCCGTCAAGGCCATCCAGCGTGTTCTTTAACGTTGGGTTGTTTTACCTCTGAGCTGCACTTTTTTACACACCATGGACTAAATGGCCAGGTCACAAGGACCCCGAAGGCTCAGAGAAGGTTGGGGAGGGGACCCACTGGAACAGCTGTTGGGAGACAGATGGTAGCCTCCCGTCAAGGTCATCCAGCGTGTTCTTTAACGTGCACAGGGTATGGCTCTCCCGCACACGGGGAAAAATTTGTTCCTAAATTAGATATCCTAATTGAAGATTTTCACAGAAGATTTTCTCAATTTGATGACCTTAAGCAAATTTCAAATTTATTCAGTAATCCATTAAATATTGATATTAGCACCGTAGATCCTAAATATCAAATGGAATTATGTGACCTTCAGGCCGACCCAATTATTCCATGGAGAAACTGAAATAGAATTGTTCAAACTTTTGCCTAAAGAAAAATATTCAAAAATGAAAACTTTGGACTCCAAATAATTTCTATGTTCGGAAGAACATATATCGGCGAGCGCGCATTTTCTGATATGAAATATCGTATATTTCCGCAGATAAGACGATAGTTGAATCATAAAAAAGGCCCCCAAAATCCGGGTCGTCTTATAGGACAGATGCAAAAAAAAATTAGATTGAAATTTATATAAATTGAAACCATTATTACTACAACATATCGAAAAATCTATCATATTATTCAAATACGCTATATGATAATACATTACATTGTAATAGTAAATAATACATTACAATGTAATAGTAAATAATACATTACAATGTAATAGTAAATAATACATTACATTGTAATAGTAAATAATACATTACAATGTAATAGTAAAACGATACTAAAACAAAATAAATATTAAAAGTTATGTTTATTGAGTTACTGAGGAAAAAACGGTCAAACCGTAATTATTTACTAGTACAGAGTAGGGTATGTCCACAAAATAGAATAGCCCATACGACGCTTTTGTGAAAAGTCAAGGTCATTACCCGAATGCCCGAATCAGTCCGAATGTTTGCAAATAGGACATAATTCCGTATACGCTATACAGGATTATTATCCAGATGATGATCGCCGATCTAAACTAAATTCATAGGCCGTTGATAGTTTGGGGTCGTCTTATAGGACAGATATATGCTAAAAGTATAAAACCTTGACGAAAATTTATACCTCGTCTTATCGCAAGGTCTCTTATCTGCGGAAATATACGGTATATAAAATCAAGATACAGAAACTGCTTGAAAGACTCTACACTTGAACATAAACTTCGGCTCGTAAAAACAAATATCGATATGGACTTAAAAGAAATTATTGCCCAACAACTACGGCCACAATGCTCCCATTAAATTTATTAAATATTTGATAACGTTTAGAAAATTTATATTGGTTTATTATGACTTATTATTTTTCGTATAAATAAAATAGTTTTTTGAGGTTTTTGAGGTTTATTATTACTTATTGTTTTTCGTATAAATAAAATAATTTTTCAGGTTTATTATTCGTGTCATGTGACACGAATAATAAATATATAGATATAGATATAGTGATATACAGATATAGTGATCTGGCAACCTTCTTGTCACGTGACACTAAGGTTGCCAGATCACTAATTTCTAAAAAAATATTGCCAAATATTTTTTCTGAATTCTATAATCAACCATGGTGTTAGGATACTTTTTTGAGCGACTGTAGGTGGTCATATTATTTTGATACTAAAACGTGTGGGCTCACTCACGGAAATATTGAGCGTGTGCAGTTACCGTTCACAGCAAACTGGAGCGTGTGCAGTAACTGCACACGCTCCAGTTTGCTGTGAACGGTAACTGGAGCGTGTACAGTTGATGTACACGCTCCAGATATTTTTCCTGAATTCTGTAATCACGTGACACGAAGGTTGCCAGATCACTAATTTCTAAAAAATCGTTGTCAGATATTTTTTCTGCATTCTGTAATCAACCATAGTGTTCCGATACTTTTTTGAGCGACTGTAGGTGGTCATATTATTTTGATACTAAATCGTGTGTGCTCACTCACGGAAATATTGAGCGTGTGCAGTTACCGTTCACAGAAAACTGGAGCGTGTGCAGTAACTGCACACTCTCCAGTTTGCTGTGAACGGTAACTGGAGCGTGTACAGTTGCTGTACACGCTCCAGGTACTTTTCCTTTTCCCTCCAGGTCCTATTTAGGAAAAGCACCTGGAGCGTGTGCAGTAACTGCACACGCTCCAGTTTGTTGTGAACGGTAACTGGAGCGTGTACAATTCTGTAATTACGTGACACGAAGGTTGCCAGATCACTAATTTCTAAAAAAAATCGTTCCGGATATTTTATCTGAATTCTGTAATCAACCATAGTGTTCGGATAGTTTCTTGAGCGACTGTACGTAATAAGTAGTTCCCAGGTGAGTGCCTCATCTGTAGCAGGGTTGAGGTTTATCTCCGTTAAACCCGCACCATTCCCTCGGTCAGAATGAGGACACCAGCGGCTTGGCAATCGGCAAAACCCATTCAGTCCACAAAATAATTTATTGATTTATTGACCTCTACCGTCAAACACTTTGTATATTTATTTAAAATCACAGGAAAATCGGAAATTTTCATACAAACATCAAATCACTCGGATAGATATATGAATATAAAAAGAAACAACAAAACAGGAATATATATATACAAATACCAAAATCACATGAACAGATAAATAAATACCAAAAACCATGCAAACTAAAACAAAAAAAATCGGGGAAATATAAAACACCAAAATCACATGAACTACACAAATACAAAAATTCCAGGAACAGGACATACAAACACTGAAACTGCAGGAACTAATATATATATATCAAATCCATAGGAATAGATATGCAAACACTAAAACCACACGAATAGATATATAAATACTGAAAAGTCATGCGTACAGATATAAAAATATCAAAAAACACTTGAGTAGATACACAAACACCAAAATCTTCGAGGCATATATACAAACATCAAAATATTACGAATGGATTACAAACACTAAAATCACTGAATAGATAAATAAATATCAAAATCACATGAATTGATATATAAACATCAAAATCACATGAATAAATACATAAACATCAAAATCGCATGAACTGATATAAAAATACCACAAATCACGCGAAGAAATATACAAACACCAAAATCACAAGAGATTGTTGTACAAACAACAAAATCACAAAAGATTGGGTTGGGTTGTTTTATCTCTGAGCGGCACTTTTCTGCACACCATGGGCTAAATGGCTCAAGGTCACATTGACCCCGATGTCTCAGAGAAGGTTGGGGGAGGGGACACATTGCAACAGCTGTTGGGAGACAAATGGTAGCCTCCCGTCAAGGCCATCCAGCGTGTTCTTTAACGTGCACAGGGTATGGCTTTCCCGCACACAGGATCACGGCTTAACGTCCCGTCAGAAGGACGGCGTCCTTTCCAAGCCCATCGGTGTCCCCTACTGACCGTGGACAGGGCGGGGAATTTTGCGGAGACAAAAGATTGAGTTAGGAACATCAAAATCTCACAAACAGATATACAAACACCAAAGTGGTATATACAAACACCAACGCTGGCGCAGCTGGGACTCGAACCTGGGAACTGCAGATTACGAACCTGGCGCGCTACCGACTGAGTCACCCGGGTCCCAGTTTCTGTATCATGCTAATATGTGTCTTTTTCAATAACTGAGGTAAGTATTTTATGTGGCAGAAAATGAAACTCATTGCACAGATAGATAAATGCCTCGGAAGAGCAGTTGTTTAAGTGTGTAATTTTAAATTCCATCTGGGCAAGGAGCCTTTTTTATTTTTAAATTCTTTCATGACTGATCTGATTTTATGTAGAGCTGTAAAATGAATAACTTCCAATCCTGGTGTTTGAAAGTATTTGGGGACTTTTAGTAAAACCAATATAGTCATCATCCGATGCGTGACGTTGGCATGGAATTGTGCTTCATACAATCTGCAAAAGAATCTGATTTTCTCTCCGTCTGAGAATGTCGTAACCAGACTGGGAGATGAACTAGTTTTTTTATTTTCGAGAGCCTTTGTCATATCCCTCAAGGATTGTTTCCAATGCAGAAAGAAACAACTCTCTGTTCCAATTTCCAGTTGCTATGTGTCGTATCTTATTTCTGACTGAGATTTTGAGACTGTTAAGAAGAGTTTCCAGAGCACATTGTCTAGTAGTTTGAGATTTTTTTCTCATTTTATTCGTATCTACGATAAAAGCTACAGCGTCAGGGGAAAGTACAGTGTCAGATGAATTGGATTCCATTGGGAAACTCTTTTCTCTTGTATCAGATTGCCAAACTGAACAGTATTTCTGTCGAGGCTGGTTTTACAGAAATTGTCCGATTTGGCTTTGATCTTGTTGTAATAGATGAACGTGCTGAAGGGAGTTTATGATAAACGTGACATGAATGCTCGTGCATGCTGTTGCGATAGATTTAATTTAGCCAACGAATTGGAACATAGAACCGATCTAACAAAAGAAAGATAGAATTGCAATATTGGGTTGGGTTGTTTTACCTCTGAGCGGCACTTTTTTGCACACTATGAGCTAAATGGCCAGTCACAAGGACCCCGAAGGCTCAGAGAAGGTTGGGTGAGGGGACCCACTGGAAAAGCTGTTGGGAGACAGATGGTAGCCTCCCGTCAAGGCCATCCAGCGTGTTCTTTAACGTTGGGTTGTTTTACCTCTGAGCGGCACTTTTTTGCATACCATGGGCTAAATGGCCAGGTCACATGGACCCCGAAGTCTCAGAGAAGGTTGGGGGAGGGGACCCACTGGAACAGCTGTTGGGAGACAGATGGTAGCCTCCCGTCAAGGCCATCCAGCGTGTTCTTTAACGTGCACGGGGTATGGCTCTCCCGCACACAGTGCCACGGCTTAACGTCCCATCCGATGGACAGCGGCCTTTCCAAGCCCATCGGTGTCCCCTACTGACCGTGGGCAGGGCGGGGTATTTTGTGGAGATAAATCTCAACGCTGACCCAGCTGGGACTCGAACCTGGGAACTACAGATTACGAGCCTGGTGCGCTACCGACTGAGCCACCCCCGCCCCTGAAAATAAAGGAGATAGGAAGTAAGATCAAATAAAGATATTAAAGGTTGGGTTGTTTTTCCTCTGAGCGGCACTTTTTTGCACACTATGAGCTAAATGGCCAGGTCACAAGGACCCCGAAGGCTCAGAGAATGTTGGGAGAGGGGACCCACTGGAAAAGCTGTTGGGAGACAGATGGTAGCCTCCCGTCAAGGCCATCCAGCGTGTTCTTTAACGTGCACAGGGTATGGCTCTCCCGCACACGGTGCCACGGCTTAACGTCCCATCCGATGGACAGCGGCCTTTCCAAGCCCATCGGTGCCCATAGTGTGCTAAAAAGTGCAGCTCAGAGGTAAAACAACCCAAACACTTCTACAACAAAGGAAATATGTTTGTCCTCCATTCAAATATTTCCTTTTGACATGTCATTTTTTAGTTTATTTATTTATTGATGTATGCATCTCGTATGCCAAATTAGCCTCCTTTGGATGAAGGACATATGAGTGCAATGCACCTGGTACAGTCGCTCAAAAAAGTATTCGAACACTATGGTTGATTACAGAATTCAGAAAAAATATTTGGCAACGATTTTTTTAGAAATTAGTGATCTGGCAACCTTCGTGTCACGTGACACGAAGGTTGCCAGATCACTAATTTCTAAAAAAATCGTTGCCAAATCTTTTTTCTGAATTCTGTAATCAACCATAGTGTTCGGATACTTTTTTGAGCGACTGTACTCTACTACAGTACTCTCTACTCCAATATTTCTTCAGTCTGCACATTTTACTTGAACAAGAGGATCTGATGAAATGAAAAGCTTGCTACAATAAAACAATCCCATTTTTACGTAATACGATTTTTTTTGCGTGAATTAAAGAGTTTGTTATTGTTACGTAACATAAAAATGATCATCCACTTAGCATTGTTTATCTTGCGGGGAGGGGGTGGCTCAGTCAGTAGCGCGCCAGGCTCGTAATCTGCAGTTCCCAGGTTCGAGTCCCAGCTGGGTCAGCGTTGAGATTTATCTCCGCAAAAATTCTCCGCCCTGCCCACGGTCAGTAGGGGACACCGATGGGCTTGGAAAGGCAGCCGTCCGTCGGATGGGACGTTAAGCCGTCTCCCCGTGTGCGGGAGAGCCATACCCTGTGCACGTTAAAGAACACGCTGGATGGCCTTGACGGGAGGCTACCATCTGTCTCCCAACAGCTGTTCCAGTGGGTCCCCTCCCCCAACCTTCTCTGAGCCTTCGGGGTCAATGTGACCCGGCCATTCAGCCCATGGTATGCAAAAAAGTGCCGCTCAGAGGTAAAACAACCCAACCCATTGTTTATCTTGCCATTTGGAGGACACTCTGATGATGATGAATTAATCGTCTTAATTCTCACTCTAATCCTATGCTAATTTTTCTTGATGTAAATTATTCAGAATACATTCATAATAAAATACGCATTACCTGGGTAAAATTCAAAAAATATACTTTTTAAACATATTGTTGCAATTTAAAATGCAACAATATGTTAAAATTTAAATAAAAATAAGCGTGAGTATAAATAAGTATATTTTAAAATACAAATTTTAGAGATCATAGTTGACTGTAAATAATGCAATTTATTACAAAAGCATGGATGAAATTACTTATAAACAAACTAAATACTGTCGTACATAGGGGGCGGGGGCGGGGTGGCTCAGTCGGTAGTGCGCCAGGCTCGTAATCTGTAGTTCCCAGGTTCGAGTCCCAGCTGAGTCAGCGTTGAGATTTATCTCCGCAAAATTCCCCGCCCTGCCCACGGTCAGTAGGGGACACCGATGGGCTTGGAAAGGCCGCCGTCCGTCGGATGGGACGTTAAACCGTGGCCCCGTGTGCGGGAGAGCCATACCCTGTGCACGTTAAAGAACACGCTGGATGGCCTTGACAGTAGGCTACCATCTGTCTCCCAACAGTTGTTCCACTGGGTCCCCTCCCCCAACCTTCTCTGAGCCTTCGGGGTCCATGTGACCTGGCCATTTAGCCCATGGTGTGCAAAAAAGTGACGCTCAGAAATAAAACAACCCAAGCCTGTCGTACATAAAGTAATAATGTTTTCCTTCCAAAGAGTCAAAACTAGCTCTGTCTACCCAATTGATCAACAACAATAAAAAAACAAAACCTTTTAATTTTTTATACTCAATGACCTTCTTTTTATCCTTCCCTTCCAGGCGTAAACCTTTCTAATTTTCTGTGTTAACTCATTAGGTTTTACACTAATAGATCTAATCAACCATCCGCGCACTCATCATATAAAATATGTTTTTCTTTTCAAACATTTAACGCGTATATACTGAGATTAACTGCGTCATCTTTCTCATATCCACAACTCCAACATTGCAAATTAGTATAAAGTGATCCTGATAATCACAATTACCAGACTAATTGTTTAACCAAGGACTTTTTTAGGGGGTGGCTCAGTCGGTAGCACGCAAGGCTCGTAATCTGCAGTTCCCAGGTTCGAGTCCCAGCTGGGTCTGTGTTGAGATTTATCTCCGGAAAAATTCCGTGCCCTGCCCACGGTCAGTAGTGGAGACCAGTGGGCTTGGAAAGGCCGCCGTCCGTCGGATGGGACGTTAAGCCGTGGCCCCGTGTGCGGAAGAGCCATACCCTGTGCACGTTAAAGAACACGCTGGATGGCCTTGACCTGAGGCTACCATCTGTCTCCTAAAGGCTGTCCAGTGGGTCTCCTCCTCCAACCTTCTCTGACCTTCGAGGTCCTTGTGACCTGGTCATTTAGCCTATGGTGTGCAAAAAATTGCCGCTCAGAGGTAAAACAACCCAACGTTAAAGAACACGCTGGATGGCCTTGACGGGACGCTACCATCTGTCTCCCAACAGCTGTTCCAGTGGGTCCCCTCCTCCAACCTTCTCTGACTTTCGAGGTCCTTGTGACCTGGCCATTTAGCCCATGGTGTGCAAAAAAGTGCCGCTCAGAGGTAAAACAACCCAACGTTAAAGAACACGCTGGATGGCCTTGACGGGAGGCTACCATCTGTCTCCCAACAGCTGTTCCAGTGGGTCCCCTCCCCCAACCTTCTCTGAGCCTTCGGGGTCCTTGTGGCCTGGCCATTTAGCCCATGGTGTGCAAAAAAGTGCCGCTCAGAGGTAAAACAACCCAACATTAAAGCACACGCTGGATGGCCTGGACAGGAGGCTACCATCTGTCTCCCAACAGCTATTCCTGTGGGTCCCCTCCTCCAACGTTCTCTGACTTTCGGGGTCCTTGTGACTGGTCATTTAGCCTATGGTGTGCAAAAAACTGCCGCTCAAATATGAAACAACCCAACATTAAAGAACACGCTGGATGGCCTTGACGGGAGACTACCATCTGTCTCCCAACAGCTGTTCCAGTGGGTCCCCTCCTCCAACCTTCTCTGAGCCTTCGGGGTCAATGTGACCTGGTCATTTAGCCCATGGTGTGCAAAAAAGTGCCGCTCAGAGGTAAAACAACCCAACCCAACTATGCCGATTACATGTTTCAAATAAAAAACAAACACATTGCGTTTAATATTTAAATCCGGGACATATTTCAATATATTTTGGAGTTTTTAAATAAATATTTTTGGTTTGGATGTATATCAATGTTAATAATATATGCAGTAGAGATATATCTGGCACAATTTTCCGAGCCCGAGACTTGACTACTCCTATAATTAATTAGCTAGAGAACGAACTACATGAATAACTAATTGGCCCGAGTTCGAATTACCTCTCTCTATTATTAATGAACTTGAGCTACATTTATAATTAATTGGTCCATGATCGAACTTCTCTAATGAACCCGAGCATTGCTAGAGAAGTGAAATCATTTCTAATGCAGTCTTAACGCATAAAATACATAAAAAATAAATACCCCCTCAAGCAGCTGCTTGCCACAGAGATCTGACAGGAGCCTGTCAGTTTACATGCCAGAGTAGAAGATCTGAGAGGATGGCAGGACCTCAGCAGAAAAACAACACATACAACCATGCCTTAACCCTGGGCTCGAACCCAGGTCCCTTAGATCAGTAGCCAAGCGCGCTAACCACTCGGCCCTGGGACACATACAATTATTAACGGGGCGAGGGTCGCTCAGTCGGTAGCGCGCTAGACTCGTAATTTGCAGTACCTAGAATCGAGTCCCACCTGAACCAGTGTTGAGATTTATATCCGTAAAACTCTGCACCCCGCCCACGGTCAGTAGGGGACACCGATGGACTCGGAAAGCCGGCCGTCTCTCGGATGGGACGTAATGCCGTGGTTCGGTGTACAAGAGAGTCTTATATCTTATATCTTTGATTAATATTAAGAGCTCCAAGCCTATGGCTTATATCTCGAAGTCTAAAGTAGTGACTGATTGGCAATAACAAAAGTAAAAAACAAACTCCAAAGGGGTCACACGGGCAAAACAAACTTCCTATAAAAAGCACAACTAAAAGTTAAACATGCGGATGTCATACACCACAATCTTATGACGCTTTGAATTGGTTTAAAACCAATGGATCATAATCAATCAAAGTCTAATTATATCAAGGATCATCTCCCACTGCCTCGAAAAAAGTCTGCGCGAGCTTCCGGGTTGGGTTGTTTTACCTCTGAGCGGCACTTTTTTGCATACCATGGGCTAAATGGCCAGGTCACATGGACCTCGCAGGCTCAGAAAAGGTTGGGAGAGGGGACCCACCTGAACAGCTGTTGGAAGACAGATCGTAGCCTCCCGTCAAGGCCATCCAGTGTGTTCTTTAACGTGCACAGGGTATGTCTCTCCCGCACACGGACCACGGCTTAACGTCCCATCAGACGGACGGCGGCCTTTCCAAGCCCATCGGTGTCTCCTGCTGACCGTGGGCAGGGCGGGGAATTTTGCGGAGATAAATCTCAACGCTGACCCAGCTGGGACTCGAACCTGTGAACTACAGATTACGAGCCTGGCGCGCTACCGACTGAGCCACCCCCGCGAGCTTCCGAATGTGGGTGTATATGTGGTCAGTGCTCAAATCAATGTGAATGGTCTTGTTTTCCACAAACCAGGGAGCACTGACCAGAGATCTGAGGATTTTATTTTGGAATCTATGAAACCTCCTGACATTGGTGTTGGTAGTATTACCCTACACTGGTGAGGAATATGTCAGGCCTGGCCGCAGAAGAGTCTTATAAAAAAATAATTTCTTTTCTGAAGGCAGTTTCGAGCTCCTATCAGTGGTTCAAGTTTACATCTAATGCAAGATAATCAAACTTTGGCCATTTTGATACCCAGACCTGAACAGCCTTGACAGAAGATGTGAAATTAATTTATGCATAAAAATTTAAATGATTTCATTTGTTTAAAATTTGACTTAAAGCTATTTATTTTAGGACTAGTTAAAGTAAAATAATTTATTCATTAAGATTTTATGAGAATAATTGAAAATATTTTAAAATTAATAACCAAATTTTTTTAAAAACAGAAGCTACCAGTTTGATTTTTAGAAATTGCGATATAATAATAATTGTCATATATTTCTTTTGGGCATATAGAGAGTATTTTTACTGGAGTATTTAGACCTGATGTATCTGGATGCGTTGGTCATATATATCCTGTGCACGTTAAAAAACACCCTGAATGGCCTTTACCAACTGCATTCTAGCAATTTTTCTGTTGGGTGCCTTTCCCGTCGTTCTCTGAGTCCTCGGAGTTCTTGTGACCTGGCCGTTTAGCCCATTGTTAACAGAAAAGCGCAGCTCAGAGGTAAAACAACCCAAATTACATCCATCTAAACATACAACTTTGAATATTCTGCTGTTAGTGAAGTATAACTGCCGGATGAATCTAGGTTGCTATGATTTATATGATTTTGTTATACACTTTTACATGAATCATTAAGAACAGAAACAAAAGTTTGACTATATAACATCAATATTTGATGTAAAGGTGTGATTAATGTTTATGATGTTTTAATTGTGCATTATTTATTGAATAATACAATAATAATAATAACTTATTTTCATTCTCTAAAACAGGAAGAGTCGAAGAGAGCTGTTTGACTGATACCTGATCTTTAATTAATCAACTAAAAACATTACCGCTAGAAGGAATTTTCTGTTTAGTTTAAAAACTATCAAGAAACTGGACTTAACAAGAGTGATTCAAACACTCATGCGAATAAAGCTGTACTTTTTAGTCGGTAAGTCTATACTTTAAACTTACAATATTTTAAGCACTAAAATGTAAGGTGTCAAAATTTTTGCAGTTTGGGAGATAGTGTGCTTATCCAAAATCCTTGTTGACCTTTTCCAGCAGGTCGGGGTGGTCCAGTCGGTTGTGGACCAGGGTCGTAATTATGCAGTTTCCAGGTTCCAGTCTCATCTACGCAAACATCGAGATTTATTTCCACAAAACTCCACGCCCTCTGTCTGTAAGGGATGCCGATGGGCTTAGAAAGCGAGTCTTCCGTCAGATGGGACGTTAAACCATGGCTCCGTGTGTGGGAGAGCCATACCATATGCACGTTACAGAGCACTCTGGATGGCCTTGACCGGAGGCTACCATCTGTCTCTTAACAGGTGTCAAGTTGGTCCCCTTCCCCGAATCCTATGTAAGCCTTTGGGATACTTGTGACCTGGCCATTTAACTCATTGTGTGCAAAAAAAGTGCACTCAGAGGATAAACAATCCAACCTGTGAGGGGGTAGGTTAGTCAGTCGGTCAGTCTGTCAGTCGGCAGCGCCAGACTTGTAATCTGCAGTTCTCAGGTTCGAGTTCCAGCTGGGCCAATGTTGAATTTTTCAAAGCAAAATTCCACGCCCTGCCCTCGGTCAGTAAGGGACACCGATGGGCTTGAAAAGGTTACCTTTGTCAGATGGGACGTTAAGCCGTGGCCCCGAGTGCGGGAGAACCATACGCTGTGCACGTTAAAGAACACGCTGGATGGCCTTGATGGGAGGCTACCATTTGGTTCCTATAGTTGTCCAATGAGTCTCCCCCAATCTTCTCTGAGCCATTGGGGTCCCTGCGACCTGGCCATTTAGCCCATTGTGCGCAAAAAAGGCGCTGCTCAGAGGCAAAACCACCCAAACCTGTAAGAAAGGCGAAATAGTTTTGATTGTAACAAGCCCCCCTTTGTGATTTTTGCATGAAATTCGGCATTGGAACTTGGACAACAACCAGAAACTCTCTGAGAAATTTTGAAGTGGCCACTACCATTTGCTGATGAGTTATGGGTGACACAGACACTCATATTCTTTTGCTATTACAGATGATTAGCAGAAATGTGTATACTGAACAAAGCTCTGGTATTATTAATTTTACAGAAATTTAAAAGTACTTCAAGTTTGAAGGTTTCATAAATATTCAGTTCTTAGTGAAGATTATATTTATTACCGTTTAATTTATTAACCCTAATATATTAGTGTACGTTAATTGGATATTTTGTGGTTGTAAATTACCTGTTGTAAATATCTGTAGATTAATTCGATATTTATGATGGGTTGGGTTGTTTTACCTCTTAGAGGCACTTTTTTGCACACCTTGGGCTAAATGGCCAGGTCACAAGGACCTCGAAGGCTCAGAGAAGGTTGGGGGAGGGGACCCACTGGAACCGTTTTTGGGAGACAGATGGCAGCCTCCCGTCAAGGCCATTCAGCGTGTTCTTTATCGTGCACAGTATGGCTCTCCCGCACACGGGGCCACGACTTAACGTCCTATCCGATGGACGGCAGCCTTTCCAAACCCATCGGTGTCCTCTACTGACTGTGGGCAGGACGGGGATTTTGCGGAGATAAATTTGCGCGCTGACTGGGCTGAACATGGGAGCTGGGGCTCGAACATGGGAACTAAAGATTACGAGCATGGCGCCCTACCGACTATGTTTATGATGAATTCCTTATTTATTATTCGTGTTACATTATAATCGTAAAACTGTAAACTGATATTCTGTAGAAATAGAAATTTGCGTTTATAACGTATTTCTTTCTTTTTTAATTAATAAACGGTACTTTTTAATTTTGTAAGATATGCTTTTTTCCTTTGAAAAATATGATCACTAAACTACTTTACGGGTCTTTGTCTCCATTGATCTCTCTATCACTAACCTTCTCTTCCTTCACCTTAACAGTTGGCCATATCCTCCATTTTAATCACAGCTGACCTGATCACTCCTTCCTTTGTTTCTAGAACGGTATCTTTCGCTAAACTCCTCTAACATCGTCTCTACAGCTGAGCCTACCACAAAAGTTCTCTATTTATGATAAATCTTTTTATATTTCTTCGTTTCCATCACTCACCCACTCACTCTTTCTTTGTCCTCGAAGCTGTTTCCTTCATTAAACTATTTCTTTTCTGTGTATCTCTGCTACGCCCTGTTCCCACTTTCCTATCATCTCTACAGCTGTCTTCATCCTTCAGCCACTCTATATTCCTTTATACCCACAGTGGTACTCATGATTCAGCCAGTCTATATTCCTTTATACTCACAGCGGTACTCATCACTCAGCCACTCTATATTCCTTTATACTCACAGCGATACTCATCACTCAGCCACTCTATATTCCTTTATACCCACAGTGGTACTCATGATTCAGCCACTCTATATTCCTTTATACCCACAGTGGTACCATCACTCAGCCACTCTATATTCCTTTATACCCACAGCGGTACTCATCACTCAGCCACTCTATATTCCTTTATACCCACAGCGGTACTCATCACTCTGCCACTCTATATTCCTTTATACCCACAGTGGTACTCATGATTCAGCCACTCTATATTCCTTTATACCCACAGCGGTACTCATCACTCAGCCACTCTATATTCCTTTATACCCACAGCGGTACTCATCACTCAGCCACTCTATATTCCTTTATACCCACAGCGGTACTCATGATTCAGCCACTCTATATTCCTTTATACCCACAGCTCCACTCCTCACTCAGCCAGTTTCCCCTCCTTTGTCCCCATAGCTGTTCTCTTCAGTAAACCATTTCTCTCGTCTTTATCCGTGCAGCTAAGCTCATCACTAACCCCTTTACCTCCACAGCTGTACTCATCACTCAGCGACTCTTCCTTTTGTACTTCATTTTGTGTGCCTCTCATTACACCACTCTCCTTATTTTTCGGCAGAGCGTTGATCATCACTAAATCCACTCTTCCTTTTATTCTCACAGTTTTTCCTCATGAAATCACGTTTCCTATTTTTCGACAGAGCATTGAAAATCATTAAATCACTCTTCCTTTTGTACCCATAGTTGCGCCACTCACAAAACCACTCTTTTTTATACTCACAGTTGTGCCTCTCATTATATCACTCTCTCTATTTTTTGACAGAACGCTGATCATCACGAAACCACACTTCCTTCTATATTTCCAGTTGCGCCTCTCATTAAATCACTATCCTTATTTTTTTTGACAGAACGTCATCACTAAAACACTCCTCCTTTTGTACTCACAGTTGTGCCTCTCATTAAATCACTCTCCTCATTTTTTTTGACAGAGCGTCATCACTAAAACATCCTCCTTTTGTACTCACAGTTGTGCCTCTCATTAAATCACTCTCCTTATTTTTTGACAGAACGTCATCACTAAAACACTCCCACTTTTGTACTCACAGTTGTGCCTCTCATTAAATCACTCTCCTTATTTTTTTGACAAAACGTCATCACTAAAACACTCCTCCTTTTGTACTCACAGTTGTGCCTCTCATTAAATCACTCTCCTTATTTTTTCGACAGAACATCATCACTCAAACACTCCTCTTTTTGTACTCACAGTTGTGCCTTTCATTAAATCACTCTCCTTATTTTTTTGACAGAGCGTCATCACTAAATCACTCCTCCTTTTGTACTCACAGCTGTGCCTCTCATTAAATCACTCTCCTTATTTTTTTGACAGAACGTCATCACTAAAACACTCCCACTTTTGTACTCACAGTTGTGCCTCTCATTAAAATCACTCTCCTTATTTTTTTGACAGAGCGTCATCACTAAATCACTCCTCCTTTTGTACTCACAGCTGTGCCTCTCATTAAATCACTCTCCTTATTTTTTTGACAGAGCGTCATCACTAAATCACTCCTCCTTTTGTACTCACAGCTGTGCCTCTCATTAAATCACTCTCCTTATTTTTTTGACAAAACGTCATCACTAAAACACTCCTCCTTTTGTACTCACAGTTGTGCCTCTCATTAAATCACTCTCCTTATTTTTTTGACAGAACGTCATCACTAAAACACTCCCACTTTTGTACTCACAGTTGTGCCTCTCATTAAAATCACTCTCCTTATTTTTTTGATAGAACGTCATCACTAAAACACTCCTCCTTTTGTACTCACAGTTGTACCTCTCATTAGTTCTCAGTTGTTCTCTCTAATTTTTTTGACAGAACGCTGATCATCACTAAACCACTATTCCTTCTATATTTCCAGTTGTGCCTCTCATTAAATCACCTTCCTTATTTTTGACAGAGCGTTGCATCACTAAACCACTCTTTTTTGTACTCACAGTTGTGCCTCTCATTATATCACTCTCCTTACTTTTTGACAGAACGTTGATCATCCCTAAACCACTCTTTTTTATACTCAAAATTGTGACTCTTTTTAAATCACTCTCCATATTTTTTGACAGAACGTTGATCATCCCTAAACCACTCTTTTATATACTCAAAATTGTGACTCTTTTTAAATCACTCTCCTTATTTTTTGACAGAACGTTGATCATCCCTAAACCACTCTTTTTTATACTCAAAATTGTGACTCTTTTTAAATCACTCTCCGTATTTTTTTGACAGAACGTTGATCATCCCTAAACCACTCTTTTTTATACTCAAAATTGTGACTCTTTTTAAATCATTCTCTGTATTTTTTGACAGAACGTTGATCATCCCTAAACCACTTTTTTTATACTCAAAAATCATACTAAAAATCGTGACTCTTTTTAAATCACTCTCCGTATTTTTTGACAGAACGTTGATCATCCCTAAACCACTCTTTTTAAATCACTCTCCGTATTTTTTGACAGAACGTTGATCATCCCTAAACCACTCTTTTTTATACTCAAAATTGTGACTCTTTTAAAATCACTCTCCGTATTGTTTGACAGAACGTTGATCATCCCTAAACCACTCTTTTTTATGCTCAAAATTGTGACTCTTTTTAAATCACTCTCCGTATTGTTTGACAGAACGTTGATCATCCCTAAACCACTCTTTTTTTATACTCAAAATTGTGACTCTTTTTAAATCACTCTCCGTATTTTTTGACAGAACGTTGATCATCCCTAAACCACTCTTTTTTTATACTCAAAATTGTAACTCTTTAAATCACTCTCCGTATTTTTTGACAGAACGTTGATCATCCCTAAACCACTCTTTTTTTAAACTCAAAATTCTGACTCTTTTCAAATCACTCTCCGTATTTTTTGACAGAGCTTTCATCATCACTAAACCACTCTTCCTACCCCGCTTACTATACTTATATTATTGTTTATAGCTGTGCCCATCACGATGGGACTGAAGATCATGCGCTTTGACGTTCCATCTCTTCTCGTTCCTGGTGACTCAGCTTACCTGACCTGTCTCTACGATCTGGGAAACGAAAAACTCTATTCTATCAAATGGTACAAAGACAAAGTCGAATTCTATCGTTTCTTCCCCAGTCTTGCTCCACAGTACATGGCTTTTCCTGCCAAGGGACTGGATATTGACGTAAGTAGCATTTCTTTCAAAGTTTTCAAGTAAATTTGGCAGATCTAGTTTAATTTCAAATTCTAGAAAACACTCTCTATTGTGTAAAGAATCTATGTCAGTTAAATCGAAGAGGTCATGCTTCGTTAGGTTGTTTTACCTTTTAGCGGAACTTTTTTTTCTGCTTGGGAGGGATGTATGACATAGCAGAAACGTCCTACTGGGGCAGTTGCAACACGAGAACGTGCACAGTGCATTTCTGCGGGTAATGACTACTCGATTGTTACTCCAAATTAAAAGCGGTAATTATTAAAAATTAAATAATTACCCCTTATTTATTAAAAGTAAAGTACGCCAGGCTCGTAATCTATAATTCCCAGGTCTACATTCCAGATTCGAGTCCCAGCTGGAAAAGGGTTGAGATTTATCTCCGCAGAACTCCCGTCCTGCCCTCGGTCAGTAGGGGCGGGGGTCGATAGCGCGCCAGTCGGTAGCGCGCCAGGCTCGTAATCAGCAGTTCCCAGGTTCGAGTCCCAGCTGGGTAGCGTTGAGATTTATCTCCGCAAAACTCATCTCCCTGCCCACGGTCAGTAGGGGACACCGATGGGCTTGGAAAGTCCGTCGGATGGGACGTTAAGTCATGGCTCCGTGTGCAGGAGAGCCATACCCTGTGCACGTTAAAGAACACGCTGGATGGCCTTGACGGGAGGCTACCATCTGTCTCCAAACAGCTGTTCCAGTGGGTCCCTTCCCCCAACCTTCTCTGAGCCTTCGGGGTCCATGTGACCTGGCCATTTAGCCCATGGTGTGCAAAAAAGTGCCGCTCAGAGGTAAAACAACCCAACGTTAAAGAACACGCTGGATGGCCTTGACGGGAGGCTACCATCTGTCTCCCAACAGCTGTTCCACTGGGTCCCCTCCCCCAATCTTCTCTGAGCCTTCGGGGTCAATGTGACCTGGCCATTTAGCCCATGGTGTGCAAAAAAGTGCCGCTCAGAGATAAAACAACCCAATCCAAGTCTATGGCTTTTATCTCGAAGTCTAAAATAGTACCTGATTGGCATTAACCAAGTTAAAATACCTAAACCTCAAAGGGGCCATATGGGCAAAAAAATTTGCTATAAAAAGCACAACTAAAAGTTAAACATGCGGATGTCATACACCACAATCTTAGGACGCTTGAATTGGTTTAAAACCAATGGATCATAATCAATCAAAGATCTAATTATGTCATAAGGATCATCTCCCACTGCCTCGAAAAAGGTCTGCGCGAGCTTCCGAATGTGGGTGTATAATGTGGTCAGTGCTCAAATCAGTGAGAATGGTCTTGTTTTTCATAAACCAGGGAGCACTGACCAGAGATCTGAGGATTTTATTTTGGAAACTATGAAGCCTCCTGAGATTGGTGTTGGTAGTATTACCCTACACTGCTGAGGCATATGTCAGGCCTGGCCGCAGAAGAGTCAAAGAAATAATTTCTTTTCTTTTAAAACTCCAAACATTTTAGGATAATCAGGATTAACAATCTGCTTTCTGGAGAAGAGAACTGACTGGCTTTTATCTGGATTAATCTTGATTTTCCATTTGGAGTACCAGCGCTCTATTTTGTCCATCCCAAGCTGCAACCTTTTGATAGCCAGGCTGGGGCTCAGGGATGAAGAGAGTAGAGCAATGTCATCAGCGTAAAGTGCCGTCATGACAGGTCCAGCAATTTTCATTTTTTATATATATATACCTGTTTGAAAAAATATTCTTGGAAAATTTCCGTTGTGGTAGGCTCAACATTCTTCGATTTCCATTTCTGTTTTTCTATAACAGCAATGTATTCGAGAACAATTGTCTCCATCTCTAGAGGCAAAAAACACATTGCACATAAAATATAAATATGACATTTTGTTTTAAGTAAAATTGCAGAAAATGATAAATATGACATTTTCTTCGAAGCAGATTTGCAAAATAATGATAAATATGACATTTTCTTGCTAAATTTGCACAAAATGATGAATATACTATTTTTTTAGTAGTAAATTTGCCCAAAACAATAAATATGGTATTTTCTTGAAGGTAAATTTGCACGAAATGATGATAAATATGACATTTTCTTGGAGGTAAATTTGCAAAAAAATAATGAATATGATATTTTCTTTGGAAGCAAATTTTCATCAAGTGATAAATATAATATTTTCTTGGAAGGAAATTTGCACAAAATGAGAAATATGACATTCGCTTGGAAGAAATTTGCATAAAATAATAAATATGAAATTTTCTTGGGAGTAAATTTGAAGAAAATTATAAATATGGCATTTTCTTGAAAGCAAATTTTAATACGGCATTTTTTTGGAAGTAAATTTGCATAAAACGATACAAATGACATATTCTTGGAAGCAAATTTGCACAAAATGATAATTATGACATTTGACATTTTCTTCGAAGTGAAATTGCACAAAATGATAAATAGTTCACTTTCTTGAAAGTAAATTTGTCCAAATTGATCAGTATGAAATTTTCTTGGAAGTACATTTGCGCTAAATGATAACTATGACATTTTCTAGGAAGCAAATTTGCACAAAGTATAACTAAAACATTTTCTTGGAAAAAAAATTGCGCAAAATGATGAATATGACTTTTTTTTTTGAAAGCAAATTAGCACCAAGTGATAAATATGACATTTGCTTGGAATAAATTTGCGCAAAATAATAAATATGACATTTTCTCCGAAGTAAATAAAACTCCCCGCCCTGCCCACGGTCAGTAGGGGACACCGATGGGCTTGGAAAGGCCGCCGTCCGTCGGATGGGATGTTAAGCCTTGGCCCCGTGTGTGGGAGAGCCATACCCTGTGCACGTTAAAGAACACGCTGTATGGCCTTGACGGGAGGCTACCATCTGTCTCCCAACAGCTGTTCCAGTGGGTCCCCTCCCCCAACCCTCTCTGAGCCTTCGGGGTCCTTGTGACCTGGCCATTTAGCCCATGGTGTGCAAAAAAGTGCCGCTCAGAGGTAAAACAACAAATCTGAAGTAAATTTGCACAAAATAATAAATATTCACTTTCTTGGAAGTAAATTTGCACAAAATGATAAAAATGACATTTTGCTGGAAGTAAGTTTGCAGAAAATGATAAGATACTTTCTTGAAAGCAAATTTGCACAATATAGTAAATATTACATTTGTTCAAAACCAATTTGCATAAACTGATAAATATGAGAAGTTGTTGAAAGTAAAATTGTAGATAATGATAAATATGACACGAAGAGTAAAACATTTTCTTCGGAGTAAATTAGCACAAAACGATAAATATTTATTTTCTTCGGAGTATATTTGCACAAAATGATAAATATGACATTTTGTTAAAAGTAAATTTGTACAAAATGGTAAATATGGCATGCGGTTGGAAGCAAATTTGCACAAAATGGTAAACATGGCATGCGGTTGGAAGCAAATTTACACAAGGTGATAAATATAACATTTTTTTGGAAGTAAAATTGCACAAAATGATAAATGTGACTTTTTTTGGAAGTAAAATTGCACAAAATGATAAATGTGACATTTTTTGGAAGTAAAATTGCACAAAATGATAAATGTGACATTTTTTGGAAGTAAAATTGCACAAAATGATAAATGTGACATTTTTTGGAAGTAAAATTGCACAAAATGATAAATGTGACATTTTTTTGGAAGTAAAATTGCACAAAGTGATAAATATAACATTTTTTTGGAAGTAAAATTGCACAAAATGATAAATGTGACATTATCTTGGAAGTAAATTTACACAAAATGATAAGAATGACATTTTCTTGGAAGCAAATTTTCGCAAAGTGATAAATATGCCATTTTTTTTTGGAAGCAAATATGCACCAAAGAATAAATATTACATTTTCTCTGAAACAAATTTCCACAAAGTGATCAATGACTTAGATGTAAATTTGCACAAAATGATAATGTGACATTTCTAGCACACGTGTATTATGAGAGATAATATGATCCTTATTTACTGATAGAAAATAGCTATTGAAATACGATGAAATCTTATAGCGATCCTTTCGTTAAATAAGATATTAATCGTAATTTTTTATATAAAGAGAAAATTCCTTTCGTGTCTTAAGGAGAAAACAGTATTTGCGTAGCTACCCGAAATGAAGTGAAGTGTTTGTGTAGCTACCCGAAATATTTCTTAGATTGAAATTTTTTTCCTGAAATTTTCATTACTGAAAACTTGACATTTATTGCAAGTAAATTTGCCCAAAAATAATAAAAATAATATTTTAAGCTCATATGTATTATCGGATATAATAAAATTCATTTTTACTGATAAAGAAGGTTGGGTTGTTTTACCTCTGAGCGGCACTTTTTTGCACACCATGGGCTAAATGGCCAGGTCACATGGACCCCGAGGGCTCAGAGAAGGTTGGGGGAGGTGACCCACTGGAACAGCTGTTGGGAGATAGATGGTAATCTCCCGTCAAGGCGATCCAGCGTCTTCTTTATCTTTCACAGGGTATGCCTCTCTCCCATACACGGAGCCACGGCTTAACGTCTCATCCGACGGACGGCGGCATTTCGAAGCCCTTCGGTGTCCCCTACTGACCGTGGGCAGGGCGGGGGATTTTGCGAAGATGAATCTCAACGCTGACGCAGCTGGGACTCAAACCTGGGAACTACAGATTACGAGCCTGGCGCGCTACCGACTCAGCCACCCCCGCCCCAATGATAAAGCAAATTGCTAAAAAATATTTTAAAATATTATATTGATCTTTTAATAAAATAACGAGTAATTAACGGTAATTTTATCCTTCAAATGTTTATTCAAAAATCACGAAAATCAGTGTGCCTCATGCTATAAATATCTCTGCAAAAATCCAAATATTTCTCAGAAACTAAACCTGAATTTTTTATAAACAGAGATTAAATAGCATGTGTTTGAATTTTTCAAAGCTTTCGAATACCTTTGATATTTTAAAGTTGTTGTTGAACTTGAAAACCTTCCTTTGGTAACAGCATTTCCATAGAAATTGATCGACTTTAAATTAATAAATATCCGTCTGTCTAATGTGCAATTTTATCATTTGTCTAAATGTAGTTTCCGAGTGTAATATTTGTTCAAGGAAATTGAAATAGATGAAACAACTACCGCTGAATATTATTAATTTGATTTAAGTACTCCAAATCATCACGGCGTTCACCCTTGCAATAAGAGGATTTTCGACATACAGCATATTTGGTTCAGGCAGATTGCGGTGCTCGGTTTTTTTTTAGATGTGTTTAGAATAACTTTTTACCTTAAATTCTAAACCAAAACAGTTCTTTTAAGAACTTTAGATAGGATAAAAATTCTTTTTTTTTCTCTCTCAATAGTCATCATGCAAGACGCCGACCTACTTTACTGATAAAGAAGGTTGGGTTGTTTTACCTCTGAGCGGCACTTTTTTGCACACCATGGCTAAATGGCTAGGTCACATGGACCCCGAGGGCTCAGAGAAGGTTGGGGGAGGGAACCCACTGGAACAGCTGTTGGGAGACAGATGGTAGCCTCCCATCAAGGCCATCCAGCGTGTTCTTTAACGTGCACAGGGTATGGCTCTCCCATACACGGCGCCACGGCTTAACGTCCCATCCGACGGATAATTCAGAAAGGAATGGAATTTCTTGAAATGATTAAAGAATCCACAGCAAAATGTAGTATGGGCAATATAGAAATTGCCTAAAAAATAGATACTATATGAATACTATATGCAATATTTACTATATTGTGCAAATTTGCTTTCAAGAAAGTATCTTATCATATTCTGCAAACTTACTTCCAGCAAAATGTCATATTTATCATTTTGTGCAAATTTACTTCAGAGAAAATGTCGTATTTATTATTTTGCGCAAATTTATTCCAAGCAAATGTCATATTTATCATTTGGTGCTAATTTGCTTTAAAAAAAAAGTCATATTCATCATTTTGCGCAATTTTTTTTCCAAGAAAATGTTATAGTTATACTTTTCTATCATCCTAATACTGCCTATAATCCTAATGATGTCAGAAGGTGTACAAACGAAATACTAAAATGGAGCTATCTACTCTAGACGACAAAAAAAATAATCCAAGCAGAAAAGACAATCAAGAAGAATATTCATTTCGAAATTGCCATTCTTCGTTAGCCACGAAGATATTGGAAAAACACTACATCAGTACGGAAAAATCATCAAACTAGAGGACGAACACTCCAATGCAGGGCTTAAGGACATCAAAACAGGTACTAGAATATGCTGACTGAAGATCATACAAGAAATCCCTAGATATCTAAAGGAAAAGGTGTAGAAAAACAGGGCACACTTCATTGCACACTAATGGAGAAAAATAAATCCACTGAACCAATAACATTCGCAGATGTGAGAACTGAAGCAATAAACAAAGATATTCAAAACGCACAAAAAAAAATGAATCAAAAGGCAGTGAAGTATCATTGAAAGAGCAAAATGTTGTACTAATGGTGGAAGAAAAATTATGGAAGAGGTAAGATTAAATAAAATTTTCACGCCCCTTAACTCGGCAAATTAAAAAAATTCAACTCATGAAACTGGAAAAACTAATTCGTAAGGAAACCCCAAACGTAACTGTAGAATAAGAAAATAAATCAACAGAAGAAAAACAAATAAAATAGGAAACAGAAAAAGATGATGGGATTTGGGTTGTTTTACCTCTGAGCGGCACTTTTTTGCACACCATGGGCTAAATGACCAGGTCACATGGACCCCGAAGGCTCAGAGAAGGTTGGGGGAGGGGACCCACTGGAATAGCTGTTGGGAGACAGATGGTAGCCTCCCATCAAGGCCATCCAACGTGTCCCAAGCCCATCGGTGTCCCCTACTGACCGTGGGCAGGGCGGGGAATTTTGCGGAGATAAATCTCAACGCTGACCCAGCTGGGACTCGAACCTGGGAACTACAGATTACGAGCCTGACGCGCTACCGACTGAGCCACCCCCGCCCCAAGATGATGGGAAAAAATGAACTCAGAATCAACAGATGAAAGCAAAGAAACTGATGAAACGAACGAGGAGAAAATGATTACAAAGACAATGAATTAGAAATAGACGAAATAACAGGAAACATATTTCGAAAGGAAAAAAAATGAAAATCTTCTGAGGCAAATGCTTTACCATGCTCCTAATGAAGAAAATGAAGGGGAAAAAAGTAGTGAGAACGAATTTTCTTTTATAATTGAGAAGCTGAAAAAAAAACAGTAAATGAAAGATGGGAGA
This sequence comes from Ryuthela nishihirai, assembly GCA_038380435.1. Classification (NCBI taxonomy): domain Eukaryota; kingdom Metazoa; phylum Arthropoda; class Arachnida; order Araneae; family Heptathelidae; genus Ryuthela; species Ryuthela nishihirai. Next base: position 4,709,144 of record JAWZYU010000008.1, read on the forward strand.
TTAAAATATATGGAAATACACAAAAGAAAAAAATGTCCAATTCTATAAAAGAGGTCCTGTGATTGTTCTCCAAAAATTACTGGATGATTTACAGGCCTACGAGAAAATTCAGTCCAGTAGTAATCTGTCTGATTCAGCGTACTTTTTCTTGTAGAGTGTAAAATGAGATGTGAAATTCCACCTTAAAGTTAGTCCATTACCTTCTTCATTGTGTGTGGGGCGGGGGTGGCTCAGTCGGTAGCGCGCCAGGCTCGTAATCTGTAGTTCCCAGGTTCGAGTCCCAGCTGGGTCAGCGTTGAGATTTATCTCCGCAAAAATTCCCCGCCCTGCCCACGGTCAGTAGGGGACACCGATGGGCTTGGAAAGGCCACCGTCCGTCGGATGGGACGTTAAGCCGTGGCCCCGTGTGCGGGAGAGCCATACCCCATGCACGTTAAAGAACACGCTGGATGGCCTTGACGGGAGGCTACCATCTGTCTCCCAACAGCTGTTCAAGTGGGTCCCCTCCCCCAACCTTCTCTGAGCCTTCGGGGTCCATGTGACTTGGCCATTTAGCCCATGGTGTGCAAAAAAGTGCCGCTCAGAGGTAAAACAACCCAACCCAATTCTTCATTGTGAGGTTCGCTAATTTGGCATGAGCCCAATGGGCAAAGACTAAAACACCCTGAAAAGTGAGCCCCTTGAAGCGAGACAAATGCAACAGCATAATAAAGCAATCGGCTAGATCGTAAAGGATTCCTAGGAGAAAACTATAAATCTAGACATTTTGAATTTATTAAGCACATCATGGTCATAGTTAATCAGGTTGGAATGATTTCATAGAAATTTGTGGAGACTGCTTCAAAGAAGTTCTTTGGGTTGGGTTGTTTTACCTCTGAGCGGCACTTTTTTGCACACCATGGGCTAAATGGCCAGGTCACATGGACCCCGAAGGCTCAGAGAAGGTTGGGGGAGGGGACCCACTGGAACAGCTGTTGGGAGACAGATGGTAGCCTCCCGTCAAGGCCACCCAGCGTGTTCTTTAACGTGCACAGGGATGGCTCTCCCGCACACGGAGCCACGGCTTAACGTCCCATCCGACGGACGGCGGCCTTTCCAAGCCCATCGGTGTCCCCTACTGACCGTGGGCAGGGCGGGGAATTTTGCGGAGATAAATCTCAACGCTGACCCAGCTGGGACTGGAACCTGGGAACTACAGATTACGAGCCTGGCGCGCTACCGACTGAGCAACCCCCGCCCCCAGAAGTTCTTTGAGATGTATCTGAAGTGTATGAAAATGAGATGAAAATGAGAGAAAGTATAATACATTTGAGATGTATCTGAAGTGAAGAAGTTGAGTATGTATCTGAAGTGTGTGAAAATGTACTGTATACCTTAATCAAGGTGAATTTGTCAGTTTCTGACAAACCATGAGCATTGACAGCTTTTCGGAGAATTCTGTTCTGAAATGTCTGGAGAATTTTGATGTTAGTTTTGGCTGTATTAGCCAAAGTGGATCTTCATAGGACGTAATAGGGCGGAGGACTGTGTAGTACAGTAAGAGCTGGGGCGGGGGTGGCTCAGTCGGTAGCGCGCCAGGCTCGTAATCTGTAGTTCCCAGGTTCGAGTCCCAGCTGGGTCAGCGTTGAGATTTATCTCCGCAAAATTTCCCCGCCCTGCCCACGGTCAGTAGGGGACACCGATGGGCTTGGTAAAGACCGCCGTCCGTCGGATGGGACGTTAAGCCGTGGTCCCGTGTGCGGGGGAGCCATACCCTGTGCACGTTAAAGAACACGCTGGATGGCCTTGACGGGAGGCTCCCATCTGTCTCCCAACAGCTGTTCCAGTGGGTCCCCTCCCCCAACCTTCTCTGAGCCTTCGGGGTCCTTGTGACCTGCCCATTTAGCCCATGGTGTGCAAAAAAGTGCCGCTCAGAGGTAAAACAACCCAACGTTAAAGAACACGCTGGATGGCCTTGACGGTAGGCTACCATCTGTCTCCCAACAGCTGTTCCAGTGGGTCCCCTCCCCCAACCTTCTCTGAGCCTTCGAGGTCCTTGTGGCCTGGCCATTTAGCCCATGGTGTGCAAAAAAGTTCCGCTCAGAGGTAAAACAACCCAACGTTAAAGAACACGCTGGATGGCCTTGACGGGAGGCTACCATCTGTCTCCCAACAGCTGTTCCAGTGGGTCCCCTCCCCCAACCTTCTCTGAGCCTTCGGGGTCCTTGTGGCCTGGCCATTTAGCCCATGGTGTGCAAAAACGTGCCGCTCAGAGGTAAAATAATCCAATCCAATCCTCTTGGGTTCATATCTTGGATTTACGTCATTGGCCAATCAGGCACTAAATTATGAGATTAAGAGGTAATAAGTCATTGGCTTGGAACTCGTATAGTTATCAGATATCAGTCCATAAAAAATTGATTTTTCAAGAAACATGAAATTGTTTTACAGAAAATGCCTCTAACTCACACAGATATGATTTCTGATAAAATTTAAAAATTTGAAGATTATAAATTTCCCAGAGAGAGATTTGGGTTGTTTTACCTCTGAGCGGCACTTTTTTTGCACACCATGGCTAAATGGCAAGGTCACATGGACCCCGAAGGCTCAGAGAAGGTTGGGGGAGGGAACCCACTGGAACAGTTGTTGGGAGACAGATGGTAGTCTCCCGTCAAGGCCATCCAGCGTGTTCTTTAACGTACACAGGGTATGGCTCTCCCGCACACGGGGCCACGGCTTAACGTCCCATCCGACGGACGGCGGCCTTTCCAAGCCCATCGGTGTCCCCTACTGACCGTGGGCAGGGCGGGGAATTTTGCGGAGATAAATCTCAACGCTGACCCAGCTGGGACTCGAACCTGGGAACTACAGATTACGAGCCTGGCGCGCTACCGACTGAGCCCCCCCCCCACCTTCCCAGAGAGAGAAATTAATTTAATTACCAAAATCAGAATTAATTTTTTTCTTACAAACACAACATTATTTAAATTCAAACACATTGCTTCATCAAACTGCAATAATTAGCCAACACCTCACACTTTATCTCACATTATTTTGAATGTTCACAATATAACTTACAAAGATTTATTTATTTTCAAAAGTTGTCAAAATTTAATATTAATAATTATAATTTCAAAAATATTTTAGAACCTCAAAATAAAAAACTGAAGCCTATTTTATATCATTTAATTTTCTACTTTAAAGACCGTAATTTAATCATTACCCTTTGAAAGACTGAACAATCTGATATAATACCTAATGACACATCTTTCGACGAATATCGATCTACTTTTATACACCTTCTCAAATTTCAAACATGAAGATATTATTTTCACATTCTCCAAATACAATCACGAAGAACTATTTTATACCAATTCCACCTTTTCCGCATATGAAGTACACTACATCACAGGTACACACTTACATTTCATGGAGTTACACGAAATCCCACTCATTTTCACTTACATGGAATCCCACCCAAGTAGGGGGAAAGTGGGGGTTCTAACTCAGTGGCGGAGCTATGTTAATCCTATGGGCTCCGCCACCCGTGTGTTACAAGCTGGTGGCGGAGCACATTGGTCAGAATTCTCACAGTTTTTTAAAGACTGAAGTTGGACAATGGTGAATAAAATACCTCCCTCCAGTGATGTAATAATCTGAAATTATATTATTCAGTTAAATTGCAGATAATCCATTAGTAATTTCCACCGACGTCCATCTTGGTTTCTACCCTCATCCGAATTTTTCCTAAGTCCAGAGCCGCCATTTTGAATCCTGACGTCACACGGGCCGTGTGACTCATCTCGTAGTTAACAACTCTCATGGTCTCAGAATTCTCCATCGTAATTATGGAGTCATCTAGTGTTTAACGAACGTACCCATATTAAAAAAATACTCTTTCCCAGGCGAACTTTGAACGCGTTATCTTATGGATCAGAAACTTAATCTGTGCGCTAACGCACCCGGCTATAGCTTGTGACTTACGTGGATTGCTTAGATGTGTCTGAAGTGGGGATAAGCGTTCTTTATTAAACAATCTCGGTTGGTTCTATTTCCTTCACGAGTTTTATATTGATGTATTTTTATTAACTTTTTTTTATTTTTATTAACGTGTTTTTTTATTTATTTTTATAACCAGCGTATTTTTATTTTTTTTCTAATTCGTGATTATCCTCGTAAATCAACCCCACATATATTTCTATAGTTTAATGTGGTAGTTGTATATTTCCTGTATTTATTCCTTATAAATTAAACATTTATCCATAACTGATACCCCCTTTATTAATATGCAATCTCTTTATTAAACACTTATAAAAAGTCCCATCCCCATCGCACGGCTAACCTCGTAATTTCCACCCTCAAAATATTTAAGTCCAACCAAACTTTCGGTGGCAACCCTTCTCAGAACGGCTGATGCAATCCTCCAAATAATTACAAAGTCCCATATTCATATAATTCTAAGTCCTGCAACGTGCATTTCGCAACAAACGTTCGGTACCTCATACCTACAGAGGACCACGTTTTACTGTCGGATGTTTTTTACAAACTTAAAGGTCATACGTATTTCAAACAAATATTATTCCAAACGGAGGAATCACACATCTCTGTATAATAATTCGTATTTTTTAAATATCTACATATTTTAATCATACATACTCATGCCAGTGGTCTTATCGATTCATTGCTAGAGGGTGAGTGGAGATTGAACTCGGATGAACGCTATTTGCTACTGATTAATTATTTCCTTCATTTAACGCAAGAGTTTGAGTAAATAGTCCTTTGAACCAAATGGTGCCACTATCGTTTTTTTTTTATTTCCTCCTGAAAATCATTAACTTTCATACTAAACCATTTAAAAAAAACATCGCAAACGGTTTTTAACATAGTCCTGTGTAAATTGTGGGGGGAGTCCTTACTCTTAATAATTATTATCAGCGTATATGGATATACTTTTCCCATTTTGCATCAACAGACGAAGCAATAAATTTATATCTTTCTCTCACATTTTTATTCTCAAGCACCTTTCATAGGAAGACATCACAGTAATCATTGCTTGAAAAAATAACTGTTTTCAAAAAGTCCCATTTATCGAGCCCATATTCTGTCGGTGGCTGATGTTTTCCCTATCATTCTGCATTTTCACACAACCACGATTTATTTAGAGTCGTCGGTATCATCAGCATTATTTCAACAATCTGAGAACAGTCCTACCATTTACGCAACATAAAATAAACATTTTTTTTCAAATTCACTTATTCCCTCTGTATATTTCATTAGGAATAATTTTTTATCTTCATCACATACCCTCCTGCAGACCACGTTTTATTGACGGTTGCCAATAATCTGAGAATTAAATGTAGCAGTAATGAATATATTATACCACAGATTTTACACTGTTTGCTCTGTATAATAATTATCAGCGTTATTTATTTGGAAATACTTCCCCACTCTGTGAAAACAGTCCACGCAAAATATTTCTAAACTCCTCCCAGTTTTACCACGTTTCATAGACAGTAAAAAATGTTTTAAGTTCCGAATAGGGCATTACACTCCTTGCTCTGAAGGAGGACTTTTTTTTTACTGCTTATCTCACTCATCATGAGGGACCACGTTTCATTGACGGATGACACCACGTAGGTGACCGTGAAAATGTTTGTAATATTACTCCATATTGGGAAATCTTTGCTTTTGTCGGTGGCTGAATTCACTCGTGCTGTGTTTAAAAATATTTATACCTGCCGGGCTGTATGAAACGTTTACATTGTATCTCACACTTCCTTCATGTCTCGCTAGAAACCATGTTTTAATGACAGATGGTACCGTGAAAGTAACTTGGTAATTCTATTTTTCCATAATGGAATATACATTCTTAACTCTGTATAATACAGATCGTCACAATATACTAGCAATATACATTATTTCTCATATCTGTGAATCACATTCTTCGCATATCTGCCTAATACCATTCTTAGCGTCGAAAAACACTCTGAATGACCTTGACAGGAGGATTTCTCTCCTAACAGCGGTCTAGTACCCTTTCTCTATCGAGCTATGAACCCTTTGCTACATGTACTAGGCAATTTAATTAAATTGAATGCATAAAAACCCCTCAGAATTGAAAAAACCAACGAAATGGTTGGTAAAATTGCTTTGACAAAACAGTAAAATGAATGGCAGAATTTTTGTAAATACGCACACATTGCAATTGTTGGTCGAAAGACACTATATGCAGTGAATTTGGAATAACAGTAAATACGCACGCACTGCAGTGGATGGAAGAATATTTTCAAAATTCTTCTAAGTGGAAGGCATTCCAGCATATTTTGAAGTTATTCTATCATCTCCAGTACATTTTGTTTGATTATGCATGCTCATAGGTATCAGCTTACGTAAAGAAAACTAGCTCCAACACGAATGCGTGTTAATAGAGGACAACAGTCAAATACAATAACCTACTACAAAAATAATACATAAGTCTCACTCGAACATACCCTCTCAACATACCTGGATTAATCCAGCGAAATGAGAAAGCTTCGGCGCAACATAAAAATCCACCTAACTATGCTTTGACATATATGTTCTGATCGGGCCTCTGTACTTATGCCGTTGTTCTCACGTAGAGCGTACAAGAAGCGACGTGTCTTTGCAAACTAAGAGCATGGAAAAAAAAAAACCCTTCACTCCCGCTTCGACTGTGTTCACGTGATTTGCTGAAATGACACATCAGGGCAACAAGCTGGCCAGCTTGTTTTAATGACAGTAGCCAACAAGCTGGCCAGCTGGTTGCCGTGATGTGTCATTTCAGCAAATCACGTGAACACAGTCGAAGCGGGAGTGAAAGGTTTTTTTTTTCCATGCTCTTAGTTTGCAAAGACACGTCTCTTCTTGTACGCTCTACGTGAGAACAACGGCATAAGTACAGAGGCCCGATCAGAACATATATGTCAAAGCATAGTTAGGTGGATTTTTATGTTGCGCCGAAGCTTTCTCATTTCGCTGGATTAATCCAGGTATGTTGAGAGGGTATGTTCGAGTGAGACTTATGTATTATTTTTATAGTAGGTTATTGTATTTGACTGTTGTCCTCTATTAACACGCATTCGTGTTGGAGCTAGTTTTCTTTACGTAAGCTGATACCTATGAGCATGCATAATCAAACAAAATGTACTGGAGATGATAGAATACCTTCAAAATATGCTGGAATGCCTTCCACTTAGAAGAATTTTGAAAATATTCTTCCATCCACTGCAGTGCGTGCGTATTTACTGTTATTCCAAATTCACCGCATATATTGTCTTTCTACCGACAATTGCAATGTGTGCGTATTTACAAATATTCTGCCATTCATTTTACTGTTTTGTCAAAGCAATTTTACCAACCATTTCGTTGGTTTTTTCAATTCTGAGGGGCCTTTTATGCATTCAATTTAATTAAATTGCCTAATACATGTAGCAAAGGGCTCATAGTTCGATAGAGAAAGGGTACTAGACCGCTGTTAGGAGAGAAATCCTCCTGTCAAGGTCATTCAGAGTGTTTTTCGACGCTAAGAATGGTATTAGGCAGATATGCGAAGAATGTGATTCACAGATATGAGAAATAATGTATATTGCTAGTATATTGTGACGATCTGCATTATACAGAGTTAAGAATGTATATTCCATTATGGAAAAATAGAATTACTAGGTTACTTTCACGGTACCATCTGTCATTAAAACATGGTTTCTAGCGAGACATGAAGGAAGTGTGAGATACAATGTAAACGTTTCATACAGCCCGGCAGGTATAAATATTTTTAAACACAGCACGAGTGAATTCAGCCACCGACAAAAGCAAAGATTTCCCAATATGGAGTAATATTACAAACATTTTCACGGTCACCTACGTGGTGTCATCCGTCATTGAAACGTGGTCCCTCATGATGAGTGAGATAAGCAGTAAAAAAAAAGTCCTCCTTCAGAGCAAGGAGTGTAATGCCCTATTCGGAACTTAAAACATTTTTTACTGTCTATGAAACGTGGTAAAACTGGGAGGAGTTTAGAAATATTTTGCGTGGACTGTTTTCACAGAGTGGGGAAGTATTTCCAAATAAATAACGCTGATAATTATTATACAGAGCAAACAGTGTAAAACCTGTGGTATAATATATTCATTACTGCTACATTTAATTCTCAGATTATTGGCAACCGTCAATAAAACGTGATCTGCAGGAGGGTATGTGATGAAGATAAAAAATTACTCCTAATGAAATATACAGAGGGAATAAGTGAATTTGAAAAAAAATGTTTATTTTATGTTGCGTAAATGGTAGGACTGTTCTCAGATTGTTGAAATAATGCTTATGATACCGACGACTCTAAATAAATCGTGGTTGTGTGAAAATGCAGAATGATAGGGAAAACATCAGCCACCGACAGAATATGGGCTCGATAAATTGGACTTTTTGAAAACAGTTATTTTTTCAAGCAATGATTACTGTGATGTCTTCCTATGAAAGGTGCTTGAGAATAAAAATGTGAGAGAAAGATATAAATTTATTGCTTCGTCTGTTGATGCAAAATGGGAAAAGTATATCCATATACGCTGATAATAATTATTAAGAGTAAGAACTCCCCCCACAATTTACACAGGACTATGTTAAAAACCGTTTGCGATGTTTTTTTTAAATGGTTTAGTATGAAAGTTAATGATTTTCAGGAGGAAATAAAAAAAAAAAACGATAGTGGCACCATTTGGTTCAAAGGACTATTTACTCAAACTCTTGCGTTAAATGAAGGAAATAATTAATCAGTAGCAAATAGCGTTCATCCGAGTTCAATCTCCACTCACCCTCTAGCAATGAATCGATAAGACCACTGGCATGAGTATGCATGATTAAAATATGTAGATATTTAAAAAATACGAATTATTATACAGAGATGTGTGATTCCTCCGTTTGGAATAATATTTGTTTGAAATACGTATGACCTTTAAGTTTGTAAAAAACATCCGACAGTAAAACGTGGTCCTCTGTAGGTGTGAGGTACCGAACGTTTGTTGCGAAATGCACGTTGCAGGACTTAGAATTATATGAATATGGGACTTTGTAATTATTTGGAGGATTGCATCAGCCGTTCTGAGAAGGGTTGCCACCGAAAGTTTGGTTGGACTTAAATATTTTGAGGGTGGAAATTACGAGGTTAGCCGTGCGATGGGGATGGGACTTTTTATAAGTGTTTAATAAAGAGATTGCATATTAATAAAGGGGGTATCAGTTATGGATAAATGTTTAATTTATAAGGAATAAATACAGGAAATATACAACTACCACATTAAACTATAGAAATATATGTGGGGTTGATTTACGAGGATAATCACGAATTAGAAAAAAAAATAAAAATACGCTGGTTATAAAAATAGAAAAAAATACGTTAATAAAAATGAAAAAAAATGCTAATAAAAATACATCAATATAAAACTCGTGAACGAAATAGAACCAACCGAGATTGTTTAATAAAGAACGCTTATCCCCACTTCAGACACATCTAAGCAATCCGCGTAAGTCACAAGCTATAGCCGGGTGCGTTAGCGCGCTGATTAAGTTTCTGACCCACAAGATAACGCGTTCAAAACACGCCTGGGAACGAGTTATTTTTTTTCAAATATGTTTAAACGAACGTACGTTCGTTAAACACTAGATGGCTCCATAATTAGGATGGAGAATTCTGAGACCATGAGAGTTGTTAACTACGATATGGGTCACACGGACCGTGTGACGTCAGGATTGAAAATGGCGGCTCTGGATTTAGAAAAAATTCGGATGAGGGTAGAAACCAAGATAGTTTTCTCTGGAAATTATGACCGAGTTGTTATCCAATACCATCTGTTATATATTATTACCTCCAATTTAACTGAATAATATAATTTCGGATTAATATACTATCCCGCAGAAACTGATTTAAAAGACTGTCCTGCAGAAAAAGAAAATACTATTGGGTTAAAAAAAAGATAATAAAAAAAACGGTTTAAAGAAAAATCTCTGATTTAAAAATAAATTATTTGAAATTATGAAAATTATTGAGGGGGGGGGGGCGGAATATTGACCTGTTTGTACAGTGGAAAGACCCGCCTCCGCTTTAGAACACAGGGAGGCGGGTCCCATAGGATTAACATTGACCCGCCTCTGGTCCAGAACTCTCCTTTTCCCCCTACTCCCCTGTGATGATGCATAGAAACGGCCAGGCCTAGCACCTAATGTCCGACCCAGCCTTCTCGTGGTGCGGACCGTTAGTAACTTTCAAAATAGATACTCTCTTGTGGAAGTGAACGGAAGGGGAGGGCTGCCAGATTAGTGTGGCCTACTGATCTGGACAACTATGGCTACTTTTCTTTTTTTTTCTACCCTGCTGAGGAGTGGTCAACCACACAGGGTCCTGGTGCTGACCATATAAACCCACTGGACTGGACAGATATATGGCTCTGAGCTTGATTATGGATCCTGATTTTGCTGCACTGGTGGGCTTCTGTGGAGGGAAAATCTTCCGCTGTGTTTTCTGTTTGTTTGTGGGTTGACAGCCCCAAGTGAATAGATTCACAGGATATGTTTATCAGCTGGTGCATAATCCTGAGCAGAAGTCATCGCAGGCACCTGAACTCTTTGCTTCTATTGGCATCGTCAAATTCTACATTGGAGGAAGTCTTCCAGTGTAGATGGCTTCAGCCTTTAGTAGTGGGGGAACGGGTCTTTGCCCCATGTCTGCGATTAGGGGGCTGTTTGATATTGTCGGCATTTCCTCTCTCAATAAACATAGTTTCTTTAAACATCCCACTAACCATTTTCTCTCCATAGGTAGTTGGAATGTGAGGACTCTACACAGAGCTTTTTCTCTTGATGTCCTCACACAAGAATTCTACCGTTATAATTTAGATATTCTCGGCTTGCAAGAGACCAGATGGACAGATAAAGGTCAGATTCTTAAAAAATAATCTTAAATTTCTGTTTTCAGGGAGGGACGACAATAAGCATCACCAAGGCGTGGGTCTGCTTCTCAGCAGACACGCTAGCGATGCTCTTCTAGGATATGAGTGCATTAATGAAAGGTTTCTTACAGCAAAATTTCAGACAAGCGTTAAAGACTTGAATGTTATCTGCTGTTATGCCCCCACTGAGGATGCCGATGAGGATGAGAAGGATAGGTTTTATGAGCAACTTCAGGATATTTTGAATTATGTCAAGAAACGAGATATTACCCTTGTTCTTGGTGACTTCAATGCCAAAGTTGGTACTGACTCTGACCTTTGGGCAGGAGTAATAGGCCCTTTTGGTATTGGTAGCTGCAATGGGCAACGTCTCCTACAGGTAAGTAAACTCAATGGATTCAGAATAACTAACACTTATTACAAACACCGCGACATACATAAGTATACATGGGTTTCACCTGATGGGCTGCATAAGAATATGATTGATTACATATTAATTAACAGCAAATGGGCTAGTTCTGTTAGGAATACCAGGGCATATAGGGGAGCTGAAATTGGATCTGACAATTAAATTGTTAAAAGTGTGTTGCAACTTAAACTTAAAAAGTGTTGTGCTAGGGTTAAAAAATTTACTTTTAATACTGAAGCTCTGAAAGATCCAGTTATAGCCAAAGCTTACCATGATAGGTTACTTAGTCATTATGACAGTCATGGTATGCTTACTACTGAAGTCGAGGAAGAATGGGATCATTTTAAACAGGCTTTTTTGGATACTAACTGTACTCTTTTAGGAAAAAAGGAGCAGAAGAGCCAAAATTATCTGAGTGATAAGGCACTTGAGCTTATTTCGGAAAGAAAGAACTGCAGGAATGCCCTTAATCAATACCCTACTAGTCCTAATAGAAAGCATTACAGAGACCTTAATAAACTTGTAAAGGATCAGTTAGCTGCTGATAAGAATCTTTGGCTTGATGGTTTGGCTGACAAAGCCGAGGAAGCAGTTAGACAGCACAACAGCAGAGAGCTGTACCAGATAATTAATGTTTTGTGTGGTAGAAAACGGACAGGCATACAAGGATTGAAGGATAAACAAGGTAAGGTTATAGAAGGGGAGGATTCTGTCATGGCTAGGTGGGCTGAGCATCTCAGTGATGTTCTAAACAATGTAATTAGTTCTACTCCCATTGTTTGCAATGATGATAGATGCATTGGTGGCTTTAATGTTGGCCCTATAACACAATCTGAAGTTATTTTGGCTGTTTCTCAACTTAAACTTCATAAATCCCCAGGGGTAGATGAAATTACTGCGGAAATGCTTAGAGCTGGGAATGTTTCGGTTACCACTTGGATGACTGAAATTCTGAATATCTTTTATGATAAAGGCATGGCTCCTAAGGATTTTACCAGAGCTATTGTTATCCCTATTTTCAAAAAAGGTGATCGCAGTTCTTGTGATAACTATACGGGTATCAGCCTACTCTCTGTTCCAGGTAAAGTTCTTTCCATGATTGTGCTTAATAGAATTAAGAATCTGGTTGACAGTCAATTGCGTGATGAGCAATGTGGATTCAGAAGTGGTAGGGGATGTGTGGATCAGATATTTTCACTTAGGCAGATTCTTGAGAAATGTTTAGATTTTTCAGAAACCTTTGGTTGCTAGCTTTGTTGATTTCAAAAAGGCTTTCGACTCTGTTGATCGTCATAATTTGTGGTTGATTATGAGATCATATGGTATACCAGACAAGTTAGTTAACATTATGAAAGCTCTCTATAATAACACTGAGTCGTGTGTGAGAGTTGGTAAGGCTTGTAGCAATTGGTTTAGCATTACTTCTGGTGTTCGACAAGGGTGCATTTTGTCTCCTTTTCTCTTTAGTTTGGTTGTTGATTATGTTATGCGAAATTCACTTCAAGGGAAAGATTTTGGCCTTAAATGGGCTGGAGATACGAAAGTTTCTGATTTAGATTATGCTGATGATTTAGCCCTTTTGGCAAATGATGTTGATGAGATGAACTCTTTCATTCGAGCTGTTGATGAGACTGGTAGAAGAGTAGGTTTGGTTATAAACAGAGAGAAAACTAAAGTGATGAAAATTGGTCAGGCAGGCTGTGATTCAGTTAATTTGAATGGTTGCAGTCTTGAGCAGGTGTCACAGTTTAATTATCTTGGGAGCTATGTAACAGATAATGGTGATGTGCGGCATGAGATTAACAGACGAATAGGGATTGCTGCCGGGACTTTTAAGAACCTATGGAGAGTGTGGAGAAATAGGCGTATACACCTAAAGACTAAAATTAGACTGTATAATAGTTTGGTTCTTTCTAGGGTTAGTTATGGTAGTGAAACTTGGACACTTTGTAAACAAGATAACAGGAAACTAGATGCTTTTGATTCCAGATGCTTACGCAGTATCTTGGGGATTAGGTGGTTCAACTTTGTAACTAATGATGAGATTAGGGAAAGGAGTTTGCAACCTCCTTTAAGCAGCATATTGTGCAGAGAGAGACTCCGTTGGTTTGGCCATGTTGCCCGTATGAATAATTATAGATTGGCGAATAGGGTTATGAACAGTGTGCCTAAAGGCCTCAGAAAGAAGGGGAGACCTAGGATGCGGTGGGCAGACAATGTCAAACAGGACCTTGTTAGAATTGGTGTGCAGTGGCCAGATGCAGTTGATGTAGCTCAGGATAGACTTGCTTGGAGAACTAAATTGCGCGGTCTGGTTGGACCTCCGTAGCCCATGGCTGCTTGAGGAAGATGATGATGATGATGATGAAGATACTCTAAGTCCCACTCATTTTAACTTACATGAATATATATGAAGTCCCACTCATTTTCACTTACTTGAATATATATGAAATCCCACTCATTTTCACTTGCATGAAGATTTATGAAGTTCCACTCATTTTCACTTACGTGAAAATACATTAAGTTAACTCACTTTCACTTACATGAAGATACTCGAAGCCCACTGATATTCACTTACATGAAGATACGTGAAGTCCACTCATTTTTACTTACATGAAGATACTCGAAAGCGACTGATTTTCACTTACATGAAGATATTCGAAACCCACTGATTTTCACTTACATGAAGATACATGAAGTCGCCTAATTTATGCTATGCATTCATGAAGAACTCTGAACTCAACATCCTATACGGAAAACTATAATTAAACACTTTCACAACACTATTTTTCCTCAAAACAACTTATATAAAAAAAGCCCCATCTTTATAAAAGTTTCAAACAAGTTTTGAATGAGTCAGGTTTCCACCTTTAAAATCTAAAAGATTCAACTTGGATGGGTTGGGTTGTTTTACCTCTGAGCGGCATTTTTTTGCACACCATGGGCTAAATGGCCAAGTCACATGGACCCCGAAGGCTCAGAGAAGGTTGGGGGAGGGGACCCACTGGAACAGCTGTTGGGAGACAGATGGTAGCCTCCCGTCAAGGCCATCCAGCGTGTTCTTTAACATGCACAGGGTATGGCTCTCCAGCACACGGGGCCACGGCTTAAAGTCCCATGCGACGGACGGCGGCCTTTCCAAGCCCATCGGTGTCCCCTACTGACCGTGGGCAGGGCGAGGAATTTTGCGGAGATAAATCTCAATGCTGACCCAGCTGGGACTCGAACCTGCGAACTACAGATTACGAGCTTGGCGCGCTACCGACTGAGCCACCCCCGCCCCCATTCAACTTGGAGATATGATGATCATCATCATTAGTTGCCTGACGATCTTTATTGCTAATTCCCTTTCCCGATATTTCAATTTACTTCCTCACACCTCCTACTATAAATTTCACAAAGTTTTCTACTATTCATTCTGTGGGAAACTTAATTTCATCCGGGTTTGTTGGAATCGATCCTCTAACGAGGCCAGATGTAAATCCGCGATCGGTCGTAGAGAGAGAAACAACTTGCTAAAGATGTGCTGATGCAATTGTAATTGGGGGGGTGGGGGGTGGGGGGTGGCTCAGTTGGTAGCGCGCCAGGCTCATAATCTCTAGTTCCTAGGTTCGAGTCCCAGCTGGGTCAGCGTTGAGATTTATCTCCGCAAAAATTCCCCGCCCTGCCCACGGTAAGTAGGGGACACCGATGAGCTTGGAAAGCCCGCCGTCCGTCGGATGGGACATAAAGCCGTGGCCCCGTGTGCGGGAGAGCCATACCCTGTGCACGTTAAATAACACGCTGGATGGCCTTGACGGGAGGCTACCATTTTTCTCCCAACAGCTCTTCCAGTGGGTCCCCTTCCCCAACCTTCTCTGAGTCTTCGGGGTCCATGTGACCTTGCCATTTAGCCCATGGTGTGCAAAAAAGTGCCGCTCAGAGGTAAAACAACCCAACCCAACCCTGAGCTGGCGGTAATTGCAACAAATGTAAATACAGCACAAAAGAATGGTTAATACGATCTAAAAGCCCCTTCGGCTTACTAATGTCTTTCCATTGTAGGGAAAAGTGCAAGAAACCTTAACAAAAGATGCTGCCTAATGGTATTCCATAAATGCACTGAAGGTCTGCAACGAGAGCTAAGCACGGAAATGATTTCATGACATAGAAATAATACTTTAATGCAAATAATCTTCTATTTGGAAAGTTGGTAAATCTTCCGATAATGCTTGAAGAGCCACAAGGAAATAAGAAAAATTAATGACGCAAACAAACGGATAAAACAACAATGAGGAAGTTTAGTTATTTGCATAAAGATGCGTGTGCAAATATCATCTACGTGTATGCAAATAATTATAAATAAAACGTTTTCTCCGCGGCGTTTAAATAATCAGTTATTCGGATTATTTTTATGAAACTAAACCTAACATATATTTATATTTATACATTTATATACATTTATCTTAAAGATCTAATATATATATTTATATTACGGTGCTACTTAATTAAATTTTCAACTGGCAAGATGTTGTTTTACCTCTGAGCGGCACTTTTTTGCACACCATGGGCTAAATGGCCAGGTCACAAGGACCTCGAAGGCTCAGAGAAGGTTGGGGGAGGGGACCCACTGGAACAGCTGTTGGGAGACAGATGGTAGCCTCCCGTCGAGGCCATCCAGCGTGTTCTTTTACGTTGTGTTGTTTTACCTCTGAGCGGCACTTTTTTGCACATCATGGCCTAAATGGCCAGGTCACATTGACCCCGAAGACTCAGAGAAGGTTGGGGGAGGGGACCCACTGGAACAGCTGTTGGGAGACAGATGGTAGCCTCCCGTCAAGGCCATCCAGCGTGTTCTTTAACGTTGGGTTGTTTTACCTCTGAGCTGCACTTTTTTGCACACCATGGGCTAAATGGCCAGGTCACATGGACCCCGAAGGCTCAGAGAAGGTTGGGGGAGGGGACCCACTGGAACAGCTGTTGGGAGACAGATGGTAGCCTCCCGTCAAGGCCATCCAGCGTGTTCTTTAACGTGCACAGGGTATGGCTCTCCCGCACACGGACCACGGCTTAACGTCCCATACGACGGACGGCGGCCTTTCCACGCCCATCGGTGTCCCCTACTGACCGTGGGCAGGGCGGAGAATTTTTCGGAGATAAATCTCAACGCTGACCCAGCTGGGACTCGAACCTATAATTCAGATACTACCTATGCATGTTTTTCTATTATTATTATAACTGGTGTACTTTTATACCAATATTTATAGTCAGGGTGAATGAAGGAAGGATGATGTCACTTTGCAAAGAAGCGGTTTCTTGACGGTCATTGGCTAGGCATTTTGACGTCACAGCGGGGACACGACGGTAAACTAAGCTTATACGTAAGAAGCGTACCGTAAAATATTGATTTATGTTGGCAGCAAAAGTGTAAAATTGCAATTTCCTTTTTTTTTTTACTTTCTCAATTCTATCTAGCTATGAGGAAAATATTTATTGTTATAGATAGACACTAAGCTGTCACTTTATTGGGTACAGTTCCGTGTTACGTCAATAGTAACTTAGATACAGAACTCTGGAACATCTTAAATAATCACTTTTTGAAAGAGTGTAAGGCATGGATGTATGAGTCGTTAATCTGCTGAGGTCCTGCCATCCTCTCAGACCTTCTACTATGGCGGATAAACTGACAGGCTCCTGTCAGACCTCTGTGGCAAGCAGCTGCTTGAGGGGGGATTTATTTATTTTTGCCGTCCCATGGCCGAATGGTTAGCACGCTTGGCTATTGATCTAAGGGACCTGGGTTCGAGCCCCGGGTAAGGCATGGATGTTTGTGTTGTTTTTCTGCTGAGGTCCTGCCATCCTCTCAGACCTTCTACTATGGCGGATAAACTGACAGGCTCCTGTCAGACCTCTGTGGCAAGCAGCTGCTTGAGGGGGATTTTTTTTTTTTTGACTGAAGACAATTTAAAGATCTGAAATCTGTTTCAATCTGGATCTTTACAATATTCGTTCTCTATTTAGAGTTATGGAAATTGGAATAATTTGCAGCAATAAATCCAATTTAAGTAATTGCTCTCAAAAGTTAATAAAAATAAGTTAAAACTAAAATCAGTAACTGTTATGCTAAACTTTACTAATTACGTCTAATAGTATTTTTAGCATTTCACGCGAAAATCAGGTTAATTTTCGCTAATTCTGAATGATATTTTGCAGAAAGAGCAAACTTGTTAAGCTATGGAAGCTGAAAATGCTTCCGTAACTCGCGTTTAACAAGTTGTAAACTCCTGAAATACTGGGGGTGGCTCAGTCGGTAGCGCGCCAGGCTCGTAATCTGTAGTTCCCAGGTTCGAGTCCCAGCTGGGTGAGCGTTGAGATTTATCTCCGCAAAATTCCCCGCCCTGCCCACGGTCAGTAGGGGACACCGATGGGCTTGGAAAGGCCGCCGTCCGTCGAATGGGACGTTAAGCCGTGGCCCCGTGTGCGGGAGAGCCATACCCTGTGCACGTTAAAGAACACGCTGGGTGACCTTGACGCGGGAGGCTACCATCTGTTTCCCAACAGCTGCTCCAGTGGGTCTCCTCCCCCAACCTTCTCTGAGCCTTCGGGGTCCATGTGACCTGGCCATTTAGCCCATTGTGTGCAAAAAAGTGCCGCTTAGAGGTTAAACAACCCAAACAACCCTGAAATACTGAACCCATATTATTGGAAATCGAGATTTAAATAGATTTGATCATGTTCCTAAAATTATTTTCAGTTATTTATTTTCATAAAAATTTTATTTAAGGAGTTAATAACTCCTATATCTGCGTTACTATTAGCATAACGTGGAACTAATACCTAATAAAATGACCTTTTGAACATACGATATTACGAATATCATAATTACATCATTTGTAAGTCGCTCAAAAAAAGTATCCGAACACTATGGTTGATTACAGAATTCAGAAAAAATATCTGGCAACGATTTTTTTTTAGAAATTAGTGATCTGGCAACCTTCGTGTCACGTGACACGAAGGTTGCCAGATCACTAATTTCTAAAAAAATCATTGCCAGATATTTTTGATACGAAAGTTGCCAGATCACTAATTTCTAAAAAAAATCGTTGCCAGATATTTTTTCTGAATTCTGTAATCAACCATAGTGTTCGGATACTTTTTTGAGCGACTGTACTTCATATCGAATTATTACAGAATTTTTATTAGATGTTCTGGGAAATTATTCTGATCTTGCGCTTAAAATTAAATTCGATCGAATTAAAACACCATTTTTTTATTTCAACTTATCTTTTTACCAACTGTGTTAATAATCATAATGAAATAATAAAAATGTAATTTTTCGCCGCTTCAGTAATGGTAAAAATTTTGTTCTTTGCAAAAAAACATTTAATATGACCTGGCGTAAATAATAAATATAATACCCCCTCAAGCAGCTGCTTGCCACAGAGGTCTGACAGGAGCCTGTCAGTTTATATGCCATAGTAGAAGGTCTGAGAGGATGGCAGGACCTTAGCAGAAAAACGACACCAACATCCATGTCTTACCGGGGCTCGAACCCAGGTCTCATAGATTAGTAGACAAGGGCGCTAACCACTCGCCCATGGGACGGCTAAAATAAATCCCCCCTCAAGCAGCTGCTTGCCACAGAGGTCTGACAGGAGCCTGTCAGTTTATATGCTAAAGTAGAAGGACTGAGAGGATGACAGGACCTCAGCAGAAAAACGGCACATACATCCATGCCTTACCCGGGGTTCGAACCCAGGTCCCTTAGATCAGTAGCCAATCGTGTTAACCAGTCGGTCACGGGACACTGTTTTCAATTTACTAAGAAAATGTTTCTTGGAGTTATCCAAAGAAAAATGGGGGCGTGGGTGGCTCAGTCGGTAGCGCGCCAGGCTCATAATCTGTAGTTCCCAGGTTCGAGTCCCATCTGGGTCAGCGTTGAGATTTATCTCCGCAAAATTCCCCGCCCTGCCCACGGTCAGTAGGGGACACCGTTGGGTTTGGAAAGGCCGCCGTCCGTCGGATGGGACGTTAAGCCGTGGCCCCGTGTGCGGGAGAGCCATACCCTGTGCACGTTAAAGAACACGCTGGATGGCCTTGACGGGAGGCTACCATCTGTCTCCCAACAGCCGTTCCAGTGGGTCCCCTCTCCCAACCTTCTCTGAGCCTTCGGGGTCCTTGTGACCTGGCCATTTAGTCCATGGTGTGCAAAAAAGTGCCGCTCAGAGGTAAAACAACCCAACCCAAAGAAAAATTCTGCTTTTTTTCTTGTTTTGATTAATTCTGAAATTTTTTTTCTGCTGTATCAATTTTTGTGTTTATTCCACTGCCTTCGCTTTGATTTGAAATCTTGTATGCAACGCAGATATTATCCTCTTTAGTTTATTTAGTTTTAATAGCAATTTTAAACTGCTGCTGTAATTTTCTAAATGCGCCCACTATGATGCACTGAAAGAAGCATTGATTTCCATAAAATCAATACAAGCCAAGGTATTCACATTATCAATTACCTGAGATAATGATTATTTTTAATTGGCTACACTGTCGTAGTTTTCAGAGCGATAGGTTTCTTATTCCAACAATTATTTCGATATTCCCGAAATAGCAGTCATTTGGTCGGAGTAGATTCGGTCATCGTAACAAGACTGCATTTTTTTTTTATGTGAGTTTTTTTTAAATCTGGAATGGCATTATCATTTAGTTCACGTTTCATAGTTAGTCCTAAGAGTTCGCTTCATAAATTTTACTGGCGATCGATCTTAACAAGCATCTGAAAAATGTTTATCACATAGCATATGCATGAAACAATATTTTTCTTATTCTTCAAAGGATTATTTAGAAATGAAAAGATGTTTTATTTTCTTAATATTATGACAATTAATAAATTATTAATAAATACAAATAATTTTCTTCCAAATAAGATATATTTATCAATAAACATTGGTGAAAAGATTAGTGTAAAAGTACACCACTAATAATAATAGAAGTTGATAAATAAGAAAAGTTTAGTTATAATTTGATACTCATAGAGATCAAATGCTTCACTCACTGGATGGAATTGGAATTAAGGAATTTACACTCGGACATCAAAATTTGATAAAAAGAAAATATACTTTTAAATTAATTTTACATTTTTTAAAGGATACTATTTTGATTGACAGAATTTGATTTAGTGCCCATATAGTGCCACGATGTTTCTGCATTAGGAAATTCAACGCTCTTAAAATTCTAATAATGTTAATCAAGAACTTTCAGTTTCTACTGAACTACCTCCATCCTTCAGAGAATTCTGGAATGTTTATGGAATGTTTATTTGACCTCCAATCTAAGATTACTGGCAATATTATGGTTTTGCTTTTGAAATTTTGGTTTTCCAGACTCAGTTGGGAGAACTCTCCGACAGAGTGCACGGACCTTTCTTAAAAGAATTTCCGGACGACAGGGGCGAAAGACCCCGAGTGATTTCCGGAATAATAGTTTATGTTGAAGAAAAAGAAGGATAAACTATGTATATCTCATGATTTCGTTAATCGGCCTTCTGTTATAAGAGGTGTTGATTTAGTCCAGGAATGTCCAACCCGCGGCCCACAAAATCGTAAAGTTTACGTGTTTAGACATAAGCTTTCAACATAATTATGTGATTTTCAGAGAGTTTTTGATATCCCACTAGTTTCATGCTGCCCTTTTTTAATTTTATAATAAAAACATAAATAAATGAAGTTTTATTATTCATATACATTAACTATATTATATATTTTATGTGCGGCCCAAAACAATTCATCTTCACTCAATGTGGCCCAGGGAAGTCAAAAGTTTGGACACGCATGATTTAGCCCAATGTATACAAAAAGAGTGCCGCTCAGAGTTAAAATAGTCCAACCCAAACTTCCTCTGAGCCTTTACGCTCCTAGAGCCAACCTACGAAACGGAGAAATAGGAAAAACTCAAGAGACAAGGATGAGAAAAAGGAACCAAATTAACACCAAATTCGATGCTCATATAACAAAATAGAAAACATTACTGGAATGTAACCAAAATATTTAAAAACAAAACAAAAGATATTCATAGGGAAAACAGAAAATGGTGTGAGGAACCCACTTGATAGCTCTTAGGAGACAGATGGTAGCCTCCCATCAAGGCCATCCAGCATGTACTTTAACGTGCACAGGGTGTGGCTTTCTTGTACACGGGGCCATGGCTTAATGTTCCATTCGAAGGACGGCGGCCTTTTCAAGCCAATCGGTATTCCCGACTGACCGAGGGCAGAGCAGGGAGTTTTGCGGAGATAAATATCAATCCCGGCCAAAGCAGGACTTGAACCTGGGAACTGCAGATTACGAGTCTGGCGAGCTACTGGTTGAGTCATCCCTACCGTAAGTTTTGATTTAATTCAAATTTTAAAAATATCTAAACTTTAACTACAAGTTGCTTAATTTAAAATTACATAAAAAGTATTTTATTTTAACTTTCATAAAATATCACTGGATATTTTATCAAAATACTAAACTTTAAACTCGTTACAAACTTAAAAATGTAACCACCAATTGTTTTATAAAGAACAAAATTTGATTAAAATACCTAAATTTCTAACGGTAAATTTACTGTCAAAGTGTTGCTCATATTTGGCCCTCTCTAAATGTCTCTAGCAATATAAAAAAAATTAAAATTTCTTTTTTCTTGAACAAACTTTGCAACAGCAGTTCTCTGCCAAACTCTTTCGAAATCGGTTATGAAAAGTTTCGTATAGACTCCAGTTGTGAATGTGGATGGCGCTAGAACGACATCCGCTTCGGTTCGATAAGTTCAATCAGATGACCTGTTTTGCGAATCTCTATCCTTCATAAAAAGAGCAATGCCTACGCAATGCCTTGCTAGCCGGAAAAAAAAACCCATCTTTCACGTCTGAAATCGCGATATTTGGAGAAAAGGTGTGGAAAGAGAACCATAATAGTACTGCATTTTAAGTGGTTTTTTTCTTGCTGGATGGAAATCCTCCTCAGACGATAGTTTATGTGTGTGTCAGAGTGTGTGCGCGCGCGTGAAGGTTGAGTGAATACCGGTGAACTTCACTTGGAAATTTGATGTTCGTCGACGACATTATTTTGAAGAATCGTAGTTATCGATTTTGCAGTGTGCTGGACTTGCTTAGCCATTCAATGTGTGCTTTTCCGCGAGTCGATGTCGGTGAGTTATTTACATTAAGTTCTTTTTCACAAAATATTCATTTATTTCCTTTTCTAACTTTTAATAAAAGTAACAGGTTAGGTTGTTTTACCTCTCAGAGGCACTTTTGAAGATACCCTGATCTTGGAAGGTTCGAGTCCCAGCTGGGTCAGCGTTGCGACTTATCTCCGCAAAATTCGAGGCTTATTTCCATTCTGAAAAATTGTTTTACCGATGGGCTTGGAAAGGCCGCCGTCCGTCGGATGGGATGTTAAGCCGTGGCACCGTGTGCGGGAGAGCCATACCTTGTGCACTTTAAAAAACACGCTGGATGGCCTTGGCGGGAGGCTACCATCTGTCTCTCAACAGCTGTTCCAGTGGGTCCCCTCCCCCAACCTTCTCTGAGCCTTCGGGGTCCATGTGACCTGGCCATTTACCCCATTGTGTGCAAAAAAGTGCCGCTCAGAGGTAAAACAACCCAACGTTAAAGAACACGCTGGATTGCCTTGACGGGAGGCTACCATCTGTCTCCCAACAGCTGTTCCAGTGGGTCCCCTCCCCCAACCTTCTCTGAGCCTTCGGGGTCCATGTGACCTGGCCATTTACCCCATTGTGTGCAAAAAAGTGCCGCTCAGAGGTAAAACAACCCAACAACCCAACCCTGATCTTGGAGATACCCTGATCTAAAATTTCTCTTCCTAACTGAGATATATCAGCCTTAATAAGGGTTGAGTTGTCTTACCTTTGGGTTGTTTTACCTCTGAGCGGCACTTTTTTCACACCATGGGCTAAATGGCCAGGTCACATGGACCCCGAAGGCTCAGAGAAGATTGGGAGAGGTAACACTCTGGAACAGCTGTTGAGAGAGAGATGATAGCTCCCGTCATCTTTCCAAGTCCATCGGTGTCCCCCTACTGACCGTGGGCAGGGCGGAGAATTTTGCGGAGATAAATCTCAACGCTGACCCAACTGGGACTCGAACCTGGGAACTGGAGATTACGAGCCTGGCGCGCTACTGACTGAGCCACCCCCTTCAGTCAAGACCATCCACATGTTCTTCAATGTGCAGAGAGTATGGCTCTCCTGCGCATGGGGACACAGCTTAACGTCCCATCCGACGGATAGCGGCTTCCCAACTATGAAGATACCTTGATCTAAAATTTCTCTTATTAACTGAGCTATACCAGCCTTATTCAGGGTTGAGTTGTCTTACCTTTGAGAGACACATTTTAGCGCACAGTGGGCAGGTCACAAGGACCCCGAAGGCTCAGAGTAGGTTGGGGGAGGGGACCCATTGGAACAGCTTTTGGTAGACATATGGTAGCCTCCCTTCAAGGCCATCCAGCGTGTTCTTTAACGTGCCCAGGGTATGGCTCTCCCGCACACAGCTTAACGTCTTATCCGACGGACGGCGGTCTTTCCAAACCCATCGGTGTACCCTACTGACCGTGGGCAGGACGGGGAGTTTTGCGGAGATAAATCTCAACGCTGACCCAGCTGGGACTTGAACCTGCGAACTGCAGATTACGAACCTGGCGCGCTACCGACTGAGCCTTCCCTGCTCCTACCAGCATTATTCAATGAATCAATAACCTTCATTCAATTAAAGAACAGGTAACTACGAAGACATTTCCATCATTGGGTGGTGCTCATCATAGTCAGAATCGCGTTTTGGTCCATTCAGTTATAATCTAGTTACTTGAAACTCGTCGTTTTTTTGGGGGGAAGAGCCATTTTTCGGTTGTGTCCAAGTTCACAGAGAAATCTCTGTATACATTAAGTTTACATTATTATTGTTATTATTATTGTTGTTGTTGTTTTGGGGGGAGTGGCTCAATCGGTAGCGCGCCAGGCTCGTAATCTGCAGTTCCACGTTCGAGTCTCACCTGGACTAGCGTTGAGATTTGAGCAAAATTCCTCGCCCTGCCCACGGTCAGTAAACACCGTCTTCCATCAGAGAGGCATTAAGCCATGGCCCGGTGTGCGGGAGATCCATACCCTGTGCATGTTAAAGAATACGCTGGATGGCCTTGACGGGAGGTTACCATCTGTCTCCTAACATTTGAACAGTGAGTCCCAACATTCTTCGAGCCCCCGGGTCCTCGTGACCAGGGCCGGACTTGGACCTTCTGAAGCCCTTAGCTCTAGTAAGAGGTCCAAAAATTCAAAAGTCGAAATATATGAATCATAATAAATGAACAGATTACCTGTTGATATAGAATTTACCCTGGAAAGTAACTGATGGGGGGGGGGGGGGTAGACGTGGATTCAAAATTGTCGAAATATTTATTTAATTTATGATTATTATTTAAAAATATAATTAAATAAAAATTAATTTTTAAATAATAAATAAAAAATATAATTAAATAAAAATTAATTTTTAAATAATAAATAAAAAATATAATTAAATAAAAATTAATTTTTAAATAATAAATAAAAAATATATTTATACTGATTGAAGGGAACATCAAAAAATAAATACGAAATGATGAGGGTATACAATAATGACTGTGTAAAGCTGAGATAAACCGTGTTTCCATAATAGATTAAATTAAAAAATTCGTGTCACAGTAAACTTCACACTTAATTTTGAGGCTTTCATAATCTTGAGGTCCTGAACTCTAACTTAGATTATACGTAATTCCGGCCCTGCTTATGATCTCTATTGTCATTTAACCCATTGTGTGCAAAAAGGAAATTCAGCTGAAGGGTAATACAATACAACCTCAATGTTTTTATATCCATCCAATTCAACTAAATGTTGTTGGAAGATCAAAATTTTTGACATTATAATTTTAAATCTTTAATATTAAAATATTAACGGATTTTTTTACTTTCCTAGATTTAATGTTCTGAATTCGTACTTTCCATCCAATTCGTACGCATTTCCATCCAATTCAACTGAATATTATTAAAATATTAAATCTATTTTTTTTTATAATTTTAAATCTTTAGTATTAAAATATTAACGGTAGTTTTTACTTTCCTAGATTTTAATGTTCTGAATTCGTACTTTCAGCAGCAAAGTTAAATCATCATTTAATAAATTTATATTTTTCTAGCTTTCGAGGTCTGGGGCAAACACCGTTTTCCTGCGCAACGTAACTCTCGACACAGAGGGCCGCTACACGTGTCAAGTTTCTGCCGATGAACCATTTTTCGGTTGTGTCCAAGTCCACAGAGAAATCTCTGTGTACAGTAAGTTTACATTATTATTTATAGTGCAGCATGACTACAATCAATTGATGTTAGAAAGAATTCAATACCTAGCATACGCTTAGATAACATTGTAAATTCAATGGCCACTTTTTTAATGACATACTGATATGAGAATAGAACATCAGATTCAACTCTCAGCAGAGAATAAAATACATAGAGGATTCTCATGAAAAAATATGCTGAAAAAAATAGGTTTTGATGTGAGTGTTTCGAACCCATGTCTCCTGGAAACATGCCAGTTATGCTAACCACTACACCGTCAATGGCTAACGTTTTTCTTCAGCTGGCTTATAAACTTTCCGGATTTTTTTTATTTTTTTTTTTTATTTGATTCGCACAGTGGCGCCATCTATCCGGGAAGTGGGCAACTGTGTTGTCACATAGAGATGGAATTTGATATTTGTCACTCACGCTCATGGTGTTAAATCAATAATTCAATAGTAAAGAATCACGGGATGTCCTGTAGACATGGAACACATGAAATAATAAGCTGAAAAAATAATTGGCTTTGCCGTAAGTATGATTCGAACCCACGTCTCCTGTAAACATGCCAGTTATGCTAACCACTACACCATTATCGGTTAACGTTTTTTCTTCAGCTGGTATGACTAATAAACTTTCTGGATTTCAAAGCTCCCGTATCTTTAAAATAAGTTGCTCGAAAGTTCATGGGATTATTTAAAACAAGTTCAACGACACTTTGTGAAAAGTTATTTACTTTTTCGTTAACACTGAAGAACTGATATTAATCATTTTTATGCATAATTATATAGACCATTTGATAAAAAATTTACGATTGCTAATAATAAAATGAATATATAAGTATAGAATCAGGCCCGAATTCAGAAAAAGTAAAAGAGGGGGGGGGGGCGCAAACAACGCAATCGAGCCGAAAAAAGATAGGGCGGACTTCCCCTTCGTTTCAGAAATTTTTAAAAAGTTTCATTAAAAATTACTTTGAAATGTGTAAAATATTAATAAATTTTGGTCTCACTTACCCTTATTAACATTCTCAAAGGTGGAAACATGGCCCCCCCCTTACCCACCAGCAATAGATTTGGCCCTGATATACACATATATGTATATATTAAATGTATATAAAGATTAATCCTAAATAATCGAACTTAAAAAATTGAAAGGTTTAAACCGAATTTTCCCTGCTATATACCTATATGTGCAAAACTCATTGTACTCACGATGTTGAGAAGCTACAATTCACAACTTCTGCATATAGTTTCGTGTAAAAGAACTAATTTTATCAAATTTTCAGGGGATGAATACGTTTTGTTTTTTTAATTACCTAACTCGCTCCAAGAAAGGTAGGTATACTATAGTAACTCTCTATAGTAACTATAGCATCTATAGTAACTATAGTAACCCTCTATTCTCGACAGTGTTTAATATATTTACATAGCTAATTTATAAAGATTTTAAAAAAATTGAAAAAGCGGTAGATAATTTTTTTTAATTTAATCATAGTTCAAAGAAAAATAAATTTTACAATGGTGAGAAAGAAGAGTTTTCGACAGAGAGAAGGATTAGCGTTTATAAAATAGATGCTGTTAGTGTTGTTTTTGAAACTTTCACCTGTTGTTTCCAGTAAAATACATAACCCTCTAAAAGGTGTTTGGGCTTTGGATTTGGTTCTTTTTTTACCTCTGAGCGGCACTTTTTTTGCACAACATGGGCTAAATGGCCAGGTCACAAGGACCCCGAAGGCTCAGAGAAGGTTGGGGGAGGGGACCCACTGGAACAGCTGTTGGGAGACAGCTGGTAGCCTCCCGTCAAGGCCATCAATTGTGTTCTTTAACGTGCACAGGGTATGGCTCTTACGCATACGGGGGCCACGGCTTAACGTTCCATCCGAAGAACGGCGATCTTTCCAAGCCCATCGGTGTCCCCTACTGACCGTGGGTAGGAAGTGAATTTTTCGGGGATAAATCTCAACGCTGACCCAACTGGAACTCTAACCTGGGAACTGCAGATTACGAGCCTGGCACGCTACCGACTGAGCCACCCCCGCTCTAAGGGGTAACTAAGTTCCGACAATTTTGTATTTACTAATATTTTAAGCGAAAATTTTCCTACATTGTAGGAAAGAGACTGCAAAATTCTATCTACGATTCCAGAGGTTCGCATGAAATTTTTATAATTATATGAAATCGCAGTGTCGAAAGGTTTGAGATCCTCTCTGTAGTTTCGGTAATGACGCTGATTATAGAATTGTAAATTCAATCCATTTTGTCATCGGCATGATTTAAAAATGGTGATTAAATATATATTTTAATATACAATGCTTTTCATAAATTGAGGAGAATCCCTATGTTAAGTCAATGGGAAGTTAACATAAAAGCTCTATTACTTTTAAAATAAGTTTTTTTTGTTTTGAATAATGTAATTACAGATAAAGATATCAATAAAATAAATATGTCGATTTTCAACAATATTCGTTCAGTATTTAATGAGTTATGGAAGTTTGAATATTTAACAACAGCAATGCCAGTCTTAAGAAACATACAAAACTGAAGAATAGTGAAAGAATTCTTTACACAAAGTTCTAAAATATAAACTTATTTTATTAAACACTTTAATACAATACTTATTCCTAAGTTTTAATTAACTTCTGAAGTCAATTTTTGTGGCTGGCATTGTTATCGCTAAATATTCAAACTTCCATAACTCATTAAATACTGAACGAATATTGTTGAAAATCGAGTTATTGATTTATTTGATTGAGATCTTTATCTGCAATCACATTTTTCAAAACAACAAAACTTATTTTAGAAATTATAGAGCTTTGACGTTAGCTTCCCATTCACTTAAACCCTTTCAGGACCATAAGGTTTCTAAGAGTAAATATTAGTATGTAACTGTTTATTTTAGTTTGTTTAGACGTAAAATAAATAAAAATCATAAGAAAAATACATAACAATGTGTAGTTTTTTGGAATTTTATGGGAAATATTTTTCCCAATGGACTATAAAGGTAACACAAATTATAGTTAGGCTTATTATGCAATGTCTTTTATTTATTGGTTGATTATAACAAAATGTTAACTAAAATAATACAAAATTATGAAATAAAATTACTATACAAAATGATGTGCTAATTATGATATTCTGCGAAGCAATTTCTTTTGGTTGTGAAGCAAAGATTTACATTGCACAGATGCAACATTATTGCAAAGATGAACATGGACTAAACGTTCCCGTTTACGTAATTGCGTTCGGCATACGTTCTATTTTGACATTCTGTATAAAAAATGCAGATAAGGTTATAATTAAATACGACAATCACCAATTTTAACATGGGAAAAAATGTTTCCCTTGGTCGTGAAAGGGTTAACATAGGGATTTTCCTTAATTTATGGTAAACCAGTGTCGATTGATAGCAACAAAATTAGCTTCTAAGAGTAAGTGATAAATTAACATATAAATTAAAAAGAAAAAATAAAGTTAAGTTACAAAAGTTGTTCCCATGACAGTGACTGTTCTCAGCATGGCGGGCTGTCGCGATTGCTCCAGATGACGTCAATGGCAGGCGTTCAGTGCCCTTCAGCTAACCTTACTCTCCACTAACCTTGTGTAGAAGATCTCTCTGTAGAGGCACTTTCTCTTCGAGATCGCAAAGAGGACACTCAACATTGAAAGTTAATCCTTTTCGCTGATAAGCCAATAAATCGAACTTCAACTTTCTGCAAAACTTCGGTGTTATCCTAGTTGTAACTGAAGCAGCCATAAAAATATACTTCCGATGTTCTGTGAGAGTGCCTAGTTGGTTTAGTAGGAGAAGCGCAGAAGGCATTGTTACCACAAAGTCAACAAGGTCCATGCATTCGGTTTGTAAGCGTAAATTTATTAGCGAGAAGATTTTTCTAATAATTTCGGATTCACTGGTCGTAAGCTGGGACCTTCAAGAGATTTCAATAGTTTTGTGTTTATGAAAAATCAGAACTACGTATCTGAATGTTGATGATGTTACAGAATATGAATTGTTCAATAGGACAAATTAATAACTTATGAAAGTCATATAATAAAGATACTAGTGGTAGTTATTAATTCTAAGAGTTTATTTATAGAATTAAGAATGAGTACTAATTTTAGAGTATTCATGATATTAAATTTATTTCCAAGAAGAGCAGATACTCTTTTGTATTGGCGCTCATGGGTTGAGTCGTTAATCTCTGAGCTTCACTTTGTTTACGCTCAATGAACTAAATGGACAGGTCCTAAGGGCTCAGAGAAGGTTGAGGAAAGTGAGTTGTTACCTCTGAGCGGCACTTTTCAAGTTACCTCTGAGCGGCACTTTTTTGCACACAATGAGCTAAATGGCCAGGTCACATGGACCCCGAAGGCTCAGAGAAGGTTGGGAATTGGACCCACTGGAACAGCTGTTGGGAGATAGATGGTAGCCTCCCGTCAAGGCCATCCAGCGTGTTCTTTAACGTGCACAGGGTATGGCTCTCCCGTACACGGGGCCACGGCTTAACGTCCCATCCGACGGACGGCGGCCTTTCCAAGCCCATCGGTGTCCGCTACTGACCGTGGGAAGGGCGGGGGAATTTTGCGGAGATAAATCTCAACGCTGATCCAGCTGGGACTCGAACTTGGGAACTACAGATTACGAGTCTGGCGCGCTACCGACTGAGCCATCCCGCCCCCCAATGACGTCAATGGCAGGCGTTCAGTGCCGTTCAGCCAACCTTACTCTCCACTAACCTTGTGAAGAAGGTCTCTCTGTAGAGGCACTTTCTTATCGAGATCGCAAAGAGGACACTCAACATTGAAAGTTAATCCTTTTCGCTGATAAGCCAATAAATCGAACTTCAACTTTCTGCAAAACTTCGGTGTTATCCTAGTTGTAACTGAAGCAGTCATAAAAATATACTTCCGATGTTCTGTGAGAGTGCCTAGTTGGTTTAGTAGGAGAAGCGCAGAAGGCATTGTTACCACAAAGTCAACAAGGTCCATGCATTCGGTTTGTAAGCGTAAATTTATTAGCGAGAAGATTTTTCTAATAATTTCGGATTCACTGGTCGTAAGCTGAACCTTCAAGAGATTTCAATAGTTTTGTGTTTATGAAAAATCAGAACTACGTATCTGAATGTTGATGATGTTACAGAATATGAATTGTGCAATAGGGCAAATTAATAACTTATGAAAGTCGTATAATAAAGATACTAGTGGTAGTTATTAATTCTAAGAGTTTACTTATAGAGTTAAGAATGAGTACTAATTTTAGCGTATTCATGATATTAAATTTATTTCCAAGAAGAGCAGATACTCTCTTGTATTGGCACTCATGGGTTGAGTTGTTGTTGGGTTGTTTTACCTCTGAGCGGCACTTTTTGCACACCATGGGCTAAATGGCCAGGTCACATGGACCCCGAAAGCTCAGAGAAGGTTGGGGGAGGGGACCCACTGGAACGGCTGTTGGGAGACAGATGGTAGCCTCCCGTCAAGGCCATCCAGCGTGTTCTTTAACGTGCACAGGGTATGGCTCTCCCGCACACGGGGCCACGGCTTAACGTCCCATCCGACGGACGGCGGCCTTTCCAAGCCCATCGGTGTCCTCTACTGACCGTGGGAGATAAATCTCAACGCTGACCCAGTTGGGACTCGAACCTGGGAACTACAGATTACGAGCCTGACGCGCTACCGACTGAGCACCCCCGCCCCCTGAGGAAAGTGACCCACTGGACAGCTGTTAAGAGAGAAATGGTACCTCTCGCCAAGTGTTGTCTGTATACATAATTTACCTAAGAGCGACACTTTTTTTGCACACAATGGGCTAAATGGCCAGGTCACAAGGAGAACAAGGTCTCAGAGACGGTTGGGGGAAGGGGACCCAATAGATTGCATTTAGTAAATAGATGGTAGGCTGCCGTCAAGGTCATCCACAATGTTCTCTAATGTGCACAAGGAATGGATCTCCATCAAAGAGGTCACGGCTAAATGTCCGATCCGACGGACGACGATTTTTCCAAATCCATCGGTGTCCCCTACCGAGGACTGAACGGGGATCTCAATGGTGGCCCGGGTGGAACTCGAACCTGGGAACTGTAGATTTTGGCGTTCTTGTTCCCTCTGATGTTAAGTGGTTTGGTTCAAAATATTCATATTTCAACCCATTTTTCAATACATTTAAATATAATCTGAATTTAAATCAAATGAAATGAATCATTTTCTTTTTGAGTCCCCTGAAAAATCCATTTGAATTAAAAAATACCAATCCTAAAATTCTCATGAATCGTATTCAGTAAAAACAGTTACCACAATTTTCATATTGTTGTATAGAATGAATAAAAATAAATAAATACCCCTTCAAGCAGTTGCTTGCTACATTTCCAACAAAATTAATACTATATTAAAACTTCCATTTTTAAGACATGAATCCAAAACTATTTTTCGTTTAAGAACTGATACCATATCTTTAAATAAATCAAAATTTTTACTTAATTTAAGCAACTCCCCTAAATGTCCAAAATGTAATCTAATTGAAAATTCTTCCCACATATTTTAAATTGTGAAAAATATAATACTCGAAGGAAAATTTTTTTTGAAAATCTTGAAAGCATAGATACAAATGATTTTACTTTAAACTCTATTTTAAACCATCCTATTTTACAAACACAAATTAAAATATTTGGCTTCTTACTTGACTTCCTCAAAACAACAACCATATGGAGTAATGTATAAAAAAATACATACTTAAAAAAACATATAAAATATGAAAAAAACAATAAAAAAATATTTGTATGTATAAAAAAAATGAATGAAAAAAATTAAAAAATTACTCTCTTAAAGAATAAGAGAAAAAAAAACCTTCGAAAAAAAAATACATATATATAACCGATAAGAAAACAAAATATTACATGGGAAAGTCTGAAGAAGGACCTCCCAATCCCTGTGAAGTTTTTGAATTGAATTGAATTGCTTGCCACAGAGGTCTGGCAGGAGCTTGTCAGTTTATATGCCAGAGTAGAAGGTCTCAGAGGATGGCAGGACCTCAGCAGAAAAACTATACATAATTTTCAAAAAAAAAATTGGCCAAATTTTTAATAATTTATGCAATTGTAAGATTTTTAACTAACGGTTTTATTTTTTTTTATCTTAGTTCCTCCTGAGGATTCTCCTAAACTAACTGGAGGAATCTCTGACTTTGGAGACAATGTAACTCTTCACTGTTCGTCTTCGAAGTCTAAACCAGCAGCTAACCTCAGCTGGTATATAAACGATGTCCTGGTGAGTTATTTTTTCTATTCTTCTAAACCAATGGGTCTAAAAGTGGCCTTTTCTATATTCTGCGTAAGCATTTTATATAGAATATTGAATACTTCAAGTATTAACACATCTTTACACGAAGCATTGAAAAATAAAATTAAAAAATAAAATGTTTTACACGAGGCATTGAAAAATAAAATTAAAAAATAAAATGCGTTAACATTTTATTTTTTAAACTCCTACAACAAAAGGCTGATTGACCAATTGTGACCGTCAGCATTAGTAGTTTTATAATGTAGATATTTCTTATTTTTTCAATTATTATTACTGGTGAATTTTAATACTAATCTTTATAGTAATGTTTATTTATAACTATACGTTATTTAAAAGGAAAATTATTCTTATTTATTAGCAATCATCGTATTGTACATTAGCTGTATTATATTATTATCGCAATTCTAATAAATAGGGAAATATTTCTCCTAAATAATGTATATTTATAAGTAAACATTAGGATAAACATTAGTATAAATGTTCACCAGTAATAAGGGAAATAAATATATAAAAAAGTTGTTTAACTTTTAGCATTACATATGTGACGTTATAAAACTTGCACCATCAGCCTTTCGTTAAGAAATAAAAGACGAAAAGCATTGTAGTAGTGATACTTATATTTCAGCAAAACTAAATACTCAGGTCTAAATCTTTACTAAACTAACGGTGGTTTAAAAAAAAAGAGAGAACGAGAGAGAAAAAAGCATTCTTATTAAACAAAACATCATGTTATACTAAAAGATTCTTAATAAAACAATATATTTAGTAGCTAATATAAAGATTATAACGATATATTAAGGGACAAAATCTAAATTTTTGCCGTATAATAAAAATAATTCAAAGTGAATTTAGAGTTTTAAAATGATTTCCCTTATATACCGGATATCTAATCTAAATCTAAACCAAGATATGGCCAAGATGAAACTAAAGCTGTTGGGTTGTTTTACCTCTGAGCGGCACTTTTGTGCACACCATGGGCTAAATGGCCAGGTCACATGGACCCCGAAGGCTCAGAGAAGGTTGGGGGAGGGGACCCACTGGAACAGCTGTTGGGAGACAGATGGTAGCCTCCCGTCAAGGCCATCCAGCGTGTTCTTTAACGTGCACAGGGTATGGCTCTCCCGCACACGGGGCCACGGCTTAACGTCCCATCCGACGGACGGCGGCCTTTCCAAACCCATCGGTGTCCCCTACTGACCGTGGGCAGGGCTGGGAGTTTTGCGGAGATAAATCTCAACGCTGACCCATCTGGGACTCGAACCTGGGAACTACAGATTACGAGCCTGGCGCGCTACCGACTGAGCCACCCCCGCCCAACTAAAGCTGTACCGAAGATGTAGATTTACGAATATTTCCAAGGTTATGCACATATATCACGCGACTATGGACCTCACCTCATCATAGTAACATTTTCAATATCGGTTCCTGTCCCTTTAGGTTTCTTAAAATATCTTCCTGAGCATTGAGGATCTTTTTTCTTGTCTATTCAACACATTCTGTTAACAGAAGTCAAAACAGTACAATTTCCACAGACACATGGGGCAGGGGTGGCTCAGTCGGTAGCGCGCCAGGCTCGTAATCTGTAGTTCCCAGGTTCGAGTCCCAGCTGGGTCAGCGTTGAGATTTATCTCCGCAAAATTCCTCGCCCTGCCCACGGTCAGTAGGGGACACCGATAGGCTTGGAAAGGCCGCCGTCCGTCGGATGGGACGTTAAGCCGTATCTCCGTGTGTGGGATAGCCATACCCTGTGCACGTTAAAGAACATGCTGGATGGCCTTGATGGGAGGCTACCATCTGTCTCCCAACAGCTGTTCCAGTGGGTCCCGTCCCAGGCCAGGTCACAAGGACCCCAAAGGTTCAAGGTCAGGTCACATGGACCCCAAATGGCCAGGTCACAAGGACTCCAAAGGCTCAGAAGGTGTGGACCTTCTGAGCCTTTGGGGTCCTTGTGACCTGGCCATTTAACCCATGGTGTGCAAAAAAGAGTGCCGCTCAGAGGTAAACCAACCCACAGACACATAAAAACACTATTATGACCACACTATTAGGAGCAGGTACTGCTTGTTGTTTTGCTTCTGAGTAGCACTTTCGTGCACACAGTGGCAAAATGGCCATGTCACAAAGTCCCAAGATTTTAGTGAGGGTTGGGGATGGGATTCAGAATTGTGTATCTGGACAGCTGTTAGGGGACCGTTGGAAGTTTGCAGTCAAGACCATCGAACCCGTTCTTTAACATATACAAGGAAGGCTGTCCTGCCTCGGAGCGAGGATGTCTCAGTCGGTAGCGTGCAAGGCTTGCAATCTGCAGTTCCCAGGTTCGAGTCCCAGCTGGGTTAGCGTTCAGATTTATCTGCACGAAACTCCCCGCCCTGCCCACGGTCGGTAGGGGACACCGCTGGGCTTGGAAAGACCGCCGTCCGTCGGATGTGACGTCAAAGTCCAAATCCTGTTCACGCTAAAGAATAAGTTGGATGACCTCGATGGGTGGCTACCATATGTCTCCCAACAGCTGTCCAGTGGGTGTCCTCCTGCAACTTTCTCTGAACCTTCGGGGTCCTCGTGTTCTCTGTAAACCTTAAAATAGCTGTGCGTAAAAAGCCCAGAAGGATGGACATTTGGACGATATTAGAACTCCCCTCCCCCCACCAAAAAAAAGGAACATGCAACGCCTGCTACTTACTATCATGCCATGTTCTTGGGGCGGAGGTGGCTCAGTCGGTAGCGCGCCAGGCTCGTAATCTGTAGTTCCCAGGTTCGAGTCCCAGCTGGGTCAGCGTTGAGATTTATTTCCGCAAAATTTCCCCGCCCTGCCCACGGTCAGTAGGGGACACCGATGGGCTTGAAAAGGCCGCGGTCCGTCGGATGGGACGTTAAGCCGTGGCCCCGTGTGCGGGAGAGCCATACCCTGTGCACGTTAAAGAACACGTGGATGGCGTTGACTGGAGGCTACCATCTGTCTCCCAACAGCTGTTCCAGTGGGTCACCTCCCCCAACCTTCTCTGAGCCTTCGGGGTCCTTGTGGCCTGGCCATTTAGTCCATGGTGTGCAAAAAAGTGCGGCTCAGAGGTAAAACAATCCAAACCTTTGAGCGGCAGTTTTTTTTAACACAATGGGCTAAATGGTTAGGTCACAAGGACCTCCGAGGATCAGAGAAAGTTGAGGGGAAAGGGACCCACTGGAGTACCAATATATTAGTAAATACATGGTACTCTACCGTCAAGGCCATCCAGCGTTTCTTTAACGTGAATAGGGTATGGTTCTCCCGCAGAAAGAACCACGGTTTAAAATCCCAGTCAACAGCCATCGGTCTTTCCAGGCTCATCGATATCCCCTAATGACTGACAGCAGGGTGTGGGTTTATCAGAGAATAAATTTCGATTGGATTGTTTTACCTCTGAGCGGCACTTTTTTGCACACAATGGGCTAAATGGCCAGGTCACATGGACCCCGAAGGCTCAGAGAAGGTTGTGGGAGGGGACCCACTTGAACAGCTGTTGGGAGACAGATGGTAGTCTCCCGTCAAAGCCATCCAGCGTGTTCTTTAACATGCACAGGGTATGGCTCTCCCGCACATGGGGCCACGGCTTAACGTCCCATCCGACGGACGGGGGCCTTTCCAAGCCCATCGGTGTCCCCTACTGACCGTGGGCAGGGCGGGGAATTTTTGCGGAGATAAATCTCAAAGCTGACTCAGCTGGGATTCGAACCTGGGAACTACAGATTACGAGCCTGGCGCGCTACCGACTGAGCCACCCGCGCCCCAATAAATTTCGATGCTGACAAAGTGGGAATGAAACCTGTGACCTGCAGATTACGATCCATCCCCGCCCCTATCTAATTATATGCGAGCATAAATTATTTTCTCTTTTTTGTAGATGTCTAGAGATCTGAATGGACGTCATGAAGTGATTCGACATTCGGATCAACTGGAATCCTCCTCCTCATCCCTCAACATCCCGCTGACGTCGAGCCATCTTCCTCCCGGTGACATCCGGTTCACGTGCTCGGCCAGCATTGCCGATCTCGTCACATCCGTCAGCAAAGAGTTAATCATCGCCAGGCAGACACCAGAAAATGTATTAGAGTTAAGCAATTCGCTTTCGTGTACGGAGAAAACGTCTTTACTGATGCCGTCGTTCTTATTAACAGCCATGTCTTGTATCTTGCTGGCGTCCAGTTGTCCTTAACGCTGTGTACATGCAATTTTACGCTTGCTTAAATAAATTCATTTTATTGTCAACTATGTTTTGTCATCAGGTTTGGTTTCCTCAATTAGGGTTTCAGATAGGCCAACACTGATAAACCAACATCTCCTAACATGATGAGGGGCGGGGGTGGCTCAGTCGGTAGCGCGCCAGGCTCGTAATCTGTAGTTCCCAGGTTCGAGTCCCAGCTGGGTTAGCGTTGAGATTTATCTCCGCAAAATTTTCCCGCCCTGCCTACGATCAGTAGGGGACATCGATGGACTTGGAAAGGCCGCCGTCCGTCGGATGGGACGTTAAGCCGTGGCCCCGTGTGCGGGAGAGCCATACCCTGTGCACGTTAAAGAACATGCTGGATGGCCTTGACGGGAGGCTACCATCTGTCTCCCAACAGCTGCTCCAGTGGGTTCCCTCCCCCAACCTCCTCTGAGCCTTCGGAGTCCTTGTGACCTGGCCATTTAACCCATTGTGTGCAAAAAAGTGCCGCTCAGAGGTAAAATAACCCAACACTAAAAAATTATCCACCCAGAACTCATTAATTTTAAAACTATTTTATTTGGCTGCAAAATATGTTTCAAATTTCTAAAAGCGTTTGTTCAAAATATATATATTATCATCAGGATTTCGATATTAAAAATAAAATTCCAAAGCTTCTTGAAGATTAAGCCAATTATATTTAAATGATAAAAAAATAAATACCCCCTCAAGCAGCTGCTTGCCACAGAGGTCTGACTGGAGCTTGTCAGTTTATATTCCAGAGTAGAATATCTGAGAGGATGGCAGGACCTCAGCAGAAAAACAACACAAACGTCCATGCGTGATCCGGGGCTCGAACCCAGGTCCCTTAGATCAGTAGCCAAGCGCGCTAACCACTTGGTGAGTATTATTAAATCTATTACTGTATCATTATGTCAAAGAATAGCATTGACAATTACATTGTACGACACATAGTGCCAAGTTCGTTTTTTCAAGTTATAAACAAAGAATTAGCATTTACGTATATATAATTGTGGCAACATAAAAGAAGCTTTCTGTGATAGATTCTTTGATACTATTAAAACAAGGGGCGGGGGTGGCTCAGTCGGTAGCGCGCCAGGCTCGTAATCTGTAGTTCCCAGGTTCGAGTCCCACCTGGATCAGCGTTGAGATTTATATGCGCAAAACTCCCCGCCTTGCCCACGGTCAGTAGGGGACACCAATGGGCTTGGAAAGGCCGCCGTCCGTCGGATGGGACGTTAATCCGTGGCCCCGTGTGCGGGAGGGCCATACCCTGTGCACGTTAAAGAACACGTTGGATGGCCTGGACGGGAGACTACCATCTGTCTCCCAACAGCTGTTCCAGTGGGTCCCCTCCCTCAACCTTCTCTGAGCCTTCGGGGTCCATGTGACCTGGCCATTTAGCCCATGGTGTACAAAAAAAAGTGCCGCTCAGAGGTAAAACAACCCAACTATTAAAACAATGTTTATTTTAATTAAAAACCTGGGTCCACTTTGAGGGCATAGTTTTCCAAGATAATAATTCAGGGAAAGGAATTTTCTTTGTGATAGACATTCAAGAGATTAAAAAAGAAGATATCGATATTTGCTGATGGTTTTTGTTGGCGTTCACATTGCGAAGCGATGTCTGCCTGCAGTTGCTCGTGTGCCGCATCTGTTTGCTCATCACTCGTCTTTTGATTTATGATTGTTGCCACCCAGCGCAACCAAACTCGGCATCAGACGTCTGTTGTACTCGCTTGTTGATCACAGCGCCCTCGATGGTAAACCTTGAAAAATGAGGAAATGATCCGAGGAAAAAAAAAAAATTATTACGGTAGGTATTTCTTTTATGACATGATAGGCTCTGTAGGGTCCT
This sequence comes from Ryuthela nishihirai, assembly GCA_038380435.1. NCBI lineage: Eukaryota > Metazoa > Arthropoda > Arachnida > Araneae > Heptathelidae > Ryuthela > Ryuthela nishihirai. The sequence goes on from JAWZYU010000008.1 coordinate 4,748,183, forward strand.
ACTCTGCGAGTCCAGCTGCCTGTGGAAAATTGATTACGATGTATCGGAGATTAAACTTGGTTTGAAATATACTTTTTTTTCTCTTATAAATTTGAGTGATGTTTGGAAGCTGGTAAAAATTTTTCGACGATTTTTTGTATCTGGGCTTAGCCTGAGACTGTAAGTTGAGCAGACTGAAAATAGCATTCTTATTTTGAAGAGTTTTTTTTTTCTGAAATCCGGAGTTTTTGCTCTTTTATATAAAAATTCTTGATACCTTAAATTGCCTCATTTCTTGAAATAATTAGATTTGGTACTGCCATCTGCCCTCGGTTATAAAGGCAGCATATTTTTTTGCAATGGGCTTGGAAAAGCCGCCATCCGTCAAATGGGACGTTAAGCCGTGGCTACGTGCTATCCATACTCTCTACTGGTTTAAAACACGCTGGATAGCCTTGACAGCAGGCTACTGACAGTTTCTAAGTTGGGTTGGGTTGTTTTACCTCTGAGAGGCACTTTTTGCACATCATGGGCTAAATGGCCAGGTCACATGGACCCCGAAGGCTCAGAGAAGGTTGGGGGAGGGGACCCACTGGAACAGCTGTTGGGGGACAGATGGTAGCCTCCCGTCAAGACCATCCAGCGTGTTCTTTAACGTGCACAGGGCATGGCTCTCCCGCACACGGAGGCACGGCTTAACGTCCCATCCTACGGACGGCGGTCTTTCCAAGCCCATCGGTGTCCCCTACTGACCGTGGGCAGTGCGGGAAATTTTGCGGAGATAAATCTCAACGCTCACCAAGCTGGGACTCGAACCTGGGAACTACAGATTACGAGCCTGGCGCGCTACCGACCCCGCCCCCAGTTTCTAAGAGCTGTCCAGTGAATTCCGTTCTTTCAACCTTCTCTGATCATTTGGGGTAGTGGTTTTTCGTTGCTTTACCTCTGAGCAGCACTTTTTTTGCAAAAACAATGACCTAAAAAGTTGGCACAAAAGGACCATGAGGGCTCTGAGAAGATTCGGGGAATGAAACCCACTGGACAGCTGATGGGAAACAGATGGTAACCTCCCGTTAACGCTATCCAGAGTGTTCTTTAAAGTGTATAGGAATATTTATAATACATTCTTGTGCACAAGAATTTTATAACTATCTTTATAAAAATCGATGTAAATATCGATATCTCTATTTTCAACAATATTCGTTCCGTACTATATGACTTATCTTTGTTTGAATATTTGAGACCAGCCATGCCAGTCTTAAGAAACTTATACAAAATGATGTATAGAGAAAGAATTCTTTAATATTTATGATTTATGATTATATTTTATATTCTTAATTATGTATGTATTTTAGAACTTTGTGTAAATACTTTGAAGCAATATTTATTAGTCCTTTAAAGTCAACTTTTGCGCCTGGCATTCCTATTGTTAAATATTTTAACTTCCATAAGAGTAGAAGATAAATGAGGGTTCTGATTCACAGGACGCTAATGTTAATCCTACGGGAGAACTCCAATCCCGAAAAATAGAAGGAGGCTAACGTTAATCCTACGGGAGAACTCCAATCCCGAAAAATAGAAGGAGGCTAATGCTAATCTTACGGGAGAACTCCAATCCCGAAAAATAGAAGGAGGCTAATGTTAATCCTACGGGAGAACTCCAATCCCGAAAAATAGAAGGAGGCTAATGTTAATCCTACGGGAGAACTCCAATCCCGAAAAATAGAAGGAGGCTAATGTTAATCCTACGGGAGAACTCCAATCCCGAAAAATAGAAGGAGGCTAATGTTAATCTTACGGGAGAACTCCAATCCCGAAAAATAGAAGGAGACTAATGTTAATCCTATGGGAGAACTCCAATCCCGAAAAATAGAAGGAGGCTAATGTTAACCCTATGGGAGAGCTCCAATCCCGAAAAATAGAAGGAGGCTAATGTTAATCTTACGGGAGAACTCCAATCCCGAAAAATAGAAGGAGGCTAATGCTAATCTTACGGGAGAACTCCAATCCCGAAAAATAGAAGGAGGCTAATGTTAATCCTACGGGAGAACTCCAATCCCGAAAAATAGAAGGAGGCTAATGTTAATCCTACGGGAGAACTCCAATCCCGAAAAATAGAAGGAGGCTAATGTTAATCCTACGGGAGAACTCCAATCCCGAAAAATAGAAGGAGGCTAATGTTAATCCTACGGGAGAACTCCAATCCCGAAAAATAGAAGGAGGCTAATGTTAATCCTACGGGAGAACTCCAATCCCGAAAAATAGAAGGAGGCTAATGTTAATCCTACGGGAGAACTCCAATCCCGAAAAATAGAAGGAGGCTAATGTTAATCCTACGGGAGAACTCCAATCCCGAAAAATAGAAGGAGGCTAATGTTAATCTTACGGAAGAACTCCAATCCCGAAAAATAGAAGGAGGCTAATGTTAATCCTATGGGAGAACTCCAATCCCGAAAAATAGAAGGAGGCTAATGTTAACCCTATGGGAGAGCTCCAATCCCGAAAAATAGAAGGAGGCTAATGTTAATCTTACGGGAGAACTCCAATCCCGAAAAATAGAAGGAGGCTAATGTTAATCTTACGGGAGAACTCCAATCCCGAAAAATAGAAGGAGGCTAATGTTAATCCTACGGGAGAACTCCAATCCCGAAAAATAGAAGAAGGCTAATGTTAATCCTACGGGAGAACTCCAATCCCGAAAAATAGAAGGAGGCTAATGTTAATCTTACGGGAGAACTCCAATCCCGAAAAATAGAAGGAGGCTAATGTTAACCCTATGGGAGAACTCCAATCCCGAAAAATAGAAGGAGGCTAATGTTAATCTTACGGGAGAACTCCAATCCCGAAAAATAGAAGGAGGCTAATGTTAATCTTACGGGAGAACTCCAATCCCGAAAAATAGAAGGAGGCTAATGTTAATCTTACGGGAGAACTCCAATCCTGAAAAATAGAAGGAGGCTAATGTTAATCTTACGGGAGAACTCCAATCCCGAAAAATAGAAGGAGGCTAATGTTAATCTTACGGGAGAACTCCAATCCTGAAAAATAGAAGGAGGCTAATGTTAATCTTACGGGAGAACTCTAATCCCGAAAAATAGAAGGAGGCTAATGTTAACCCTATGGGAGAACTCCAATCCCGAAAAATAGAAGGAGGCTAATGTTAATCTTACGGGAGAACTCCAATCCCGAAAAATAGAAGGAGGCTAATGTTAATCCTACGGGAGAACTCTAATCCCGAAAAATAGAAGGAGGCTAAAGTTAACCCTATGGGAGAACTCCAATCCCGAAAAATAGAAGGAGGCTAATGTTAATCTTACGGGAGAACTCCAATCCCGAAAAATAGAAGGAGGGTAATGTTAATCTTACGGGAGAACTCCAATCCTGAAAAGTAGAAGGAGGCTAATGTTAATCTTACGGGAGAACTCCAATCCCGAAAAATAGAAGGAGGCTATGGGAGAACTCCAATCCCGAAAAATAGAAGGAGGCTAATGTTAATCCTACGGGAGAACTCCAATCCCGAAAAATAGATGGAGGCTAATGTTAATCTTACGGGAGAACTCCAATCCCGAAAAATAGAAGGAGGCTAATGTTAACCCTATGGGAGAACTCCAATCCCGAAAAATAGATGGAGGCTAATGTTAATCTTACGGGAGAACTCCAATCCCGAAAAATAGAAGGAGGCTAATGTTAATCTTACGGGAGAACTCCAATCCCGAAAAATAGAAGGAGGCTAATGTTAATCCTACGGGAGAACTCCAATCCCGAAAAATAGAAGGAGGCTAATGTTAATCTTACGGGAGAACTCCAATCCCGAAAAATAGAAGGAGGCTATGGGAGAACTCCAATCCCGAAAAATAGAAGGAGGCTAATGTTAATCCTACGGGAGAACTCCAATCCCGAAAAATAGATGGAGGCTAATGTTAATCTTACGGGAGAACTCCAATCCCGAAAAATAGAAGGAGGCTAATGTTAACCCTATGGGAGAACTCCAATCCCGAAAAATAGATGGAGGCTAATGTTAATCTTACGGGAGAACTCCAATCCCGAAAAATAGAAGGAGACTAATGTTAACCCTATGGGAGAACTCCAAACCCGAAAAATAGAAGGAGGCTAATGTTAATCTTACGGGAGAACTCCAATCCCGAAAAATAGAAGGAGGCTAATGTTAATCCTACGGGAGAACTCCAATCCCGAAAAATAGAAGGAGGCTAATGTTAATCTTACGGGAGAACTCCAATCCCGAAAAATAGAAGGAGGCTATGGGAGAACTAAAATCCCGAAAAATAGAAGGAGGCTAATGTTAATCCTACGGGAGAACTCCAATCCCGAAAAATAGATGGAGGCTAATGTTAATCTTACGGGAGAACTCCAATCCCGAAAAATAGAAGGAGGCTAATGTTAACCCTATGGGAGAACTCCAATCCCGAAAAATAGAAGCAGGCTAATGTTAATCTTACGGGAGAACTCCAATCCCGAAAAATAGAAGGAGGCTATGGGAGAACTCCAATCCCGAAAAATAGAAGGAGGCTATGGGAGAACTCCAATCCCGAAAAATAGAAGGAGGCTAATGTTAATCCTACGGGAGAACTCCAATCCCGAAAAATAGAAGGAGGCTAATGTTAATCTTACGGGAGAACTCCAATCCCGAAAAATAGGAGGCTAATGTTAATCCTATGGGAGAACTCCAATCCCGAAAAATAGAAGTAGGCTAATGTTAATCTTACGGGAGAACTCCAATCCCGAAAAATAGAAGGAGGCTAATGTTAATCTTACGGGAGAACTCCAATCCCGAAAAATAGAAGGAGGCTAATGTTAATCTTACGGGAGAACTCCAATCCCGAAAAATAGAAGGAGGCTAATGTTAATCTTACGGGAGAACTCCAATCCTGAAAAGTAGAAGGAGGCTAATGTTAATCTTACGGGAGAACTCCAATCCCGAAAAATAGAAGGAAATGTTAATCCCACGGGAGAACTCCAATCCCGAAAAATAGAAAGAGGCTAATGTTAATCTTACGGGAGAACTCCAATCCCGAAAAATAGAAGGAGGCTAATGTTAATCCTACGGGAGAACTCCAATCCCGAAAAATAGAAGGAGGCTAATGTTAATCTTACGGGAGAACTCCAATCCCGAAAAATAGAAGGAGGCTAATGTTTACATGATAGGAGTATTTCTCATGCAGAGGATCCAATATTATTTTTACAGAAAATTTTCCTATTCCATTTGTTTCACTGGGATGTATAGAAATCATTTTGAAGTCATTTCCCACGTATTTATAATTATCATGTGTCCACTTTAAGTAAATGTGCAAGATTTGAGGATGAGAGTTAACACGAAATTCGATAAAACATTACTGGTCCCAACATCCTTTTCATTTTGCCGAGCTTACGGTGAAGCAATGTGAATTCAGGTCTCCTCCCCTTAATATCAAATGGATAGGGTCGGAAAGTGATTTGTCTGTTCCGACACGTGATTGTTAACTGTTTCACTTCTCATCCAGTAGCTTAAGACTCTGAAAAGGAAGAGAGATGGATTGTATGGTATATTTTCATGATAGAAAATTAAGTTCGCATGTTGGTAACTGTTTTTTTTTGCCTTAGCATGTAAAAACGACATGTAATCTTTACATTCAACATCTGTTATTATTTATCAACATCCTCTTCTGATTTATATGATGTGGACGTCGGATATGTGGGGCGGGGTTGCTCAGTCGGTAGCGCGCCAGGCTCGTAATCTGTAGTTCCCAGGTTCGAGTCCCAGCTTGGTCAGCGTTGAGATTTATCTCCGCAAAATTCCCCGCCCTGCCCACGGTCAGTAGGGGACACCGATGGGCTTGGAAAGGCCGCCGTCCGTCGGATGGGACGTTAAGCCGTGGCCCCGTGTGCAGGAGAGCCATACCCTGTGCATGTTAAAGAACACGCTGGATGGACTGGATTTATCTCCGCCTTTCGGGGTCCATGTGACCTGGCCATTTAGCCCATGGTGTACAAAAAAAGTGCCGCTCAGAGGTAAAACAACCCAACCCAACGTCGGATATGCAGCTTATTATTATCTTTTCTACTAAAAGTCGTCCCACAAACTTCGCATTCAAAGGAGAAATGATGCAACCCCAAATGCAGAGCACATACGCTACATCAGCAGCATCATTGTCGCTACCGATTCTTTACCAATGACGTCATACTATATCGCCACGCCCCCAGGACTTCGCCAACTGTAGATTTCGACAAGATAAACTTATACACATAAATTAAAACAGAAAGTTTAAAAAACGAAGCTACACCACAGCTAAAGCATACAGTCGCTCAAAAAAAGTATCCGACCACTATGGTTGATTACAGAATTAGAAAAAATATCTGGCAACGATTTTTTTAGAAATTAGTGATCTGGCAACCTTCGTGTACTGTACACGCTTTCCTTTGTCATGATATTTCTTATGACGGTTCAAGCTTGCAGGATGAGCGTAGATCATTCCGCAATCTTTACACTCAAACATGATCTTCAGAATCAGCATACAAACGCGTTGGCACTGGATTGCAGCACGATTACAAATGACAATAATTGCAGACTCACTTCCTTTTATAACCTTGCTCAAAGTCGCTCTAAAATAAAATTAAGTGTAAATCAAATACCGATGCTTTGCAGATCCGGTCCCGGTCACTGTTATTGTGACGTCCTACAATGCATCCGGATGTTATTCTATGTGTAACAGGATAGGATATGTTAGATTCAATCCATTATACACCGGAAATAAACGTATTTTTCAAGTGAATGCTTCGATTCTTGGCTTCTTATAATGCATCCTATGGATGCGTTCCGGATTGACCATACTAAAAGAAGATGTTTTGACTAAACGAAACATTCTTTATTTGTAATTAACAAGTTTGAAAGAAAAGCGGTGGTTAGAACAGAGGTAAAGAAAAACCTTTGGGAACTATTGGCATAGTCACTGTAACCAGTCTAAACAGATCGAAAGTTGTTCAGCAATATGAATATCAGCAAGAGGGAAAATAAAAGCAGGAAAGCAGCAACTATTGATGTTTTTGTTTAAAAACGACGTAATCACAATTGTTCACGGATGAACCTCAAACCTAACCTCTGGAGTTGAACTTGCGCCTTTAGCCCTGTATAAGCGGAGGATGATAGCGATGACGAGAGAACAATTGAGGGCTCTGAAGCTAAATATCCAGCATCATCCATCACATAATTATCTCTCAACTCTATCTGCAATCAAAACAACTCGTCATTTCCTTCTTAAAGGATAAAGGTTTTGCAATTGAATCCTTTAAAACATATTGTATTCTATGAAGTTTACACGAGAGCGGGACAATTGGGTGGATAAGAAAACCGGGGGGGGGGGGGGGCTTAGTCGGTAGCGCGCCAGGCTCGTAACCTGTAGTTCCCAGGTTCGAGTCCCAGCTGGGTCAGCGTTGAGATTTATCTCCACAAAATTCCCCGCCCTGCCCACGGTCAGTAGGGGACACCGATGGGCTTGGATAAGGCCGTCGTCCGTCGGATGGGACGTTAAGCCGTGGCTCCGTGTGCGGGAGAGCCATACCCTGTGCACGTTAAAGAACACGCTGGATGGCCTTGACGGGAGGCTACCATCTGTCTCCCAACAGCTGTTCCAGTGGGTCCCCTCCCCCAACCTTCTCTCAGCCTTCGGGGTCCATGTGACCTGGCCATTTAGCCCATGGTGTGCAAAAAAGTGACGCTCAGAGGTAAAACAACCCAACGTTAAAGAAGACGCTGGATGGCCTTGATAGGAGGCTACCATCTGTCTCCCAACAGCTGTTCCAGTGGGTCCCCTCCCCCAACCTTCTCTGAGCCTTCGGGGTACATGTGACCTGGCCATTTAGCCCATGTGTGCAAAAAAGTGCCGCTCAGAGGTAAAACAACAAAACGTTACAGAAGACGCTGGATGGCCTTGATAGGAGATTACCATCTGTCTCCCAACAGCTGTTCCAGTGGGTCCCCTCCCCCAACCTTCTCTCAGCCTTCGGGGTCCATGTGACCTGGCCATTTAGCCCACGGTGTGCAAAAAAGTGCGGCTCAGAGATAAAACAACCCAACGTTAAAGAACACGCTGGATGGCCTTGATAGGAGGCTACCATCTGTCTCCCAACAGCTGTTCCAGTGGGTCCCCTCCCCCAACCTTCTCTGAGCCTTCGGGGTCCATGTGACCTGGCCATTTAGCCCAAGGTGTGCAAAAAAGTGCAGCTCAGAGAAAAAACAACCCAACGTTAAAGAACACGCTGGATGGCCTTGACGGGAGGCTACCATCTGTCTCCCAACAGCTATTCCAGTGGGTCCCCTCCCCCAGCCTTCTCTGAGCCTTCGGGGTCCATGTGACCTGTCCATTTAGCCCATGGTGTGCAAAAAAGTGCCGCTCAGAGATAAAACAACCCAACCCAACCTTCTTAAAGTAAAGGTTTTGCATTTGAATCCTTTAAAATATATTGTATTCTATAAGACAATTGGGCGGACAATTGGATGGAACACAACTGGGAGGATATGAGAATTGGGTTGAAAAATTATGAAAAATAATTATGAAATATAATATTATATAATTTATATAAATATAATATTATATTTATATTATTTATTTAAATATAATATTATATAATATTATAAATTTAATATTATATAATATTTCATAATTATTAAAAATAATTATGAAAAATAATTATAAAAATAATTATGAGAAATAACAATTATCCAAATGAAAAATATTGCTGACATGGCGGGAATCGAACCCGCAACTCTCTAGTTTAGGGTTTCTCAACGTGGGGTACGCGGTAAATTTTTTTGCGGTGTGCCGTGAGAGCTCAAAAGTCGATTACCCAATAAAATGTTTGTAATTTTATAAGATTACTTAAATTGTTTATGTCTTTTTCTGTGTTTATCGAGATATGTAATTTATGAAAGCAAAATTTAATGTGTATATATAAATATATACATTATTTATTTTATTCCCATATGCTATAATTATAGTTATATCTATCTATAAAAGGGGTACGCCAGTTACATACACATTTCCAGAGGGTACGTGAAGCATAAAATTTGGTGATTCCAGGATAAGACTTATAAATCTTTCACTGAAATGTGGCGGACCTTGCGCCATCTATACTTCATGAGAAGCAACTTATTTTCCAATTGTTGCCATTGCTTTAGCCGTCCCATGGCCGAGTGGTTAGCGCGCTTGGCTACTGATCTAAGGGACCTGGGTTCGAGCCCCGGATAAGGCATGGATGTATGTGTCGTTTTTCTGCTGAGGTCCTGCCATCCTCTCAGATCTTCTACTGTGGCATATAAACTGACAGGCTCCTGTCAGACCTCTGTGGCAAGCAGCTGCTTGAGGGGGTATTTTTTTTTATTTTATTTTGCCATTGCTTTAGATTATAATAAGGAGGTCATCATTATCATCATCCTCAAGCAGCCATGGGCTACGGAGGTCCAACCAGACCGTGCAATTTAGTTCTCCAAGCAAGTCTATCCTGAGCTACATCTACTGCATCTGGCCACTGCACACCAATTCTAACAAGGTCCTGTTTGACATTGTCTGCCCACCGCATCCTAGGTCTCCCCTTCTTTCTGAGGCCTTTAGGCACACTGTTCATAACCCTATTCGCCAATCTATAATTATTCATACGGACAACATGGCCAAACCAACGGAGTCTCTCTCTGCACAATATGCTGCTTAAAGGAGGTTGCAAACTCCTTTGCCTAACCTCATCATTAGTTACAAAGTTGAACCACCTAATGCCCAAGATACTGCGTAAGCTTCTGGAATCAAAAGCATCTAGGTTAATCACTCTTAAAAGTTCTGACCGAAATAATTCTAAATTACATGAATGCACTACAGTATTTATGTCTATTTCCCTTAATTCTTTTTTCTATATAGGCTTTTCATGTACCCTCTTTAATCCGACACCACACTATGGCAGAATTTTTATGAAGTCTGTTCCTTCTGAAAGTAATAAACGGAAAATGAAAGAAATGCCCTACTGAAAAACGAAGCATCATAGGATAATCTGCTTTTCTCACTAATACAACCCTAATTAAAACAAAATTTAAAAAAAAAAAAAAAAATTATAAAAGAAATAGGAATATTATATATAAATTATTATTATAATATAATATTATAATAAATAGGAAATCCAAACAGCCGATATCAATTTCATCCGTTTAGAAGAATCATAATGAAATTGATACGTGAAAATCCGTTTCGAGCAAAGCCTGATTAGCGAGAATAAATGTTATCATTTGTTTTTGCCATGAGTGGGATACGAACCCACGTCTCCAGGAAACATGCGTCTTATGCTACCACTACACCACCAATGGCTAATCTTTTTTCAGGATGGGTGACGTTATAAACTTTCCGGATATTTTTATTTGATTCGCACAGTGGCGCCATCTATCCGGGAAGTGGACAACTCTGTTGCCTCATTACAGATGGAGTTAATATTTGTCACTCACGCTCAGGGCGTTAAATCAATAAATCAGTATTAAAGAATCACAGGATAAGTCCTGTAGACATGGAACTCATGAAATAATGAGCTGAAACAAAAGCTCATTATTTTACGAGTTCCATGTCTACAGGACTTATCCTGTGATTTTTTACTACCTAGTTATTATTTGCTTTTATATGTTTTTCGATTTTCGCATGGGTTGTTGGGTTGTTTTACCTCTGAGCGGCACTTTTTTGCACACCATGGGCTAAATGGCCAGGTCACATGGACCCCGAAGGCTCAGAGAAGGTTGGGGGAGGGGACCCACTGGAACAAGCTGTTGGGAGGCAGATGGTAGTCTCCCGTCAAGGCCATCCAGCGTGTTCTTTAACGTGCACAGGGTATGGCTCTCCCGCACACGGGGCCACGGCTTAACGTCCCATCCGACGGACGGCGGCCTTTCCAAGCCCATCGGTGTTCCCTACTGACCGTGGGTAGGGCGGGGAATTTTGCGGAGATAAATCTCAACGCTGACCCAGCTGGGACTCGAACATGGGGATTTTCGCCTGTATCTTACTTTTATTTATTCCAAACTTTTATTTAGTGCTGACTTAATCAGAATATTAATTGTTTTACAGAGTTTGATTTTCTAAAGTTCGTTATTTTTATTCCAGATCGTTTTACTTGGAACGAGCAGAATGGAACAAAAATATAAAAATCCCTGGTATCGAAAGTCGGATTAGCGAGAATAATTTTGCCTCATTTGTTTTGATTTCCTGTAATACTTTCAATTGATTTCCAATTATTTCCTTTATAAGAAAAGTATCTTTAAAACATTCAATCTATTGAGTGTCAAATTATTCAAAATAATGGTAGTCTTATGCATTTTTGTTTCCTGCAGTCGTTTTCTTATTTGAGATTTCTTCACTTAGAAGGGACAGAATAAAATAGAAATATCAGAATCCGTTGTATCGAAAGTCGGATTAGCGATAATAATTCTCAATATGAGTTGTTTTGATTTCTTGTAATGCGTTTGATTAATTGCCTATTGATTCTATTAGAAGTAAAGGATCTTTTAAATATCCGTTTCATTAAGTGTCGGATTAATGAGAATATTTTGGTAGTTATTCCTTTAAATTAAGATTGTTTGCCTTAGAACGGACAGAATGAAATAGAAATTTAAGAATCTGTTGTATCGAAAGTCGGATTAGCGACAATAATTCTCAATATCGTTTTTTTTTTTATTATCTCTAATGCATTTGATTGTTTTCAGATTGTTTCTTTTAGAAAATTGCGTTTTATTGAGGGTCGTATTATGGGAAATCAGATTAGCCTATGAAAGTTTGTTTTGCAGTAGTGCATCAATGTCAAGTATTTCACAATCAACCTAGAAAAGTGTACTTGGGAGAGCAGCGAGACCAAATATTTTGGTCACATTGTTGGTCGGGCAGGCACCGCTCCTCCCCCCGTGCAAAACTAGAGGTCAGCAGAAAGACGAAAGCTTCTCGAATGAAGACGGAACTGAAGAGCAGATTAGGACTCTTCGGATATTTCCGACACTACCTAGATCAGTGGGGCGGGGGTGGCTCAGTCGGTAGCGCGCCAGGCTCGTAATCTACGGTTAGTACGGAGTATTAAACTCCGTACTAAACTCCGTAATCTGTAGTTCCCAGGTTCGAGTCCCAGCTGGGTCAGCGTTGAGATTTATCTCCGCAAAATTCCCCGCCCTGCCCACGGTCAGTAGGGGACACTTATGGGCTTGGAAAGGCCGCCGTCCGTCGGATGGGACGTTAAGCCGTGGCCCCGTGTGCGGGAGAGCCATACCCTGTGCACGTTAAAGAACACGCTGGATGGCCTTGACGGGAGACTACAATCTGTCTCCCAACAGCTGTTCCAGTGGGTCCCCTCCCTCAACCTTCTCTGAGCCTTCGGGGTCCATGTAACCTAGCCATTTAGCCCATGGTGTGCAAAAAAAGTGCCGCTCAGAGGTAAAACAACACAACAACCTAGATCAGTATGCAGCGATGTCAAAGCCAATCACAGACATGACACCGAAGCAGGCACCTGCACAGTTGATGATTATTCATTCACCAGGATTTCATATTCATCAAAACCTCTTTATCAAAACTCATAAATTGCAGAAAAAAGGATGCTTCAAATTGTGAATCATTATGTAGTTGCCCACTTGTTGAGCAAATAAATCAAATAAATTGCTTAGGAATCATTTTTGATGAATATTTTAGGTGGAATGCCCATATATCCTACATATGTGAAAGCTTGAGAATATCAGCGATAAAAATTCAAAAATTGAAATACGTATTAAATATGGAAACCTGTGTATTATTTTATAAAGCAATATGCGAATCTATTTTAAATTATGGAATAATTGTGCATGGAACAACCAACTTAACTAACATAAATAGAATAGAAAAACTGCAGTCTATAATAGCTAAAAATATTATTCCGTTTCATTTGCAAAAAAAATTATAAACCTTCCACAGATAGATTAAAATTTTTAAACCTTTTATCCTACAGCAATTTATATAAATATAATGTAATAATTAAAAAATTTTTTGACGAAACTTACAAACTAAAAATTCAACATAACAAAAATACAAGACTTCAAAACCAAGGTTATTACAAATTGCCAAATTTTCGAAATAATTACGGGAAACATACCTCCGAATATCAAGTACCACTTATATTTAATGCTATTCCAAAAGAATTACTAAATATAGATTCCTTTAGAAGAATTAACATGGAATTAAAAAATTATTTGATATTTTCTAGTTAGCTGATTTTTATGTGTTGTGTTTTGTGGATTTATTTGATGTACAGTCGCTCAAAAAAGTATCCGAACACTATGGTTGATTGCAAAAATTCAGAAAAAATATTTGGCTTTGATTTTTTTAGAAATTAGTCATCTGGCAACCTTCGTGTCACGTGACACGAGGGTTGCCATATCACTAATTTCTAAAAAAATTGTTGCCAGATATTTTTTCTGAATTTTGTAATCAACCGTAGTGTTCGGATACTTTTTTGAGCTACTGTACACCATTTTTATGGCTGAATGACCTATGTTTAATATAATTTATTCATTTTCCTGCAGATAAGCTATTTAGCTTTGCGGGTCAAATGTAAATGTATTTGTATTCTTTACTATTATGAATAAAAATTATATTCTTAAAAAAAAAGAGTGCGTAGAAGCAGATAAGACATTCGAGGCACTGAGGGGGGGGGGGGTCTGCAAGGCAGCTGGATGCAACACGGCTGATCCTGCGTGACCTTACATTCCGCATAGAAATGCATGTGCGCTTGCCGTCTGCGCAGGTCTCTCCCAGATTGAAGCCCAGGGACAAGAACATCATATCGCCTTTGCTTCGAAGAAGCTCAGAGAACCCAGCAGAAATATGGTGGTTGTCGTGTGTGTGTGTGGGGGGGGATAGAAAAGTTTTTGACCTGGTTATATGGATCTGAGTTCGAGATTCTTTCAGATCACAACCTGCTTAGGTACCTCAGAGAGGTCGGAACATTGAGCAGCAAATTGCAGAGATTGGTCTTTGTTATTAATCAGTATGATGCAACAGTGCATTATAGGAAAGGTGCTTCCCACGGAAACGTGGACGCCCTATCAAGGCTTACTGAACCTGCGATTCGGATTAGCAAGGGAAATAATTGGGAAGGGGAGCTGACACAAATGCAGTCTACTGGAATGTTTTCATGTGCCAGGAAAAGGACGAAAATCAGTAATTTAACATCGTATCACTCTTCATTTCAAATTAAAAGATAACATTAACGGTAGGTAAATTGAAACTTTCCCAAATGCTAGATGCCAGCTCAATAATCTTTTCACTAGGATTTTAAAATTATTTGCAAAAAAAAAATCGCAAATGCTTTTAAACAAATAAGGGATGTTCATATTAATAGGGGGGGGCGGGGGGGGCTCAGTCGGTAGCGCGCCAAGCTCGTAATCTGTAGTTCCCAGGTTCGAGTCCCAGCTGGGTCAGCGTTGAGATTTATCTCCGCAAAATTTCCCGCCCTGCCCGCGGTCAGTAGGGGACACCGATGGGCTTGGAAAGGCCGCCGTCCGTCGGATGGGACGTTAAGCCGTGGCCCCGTGTGCGGGAGAGACATACCCTGTGCACGTTAAAGAACACGCTGGATGGCCTTGACGGGAGGCTACCATCTGTCTTCCAACAGCTGTTCCAGTGGGTCCCCTCCCCCAACCTTCTCTGAGCCTTCGGGGTCCATGTGACCTGGCCATTTAGCCCATGGTGTGCAAAAAAGTGCCGCTCAGAGGTAAAACAACCCAACCCAACTCATATTAATAGGGGATAAAGTTTAACATTTCAAACTAATGGAAGAGTGAAGAAAAGCAAATATTAAATATGTTACTACCAATCCATCAGAAATCTGCATTTTCCTAATGTTTCTTTAAATGCAATTATTCGCTGTTATTGAAAGTCTATTCACTTTATTAACCAACTTCTCTCCTTTACATTTCATTCTGTAAATTCGTGATTTGCACGACTAAAGTTCCACAAATTTAATTCAAGTTTTTTACGCAACAGCCGAGAACTTTTTCCCACTTGTTTGCTCTGTCAGCAGAAATGGCTTCATTTTCATAAAATAAAATTTTCTTTTAATTTGTGACTTTATCCAAGTGCATTTTTGTCTCTTTAAAATAGCATTATTGAATTTTCAAATTAGCTTTCTCTCATTATCGAAAGTCATTTTTTCCGTTAGGTCATCTATCAATAATGCAGTAATCTTTGCACACGATTCTACAGATTTTATCTACTATCCGTGGTAATATAAATATTTTATCCGACGCTTAAGTGACCAGCAGGCACACCCTTTCAGAATACTAGTAAGGGTAAGAGAGTGTCTAAAAATATTTAACATATTGAGCAAATTTTAAAGACTCGTAAAATGGAGGGGGATGTGTTATAATACATTAATCGAGTCTTTTGCGCCTCCCCCCCTTTGCATTTTTCCGGCTCGATGGTTTCTTGCCCCCAATCCCTCCTATTCGATGATTTGTAAATCCGGATCACAGTAACTGATATTGTGACGTCTTAAAATGCATCTGATGTTAATCTATGTGTAGCAAGATGGGGTTATGTTAGATTCAAACCATTATCCACAGGTAATAAAAGTCTCTTTCAAGTGATTATTTCTATTTTTGACTTCTTATAATGCACCCTACGGATGCGTTCCGGATTTCGCCTTGTTCGTTATTGAAACGTGTTGGATTAAATGAAATATTCTTTATTTGTAATTAACTCGTTTGCAAGAATTGTGGTGGTTAGAATAAAAATACGTAAAACTAAATGATTCCATTGGTCTTTATTATAGTACTTATTTCTGCTATTTCCACCGGTAGCTTTTGAAATTAAACTCCATACTAATTTATACTTACAAATATACATTATTTCAAAAGAAGTTATTTGTGTATTTCCATTATGATAACACTTATATACCCGATTATTTTTTTCTGAATTATGCATGCTTGTAAATATAAATTAGTACAAAGATTAATTTCAAATCTTACCAGTAGAAGTAGCAGAAATAAATATATAAGAAATTTAAATATGTTTAGGTCTAGTTGCTGACTTCGTAACTCAGTGGAATGGCATTCTGTTCTAGGTGGTGTCGGATATCCTCTGTGCATCTTAAAGAACATGCTGGATATCCTTGACGAGAAACTATCATCTATCTCCTAACAGCTATCTGCTGGGTCCTCCTCCCTCAACCATCTCTGAGTTCTCGGGGCCCTTGTGTCATTTAACCCATTGTGGTCATAAAAGTGACGCTCAGAGGTAAAACAACCCAAACCAAATCCTGGATCGAACACATAGTAATTCTAATGAGTCTTTCAAAGCATCGACTTTATTCTTATTAAATATGTTGCATTGTCATTATTTAAAATAAGATATTTAAAAGACTTTTAGATTATTTTATTATTAAAAGTTCAATGCATTTGTCATAGAATAATTACGATTATTATTAGGTGTATTATGTTGATATTACATGCTCCTTTTTATTTGACATAGAGTACTCCTAACTAATAAAAAAAATTTTTTTTCAGGAATTAAAGAACTTATCCCAGAGGACAAGATCATATCATTATGTGGTATAAATCTCTATAATGATGGGATTAAAGAAGAAACAGGACTATGGTTTTTCCTAATCATGTATCAAAATCTATTTCCATGGCGATTCTTTCTAACGTGTTTTTGAAAAGGACCAAACATTAAAAGTTTATAAGTTAATAAAAACTTTTTTTAGACTTTGTCGTGTTTACATTTGAACAGAACAACTAGTAATTCAGGAGAAATTCCATTCTCCTATCCATTGCCTCTATATTCAGATATCCACGTCACTATATAATTTTTTTATTCGTCATATTATAGGTTATTACAAACCTTAAAATAATTATAATTATTTGATGACAAAATAGAAATCTTAATGTTATTTTCAACGAAAAATGCTAAAAATGATTCAAACTCATTCTTGAGTAAGAGAAAAACACTATAAGAGTGTTTCGTGAATGAATGAGACAGAATTTTAAACACTAAGAGTGATTCGTGAATGAGAGAGACAGAATTATAAACACTAAGAGTGATTCGTGAATGAGAGAGACAGAATGATAAACACTAAGAGTGATTCGTGAATGAGAGAGACAGAATTATAAACACTAAGAGTGATTCGTGAATGAGAGAGACAGAATTATAAACACTAAGAGTGATTCGTGAATGAGAGAGACAGAATGATAAACACTAAGAGTGATTCGTGAATGAGAGAGACAGAATTATAAACACTAAGAGTGATTCGTGAATGAGAGAGACAGAATTTTAAACACTAAGAGTGATTCGTGAATGAGAGAGACAGAATTATAAACACTAAGAGTGATTCGTGAATGAGAGAGACAGAATTATAAACACTAAGAGTGATTCGTGAATGAATGAGACAGAATTTTAAACACTAAGAGTGATTCGTGAATGAGAGAGACAGAATTATAAACACTAAGAGTGATTCGTGAATGAGAGAGACAGAATTATAAACACTAAGAGTGATTCGTGAATGAGAGAGACAGAATTATAAACACTAAGAGTGATTCGTGAATGAGAGAGACAGAATTATAAACACTAAGAGTGATTCGTGAATGAGAGAGACAGAATTATAAACGCTTGAGAATTGAGAATTGGAATCTAAGAGCGATTCGTCAATGAATGAGACAGAAATATAAACACTATGAATGATTAGTGAATGAGAGAGACAGAATTATAAACACTAAGAGTGATTCGTGAATGAGAGAGACAGAATTATAAACACTAAGAGTGATTCGTGAATGAGAGAGACAGAATTATAAACACTAAGAGTGATTCGTGAATGAGAGAGACAGAATTATAAACACTAAGAGTGATTCGTGAATGAGAGAGACAGAATTATAAACACTAAGAGTGATTCGTGAATGAGAGAGACAGAATTATAAACACTAAGAGTGATTCGTGAATGAGAGAGACAGAATGATAAACACTAAGAGTGATTCGTGAATGAGAGAGACAGAATTATAAACACTAAGAGTGATTCGTGAATGAGAGAGACAGAATTATAAACACTAAGAGTGATTCGTGAATGAGAGAGACAGAATTATAAACACTAAGAGTGATTCGTGAATGAGGGAGACAGAATGATAAACACTAAGAGTGATTCGTGAATGAGAGAGACAGAATTATAAACACTAAGAGTGATTCGTGAATGAGAGAGACAGAATTATAAACGCTTGAGAATTGAGAATTGGAATCTAAGAGCGATTCGTCAATGAATGAGACAGAAATATAAACACTATGAATGATTAGTGAATGAGAGAGACAGAATTATAAACACTAAGAGTGATTCGTGAATGAGAGAGACAGAATTATAAACACTAAGAGTGATTCGTGAATGAGAGAGACAGAATTATAAACACTAAGAGTGATTCGTGAATGAGGGAGACAGAATGATAAACACTAAGAGTGATTCGTGAATGAGAGAGACAGAATTATAAACACTAAGAGTGATTCGTGAATGAGAGAGACAGAATTATAAACACTAAGAGTGATTCGTGAATGAGAGAGACAGAATTATAAACACTAAGAGTGATTCGTGAATGAGAGAGACAGAATTATAAACACTAAGAGTGATTCGTGAATGAGAGAGACAGAATTATAAACACTAAGAGTGATTCGTGAATGAGAGAGACAGAATTATAAACACTAAGAGTGATTCGTGAATGAGAGAGACAGAATTATAAACACTAAGAGTGATTCGTGAATGAGAGAGACAGAATGATAAACACTAAGAGTGATTCGTGAATGAGAGAGACAGAATTATAAACACTAAGAGTGATTCGTGAATGAGAGAGACAGAATTATAAACACTAAGAGTGATTCGTGAATGAGAGAGACAGAATTATAAACGCTTGAGAATTGAGAATTGGAATCTAAGAGCGATTCGTCAATGAATGAGACAGAAATATAAACACTATGAATGATTAGTGAATGAGAGAGACAGAATTATAAACACTAAGAGTGATTCGTGAATGAGAGAGACAGAATTATAAACACTAAGAGTGATTCGTGAATGAGAGAGACAGAATTATAAACACTAAGAGTGATTCGTGAATGAGGGAGACAGAATGATAAACACTAAGAGTGATTCGTGAATGAGAGAGACAGAATTATAAACACTAAGAGTGATTCGTGAATGAGAGAGACAGAATTATAAACACTAAGAGTGATTCGTGAATGAGAGAGACAGAATTATAAACACTAAGAGTGATTCGTGAATGAGAGAGACAGAATGATAAACACTAAGAGTGATTCGTTAATGAGAGAGACAGAATTATAAACACTAAGAGTGATTCGTGAATGAGAGAGACAGAATTATAAACACTAAGAGTGATTCGTGAATGAGAGAGACAGAATTATAAACACTAAGAGTGATTCGTGAATGAGAGAGACAGAATTATAAACACTAAGAGTGATTCGTGAATGAGAGAGACAGAATGATAAACACTAAGAGTGATTCGTGAATGAGAGAGACAGAATTATAAACACTAAGAGTGATTCGTGAATGAGAGAGACAGAATTATAAACACTAAGAGTGATTCGTGAATGAGAGAGACAGAATTATAAACACTAAGAGTGATTCGTGAATGAGAGAGACAGAATTATAAACACTAAGAGTGATTCGTGAATGAGAGAGACAGAATGATAAACACTAAGAGTGATTCGTGAATGAGAGAGACAGAATTATAAACACTAAGAGTGATTCGTGAATGAGAGAGACAGAATTATAAACACTAAGAGTGATTCGTGAATGAGAGAGACAGAATTATAAACGCTTGAGAATTGAGAATTGGAATCTAAGAGCGATTCGTCAATGAATGAGACAGAATTATAAACACTATGAATGATTAGTGAATGAGAGAGACAGAATTATAAACACTAAGAGTGATTCGTGAATGAGAGAGACAGAATTATAAACACTAAGAGTGATTCGTGAATGAGAGAGACAGAATTATAAACACTAAGAGTGATTCGTGAATGAGAGAGACAGAATTATAAACACTAAGAGTGATTCGTGAATGAGGGAGACAGAATGATAAACACTAAGAGTGATTCGTGAATGAAAGAGACAGAATTATAAACACTAAGAGTGATTCGTGAATGAGAGAGACAGAATTGTAAACACTAAGAGTGATTCGTGAATGAGAGAGACAGAATTATAAACGCTTGAGAATTGAGAATTGGAATCTAAGAGCGATTCGTCAATGAATGAGACAGAATTATAAACACTATGAATGATTAGTGAATGAGAGAGACAGAATTATAAACACTAAGAGTGATTCGTGAATGAGAGAGACAGAATTATAAACGCTTGAGAATTGAGAATTGGAAGCTAAGAGCGATTCGTCAATGAATGAGACAGAATTATAAACACTAAGAGTGATTCGTGAATGAGAGAGACAGAATTATAAACACTAAGAGTGATTCGTGAATGAGAGAGACAGAATTATAAACGCTTGAGAATTGAGAATTGGAATCTAAGAGCGATTCGTCAATGAATGAGACAGAATTATAAACACTAAGAGTGATTCGTGAATGAGAGAGACAGAATTATAAACACTAAGAGTGATTCGTGAATGAGAGAGACAGAATTATAAACACTAAGAGTGATTCGTGAATGAGAGAGACAGAATTATAAACACTAAGAGTGATTCGTGAATGAGAGAGACAGAATTATAAACACTAAGAGTGATTCGTGAATGAGAGAGACAGAATTATAAACACTAAGAGTGATTCGTGAATGAGAGAGACAGAATTATAAACTCTTGATAATTGATAATTGGAAGCTAAGAGCGATTCGTCAATGAATGAGACAGAATTATAAACACTAAGAATGATTCGTGAATGAGAGAGACAGAATTCTAAACGCTTGAGAATTGAGAATTGGAATCTAAGAGCGATTCGTCAATGAATGAGACAGAATTAGAAACGCTTGAGAATTGAGAATTGGAATCTAAGAGCGATTCGTCAATGAATGAGACAGAATTAGAAACGCTAAGAGTGATTCGTGAATGAACGAGACAGAATTATAAACGCTGAATGATTCGTGAATGAATGAGACTGAATTTCGTACGCCAAGAGTGATTCATGGAAATAATGAGAAAGAATTATAAACAGTAAGAGTGATTCGTGAATGAATGAGACAGAATTATAAATGCTGAATGATTCGTGAATGAATGAGACTGAATTTCGTACGCCAAGAGTGATTCGTGAATGAATGAATGAGACAGAATTACAAAAGCTAAGAGTGATTCGTGAATGAATGAGACAGAATTCTGAACGCCAAGAGTGATTCGTGAATGAATGAATGAGACAGAATTACAAAAGCTAAGAGTGATTTGTGAATGAATGAGACAGAATTATAAACGCCAAGAGTGATTCGTGAATGAATGAATGAATGAGACAGAAAAACAAACGCTAAGAGTGATTCGTCGATGAATGAGACAGAATTATAAACACTTAGAGTGTTCCGTGAATGAACGTGACAGAATTATAAACGCTGAATGATTTGTGAATTAATGAGACAGAATTGTAAAAGCTAATAGTGATTCGTGAATGAATGAGACAGAATTACAAAAGCTAAGAGTGATTCGTGAATGAATGAGACAATTATAAACGCTAAGAGTGATTCGTGAATGAATGAATGAGACAGAATAACAAACGCTAAGAGTGATTCGTCAATGAACGAGACAGAATTATAAACGCTGAATGATTCGTGAATTAATGAGACAGAATTGTAAAAGCTAAGAGTAATTCGTGAATGATTGAGGCAGAATTGTAAAAGCTAAGAGTAATTCGTGAATGAATGAGACAGAATTATAAACAGTAAGATTGATTCGTGAATGATTGAGGCAGAATTGGAAACGCTAAGAGTGATTCGTGAATGAATGAGTGAGACAGAATACAACTATCCCTCAATTTACACGGTACTCAGTTTTCACGAGATTCGTTTTTAGACGGTGAAAAAAAACAACAACAACAAAATGCAGCCAGTTTCAGTTTACACTGTGATAGACTGAGTCTTATACGTTGAAGAAAATGCAACCAGTTTCGTTTTACATGATTATAGATTCGGTTTCGCACGGTAAGTATTGAGATTTTGTTTCAATGTACACCGAGATGCCAGTTTATTAGGTATACCACCCCTCGTCATATAAATGGTTCTACAACACGTAATACGTCACGTGACAGCGGTTTGCGGTAAAAATCAAGCAGACCAGCTCATCGAGGAAAACGAGTAACCTAAACGACTTTGAACTTGGTGTGATAGTTGGTGTTAACCGTACAGGTTTTTGCATCTACCAAAAACGCCATCTTCCAGGTTTTTTCACGCACAACGTTTTCAAGTGTTTACTGAGATTGTGGATGAGAGGGGTGAAAGGAGACTGGCGAGAATCGGGCAACAGAACGGGCCACAACCAGGCAAATCGGAGCAGAATTAAACATTGGTATGCAGAAGGTCATCTCTGAATGCACCATGTATCGGACCTTGTCGCAATGGATCACAACAGCCGCCGACCATCGGACAACAGAACGGGCCATAACCAGGCAAATTAGAGCAGAATTAAACATTGGTATGCAGAAGGTCATCTCTGAATGCACCATGTATCGGACCTTGTCGCAATGGATCACAACAGCCGCCGACCATCGGGCAACAGAACGGGCCATAACCAGGCAAATTAGAGCAGAATTAAACATTGGTATGCAGAAGGTCATCTCTGAATGCACCATGTATCGGACCTTGTCGCAATGGATCACAACAGCCGCCGACCATCGGGCAACAGAACGGGCCATAACCAGGCAAATTAGAGCAGAATTAAACATTGGTATGCAGAAGGTCATCTCTGAATGCACCATGTATCAGACCTTGTCGCAATGGATCACAACAGCCGCCGACCATCGGCAACAGAACGGGCCATAACCAGGCAAATTAGAGCAGAATTAAACATTGGTATGCAGAAGGTCATCTCTGAATGCACCATGTATCGGACCTTGTCGCAATGGATCACAACAGCCGCCGACCATCGGGCAACAGAACGGGCCATAACCAGGCAAATTAGAGCAGAATTAAACATTGGTATGCAGAAGGTCATCTCTGAATGCACCATGTATCGGACCTTGTCGCAATGGATCACAACAGCCGCCGACCATCGGACAACAGAACGGGCCATAACCAGGCAAATTAGAGCAGAATTAAACATTGGTATGCAGAAGGTCATCTCTGAATGCACCATGTATCGGACCTTGTCGCAATGGATCACAACAGCCGCCGACCATCGGACAACAGAACGGGCCATAACCAGGCAAATTAGAGCAGAATTAAACATTGGTATGCAGAAGGTCATCTCTGAATGCACCATGTATCGGACCTTGTCGCAATGGATCACAACAGCCGCCGACCATCGGGCAACAGAACGGGCCATAACCAGGCAAATTAGAGCAGAATTAAACATTGGTATGCAGAAGGTCATCTCTGAATGCACCATGTATCGGACCTTGTCGCAATGGATCACAACAGCCGCCGACCATCGGGCAACAGAACGGGCCATAACCAGGCAAATTAGAGCAGAATTAAACATTGGTATGCAGAAGGTCATCTCTGAATGCACCATGTATCGGACCTTGTCGCAATGGATCACAACAGCCGCCGACCATCGGACAACAGAACGGGCCATAACCAGGCAAATTAGAGCAGAATTAAACATTGGTATGCAGAAGGTCATCTCTGAATGCACCATGTATCGGACCTTGTCGCAATGGATCACAACAGCCGCCGACCATCGGGCAACAGAACGGGCCATAACCAGGCAAATTAGAGCAGAATTAAACATTGGTATGCAGAAGGTCATCTCTGAATGCACCATGTATCGGACCTTGTCGCAATGGATCACAACAGCCGCCGACCATCGGACAACAGAACGGGCCATAACCAGGCAAATTAGAGCAGAATTAAACATTGGTATGCAGAAGGTCATCTCTGAATGCACCATGTATCGGACCTTGTCGCAATGGATCACAACAGCCGCCGACCATCGGACAACAGAACGGGCCATAACCAGGCAAATTAGAGCAGAATTAAACATTGGTATGCAGAAGGTCATCTCTGAATGCACCATGTATCGGACCTTGTCGCAATGGATCACAACAGCCGCCGACCATCGGGCAACAGAACGGGCCATAACCAGGCAAATTAGAGCAGAATTAAACATTGGTATGCAGAAGGTCATCTCTGAATGCACCATGTATCGGACCTTGTCGCAATGGATCACAACAGCCGCCGACCATCGGACAACAGAACGGGCCATAACCAGGCAAATTAGAGCAGAATTAAACATTGGTATGCAGAAGGTCATCTCTGAATGCACCATGTATCGGACCTTGTCGCAATGGATCACAACAGCCGCCGACCATCGGACAACAGAACGGGCCATAACCAGGCAAATTAGAGCAGAATTAAACATTGGTATGCAGAAGGTCATCTCTGAATGCACCATGTATCGGACCTTGTCGCAATGGATCACAACAGCCGCCGACCATCGGGCAACAGAACGGGCCATAACCAGGCAAATTAGAGCAGAATTAAACATTGGTATGCAGAAGGTCATCTCTGAATGCACCATGTATCGGACCTTGTCGCAATGGATCACAACAGCCGCCGACCATCGGGCGACAGAACGGGCCATAACCAGGCAAATTAGAGCAGAATTAAACATTGGTATGCAGAAGGTCATCTCTGAATGCACCATGTATCGGACCTTGTCGCAATGGATCACAACAGCCGCCGACCATCGGGCAACAGAACGGGCCATAACCAGGCAAATTAGAGCAGAATTAAACATTGGTATGCAGAAGGTCATCTCTGAATGCACCATGTATCGGACCTTGTCGCAATGGATCACAACAGCCGCCGACCATCGGGCAACAGAACGGGCCATAACCAGGCAAATTAGAGCAGAATTAAACATTGGTATGCAGAAGGTCATCTCTGAATGCACCATGTATCGGACCTTGTCGCAATGGATCACAACAGCCGCCGACCATCGGACAACAGAACGGGCCATAACCAGGCAAATTAGAGCAGAATTAAACATTGGTATGCAGAAGGTCATCTCTGAATGCACCATGTATCGGACCTTGTCGCAATGGATCACAACAGCCGCCGACCATCGGACAACAGAACGGGCCATAACCAGGCAAATTAGAGCAGAATTAAACATTGGTATGCAGAAGGTCATCTCTGAATGCACCATGTATCGGACCTTGTCGCAATGGATCACAACAGCCGCCGACCATCGGACAACAGAACGGGCCATAACCAGGCAAATTAGAGCAGAATTAAACATTGGTATGCAGAAGGTCATCTCTGAATGCACCATGTATCGGACCTTGTCGCAATGGATCACAACAGCCGCCGACCATCGGACAACAGAACGGGCCATAACCAGGCAAATTAGAGCAGAATTAAACATTGGTATGCAGAAGGTCATCTCTGAATGCACCATGTATCGGACCTTGTCGCAATGGATCACAACAGACGCCGACCATCGGACAACAGAACGGGCCATAACCAGGCAAATTAGAGCAGAATTAAACATTGGTATGCAGAAGGTCATCTCTGAATGCACCATGTATCGGACCTTGTCGCAATGGATCACAACAGCCGCCGACCATTGGGCAACAGAACGGGCCATAACCAGGCAAATTAGAGCAGAATTAAACATTGGTATGCAGAAGGTCATCTCTGAATGCACCATGTATCGGACCTTGTCGCAATGGATCACAACAGCCGCCGACCATCGGACAACAGAACGGGCCATAACCAGGCAAATTAGAGCAGAATTAAACATTGGTATGCAGAAGGTCATCTCTGAATGCACCATGTATCGGACCTTGTCGCAATGGATCACAACAGCCGCCGACCATCGGGCAACAGAACGGGCCATAACCAGGCAAATTAGAGCAGAATTAAACATTGGTATGCAGAAGGTCATCTCTGAATGCACCATGTATCGGACCTTGTCGCAATGGATCACAACAGCCGCCGACCATCGGACAACAGAACGGGCCATAACCAGGCAAATTAGAGCAGAATTAAACATTGGTATGCAGAAGGTCATCTCTGAATGCACCATGTATCGGACCTTGTCGCAATGGATCACAACAGCCGCCGACCATCGGACAACAGAACGGGCCATAACCAGGCAAATTAGAGCAGAATTAAACATTGGTATGCAGAAGGTCATCTCTGAATGCACCATGTATTGGACCTTGTCGCAATGGATCACAACAGCCGCCGACCATCGGCAACAGAACGGGCCATAACCAGGCAAATTAGAGCAGAATTAAACATTGGTATGCAGAAGGTCATCTCTGAATGCACCATGTATTGGACCTTGTCGCAATGGATCACAACAGCCGCCGACCATCGGACAACAGAACGGGCCATAACCAGGCAAATTAGAGCAGAATTAAACATTGGTATGCAGAAGGTCATCTCTGAATGCACCATGTATTGGACCTTGTCGCAATGGATCACAACAGCCGCCGACCATCGGCAACAGAACGGGCCATAACAAGGCAAATTAGAGCAGAATTAAACATTGGTATGCAGAAGGTCATCTCTGAATGCACCATGTATCGGACCTTGTCGTAATGGATCACAACAGCCGCCGACCATGTCAAGTGCCGATGTTGTTAGCCAAGATCATGAAAGTGCGTCTCCAGTGGGCGCAGGAGCATCGACACTGGATCATTGAGAACTGAAATAGGTAGCCTGGTCGGATGTTGGTTGGTTGGTTGTTTTACCTCTGAGTGACACTTTTTTTGCATACATTGGGTGAAATGGCCAGGTCACACGGACCCCGAAGGCTCAGAGAAGGTTGGGGAAGGGGATCCACTGGAACGGCTGTTGGGAGACAAATGGTAATTTCCCGCCAAGGCCATCCAGTGTGTTCTTTAACGTGCATAGGGTGTGGCTCTCCCGCACACGGGGCCACGGCTTAACGTCCCATCCGACAGACGGCGACCTTTCCAAGGCCATCCTATGTCCGGTACTGACTAACTGAATGCAAAGCAAATATATGTGCCATATCTTCGTATGTTTGCATTTATTTATTTATTTATTTATTTATACACTTTTTGCTGTCCCAGAATGGGAATCAGAGGTGATAAATCTCAACACCCTTCATCAAAAATCTACGATATTATTAACAGTTGCGTAGGTAAGGAAATTATTGAACAATTTTCAAAAAAGATTCAGTCAGTTTTTCAACAATAAAATCGTCTAGCATTGTTTCCTTGGTGTATTTAAACAGAGCTCTCTCTTTGCACATAGCCAGACCGGAATAACTTTTCGGACGATCATGATTAAAAGTTCTTAGCTTTTATTTCCGATAAGCTGTTATTTCAATGATTCCCTTTACTTTTTGTCGCAAAGTTTTCTTTGAACGCTGTGATGCAAGCAAATTGATCTAAGCAAAACTCAAGTGAGGTTAGTGAACCAATAACAAGTGAGGGTAGTTATGTCACAGCGACGATTTAACGGAATATCTCGGCAATAAAATCTGTCATAGTGAAAGAATTAGCGGCAATTTTCAGAAGAAATTGCGAACCCACTTTGGACACGATTTGTCGAAGTTCCTGGAGATTAAAATTTCTATCGAGTAGGAAGCTTGGTTCCTCCTATACTAGTATGCTTCAATCAAATTTCTTTTTAGCATACTTCAAAAAGTAGTTCCGATTTAAATTTTAATGCAGTTTGTGCCGATTTTAACAGAGCTTAAGCTCAGGTACCCATTGTGGCAATTCTTGAAAGTAGTATTGATGGATTCTTTGCACCCTACGTACTGCTGCGGTTTATATAATAGTCCTGTTCCTATGGGTTACCATAGTTTGTAGGCTGTAACGACTTTCAGATGCACTGATATGGATAGATATAAACCGTGTTGGTGTGGGATCTATTGCAGCGCGAAATGCTGAGTTTGTCCTTGCATCTATGAATCACACAGGAATGTGTAGAGTGAGTTTACAAAGTCACTCAAATACATCTGTGTTATCGACTTAACGCTTAAGAAAATTATTGCCTCACAAAAATGTAAAACGGTATTTTTCGACGATTACATTATCGGGAATAACAATTTTTAAAATAATATTTTCGAGTTAGTAGGTGTTTTTTTTTAAATCCTTTTTTGGCAGGCTACTGTTGTAAACTAGTAATTCATACTTAAAAATCTGTAAGTTCTTTTCATTTTAGAGTCAATATATGAAGTATTAAATTAACAAATTGGACATTAATATGACTCAGTTTTTTTTTCTTTAAGAATAGTGGACCCTATTGCACAAATGTTTTGCAAAATTCTTTTTACCAACTTGGGTATACACGGAAATCTTGAATTCAATAAAATATATACCTTAATCAAAAATGAATACATATTTTAAATATCTTCCAGTGTCCATAGTGCTTTCTATTACTTCTCTTGCTATAGATTTTCGCTCGTCGTTTGTTCGGTTTGTGGATTTGTCGAAACAGTTGTTCAACCATATCTGTCGATCGCGACGAACAAATTTAATAATTTATGTTTCAAATGAAAGCTTCTGAAACGGTGATGCCCCCATACTTGCTTTCCTCCTAAAAATGGAGAATATGAAAACGATTATTACGATATATATTCTGAAACCGTCACTCTTTTATCTGATCTTGAAGAAATTATATATGTTGCTCCTAATGAACAAAGCCAGGCTCGTAATCTGTAGTTCCCAGGTTCGAGTCCCAGCTGGGTCAGCGTTGAGATTTATCTCCGCAAAATTCTCCGCCCTGCCCACGGTCATTAGAGGACACCGATGGGCTTGGAAAGGCCGCCGTCCCTCTGATGGGACGTTAAGCCGTGGCTCCGTGTGCGGGAGAGCCATACCCTGTGCACGTTAAAGAACACGCTGGATGGCCTTGACGGGAGGCTACCATCTGTCTCCCAACAGCTGTTCCAGTGGGTCCCCTCCCCCAACCTTCTCTGAGCCTTCGGGTCCATGTGACCTGGCCATTTAGCCCATGGTGTGCAAAAAAGTGCCGCTCAGAGGTAAAACAACCCAACCCAACTATTTTCTAGATAGTAAATTATTTTTTCATATCATTTTTTTTGCAGTCAATCCGCACACGGGGCCACGGCTTAACGTCATATCCGAGAAGGGCTGGGGTGGCTCAGTCGGTAGCGCGCCAGGCTCGTAATTTGTAGTTCTCAGCTGGGTCAGCGTTGAGATTTATCTCCACAAAATTCCCCGCCCTGCCCACTGTCAGTAGGGGACACCGATGGGCTTGGAAATGCCACCGTCCGTCGGACGAGACGTTAAGCCGTGGCCCCGTGAGCGGGAGAGCCATACCCTGCGCACGTTAAAGAACACGCTGGATGGCCTTGACGGGAGGCTACCATCTGTCTCCCAACAGCTATTCCATTGGGTCCCCTCCCCCAACCTTCTCTGAGCCTTCGGGGTCCTTGTGACCTGGCCATTTAGCCCATGGTGTGCAAAAAAGTGCCGCTCAGAGGTAAAACAACCCAACCCATCCGATAACAGCGGCCTTCCTCGGACGGGACTTTCTTAACGTCCCATCCGAGAACAGCGGATCCAAGCCCATCGGTGTCCCCTATTGACCGTGAGCAGGGCGGGGAGTTTTGCAGATATAAATCTCAACGCTGACCCAGCTGGGAGTCGAACCTGGGAACTGCAGATTACGAGCCTGATGCGCTTGCAACTGAGCAACAACCCTCGTTTGGTCGGACGAATCTAAATTCTTTTTGCATAATTACGACATTTCGAAATTAGGAGAATAATTCGGCTAGATACTGTCGTATAAATGGTCAAAAGACTTATACCACATGACAATGTGGTCCTTTTCTTGCGGAATCAGATCCTTAAGACCTGAAATAAAGAGAATATCAATAAAATATGAAGGATCAGAATTTGGGGCATGCAACATGAAGCCTTTGAACCATCTGGTCCAGTGCAAACAGTACAGGTCGGTGGTAGTGGTGTGGAGAAAGTTCGCATGGCAGACGTTATGCCCCTTGATATCCACCGAAGGACATCTGAACGCCACAGCATATTTCAACATTGTTGCTCACCAGCTTCATTCCTTCATGGCTACATTCCCCGCCCTGCCCACGGTCAGTAGACGACACCGATGGGCTTGGAAAGGCCGCCGTCCGTCGGATGGGACGTTAAGCCGTGGCCCCGTGTGCGGGAGAGCTATACCCTGTGCACGTTAAAGAACACGCTGGATGGCCTTGACGGGAGGCTACCATCTGTCTCCCAACAGCTGTTCCAGTGGGTCCCCTCCCCCAACCTTCTCTGAGCCTTTGGGGTCCATGTGATCTGGCCATTTAGCCCATGGTGTGCAAAAAAGTGCCGCTCAGAGGTAAAACAACCCAATCCAACCCAACTCTGAGCCTTCGGGGTCCATGTGACCTGGCCATTTAGCCCATGGTGTGCAAAAAAGTGCCGCTCAGAGGTAAAACAACCCAACCCAACCCAACTCTGAGCCTTCGGGGTCTATGTGACCTGGCCATTTAGCCCATGGTGTGCAAAAAAGTGCCGCTCAGAGGTAAAACAACCCAACCCAACCCAACTCTGAGCCTTCGGGGTCCATGTGACCTGGCCATTTAGCCCATGGTGTGCAAAAAAGTGCCGCTCAGAGGTAAAACAACCCAAACAACAAACTCTTATGAGAGCTAAGATGTCGCTCAAAGTTATCTTTCCTTGCAAATATAGCTGTACAAGCCGCACAATGGAAAAGCACTTCCTTGTCATGAGCTTTCTTTGACGGTCCAAGCTTACAGGATACGGGTAGACCATTCCGCAATCTTTACACTCAAACATCGTCTGCAGAATCAGCATAGAAACGTACTGGACAGCTGCACGAACACAAATGACAATATTCGCAGCTTCACTTTCTCATATATCTTGCTAAAATACACTCTAAAATAAAATTAAGTCTGAATGAAATACCGACACACTCAAATGTTCATCGAACGAATTTTTCATCGAATTTCATCGAAAGAAGTTAAATTATATAATCGCGATATCAGAAAAAATTTTAATAATAATCGGCATATATATATATATTGGGGTCAGACCTTCTACTATGGCATATAAACTGACAGGCTCCTGTCAGACCTCTGTGGCAAGCAGCTGCTTGAGGGGGTATTTATTTTATTTTAAGATAAGGCGGAGATATAGATTCGATAACGCCAATCTATAAATTCAACACAAATTGTTTGGGGTGGGGGACCCCGAAAAAAAAATCAAAGTTCATAAAGCTGAAAGTAATTAAATCTGCATTTTATAATAATAATTTTTCATGAAATATTAATTAGGCATGAAAAATTAAATTATATAATAAAAAAAAGACGCAACAAATCATAATTAATAACGGTTAACAATTTTTTCAATTCCATTCAAATGACACATGCGATACTTGTGGTTTCCTTCAGTCCCCCATTGATAAAGGGTTATGTTAAATATTTACGCTTATCAACAACATAATACAAAATACTATTTTTTCCTAAGGTATAATGGGAAAGAAGTTAATAAGCTTCTGTTTGACTCAAGTGTTCCCTTATATATATATACCAGTAATCCTATTTTTTCCGTGTATTGGGTTGGGTTGTTTTACCTCTGAGCGGCACTTTTTTGCACACCATGTGCTAAATGGCCAGGTCACATGGACCCCGAAGGCTCAGAGAAGGTTGGGAGAGGGGACCCACTGGAACAGCTGTTGGGAGACAGATGATAACCTCCCGTCAAGGCCATCCAGCGTGTTCTTTAACGTGCACAGGGTATGTCTCTCCCGCACACGGCGCCACGGCTTAACATCCCATCCGACGGACGGTGGTCTTTCCAAGCCCATCGGTGTCCCCTACTGACCGTGGACAGGGCGGGGAATTTTGCGGAGATAAATCTCAACGCTGACCCAGCTGGGACTTGAACCTGGGAACTACAGATTACCAGCCTGGCGCGCTACCGACTGAGCCACCCCTTTTTCCGTGTAATGAAAACTAAAGCTTTTTAGAAAAAAATTGATATTTGTTAGTATTTATTCTAACTTTTTTTTCCATATACATTATATTATTAATATATATTTTATAAAATGATGAGCTGAAACAAATTTGATTTTACTCCGTTATGAACCCTATCGAAATTTCGCTAGTCACTAGCTGCAATTAACACTGTGATTTTTTCAATTTTGTTTTTTATACAAACTTTTCATTTTTTCAGACAAATCAGCGAAACTTGTTCCTAATTCATATGCGAATAACAACTATATAGTGCATTATCGAAATCGAAATCAGCATTTAGTTCTAGGCATGCAGCTGAAACATATCCATCGCATTTTAGAAGTTAAACATTCGCCTTGGCTAAAACCATACATCGAATTCAATACCTGCCAAAGAAGAAAGGCGAGAAATGATTTCGAAAAGGACTTCTTCAAATTGATGAACAATGCAGTATTTGGGAAGACAATGGAGAATTTGAGAAACCGTGTGAAAATTGAGTTAACTCAAGATAAGAAGAGACTCCGGAAATAAATCGCATCACCTGCATTTTATGCCTTCCAAGTATTTGATAATGATCTGGCCTGTATACAGTCAAAACATAAGAAACTGAAGCTTAACAGGCCTATTTACGCAGGATTCTCGATACTTGACATGAGCAAAACTCTGATGTATAACTTCCATTATGAATTTATAGTGCGTAAGTATGGGTTGGGTTGTTTTACCTCTGAGCGGCACTTTTTTGCACACCATGGGCTAAATGGCCAGGTCACATGGACCCCGAAGGCTCAGAGAAGGTTGGGGGAGGGGACCCACTGGAACAGATGGTAGCCCCCCGTCAAGGCCATCCAGCGTGTTCTTTAACGTGCACAGGGTATGGCTCTCCCGCACACGGGGCCACGGCTTAACGTCCCATCCGACGGACGGCAGGCTTTCCTAGCCCATCGGTGTCCCCTACTGACCGTGAGCAGAGCGGGAAATTTTGCGGAGATAAATCTCAACGCTGACCCAGCTGGGACTCGAACCTGGGAACTACAGATTACGAGCCTGGCGCGCTACCGACTAATCCACCCCCGCCCCGCCCCGCGTAAGTATGGAAATGAGCAAAATTACTGTTCACTGATACTGACTCCTTGTGCTATGAGATACAAACAGAAGATGTATATGAAGATATGAAAGATCATGCCGACCCTTTTCGATACATCGGATTACCCAGAAGACAATTTTTTGTATGATACACAAAATAAAAAAGCACTGGGAAAATTTAAAGATGAACTCCTCGGTGTACCAGGAGAATGTTTTGTTGGTTTACGCTACAAGATGTATAGTCTTCGGAGTAAAGCTGGTGAAAAGAAAGCTGCTAAAGGTGTGCCAAAGAAAATCATTAAAAATAAAATATGCTCTGCAGATTACGAAAACTGTCTGCTAAACAAATTTATGTCGAGAGTCGGTGCTGCGAAAATCGAGAGTCATCGTCATCGACTTTACACTGTGTCTTCAACGAAAGCAGGGATATGCCCTTATGATAATAAAAGGTTTACACTTGCTAATCGGGGGCGGGGGTGGCTAATTGAGGGGCGGGGGTGGCTCAGTCGGTAGCGTGCCAGGCTCGTAATCTGTAGTTCCCAGGTTCGAGTCCCAGCTGGGTCAGCGTCGAGATTTATCTCCGCAAAAATTCCCCGCCCTGCCCACGGTCAGTAGGGGACACCGATGGGCTTGGAAAGGCCGCCGTCCGTCGGATGGGACGTTAGCCTTGGCCCCGTGTGCGGGAGAGCCATACCCTGTGCACGTTAAAGAACACGCTGGATGGCCTTGACGGGAGGCTACCATCTGTCTTCCAACAGCTGTTCCAGTGGGTCCCCTCCCACAACCTTCTCTGAGCCTTCGGGGTCTTCGTGACCTGACCATTTAGCCCATGGTGTGCAAAAAAGTGCCGCTCAGAGGTAAAACAACCCAACCCTTGCTAATAGATGTGATACTTTGGCCTATAGACATTATAAAGCTGCTTGAAATTCTTAGAGCCACCCTTTTTCAGCAGATCTCCTCTCGTTGAAAATCCAGAGTTTTTTTTTTGCTGCAAACGGGAGAAAAAACATTTTTCCCACTGACTTTTATCTCGCAAAACAAATGCTGTGCAAATCTCACTGCTGTTGTACGGAACTGGGGAGATCAATCTTCACTTTCTCAGAAATAAAGTTTATTGTGTTGGAGAAACCTGTAGCATGTAATGGGATATTTCTTTAAATAAAAGGGCGGGGGGTGGCTCAGTCGGTAGCGCGCCAGGTTCGTAATCTGTAGTTCCCAGGTTCGAGTCCCAGCTGGGTCAGCGTCGAGATTTATCTCCGCAAAAATTCCCCGCCTTGCCCACGGTCAGTAGGGGACACCGATGGGCTTGGAAAGGTCGCCGTCCGTCGGATGGGACGTTAAGCCGTGTCGCCGTGTGCGGGAGAGCCATACCATGTGCACGTTAAAGAACACGCTGGATGGCCTTGACGGGAGGCTACCGTCTGTTGTTGGGGGAGGTTGGGGGAGGAGGGGGGATTGGGGGAGGAGACCCACTGGGAACAGCTGTTGGGACAGACGTCCCCACTGGGAACGTCTGTCCCCACAGCTGTTCCCAGTGGGTCTCCTCCCCCAACCTTCTCTGAGCCTTCGGGATCCATGTGACCTGGCCATTTAGCCCATGGTGTGCAAAAAAGTGCCGCTCAGAGGTAAAACATCCCAACTCGGGATTGGAATTCTCCCGCAGGATTAACATTAGCCTCCTGTGAGTCAGAACCCCCCATTTATCTTCTACTCATTAAGTGAATAAATGCTAAACGAATATTGTTGAAAATCGAGATATTGATATATTTGATTAAGATCTTTATTTGATATCACGTTAAAGAAAGATTTTATGAGTTATAGAGCTTAGACGTTAGAATCTGTTTATATAACATAGACCCTTCCTTAATTTATGGTAACTTGTGTAGTTTGGGCTTCAGAATATTTTATAGCACTTTGCAATGCAACTGACTCTACAAATTTTCACCAAGTTGTGCCCATGGAAACAGCCTTTGGAACAACAGCGACCTCTACATATTATGCTATTCTAATGTCAGCAATAAATTGGATTAATAATTCGGTTTGGTGAATTTTAACTTGCAGTATGAGCTTTGTTAGCGACCGTTTGAAGTTCGCTATTTAGAATTCTAGTAATTTAAACTGCTTTACTGCTTTGATAGTTTAACATCGTTACGCACCAAAGTTCAAAATAAATAGCCGAATGAATATTGAATTGTTCACATCACCCAACCCACAAAAGCTTACATTACTGAAATTCTCCTTCTGGTGAAATAATAAGCAATTTGGCTCTAAATCCAATATAATATAAATAAATTTAATATATTCTCCATGGAATTTTCCGTGCAAAGCACTGACTTTCACGAAGGCACCTTTCAAATTGTGATAACTTTCCAACAACTCGTTGCAAATTGAATGAAGGATTTCGTAGCGCAAACTAGTCCAGAATTAAGTACACCAGATATATCTTAATGTTCGATTGTATTACGAATAAACCTATTTTATTCCGCTAGAGGTTCAAATTCAAAGCTGCTAACTTCTTAAACTTTTATTGGTAAGATGCGAGAAACGATAAATTCAAGAACGAATGAAATTGCTTTCAAATATCTGTCCCTTTTCAAATTTCAAGTCATGAATAACTGTTAGAGAGTACTGGTCGGATTCAACCATACCTCTTTCATGGGTTGGGTGGTTTTACCTCTGAGCGGCACTTTTTTTGCACACCATGGGCTAAATGGCCAGGTCACATGGACCCCAAAGGCTCAGAGAAGATTGGGGGAGGGGACCCACTGGAACAGCTGTTGGGAGACAGATGGTAGCCCCCCCCCGTCAAGGCCATCCAGCGTGTTCTT
This sequence comes from Ryuthela nishihirai, assembly GCA_038380435.1. Classification (NCBI taxonomy): domain Eukaryota; kingdom Metazoa; phylum Arthropoda; class Arachnida; order Araneae; family Heptathelidae; genus Ryuthela; species Ryuthela nishihirai. The sequence goes on from JAWZYU010000008.1 coordinate 4,784,180, forward strand.
TAACGTTGGGTTGTTTTACCTCTGAGCGGCAATTTTTTGCACACCATGGGCTAAATGGCCAGGTCACGTGGACCCCGAAGGCTCAGAGAAGGTTGTGGGAGGGGACCCACTGGAACAGCTGTTGGGAGACAGATGGTAGCCCACCCCCCGTCAAGGCCATCCAGCGTGTTCTTTAACGTTGGGTTGTTTTACCTCTGAGCGGCACTTTTTTGCACACCATGGGCTAAATGGCCAGGTCACGTGGACCCCGAAGGCTCAGAGAAGGTTGGGGGAGGGGACCCACTGGAACAGCTGTTGGGAGACAGATGGTAGCCTCTCGTCAAGGCCATCCAGCGTGTTTTTTTAACGTGCACAGGGTATGGCTCTCCCACACACGGGGCCACGGCTTAACGTTCCATCCGACGGACGGTGGCCTTTCCAAGCCCATCGGTGTCCCCTACTGACCGTGGACAAAGCGGGGCATTTTGCGGAGATAAATCTCAACGCTGACCCAGCTGGGACTCGAACCTGGGAACTCCAGATTACGAGCCTGGCGCACTACCGACTGAGTCACCCCCGCCCCCCTCTTTCATGGAAAAGTATGCCTATTTGGCCATGGTGTGCATCTGCGCACTTAGTGAAACAAATTTATCATGTTGACCCACAGAGGGAAACAACAAGAAACAACTCTGATTGGGATAGCAAGTAGCCATTCCAGATCGCTAATTTTCTCTTACTCGCGTTATCTTGTTATCCATTACTCTGACACCTATTTGACCTTGAATGAGACACTGGATCTGAAAATTCGTGCTTTTTCAGAGTTCTTGCGTCCGAAATAGACATATTCACCAATTTGTAGCTCTCCAATACCTGCATATCGAAATTTGACCTTTCACCTCGAGGACCCATTGCATCCAAAATTTCACATTTCTGAGATTTACCACTGAAAATTCTCCCAGGAACCAATATCCTTTTAGCTGTCTAACGCTGATAGATCTAAATTTGACCTTTGACCTCGAAGAACCCTCCGGATCAGAAATTTCGTAACATTTCTGATATCTACACCCCGAAACACCCCCACACAACAATTTTCATGTTTCCAGCACTCGTAGATCATGGGTTGACTTCTATATAACCTCTATTTGACCTTGAACACGTCCGAGGTCAAATTTTCGATTTATCCCGAGTTCTGTTTCAGAGCTTTGCCATTTCTGCATCATAGTTAATATTACATTGAGTCTCTATCAGCCGTCAATCATTTACAATCGTCTATATATATTACATATGTATATAAATACCTCCTTCACTCTCCGCAAAATTCCCCGCCCTGCCCACGGTCAGTAGGGGACACCGATGGGCTTGGAAAGGCAGGCGTCCGTCTGATGGGACGTTAAGCCGTGGCCCCGTGTGCGGGAGAGCCATACCCTGTGCACGTTAAAGAACACGCTGGATGGCCTTGACGGGAGGCTACCATCTGTCTCCCAACAGCTGTTCCAGTGGGTCCCCTCCCCCAACCTTTTCTGAGCCTTCGGAGTCCATGTGACCTGGCCATTTAGCCCATGGTGTGCAAAAAAGTGCCGCTCAGAGGTAAAACAACCCAACCCAACCCTTCACTACGTCACTGACTTCGCTGTTATTAAGTCTTATAAAAAGCAACCTTGGCAGGGCCAATTACATATACCTGGGTTGGGTTGTTTTACCTCTGAGCGGCACTTTTTTGCACACCATGGGCTAAATGGCTAGGTTACATGGACCCCGAAGGCTCAGAGAAGGTTGGGGGAGGGGACCCACTGGTAACAGCTGTTGGGAGACAAATGGTAGCCTCCCGTCAAGTCCATCCAGCGTGTTCTTTAACGTGCACAGGGTATGGCTCTCCCGCACACGGGGCCACTGCTTAACGTCCCATCCGACGGACGGCTGCCTATTCCAAACCCATCGGTGTCCCCTACTGACCGTGGGCAGGGCGGGAATTTTGCGGAGATAAATCTCAACGCTGACCCAGCTGTGACTCGAACCTGGGAACTACAGATTACGAGCCTGGCGCGCTACCGACTGAGCCCCCCCCCCCACCCCCAGGACACTGGAATCTACCAAACCCAACAGAATATAGATCCAATAAACAGCCTCTTTAAAATCAAACGTGATTCCAAAAAACCTTTATTTTTCACGTTGATCAAAATTTTACAATTTCATCCCTCGAAAAACATTACTAGCTTAATTTTAAAAAACGCTTTTTAAACACGTAAAGGAAAAAAAAAACACGAATTCATTGCTTTCCTTTTCGTCGTCTGATGAATGTGTCCTCGCTATAATGTATTTGTAATTGTGGCGTTGGCAACGGATAATTAAAGAGAAACCTTAAGCGCACCTGACGCGGCAAATTGTGAGAAATGAGTCTGGTATCTCTCGTAAAGTCTTTGGGGAATTTCGCGCTGAGTGCAATTTAAAAGTTCTTTCTCATCGCTAAAGGTAAACATCTGATGCGCAGTTTCTCAACAGGAAAGCCGAGGATTTAATTAAACAGTTGCCTCGCAAAATAAATGCCAACGTATATTTTTGAGGCAGCTAAATCAAAATGGGCTAGAACTTCAAACAAACATAGGCTCTAGTAATAGTATAAATTTTCCAGGATAAATGGCCAGGTCATGAAGGCTCAGAGAAGGTTCGGGGAGGGGACCCACTGGAACAGCTGTTGGGAGACAGATGGTAGTCTCCCGTCAAGGCCATTCAGCGTTTTCTTCTTTAAAGTTGGGGTTTTTTTTACCACTGAGCGGCACATTTTTGCACACCATGGGCTAAATGGCCAGGTCACATGGAACCCGAAGGCTCAGAGAAGGTTGGGGGAGGGGACCCACTGAAATAGCTGTTGGGAGACAGATGGTAGCCTCCCGTCAAGGCCATCCAGCGTGTTCTTTAACGTTGGGTTGTTTTATCTCTGAGCGACACTTTTTTTGCACACCATGGGCTAAATGGTCAGGTCACATGGAACCCGAAGGCTCAGAGAAGGTTGGGGGAGGGGACCCACTGAAACAGCTGTTGGGAGACAGATGGTAGCCTCCCGTCAAGGCCATCCAGCGTGTTCTTTAACGTGCACAGGGTATGGCTCTCCCGCACACGGGACCACGGCTTAACGTCCCATCCGACGGACGGCGGCCTTTCCAAGCCCATCGGTGTCCCCTACTGACCGTGGGCAGGGCGGGGAATTTTGCGGAGATAAATCTCAACGCTGACCCAGCTGCGACTCGAACCTGGGAACTACAGATTACGAGCCTGGCGCGCTATCGACTGAGCCATCCCCACCCCCACCCCCACCCCCGTCAAGGCCATCCAGCGTGTTCTTTAACGTACACAGCGTATGGCTCTCTTGCACACGGGCCACGTCTTAACGTCCCATCCGGAGGAAGGCGGTATTTCCAAACCTATCGGTGTCCCGTAGTGACCGTGGGCAGGGCGGGGAATTTTGCGGAGATAAATCTCAACGCTGACCCAGCTGGGAATCGAACCTGGGAACTACAGATTACGAGTCTGGCCCCTTTATCTGAAACAGAGTATAAATATATTAGCTTTACAGCCCCCACTCCCCCAAAAATTAAATAGAAGATTAAGAAAAATATATATTTAATTAATGTGACATTTGGGGTGTAGATGGCTCAGTCGGTAGCGTGCCAGGCGTGTAATCTGCACTTCCCAGGTTCGAGTTCCACTGGGCCAGATTCGAGATTTATCTCCGCAAAATTTCCCGCCCTGGGTCAGTAGGTGACAACAATGGGCTTAGAAAGACCGCCGTCCGTCGGATGAGGCATACAGCTGTGATTCTGTGTGTGGGAGAGCCATACCCTGCGCACGTTAAAGAAGACGCTAGTGCCTTGACGGGAGGCTACCATTTGTTTTCTAACGTCTGTCTAGTGGTCTCTTTACGCCAACCTTCTCTAAGCTCTAGGGGTCGTTTTGACCTAGTCGTCAAACTTTGGGCTGAAAAAGTGCTGCTCAGAGGTAAAGCAAACCAATTGTTATGTTCATTATTCTTATTAATTATTTTTTTATTAATTTGTTAGATATATCCTGAAACTAATCGCCATAATATTACATTAAATTTTTTTTATAAAATCACTCCGTTCGTGACGTCACCGAAATGACCGCCATGGGTTTAAGCATCAAGGTAAACTTGGACATACCTTGGGCACCTGTGAAAACACGCTGATTGGATTTAACATGAGGGAGTCTTCCTCTCTGCGGATCCTTTCTTCTTTTTTCCTGTGGATCCTCCTTCCCTCCCTGCGGATCCTTTCTTTCTTTCTTTCTTGCGGATCCTTTCTTCCTTTCTTTCCTGCGGATCCTCCCTTCCTCCGTGAGGATGTTTTTTTTCCTGCGGGCCCTCCCTCCCTCCCTGCGGATTCTTTTCCTCCCTGCGTAATCTTTCTTTTTTTCCTGCGGATCCTTCCTTCCTCGCTGCGGGTTCATTTGCAACCTGACCATTAGCCATTATGTGAAAAAGGGGAGCGTTTCATATTCAAGAAAACAGAATCAGTCATCTGACAAGTTTGAGATTCTAAAAAAAAACTTGAATATTGGATAATTATATACAACATAGAAAGGAACAAAATCTCTGTACTTATTTTGTTTCGTAACTCCATCATTAACTATTCTCTAATATCTGTTTCTCTGTAGCTGCGTCGTTAGCTCTTCATGAGTATATTTCTCTTCGGTTTTGGTCTCCACTCATCAAATTGCACTTCTCAGTTGCTTCTGTGAGTCAATAGCAGTAATTAATTTCAGAGAAAACTTCAGCTTTCCTCTTCGGCGATATTAAGTGCTTTCTTCAATGACGACCATGGTTAAAGAATTCAAGAGGAACTTGAACTTCTTTCTATCAAACGAAACAAGTGACTGCGCTCTTCACTTTGAGGTTTCTCTCACTTTTCTGCTGGATTAAGGGTTCTCTCCACAAATTAATCAATTTGGCGGTAGCTTTGTTATTATTTTAAAACTCATTTTTATTCAACTTGACAAAAGGGTCTTCTTTGCGGAATAAATTAAAGTAAGAAGACCGTTGCCAGATTCGTTGTCGAAGCTTCAAATCAAGATAAAAAGAGTCGTAAATTAATAGAAACACTATTTGAAAGTCAGAATCTGGCAGCACGATTAAATCTTCTAAACTCTTTAATTTATTTAATAAGGATGGTGAGACGGGTTGTTCTCCAGCAGTTTGTTTAAGGCTTATAAAAGATATTTATTCATTTAAGACTTGCGAAAATATTTATTCATTTAAGACGATTGTAGAGAATATTTATTCAAGGTTTGTGAAAAATATTTATTCAGTTAAGACTTGGGAAAAAATAATTATTCATTTTAAGGCATGTCATGGCAGAAAATGATGAACGGCAAAACCTTAGGTTAATAAATACTTAATTACTTACCAGTAATTACGTACCAGTAATTAAATATTTATTATACTTTAGGTTAATAAATATTTAATTACTGGTACGTTAATTGTATTACTAATTACACTGGGTGACACACAAAAAGGCTTTGAAATGAAAATAGCCAATCTTTACTCATTTCGAGGTGCTGAACACGAAAAAGAATATTGGCTTTAAGAAGAGCCAATCTTTTAAGGAGAGCCATTTTTTAAGAAGAGCCAAATTTTTCGATTGGCTAAAGAGGAGCCAATTGACAAATTTTATTAAAATTGGTCGATTGACTCCTCTTTAGGAGAGACAGAGATGATCATGCATAACTGTAGTTCCCAGGTTCGAGTCCCAGCTGGGTCAGCGTTGAGATTTATCTCCGCAAAATTCCCCGCCCTTCCCACGGTCAGTAGGGGACACCGATGGGCTTGGAAAGGCCGCCGTCCGTCGGATGGGACGTTAAGCCGTGGCCCCGTGTGTGGGAGAGCCATACCCTGTGCACGTTAAAGAACACGCTGGATGGCCTTGACGGGAGGCTACCATCTGTCTCTCAACAGCTGTTCCAGTGGGTCCCCTCCCCCAACCTTCTCTGAGCCTTCGGGGTCCATGTGACCTGGCCATTTAGCCCATGGTGTGCAAAAAAGTGCCGCTCAGAGGTAAAACAACACATATATTTATATATAACACGACATATATTATATATAATACGACATTGATACATTATGTAGCAGTGAGTTGTAAAATAGCTGATTTATACTGCACAAGGACGTCGAGAACTATCGCTATTGTTGAAAAAAAATCAGATGGACGTAGCAGCAGAGAACCGTCACTGTCAACGTCTGACAACAGAATGTGGAATCTGATGTGATGTGATAAAATGTGATGGGAAGGTTAGAAACCCTTCAACAATGGGCTTCCTGCTATCCGAAACAAAGAATCGGACGTGTAAATCACAATGTAGAAAATAAAAATAATAGTTTTTCTGAATTTTTTAAAAGTTCCTACTTATGCAGAGTAGACTTTCTGTAATCCAATACTCTTGGATCATAATTTCTTTTCTTTTCTGAGCCAAAAGAGATTTCAAAAACTAAATTAACACTTCAAACAAGGTATAAAAAATAACAGTCACAGTTCTTCAGTTCCACCACAAAAATAACCATGAGGTTATCACTTGAGATACTGGCCACTAGAGAAAGTTTGTAAGCAAAAACACATTTTTCTTGAACAGTCAATATTTCATATTTGTATATTATTAAATTCCTCTTCTATTTAATTTCGAAAAACGAAAACCCAGCAAAGGATGAATTCAGATTCTGTAAAATAAAGAACTTTCCTCCAAGAAACTGAGAATCAGGATCTGAATTTTAAATCTATTGCTTTTACTGTAGCTTTTGCAGAGAAGAGATTTCATTGACAATTCTTCATCAATAATCTTCTTCATCTTTTCCTTCAGAATTTGTTGTTGAAATTGATAGAGAGGACAATGTAAAAAGACATGAGAAATATTTTCTGGAGTTTTACAGATGGCACAAAGTGGAGAGGGTTTTTTGTTAATTTTGAAGAGCTTTTCATTTAAAGCACAATGATCAAGGTTAATCCTGAAAAGAGCTGTTTCTTGTCTTCTGCTCAGATGAGATGTTTGAAGTTGGGGTGGGGGGCTATTAAAGATGCTGCGATAAAATAGGCCAACATTTTTCCGACTATTTTGAAAAAGTGTAATCCATTCAGAGTGAGTTATTTTATTTTCTCTAATGCAGAAATCTTTGTATGTAATGATGTTAAATACGTTTGCGGTTTTCTGTAAGCTCTCTCTAGCAGTTTTGTCAGCCTCTTCGTTCCCATGGATTCCTATATGGCTAGGAATCCACTGGATCGCAATTTGATTTTTATTTTCTTCAACATGTTTATTGCATTGCCATAATATTTCTGAAATTAATGAACAGTTAGAGGTAGAAAGTTGATCAGCTAGAAGAGCTTGGAGTGAAGACCTGCTGTCTGAAAGAATCAGAATTTTTTCTGAATGCAAAATGAATGCCCATTCAAGTGCCTTGAGGATAGCCCAAAGTTCGCCATTCATAATAGATGTTGGATTAGACAACGAAAATCCTTCTTTAATACTGAGACCAGGAATGCAGAAAGCACAGGATACTATTCCAGTTTCATCACTTCTAGAACCATCAGTAAAGATGTGGCAAAAACCAGCAAATTTCCCACCAATATATTGCATGGTAAGAGCCCATAGTTCTTCAGAAGGGTAGTGATGTTTTGAAATCACGTCAGGGATGTAAGGAAAAATATCTGGCCTGGAGATATTCCAAATGGGAAAATCGGGTATGCTGTCTCCTGCAATATTTCTGTTAATCAAATTTAAAAGGAAAATATTACTTTTGATACTTCTAAAAATGCTCGATCTTTTGCAGTTCAAAATTTTATCTAAGATTAGATTTTTATTGGTCTTGGTTTTCATTCTTGCTACACTTTTAAAAACAATGGAATTTCTTCTAACGCTGGCAGCTTCAGCAAGTGATGGAAGAATTGGAGATCCAGGAAGTAATCCGAGGCAACATCTAATAGCTTTATTTTGACAGGTTTCAAGCTTTTTGCACAAGGAATCGGAAGCATTAAGGTAAAGCTGGCTACCATACTCGAGAATCGGGCGTATTAAAACTTTGTAGAAAATAAGGAGAGTTTTAGATTTAGCTCCCCACGATGTACCAGTTAGATATCTCAGCATATTCAATCTGCTATTAACTTTTTGACAGACTAGATTAATTTGAGGTTTCCAAATTAAATGATGGTCAAGAAGAACACCAAGAAATTTGTGTTCTTTAACAACTTCAATAGGCTCATTGTTAATTTGTAGTCTTAATGGGAAGTGCTTAGATCGTGGTCTGGAAATAATTAAACACTTAGTTTTTTCTTGTGAAACTGAAAATCCCCATTCATCTAAAAACTTAAGGACTTGATTGACTGCTATTTGTAGATTCTTTTGAAGGATGTCAGGATCTCTGCCAGTAACCCAAACAGCCAAATCATCAGCAAAAATTGAATATTTAATATTTTTGTTTAAGCACTTAGGTAGGTCCTGAAGCACGATGTTGAAAAGCACAGGGCTGAGAACGCTGCCCTGAGGTAAACCCTCAGAAACAGGGATAAGAGCTGAAAAAACATTTCCGAATTTTACTTGAATTTTTCTATCTTTCAGAAAATTGTTTATATAGTTAAACATATTGTCAGTTATTCCTAATTTTAAAAGCTTAAAAAGGAGTCCAAGGTGCCAAACACTGTCAAAAGCATGTTGGATATCGAAGAAAACCACAGCCACTCTTTGTTTTACGGAAATAGCGTTTTGTGACTCAGCAATTAGTTGAAGTAAATTATCTTGAGATGACATTCCTCTCCGAAAGCCCGTTTGGAAAGGAGATAGCAGTCCAGAGGATTCAAGAAACCAATTGAGTCTGTAAAGTATCATCCTTTCAAATACTTTCCCAAGACAAGAAGTCAGTGAAACAGGTCTGTAGGAGCTTAATAAATTAGGTGGTTTCTTAGGTTTTAAAACAGGAATGATCTGGGCTATTTTCCAAGTATTCGGAATTGTGCCTCTGTTCCAGCATTCATTAAGTAGTTTCAATAAATGTATCAGTCCTTCCTGTGGAAGGGATTTAATAATAACATTGGTGATTCTATCTGGTCCAGAACTGCTCTTATTTTTGGTTTTTTTTATAGCATTTTCAAGTTCCCACAGGTTGAAAGGAGTATTCAAATATTCTGGAGACAGGGACAATTCATCCAAGACTGCTTGCATAAATTTGGAAATTTTATCCCTGCTGTTTCTGAATGAATCAGAAGTAGGTAACTTATAATAAGAAGAGAAATGATGGATGAAATATTCTGCCAGTTTCTCGGTTGTGCAATTTAGAGCTATAGTAAGTTGGGTCCAGATGGGAGTAGGTTCAGGAGCTGTTCCAATATTCTTTATTTTCCTCCATATAGCTGACTGAGGAGTCTGGAAGTTAATATCCTTGCAAAAGTTTTGCCACTGTTTTTTCTCAATATTTTTTGTTTCTCTTTTACTTTTAGCACAAACTCTTTGGTAATCTTCAATATCTTTTAAATTTCCAGATCTTTTAGCTTTTCTTTCACTTCTTCTCCTATTTGCAGTGATCTTTTTTACTTCTATAGCATAAGAACAAATTTTAATGGAGGCTTTGAATTCTTTAGTGTTACATTGATAGTTCCTGAATAGATTAGACTGGTTGTTTGCATTTTGCAGTTCAAATGAGATATTTTTCTTGAATTGGAACCACTTAGTAACTTTCAAATGAGGTTTAGATATTTTAGACCAAAAGTTAGCTGAAATAATGATGGGTAAATGATCGCTCCCAAGAGAATCATGATGTGTTGTCCATGCAAAATGTTTGGCAAAGGGAGCTGAGACAATGGAGAGATCAATAGCACTTCCTCTTCCTGGAAGTTTGAAAAAGGTAGGAGAGCCATCATTGAGCACAACCAGGTTAAGATTCATGATCAGATCTTCAACAATGTTTCCTCTTCTGTCTGTAGAGGGGCACTGATGGATGTCGTATTTATACTAGAAGAAGGACTATCCCGCAGAAACCGGAATAAAACTGTCCCGCAGAAAATGAAAAGAAAAAATGCTATTGGGTAAAAAATATTTTAAAAGGTAGAACTTCTAATAGGTGAGTCAGGATTCAAAATGGTGGAGTCTGGACTTTGAAATTTCGGTTGAGGGTACAAACCAAAATGGTCGGACTTATTCGGGAGTTTGCGGTCAAAATGGCGGTTTTTTTTAACAAAGGGGAGGCACTAATTAATTAAATATGAGTTATGAATTATTAATAAGTGGGATTGTGGGGGCGTGGTCGATGACGTCGGAAAACCGCTATGGGTGTTGGTGGAAATTACGATTAGTTGTTATCCAATACCATCTGTTATATGTCCATTATTATCTGCAATTTAACTGAATAATATAATTTCAGATTAATACATTACTGGAGGGAGGTATTCTTTTTGACATTGCAAGACCAATCTGATTGGTAATCATCCGCCACCGCCTTGAAACACATGAGTGGCGGATCCCATAGGAATAACATTGATCCGCAACTGAGTTAGAACCCCCATTAACCTCCTACTCTGCTGTTTCTTTTGTGAATGGGACAGCCGAGCAAAGACTTCGCATTATGTGAAGAGAAACTGGCCTCAGAGGAAATCTCTGAAGGTCGGAGAGAAGAATGGGGAATACCCAGCACTGGCAGAAACGCACAAATTCCTGCTACTGTCCCTACACATCAAACTCGGTGTGATGAAAAACCTCGTAAAAGCCATGGACAGGACTGCATCAGCTTTCAAATACTTGGCTCACAAATTCCCTCGACTCAGCGAAGCGAAAATTAAAGAGGGAATTTTTGTGTGTCAGATCCGCTAGCTGTTCAGAGACTAGATGTTCGACAAACTGTTAAAAGGTGACAAGAAAAAAGGCTTGGCACGCGTTTCGTCTGGTGTCAACAAAATTCCTCGGGGTTGTCAGGGCAGTCAACCCCGAGGAATTTTGTTGTTATAATGTGTGTTATAACGGTATCTACATAATGGGAATGCCTGCCGATTTCTTGGGGCGGGGGTGGCTCAGTCGGTAGTGCGTCAGGCTTGTAATCTGTAGTTCACAGGTTCGAGTCCCAATTCCCCGCCCTGCCCACGGTCAGCAGGGGACACCGATGGGCTTGGAAAGGCCACCGTCCGTCGGATGGGACGTTAAGCCGTAGTCCCGTGTGCGGAAGAGCCATACCCTGTGCACGTTAAAGAACACGCTGGATGACCTTGACGGGAGGCTACCATCTGTCTCCTAGCAGCTGTTCCAGTGGGTTACCCTCCCCCAACCTTCTCTGAGCCTTCGGAGTACATGAGACCTGGCCATTTAGCCCATGGTGTGCAAAAAGTGCCGCTCAGAGGTAAAACAACCCAACGTTAAAGAACACGCTGGATGGCCTTGACGGGAGGCTACCATCTGTCTCCCAACAACTATTCCAGTGGGTCCCCTCTCCCAACCTTCTCTGAGACTTCGGGGTCAATGTGACCTGGCCATTTAACCCATGGTGTGCAAAAAAGTGCCCCTCAGAGGTAAAACAACCCAACGTTAAAGAACACGCTGGATGGCATTGACGGGAGGCTACCATCTGTCTCCCAACAGCTATTCCAGTGGGTCCCCTCTCCCAACCTTCTCTGAGCCTTCGGGGTCCATGTGACCTGGCCATTTAGCCCATGGTGTGCAAAAAAAGTGCCGCTCAGTGGTAAAACAACCCAACCCAACCTGCCGATTTCAAGACGTGAAACGACAGCAGCACTAGTTACATTTTCTTCCGCTGTGTCGCTGGCGCTCCTCTGTTTTGCTTGCTACATGCTTCGTTTCAGTATAGGTTATTACACTCTTTACAGCTTGCTTTAAAATTGGATTCTGTTACGGATTTGTTCATATGTTATTTATTTACTGTTCTGTCTACTTTCTGTCGTCTTGAACTAGAAGCCTGAACGAGAATGCAGTATTGTGGGATGTTCTGCAGAAACGAAACTTATGAAACAAAACTCAGTTTCTATCCAATCTCTTCCAAACTAGATCTGCAAGACATGTGACTGCATCAATATGTCAGCAATGTACCGTCGATATGAGTAATTAAAAAAAAAATTCTGAGATCAATTTTGAATAAATAATATTTTGGAATCGCAGAACCCTTTATAATATAAGGAACTGAGTTACACTACCCTAACAAAATATAGAAAATTTCCGTGTTATGTGAATGAGAATCTTACTTCGTGATGTGATGTGATAAAATGTGATGGGAAGGTTAGAAACCCTTCAACAATGGGCTTCCTGCTATCCGAAACAAAGAATCGGACGTGTAAATCACAATGTAGAAAATAATAGTTTTTCTGAATTTTTTAAAAGTTCCTACTTATGCAGAGTAGACTTTCTGTAATCCAATACTCTTGGATCTTAATTTCTTTTCTTTTCTGCGCCAAAAGAGATTTCAAAAACAAAATTAACACTTCAAACAAGGTATAAAAAATAACAGTCACAGTTCTTCAGTTCCACCACAAAAATAACCATGAGGTTATCACTTGAGATACTGGCCACTAGAGAAAGTTTGTAAGCAAAAACACATTTTCCTTGAACAGTCAATATTTCATATTTGTATATTATTAAATTCCTCTTCTTTTTATTTTCGAAAAACGAAAACCCAGCAAAGGATGAATTCAGATTCTGTATAATAAAGAACTTTCGTCCAAGAAACTGAGAATCAGGGTCTGAATTTTAAATCTATTGCTTTTACTGTAGCTTCTGCAGAGAAGAGATTTCATTGACAATTCTTCATCAATAATCTTCATCTTTTCCTTCAGAATTTGTCGTTGAAATTGATAGAGAGGACAATGTAAAAAGACATGAGAAATATTTTCTGGAGTTTTCAGATGGCACAAAGTGGAGAAGGTTTTTTGTTAATTTTGAAGAGTCTTACTTCGCAGTTCTGTAACTTCTAAAATATTCATTTAATGAAAAAATGCTACCGGAAGTAAATGAAAGATAATAATCTTATCTGTTTAAACCTCGATTTTTCAACAGCATTCGTCTAGTATTTAAGGAATTATGGAAGATGGAATATTTCACAACAGTAATGGGACATTAGAATTTATTTCGGATATTAATTAAAATTTAATAAGTATTTTTTTTCAAATCATTTAATAAAATATAAATTTTAATAGTTGCATAATGATTATTTGGGTTGGGTTGTTTTAAATATGGGCGGCACTTTTTTTCACACCATATGCTAAATGGCCAGGTCACATTGACCCCGAAGGCTCAGAGAAGGTTGGGGGAGGGGACCCACTGGAACAGCTGTTGGGAGACAGATGGTAGCCTTCCGTCAAGGTCATCCAGCGTGTTCTTTAACGTTGGGTTGTTTTACCTCTGAGCGGCACTTTTTTGCACACCATGGGCTAAATGGCCAGGTCACATGGACCCCGAAGGCTCAGAGAAGGTTGGGGGAGGGGACCCATTGGAACAGCTGCTGGGAGACAGATGGTAGCCTCCCGTCAAGGCCATCCAGCGTGTTCTTTAACGTTGGGTTGTTTTACCTCTGAGTGGCACTTTTTTGCACACCATGGGCTAAATGGCCAGGTCACAATGACCCAGAAGGCTCAGAGAAGGTTGGGGTAGGGGACCCATTGGAACAGCTGTTGGGAGAGAGATGGTAGCCTCCTGTCAAGGCCATCCAGCGTGTTCTTTAACGTGCATAGGGTCTGGCTCTCCCACACACGGGGCCACGGCTTAACGTTCCATCTGACGAACGGCGACATTTCCAAGCCCATCGCTGTCCCTTGCTGACCGAGGGGCAGGACGGGGAGTATAGAGATAAATCTCAACGCTAAACCAGCTGGGGATAGAACCTGGGAACTGCAGATTACCAACCTGACGGGGGGCGGGAATGGCTCAGTCGGTAGCGCGCCAGGCTTGTAATCTGCAGTTCCCAGGTTCGACACTTAGCTGAGTCAGCGTTGAGATTTATCTCCGCAAAACTCCCCGCCCTGCCCACGGTCAGTAGGAGACACCGATGTGCTTGGAAAGGCCACCGCCCGACTAATGGGACGTTAAGCCATGGTTCCGTGTGCGGGAGAGCCATAACTTATGCGCATTAGAGAACACACTGGATGGCCTTGACGGGAGGATACCATCTGTCTCCCAACAGCTACTCCAGTGGGTCCCTTCTTTCAACCTTCTGTGAACCTTCGGGATCCTTGTGATCTGGCCATTTACCCATTGTGTGAGAAATAAGTGCCGCTCAGAGGTAAACAACCTAATATTAAATAACACTCTGAATGATCTTCATGGGAGGCTATCATAGGTCTTTTAACAACTGTCCAGTTGGATCACCTCCCCCAACCTTCTCTGAGCTCTCGGGGTCCTTGTGACCTGGCAATACTGCTCATTGTGTGAAAAAAGCGCCTCTTAGAGGTAAAACAACCCAAAGTCAATTAACAAGCTGGAAGTTCTTGACTGAAGGCTACCAGGTGTCTCTCAACAGCTGTTCCAGTGGGTCCCTTCCCCAACCTTCTATGAGCCCCGGGGTCCTTGTGACCTTGACATTTTTCCCATTGTGTGAAAAAAGTGCTTCTTAGAGGAAAAACAACCCAACGTTAAAGAACAAACTGGGTGTCCTTGACGGGAGGCTACCATCTGTCTCTCAACACCTGTTCCAATAGGTCCCCCTAACCTTCTCTGAGCTCCTTGGGTCCTTGTGACCTTGACATTTTTCCCATTGTGTGAAAAAAGTGCTTCTTAGAGGTAAAACAACCCAATGTTAAAGAACAAACTGGGTGTCCTTGACGGGAGGCTACCATCTGTCTCTCAACACCTGTTCCAATAAGTCCCCCCAACCTTCTCTGAGCCCCCCCCCTGGGTCCTTGTGACCTTGACATTTTTCCCATTGTGTGAAAAAAGTGCTTCTTAGAGGAAAAACAACCCAATGTTAAAGAACAAACTGGGTGTCCTTGACGTGAGGCTACATCTGTCTCTCAACAGCTGTTCCAATAGGTACCCCCCAACCTTCTCTGAGCCCCCCTGGGTCTTTGTGACCTGGCCATTTTCTCCATTGTGTGCAAAGAGTGTCGTTCAGATGTAATACAATACAATCCTTAAGACTTCAACCCTGCAAGAAATCAGGCTGAAAAAAAAAATAAATGCTTCCCTAAATAGAAAAATCACTGCGGGGAAAATACACTGAAAAAGAAAAAAGATTGAAATTAGATTTACAATGATTGCATCTTTTTTAAGTACAAATTTCGATGCCAGTTCTGTTTTCGTGTTTGGATAAGCTAATGTTGTTAACCAGTCCAATAAAAGGAAAGTTGTTGACAGAATATCTTTCAAAAAAAAAACAAACTAATGACCACCTTTTTCGGGGCACTTTGCTTGATAGTTGCAGCTGGAAATCGAACAATTTCCTTGAATCAATATGTACTTTTCGTAGTTTTTCTTGAATACACAACTTGAAACTGAAGAAACAACTGAAATTGTTGATCATGTGACAGTAAGGAGATCGGAAATTCTTTACGTCTCTGATTGGGAAACTTTAGAGCTCATAAGAAGTCAATGAAATGGATTTGATTTTTCTTTAAGTTTAAATGAAATGAAGGAAATTGCAATTTATTCAATGCATTGTTTATCCGAAAGTCCCGGTGGATGGAGATTGCTCAATCGGTAGTGCTCCATACTCGTAAATCTGTAGTTCCTAGGTTTCAGTTCCAACTTTTGAGTTTTATATCCACCCTGACTGATTTTATATTCTCGATAACTGATTTTTTATTCACCCCGACTGATTTTATATCCACCGTGAGTGATTTTTTTTATCCACTCTCACTGATTTTGATATCATCCTGACAGATTTTATATCCACCCCTACTGATTTTATATCCACCCCTACTGATTTTATATCCATCCTGATTGATTTTACTCCACCCCGACTGATTTTATATCTATCTTAACTGATTTTATATCCACCGTGGGTGATTTTTTATCCACTCTCACTGATTTTATATCCACTCTCACTGGTTTTATATCCACCCTGACTGATTTTATATGCACGAAGATTAATTTTATATTCACCCCGACTGATTTTATATCCACCCTGACTAATTTTATATCCACCCTGACTAATTTTATATCCAACCTGACTAATTTTATATCCACCCTGACTAATTTTATATCCAACCTCACTGATTTTATATCCACCCTGACTAATTTTATATCTACCCTGACTAATTTTATATTCACCCCGACTGATTTTATATCCACCCTGACTAACTTTATATCCACCCTGACTAATTTTATATCCACCCTGACTAATTTTATATCTACCCTGACTAATTTTATATCCACCCTGACTAATTTTATATCTACCCTGACTAATTTTATATCCAACCTCACTGATTTTATATCCACCCTGACTAATTTTATATCCACCCTGACTAATTTTATATTCACCCCGACTGATTTTAAATCCACCCTGACTAATTTTATATCCACCCTGACTAATTTTATATCCACCCTGACTAATTTTATATCCACCCTGACTAATTTTATATCCAACCTCACTAATTTTATATCATCCTGACTGATTTTACATCCAGATGAGAAAAGCAGCGGAATTAAGTGAGTTTGAAAAAGGCTAAATTTTAATGGCCAGACGACTGGGTCAACATCTCCGAGACGTAAGGCTTATGGGGTGCTCACGGTCAGCCGTGGTTAGTACCTTCAAAAAGTGGTCCGAGGAGCGAAAAAAGGTGTGGGCAACCACAGCTCATCAATGCTAGAGGTGAGCGAAGGCTATCCCGTATGGTAGGAGCCAACAGAAGGGATACTGTGGTGCAACTCGTCCGTAATTTGAATACTGGTGACGGGAGTAATGTGTCACACTGTTTTTCTGGGAAACCCTGGGTCCAGTCATTCATGTGCAAGAAACTATGACGTCTACCACCTACCTAAACGGGGCGGGAGTGGCTCAGTCGATAGCGCGCCAGGCTCGTAATCTGTAGTTCCCAGGTTCGAGTCCCAGCTGGGTCAGCGTTGAGATTTATCTCCGCAAAATTCCCCGCCCTGCCCACGGTCAGTAGGGGACACCAATGGGCTTGGAAAGACCGCCGTCCGTCGGATGGGACGTTAAGCCGTGGAACCGTGTGCGGGAGAGCCATACCCTGTGCACGTTAAAGAACACGCTGGATGGCCTGACGGGAGGCTACCATCTGTCTCCTAACAGCTGTTCCAGTGTGTCCCCTTCCCCAACCTTCTCTGAGCCTTCGGGGTCCTTGTGACCTGGTCATTTAACCCATGGTGTGCAAAAAAGTGCCGCTCAGAGGTAAAACAACACAACGCTAAAGAACACGCTGGATGGCCTTGACGGGAGGCTATCATCTGTTTCCCAACAGATGTTCCAGTGTGTCCCCTCCCCCAACCTTCTCTGAGCCTTCGGGGTCCATGTGACCTGGCCATTTAGCCCATGGTGTGCAAAAAGTGCCGCTCAGAGGTAAAACAACCCAACCCAACCTTCGTGTACTGTACGCGAAGATTGCCAGATCACTAATTTCTAAAAAAATCGTTGCGAGATATTTTTTCTGGATTCTGTAATCAATCATAGTGTTCGGATATTTTTTGAGCGACTGTAGCGTCCCTTGTCTCGTCGGGTCAGAGCTGTTTTCGCGACCCTTGGAGGACCAACATCATATTAGACAAGTTGTCATAATGTTTTGGCTCTTCAGTGTAAAAGTAATCAGCTTCTTGGCGTTATCCAGCCATGCCATCTTGAGGAGAGGAT
The DNA here is from genome assembly GCA_038380435.1 of Ryuthela nishihirai. Classification (NCBI taxonomy): domain Eukaryota; kingdom Metazoa; phylum Arthropoda; class Arachnida; order Araneae; family Heptathelidae; genus Ryuthela; species Ryuthela nishihirai. The sequence goes on from JAWZYU010000008.1 coordinate 4,801,941, forward strand.
CGAAAAACTCGAACATATTGGGGCGGGGGTGGCTCAGTCGGTAGCGCGCCAGGCTCGTAATCTGTAGTTCCCAGGTTCGAGTCCCAGCTGGGTCAGCGTTGAGATTGATCTCCTCAGAACTCCCCGCCCTGCCTACGCTCAGTAGGGAAATCGATGGGCTTGGAAAGGCCGCCGTCCGTCGGATGGGACGTTAAGCCGTGGCCCCGTGTGCGGGAGAGCCATACCCTGTGCACGTTAAAGAACACGCTGGATGGCCTTGACGGGAGGTTACCATCTGTGTCCCAACAGCTGTTCCAGTGGGTCCCCTCCCCAACCTTCTCTGAGCCTTCGGGGTCCATATGACCTGGCCATTTAGCCCATTGTGTGCAAAAAAAGTGCCGCTCAGAGGTAAAACAACCCAATCCAGTGTCCTGTTCTTTTTCGTTCGTTTTCGAAAAATGATCTGTTGTTTTCACTTTGTATTCTGTCGTTCTGTTTTTACATCTATTCAGTTTTGTTTTTTATTAAGAGAAAATTTTATTTTTTTCTTAGGTTAATAATAGTCCTAAATGCTTCGCTTCGAAATTACTGACAATAGATGTTGTACCGCAAAATTCCCCGCCATGAAAGGGACACCGATGGGCTAGGAAAGTCAGCCGTCCGTCGGATGGGATGTTAAGCCGTGGCCCCGTGTGCGATGATGGCCTTGACGGGAGGTAAAATAACCCAACCCAACCTTCGTGTACTGTACGCGAAGATTGCCAGATCACTAATTTCTAAAAAAATCGTCTCTGTCTCCTAACAGCTGTTCCAGTGGGTCCCCTCACCTAACCTGCTCTGAGCCTACGGGGTCTATGTGACCTGGCCATTTAGCCCATGGTGTGCAAAAAAGTGCCGCTCAGAGGTACAACAACCCAACAACTCGAACATATTCAAAGAAAGCATTTCTATTTGCCCTGATAACGATTCATCTTTCAACAGCGTTGATGACTTTGTAAACAAACTCACCAAATGTGTGTTTCTCATTTCAAAGAAACCAAAACAAGCATTTGTGAGATGTGCAATTTATTTTATTTCTCTCATATGTAAAAAACGGATACAAAATTCTTTGGTAATTACTACCTAAGAAGAAACAAATACTCAATACATCCCAACAGAGAAACCTTTTGAAAATCTTTTTAGAAGCACATCTTATTTTTCGTTTCGAAAAGACAATCAATTCTTTCTGCCGTTATCCATAAATACAGTTTAACGTCTAAGGGTAATAATTTGATGAATTTTAAAGTAGTTATTAATACTTTGTTTGCTTGAATGAATTTTTCAGCGTTTAACAAAATAACAGAATATATGGAGACAGGTGTTTTGAGCATTGGTAGTTCTAATCATTAGACATATTGATCGAGCTTCTAATAATAAGTCTGCTCTGTAGCTTGTAGTTTGTTCTGGTTTTATTTATTTTTTTATTTGGATTGAATTTAAAAGAATTCGATGCATAGCAAACCGTTTTAGTAAATTTTTTGGTGCTTTATTTTTTGCGTTACCCGGAAATTCGCTTTAATTCTTAAAGTTATAGTTCGCTTTCAAAAAAAGATGATGGAAAAAAAGACTTGGATAAACTCTCAAACATTAATTTGGCTCACATTGTAGTAGACTTTGATAAATTCTCTGACAGTTCATGGCAGACAATGATAATGTTGCTAATAAGACGTAATCACTGAAGAATCTGATTTAACTGTATTTTTGGGAACAGTTGATTACAATAGTCTAAATGTTTTAAATATAAATATTAGAAGATTAAGATCCAGTTTTGAACTTTTCGAATTGTTTATAAACTTTGTAGATTATAAATTTGATTGCTTGATATTGACAGAAATCTGGATTAAGAAAGATGAGGTTGATCTTTATCAGATTAAAGTCTATACAACATATTGTAACTGTAGACAATATAATAAAGCGGGGTACACCTAAAGACTAAAATTAGACTGTATAACAGTTTGGTTCTTTCTAGGGTTAGTTATGGTAGTGAAACATGGACACTTTGTAAACAAGATAACAGGAAACTAGATGCTTTTGATTCCAGATGCTTACGCAGTATCTTGGGCATTAGGTGGTTCAACTTTGTAACTAATGATGAGGTTAGGCAAAGGAGTTTGCAACCTCCTTTAAGCAGCATATTGTGCAGAGAGAGACTCCGTTGGTTTGGCCATGTTGCCCATATGAATAATTATAGATTGGCGAATAGGGTTATGAACAGTGTGCCTAAAGGCCTCAGAAAGAAGGGGAGACCTAGGATGCGGTGGGAAGACAATGTCAAACAGGACCTTGTTAGAATTGGTGTGCAATGGCCAGATGCAGTAGATGTAACTCAGGATAGACTTGCTTGGAGAACTAAATTGCACGGTCTGGTTGGACCTCCGTAGCCCATGGCTGCTTGATGATGATGATGATGATGATGATGATGATGATGGTGTAATGATATTTGCTAAATCTCATATTAACGTTAAAACAATAGACAATAGCCAAATACAAACAGCAAAGTTACTCCACATAGAGCTTTCATTATGTGAAATATCGGTAATTGCAATCTACCGTTCCCACAGTTATTCACCATCTGATTTTATGAATGAATTAGAGCTTATTATTCAGGGGTTAAACACAAGAAATATTATTTTCACTGGTGATATAAATATAGATTTGTTTGCAAACACTTCCAACCCAGTAAATGAATATCTAAATGTGACTGCTGTGTATGGATATGAGTCAAGGATAAATATTGCTACCATAGAGGTCCATAATCCCCAGTCTTGTTTGGACCATGTATTGGTTAATATTAACAATAGAATTAATGTACAAGCTGCAGTATATAAAATGCCGATTACGGATCATTACTCCATAGTAGGGGGCGGAGGTGGCTCAGTCGGTAGCGCGCCAGGCTCGTAATCTGTAGTTCCCAGGTTCGAGTCCCAGCTGGGTCAGCGTTGAGATTTATCTCCGCAAAATTCCCCGCCCTGCCCACGGTCAGTAGGGGACACCGATGGTCTTGGAAAGGCCGCCGTCCGTCGGATGGGTCGTTAAGCCGTGGCTCCTTGTGCGGGAGAGCCATACCCTGTGCACGTTAAAGAACACACTGGATCGCCTTGACGGGAGGCTACCATCTGTCTCCCAACAGCTGTTCCAGTGGTCCCCAACCTTCTCTGAGCCTTAGGGTCCTTGTGACTTGGCCATTTAGCCCATTGTGTGCAAAAAAGTGCCGCTTAGAGGTAAAACAACCCAACCAACCCTCAGTTTCTTCATCGTTAATAGGCTCCCTACGAACAACACAAAGATTTCACAAATTGAGCATTACGAGCCGGCCTTTGATTTTAACACGTAATGACAAGTTTAGTCAAACTGTCAAACTAGTTCTAGACCGTTAACGTCTGAGGAACGAGTGAAAATCTACAGTCACGTGTCACGAACTTTTTAAACGCCCTCCATAAGCTAAAAAAATGCGAGCACTTTGTCTTCAAAGGATTCTTGGAGCCTACTTGATCATAAGTTACGTGTTCCAGCCAGTGCATGGGGCGGGGATGGCTCAGTCGGTAGCGCGCCAGGCTCGTAATCTGTAGTTCCCAGGTTCGAGTCCCAGCTGGGTCAGCGTTGAGATTTATCTCCGCAAAATTCCCCGCCCTGCCCACAGTCAGTAGGGGACACCGATGGTCTTGGAAAGGCCACCGTCCGTCGGATGGGACGTTAAGCCGTGGCCCCGTGTGCGTGAGAGCCATACCCTGTGCACGTTAAAGAACACGCTGGATGGCCTTGACGGGAGGCTACCATCTGTCTTCCAACAGCTGTTCCAGTGGGTCCCCTCCCCCAACCTTCTCTGAGCCTTCGGGGTCCATGTGGCCTGGCCATTTAGCCCATGGTGTGCAAAAAAAGTGCCGCTCAGAGGTAAAACAACCCAAAAGTACTTGATCATAAGTTACGTGTTCCAGCCAGTGCAGTGTTGTTTACACGCGGTCCCGTGTTCCTAATTGCAATTTCGCTGGTACGACTACGGATCATAAAACCGTGAGATACAGATATATTTGGGTCCGAAAAAATTCGAGTTATATCGCTTTAAGTGTTTTCATTGTTCTAGACCTCAGGGGAAATTTCTGGTGCAGTAGTCGGCAGATTGCGAACCTGTAAAATGGTGAAATGCGTTGAACCAAAGGAGCGCATTACTGGCAGCTTTTCAGGAATATGGCTGTCACAGCGGCATCGAGTGTAGAGGGTTTAGGAGAAATTTTTGATGGCAGAGTTTCAAGGCAGAGACTGCTCCAGCACTTACGATCGTCAGCGAGATTGATTGTTCTAGACAGACTGGTGATATTAACTTTGAGGTTCGTATTCTGGAAAGAGTGTTGCTACGCATTTTTTTTATTATCCTGATGTCGCAGTACGAAATATCATATGGCAACGACGCATCAGGGATGTGGCAGAAATAATATGAAAGCAACTTGAAAGCACAAAAGCATTTTGAAATCATTTGTCGTCTACAAAAACTTGTCCACTGTCAACGTAGTTTAAAAGTTGTTTGCTTGGTGTGATGTTTTTCACTTCTGAAGATGTTTAAAAAATTAGAAATATATTTTTAATCTCAAATTTAAATATCAGTTCAGTGTTATTTCAGTTTTTTCATGCAGGAAGTAAATAGGCAGGTCACAAAGACCCTCTTGGGCTCAGAGATAGGTAGGTTGGTTCGGATTGCTTTACACAATGAAGAAAATAGGCAAGTCACTAAGACCCTCTTGGGCTCAGAGCAGGGTAGGTTGGTTCAGGTTGTTTTACACAATGAAAAAAATAGGCAAAGTCACAAAAACCCTCTTGGGTTCAGAGCTGGGTAAGTTGGTTCAGGTTGCTTTACACATTGAAGAAAATAGCAAGTCACAAAGACTCTCTTGGGCTCAGAGCTGGGTACGTTGGTTCGAATTGCTTTACACAATGAAGAAAATAGGCAAGTCACAAAGACCCTCTTGAGCTCAGAGCTGGGTAGGTTGGTTAGGAATGCTTTAGAAAATTAAGAAAATAGGTAAGTGACAAAGATCCTTTTGGGCTCAGAACTGGTATGTCGGTTCGGATTGCTTTATCGAAAGATGAAAATAGGTAGGTCACAAAGACCTACTTGGTCTCAGAGCTGGGTAGGTTGGTTTGGATGTCTTTACAGGATGGAAAAGAAAAGACGCAAGTCACAATGACTCTCTTGGACTCAGAGCTGGGTAGATTTTTGCTTATTATTATACACAATGGCGGAAACAGACAAGTTACAAAGACCCTCTTGAACTCAGAGGTGGTTAGGTTGGTTCGGATTGCTTTACACAATGAAGAAAATGGGCAAGTCACTAAGACCCTCTTGGGCTCAGAGCAGGGTAGGTTGATTCGAGTTGCTTTTCACAATGAAAGTATTAGGCAAGTCAACAAAGGAGCTCAAAAAAGAGCTTGGGTTTTTTTTTGTCTCTGAGACTCGCATTTTTATAGCTTTAAAAGAAAACATATATAAATTAAAATTTTTCTTCATATATTATTCTGATGTTTGTGCTCCGTGATAGCTATATGATTCTATCAGTACTTGTTGGTTGGTTTAAGTTCAACAGAAATCACAGGCAATGTTCCTGTAGACTTGGTACAGTCGCTCAAAAAACTATCCGAACACTATGGTTGATTACAGAATTCAGAAAAAATATCTGGCAACGATTTTTTTAGAAATTAGTGATCTGGCAACCTTCGTGTCACGTGATTACAGAATTCAGGAAAAATATCTGGAGCGTGTACAGCAACTGTACACACTCCAGTTACCGTTCACAGCAAACTGGAGCGTGTGCAGTTACTGCACACGCTCCAATTTGCTGTGAACGGTAACTGCACACGTTCAATATTTCCGTGAGTGAGCCCACACGATCTAGTATCAAAATAATATGACCACCTACAGTCGCTCAAAAAAGTATCCGAACACTATGGTTGATTACAGAATTCAGAAAAAACATCTGGCAACGATTTTTTTTAGAAATTAGTTATCTGGCAATCTTCGTGTCACGTGACACGAAGGTTGCCAGATCACTAATTTCTAAAAAAATCGTTGCGTGATATTTTTTCTGAATTCTGTAATCAACCATAGGGTTCGGATACTTTTTTGAGCGACTGTACTCATGAACAGTTTGCAACAGAAAACTTTCATAATTCCTTTTACCTCCACACATTTTAAAATTTAAATTCTTAAAATATTAAATTTCTGCTGATTATTGCATATTTTTAATAGTTAGTAATTAACTTTGAACAATTCATTAATATTCAATTGCAATCGTTATAAACAATTTACCTTTCTGAAATGAATCACGGTAATTAAATGTTACCCAAATTGAATCACGTGATGTTATTCACATTATAAAATTTTTCTTTCGTCCAAAAGTTGTCCAAGGTAGTCTTAACTGGTAACGTTGGTTCTACCAAGATAATTAATTAATAAAGCATTAGTAACACTTTTGGTGTTCCTAAATTATGGTAATTATAGGAATCAAATTTTTAGAAATATGCTGTTATATCACCTAGTTAAATCAGAATGCTTTTTGCGCTAGCTTCAGCAAAGATATTTCTAATAAAACTAATTTCAACCAGCTTCGGTTAGAAATGCTTTGTTTTGATTTTCTTGCTTCTTATAATGAACTGATGATTGCTGCTTGATGCAAATTTCATTTGCCGCCAGACATATTTATTTCTTTAGTTAAAAGAATTTTCTTCGAAAGAGTTCCAATGATTATGTTATTTTTCTTCCTAAGCAAATGACAACATCTTTGGAAAGTGAATTCTAAGGAATTTATTATTTTGGGAGCAAATGAAATTGTCGGATAAGTTAACTGAAAATTTTATTTAATAAATACGTTTCCTAGAAAAATCGAAATATTTGTTCTTTATTTAAAAACATAAAAATATTAAATACAGAAAATTACATAGATTGTTAAACAAGTATTTATTTAAAATTTATTGTCTTAAACTTCTACTGGTAATTATATATTTTTAAACATCTGCAATTTATTTCAAAAAATTCATAAATATTTTAATAAATAATAAAAAAATAAATTATTTTATTTTATGCATTGGAAATATTTAGCTTTTAGTTAAAACTTAGACAAATCAAATCAATTAAATCTTTACATATATCCTATTTCTATCCTACTTATTTCCAACTTATTTCCTATTTATTTTTTATATGGGAAAAAATTGCGTCTTAGAATCGAAGAAATACGGTATATCTGTTTCTTGAAATACTCTCTCATCTTCAATACACATTTGCATTGGTTTAATTTCATTCAAGATGTCTTTTCATAAATGATGTAGAAACATGTCTTCTATGAACAATAGGGGGTTTGCAGCTTTGACCATGAGGCTCATTTACCAAATAAGAAAATCCACAAGGTCCCTGATGAGATACGGCGGCGATATGCGAAGAAACGGGATTAGGAGGACGAGGACACAAAATCAGCATAAGACGCTATTAACCGGAAGGAGACAACCACTTGTACAGTCGCTCAAAAAAACATCCGAACACTATGGTTGATTACAGAATTCAGAAAAAAATATCTGGCGACGATTTTTTTAAAAACTAGTGATCTGACAACTTTCGTGTACGTACACGATTTCAGAAAAAATATCTGGCAGCGATTTTTTTTAGAAATTAGTGACCTGGCAACCTTCGTGTACGCACACGAATTCAGAAAAAATATCTGGCAACAATTATTTTCTTTAGAAATTAGTGATCTGGCAACCTTCGTGTACAGTGCACGAAGGTTGCCAGATCAATAATTTCTAAAAAAATCGTTGCCAGATATTTTTTCTTAATTCTGAAATCAACCATAGTGTTCGGATATTTTTTTGACCGACTTACCGTACACTTCTTTTATTAACACGGTAAAGTCCCCAGTTGTCAACCAGGTCCCAATCGATGGGTTGGGTTGTTTTACCTCTGAGCGGCAATTTTTTGCACACCATGGACTAAATGGCCAGGTCACATGGTATCCCAAAGGCTCAGAGAAGGTTGGGGACCCACTGGAACAGCTGTTGGGAGACAGATGGTAGCCTCCCGTCAAGGCCATCCAGCGTGTTCTTTAACGTGCACAGGGTATGGCTCTCCCGCACACGTGGCCACAGCTTAACGTCCCATCCGACGGACGGCGGCCTTTCCAAGCCCATCGGTGTCCCCTACTGACCGTGGGCAGGGCGGGGAATTTTGCGGAGATAAATCTCAACGCTGACCCAGCTGGGACTCGAACCTGGGAACTACAGATTACGAGCCTGGCGCGCTACCGACTGAGCCACCCCGCCCCTACATAGAGAAGAGTAGAAAGTCTGTTTATGACACATCCTAGAAAAACACGTTGTGGGTTTAAGTTTAATAAAAATAAATGAAAAAGTAAATGAAATGAAATAAATGAGTTTGAGAAAGATTCTTTAGCCCCTGGGGTGGTGGTGTTACAGAAAAACGCGTCATCACAGAGACCACATCATACTTGGCACAAGATTCTTTAACCGCTGTTCTGGCTTTATGACACTTTGGTATCGAGCGTGCCAGGCTCGTAATCTGCAGTTCCCAGGTTCGAGTCCCAGCTGGGTCAGCGTTGAGACTTATCTGCGCAAAACTCCCCGCCCTGGCCACGGTCAGTAGGGGACACCGATGGGCTTGGAAAGGCCGCCGTCCGTCAGATGGGACGTTAAGCCGTGGCTCCGTGTTTGGGAGAGCTATACCCTGTGCACGTTAAAGAACAAGCTGGATGGCCTTGACGGGAGGCTACCATCTGTCTCCCAACAGCTATTCCAATGGGTCCCCTACCCCAACCTTCTCTGAGCCTTCGGGGTCCTTGTGACCTGGCCATTTAGCCCATGGTGTGCAAAAAAGTGCCGCTCAGAGGTAAAACAACCCAACCTTGGTATCGAGCGTGTCTCTAAACTATTTGCGTAACATGATTTAAACCAGGAATTTTATACCTGTGTACTCTCTGCCCGTCTAGTCGCTTCTCACCTCAGTCAGCGTCGAAGAGTTCAGCATTCGTCGGCCTCGTCCCGCGTTACTATGACGTCATGGGCGTTGCTCCACATACTCCGAGAAGTAACGGTAGAGGCTCTCCATCCTCACACGGTCTTTCGTTCTAATAATGATTCTAGGAATTTGATTGCTTTCTCCAGACTTTTTCGTTTTACTATTTCTAACCTAGATTTTTATAGTGACTTTCCGCGCTGCAGATTTGGCGCGTAGGAATTTCTTCACATATCCGCGGGAGGGTTGCTAGGTACAGTCGCTCAAAAAAAGTATCCGAACACTATGGTTGATTACAGAATTCATAAGAAATATCTGGCAACGATTTTTTTTTTAGAAATTAGTGATCTGGCAACCTTCGTGTACAGTCGCTCAAAAAGATATCCGAACACTATGGTTGATTACAGAAGAAATATCTGGCAACGATTTTTTTTAGAAATAAGTGATGTGATAACCTTCGTGTACAATCGCTCAAAAGCTATACAAACGCTATGGTTGATTACAGAATTCAGAAAAAATATCTGGCAAATTTTTTTTTAGAAATTAGTGATCTGGCAACCTTCCTGTACGGTCGGTCAAAAAATATCCGAACACTATGGTTTGATTACAGAAATGAGAAAAAATATCTGGCAACGATTTTTTTTTAGAAATAAGTAATGTGACAACCTTCGTGTGCAGTCGCTCAAAAACTATACAAACACTACGGTTGATTACAGAATTCAGAAAAAAATATCTGGCAACGATTTTTTTTAGAAATTAGTGATCTGGCAACGATTTTTTTTAGAAATTAGTGATCTGGCAACCTTTGTTTACAGTCGCTCAAAAAATCCGAAAACTATGGTTGATTATAGAATTCAGAAAAAATATCTGGCAACGATTTTTTGTAGAAATTAGTGATCTGGCAACCTTCGTACAGGTTGCCAGATACTTTTTCTGAATTCTATAATCAACTACCAGATACTTTTTCTGAATTCTATAATCAACTGCCAGATATTTTTTCTGAATTCTATAATCAACCATATTTTTCGGATACTTTTTTGAGCGACTGTACGGTTGTTTTACCTATCTTGAACCATTTCCCGGCGGATATTTTTCGCAATGCGTGTGGAGCGTTAGTTTTGTTGCCTATTTTCCTTTACTAGCCCGGCTGTCTTCAATCTTGTAAGGTTCGATGCAACCTTTGTCGTGTCAAACGCCCCGCCGCCTTTTTACCCGTGTGACCACATTTGTTTTTCACATTAACCACCAGATGCATGTTTTTTGCAATGCTGGTCGGGACTGTTGACAATTTACTGCTGTTCTAGATTTGGAAGATTCTCACGGAACCTTTCACCCGTCAACCATTTTTGTAAATTTTGAGTTTGTACATATATGAGATAAGACTCACTAATTCCGCGTAAAGCACTACCAGTATAGGGAAATGCCATATTCACCACTAACTACGGTCAGGGGCAAGACAGTACCATATAGATACAGCTGATCTCCGAGTACCTAATGGCGAACAGTACTATAGGAGTAAAGCTCATCCATCGGTCAAAACCTAAATTTAATCTATGTCCCGGACCACCACAAACAAGGATATAAAATCCAGTTGCCTCGGCTCCCGTGACTAGGACTCTTAGTCGGGCCCTTCCGTCTGGGGGTCCTGTCCAACATGACCGGACCTAGTCAGTCAGCAGGACCCTCAGCTTTTGATATAGAAGTCTTAGCCTGTCCAACGTGACCGGACCTAGTCAGTCAGCAGGGCCCTCAACTTCTGAGATTGAAGTCTTAGCCTGTCCAATGTGACAGGACCTAGTCAGTCAGCAGGGCCCTCAACTTCTGATATAGAAGTCTTAGCCTGTCCAACATGACCGAACCTAGTCAGTCAGCAGGGCCCTCAACTTCTGAGATAGAAGTCTTAGCCTGTCCAACATGACCAGACCTAGTCAGTCAGCAGGGCCTTCAACTTCTGATATAGAAGTCTTAGCCTGTCCAACATGACCGGACCTAGTCAGTCAGCAGGGCCCTCAACTTCTGAGATAGAAGTCTTAGCCTGTCCAACATGACCGAACCTAGTCAGTCAGCAGGGCCCTCAACTTCTGAGATAGAAGTCTTAGCCTGTCCAACATGACCGAACCTAGTCAGTCAGCAGGGCCCTCAACTTCTGAGATAGAAGTCTTAGCCTGTCCAACATGACCAGACCTAGTCAGTCAGCAGCGCCTTCAACTTCTGATATAGAAGTCTTAGCCTGTCCAACATGACCGGACCTAGTCAGTCAGCAGGGCCCTCAACTTCTGAGATAGAAGTCTTAGCCTGTCCAACATGACCGAACCTAGTCAGTCAGCAGGGCCCTCAACTTCTGAGATAGAAGTCTTAGCCTGTCCAACATGACCGAACCTAGTCAGTCAGCAGGGCCCTCAACTTCTGAGATAGAAGTCTTAGCCTGTCCAACATGACCAGACCTAGTCAGTCAGCAGGGCCTTCAACTTCTGATATAGAAGTCTTAGCCTGTCCAACATGACCGGACCTAGTCAGTCAGCAGGGCCCTCAACTTCTGAGATAGAAGTCTTAGCCTGTCCAACATGACCGAACCTAGTCAGTCAGCAGGGCCCTCAACTTCTGAGATAGAAGTCTTAGCCTGTCCAACATGACCGAACCTAGTCAGTCAGCAGGGCCCTCAACTTCTGAGATAGAAGTCTTAGCCTGTCCAACATGACCAGACCTAGTCAGTCAGCAGCGCCTTCAACTTCTGATATAGAAGTCTTAGCCTGTCCAACATGACCGGACCTAGTCATTCAGCAGGGCCCTCAACTTCTGAGATAGAAGTCTTAGCCTGTCCAACATGACCGGACCTAGTCAGTCAGCAGGGCCCTCAACGTCTGAGATAGAAGTCTTAGCCTGTCCAACATGACCGAACCTAGTCAGTCAGCAGGGCCCTCAACTTCTGAGATAGAAGTCTTAGCCTGTCCAACATGACCGAACCTAGTCAGTCAGCAGGGCCCTCAACTTCTGAGATAGAAGTCTTAGCCTGTCCAACATGACCGAACCTAGTCAGTCAGCAGGGCCCTCAACTTCTGAGATAGAAGTCTTAGCCTGTCCAACATGACCGAACCTAGTCAGTCAGCAGGGCCCTCAACTTCTGAGATAGAAGTCTTAGCCTGTCCAACATGACCAGACCTAGTCAGTCAGCAGCGCCTTCAACTTCTGATATAGAAGTCTTAGCCTGTCCAACATGACCGGACCTAGTCAGTCAGCAGGGCCCTCAACTTCTGAGATAGAAGTCTTAGCCTGTCCAACATGACCGGACCTAGTCATTCAGCAGGGCCCTCAACTTCTGAGATAGAAGCCTTAGCCTGTCCAACATGACCGGACCTAGTCAGTCAGCAGGGCCCTCAACGTCTGAGATAGAAGTCTTAGCCTGTCCAACATGACCGGACCTAGTCAGTCAGCAGGGCCCTCAACTTCTGAGATAGAAGTCTTAGCCTGTCCAATATGACCAGACCTAATCAGTCAACAGGACCCTCAACTTCTGATATAGAACTCTTAGCCTGTCCAACATGACCGGACCTAGTCAGTCAGCAGGGCCCTCAACTTCTGAGGTAGAAGTCTTAGCCATGTCCAATCGGGGCCCAAACCGATCAGCAGAGACTTCGACTTCGATGGACCCTCAAGCCCCCCCCCCCCCACCTCGACAAGGTGGTCCCGTATCGTGGGGGGGGGGGAGTCGAGGTTGACAGTTGATCGCCGCAGTTCCTATTGCATGCTTTATTCTACGGCTTCTTTACTGACGTAGCTTAAGAGGTACGACATATCTCGGATGCTGCGCATTCAGAACACCTGCACCGATTCACACGATCATCTCTCCGCTCATTCTGCACTCTTTCAATACTGCCATTAGCTTAACAGTTTTGACATTTTGTTTTTATCGTTGCTGCCGCGTTTAGAGAATGCACGCAGTCGTTTACCCCAGATCTTAGCCTTTCATTCTTGGGTGCAGCGTCTTTTGTCCAAGGATAATGCGGTTCATGCAATGTAATAACCGATACTGGGTAAACCTTACCGAAGTAGAGCAATCCCTGCAACAATCTAGAGCTCCACCGACAGCGGAAGATAGTAATAAAAATTCGGAGCCCCACCCCATCCTTGGACGCCATTGATAGTGCAGGGGGGAAGAAATTGGGGTAGTAGTCACGTAAACCAAGAATCAGGCAATAAAAAATTGAAGCCCTACCCTAAGCTCCATCTTAAGACGCCACTGTAGTGAAAGGGGAAGAAATGGGGATAGCAGTTACGTAACAACGAACCAACCAATAAGAAAGACGTAGCCACGCCCCTTCAGCTAATACATACTTCGATCTAGGTTTCCAACAGCACGTAGGTCGAAGTGGGGGAGGAATAGGTCGGGGGGTTGGGGGTTGGGTTGGGTTGTTTTACCTCTGAGCGGCACTTTTTTGCACAGCATGGGCTAAATGGCCAGGTCACATGGACCCCGAAGGCTCAGAGAAGGTTGGAGGAGGGGACCCACTGGAACAGCTGTTGGGAGACAGATGGTAGCCTCCCGTCAAGCCATCCAGCGTGTTCTTTAACGTGCACAAGGTATGGCTCTCCCGCACACGGGGCCACGGCTTAACGTCCCATCCGACGGACGGCGGCCTTTACCAAGCCCATCGGTGTCCCCTACTGACCGTGGGCAGGGCGGAGAATTTTGCGGAGATAAATCTCAACGCTGACCCAGCTGGGACTCGAACCTGGGAACTACAGATTACGAGCCTGGCGCGCTACCGACTGAGACACCCCGCCCCGGGGGGGGGGACTAACTTTTTTCCAGTACTGATAAATGAACTAATTTAATTTCAATGGTAATTAGATCACATGTATAACAATTTTAAATAAACATATATTTGCCTTTCATCAGTATGAAGTTAAATCATCTAAAGAATGTTACACCTTTCATAACAATGTTTTAAATATTTGTATTACAATTCTTACAATTTATACTCAAAGTATAAATAGAATCTTATTAAAACATTCAATAACACTAGTTTGGAAAAAAAAACCTTTTCTCCTCTGTTCGAAAAATTTGTCTGATTTTTATGCTTTTTTTTGGGGGGGGGGGGCTGAATCCGAATCTGACGGTCGATTTGTTCTATCACCTAGAGTTTTCTAGAGATATGGGTTTAATTTAAAAACAGCATTTTACTCAGAGAAGATAAATATATTTTACCAAATATTTATTTACATTATAAAAAGTTATAGCTGACACTAATAAATCCTGACACATGTAAGCATTTACACAAAATAATATTTTGCTGTCTTCTATCGCATGATTTTAACAAAATTATTAACTGGTCTCACATTAATCGTATTTACATAAACTCAGATAAAATCAAATGGATGAGTTTTCATTCACCAGGATATTATGATCTTTCATCTTATGCAATAAAAAAACCACGAACCCTTGTGTCCTCATAACATGATAACGCATGATCCTGACTGCTGCGGCTGGGGGCGGGGATGGCTCAGTCGGTAGCGCGCCAGGCTCGTAATCTGTAGTTCCCAGGTTCGAGTCCCAGCTGGGTCAGCGTTGAGATTTATCTCCGCAAAATTCTCCGCCCTGACCACGGTCAGTAGGGGACACCGATGGGCTTGGAAAGGCCGCCGTCCGTCGCATGGGACGTTAAGCCGTGGCCCCGTGTGCGTGAGAGCCATACCCTGTGCACGTTAAAGAACACGCTGGATGGCCTTGACGGGAGACTACCACCTGTCTCCCAACAGCTGTTCCAGTGGGTCCCCTCCCCCAACCTTCTCTGAGCTCGGGGTCCTTGTGACCTGGCCATTTAGCCCATGGTATGCAAAAAAGTGCCGCTCAGAGGTAAAACAACCCACTGCTGCGGCTGTGATGCTATTGAGCGTGTTGAGAGCCATAAATATTTTGGACTTTACGTGGACACAACCTTCGGATGGAATACACATATTCAAAAGTTAGCAGGGAAATTGCTTCTATGTGCATCTAAACTTTACAAACTACAATTTGTTGCAAGCACACATACATGTATTTTGGTTTACAAAGCTATCTGTGAATCTATATTGACTTATGGTTTGACAACATACGGCTCAACTAACTTCACAAATATAAAAAAAAATAGAAACTATTCAATCATCCATTGCTAAAAATATAATCCCACACAACTTAAGAAATTCATTTTATCATAGCGAAGAAAGACTAAATTATCTAGGCATACTTTCTTTTCACAACCTTTACAAATACAGCATCACTTTAAAATATTTTTTTGACAATCAATTTTAATCTAAAATCTCTCATGGGAAAAACACAAGATCACAATCCAAAAATATTAAACAATTACGAGAAATGTACAAGGGAATATACAGTACCCTACGAGTTCAATCAATTGTCAAAAGAAATTATTTTATTAAACAATTTTAAAGAAATCAAAAATGAGACTAAAAATTTTTTTCTAGACACTAAAATCAATATAAAAATTTGAACCACCACAATGGAGCTTCCACTGAAATTCACATAATTCGATGACATTGTTTTAAACTATATCTTATGTATTTTCATGTAAGGTTATTTATTCTTTTCTCCTGCAGATAAGTCCCAGCTGGGTCAGCGTTGAGATTTATCTCCGCAAAATTCTCCGCCCTGTCCACGGTCAGTAGGGGACACCGATGGGCTTGGAAAGTCCGCCGTCCGTCGGATGGGACGTTGAGCCGTGGCTCCGTGTGCGGGAGACACATACCCTATGCACGTTAAAGAACACGTTGGATGGCCTTGACGGGAGGCTACCATTTGTCTCCCAACAGCTGTTCCAGTGGGTCCCCTCTCCCAATCTTCTCTGAGCCTTCGGGATCCATGTGACCTGGTCATTTAGCCCATGGTGTGCAAAAAAGTGCCGCTCAGAGGTAAAACAACTCACAACCCACAACTCCTGCAGATAAGCAGATGCTTTGCGGCTCATTTGTTTAAAACTCTTGTATAACAAACATGAATATGAATAAAGATTATTATTATCTCTAGAGCCTCTCGCTGCAGGGCCTAACAGTAGTCCGCGAGCACACTATCGTTCCATTTGCCACTATAACCTTTTTCCATTTCGGATATGTCTTGATGGAACCTTTCTCCATGCTCATCCGAGATGACTCCCATCAATTGCGAAAAAAATCAAGTGTGAATGTTAGAAATGCAGCTTTAACGACATATTACATCCTAATACTCGATATGCCCTTCCACGAAAATAGTGCCGTATGTAAACATTTGGATGCTAGATTCGGATTCAGCATCCACAAATTTATAAAGTACACCCATTTTGTTTTTTGAGGGAGAATTTTCATGCAGACGTGTGTAAGCGACGCAAATCTTTGTCAATATACCTATAAGTTCGTTTTACCTTACAAATTTATTCCCCGCCCTGCCACGGTCAGTAAGGGACACCGATGGGCTTGGAAAGGCCGCCGTCCATCGGATGGAACGCTAAGCCATGGCTACGTGTGCAGGAGAGCCATATCCTGTGCACGTTAAAGAACACGCTGGATGGCTTTGACGGGAGGCTACCATCTGTCTCCCAACAGCTGTTAGTGGGTCCCGTCCCCCCAACCTTCTCTGAGCCTTCGGGGTCCATGTGACCTGGCCATTTAGCCCATGGTGTGCAAAAATGTGCCGTTCAGAGCTAAAACAACCCAACGTTAAAGAACACGCTGGATGGCCTTGACGGGAGGCTACCATCTGTCTCCCAACAGCTGTTAGTGGGTCCCGTCCCCCAACCTTCTCTGAGCCTTCAGGGTCCATGTGACCTGGCCATTTAGCCCATGGTGTGCAAAAATGTGCCGTTCAGAGCTAAAACAACCCAACGTTAAAGAACACGCTGGATGGCCTTGACGGGAGGCTACCATCTGTCTCCCAACAGCTGTTAGTGGGTCCCGTCCCCCAACCTTCTCTGAGCCTTCAGGGTCCATGTGACCTGGCCATTTAGCCCATGGTGTGCAAAAAAGTGCCGTTTAGAGCTAAAACAACCCAACGTTAAAGAACACGCTGGATGGCCTTGACGGGAGGCTACCATCTGTCTCCCAACAGCTGTTAGTGGGTCCCGTCCAACAACCTTCTCTGAGCCTTCGGGGTCCTTGTGCCCTGGCGATTTAGCCCATGGTGTGCAAAAAAGTGCTGTTCAGAGGCAAAACAACTCAACGTTAAAGAACACGCTGGATGGCCTTGACGGGAGGCTACCATCTGTCTCCCAACAGCTGTTAGTGGATCCCGTCCCCCAACTTTCTCTGAGCCTTCGGGGTCTTTGTGACCTGTACATTTAGCCCATGGTGTGCAAAAAAAGTGCCGCTCAGAGATAAAACAACCCAACCTTACAAATTCTATATTTTAAACTAAGTACTTCGCTGACACTAAATTCTCATTGCTGTCACAGTTGACTTCTTATCACCAGTGGAATTGATATTGGACAAAATATAAGCAATCTTCTCATATACTAACACCATTAAAACGCTAACATCATTAAAAAGAAGACAGCTCAATTCTTTCCGCTGTTGTAAACTTCCCAATGTTCACTCATCTGTATTATTATTTAAAATTCCTCAAGCTGAGGCATAACGCGAGCGTCAGATGTCACCTGTTCCGGTTTTATGGTTGCACTTTTTCTCTCGCAACAATATTATTGCAAATGCTCAAGTTCATTCTTTGGGTACACATCAAACTCTGAAGAATTTTTTTAATTTTTTAAAATGCAAATTTTAACGATTGTTTAGTTGAAATATCGTTGAATTTTGAAAGCTCTTTTTTAATACATCGTTAAAATATGACGTTTTGTTTTCATTGCTTGAACCGCTTAGCTTTCTTTTCTGCAAATATATCCTAGCGGCGAAGCTTATTTCCATTTTGAAAAATTGTTTTTTAAAATGCTAAGGGTAAGTTTTGTAATTTTTTTTCACGTATTTATTTGTAAAGTTTTTTCAAACATTTAAAATTGCAATTTTTTTTGCGTCTTTGTTAAACTGTAATTTAAAATAAAAATTTAAGGTCGACATTTTTTTTATCAGTTTTGTATGTAATTTGTTTATCTAATTAAGAAGTTTTGTTTCGATTTTTTTCACGAATGTTGATGAACGTAGATCGTATAATCATATTCGATGTACCGGGTAATAATTTTGCCCCTAACCATCTCCATCATAAAGATATGCCTATTTGGCATGAGTAAGAACAAAATATATAAGTAAACCACCCTTAGGTGGGCTCCTAAGGGCAAACATAAGAAAATCTAAAAATAGCTGTAAAATTGTATAAGAAACCTAAAACGGGTAGGTCTCCTCAGAGAACGCTACCGTTTTAGGCCTCTTGTATTTGTTCAAAACAGTATGATCGTAAAGAATCAGAGAAGAAATAATCTCATTGGGATTATCGTTTACAGCCTCAAAAAACTTTTTGAGGGGCGTTTTATATACGTATATATATATGGTCGATGCCCAGGTCTTTATGGAGTTGTCTGTTAGTGACAAACCAGGGGGCATCGACCGCAGTTCTCAAAATCTTGTTCTGTAAGACCTGAATCTTTACGAATATTGGTCGGTGCAGTATTCGCCCATATGGGTGAAGCATAGAGAATCACCGGTCTGATGATCAATTCACGAATGTTGATGAACCGTGAAGCTGTTTTAGGGTATTTAATTTACTAAGGGTTGTTTTTTGCAAATATTGTTAAAGTGTAATAATAATAATAATCTTTATTCATATTCATGTTAGTTATACAAAAGTTTAAACAAATGACCCGCAAAGCATCTGCTTATCTGCAGGAGAGAAGAATAATAACGTTACATGAAAATACATAAGATATAGTTTAAAACAATGTCATCAAATTATATGAATTCCAGTGGAAGCTCCATTGTGGTGGTTGAAATTTTTATTTATAAAATTTAGTGCCTAGAAGAAAATTTTTTGTCTTATTTTTGATTTCTTTAAAATTGTTTAATAAAATAATTTCCCTTGGCAGTTGATTGAACATGCAAGGTATTGTATATGCCCTTGTACATTTCCCATAATTGTTTAATATTTTTGGAAGTTGGAAATAATTTTTGGATTGTAACCTTGTGTTTTTCCCATGAGAGATTTTAGATTTAAATTGATTATCAAAAAAGTATTTTAAAGTGATGCTGTATTTGTAAAGGTTGTGAAAAGAGAGTACGCCTAGATAATTTAGTCTTTCTTCGCTATGATAAAATGAATTTCTTAAGTTGTATGGGATTATATTTTTAGCAATGGATGATTGAATAGTTTCTATTTTCTTTATATTTGTGAGGTTAGTTGAGCCGTATATTGTCAAACCATAGGTCAATATAGATTCACAGATAGCTTTGTAAACCAAAATACATGTATGTGTGCTTGCAACAAATTGTAGTTTATAAAGTTTAGATGCACACAGACGCAATTTCCCTGCTAACTTTTGAATATGTGTATTCCATCGGAAGGTTGTGTCCATGTAGAGTCCAAGATATTTATGGCTCTCAACACGCTCAATAGCATCACAGTCGCAGCAGTCAGGGTCATGATTTATCATGATGTGAGGACACAAGGGTTCGTGGTTTTTAATTGCATAAGATGAGAGATCATAGTATCCTGGTGAATGAAAGCTCATCCATTTGGTTTTTTCTGAATTTATGTAAATACGATTAATGTTAGACCAGTAAATAATTTTGTTAAAATCATCCTGTGTATCTCGGACTGCGTCTCCTATATTGTGATTCACGTTAACCAAGGCGGTGTCATCAGCATATATATAAAGAGAGCCCTTCAGTTTAAGGTTAGCTAGATCATTAATATAAATAATGAATAAAAGCGGACCTAAAATTGAACCTTGTGGAACACCAGTGTACACTGTTCTCTTCTCACTAAAAACGCCATTAATTTTGGTAACATGCACTCTATTTTTTAAATAATTTTCAAACCATTTAAGGGTAATACCTCGGACACCATAAATATACAATTTTTGAAGCAGAATATCGTGATCCAACGTATCAAATGCCTTACGAAAGTCCAGAAAGATAGCTGCTGCTTTTTTTTCCGTTGTTTAAAGTTCCATTAATGACGTCAGAAAACTCCGTTAAAAGTGTAATTGTATTTTTACCTTTTTGGAAACCATATTGCTTTTCACTAATAATGTTATGTTTTTTCAAGAAATTGGCTAGAACGTTAGCTACATATCTTTCAAGTATTTTGTGAAGGACGGGTAAGATGGCAATGGGCCTATAGTTAGTGCAATCGGATTTAGTTCCACTTTTGTAAATTGGTCTTAGAATAGCAATTTTGAGTTTATTAGGGATGTTTCCTGTAGATATGCTTTCATTGATAAAGTTTGTCACGAGATCAGCTAAGGAGGTGTTGCATGCTTTAATGTGCTTTATGTGTACCTGATCGTGTCCACATGATTTTCTTTCATTTAAGTCACTTAGAATTTTGAAAGTTTCTTGTTTTGAGATGGGAGGAATAAAAATTGAGGGGACAGAAGGTTGGATATGTTTAGGAACTGTAGAGAGATTCTGTATACAGTTATCGTCTCTGAGATTGACAATAATGTCTGCAAAGGTGTTGTTAAATTTCTCTGCTGCTTGAGTTTCAGACATACCTTGTGGCATATTCTTCATGATAAAATCGTCAATGGCAGTTTTAGGTTTATTGTTGATAATTTGGTTGATGAGTTCCCAATTTTGCTTTGGTTTATTTTTACATGACTCAAATTGTTTGAAGTAATATTTTTTCTTTTCCTGCCTAATAACGGACGTGACTGTGTTTCTTAAGTTTGTGTATAGTAATTTAAAATTTCTGTTTCTCTTGTTATTTTTGTAATCAATCCAAGCCGAGTCTCTTTTACGTATTAAGTTTATTATTTCCTGATTTATCCAGTCTTTGCTACAATTGCGTTGTTTCATTTTTGAGCCATCCGATAGTTTATTAATTTTGTTATTGTTAACAATCGCCGTATATTTTTTTATGAATGTTTCATAAAGTACGTCTATTGGTTCTGAATTTGGGGTTTCGTTTCCAGTGCCTATGTCCAGCCAGTCTGTTAGACTTACTTCTTTGCATATGTTTTTATGATCTAAGATAGTTTTCGTGTTAAAATTGCTGTCTAGCTTTTTAGTATGATTGGACGAATTCCCAAGTTTCCCCCCCCCCCCGCAAATTGCCGCGATTAAGTAGTGGTCTGCGATCCTACTGCGAAAAATCATTGAATTTGTGTCGAGTTTAATGTCAAGTCGGACGTTAATGTGATCAATGCATGTCTGAGAAAGTGAGTCACCAATGATATCTTCCCTGGTGATACCAGTAATGATAGGTGAGAAACCAAACTCGGTTAACAATTCTACGTATTTGGCAACTCCGTGTTTTTTGATATCTAAATTAAAGTCTCCAACTAGTATTTGATTGCGATGTTTATCAGTTGTTTCGGACCAATTTTTGAGATTAGAAAGAAAAGTATTAATGTTCGAGCTTGGTGATCTGTAAATAGCAAGTAAATTGAAAGTTAAATTACCCTTGTAGATATTTATATTCAATGTTTCAGCTGGAATTACAAGTGAAGGTATCGTTTTGACTAATAATGTGTCGCGGAAAAAAAGTAGAATCCCATGTTCAAACGCACCAGGAGTTCTCGTAAAAAGTTGATTAAAATTTTCTAGATTGAACAATGGAGCATCCGTGCTGAGGATGTTAGTTTCTGTTAATATAATAATATCTAAGAAATTCAAGATATCTTTAAGGTAAACACAGAGAGTATCCCAGTTTTTTTTCAGACTTCGAATGTTCACATGCAGAAAGCTTAAGTGTTCATCAGATTCATAACACAATTTACTAGTCAAAAACCATTTCTTAACTTCTTCATAGTCGCACAGAATATTTTCGTTCTGATCAAATGTTGGTAAGTCATCAAAATGAAAAGTCGCCATGGCAGAACAAATAAGGTGGAGCAAATAAGCACTATATTTCCCGTTTATAATTCGTCGAAATTCGTCTGCATATCAATTCGAATTACGCTGTCACCATCAGTTTTTCTCATCATGATTTTCCCGTTCCGAAACCAGACGTATTTAAAATTTTTTGATTTGGCCAGGCACCTCGCTTTCCAGAAAAGTTCTCTGTTTATTGGAGTTAAATTTTCATTTAGATACACTGGCGTTTTTTTAGCGTCATCAATAACGTTACTGGCAAAGATTTTCGATTTCTTTTTCGACATCCATTGATCACGTTCGTTTCTAGATTTAAATTGGGCAATAATCGCAGGTGTTTTTTTCTTGTTCCTTGTTGGCAGTCTATGTAAAGTTTCAAGTTGATCAATGTTAAAATTATTTATATCTAGCGCTTTTGCAACGTTGATCATTATCTGATTTAGATTTTCTTTCTCATCCTGGTCGTCCATTGGAATGCCATGTATCTCGATATTTCGGTTTCTGCCGTATTGTTCAAGATCATTAATTTGCAACTTTAGAGCCGTATTCTCTTGAGTGAGATCTGCACATGTAGTTTCAATGGTAGCTAGTTTACTCATAGTGTCTAGTTGCGTAGCTTCATATTCGTGAAATTTATTCAATAGTGTATCATATTGAGATGAGAAAAATTCTACTGAATGCCTTAAGTCTTTGATTTCGTTTCTTAAGTGCGTTATTTCATTTAGTAATGTTTGAAAGTTTCTAGTTTCTTGTTGCGCCGAAGACGGGGGCCGTATACTATTAGTGTTACAGCCTTCTCCGGATGTCTTAGAGTAGCGGTGAGCCAAGGATGTCTCCTGGCTATAGTCACTATTGTTATTCGATGTCGGTAAGGGTGATTCACGTGTGTTATTCTTTAGAGGCGTATTGTCTCTGTTTTCTTTATCTGAAACGGCCCTGCTGTTTGTCCTGCTTAATTTGCAGTCAGTACAGAGCCACGTTTTTTTCTTCTCTTGAGTCATCTTTTTATAGTTTCTCTCCGTTGTGCCAGATCACCCAAAATGCAGTTTCCCTTTGCATCCACTGCATAGGATATGGTCGGCATTAGGAGAAATTGTTTCTCCACAGCTGTAACACAAGGAATTCATTGTGTAGAGAGTTTTGGCTCACAAGTTCAACGGCGGGAACCACTAATGGGAGATGCACAAATTGGGCCCTAAAGTCCAGGTGCTTAATTGATTTTAGCCAGTTCACTCTACACAAGACACTGTGTAAAGCACGACGGACTGATGCAAGGGGGAGAGGAATAAAGCGTAGACGCGTAGGAGCAATAAAGTTTATGGCACTTACTAGTCCGGTGACGGCCCAGAAGGTCAACCGACGCTGGTCGCGGTCACGGGAGGGCAGCGGACACACCCTGCTGGCAGGAGCTCTGCGAAGAACGTGCGATCGCAACGACTACTGGAAGAAGACTGAGTTATTTTTTGCATTTTCGTCGAATGGTGAATTGGTTTTTATAAAATTCTTTCTTTCCTACATCGTTTAATTGTGTGTTTTTTTTTGCAAGCATTGTTGAATTGAGATCTTGTTTTTTCATTTGCAAATATTTTAAAACGTTGAAGCCCAGATTTTCTTTTGTTGTTAATATTGCTGAATTGTATATCTTTTTACACTATGCCTCTTTTGTTTATTTAAGCATCGTTCAATTAAAAAGAGTTTTTTCCAAAAAAAAAGCAATAAATATTTGCGAAAATATACCCTTAGTAATTTTTAAAAAAATTGCTTGAAAAAAATACGGTTATTTCAAATTACTTCGCAAAAAGTTGCCTCTTTTGCTTCTAAGCATTGCTCAATTCCATTTTTTAAATTTAAACTCATAACTGAAATTAAATATTTGCGAAAATCTACACTTAGTAATTTTTAAAAAAATTGCTTGAAAAAACTAAGGGTTAATTCATATTATTTCGAAAAAAGTTGCCTGTTTTTGCTTCTAAGCATTGCTCAATTCTTTTTTTAAATTAACTCATAATTAAAATTAAATATTTTCAAAATCTACCCATAGTAATTTTTAAAAAAATTGCTTGAAAAAACTAAGGGTTAATTCATATTATTTCGAAAAAAGTTGCCTGTTTTTGCTTCTAAGCATTGCTCAATTCTTTTTTAAAATTAACTCATAATTAAAATTAAATATTTTCAAAAATCTACCCTTAGTAATTTTTAAAAAAATTGCTTGAAAAAACTAAGGGTTAATTCATATTATTTCGAAAAAAGTTGCCTGTTTTTGCTTCTAAGCATTGCTCAATTCTTTTTTTAAATTAACTCATAATTAAAATTAATTATTTTCAAAAATCTACTCTTAGTAATTTTTAAAAAAATTGCTTGAAAAAACTAAGGGTTAATTCATATTATTTCGAAAAAAGTTGCCTGTTTTTCCTTCTAAGCATTGCTCAATTCTTTTTTTAAATTAACTCAAATTAAATTTGAATATTTTCAAAAATCTACCCTTAGTAATTTTTTAAAAAATTGCTTGAAAAAACTAAGGGTTAATTCATATTATTTCGAAAAAAAGTTGCCTCTTTTGCTTCTAAGCATTGTTCAATTCCATTTTTTTAACTCATAATAGAAGCACTTATAAAAACGATATATATATATTTATCAACTTTTATGTTTCCTTTATTTGATTGGATCTTTCTGTCCCCAGTAGTTGCCAATTATGCTTCTAACAACAATCTTAAATTCTGAGGCAGAGTTTAATCGCAGATATGAGAAACGAACCCTTAGTAAACGAAGATCTGTTTCTATGGTTCGAAAGACAGTGTTTGTGTTTGAAGCAACATAAGACACCCTAGCGAGTCGTTTCCGAGAATCCATAGAGCTATCCTCCGAGAGAGAGACACATTACTCCGGCGTAGTAGGCAATTCTATAGAAGCAGATGTAAGTTGTTCTGTTTACCCATCCATTGTGGGCTGCCAATCCATGAAATATATAAAGGAAACAAATGAAAGTAATCTCCTCCAGTAGTACATGGATTTGTTGTTTACAGAGTGGAAAAGATTTACCGTTTTCCAATGTTAACACCCTCTAAAGTTGTAAACTAATGGATAATTCAGAAAATAAAAATAATAATGTTTTACCAATACGTACCCAACCCAAGAGAATTTCTTATTTATCTAGTAAAATAAAAGTTACGGTGATTTTAACTATCGAAGAGAGAGAGCAGCTCTTACTATAAGCATCTTTCGTCAGAACACTTCCAACAACAGAAAGCCTGTGGATCAACTTATGACGTCAGCACATGTACTATAATAGTCTAGCTCAGGGGTGGGCAAATAGCGGCCTACTAAGAGTTTTTTGTGGACCGCCAAGACAGTCAGAAAAATCCGCTTTGAACCGAGATTTCCTTCCCGTGCGCGACCGAAGATTCGTCTCGTATTTTCCACTAGGACGGCCACGTCAATACGCATGCGCAGTGTAGATACGAAAACAATTGCCCACCCCTGGTCTAGCTAATTCTTGTATCCTTTTTTCCTATTATTACCACTAATAGCTTTTAAACTAATTTTCATTTATAAATATACTCTATTTGGAACGAAAATTATTCATATTTATTTATATAACAATAAATAATACCAATAATTTTATTTCAAAAGAAGGTATAGTTTTCAACAAATATTAGTATAAGTTTTAGTGTAAGGGAAAGTATAAATATAATTCTTTAGTACAATTGGACGGCGGCACAGTACAGTCACTCAAAAAAGTATCCGAACGCTATGGTTGATTACAAAATTCAGAAAAATATCTGGCAACGATTTTTTTGGAAATAAGTGATCTGGCAACCTTTGTGTCACAAATGTTGCCAGATCACTAATTTCTAAAAAAAATCGTTGCCAGATATTTTTTTCTGAATCCTGTAATCAACCATAACGTTCGGATACTTTTTTGAGCGACTGTACGGCTGCGAACCACCTCATCCCAAAAATGCTCGATAGGTTTAGATCTGGGGATTATGCAGGCTAATGAAGCAAGGAAAACTGATCAGCATATTCCTGGAAGCATTCGGTGGCGATATGTACAGTCGCTCAAAAAAGTATCCGAACGCTATGGTTGATTACAGAATTCAGAAAAAATATCTGGCAACGATTTTTTTTTTAGAAATTAATGATCTGGCAACCTTCGTGTTACGTGACACGAAGGTTGATTAATTCTAAAAATGGTGAATAATTTCTAAAAATTTGTTCAGATACTTTTTTGAGCGACTGTACCTTGTGAGCAGGTGAATTTTGCTGAAAGTGTCCATTCGAGTGAAGGATGAACTTGTTCAGCAACAATGTTCAAATACGCCGTGACATTCAGATGTCCTTCGATGAGTATCAGGGGGCTTAATATGTGCCAGTAAAAATTCTCCACACCATCACAACCGCACCACAGGCCTGTATTGTTGACACCGGACCAGATGGCTCCATGGCCTCATGTTACATGCCCTAAATTCTGATCCTTCCATTAGCATGATGCAAAAGGAACTTTGATTCATCCGACCAGGCTCAACGTTCTAGTCCTCAACGTTCCAGTGTCGATGCTCCTGCATCCACTGGAGCACACCTGCATCGCTGAGAGCATCGCCACTCGACATGGCCAGCGGCTGTTGTAGCCCATTGTTGACAAGGTCTGATACATGGTGAGTTCGGAGATGACCTTCTGCACATCAATGTTTAATTCTAGCCTGGTTGTGGCCTGTTTATTCGCTTGTACGTTTCTCGCCAGTCTCCTCTGACTCCTCTGATCCGGGGCGGGGGTGGCTCGGTCGGTAGCGCGCCAGGCTCGTAATCTGTAGTTCCCAGGTTCGAGTACCAGCTGGGTCAGCGTTGAGATTTATCCCCGCAAAAATTCCCCGCCCTGCCCACGGTCAGTAGGGGACACCGATGGGCTTGGAAAGGCCGCCGTCCATCGGATGGGACGTTAAGCCGTGGCGCCGTGTGCGGGAGAGGCATACCCTGTGCACGTTAAAGAATACGCTGGATGGCCTTAACAGGAGGCTACCATCTGTCTCTCAACAACTGTTCCAGTGGGTCTCCTCCCCCAACCTTCTCTGAGCTTTCGGGGTCCTTGTGACCTGGCCATTTAGGCTATTATGTGCAAAAAAGTGCCGCTCGGAGGTAAAACAACCCAACTCCTCTGATCCACAAACAGTTTTCGTCCTCAGGATCGCCGCTCACTGGTATTTGTTTGCTTTTCGCACCATTCTCAAGAGGAAGGCCACTTGGGAGCTGCTGAAATCTGCCCTGCCTAACATCAACTATCATGCCACGTGGTGGCGTGATACAACCACGTGGCATCAGTGAACGTTCAAAGTCACTCAGGTCGCCCTTTTTGCCCATTCTGACGCTCAATTCAACTGTAACTGATGCTCCAAGAGACGATCTGCCTGATTTATATCGCACACCTCTATCATTTGTTGTTGTTGTTGTTGTTTTACCTCTGAGCGGCACTTTTTTTGCACACAATGGGCTAAATGGCCAGGTCTAAAGGACCCCGAAGGCTCAGAGAAGGTTGGGGGAGGGGATTCACTGGAATGGCTGTTGGGAGACAGATGGTAGCCTCTCGTCAAGGCCATCGAGCGTGTTCTTTAACGTGCACAGGGTATGGCTCTCCCGCACACGAGGCCACGGCTTAACGTCCCATCCGACGGACGGCGGCCTTTCCAAGCCCATCGGTATCCCCTACTGACCGTGGCCAGGGCGGGGAATTTTTGCGGAGAGAGCTATAGGGTATTCCAACCTTATGTGACCGCTAATTCATAAGTAGTATAAAAATAGAAGACACAACATAAATATAAAGAATTAATTTTAAATAGGAAAAGTTTTTTGGAAAATTTTCTAGTGTTTTTTTTTTTCCTTTTCTTTTGGGGGGTATCAGGGCCCCTTGGCCTCCCTTCTGGGTACGCCACTGACGGTGGTATACCTAATATAAATTAGCATCTCAGTGTATATATATATATACAAATGTTTTGAAGTTCATTAACGAAAGTCTTTTACTTCGGTAATATTATTTTAGAAACAGAATATAGAAACTTTTTTTAAAGTCGCGGAACAAACCCCCTGAGTACACTACACTTTTTCTATTTTCATTTTGGAGAAGTATGTTCTTTCCTTGTCTTCTATTTCTGTGGCATTCGGTAACCCGCATTTGGAATCTTAATTATATCTACGTTTGCGAATTTCGCGGTGACCTTATTGACTGAAAACATTAAAAAAGCTTGTTCGTATATTTTAGTTCTTTGTTCTGCAAACAAGAATTCCAGTTAAACAAATAATTTTTTTCAGTGCTTTACTGTGCAATTTTCTTAAGGATAAATAATATGTTCTCGTTTTAATAGCGGTTGTTTTGTTCTCATTTTTTTTGTTGGGTTATAAAAATTCTCTCTCATTTTTCAGAAAATTTTAAGCAGAAAACAAAAAAAGAGCATTTTAAGCAGACAAGAAAGAAAATAAAAAACAATTGAGGCACTCTTTTATCTTTTTACTCCTTCATGTTTCAAAAATCACTGAAGCAGTGCCTTTAATTTGCCTTTGAAAAAAACACGGTGCAAAAGAAATTTCATTACGGAAAAAATAAACATTTCAAACAACAACAAATAACATCAGGAAAAAAATAAAAAAATATAACACAAAAATTTGCACAATGGTTTGTAAATAAGAAAATTATATGTTGTTGTTGGGTTGTTTTACCTCTGAGCAGCACTTTTTTGCACACCATGGGCTAAATGGCCAGATCACAAGGACCCCGAAGGCTCAGAGAAGGTTGGGGGAGGGGACCCACTGGAACAGCTGTTGGGAGACAGATGGTAGCCTCCCGTCAAGGCCATCCAGCGTGTTCTTTAAGGTGCATAGGGTATGGCTCTCCCGCACACAGGGCCACGGCTTAACGTCCCATCCGACGGACGGCGGCCTTTCCAAGCCCATCGGTGTCCTCTACTGACCGTGGGCAGGGCGGGGAATTTTGCGGAGATAAATCTCAACGCTGACCCAGCTGGGACTCGAACCTGGGAACTACAGTTACGAGCCTGGCGCGCTACCGACTGAGCCACCCCCGCCCCGTTTGCAAAGGGGGACTCGTACAGCTTCTAAGAGACAAATGAAGTGTGTGTTAATATTAATAACCAGGTCACAACAACTCTAAGGAAAGCCTTTGGGGTTGAGAAACCCAAGGGCTCAGAGGTCACAACAACCTTCAAGGTTGTCACAACAACACAAGTGACCTCTGAAGGTCACAACGATCCCAAAGGCTCAGAGAAGGTTAGTGAAAGGGTTGGGTTGTTTTACCTCTGAGCGGCACTTTTTTGCACACCATGGGCTAAATGGCCAGGTCACAAGACCCCCCGAAGGCTTAGAGAAGGTTGGGGGAGGGGACCCATTCGAACAGCTGTTGGGAGACAGATGATAGACTCCCGTCAAGGCCATCCAGCGTGTTCTTTAACGTGCACAGGGTATGGCTCTCCCGCACTCGGGGCCACGGCTTAACGTCCCATCCGACGGACGGCGGCCTTTCCAAGCCCATCGGTGCTCCCTACTGACCGTGGGCAGGGTGGGGAATTTTGCGGAGATAAATCTCAACGCTGACCCAGCTGGGACTCGAACCTGGGAACTACAGTTACGAGCCTGGCGCGCTACCGACTGAGCCACCCCCGCCCCCTGGTGAAAGGGACTCACTGGACAGCTGCTAAGTGACAGATGATGTAGATGTTGGTGATTTATTTCTGCATAGAATGCATAAAGCTCTCGTCAAGGCTATCTAATTTGTTCTTGAACTTGCACAGTGTTTAGCTGTCCTCCACACGGCGCCTCGGCTTTACGTTCCACTGAAAGAACGACTGCCTTTCGAAGCCCATCGCTGTGTGGCTGTAAAATATTGTTGAGGCCATGATATCTATTTTGATGACGTCACGTATGGAGGGAAAAGTTTTTTGTATATTTTACTGTAATATTACTGCAAGTACTTTTTGGGATATAATAATAAACATATTACTCTTACAGAAACAACGCAAAATTTTAATATAGAAAAATTCTTAAATGAATACATATTTGATTATTACATTAATTATTGTAATTACCTGTTGTTTTAGGTATATCTTAGAGCAGTGTTTTCAAAACTTTTATGACAGCGACCCACAGTATAAGATGCATTTTACATCGCCACCCAGTCTGAGATTTACTGTGAAGTTTTCTATTCTATTTCATTAAAAAATGCTGGTAGCTACCCACTCATTTGATTTCATGACCCATTAATATCTCGCTACCCGCAGTTTGAAAAAACAATAATTTAGAGCAACTTGCAGCATGATTATACTAACTTTTATAAAAACTTTCCTTCTTACATAATGTGAAATGGGTTGGCATGCCTTCATTCATTTAAAATTATTTAGATAACTGGACACTGCAGTAACAGAAAACCTAATATTCAAAAACATAGCAGCTTTAATATATTTCCATTTCTAAAAATTCAACTAGTAGCTATTTATTTTTAAAAATTTGGCAATTAATTCTATACTATTCTCGAATATATTTTAATAAAATCCTAATTGAATAAATTACTTTATTTTAACGTTTGAAAATAAATAGATTTAACTTAAATTTTAAACCAATTAAATGAATTATATATTTATACATAATTAATTTTCTTCCTTTCTTCCCTCATTTCCTTCGGGGTCCATGTGACCTGGCCATTTAGACTATGGTGTGCAAAAAAGTGCTGCTCAGAGGTAAAACAACCCAACTCTTCCCTCATTTTGTTCAAGGCTCTCCAGGCCTGGTATATCAAGGTGGTCTTGACCCTGCCCTGGGCTGTCTCTCCCCCTGTTTTTGATGCTTTCTTCGCTCCTTCCAGAATAGTGGCTCATCAAATAAAGCCACTTTTAAAAATTCAGTAGTAAAGAATCACAGGATGTGTCCTGCAGACATGGAACTCATGTGACAATAAAGTGAAAAAAAAATTGCCATGAGTTGGATTCGAACCCACGTCTCCTAGAGAAGGGTTGGGTTGTTTTATCTCTGAGCGGCACTTTTTTGAACACCATGGGCTAAATGGCCAGGTCACATGGACCCCGAAGGCCCAGAGAAGATTGGGGGAGGGGACCCACTGGAACAGCTGTTGGGAGACAGATGGTAACCTCCCGTCAAGGCCATCCAGCGTGTTCTTCAACTTTGGGTTGTTTTTCTTCCGAGCGGCACTTTTTTGCACACCATAAGCTAAATGGTCAGGTCACAAGGATTCCGAAGGCTCAGAGAAGGTTGGGGGAGGGGACCCATTCGAACAGCTGTTGGGAGACAGATGATAGACTCCCGTCAAGGCCATCCAGCGTGTTCTTTAACGTGCACAGGGTATGGCTCTCCCGCACACGGGGCCACGGCTTAACGTCCCATCCGACGGACAGCGGCCTTTCCAAGCCCATCGGTGTCCCCTACTGACCGTGAGCAGGGCGGGGATTTTTGCGCAGATAAATCTCAACGCTGACTTAGCTGGGACTCGAACCTGGGAACTACAGATTACGAGCCTGGCGCGCTACCGGCTGAGCCACCCCCGCCCCGTCTCCTAGGGAACATTGCAGTTATGTTAATCACTACTCCATCATCGGCTAATTGTTTTTCTTCAGCTGTTGTGACATATAAACTTTCTGGATTTTTTTTTATTCGCACAGTGGCGCCATCTATTAGGGAAGTGGACAACTGGCTTGCCTCATAGAGATGGAATTTAACATTTGTCACTCAGGTTCATGGCGTTAAATCAGTAATTTAGTAGTAAAGAATCACAGGATTTGTTCTGTAGACATGGAACTCATGAAATACTCCAGAAGACTTTGGTTCGAATTCCACTCACAGCTAGGATCTGGCAAACCTTCGTGTCACGTGACACGAAGGTTGCCAGATCACTAATTTCTAAAAAAAAATCGTTCCCAGATATTTTTTTCTGAATTCTGTAATCAACCATAGTGTTCGGATATTTTTTAAGCAAATGTACACGAAGGTTGCCAGATCACTAATTTCTAAAATAATCGTTGCCAGATATTTTTTCTGAATTCTGTAATCAACCATAGTGTTCGGATATTTTTTAAGCAACTGTACACGAAGGTTGCCAGATCACTAATTTCTAAAATAATCTTTGCCAGATATTTTTTCTGAATTCTGTAATCAACCATAGTGTTCGTATATTTTTTAAGCAACTGTACACGAAGGTTGCCAGATCAGTAATTTCTAAAATAATCGTTGCCAGATATTTTTTCTGAATTCTGTAATCAACCATAGTGTCGGATATTTTTTGAGCGACTGTACATGCAAGTTTATAAAAACTGCGTAGATAAGTGTTAAAGTGTATACAATGCACGATTGCTCTATCGTTTGCACAATAATCATAATTACATAGGGAAAATTAGAACTCTTAAAACCTAAATCTTTCTCGGGTATAAACATTAAAGTTCTTCACTCGATTAGTGTCATTGGAATGTAACGTATTAATTGTTTACTGTGACAATGCATTAAAGTTGCCATTCAATGAATACAAATTTTTGGAAAATCCGGTAAAATAGATTTCAGGTTATAGTCAATTGATAATTCATTTCTACGATACACTAGAATAGGGTTCTCAACGTGGGGTACGCGGTAAAATGTTTTGGGGTACGCCGTGAGAGCTCAAATGTCGCTAAATCTAGTAACAAAGTCAGTGTTTTATTTTATTCCCATTGTTATACTATAACTATAGTTTTATCTATCTATACAAGGGGTACGCCACTTACATACACATTTCCAGGGGGTATGTGAAGCATAAAAGGTTGAGAACCACTGATATATATGTTTTATTTCATTTCCATTGTTATACTATAACTACAGTTTTATCTATCTATACAAGGGGTACGCCAGTTACATACACATTCCCAGGGGGTATGTGAAGCATAAAAGGTTGAGAATCATTGATATATATGTTTTATTTTATTCCCATTGTTATACTATAACTATAGTTTTATCTATCTATACAAGGGGTACGCCAGTTACATACACATTCCCAGGGGGTATGTGAAGCATAAAAGGTTGAGAACCACTGATATATGTTTTATTCCCATTGTTATACTCTAACTATAGTTTTATCTATCTATACAAGGGTACGCCAGTTACATACACCTTTCCAGGGGGTACGTGAAGCATAAAAGGTTGAGAACCACTCCACTAGAGAAAAAAAAATAGTATAAACTACCGTTATAAAATTCTTATTTGTAATTTTTATTTTATATAATTTGCAGTGTTAATAGTAGGGAAAAATTACAAGCATGACGTCACTAAGAATCTGGCAACCGGATACGTTTTACATTTGGCATAGACTTCTATTACTATATAGCACATTTTTCGCTATTATAATTTGTGCAAAAATGCAGCGTAGTCATAACCAGAAGGCTATTCCACTGAATTATGACGTCAGTATTACTGGACTTAAAAAATGCTACAAATTTCTGATATATTTATTTCTGTTATTTAAACTGATAAGTTTTGAAATTAATTTTTTATAATTAATATTCATAAATATACATGATTTTTAAAAAAAATTCGTTTGTATAGGCATTATAATAACGCTTTATATACAGGAATAATATTTTTGTGAATAATATATATTTATAAATTAGTATATAGATTAATTTAAAAAACTTACCAGTAGAAATAACAGAAAAAAATATATGAAAAGTTTGTTAATATTTAAGTTTATTTATGTGACGTCATAACTGAAGTGGCCTTCTGTTGTAGGTGGTGCTGGCTGGTGTGGGCCCTCAGCCGCCATCTTGTTTTTTATTGTTTTTCACCGCGGTAGAAAAAACGTCGAAAAGTTAAAAGTAGTTCGTTCCGCATCTACCTGCAAATATTTTTGGAAGATATGTACAAAAAAAATATAAATCTATATAGAATAAAAGCAGGTTTCTGCACTTAAAAAGAAACTGAAAAAATCTCATCAAACAAAATTTCATTAACAACGCTTATCGCTAAAGAAAAAACACTCCTTCCACACTTAAAAAAACCCAAAATAAATAATCTCACCAAAAGTAGATTTCATTAGCAACCCTTGTCTCTAAGTAATGAACCTTTGTTTCTCTCTGAAGAAAAGCCCTAAAATATATAATCTCATCAAAAGATTTCTTTGACAGCGCTTTCGCTAAACAATGAAATCTCGTTGCGCACTTTAAAAAGGCCAAAGAAAATGAATAATATAATCAAAAGCAATTTCATTAACAACTCTTATCGCTGAGGAATGAACTCAAGAAAAGCCCCAAAAACAAATAATCTGATTGAAGACAACTATTTAAACAACACTCGAACATGTGGATGGATATCATATTGCAACTCAACGCTACAGGATTTTCTGGTTTTCCTGGGGAAAAGTCCAAGACGTCGGTTGAGGGCCCTACACTGCATCGTATTCATAATTTGGCATCCTTCTTGCAGAATCATAGCATATATTATTAAATCCAGAGTCACATTTTCAAGATTTGATTCAACTTTGAATATAAAGAGGGGTTGGGTTGTTGTACAGTCGCTCAAAAAAGTATCCGAACGCTATGGTTGATTACCGAATTCAGAAAAAATATCTGGCAACGATTTTTTAGAAATTAGTGATATGGAAACCTTCTTGTCAAGTGACACGAAGGTTGCCAGATCACTAATTTCTAAAAAAATCGTTGCGAGATATTTTTTCTGAATTCTGTAATCAATCATAGCGTTCGGATACTTTTTTGAGCGACTGCACCTCTGAGCGGCACTTTTTGCACACAATGAGCTAAATGGCAAGGTCACAAGGACCCCGAAGGCTCAGAAGGTTAGGGGAGGGGACCCATTGAAAAACAGATGGTAGCCTCCCGTCAAGTCCATCAAACGTGTTTTTTTACGTGTACTTTTTTGCACACCAAGGGCTAAATGGCCAGGTCACAAGGACTCCGAAGGTTCAGAGAGAGTTGGAGGAGGGAACCCACTGGAGCAGCTATTGGTAGACAGATGGTAGCCTCCCGTCAAGTCCATCCAATATGTTCTTTAACGTGCACTTTTTTGCACACCATGGGCTAAATGGCCAGGTCACAAGGACTCCGAAAGTTCAGAAAGAGTTGGAGGAGGGAACCCACTGGAGCAGCTATTGGAAGACAGATGGTAGCCTCCCATCAAGTCCATCCAACGTGTTCTTTAACGTGTACAGGGTATGGCTCTCACTCACGCGGGCCACGGCTTAACGTTCCATCCGACAGACGGCGGCCTTTCCAAGCCCATTGGTGTCCCCTACTGACCGTGGGCAGTGCGGGGAGTTTTGCGGAGATAAATCTCAACGCTAACCCAGCTGAGACTCGATAGAAAGATGGAATAAAATACTTTAAAATCAATGCGAAATAGATAATGTATTATATTCAATCCTAATTAAAAAACCTTTTTCTTAGACTATGACTTCCAAACACTCTAATTTAGAAATTCTAAAGCTGATCCATTATTTGAGAGGAAATTAAATAATATGAGAGAATATTTCAGTTTATTACTTAGAAATATTCTACTGCGTTGCTTAAAAGAGACCAGGCCGCAACAGAGGTACTCTAAACTTAAACGTCTGCAACATTCTTTCATTCATGGAGTTGATATAGTTAAATGTTAAAATGCGTTATATTCAAACCTTCTTTTCATTGAGTTGGAATAGATTCTTTTATTGACAGATACAACTAAATGGTTCAAAATGCTTTCTTCTTTAACATTGCTTTTAGAAATGTGAACATAAGGTTACTGAGCTATTCTGTCATACCCGATTGTTTAGGATTTACATTCCTAAACAATCGGATAGAATATATTTTATAATATAGAATATTATAATTATTATATATTATTTTATGATATATAATAGAGAATATTGTTTAACATTCTTTCCATTCTGGAATTAAGAAAATGTCTATGAGTATGAAAACGCAAATAAAAGTCGAAAATCCAGTCTCCACTTGAGAATATGAAATAATCATTTTGAAAGAGAATAAGGCTTTGTCAGTTTTCAATTGATTCTTTTATTCGACAGATACAATTGTACACGATTTTTTTTTCAATTCAAATTCAAATTTATTTTCAATAAGTATTATCTATAATTATTTTACATGAAAAAATCCCACTAAGCCGAAGCTTATCAGCGGGAATGTACATATATGATTTTACAGATATGATCTTGATTACATCAGTAGTACATAAAATGAAGGAGAGAAAAAAAGAATAAATGAAAATGTAAAACCGACAAAAAGATGAAAGTTTCCAAATAAAAACATCACTTTTTCATCAACAACTGAAATAATTTTTCTTTAACATCATAATTTTTTTTAAGTTAACTATTTCTGTAGGAAGCAAGTCAAATAGGTAGGGAATTTGATATTTGGAATTTTGTCCATAATTATTATAAAATTTTGGTTGTTTCAAAAAACCCATAGCTTTTTTATAGTAAACTTATTATGGCAAATATTGTGCTTATAGGTATCATCAAAGAAGTTATTGATAACAGAAACAAACACATATAAACTTTCAATAGGTAAAATTTCGAACAAACTGAATATATCATCTGTCATTGTAAGGGAATCTTCTGAATTACATAATCCTTTTGGCAGACTAATTTGTATTCTTTTAATTTTATTTAATTCTGTCTTATACTCTGTCCCATATCTAATTATAGATTCAAAAAGTGCTTTATATACTAAAATAGTTATCTGTGTATCAACAAACATGTTAAGTTTCCTAATTTTAAATGCTACAAATCGTAGTCTTGAACACATCCAATCGATATGTTTATTCCATTTCATTTTCGAATTCATTTTCAAGCCTAGGTAAATTATTTCGTAAATT
Source organism: Ryuthela nishihirai (assembly GCA_038380435.1). Classification (NCBI taxonomy): domain Eukaryota; kingdom Metazoa; phylum Arthropoda; class Arachnida; order Araneae; family Heptathelidae; genus Ryuthela; species Ryuthela nishihirai. Next base: position 4,838,764 of record JAWZYU010000008.1, read on the forward strand.
TCTTATATTTTAGGACAATTGCATATACCAGGTGATAAACCATCCAGCATAGATCAACTTATTCGATGCTTAGTAATTCTTCTATTAAATGTAGGTTGTTGAGAACCAATACATATAAATTCAGTTTTATTCTCGTTTACACTCAGTTTGTTAAGAGCAAACCATTTAACAGCTTTATTAAAATAATTTTGTAGATTGCCAATAGCGTATTCTAAATCAGAGTGGAAGTTGATTACCACTGTGTATCATCAGCATACATATATAATTTACTATCGAAATTAATATTAGCCAAATCATTTATGTATATTTGGAATAGCATAGGGCCGAGAATAGATCCTTGTGGAACTCCAAAATTGATCTGAAATTTATCGCTAAAATTATCATTTATTTTCATAACTATTTCTCCATGTAATAAGTAGCTTTTAAACCATTCAAAAATATTCCTTTTTATACCAAGTAAATATAATTTCTGAAGCAAGATATCAATGTCAACTGAATCAAATGCTTTATTTAAGTCCATAAATACCGTAACGCATTTCTTTCCTATATTTAAATTAATATTAATATTATTAATAAGAACTTCCAAAAGACTTTGCGTTCCCATTCCTTTACGGAACCCAAATTGCTGACGTGACAGAAAATTTATTTTATTCAAAAAATTTTGCATGCGATCTCCAACGTATTTTTTCATTATCTTATCAAAAATTGTTAATAGAGTGATTGGTCTATAATTATTAAAATTCTTTTTTGATCCACTTTTATATACCGGACGATAATTCCAATTTTCATAGTTATTGGAATTTGCGAATTTTCAAAAATTTTATTTATAAGAATTGTTATTACATGAACAAAATTGCATTTACTTTCCTTTATGCATTTTGGTTTAATATTGTCAAATCCAGGAGATGTGTTATATTTTAAGTGATCTATAATATTGGCAACATCGAAGTTACTAGCTAGTGGAAAATGCATAGAATTCTTATTTATGTAACATAATTCGTAAACCTTATCTGACCTGGTATTCATCGTCGCAAATTCGTTTGTATCTCACTAATAATTGTTACAAAAAACTTAACAAAACTATTTAGAATTTCTTTTGGAGTGTTATCTCTAATCAAGTGTCTTTCAACATTTTCGTCGATTGACATCCTTTTTCGATCATCAATAATATCATTAATTAATTCCCACATTCTAGTATTATTACCTTTATTAATTGCTAATTTATTTGAATAAAATATGCGTGTTTGTTTCCTTATAATGAAGTTTACCCTATTTCTTTCTATTTTATATAAGTCATAATTTTGTTTATTATTTACATTATCTTTATATCTTTTCCATAATTTATCTCTATTTTAATTGCTAAAATAATGTCATCTGTAATCCATTCTTTCCTTATTCTCTTAGCTTTACAATTATTAATTTGTTTAATACAACAAGAATTTTTCCGAATTTCGTCAATTTTACTTAATATTTTCATATATAATAATTCTGTACTCATGTCTTCATCAACTATATCATTCCATTGTGTCATTTGCAATTTTTGAATAATAAGAGTATCATTACAAAAAAAATTTAAAACCTAGGTTTGAATCCTCTTTCAAAAATGTAACATCATTAGAGCTAATATTCTTTTTGAAAATCTTAATTAAGATATCATAATGGTCTGCAAATTTATTTCTATATGTTTTACTTTTAATATCAAAACTGCATGTTTGAACCAAAACATGATCAATTAAGGTCCTTGTAAATTTAGTTAATGTTTCGTCCTCTCTAATAAAACCCATAATGATTTGTTCTAAACCAAACAATCAAAGTATTTAAATACATATCACAACCATATTTATTAGTATTTGCCACATCAATATTAATATCACCAAGAATAATTAAATTTTTAATTCCTGCCATTTTTAATAAATATTCAAAAAATTCTTTTAATAACCAGTTAATATATACTAGGAGATCTATATACTGCGATGATATTAATTTCAATATTATTAATTAATAATTGAGTAATTATTGCTTCCAGTTGTACTAAATAAATTTTGTTTAGATAAAAAATAATGATCCCACGTTGTTTAATTTCTTTTGCCGTTAAAATAAGCTTGTTATACCCTTCAATATTAAATGTAGCTGATTCCTATTCAGTTACCATAGTTTCAACCAAAATAATCAAATCCAAGTGGAATTCAAGAAGTTCAATATGAACTAGTAAATTATCCCAATATTTTTTCCGTGATTTAATATTTAAATACATCAATTTTACATTTCATCACCCGACCCTTGAAACCAAACATTCACATCAGTTAAATCATCACAATACAATTCTTTATCTACCTCATCATTCTCAACAATATCTGGCATAAACATTAAAAGAAGCAAAATAAAACTATTTAAATTTAGGACAGACAATTATTCAAATTATTCTTTGCTTTCAGAAATGTGTAGTAGGGGGCGGGGGTGGCTTAGTCGGTAGCGCGCCAGGCTCGTAATCTGTAGTTCCCAGGTTCGAGTCCCAGCTGGGTCAGCGTTGAGATTTATCTCCGCAAAATTCCCCGCCCTGCCCACGGTCAGTAGGAGACACCGATGGGCTTGGAAAGGCCGCCGTCCGTCGGATGGGACATTAAACCGTGGCCCCGTGTGCGAGAGGCCATACCCTGTGCACGTTAAAGAACACGCTGGATGGCCTTGACGGGAGGCTACCATCTGTCTCCCAACAGCTGTTCCAGTGGGTCCCCTCTCCCAACCTTCTCTGAGTCTTCGGGGTCCTTGTGACCTGGCCATTTAGCCCATGGTGTGCAAAAAAGTGCCGCTCAGAGGTAAAACAACCCAACCCAACTCAGAAATGTGTAGAACATAAGTGTGTTGAGCTATTATTATCTGACATCCGATTGTTCAGGATTTGGATGTTTTCTGCATTTGGCAGTTACAATTAGAAAAATTTTCTCAACTACAAAGTTGTTCCCATTTGCCAATTTCATTTCATTTTAGCAGCTGAGAGATATAGGAGGATTGTCAAGTATTCTGACTTCCATAACTTTTTATGTGTTTTGTTATTGAGCGCTTCAGGTTGCAAAACTTTTTCTGGACGTAATCACTTTGGCTTCACACTGCTTGAGAGCATATCCTTTCACAGCTGGTGCACATTACAGGAAAAAGGCAGAGGTGTAGCAGAGACTAAAGGAAATTAAACTCGAGAATCCAGTCGATTATTCAGGATAGGAAATGCTCGCTTTTGTAACAGAGTTTTGTCATTTTTGTTCTTTAGCGTTTTTCAGTGGTAAAAATTCAAACTAATCGAAAGTTCAGACTCCGTAAGTCAGGGAAGTAAGAAAAAAACGTTCATAAGTGTTCGGTTGTTTTACCTCTGAGCGGCACTTTTTTGCACACCATGGGCTAAATGACCAGGTCACAAGGACCCCGAAGGCTCAGAGAAGGTTGGGGGAGGGGACCCACTGGAACAGCTGCTGGGAGACAGATGGTAGCCTCCCGTCAAGGCCATCCAGCGTGTTCTTTAACGTGCACAGGGTATGGCTCTCCCACACACGGAGCCACGGCTTAACGTCCCATCCGACGGACGGTGGCCTTTCCAAGCCCATCGGTGTCTCCTACTGACCGTGGGCAGGGCGGGGAATTTTGCGGAGATAAATCTCAACGCTGCCCCAGCTGGGAGTCGAACCTGGGAACTACAGATTACGAGCCTGGCGCGCTACCGACTGAGCCACCCCCGCCACATCGAAAGTTCAGACTCCGCAAGTCAGGGAAGTAAGAAAAAAATGTTCATGAGTGTGAAAAAGGGAAATAAAAGCCGAATGTCCAGTCACCACTTGAGAACATGAAATGATCACTTTGAAAGAGAATAAAGCTTTGTCAGTTCCCAAACCTAGTGCTCTGTAATCGAAAAATATTCAGACTAATAGAAGTTTCTCTTTCTAAAGAGGGCAGGGGTGGCTCAGTCGGTAGCGCGCCAGACTCGTAATCTGTAGTTCCCAGGTTCGAGTCCCAGCTGGGTCAGCGTTGAGATTTATCTCCGGAAAAATTCCCCGCCCTGCCCACGGTCAGTAGGGGTCACCGATGGGCTTGGAAAAGCCGCCGTCTGTCGGATGGGACGTTAAGCCGTGGCCCCGTGTGCGGGAGAGCCATACCCTGTGTATGTTAAAGAACACGCTGGATGGCCTTGACGGGAGGCTACCATCTGTCTCCCAACAGCTGTTCCAGTGGGTCCCCTCCCCCAACCTTCTCTGAGCCTTCGGGTCCATGTGACTTGGCCGTTTAGCCCATGGTGTGCAAAAAAGTGCCGCTCAGAGGTAAAACAACCCAAAACAACTCTTTCTAAAGTCTAGGAATAAGAAAAAGGAAACAAAACTCTGAAAGTCCAATATCCTATTGCGAATTGCAAATTGTTCGTTTTGAAAGAATGAAGTGTCCATTTTTCAAATGTAGCGCTCTCTAATTGGTAGAATTCCAACTAATCGAAGGCTCCGACACGAAAGTCCGGAAATTAGGAAAAAGTCCATGAATATGAAATCGGAAATAAAAGCCGAATGAAATGAAATGATCATTTTGAAAGAGAATAAAGCTTTGTCAGTTCCCAAACCTAGTGCTCTACAATGGAAAATAATTGAGACTAATAGACGAAAATAAGGAAAGGCCAGGAATAAGAAAAACAGAAATAATACGGACGTTAAGCCGTGGCCCCGAGTGCGGGAGAGCCATACCCTGTGCACGTTAAAGAACACGCTGGATGGTCTCGACGGGAGGCTACCATACGTTTCCCAAAAGCTGTTACAGTGGGTCCCCTCCCCAAACCTTCTCTGAGCTTTCGGGGTCCTTATGACCTGGCCATATAGCCCATTGTGTACAAAAAGTGCCGCTCAGAGGTAAAACAACTAACCAACATAGAAGCCTGCCCGGTTGGGGTTGTACAAAAGATAAGAAGATCTCAAGGCTCCAAATCTTTTAAAACGAAACACTTAGAACTGTTGCATCAGCACCATGGTTCAAAAAGATCAACAATTTACAAAAAGGTCTTAACTTCGATTCTGTCAAAAAAAGTTTATCAGAATTACTTCGACAAACTTCTTCGTGAAGATGGAATTTGGTCATCACTGAACATTTATATTATGACCATGAGTGTAAAAGAGAAGTACAAGAGGGTTGGGTTTTATCTCTGAGTGGCACTATTTTGCACACAACGGGCTAAGTGGCCAGGTCACAAGGACTCCGAGGGCTCAGAGAAGGTTGGGGGAGGGAAACCACTGGAACAGCTGTTAGGAGACAGATGGTAGCCCCCCGTCAAGGCCATCCAGCGTGTTCTTTAGCGTGCACAGGATATGGCCCTCTCTCGCACACAGCGCCACGGCTTAACGTCCCATCTGACGGACGGCGGCCTTTCCAAGCCTATCGGTGTTCTCTACTGATCGTAGGCAGGGTAGGAAGTTTTGCGGAGATAAATCTCAACGCTGGCCCAGCTGGGACTCGAACTTGGGAACTGAGGATTACAAGCCTGACGCGCTACGAACAAATACAAGAGCCCAAGGCCTTTGCTTTCAGAGCCTTGATCTTTTTCTTCTATCTTGAACTTCGTCCTGATTTACCACTTCTATAACAAAGGAAATGCGCTTGTCCGCCATGCATATACTTGCTTGTGGCACATCATTATTTATTTATTGATTGATGCTTGCAGCTCTTGTTCCAGATTAAACAAGTAAAGTAAATAAATAACCCATCAAGCAGCTGCTTGCCACAGAGGTCTGACAAGAACCTATCAGTTTATACGCCATAGAAGAAGGTCTGTGAGGATGGCAGGACCTCAGCTGAAAAAAACACAAACATCCAAGGCTTATCCGGGTCTCGAAATCCAGGCCTATTCTAATGAAGGAGATCTCAGTACTCTGCTACAGTCAACTATAATCTCTGAATTGCAATCTCTTCGGTTCTGCAGCTATTTTTAAGTGTAGCTATAAAAGCTTAGTATCGATTATATCTTTAAAACAGAAATTGCATTTTTGCTTGCAGAGAAGAGATGTAAGCTAAGGCATGAGCGACTTACTCCGGAAACTACCCAGCCATTCATTTGATGGCGCGAATATCTGAAGCTACTGAACAGTATCTAAAGCTTTTCAGTCAATTACTGAACAACCTCTTTAGCTCTTTAGACAGGATTGATTTAGTCGTCCTGCGGAAAGTGCCACTTATAGAGCTCCTGAAAACCGTTATAAGGTTCTTCTTTAGTATCTAAGAGCCTATTGCAACTTCCCCGACGCGAATCTACTAAGTTGTGTAACATAGAAACTCATTTAATAGTTGTAGAGATGATCTTAATTGCTTCATTTCCTATTACAGGGGTGAACATAATTTATTTGACTAGTCGACCAAGAAGTTTTAAAGTCATTTGGTTCACCTTCAAAATTACTAATCAACCGTAAAAAGAAAAAGAATATTGAATAAAACATATTTTATAACTAAAAAATACTGGTAGTTTAAAACAATATAAAAAAAAATTCTGTTTCCCAAATATTTATTTTTATATTTTAAATATATTTAAGAAATAAGTTTCTCTGTTTGTTAGATAGACCTCTTTTGGAGATATCCTAAGACAGGGAGGGCCAAACGTTTGGGCTCTGCGATTGACTTTTAAGACAGAAAATCGTTGGAGATCGACCATACTACAGAAGTCATAATAATGATTTAACACTGCTTGACCAGCTAAGCATAATTAACATTATAGCATTAAACATATTAACGTGACATTATTACACTAATTTAAATATAATCTTTTCCATCTGAAAATATTTATTATAAATATCCATAAAAGGTGATTTTTTTCACTTACTATTCAGAAATACATGCTTGACGCTGCATATCTCGTGCTACCTTAGTAAATAATAATAATAATAATAATAATCTTTATTTTATTCCGCCAGTCAATACAATATACATTTACATAGCATAATTATCTAATAACAATTAATATATACATGAAAAAATTGAGAAGTGAAATAGCTGAGAAATATCAATTGCATCAGAAAAAGTAAATAACAATCATATTAAATATTGGTGTTTAATAGGAAAGGCGAAACAAAAAAGGAGAGCATAGTAAGCTGACGCTTATTTTTAGTTAATGCTCCCTATTTCCTTTAAAGTTCAATTATGACAACAGTAAAGTATACAATAATTCAAATAGCACAATAATTCAATAGTATAAAAGGTCAAATGGTTATGAGACATATTACACTGATACATAGAAGGTTTCATTGCTTTGTAAGTAGAAACGTTCTACATTTGATTTTAAATAATTTTAAAGATTTTGCCTTTTTAACATCATCAGGAAATTCAGACCAAATTTTTACTGCATTGTATTTGATAGATCTCTGCCCAATTGACAATCGACACAAAGGTATACTCAGATCCTCTCTATGACGTGTTTCATAATTATGAAAATTCGAAAGACTCTGAAAATAGTCTTTAAATCTATCCAATTTAATCAATCTCATTGTAATCGAATACACAAAGTTTCCTGATATCAGTTTGTAATTATTATAGACATTAAGAATTTTAACCTCAGAAAATAAATGTGCCACGGGATCATAATATCTTTTACCAACAATATATCTAACAATTCTTTTCTGAAGACGATATATAGCATTCAGATTATAGTCAAAAGTATTACCCCAGACTAAGATTCCATATGTTATATAAGAATAAATGAAAGAGTAGTATAAATTTGTCAAAATTTGTTTGTTAACCAGATGACGTATTTTACCAATCATACCAATATTCCTTGACAGAGTGATTCTCAGCTGCTTTACGTGAAATGACCAGTTCAGATTTTCATCGATCCATATTCCTAAGAATTTGAATGAAGGCTCATTTCACAATATTACATTCGAATTACACACTATATTAAAACTTCGGTTAAGTCTAGCGGCAATTCGCTCACAATCAATAATGTGATACAGTAGTGGCTTGGGTTGGGTTGTTTTACCTCTGAGCGGCACTTTTTTGCACCCATGGGCTAAATGGCCAGGTCATATGGACCCCGAAGGCTCAGAGAAGGTTGGGGGAAGGGACCCACTAGAACAGCTGTTGGGAGACAGATGGTAGCCTCCCGTCAAGGCCATCCAGCGTATTCTTTAACGTGCACAGGGTATGGCTCTCCCACACACGGACCACGGCTTAACGTCCTATCCGACGGACGGCGGCCTTTCCAAGCCCATCGGTGTCCCCTAATGACCGTGGGCAAGGCGGAGGAATTTTGCGGAGATAAATCTCAACGCTGACCCAGCTGGGACTCGAACCTGGGAACTACAGATTACGAGCCTGGCACGCTACCGACTGAGCCACCTCCGCCCCTACAGTAGTGGCATTGACCAGTACGTTCACATTAGTGTAAGCTGATAGCCACTTATGGCAACCCTCGATCGAACAAATAGCTGAATGCGATCGACTGTTTAGTCGCTTCTGGGGGCGGCGGTGGCTCAATCGGTAGCGCGCCAGGCTCGTAATCTGTAGTTCCCAGGTTCGAGTCCCAGCTGGGTCAGCGTTAAGATTTATCTCCGCAAAATTCCCCGCCCTGCCTACGGTCAGTAGGGGACACCGATGGGCTTGGAAAGGCCGCCGTCCGTCGGATGGGACGTTAAGCCGTGGCCCTGTGTGCGGGAGAGCCATACCCTGTGCATGTTAAAGAACACGCTGGATGGCCTTGACGGGAGGCTACCATCTGTCTCCCAACAGCTGTTACAGTGGGTTCCCTCCCCCAAACTTCTCCGAGCCTTCGGGGTCCATGTGACCTGGCCATTTAGCCCATGGTGTGCAAAAAAAGTGCCGCTCAGAGGTAAAACAACACAACGTTAAAGGACACGCTGGATGGCATTGACGGGAGGCTACCATCTGTCTCCCAACAGCTGTTCCAGTGGGTCCCCTCCCCCAACTTTCTCTGAGCTTTCGGGGTCCTTGTGACTGGCCATTTAGCCCAATGTGTGCAAAAAAAGTGCCGCTCAGAAGTAAAACAATCCAACGTTAAAGAACACGCTGGATATCCTTGACGGGAGACTACCATCTGTCTCCCAACAGCTGTTCCAGTGGGTCCCCTCCCCCAACCTTCTCTGAGCTTTCGGGGTTCTTGTGACCTGGCCATTTAACCCAATGTGTGCAAAAAAGTGCCGCTCAGAGGTAAAACAACCCAACCCATAGTCACTTCTGTCCTAAGATATTGGAACCAACTTTGACATTGTAGTTCTGAGGTAAAGCAGAATAATTTTTCTGTGCTTGAATCTCCCACCTCCCCTTTCCATCTGCCCCCCAAAAGGAGAATTTTCCTAAGCAATAAGCGTTAAGACTAAAATTTGGTATAGAATTTCTCTTATTTCACTTAAAGCAACTTTTCGGTCAAACGATTTGATCTCTCTATAAACACACCCTGAGGGAAAAAACTCACCCCGTAAAAAGGTTAATTTGTAAAAGATGGATGATATCTAAAATGAAAGCTTTTCGCTTGGGAGTGTCGTGGGCTATCTCAAATTATTCAATTCAATTTAATTCAATTCAATTTTTATTCAACATAGATATATATCAATACAAAAATTTATGAAATATACCCAGCTAAAGCAACTGAATACTTGAGCGCTGGTGTATAGTTATGGCAAAAATATAAATACAAAAAATTAACAAGGCAACAATTGATAATTGAAACAAATCAATGAATGTAGAAGTCAAAAAATTGGTTTTACATACAGCTATCATTCATTGTTTAGTTTCCATTCAGAAAGAGATTTATTAAATAAATATTTAGAAGTAATTTTCTTTATTGTATCTGGAACACTGTTGTATAATTTATGCCCAATATAGTTTATATTACGGGTAGTAGCTTGCTTTGATATGCGTGGTATTTGCAATTTAAATGATGAGTCTCTAAGTGGTATATATGTCTGTCGAACCTGAAATAGATGTAAATTGAAATGGACATATTCAATAACTTTTAAAATGTAAATTTGAGACAGAGTCAGTAACCCCAACTTCTTAAATATAGGACGAGATTCAGAGAAGCGACCTCTATGGTCAATGATTCTAACTATAAATTTTTGCAGCCTGTTTAAATTTGTTTTTGCAGCTCCTCCCCAGGCTTTTATTGCATATTGTAGCTGACTATATACACAAGCAGAATACAACATTTTTAAACTTGTTTTATCGAGTAAGAATCTTAGTGTATAAAATTTTGCTATGAATGGTTTTATTTTGTCCACAGTATAATCAGTGTGATACTTCCATGAAAGGCTTTTATCAATAATCACTCCTAGGTATTTAATATGGTCAACCTTCGTAAGACGTTCGCAACTGCAATTTAGGATGTTGTAACAGTCCTTGTGATGAGAAACCACTCCAGAATCACTGCTACCATCAGTTGATGCCTTCAACTGGAATTTTATATAGCATGTTTTAGCTGTATTTAAACTTAATTTATTCAACATTAGCCATTGATAAAAACGATGAATATTCTAAAAAAAAATATTCTAAAAACGATAAAATTCCGCATCTTGGAAATGAAGCAAGTAAACAAAACAAGAGGTGACTTACTTCCGCTTCTTGGAACTGAGGCAACTACACAAAACAAGCGGTGACTTGCTTCCGCTTCTTGGAACTGAAGCAAGTAAACATAACAAGCGGCGACTTGCTTCCGCTTCTTGGAACTGAAGCAAATAAACAAAACAAGCGGCGACTTGATTCCGCTTCTTGGAACTGAAGCAAGTAAACCAAACAAGCGGCGACTTGCTTCCGCTTCTTGGAACTGAAGCAAGTAAACAAAACAAGCGGCGACTTGCTTCCGCTTCTTGGAACTGAAGCAAATAGACCAAACAAGCGGCGACTTGCTTCCGCTTCTTGGAACTGAAGCAAGTAAACAAAACAAGCGGCGACTTGCTTCCGCTTCTTGGAACTGAAGCAAATAGACCAAACAAGCGGCGACTTGCTTCCGCTTCTTGGAACTGAAGCAAATAAACCAAACAAGTGGCGACTTGCTTCTGCTTCTTGGAATTGAAGCAAATAAACCAAACAAGCGGCGACTTGCTTCCGCTTCTTGGAACTGAAGCAAATAAACAAAACAAGCGGCGACTTGCTTCCGCTTCTTGGAACTGAAGCAAATAAACCAAACAAGTGGCGACTTGCTTCCGCTTCTTGGAACTGAAGCAAATAAACAAAACAAGCGGCGACTTGCTTCCGCTTCTTGGAACTGAAGCAAATAAACAAAACAAGCGGCGACTTGCTTCCGCTTCTTGGAACTGAAGCAAATAAACAAAACAAGCGGCGACTTGCTTCCGCTTCTTGGAACTGAAGCAAATAAACAAAACAGCAGGCGACTTGCTTCCACTTCTTGGAACTGAAGCAAATAAACAAAACAAGCGGCGACTTGCTTCCGCTTCTTGGAACTGAAGCAAATAAACAAAACAAGCGGCGACTTGCTTCCGCTTCTTGGAACTGAAGCAAATAAACCAAACAAGCGGCGACTTGCTTCCGCTTCTTGGAACTGAAGCAAATAAACCAAAGAAGCGGCGACTTGCTTCCGCTTCTTGGAACTGAAGCAAATAAACCAAACAAGCGGCGACATGCTTCCGCTTCTTGGAACTGAAGCAAATAAACAAAACAAGCGGCGACTTGATTCCGCTTCTTGGAACTAAAGCAAGTAAACCAAACAAGCGGTGACTTGATTCCGCTTCTTGGAACTGAAGCAAGTAAACAAAACAAGCGGTGACTTACTTCCGCTTCTTGGAACTGAAGCAAATAAACAAAACAAGCGGCGACTTGCTTCCGCTTCTTGGAACTGAAGCAAATAAACAAAACAAGCGGCGACTTGCTTCCGCTTCTTGGAACTGAAGCAAATAAACAAAACAAGCGGCGACTTGCTTCCGCTTCTTGGAACTGAAGCAAATAAACAAAACAAGAGGCGACTTGCTTCCTCTTCTTGGAACTGAAGCAAATAAACAAAACAAGCGGCGACTTGCTTCCGCTTCTTGGAACTGAAGCAAATAAACAAAACAAGCGGCGACTTGCTTCCGCTTCTTGGAACTGAAGCAAATAAACCAAACAAGTGGCGACTTGCTTCCGCTTCTTGGAACTGAAGCAAATAAACAAAACAAGCGGCGACTTGCTTCCGCTTCTTGGAACTGAAGCAAATAAACAAAACAAGCGGCGACTTGCTTCCACTTTTTGGAACTGAAGCAAGTAAACCAAACAGCAAGCGACTTGCTTCCACTTCTTGGAACTGAAGCAAATAAACAAAACAAGCGGCGACTTGCTTCCGCTTCTTGGAACTGAAGCAAATAAACCAAACAAGCGGCGACTTGCTTCCGCTTCTTGGAACTGAAGCAAATAAACCAAACAAGCGGCGACTTGCTTCCGCTTCTTGGAACTGAAGCAAATAAACCAAACAAGCGGCGACTTGCTTCCGCTTCTTGGAACTGAAGCAAATAAACCAAACAAGCGGCGACATGCTTCCGCTTCTTGGAACTGAAGCAAATAAACAAAACAAGCGGCGACTTGATTCCGCTTCTTGGAACTAAAGCAAGTAAACCAAACAAGCGGCGACTTGCTTCCGCTTCTTGGAACTGAAGCAAATAAACCAAACAAGCGGCGACATGCTTCCGCTTCTTGGAACTGAAGCAAATAAACAAAACAAGCGGCGACTTGATTCCGCTTCTTGGAACTAAAGCAAGTAAACAAAACAAGCGGCGACTTGCTTCCGCTTCTTGGAACTGAAGCAAATAAACCAAACAAGCGGCGACTTGCTTCCGCTTCTTGGAACTGAAGCAAATAAACCAAACAAGCGGCGACTTGCTTCCGCTTCTTGGAACTGAAGCAAATAAACCAAACAAGCGGCGACTTGCTTCCGCTTCTTGGAACTGAAGCAAATAAACCAAACAAGCGGCGACATGCTTCCGCTTCTTGGAACTGAAGCAAATAAACAAAACAAGCGGCGACTTGATTCCGCTTCTTGGAACTAAAGCAAGTAAACCAAACAAGCGGCGACTTGCTTCCGCTTCTTGGAACTGAAGCAAATAAACCAAACAAGCGGCGACTTGCTTCCGCTTCTTGGAACTGAAGCAAATAAACCAAACAAGCGGCGACATGCTTCCGCTTCTTGGAACTGAAGCAAATAAACAAAACAAGCGGCGACTTGCTTCCGCTTCTTGGAACTGAAGCAAATAAACAAAACAAGCGGCGACTTGCTTCCGCTTCTTGGAACTGAAGCAAATAAACAAAACAAGCGGCGACTTGCTTCCGCTTCTTGGAACTGAAGCAAATAAACCAAACAAGTGGCGACTTGCTTCCGCTTCTTGGAACTGAAGCAAATAAACAAAACAAGCGGCGACTTGCTTCCGCTTCTTGGAACTGAAGCAAATAAACAAAACAAGCGGCGACTTGCTTCCGCTTTTTGGAACTGAAGCAAGTAAACCAAACAGCAAGCGACTTGCTTCCACTTCTTGGAACTGAAGCAAATAAACAAAACAAGCGGCGACTTGCTTCCGCTTCTTGGAACTGAAGCAAATAAACCAAACAAGCGGCGACTTGCTTCCGCTTCTTGGAACTGAAGCAAATAAACCAAACAAGCGGCGACTTGCTTCCGCTTCTTGGAACTGAAGCAAATAAACCAAACAAGCGGCGACTTGCTTCCGCTTCTTGGAACTGAAGCAAATAAACCAAACAAGCGGCGACATGCTTCCGCTTCTTGGAACTGAAGCAAATAAACAAAACAAGCGGCGACTTGATTCCGCTTCTTGGAACTAAAGCAAGTAAACGAAACAAGCGGCGACTTGCTTCCGCTTCTTGGAACTGAAGCAAATAAACCAAACAAGCGGCGACTTGCTTCCGCTTCTTGGAACTGAAGCAAATAAACAAAACAAGCGGCGACTTGCTTCCGCTTCTTGGAACTGAAGCAAATAAACCAAAGAAGCGGCGACTTGCTTCCGCTTCTTGGAACTGAAGCAAATAAACCAAACAAGCGGCGACATGCTTCCGCTTCTTGGAACTGAAGCAAATAAACAAAACAAGCGGCGACTTGATTCCGCTTCTTGGAACTAAAGCAAGTAAACCAAACAAGCGGTGACTTGATTCCGCTTCTTGGAACTGAAGCAAGTAAACAAAACAAGCGGTGACTTACTTCCGCTTCTTGGAACTGAAGCAAATAAACAAAACAAGCGGCGACTTGCTTCCGCTTCTTGGAACTGAAGCAAATAAACAAAACAAGCGGCGACTTGCTTCCGCTTCTTGGAACTGAAGCAAATAAACAAAACAAGCGGCGACTTGCTTCCGCTTCTTGGAACTGAAGCAAATAAACAAAACAAGAGGCGACTTGCTTCCTCTTCTTGGAACTGAAGCAAATAAACAAAACAAGCGGCGACTTGCTTCCGCTTCTTGGAACTGAAGCAAATAAACAAAACAAGCGGCGACTTGCTTCCGCTTCTTGGAACTGAAGCAAATAAACCAAACAAGTGGCGACTTGCTTCCGCTTCTTGGAACTGAAGCAAATAAACAAAACAAGCGGCGACTTGCTTCCGCTTCTTGGAACTGAAGCAAATAAACAAAACAAGCGGCGACTTGCTTCCGCTTTTTGGAACTGAAGCAAGTAAACCAAACAGCAAGCGACTTGCTTCCACTTCTTGGAACTGAAGCAAATAAACAAAACAAGCGGCGACTTGCTTCCGCTTCTTGGAACTGAAGCAAATAAACCAAACAAGCGGCGACTTGCTTCCGCTTCTTGGAACTGAAGCAAATAAACCAAACAAGCGGCGACTTGCTTCCGCTTCTTGGAACTGAAGCAAATAAACCAAACAAGCGGCGACTTGCTTCCGCTTCTTGGAACTGAAGCAAATAAACCAAACAAGCGGCGACATGCTTCCGCTTCTTGGAACTGAAGCAAATAAACAAAACAAGCGGCGACTTGATTCCGCTTCTTGGAACTAAAGCAAGTAAACCAAACAAGCGGCGACTTGCTTCCGCTTCTTGGAACTGAAGCAAATAAACCAAACAAGCGGCGACATGCTTCCGCTTCTTGGAACTGAAGCAAATAAACAAAACAAGCGGCGACTTGCTTCCGCTTCTTGGAACTGAAGCAAATAAACAAAACAAGCGGCGACTTGCTTCCGCTTCTTGGAACTGAAGCAAATAAACCAAACAAGCGGCGACTTGCTTCCGCTTCTTGGAACTGAAGCAAATAAACCAAACAAGCGGCGACTTGCTTCCGCTTCTTGGAACTGAAGCAAATAAACCAAACAAGCGGCGACTTGCTTCCGCTTCTTGGAACTGAAGCAAATAAACCAAACAAGCGGCGACATGCTTCCGCTTCTTGGAACTGAAGCAAATAAACAAAACAAGCGGCGACTTGATTCCGCTTCTTGGAACTAAAGCAAGTAAACCAAACAAGCGGCGACTTGCTTCCGCTTCTTGGAACTGAAGCAAATAAACCAAACAAGCGGCGACTTGCTTCCGCTTCTTGGAACTGAAGCAAATAAACCAAACAAGCGGCGACATGCTTCCGCTTCTTGGAACTGAAGCAAATAAACAAAACAAGCGGCGACTTGCTTCCGCTTCTTGGAACTGAAGCAAATAAACAAAACAAGCGGCGACTTGCTTCCGCTTCTTGGAACTGAAGCAAATAAACAAAACAAGCGGCGACTTGCTTCCGCTTCTTGGAACTGAAGCAAATAAACCAAACAAGTGGCGACTTGCTTCCGCTTCTTGGAACTGAAGCAAATAAACAAAACAAGCGGCGACTTGCTTCCGCTTCTTGGAACTGAAGCAAATAAACAAAACAAGCGGCGACTTGCTTCCGCTTTTTGGAACTGAAGCAAGTAAACCAAACAGCAAGCGACTTGCTTCCACTTCTTGGAACTGAAGCAAATAAACAAAACAAGCGGCGATTTGCTTCCGCTTCTTGGAACTGAAGCAAATAAACCAAACAAGCGGCGACTTGCTTCCGCTTCTTGGAACTGAAGCAAATAAACCAAACAAGCGGCGACTTGCTTCCGCTTCTTGGAACTGAAGCAAATAAACCAAACAAGCGGCGACTTGCTTCCGCTTCTTGGAACTGAAGCAAATAAACCAAACAAGCGGCGACATGCTTCCGCTTCTTGGAACTGAAGCAAATAAACAAAACAAGCGGCGACTTGATTCCGCTTCTTGGAACTAAAGCAAGTAAACGAAACAAGCGGCGACTTGCTTCCGCTTCTTGGAACTGAAGCAAATAAACCAAACAAGCGGCGACTTGCTTCCGCTTCTTGGAACTGAAGCAAATAAACAAAACAAGCGGCGACTTGCTTCCGCTTCTTGGAACTGAAGGAAATAAACCAAACAAGTGGCGACTTGCTTCCGCTTCTTGGAACTGAAGCAAATAAACAAAACAAGCGGCGACTTGCTTCCGCTTCTTGGAACTGAAGCAAATAAACAAAACAAGCGGCGACTTGCTTCCGCTTCTTGGAACTGAAGCAAATAAACAAAACAAGCGGCGACTTGCTTCCGCTTCTTGGAACTGAAGCAAATAAACAAAACAGCAGGCGACTTGCTTCCACTTCTTGGAACTGAAGCAAATAAACAAAACAAGCGGCGACTTGCTTCCGCTTCTTGGAACTGAAGCAAATAAACCAAACAAGCGGCGACTTGCTTCCGCTTCTTGGAACTGAAGCAAATAAACCAAACAAGCGGCGACTTGCTTCCGCTTCTTGGAACTGAAGCAAATAAACCAAACAAGCGGCGACTTGCTTCCGCTTCTTGGAACTGAAGCAAATAAACCAAAGAAGCGGCGACTTGCTTCCGCTTCTTGGAACTGAAGCAAATAAACCAAACAAGCGGCGACATGCTTCCGCTTCTTGGAACTGAAGCAAATAAACAAAACAAGCGGCGACTTGATTCCGCTTCTTGGAACTAAAGCAAGTAAACCAAACAAGCGGTGACTTGATTCCGCTTCTTGGAACTGAAGCAAGTAAACAAAACAAGCGGTGACTTACTTCCGCTTCTTGGAACTGAAGCAAATAAACAAAACAAGCGGCGACTTGCTTCCGCTTCTTGGAACTGAAGCAAATAAACAAAACAAGCGGCGACTTGCTTCCGCTTCTTGGAACTGAAGCAAATAAACAAAACAAGAGGCGACTTGCTTCCTCTTCTTGGAACTGAAGCAAATAAACAAAACAAGCGGCGACTTGCTTCCGCTTCTTGGAACTGAAGCAAATAAACAAAACAAGCGGCGACTTGCTTCCGCTTCTTGGAACTGAAGCAAATAAACAAAACAAGCGGCGACTTGCTTCCGCTTTTTGGAACTGAAGCAAGTAAACCAAACAGCAAGCGACTTGCTTCCACTTCTTGGAACTGAAGCAAATAAACAAAACAAGCGGCGACTTGCTTCCGCTTCTTGGAACTGAAGCAAATAAACCAAACAAGCGGCGACTTGCTTCCGCTTCTTGGAACTGAAGCAAATAAACCAAACAAGCGGCGACTTGCTTCCGCTTCTTGGAACTGAAGCAAATAAACCAAACAAGCGGCGACTTGCTTCCGCTTCTTGGAACTGAAGCAAATAAACCAAACAAGCGGCGACATGCTTCCGCTTCTTGGAACTGAAGCAAATAAACAAAACAAGCGGCGACTTGATTCCGCTTCTTGGAACTAAAGCAAGTAAACGAAACAAGCGGCGACTTGCTTCCGCTTCTTGGAACTGAAGCAAATAAACCAAACAAGCGGCGACTTGCTTCCGCTTCTTGGAACTGAAGCAAATAAACAAAACAAGCGGCGACTTGCTTCCGCTTCTTGGAACTGAAGCAAATAAACCAAAGAAGCGGCGACTTGCTTCCGCTTCTTGGAACTGAAGCAAATAAACCAAACAAGCGGCGACATGCTTCCGCTTCTTGGAACTGAAGCAAATAAACAAAACAAGCGGCGACTTGATTCCGCTTCTTGGAACTAAAGCAAGTAAACCAAACAAGCGGTGACTTGATTCCGCTTCTTGGAACTGAAGCAAGTAAACAAAACAAGCGGTGACTTACTTCCGCTTCTTGGAACTGAAGCAAATAAACAAAACAAGCGGCGACTTGCTTCCGCTTCTTGGAACTGAAGCAAATAAACAAAACAAGCGGCGACTTGCTTCCGCTTCTTGGAACTGAAGCAAATAAACAAAACAAGCGGCGACTTGCTTCCGCTTCTTGGAACTGAAGCAAATAAACAAAACAAGAGGCGACTTGCTTCCTCTTTTTGGAACTGAAGCAAATAAACAAAACAAGCGGCGACTTGCTTCCGCTTCTTGGAACTGAAGCAAATAAACAAAACAAGCGGCGACTTGCTTCCGCTTCTTGGAACTGAAGCAAATAAACCAAACAAGTGGCGACTTGCTTCCGCTTCTTGGAACTGAAGCAAATAAACAAAACAAGCGGCGACTTGCTTCCGCTTCTTGGAACTGAAGCAAATAAACAAAACAAGCGGCGACTTGCTTCCGCTTTTTGGAACTGAAGCAAGTAAACCAAACAGCAAGCGACTTGCTTCCACTTCTTGGAACTGAAGCAAATAAACAAAACAAGCGGCGACTTGCTTCCGCTTCTTGGAACTGAAGCAAATAAACCAAACAAGCGGCGACTTGCTTCCGCTTCTTGGAACTGAAGCAAATAAACCAAACAAGCGGCGACTTGCTTCCGCTTCTTGGAACTGAAGCAAATAAACCAAACAAGCGGCGACTTGCTTCCGCTTCTTGGAACTGAAGCAAATAAACCAAACAAGCGGCGACATGCTTCCGCTTCTTGGAACTGAAGCAAATAAACAAAACAAGCGGCGACTTGATTCCGCTTCTTGGAACTAAAGCAAGTAAACCAAACAAGCGGCGACTTGCTTCCGCTTCTTGGAACTGAAGCAAATAAACCAAACAAGCGGCGACATGCTTCCGCTTCTTGGAACTGAAGCAAATAAACAAAACAAGCGGCGACTTGCTTCCGCTTCTTGGAACTGAAGCAAATAAACAAAACAAGCGGCGACTTGCTTCCGCTTCTTGGAACTGAAGCAAATAAACCAAACAAGCGGCGACTTGCTTCCGCTTCTTGGAACTGAAGCAAATAAACCAAACAAGCGGCGACTTGCTTCCGCTTCTTGGAACTGAAGCAAATAAACCAAACAAGCGGCGACTTGCTTCCGCTTCTTGGAACTGAAGCAAATAAACCAAACAAGCGGCGACATGCTTCCGCTTCTTGGAACTGAAGCAAATAAACAAAACAAGCGGCGACTTGATTCCGCTTCTTGGAACTAAAGCAAGTAAACCAAACAAGCGGCGACTTGCTTCCGCTTCTTGGAACTGAAGCAAATAAACCAAACAAGCGGCGACTTGCTTCCGCTTCTTGGAACTGAAGCAAATAAACCAAACAAGCGGCGACATGCTTCCGCTTCTTGGAACTGAAGCAAATAAACAAAACAAGCGGCGACTTGCTTCCGCTTCTTGGAACTGAAGCAAATATACAAAACAAGCGGCGACTTGCTTCCGCTTCTTGGAACTGAAGCAAATAAACAAAACAAGCGGCGACTTGCTTCCGCTTCTTGGAACTGAAGCAAATAAACCAAACAAGTGGCGACTTGCTTCCGCTTCTTGGAACTGAAGCAAATAAACAAAACAAGCGGCGACTTGCTTCCGCTTCTTGGAACTGAAGCAAATAAACAAAACAAGCGGCGACTTGCTTCCGCTTTTTGGAACTGAAGCAAGTAAACCAAACAGCAAGCGACTTGCTTCCACTTCTTGGAACTGAAGCAAATAAACAAAACAAGCGGCGATTTGCTTCCGCTTCTTGGAACTGAAGCAAATAAACCAAACAAGCGGCGACTTGCTTCCGCTTCTTGGAACTGAAGCAAATAAACCAAACAAGCGGCGACTTGCTTCCGCTTCTTGGAACTGAAGCAAATAAACCAAACAAGCGGCGACTTGCTTCCGCTTCTTGGAACTGAAGCAAATAAACCAAACAAGCGGCGACATGCTTCCGCTTCTTGGAACTGAAGCAAATAAACAAAACAAGCGGCGACTTGATTCCGCTTCTTGGAACTAAAGCAAGTAAACGAAACAAGCGGCGACTTGCTTCCGCTTCTTGGAACTGAAGCAAATAAACCAAACAAGCGGCGACTTGCTTCCGCTTCTTGGAACTGAAGCAAATAAACAAAACAAGCGGCGACTTGCTTCCGCTTCTTGGAACTGAAGGAAATAAACCAAACAAGTGGCGACTTGCTTCCGCTTCTTGGAACTGAAGCAAATAAACAAAACAAGCGGCGACTTGCTTCCGCTTCTTGGAACTGAAGCAAATAAACAAAACAAGCGGCGACTTGCTTCCGCTTCTTGGAACTGAAGCAAATAAACAAAACAAGCGGCGACTTGCTTCCGCTTCTTGGAACTGAAGCAAATAAACAAAACAGCAGGCGACTTGCTTCCACTTCTTGGAACTGAAGCAAATAAACAAAACAAGCGGCGACTTGCTTCCGCTTCTTGGAACTGAAGCAAATAAACCAAACAAGCGGCGACTTGCTTCCGCTTCTTGGAACTGAAGCAAATAAACCAAACAAGCGGCGACTTGCTTCCGCTTCTTGGAACTGAAGCAAATAAACCAAACAAGCGGCGACTTGCTTCCGCTTCTTGGAACTGAAGCAAATAAACCAAAGAAGCGGCGACTTGCTTCCGCTTCTTGGAACTGAAGCAAATAAACCAAACAAGCGGCGACATGCTTCCGCTTCTTGGAACTGAAGCAAATAAACAAAACAAGCGGCGACTTGATTCCGCTTCTTGGAACTAAAGCAAGTAAACCAAACAAGCGGTGACTTGATTCCGCTTCTTGGAACTGAAGCAAGTAAACAAAACAAGCGGTGACTTACTTCCGCTTCTTGGAACTGAAGCAAATAAACAAAACAAGCGGCGACTTGCTTCCGCTTCTTGGAACTGAAGCAAATAAACAAAACAAGCGGCGACTTGCTTCCGCTTCTTGGAACTGAAGCAAATAAACAAAACAAGCGGCGACTTGCTTCCGCTTCTTGGAACTGAAGCAAATAAACAAAACAAGAGGCGACTTGCTTCCTCTTCTTGGAACTGAAGCAAATAAACAAAACAAGCGGCGACTTGCTTCCGCTTCTTGGAACTGAAGCAAATAAACAAAACAAGCGGCGACTTGCTTCCGCTTCTTGGAACTGAAGCAAATAAACCAAACAAGTGGCGACTTGCTTCCGCTTCTTGGAACTGAAGCAAATAAACAAAACAAGCGGCGACTTGCTTCCGCTTCTTGGAACTGAAGCAAATAAACAAAACAAGCGGCGACTTGCTTCCGCTTTTTGGAACTGAAGCAAGTAAACCAAACAGCAAGCGACTTGCTTCCACTTCTTGGAACTGAAGCAAATAAACAAAACAAGCGGCGACTTGCTTCCGCTTCTTGGAACTGAAGCAAATAAACCAAACAAGCGGCGACTTGCTTCCGCTTCTTGGAACTGAAGCAAATAAACCAAACAAGCGGCGACTTGCTTCCGCTTCTTGGAACTGAAGCAAATAAACCAAACAAGCGGCGACTTGCTTCCGCTTCTTGGAACTGAAGCAAATAAACCAAACAAGCGGCGACATGCTTCCGCTTCTTGGAACTGAAGCAAATAAACAAAACAAGCGGCGACTTGATTCCGCTTCTTGGAACTAAAGCAAGTAAACCAAACAAGCGGCGACTTGCTTCCGCTTCTTGGAACTGAAGCAAATAAACCAAACAAGCGGCGACATGCTTCCGCTTCTTGGAACTGAAGCAAATAAACAAAACAAGCGGCGACTTGCTTCCGCTTCTTGGAACTGAAGCAAATAAACAAAACAAGCGGCGACTTGCTTCCGCTTCTTGGAACTGAAGCAAATAAACCAAACAAGCGGCGACTTGCTTCCGCTTCTTGGAACTGAAGCAAATAAACCAAACAAGCGGCGACTTGCTTCCGCTTCTTGGAACTGAAGCAAATAAACCAAACAAGCGGCGACTTGCTTCCGCTTCTTGGAACTGAAGCAAATAAACCAAACAAGCGGCGACATGCTTCCGCTTCTTGGAACTGAAGCAAATAAACAAAACAAGCGGCGACTTGATTCCGCTTCTTGGAACTAAAGCAAGTAAACCAAACAAGCGGCGACTTGCTTCCGCTTCTTGGAACTGAAGCAAATAAACCAAACAAGCGGCGACTTGCTTCCGCTTCTTGGAACTGAAGCAAATAAACCAAACAAGCGGCGACATGCTTCCGCTTCTTGGAACTGAAGCAAATAAACAAAACAAGCGGCGACTTGCTTCCGCTTCTTGGAACTGAAGCAAATAAACAAAACAAGCGGCGACTTGCTTCCGCTTCTTGGAACTGAAGCAAATAAACAAAACAAGCGGCGACTTGCTTCCGCTTCTTGGAACTGAAGCAAATAAACCAAACAAGTGGCGACTTGCTTCCGCTTCTTGGAACTGAAGCAAATAAACAAAACAAGCGGCGACTTGCTTCCGCTTCTTGGAACTGAAGCAAATAAACAAAACAAGCGGCGACTTGCTTCCGCTTTTTGGAACTGAAGCAAGTAAACCAAACAGCAAGCGACTTGCTTCCACTTCTTGGAACTGAAGCAAATAAACAAAACAAGCGGCGACTTGCTTCCGCTTCTTGGAACTGAAGCAAATAAACCAAACAAGCGGCGACTTGCTTCCGCTTCTTGGAACTGAAGCAAATAAACCAAACAAGCGGCGACTTGCTTCCGCTTCTTGGAACTGAAGCAAATAAACCAAACAAGCGGCGACTTGCTTCCGCTTCTTGGAACTGAAGCAAATAAACCAAACAAGCGGCGACATGCTTCCGCTTCTTGGAACTGAAGCAAATAAACAAAACAAGCGACGACTTGATTCCGCTTCTTGGAACTAAAGCAAGTAAACGAAACAAGCGGCGACTTGCTTCCGCTTCTTGGAACTGAAGCAAATAAACAAAACAAGCGGCGACTTGCTTCCACTTCTTGGAACTGAAGCAAGTAAACCAAACAAACGGTGACTTGATTCCGCTTCTTGGAACTGAAGCAAGTAAACAAAACAAGCGGTGACTTACTTCCGCTCCTTGGAACTGAAGCAAATAAACAAAACAAGCGGCGACTTGCTTCTGCTTCTTGGAACTGAAGCAAATAAACAAAACAAGCGGCGACTTGCTTCCGCTTCTTGGAACTGAAGCAAATAAACAAAACAAGCTGCGACTTGCTTCCGCTTCTTGGAACTGAAGCAAATAAACAAAACAAGCGGCGACTTGCTTCCGCTTCTTGGAACTGAAGCAAATAAACAAAACAAGAGGCGACTTGCTTCCTCTTCTTGGAACTGAAGCAAATAAACAAAACAAGCGGCGACTTGCTTCCGCTTCTTGGAACTGAAGCAAATAAACAAAACAAGCGGCGACTTGCTTCCGCTTCTTGGAACTGAAGCAAATAAACCAAACAAGTGGCGACTTGCTTCCGCTTCTTGGAACTGAAGCAAATAAACAAAACAAGCGGCGACTTGCTTCCGCTTCTTGGAACTGAAGCAAATAAACAAAACAAGCGGCGACTTGCTTCCGCTTTTTGGAACTGAAGCAAGTAAACCAAACAGCAAGCGACTTGCTTCCACTTCTTGGAACTGAAGCAAATAAACAAAACAAGCGGCGACTTGCTTCCGCTTCTTGGAACTGAAGCAAATAAACAAAACAAGCGGCGACTTGCTTCCGCTTCTTGGAACTGAAGCAAATAAACCAAACAAGTGGCGACTTGCTTCCGCTTCTTGGAACTGAAGCAAATAAACAAAACAAGCGGCGACTTGCTTCTGCTTCTTGGAACTGAAGCAAATAAACAAAACAAGCGGCGACTTGCTTCCGCTTCTTGGAACTGAAGCAAATAAACAAAACAAGCGGCGACTTGCTTCCGCTTCTTGGAACTGAAGCAAATAAACAAAACAGCAGGCGACTTGCTTCCACTTCTTGGAACTGAAGCAAATAAACCAAACAAGCGGCGACTTGCTTCCGCTTCTTGGAACTGAAGCAAATAAACCAAACAAGCGGCGACTTGCTTCCGCTTCTTGGAACTGAAGCAAATAAACCAAACAAGCGGCGACATGCTTCCGCTTCTTGGAACTGAAGCAAATAAACAAAACAAGCGGCGACTTGATTCCGCTTCTTGGAACTGAAGCAAGTAAACCAAACAAACGGTGACTTGATTCCGCTTCTTGGAACTGAAGCAAGTAAACAAAACAAGCGGTGACTTACTTCCGCTCCTTGGAACTGAAGCAAATAAACAAAACAAGCGGTGACTTGCTTCCGCTTCTTGGAACTGAAGCAAATAAACAAAACAAGCGGCGACTTGCTTCCGCTTCTTGGAACTGAAGCAAATAAACAAAACAAGCGGCGACTTGCTTCCGCTTCTTGGAACTGAAGCAAATAAACAAAACAAGAGGCGACTTGCTTCCTCTTCTTGGAACTGAAGCAAATAAACAAAACAAGCGGCGACTTGCTTCCGCTTCTTGGAACTGAAGCAAATAAACAAAACAAGTGGCGACTTGCTTCCGCTTCTTGGAACTGAAGCAAATAAACAAAACAAGCGGCGACTTGCTTCCGCTTCTTGGAACTGAAGCAAATAAACAAAACAAGCGGCGACTTGCTTCCGCTTTTTGGAACTGAAGCAAGTAAACCAAACAGCAGGCGACTTGCTTCCACTTCTTGGAACTGAAGCAAATAAACAAAACAAGCGGCGACTTGCTTCCGCTTCTTGGAACTGAAGCAAATAAACCAAACAAGCGGCGACTTGCTTCCGCTTCTTGGAACTGAAGCAAATAAACCAAACAAGCGGCGACTTGCTTCCGCTTCTTGGAACTGAAGCAAATAAACCAAACAAGCGGCGACTTGCTTCCGCTTCTTGGAACTGAAGCAAACAAACCAAACAAGCGGCGACTTGCTTCCGCTTCTTGGAACTGAAGCAAATAAACCAAACAAGCGGCGACTTGCTTCCGCTTCTTGGAACTGAAGCAAATAAACCAAACAAGCGGCGACATGCTTCCGCTTCTTGGAACTGAAGCAAATAAACAAAACAAGCGACGGCTTGATTCCGCTTCTTGGAACTGAAGCAAGTAAACCAAACAAGCGGTGACTTGATTCCGCTTCTTGGAACTGAAGCAAATAAACAAAACAAGCGGCGACTTGCTTCCGCTTCTTGGTACTGAAGCAAATAAACAAAACAAGCGGCGACTTGCTTACGTTTCTTGGAACTGAAGCAAATAAACAAAACAAGCGGCGACTTGCTTCCGCTTCTTGGAACTGAAGCAAATAAACAAAAGAGGCGACTTGCTTCCGCTTCTTGGAACTGAAGCAAATAAACAAAACTAGCGGCGACTTGCTTCCGCTTCTTGGAACTGAAGCAAATAAACAAAACAAGAGGCGACTTGCTTCCGCTTCTTGGAACTGAAGCAAATAAACAAAACAAGCGGCGACTTGCTTCCGCTTCTTGGAACTGAAGCAAGTAAACAAAACAAGCGGCGACTTGCTTCCGCTTCTTGGAACTGAAGCAAGTAAACAAAACAAGCGGCGACTTGCTTCCGCTTCTTGGAACTGAAGGAAGTAAACCAAACAAGCGGCGACTTGCTTCCGCTTCTTGGAACTGAAGCAAATAAACAAAACAAGAGGCCACTTTCTTCCGCTTCTTGGAACTGAAGCAAATAAACAAAACAAGCGGCGACTGGCTTCCGCTTCTTGGAACTGAAGCAAATAAACAAAACAAGCTGCGACTAGCTTCCGCTTGTTGGAACTGAAGCAAATAAACCAAACAAGCGGCGACTTGCTTCTGCTTCTTGTAACTGAAGGAAATAAACCAAACAAGCGGCGACTTGCTTCCGCTTCTTGGAACTGAAGCAAATAAACCAAACAAGTGGCGACTTGCTTCCGCTTCTTGGAACTGAAGCAAATAAACAAAACAAGCGGCGACTTGCTTCCGCTTTTTGGAACTGAAGCAAGTAAACCAAACAGCAGGCGACTTGCTTCCACTTCTTGGAACTGAAGCAAATAAACAAAACAAGCGGCGACTTGCTTCCGCTTCTTGGAACTGAAGCAAATAAACAAAACAAGCGGCGACTTGCTTCCGCTTCTTGGAACTGAAGCAAATAAACCAAACAAGTGGCGACTTGCTTCCGCTTCTTGGAACTGAAGCAAATAAACAATACAAGCGGCGACTTGCTTCCGCTTCTTGGAACTGAAGCAAATAAACAAAACAAGCGGCGACTTGCTTCCGCTTCTTGGAACTGAAGCAAATAAACAAAACAAGCGGCGACTTGCTTCCGCTTCTTGGAACTGAAGCAAATAAACAAAACAGCAGGCGACTTGCTTCCACTTCTTGGAACTGAAGCAAATAAACAAAACAAGCGGCGACTTGCTTCCGCTTCTTGGAACTGAAGCAAATAAACCAAACAAGCGGCGACTTGCTTCCGCTTCTTGGAACTGAAGCAAATAAACCAAACAAGCGGCGACTTGCTTCCGCTTCTTGGAACTGAAGCAAATAAACCAAACAAGCGGCGACTTGCTTCCGCTTCTTGGAACTGAAGCAAATAAACCAAACAAGCGGCGACTTGCTTCCGCTTCTTGGAACTGAAGCAAATAAACCAAACAAGCGGCGACATGCTTCCGCTTCTTGGAACTGAAGCAAATAAACAAAACAAGCGGCGACTTGATTCCGTTTCTTGGAACTGAAGCAAGTAAACCAAACAAGCGGTGACTTGATTCCGCTTCTTGGAACTGAAGCAAATAAACAAAACAAGCGGCGACTTGCTTCCGCTTCTTGAAACTGAAGCAAGTAAACCAAACAGCAGGCGACTTGCTTCCACTTCTTGGAACTGAAGCAAATAAACAAAACAAGCGGCGACTTGCTTCCGCTTCTTGGAACTGAAGCAAATAAACCAAACAAGCGGCGACTTGCTTCCGCTTCTTGGAACTGAAGCAAATAAACAAAACAAGCTGCGACTTGCTTCCGCTCCTTGGAACTGAAGCAAATAAACAAAACAAGCGGTGACTTGCGTCCGCTTCTTGGAACTGAAGCAAATAAACCAAACAAGCGGCGACTTGCTTCCGCTCCTTGGAACTGAAGCAAATAAACAAAACAAGCGGTGACTTGCGTCCGCTTCTTGGAACTGAAGCAAATAAACAAAACAAGCGGCGACTTGCTTCCGCTTCTTGGAACTGAAGCAAATAAACCAAACAAGCGGTGACTTGCGTCCGCTTCTTGGAACTGAAGCAAATAAACAAAACAAGCTGCGACTTGCTTCCGCTTCTTGGAACTGAAGCAAATAAACAAAACAAGCGGTGACTTGCGTCCGCTTCTTGGAACTGAAGCAAATAAACCAAACAAGCGGCGACTTGCTTCCGCTCCTTGGAACTGAAGCAAATAAACAAAACAAGCGGCGACTTGCTTCCGCTTCTTGGAACTGAAGCAAATAAACAAAACAAGCGGCGACTTGCTTCCGCTTCTTGGAACTGAAGCAAATAAACAAAACAAGCGGTGACTTGCGTCCGCTTCTTGGAACTGAAGCAAATAAACCAAACAAGCGGCGACTTGCTTCCGCTCCTTGGAACTGAAGCAAATAAACAAAACAAGCGGTGACTTGCGTCCGCTTCTTGGAACTGAAGCAAATAAACAAAACAAGCTGCGACTTGCTTCCGCTCCTTGGAACTGAAGCAAATAAACAAAACAAGCGGTGACTTGCGTCCGCTTCTTGGAACTGAAGCAAATAAACAAAACAAGCGGCGACTTGCTTCCGCTTCTTGGAACTGAAGCAAATAAACAAAACAAGCTGCAACTTTCTTCCGCTTCTTGGAACTGAAGCAAATAAACCAAACAACGGCGACTTGCTTCTGCTTCTTGGAATGATTGGTTAAAGCGGAGGCCGGTTGAGCCGAGATCGGATAAGAGAGTCTCCAGAGGAAACGTTTATTTTTGTTTGATGATGATTATTTTAAACAAAATTTATGCTGTCACACTGACTAACGCTGTTATTACACCATTTCAATTTAGATTCAGAAAGCATACTCGACGGTACAGTCGCTCAAAAAAATATCCGAACACTATGGTTGATTACAGAATTCAGAAAAAATATCTGTCAACGATTTTTTTAGAAATTAGTGATCTTGCAACCTTCGTGTAATGATTACAGAATTCAGAAAAAATATCTGGCAATTTTTTTCAGAAATTAGTGATCTGGTAACCTTCGTATCACGTGACATGAAGGTTGCCAGATCATTAATTTCTAAAAATATCGTTGCTAGATATTTTTTCTAAATTCTGTAATCAACCATAGTGTTCGGATATCTTTTTGAGCGACTGTACATCAGCTGCTCCTAGTTGTTGAAATCCTAACCCAAAGCCTCAATACAAAAGTATTAGTTGCGGCTATTTTTCTTGACGTTGCAAAAACCTTTGATAAAGTACGGATCAAGGGTCTTATTCACAAACTCATCATCATCATCATCCTCAAACAGCCATGGGCTACGGAGGTCCAACAAGACCGTGCAATTTAGTTCTCCAAGCATATCTGTCCTGAACTGCATCTGTTACATCAGGCCGCTGCACATCAATTCCAATAAGGTCCTGTTTGACATTGTCTGCCCACCACATCCTAGGTCTCCCCCTCTTTCTGAGGCCTTTAGGCACACTGTTCATAACCCTATTCGTCAATCTATAATTATACATACAGGCAACATGGCCAAACCAACGGAGTCTCTCTCTGCACAATATGCTGCTTAGAGGAGGTTGCAAACTCCTTAGCCTAACCTCATCATTAGTTACAAAGTTGAACCACCTAATGCCCAAGATACTGTGTAAGCATCTGGAATCAAAAGCATCTAGTTTCCTGTTATCTTGTTTACAAAGTGTCCAAGTTTCACTAGCATAACTAACCCTAGAAAGAACCAAACTGTTATACAGTCTAATTTTAGTCTTTAGGTGTATACGCCAATTTCTCCACACTCTCCATAGATTCATAAAAGTCCCGGCAGCAATCCCTATTTGTTTCTTTTTTTATCTCATGCCACGCATCACTAGTTGGTTTGGGTTGTTTTATCTCTGAGAGGCACATTTTTGCACACCATGGACTAAATGACCAGGTCACAAGGACCCCGAAGGCTCAGAGAATGTTGGGGGAGGGTACCCACTGGAACAGTTGTTGGGAGACAAATGGTAGTCTCCCGTCGACGGGCGGCGACCTTTCCAAGGCCGTCAGTGTCCTCTACTGACCTTGGGTAGGGCGGGGAGTTTTGCGGAGATAAATCTCAACGCTGACGCAGCTGGGACTCGAACCTGAGAACTGCAGATTACGGAGCTTGGCACACATCACCAGTATCTGTTATATAGCTTCCAAGATAATTAAACTAGGATACCTATTCAAGAGCGGAACTATTCAGATTAACTGAATCACAGCCTGTCTGACAAATTTTCATCACTTTAGAAAGCCAAACCTTTCTCTTGAAAAGAATTTAGCATAACATAATCAGTAACAAAAGTAATGAGAAAAGGAGACAAAATGCACCCTTGTCGAATATCAGGAACAATGCTAAACCAATTGCTACAAGCTTTATCAACTTTCACACATGACTGAGTGTTATTATAAAGAGCTTTCATTATGCTAACTAACTCGTCTGGTATGCCATAAGAGTTGGGTTGTTTTACCTCTGAGCGGCACTTTTTTGCACACCATGGGCTAAATGGCCAGGTCACATGGACCCCGAAGGCTCAGAGAAGGTTGGGGGAGGAAACCCATTGGAACAGCTGTTGGGAGACAGATGGTAGCCTTCCGTCAAGGCCATCCAGCGTGTTCTTTAACGTGCAGGGGGTATGGCTCTCCCACACACGGTGCCACGGCTTAACGTCCCATCCGACGGACGGCGGCCTTTCCAAGCCCATTGGTGTCCCCTACTGACCGTGGGCAGGGCTGGAAATTTTGCAGAGATAAATCTCAGCGCTGACCCAGCTGGGACTCGAACCTGGGAACTACAGATTACGAGCCTGGCGCGCTACCGACTGAGCCACCCCCGCCCTGTAAACAATGGGAATACAACTAACCACATTGTTTAGAACATCTCTGAAATGCTCAGCCCACCTCGCTATGAAAGAATCCTTACCTCCAATAACCTTACCTTGTCTATCCTTCAATCCCTGTATACCTGATGGGGCGGGGGTGGCTCAGTCGGCAGCGCGCCAGGCTCGTAATCTGTAGTTCCCAGGTTCGACTCCCAGCTGGGTCAGCGTTGAGATTTATTTCCGCAAAATTCCCCGTCCTGCCCACGGTCAGTAGGGGACACCGATGGGCTTGGAAAGAGCGCCGTCCATCGGATGGGACGTTAAGCCGTGGCTCCGAGTGCGGGAGAGCCATACCCTGTGCACGTTAAAGAACACGCTGGATGGCATTGACGGGAGGCTACCATCTGTCTCCCAACAGCTGTTCCCGTGGGTCCCCTCACCCAACCTTCTCTGAGCTTTCGGGGTCCTTTCGACCTGGCCATTTAGCCCATGGTGTGCAAAAAAGTGCTGCTCAGAGGTAAAACAACCCAAGAACTCTAAACCTGCCCGTTGCTTCCCGCACATAACTTTGACTATTAGGTACAGTCGCTCAAAAAAGTATCCGAACACTATGGTTGATTGCAAAATTCAGAAAATATATCTGGCATTGATTTTTTTAGAAATTAGTCATCTGGCAACCTTCGTGTCGCGTGACACGAAGGTTACCAGGAGACGTGTCACGTGACACGAAGGTTGCCAGATGACTAATTTCTAAAAAAATCAATGCCAGATATTTTTTCTGAATTTTGCCATCAACCATAGTGTGCGATACGTTTTTGAGCGACTGTACAGTTGTCTGCTGTTACGCTCTCTAGTTGCTTCCTGAGCTTT
This sequence comes from Ryuthela nishihirai, assembly GCA_038380435.1. Taxonomy (NCBI): domain Eukaryota; kingdom Metazoa; phylum Arthropoda; class Arachnida; order Araneae; family Heptathelidae; genus Ryuthela; species Ryuthela nishihirai. The sequence continues at coordinate 4,869,662 of JAWZYU010000008.1, forward strand.
TTCAGCCTAGCCATCAAGCCAAAGATTCTTCTCTGCAGGTGACTGATTCTATGCACGTTAATTGAGCTCTTTGCAGCGCTTTCTGTTAGGAGCAGTAGGGTATTGATTAAAAAGAATTCTGCAGTTTTTCTTTCCAAAATAAGCTCCAATACCTTAACAATTTTGTCTACTCCACGAAACCACGTATATTGAAGTTTTTTTATTCAATATTTATCAGAAGTTTCAATTGAGAAATAATAATTAGCCTTAATGTAACAAGATTTTGCACTTTCTTTGCAATAATCCAGATAATCTTAGATTAATTTCTGAAAGAGTTCTTTTTGGTCGCAAAAAATACTTATCATTAATGCAGACGTACATTATCGTATTTAAAGACAAAATTTGAAAGAAGGATATTTATGAACTGAATGTAAATTAGAAACTAAGTGAAACTAAGTAATGTACCAATATTTATTTTGTTTAAATTTTTATTTATTTGACGTTTTATGGAACAGCATACAGTACTTATGAATCAACTGGATATAGGGTATGTAGCGCGCTTGGCTACTGATCTACGGGACCTGGGTTCGAGCCCCGGTAAGGCATGGATGTTCGTGTTGTTTTTCTGCTGAGGTCCTGCCATCCTCTCAGACCTTCTACTCTGCCATATAAACTGACAGGCTCCTGTTAGACCTCTGTGGCAAGCAGCTGCTTGAGGGGGTATTTATTATTTTTTTAATAGTTTACAAAGTTAAACTTGTTGCTAAAAATGAGACAAAACATGGTTCTTACTAGTCTGAAAAATTCAGTCTAAATTTAATTATTATAGGAATAATTTTATTATTATAGGAATTCATTATTATCAACTTGTTCTTGAAAGAAATTCATATCAATTAGAACCATAAATAAATACCCCTTCAATCAGCTGCTTGCCACAGAGGTCTGACAGGAGCCTGTCAGTTTATATACCAGAGTAGAAGGTCTGTGAAGATGGCAGGACCTTAGCAGAAAAACAACACGAACGTCCATGCCTTGAACCCAGGTCCCTTAGAGCAGCAGTCAAGTGCGCTAACCACTCGGCCACGGGACGGCTATATAGTTGATTATTATTTTGGAATGACAGTCTAATAATCTTCTTAGACGCGATACCACTGTTACTTCTTATACCCCCCCCCCCCAATAGGGGACCACCTTGTCGTGGTGGGGCGACAAGGTGGGGGGGCCCACCTTGTCGTGGTGTAGGGTCCAGCAACCTGGTCGAAGGCTGTGCCGACCGGATTGGGTCACCGGTTGGACATAGCCAAGACCAACCGAGGTCGAGGATGCCGCTGATCGGTTCCGTGTTGACCGGTTGGACTGTGACGGCGTCTGAGACCTTACCTATCAGGTGCTCTGGGTGAGCAGTTCGAGGACTCTTCTGAAAAGATTTGTGCCCCAGTAGGTCGAGTCCTCACCAAAGTCTTGGCCTCACTAAGAGTCTCCACGCCGGCTGCCGAGCGAACTTGGATCTACATATCCTTGTTCATGGCTAACCGGGGAACAGATTAAAGTTAGGTTTCTTCCGGTTGTTAGCTTTCCTTCTATAGGACTGCTGCCATGTGAGGCTGGGGTTGAAGTGCCCCTATAGGGCGTATTCTTTGCCCCCGGCTCTAGATAAGCATGGCTTTTCGAAACTGGTAGTGTCGTATAGGCGGAATCGGAATTGCCGTGGGTGCTTAAGATCACAACACAAGAAAGGGTTGGGTTGTTTTACCTCTGAGCAGCACTTTTTGCACATCATGGGCTAAATGGCCAGGTCACATGGACCCCGAAGGCTCAGAGAAGGTTGGGGGACGGGACCCACTGGAACAGCTGTTGGGAGACAGATGGTAGCCTCCCGTCAAGGCCATCCAGCGTGTTCTTTAACGTGCACAGGGTATGGCTCTCCCGCACACGGGGTCACGGCTTAACGTCCCATCCGACGGACGGCGGCCTTTCCAAGCCCATCGGTGTCCCCTACTGACCGTGGGCAGGGCGGGGAATTTTGCGGAGATAAATCTCAACGTTGACCACTTTCCGGTCGAACCTGGAAACTACAGATTACGAGCCTGGCGCGCTACCGACTGAGCCACCCCCGCCCCACACAAGAAAGGTGTTACTTCTTATACATGTATTATATCTACATACATAAAATAAATCTGAATCCGTACCGTGTAAAAGCCAAGTGTATAATCGTCGAAAACGAATCTGGTGTCATTTTCATTACTGTGTAAATCAAAACTGGTTGCATCTTTTTAATCATGCAAACTAAGTGTCTTGTATATCCAAGAATATATGATGTATATCGATGTAATTAAATTTGTATAAATATGATAAAATAAGACAATGAAATAACTCTAGTTTTGTTAGGAAGACAAGAATGGGTATTAATCTTTTTTAGACTCCGCCCTGCCCACGGTCAGTAGGGGACACCGATGGGCTTGCAAAAGCCGCCGTCCGTCGGATGGGACGTTAAACCGTGGCCCCGTGTGCGGGAGAGCCATACCCTGTGCACGTTAAAGAACACGCTGGATGGCCTTGACGGGAGGCTACCATCTGTCTCCCAACAGCTGTTCCAGTGGGTCCCCTCCCCCAACCTTCTCTGAGCCTTCGGGGTCCATGTGACCTGGCCATTTATCCATGGTGTGCAAAAAAAGTGCCGCTCAGAGATAAAACAACCCAACTCTTCATTTGGACAGGGCAGAATGCGTTCAGACGGAAATGTGCTCGACCAAAATTCTCCGGTAGACCAAAGAAAGTAAATTTATCAAAATGTCTCGGATGTCATAACCATTAATTCGTCCGTTATTCCTATTCCGTTCTACTTGCTACGTTTCGTAAGCATCTCCATCATTTGTTTTTCCTTCTTTGCATTGGTATAGGGTACACGTGAATGCCAAATACTTTTCCCCTTGGGTATATCGTTACTCAGATGAAAAAATATTGATATTATTATGAGAGATGGTGGTTATCCATGACTACCGGGGGCAATGGCAAATGATCAGAGACACTTAGATAACACCAAAGTGAAGATCATTAATAAAAGGAAGAGCATTTGTTCTTCCATGACTACCGGGGGCAATGGCAAATGATCAGAGACACTTAGATAACACCAAAGTGAAGATCATTAATAAAAGAAAGAGCATTTGTTCTTCCATGACTACCGGGGGCAATGGCAAATGATCAGAGACACTTAGATAACACCAAAGTGAAGATCATTAATAAAAGAAAGAGCATTTGTTCTTCCATGACTACCGGGGGCAATGGCAAATGATCAGAGACACTTAGATAACACCAAAGTGAAGATCATTAATAAAAGAAAGGGCATTTGTTCTTCCATGAATACCGGGGGCAATGGCAAATGATCAGAGACACTTAGATAACACCAAAGTGAAGATCATTAATAAAAGGAAGAGCATTTGTTCTTCCATGAAAATATTGGAAGAAAAAAGATTAGTAATAAATTTAAGGATATTAGAATATTTGTTAATGAACATCTGACCAAGCACATAAAGCAATTTTTCTTCAGTTTAGGTTAGAAAAACAAATATAAGTAAGATTAACAGAAATAGAAATGAAGAAGATTTAGATAAACTCAAGACGGCAAACAAGGACTTTGTTGAAGAAAATAGGTTGGGTTGTTTTACCTCTGAGCGGCATTTTTTTGTACAGTATGGGCTAAATGGCCAGGTCACATGGACCCCGAAGGCTCAGAGAAGGTTGGAGGAGTTGACCCACTGGAACAGCTGTTGGGAGACAGATGGTAGTCTCCCGTCAAGGCCATCCAGAGTGTTCTTTAACGTTGGGTTGTTTTACCTCTGAGCGGCACTTTTTTGCATACTATGGGCTAAATGGCCAGGTCACATGGATCCCGAAGTCTCAGAGAAGGTTGGGGGAGGGGACCCACTGGAACAGCTGTTGGGAGACAGACGGTAGCCTCCCGTCAAGGCCATCCAGCATGTTCTTCAACGTGCACAGGGTATGGTTCTCCCACACACGGGGCCATGGCTTAACGTCCCATCCGACGGACGGCGGCCTTTCCAAGCCCATCGGTGTCCCCTACTGACCGTGGGCAGGGCGGGGAATTTTGCGGAGATAAATCTCAACGCTGACCCAGCTGGGACTCGAACCTGGGAACTACAGATTACGAGACTGGCGCGCTACCGACTGAGCCACCCCCGCCCCAATTTAATGTGGAATTGAATTCAACTTTAAAGGGTATAAAATATGACAATTTTTTTCTGGTAGGGGATATAAACATCGATTTATTGAAAGATGATAGGCAACCAAACGATTACCTTAATATTTTAAGCAATCATGGTTTTAGGCAGTATGTAAATATTGCAAATAGAAATGTAAACTAACTCTAGCTGTTTAGACCATGTGTTCATAAGAAATAGAAATAGCGTTTTTGAAAATGATGTAGTGATTTATGAATCAACAATAACCGACCATTTTGCAATTTTAATTGGAATCCAATATCCTGACTCAATTACTTTAAATAAAGAATAACGCGTAAATACCATAACGATATTTTTTGATTATAAAAATTTAGAAACTTACATTAGCCAAATGACAATTAAAGATGATTTCTATCACATATCTGATGTTAATATGTTATATGAAATGTTTCTTCGTATTGTGGTACAGTCGCTCAAGAAAGTATCCGAACACTATGGTTGATTGTAGAATTCAGAAAAAATATCTGGCAACGATTTTTTTTAGAAATTAGTGATCTGGCAGCCTACGTATCCAGAAAAAATATCTGGAACGTTTTATTTTTAGAAATTAGTGATCTGGCAACTTATGCATTCAGAAAAAACATCTGGCAACGATTTTTTTAGAAATTAGTGATCTGGCAGCCTACGCATCCAGAAAAAATATCTGGAACGTTTTTTTTAGGAATTAGTGATCTGGCAACCTTTGCATTCAGAAAAAATATCTGGCAACGTTTTTTTTTAGAAATTAGTGATCTGGCAGTCTTCGTGTGCTGTACACGAAGTTTGCCAGATAACTAATTTAAAAAAAAAATCGTTGCCAGATATTTTTTCTGAATTCTGCAATCAACCGTAGTGTTCGGATACTTTTTTGAGCGACTGTATTTCCAAGGAATATAAGTGGGAATACCTTAAAATATGGTCTAAATTTAAAGTTGAAAAACCATGACTAACTAAAGATTTAATTGAAAGCATATCTGATGATACAAAGAAAAATTGTATAGAAAATAAAAAAGTAATCCAGGCATTTTTGAGTTTCAGCAAGTATATAAAACCTACAATAGAGTTTTAAAATTTAAAATGAAAGAGGAAAAACAGAATTTTCAAAATCAGTTCCACATATATGGTAAAAATACACAAAAACAATGAAAGTTTATAAATGGCATTGTTGGTGTCGAAGAAAAAATCAGTTGTTTGGTTGGTTGTTTTACCTCTGAGCGGCACTTTTTTGCACACCATGGGCTAAATGGCCAGTCACAAGGATCCCGAAGGTTCAGAAAAGGTTGGGGCAGGGGACCCACTGGAACAGCTGTTGGGAGACAGATGGTAGCCTCTCGTCAAGGCCATCCAGCGTGTTCTTTAACGTTGGGTTGTTTTACCTCTGAGCGGCACTTTTTTGCACACCATGGGCTAAACGGCCAGGTCACAAGGACCCCGAAGGCTCAGAAAAGGTTGGGGGAGGGGACCCACTGGAACAGCTGTTGGGAGACAGATGGTAGCCTCTCGTCAAGGCCATCCAGCGTGTTCTTTAACGTTGGGTTGTTTTACCTCTGAGCGGCACTTTTTTGCACACCATGGGTTAAATGGCCAGGTCACATGGACCCCGAAGGCTCAGAGAACGTTGGGGGAGGTGACCCACTGGAACAGCTGTTGGGAGACAGATGGTAGCCTCCCGTCAAAGCCATCCAGCGTGTTCTTTAACGTTGTGTTGTTTTACCTCTGAGCGGCACTTTTTTGCACACCATGGGCTAAATGTCCAGGTCACATGGAATCCGAAGGCTCAGAGAAGGTTGGGGGAGGGGACCCACTGGAACAGCTGTTGGGAGACAGATGTAAGCCTCCCGTCAAGGCCATCCAGCGTGTTCTTTAACGTTGTGTTGTTTTACCTATGAGCAGCACTTTTTGCACATCATGGGCTAAATGGCCAGGTCATATGGACCCCGAAGGCTCAGAGAAGGTTGGGGGAGGGGACCCACTGGAACAGCTGTTGGGAGACAGATGGTAGCCTCCCTTCAAGGCCATCCAGCATGTTCTTTAACGTGCACAGGGTATGGCTCTCCCGCACACGGGGCCACGGCTTAACGTCCCATCCGACGGACGGCAGCCTTTCCAAGCCCATCGGTGTCCCCTAGAGATCGTGGGCAGGGCGGGGAATTTTTGGAAAAAATCAGGATATAACGAAACATTAATAAGTTACATATTTTGGTTAATGAGACGAACAAACGTTTCATTGAAAACATTAGTCCCCTGACAATTTCAGAGTATTTTCAAATGATCATGATCTGGCTGTCATGCAGTAATTCCATGTATGTGGCTAACAGAGACCAAGCTGTGTTAAAAAATATTATTCATAACTTAAAAGATAATAAGGCAGTTGGTTCAGATAATATTACAGTAAAAATTCTTAGAATAATAAGTAGATATAACATAAAGCTCTTTACACATATAATTAATACCTCATTAGTATCAGAATCTTTCCGAAGGAACTTAAAAGAATAATAGTTACACTTATATTTAAATCAGGTGACCCTGACATATTTTATAATGCAGACCTATTTCTGTTTTATCTAGTTTTTCAAAAATAATCGAACAAATGATGAAAGAAAGAATTACAGTGGACCTTCGTTATAGCGCTGCTCACTATACCGCGCACTCGGTTATAGCGCGGGCGATGTTCGCGATAAGTTCAAACATGTTTATACAGGTCCGTGCGGCATTAGTGAGTATCGCATTTTATTGTTACTGCGTATTGAGTAATTGTGTATGTATTGAGTTCCTGCATGTATTTTGAATAGTGTTTAATTATTGTATGCATGATGAGTAAAAGAAAAGCTTACAGTGTGAAATTTATTGTGTCGCCATCGCGCCGCTCGGTATAACGCGGTTCACCTTATAACGAGGGTGTTGTTTCCCGCCCGACATGCGCGTTATATCGGGATCCACTGTATTGGATTTCTTGAAAAAAAAAATATTTTTATTGTCATCAATATGGATTTAGAGTAGGTAAAAATACAGAAAAGGCAACTTTAAACTATACATACAGGGAATATACTGTATAGAGCAGCATCGATAAAGTATATTTAAGAGCATCAGTTTTTTTGGACATATACAAAGCATTCGAATCTATTGGTCTTATATTTTATTAGGAAAGCTGTATTCAGCAGGTACAAAAGGTATTAGTCACTTTTGGTTTCAAAGTTATTTACAGAACAGTAAACAGGCAGTGCGATTAGAAAATATTATCTGTAAATTTGAAACTGTGCGAAAAGGTGTACCTCAAGGATCAGTTCTTGGTCCAATATTATTCCTTATATACCTTAATGATATGTGTTTTCTAAACTTAAGAGGTAAACTCGCATGTTATGCAGTTCATGCTGCGCTGGTTTACTCAACCAAAGATGTAAAGAAAATTGGACATCGAATACGATTTGTTTTAACTAAATAAAAATAAATCGTGTTCGATGTCCAATTTTATTTACATCTTTTATTAAAAATTATGGTAAATATAATAGTAAATGGTTTAATTAATTTAATTAAGCAAATTAATTAAACCATTTACTAAATAAATGGTTTGACAAAAATAAATTAAAATTAAATACATGCAAAAGTAATTTTGTGATATTCTCCCTGACATTTAGTAACATTAACGGTATGAAAAATGTAAAATATCTCAATCTTGAATGTAATGAAAGGACACATTGTAATTGCTTATCAATTGAAAGGGTAGAAAATATAAATATTTAGGTATTGAAGTAGAAATCAATCTAAAAATCGAAGAGTCATATTATGTACTTAACGAAAAAAATTAAGGTATATATTGTATAGATTTTATGCAATTCAAAGAATAGCTCTAGGTAATTTTATGCATACTCTGTATTACGCATGGATTTACTCAGCTGTTCATTATGGTTTAAGTAGTTGGGGAGGAGATTATAAAGTGAACCTTGCAAAACTCAACAATATCCATTCTAAGATGGTTAAAAGAGTTTTTAATAAATTTTGCAACATAAATGTAACGAATGAACCGAAACTTATTTTGAAATTAGACAAATTTACTTGAATAGAATACCCTTATTTCTTTTCTTAAATCCTACTTGGGTTGATGCAAAATGTAAAATGTTCAACTCTCGAATAAAGGGAACTTTGTTTGTTGTACAGTCGTTCAAATAAATATCCGAACACTAGTGTTGATTACAGAATTCAGAAAAAAATATCTGGCAATGATTTTTTTCAGAAATTAGTGATCTGGTAACCTTCGTGCATACGAAGGTTGCCAGATCACTAATTTCTAAAAAAAATCATTGCCAGATATTTTTTACACGAAGGTTACCAGGTCACTAATTTCTAAAAAAATCATTGCCAGATATTTTTACACGAAGGTTGCTAGATCACTAATTTCTAAAAAAATCATTGCCAGATATTTTTTACACGAAAGCTGCCCAACAACCCAACCTTAACTTCCCATCCGATAGACGGCGGCTTTCCAAATCCATCGGTATACCCTACTGACCGAAAGCAGGACGGGGAGTTTTGTGCGGATAAATCTCAATTCCGGACGTTGATGGGACTTATAGCCAGTGTTCATTTTATGTCTCAATGTGAAAACATGAATTTTTATGACATATTTACAAGTGAACAGTTCTTTTCTGATGGGCAATCACAACAAAATGACGGAACAAAGACCATGACATACCATGAACTCGACCCAGGACCGAACCGCGGGAACGCGATACCATTGAGCTATCGAGGTTTCAGGTTAAAATAATTGTAACTACATGTATTTTCGTAAGGATAAAAAGGTCTTTGAATGTATGTTGGTAAATTAGGGTTAGGTTGTTTTACCTCTGAGCGGCACTTTTTTGCATACCATGGGCTAAATGGCCAGGTCACATGGACCCCGAAGGCTCAGAGAAAGTTGGGGGAGGGGACCCACTGGAACAGCTGTTGGGAGACAGATGGTAGCCTCCCGTCAAGGCCATCCAGCGTGTTCTTTAACGTGCACAGGGTATGGCTCTCCCGCACACGGGTCCAAGGCTTAATGTCCCATCCGACGGACCTCGGCCTTTCCAAGCCCATCGGTGTCCCCTACTGACCGTGGGCTGGGCGGGGAATTTTTGCGGAGATAAATCTCAACGCTGACCCAGCTGGGACTCGAACCTGGGAACCACAGATTACGAGCCTGGCGCTGGTTAATTAGGTGTTGGTTAAATTGACATAAGGTACGAGTTTTGTTAATCAAAGTTTGCAGAATTAAAATGAAACCTTTTTTATCTCAATTATATCCATTGTTCTCATCTCTGATGCATTGTTCACGCTCAGAATAATTCATTTTGCAACAACTGACTTTTTTTTTAAGTTTGAAACAAAAACGAGCATTTTAATCATGCACCTTATGCTGTTTTATAAAAACGTAGCTGTCATCTTGGGCAATTAAGGTTAAGTAAATTGTGTCCTTGCAACAACCTATATATTCTGGTAAGTCGTAATTATGTATATTAGCAACATAAAAAGTTACCGCTGACTTATTGAATCATTCTAAATTGAATTCGTTTCACATGAGGTAATTAAGTTACGTTCTTCTAGAGAAATGTGTTACGTAGCAGCAATGTTCAACGCAATTCCTAAAGTGAATGCTACTCACTTAATCAAATATCAAAAAACGATGGGAAAAAAAAAACAGTTTTTTTTAATTCTCTCACTAAATAAGCCGGCTTTTGTTTCCCGAAAGCATCTTTAGACTTTTTATTTGTTTTCGCATTTCTTTCTCCATTCTTTATTCATTTATGAATCGAGTTACGTTTCTTGTTTATTTAAAAGGTGTTGATTGTTGGTGGTATAGCAAATGTTTTGCAAGAATGGAACACATTTGGAGGGTATAGATTTGTTCAAGGCTATTTCGATGGTTAAAGCCTGTTAACATTTTCGATGATGTCATCAGACATCTGAGATCATAATTGACTGTAGCAGAGTACCGGGTGCATTGTACTCATACTTCTTTAATCTTAAATATGCCAATTTGACCCATGACATGCACGCAGAAAAAAATAAATCAAAAAGTCACAAGCGAAAGTTTGTGTGGAGGACAAACATTTTTTTTGCTGTAAGAGTGCAAAAATCGTGACGTAATTTCTAACTAAACGAAAAAAATCAACTCCCAATGAATATTCATGAGAAAATATTTTAAAATTTCTCTACAATATTTGTGCAGGTAGATTTAAGATATATTTAAAAAATATCATAGTATTAAATATATTGCTTTTACATCACCACCACAATATAAAAATTTTTTTAATGAATATATTTATGTTAATTCAGTAGTAAATAATCACAGGATGTGTTCTGTAGCCAAGGAATTCATAGAAAAGTAATCTGAAAAAAATTGGTTTTACCGTGAGCGGGATGACGGAGACGAGGGTTCGAATCCCACTCACGGCAAAACAAATTTTTTTCACCTTATTATTTCATGAGCATTTCAGTTTTAATTATTGGTTTAGCGGGCAGCCAACTAGTCTGCCAATACTTCCTTACTCCCATTTTCCTATTTATTATTGTTATTATTTTAACTAATATTATTAACTGTTCTTTTTTTATATGTTAAATGCATTTTAAAGTAACCTACACTAATATTACACTAGGAGTATAAACATTATCCTTCGTTTCAGCAAAGGAAGGGGCGGGGGTGGCTCAGTCGGTAGCGCGCCGGACTCGTAATCTGTAGTTCACAGGTTCGAGTACCAAGTGGGTCAGCGTTAAGATTTATCTCCGCAAAAATTCCCCGCCCTGCCCACGGTCAGTAGGGGACACCGATGGGTTTGGAAAGGCCGCCGTCCGTCGGATGGGACGTCAAGCCATGGCCCCGTGTGCGGGAGAGACATAAACTGTGAACGTTAAAGAACACGCTAGATGGCTTTGACTGGAGGCTACCATCTTTCCCCCAACAGCTGTTCCAGTGGGTCCCCTCCCGCAACCTTCTCTGAGCCTTCGGGGTCCATGTGACCTGGCCATTTAGCCCATGGTGTGTAAAAAAGTGCCGCTCAGAGGTAAAACAACCCAACGTTAAAAAACATGCTGGATGGCCTTGACGGGAGGTTACCATCTGTCTCCCAACAGCTGTTCCAGTGGGTCCCCTCCCCCAACCTTCTCTGAACCTTCGGGGTCCTTGTGACTGGCTATTTAGCCCATGGTTTGCAAAAAAGTGCCGCTCAGAGGTAAAACAACCCAACTCGTTTCAGCTAACTCTACAGATCGAGGTGAGCTGTTGGAGTGATAAGACGTGTTTGTAGTCAGCTCAGTGACTTATCGATTGCAGTAGTGAAGTCCCTTTGTTTGAAGCAGCCTTGACGTTTATATCTCAAAACTGTCTTTACGAGATAATGCTTCCTACTAGCGATGAACGCATGAAAAGTACTTTTCGCATCAAACATCCTAGTTAATTATTCGAGATGTTGTTCTGATAATTCAAGAAATATGAGGCGATGAAGCAATTCAAGTGGCTCTGGAAATTACAAGAAATATTTCTATAATTGAGGTCCACATCAAAGAAGATGCTGATAAAATACTAGTTCCACAAGTCATTTTTATTGGGGATCATCAACGAGATATCCAACACCTCGGTTTGTTAGTGAAAATCTCTTTTTTTGGCTCAAACGATGATATTGTTAAAGAACTCTCAACGTATGAGTTGTTTTACCTCTGAGCGGCACTTTTTTGCACACCATGGGTTAAATGGCCAGGTCGCATGGACCCCGAAGGCTCAGAGAAGGTTGGGTGAGGGAACCCACTGGAACAGCTGTTGGGAGACAGATGGTAGCCTCCCGTCAAGGCCATCCAGCGTGTTCTTTAACGTTGGGTTATTTTACCTCTGATCGGCACTTTTTTGCACACCATGGTCTAAATGGCCAGGTCACATGGACCCCGAAGGCTCAGAGAAGGTTGGGTGAGGGGACCCACTGGAACAGCTGTTGGGAGACAGATGGTAGCCTCCCGTCAAGGCCATCCAGCGTATTCTTTAACGTGCAGAGGATATGGCTCTCCCGCACACGGGCCCATGGCTTAACGTCCCATCCAACGGACAGCGGCCTTTCCAAGCCCATCGGTGTCTCCTACTCACCGTGGGCAGAGCGGGGAATTTTGCGGAGAGAAATCTCAACGCTGACCCCAGCTGGGACTCGAACCTGGAAACTACAGATTACGAGCCTGGCGCGCTACCAACTGAGCCACCTCAGCTCTATCTCAAAGTATGTACATTGCACGACATCTACTCAGAAAAATATGTAGAAAAAAAAAATAAAAGTATTTTAACAGATACTCGCATTGCAAACGTGGAAATGGATCGAAAATCTCAAGTCGTGAATATTTCAGCAACAATATAATTTAGCTCTGTAAACAAAAAATGGTCTGTAAATGGTAGCTAGGCATAAACTGGAAGGAGAGCTGTGTACCAATCCCAGTGGTGATGCACAGAAACGGCCAGGTCTAGCACCTAATGTGCGACCTCGCCTTCTCGTGGTGCAGGCGGTTAGTACCATTCAAAAGAGATATTCTCTTTTGGAAGGGAACGGAAGAGGAGGGCTGCTAGTTCAGTATGGCCTACTGATCTGGTCATCTATGAGCACTTTTTTATTTTTTCCCACCCTGCTGAATAGTGGTCAACTTCACAGAGTCCTGGTGCTGACCTTTTATACCTACTAGACTGGACTTGTTTATGGATTTGAGCTCGATTATGGATCCTGGACTTGCTGCACTGGTGGGCCTCTGTTGAGGGAGAATCTGCCGCTGTGTTTTCTGTTTGCTTATGGGTTGCCAGCCCTAAGTGAACAGAGGCATGGGATACCTTATATCAGCTGGTGGATAATCGTAATCAGAGGCCATCGCAGGTACCTGAACCTTACTTAGCTAGTTGGGCATCATCAAGCCTAAACTGGAGTAATATGTCTCAGGTAGGCCATATGGCTCTTGAAAGAGTCCACTGGAAAAGGTGATGCCTGAAGTTCCTACTAGCATCGGTGACTTCAGCCTTTAGGGGAGGAGGAACAGGTATTTGCCCCATGTCTGCGATCAGGGGGCTGTTTGATATTGTCGCAATTTCCTCTCTCAATAAACAGTTTCTTTAAACATCCCACTAACCATTTTCTCTCCATAGGTAGTTGGAATGTGAGGACTCTGCACAGAGCTTTCTCTTGATGTCCTCACACAAGAATTCCACCGTTATAATTTAGATATTCTCGGCTTGCAAGACACCAGATGGACAGATAAAGGTCAGATTCTTAAAAATCTTAAATTTCTCTTTTCAGGGAGGGAAGACAATAAGCATCACCAAGGCATGGGTCTGTTTCTCAACAGACACGCTAGTGATGCTATTCTAGGATATGAGTGCATTAATGAAAGGTTTCTTACAGCAAAATTTCAGACAAGTGTTAAAGACCTGAATGTTATCTGCTGTTATGCCCCCACTGAGGATGCCGATGAGGATGAGAAGGATAGGTTTTATGAACAACTTCAGGATATTTTGAATTCTGTCAAGAAAGGAGATATTACCCTTGTTCTTGGTGACTTCAATGCCAAAGTTGGTACTAACTCTGACCTTTGGGGAGGAGTAATAGGCCCTTTTGGTATTGGTAGCTGCAATGGCAATGGGCAACGTCTCCTACAGGTAAGTAAACTCAATGGATTCAGAATAATTAACACTTATTACAAACAACGCGACATACATAAGTACACATGGGTTTCACCTGATGGGCTGCATAAGAATATGATTGATTACATATTAATTAACAGCAAATGGGCTAGTTCTGTTAGGAATACCAGGGCATATAGGGGAGCTGAAATTGGATCTGACCATTACCTTGTTAAAAGTGTGTTGCAACTTAAACTTAAAAAGTGTTGTGCTAGGGTTAAAAAATTTACTTTTAATACTGAAGCTCTGAAAGACCCAGTTATAGACAAAGCTTACCATGATAGGTTACTTAGTCATTATGACAGTCATGGTATGCCTACTACTGAAGTTGAGGAAGAATGTGATCATTTTAAACAGGCTTTTTTGGACATTAATACTACTCTTGCCGTCCCATGGCCGAGTGGTTAGAGCGCTTGGCTACTGATCTAAGGGTCCTGGGTTCGAGTCCCGGGTAAGGCATGGATGTTTGTGTCGTTTTTCTGCTGAGGGCCTGCCATCCTCTCAGACCTTCTACTATGGCATATAAACTGACAGGCTCCTGTCAGACCTCTGTGGCAAGCAGCTGCTTGAGGGGGTATTTATTTTTATTATTTTTAACAGTACACTTTTAGGAAAAAAGGAGCAGAGGAGACAGAATTATCTGAATGATTTTTGAAAGATTGATTTTATCTGAGCTTATTTCAGTAAGAAAGAACTGCAGGGATGTCCTTAATCAATACCTTACTAGTCCTAATAGAAAGCATTACAGATTTCTTAATAAATGTGTAAAGGATCTGTTAGCTGCTGATAAGAATCTTTGGCTTGATGGCTTGGCTGACAAAGCCGAGAAAGCAGTTAGACAGCACAACAGCAGAGAGCTGTACCAGATAGTTAATGTTTTATGTGGTAGAAAACATACAGGCATAAAAGGATTGAAGGATAAACAAGGTAAGGTTATAGAAGGGGAGGATTCTGTCATGGCTAGGTGGGCTGAGCATTTCAGTGATGTTCTAAACAATGTGGTTTGTTCTACTCCCATTGTTTGTAATGATGATAGATGCATTGGTGGCTTTAATGTTGGCCCTATAACAAAATCTGAAGTTATTTCGGCTATTTCTAAACTAAACTTCATAAATCTGTAATAATAAATAATAATAAGCAAATCTGTAATAATTTCATCTACCCCAGGGGTAGATGAAATTATTACAGAAATGCTTAGAGCTGGAAATATTTCCGTTACCGCTTGGATGACTGAAATTTTGAATATCTTTTATGATAAAGGCATGGTTCCTAAGGATTTTACCAGAGCTATTTATTATCCCTATTTTCAAAAAAGGTGATCGCAGTTCTTATGATAACTATACGGGTATCAGCCTACTCTCTGTTCCAGGTAAAGTTCTTTCCATGATTGTGCTTAATAGAATTAAAATAATAGTTGACAGTCAATTGCGTGATGAGCAATGTGGATTCAGAAGTGGTAGGGGATGTGTGAATCAGATATTTTCACTTAGGCAGGTTCTTGAGAAATGTTTAGTTTCAGAAATCTTTGGTTGCTAGCTTTGTTGATTTCAAAAAGGCTTTCGACTCTGTTGATCGTCATAATTTGTGGTTGATTGCGAGATCATGTCTTGATGTCAATGTCTTGAAGTCATGCTTTGCTTGCTTGCTTTGCTTGCACGTTACACTAATATGGGAGGTCCTTGCTCAGGCTTTCCCAGAACGAGTAAGAATTTTCTTATAACTTTTCCTCAAGTATCTTTCTTGAGGAAATTAAGATTTTTTTCATATGTTTTTCTTTTTCTTTTTTTTTTAAATATTTGTAATATCTTTTTTTTTTCATATATTTATGAATATATATTTTTTTGGTATTTTTTCTATTATTTTTTTTTTATTATTTTTATATTTGATTCCAGATATTTGTCTCTTGGAGGAAATTCAATAACAATCGATAAATTTTTTGTTGAAGAGAAGGATTCGGAAAATTTAAAATTGTGTCTAAGGTAAAGTCTGTAATTCCAATATTCTCAAGTTCATGAAAAAATTTATTTCTTTGTAGGTTAAATTTGTCGCAATTTAAAATTATATGGGGAGAATTTTCTTTTAAATGACATAATGTACAGTTAGGATTATCAATTAGTTTTAAAAAGAATTTTGACTTATTTAATAATATAGTATCAGTTTTTAGTCGGAGAAGAGCTCTGATTTCTTGTCTTTTAAAAGCACTATTTGAAAAATAATTAATTTTGTTTGAGAGTAAATATCTAAAATTAGGTTTAAAAATAGAGTTGAGTTGAAAAAATTTTTCTGTAGAAGAGAATTACAAATTTTTTATCTCTTTTTTTGAATCTATATAGAATTTATAAGTTGGAGAACATGTATTGAGATCATGTGCTGCTTTCGCCATCTTATCCACTTCTTCATTTTCCTTAATTCCAGTATGTCCTGGAGACCAACTTAGGTGGATTTTATTATTATTTTGGAAAAAAGTTTCTGTATTTAGTTTAAGTAAGGAAGTAATATAATATGAATATGTAGAGTATGATTGATCCTGTGTTAATGTGAGAATAGCTCCTTTAGAATCAATAAAAATAACTATAAGTTGGTTTTTAGTATTATGTAAAAGCCATTTAAAGGCAGCCAAAATGGCAAAAATTTCTGCATGTAAGATTGAAGTATGTTTTGGTAATTTAAATTTTAAGGAAACATTAAAATATGGAATAAAAACAGCTGCAGAAGCAGAACCAGAGTCTTGTATAAAAGAACCATCTGTATATATTTCTAGATAATTTTCAAAATGTTCCTTTTTAAAATTATTGAATAATTGTAAAATGGCTTCATTTGAATATTCATTTTTAGAGTGTAATAAAGGAATTTCAGTATAAAATTTAGGAAGTTGGTAACACCAAAATGGAATTGATTCTGTAATATCTCCTCTTAAGTCTTCCTTGTGAAGGTTATTAAAATAATTAAAGAGTGATGGTTGATTTTTTAAAATTTTGTAAAAAGGTAGTCTTTTAAATTTTCGATAAAATGGATGGACTGGAAGCTTATAGTGTAATCTAGAATAATATTTTAAAATTAAGATAGGATGTCTTGTTTCAAAGTTTGGAAGAGCAGTTTCAGCCAAGAGAGCAAGTGAGGGGCAAAATCTAGGAAGACCTAGAGCTATCTTAATACATTTATTCTGAATAATATTTAATTTTTTGAGTTTAGTTAAACTTGGAAAATCTATTAAATCAAAGCCATGTTCAATTTTCGCTCTTATTAAATTTTTGTATAAATTTATTAATGTATTTGGGTGTGAACCTTCTTTTTTGAATGCAAAATATTTAAAGATATTAAGTAATTTAGAGCCTGAATTGTGTGCATGATCTAAGTGTGAATTCCAATTTAATTTTGAATCTAAATAAAATCCAAGAAGTTTACATTGATTGACTTGAGCAATTTTGTTGTCATTGATTTTTAAGACAAATTTTGGAGAAATATGTTTGTTTTTAGAGAAATGTATACAGTAGGTTTTATTTATATTTATTGTTAAATTCCATTTTTCACAATATTTGGTTAATTTATTAAGTTGTTCTTGAGTATTATGTTGTATATCATATTCATTTCTGTCTGAGGTCCAAAAAGTGAGGTCA
Source organism: Ryuthela nishihirai (assembly GCA_038380435.1). Lineage (NCBI taxonomy): Eukaryota > Metazoa > Arthropoda > Arachnida > Araneae > Heptathelidae > Ryuthela > Ryuthela nishihirai. The sequence continues at coordinate 4,887,169 of JAWZYU010000008.1, forward strand.
TCTGCATAACTTGTGTAATTAAACTTGTTACTAAAAATATTTTTATATCATATAGATATAGATTAAATCCTTATAGATTAGATCCTTGAGATAAGCCCTGTGTAATGTAATGAGAGTTTGCAAAAATACAATTAATTTTGACTTTAAATTTTCTGTTTTTAAAATATTTTGAAAGAAATGTTATTAAGTTATAATCAATATTTGCTTTACTCAACTTTAGTAAAAGATAATCAATTGAGACTGTATCGAAAGCTTGGGTTAGGTCAATTGAAATGGCCAATACGATTTTTTTCTTTTTATTAGCTAAATAAATATCAGATAGGAGTAATGAAACACATTCTTTGGATGAACGATTTTTCCTAAAGCCAAAAAAGTTTTTAGGTAGAATATTATTTTTGTCTATTTGCCATATTAGTCTTCTAAACAAAATCTTTTCAAATAGTTTTAGGGAGTTGGAAAGTAAAGAGATACTCTCTTGTGGAAGTGAACGGAAGGGGAGGGCTGCCAGATTAGTGTGGCCTACTGATCTGGACAACTATGGCTACTTTTCTTTTTTTTTTCTATCCTGCTGAGGAGTGGTCATCCACACAGGGTCCTAGTGCTGACCATATAAACCTACTGGACTGGACAGATATATGGCTCTGAGCTTGATTATGAATCCTGATTTTGCTGCACTGGTGGGCTTCTGTGGAGGGAAAATCTTCCGCTGTGTTTTCTGTTTGTTTGTGGGTTGACAGCCCCAAGTGAATAGATTTACAGGATATGTTTATCAGCTGGTGGATAATCCTGAGCAGAGGTCATCGCAGGCACCTGAACTCTTTGCTTCTATTGGCATCGTCAAATTCTACATTGCAGGAAGTCTTCCAGTGTAGATGGCTTCAGCCTTTAGTGGTGGGGGAACGGGTCTTTGCCCCATGTCTGCGATTAGGGGGCTGTTTGATATTGTCGGCATTCCCTCTCTCAATAAAAATAGTTTCTTTAAACATCCCACTAACCATTTTCTCTCCATAGGTAGTTGGAATGTGAGGACTCTGCACAGAGCTTTTTCTCTTGATGTCCTCACACAAGAATTCCACCGTTATAATTTAGATATTCTCGGCTTGCAAGAGACCAGATGGACAGATAAAGGTCAGATTCTTAAAAATAATCTTAAATTTCTCTTTTCAGGGCGGGACGACAATAAGCATCACCAAGGCGTGGGTCTGCTTCTCAGTAGACACGCTAGCGATGCTCTTCTAGGATATGAGTGCATTAATGGAAGGTTTCTTACAGCAAAATTTCAGACAAGCGTTAAAGACTTGAATATTATCTGCTGTTATGCCCCCACTGAGGATGCCGATGAGGATGAGAAGGATAGGTTTTATGAACAACTTCAGGATATTTTGAATTCTGTCAAGAAAGGAGATCTTACCCTTGTTCTTGGTGACTTCAATGCCAAAGTTGGTACTGACTCTGACCTTTGGGGAGGAGTAATAGGCCCTTTTGGTATTGGTAGCTGCAATGGCAATGGGCAACGTCTCCTACAGATAAGTAAACTCAATGGATTCAGAATAACTAACACTTATTACAAACACCGCGACATACATAAGTACACATGGGTTTCACCTGATGGGCTGCATAAGAATATGATTGATTACATATTAATTAACAGCAAATGGGCTAGTTCTGTTAGGAATACCAGGGCATATAGGGGAGCTGAAATTGGATCTGACCATTACCTTGTTAAAAGTGTGTTGCAACTTAAACTTAAAAAGTGTTGTGCTAGGGTTAAAAAATTTACTTTTAATACTGAAGCTCTGAAAGATCCAGTTATAGCCAAAGCTTACCATGATAGGTTACTTAGTCATTATGACAGTCATGGTTTGCTTACTACTGAAGTTGAGGAAGAATGGGATCATTTTAAACAGGCTTTTTTGGACACTAACAGTACTCTTTTAGGAAAAAAGGAGCAGAAGAGGCAGAATTATCTGAGTGATAAGGCACTTGAGCTTATTTCGGAAAGAAAGAACTGCAGGAATGCACTTAATCAATACCCTACTAGTCCTAATAGAAAGCATTACAGAGACCTTAATAAACTTGTAAAGGATCAGTTATCTGCTGATAAGAATCTTTGGCTTGATGGTTTGGCTGACAAAGCCGAGGAAGCAGTTAGACAGCACAACAGCAGAGAGCTGTACCAGATAGTTAATGTTTTGTGTGGTAGAAAACGGACAGGCATACAAGGATTGAAGGATAAACAAGGTAAGGTTATAGAACGGGAGGATTCTGTCATGGCTAGGTGGGCTGAGCATTTCAGTGATGTTCTAAACAATGTAGTTAGTTCTACTCCCATTGTTTGCAATGATGATAGATGCATTGGTGGCTTTAATGTTGGCCCTCTAACACAATCTGGAGTTATTTTGGCTGTTTCTAAACTTAAACTTCATAAATCCCCAGGGGTAGATGAAATTACTACGGAAATGCTTAGAGCTGGGAATGTTTCGGTTACCACTTGGATGACTGAAATTCTGAATATCTTTTATGATAAAGGCATGGTTCCTAAGGTTTTACCAGAGCTATTGTTATCCCTATTTTCAAAAAAGGTGATCGCAGTTCTTGTGATAACTATAGGGGTATCAGCCTACTCTCTGTTCCAGGTAAAGTTCTTTCCATGATTGTGCTTAATAGAATTAAAAATCTGGTTGACAGTCAATTGCGTGATGAGCAATGTGGATTCAGAAGTGGTAGGGGATGTGTGGATCAGATATTTTCACTTAGGCAGATTCTTGAGAAATGTTTAGAGTTTCAGAAACCTTTGGTTGCTAGCTTTGTTGATTTCAAAAAGGCTTTCGACTCTGTTGATCGTCATAATTTGTGGTTGATTGTGAGATCATATGGTATACCAGACAAGTTAGTTAACATTATGAAAGCTCTCTATAATAACACTGAGTCGTGTGTGAGAGTTGGTAAGGCTTGTAGCAATTGGTTTAGCATTACTTCTGGTGTTCGACAAGGGTGCATTTTGTCTCCTTTTCTCTTTAGCTTGGTTATTGATTATGTTATGCGAAATTCACTTCAAGGGAAAGATTTTGGCCTTAAATGGGCTGGAGATACGAAAATTTCTGATTTAGATTATGCTGATGATTTAGCCCTTTTGGCAAATGATGTTGATGAGATGAACTCTTTCATTCGAGCTGTTGATGAGACTGGTAGTAGAGTAGGTTTGGTTATTAACAGAGAGAAAACTAAAGTGATGAAAATTGGTCAGGCAGGCTGTGATTCAGTTAATCTGAATGGTTGCAGTCTTGAGCAGGTGTCACAGTTTAATTATCTTGGGAGCTATGTAACAGATAATGGTGATGTGCGGCATGAGATTAACAGACGAATAGGGATTGCTGCCGGGACTTTTAAGAACCTATGGAGAGTGTGGAGAAATAGGCGTATACACCTAAAGACTAAAATTAGACTGTATAATAGTTTGGTTCTTTCTAGGGTTAGTTATGGTAGTGAAACTTGGACACTTTGTAAACAAAGTAACAGGAAACTAGATGCTTTTGATTCCTGATGCTTACGCAGTATCTTGGGCATTAGGTGGTTCAACTTTGTAACTAATGATGAGATTAGGCAAAGGAGTTTGCAACCTCCTTTAAGCAGCATATTGTGCAGAGAGAGACTCCGTTGGTTTGGCCATGTTGCCCGTATGAATAATTATAGATTGGCGAATAGGGTTATGAACAGTGTGCCTAAAGGCCTCAGAAGGAGGGGGAGACCTAGGATGCGGTGGGCAGACAATGTCAAACAGGACCTTGTTAGAATTGGTGTGCAGTGGCCAGATGCAGTAGATGTAGCTCAGGATAGATTTGCTTGGAGAACTAAATTGCACGGTCTGGTTGGACCTCCGTAGCCCATGGCTGCTTGATGATGATGATGATGATGATGATGATGATGATGATGATAAAAATAATTAATATTTCGTCCCATGTAGTTGGAATATTATGAGTAGTCCAGATGTTGTTAAATATATTTAAAAGTTTTTCCTTCCAAGTCATGCTTTTATCGTGCCTTTTATTATATAAATATCTTAACGTTTAGCATGCTATTTATTACGTAAATACCTTCCAATCCACCATCATAGCTTTCTTTGCAAAGCAAATGTTTTAAATTCAATAGCATAATATGGTAATTTCTACGAAAATATTCTAAAAGTTCAGAATTGTTATATAGCTTTTGTTATGAAAATGTCTTAAAAGTCAACGTTACGGTAAAATATTCACGATACGAATATTTTAAACTCTAGCGTTAAAGAACATTTTATAAAATGATTCTTGCATTCAAGTAAAGAGAGTTTTAATTAAATATTTAAGCAGAGCATTTCATAAAGAGCAATAACATAAAGCATAATTTTGCTAAAATTAATAAACATAACGGTTGCAATTCCCATACACAAACAGCTAGAAACAAATCAACGAATATGACAAACACAAATCAAAAGTTATTTGCCCTTGATTTGGAATAGTCAACTAGAAATATGCTTAAATTTTCGCCATTGAATACTGATCAATACTCTGAAAACCCCTGAAGATGTTTCTCCTTTTCGCAGACATCTTTCTGTAGCAGTCAACATGCTATCAGAGAAATGCTAAAGAGAAAAATAACTGAGCTGTTTCAATACATTTACCTTTTGATTCGTGTGGTCACCAAATCAATAATAAAGTGAGAATGCTGTGCTAATCAAAACATTTTCGCCCTAAATACTCTGAAACTACAACTTTTCGATTTCTCAATTACTGTTCAGTTACTGTTTACTCGAAATAACAGAGTTTCGAGTAAACAGTAATTCATTTACTGTTTACTCGAAATTTGATTTGTAAATGAAGTTCAGAATGGAAGTTCTTCGTTCAAAATGAATAGCTCTGCTGGCATGCTCCTGTCTGTCGGGGGCGGGGGTGGCTCAGTCGGTAACGCGCCAGGCTCGTAATCTGTAGTTCCCAGGTTCGAGTCCCAGCTGGGTCAGCGTTGAGATTTATCTCCGCAAAATTCCTCGCCCTGCCTACGGTCAGTAGGGGACACCGATGGGCTTGGAAAGGCCGCCGACTGTCGGATGGGACGTTAAGCCGTGGCCCCGTGTGCGGGAGAGCCATACCCTGTGCATGTTAAAGAACACGCTGGATGGCTTTGACGGGAGGCTACCATCTGTCTCCCAACAGCTGTTCCAGTGGGTCCCCTCCCCCAACGTCCTCTGAGCCTTCGGGGTCCTTGTGGCCTGGCCATTTAGCCCATGGTGTGCAAAAAAGTGCCGCTCAAAGGTAAAACAACACAACGTTAAAGAACACGCTGGATGGCCTTGACGGGAGGCTACCATCTGTCTCCCAACAGCTGTTCCAGTGGGTCCCCTCCCCCAACGTTCTCTGAGCCTTCGGGGTCCATGTGACCTGGCCATTTAGCCCATGGTGTGCAAAAAAGTGCCGCTCAGAGGTAAAACAACATAACGTTAAAGAACACGCTGGATGGCCTTGACGGGAGGCTACCATCTGTCTCCCAACAGCTGTTCCAGTGGGTCCCCTCCCTCAACGTTCTCTGAGCCTTCGGGGTCCTTGTGACCTGGCCATTTAGCCCATGGTGTGCAAAAAAGTGCCGCTCAGAGGTAAAACAACACAACGTTAAAGAACACGCTGGATGGCCTTGACGGGAGGCTACCATCTGTCTCCCAACAGCTGTTCCAGTGGGTCCCCTCCCCCAACGTTCTCTGAGCCTTCGGGGTCCATGTGACCTGGCCATTTAGCCCATGGTGTGCAAAAATGTGACGCTCAGACGTAAAACAACCCAACTCTGTCTGTCGTGTACTGCTGAAATGTTCTTCATTAGATCCATATCTGTGGTCTTGAGCTGCCAAACTGAAATATTCTGACAAGTCATGTACACCAGAAGCATCTAAATGCTGTGCCTGGACAGCTCTCACAGGGAAGTGAAATTTTCTAATCGAAACACATAATAATGAGTTAGAGAATTTAATTTTTTTTATTTCAAAATTTGATTAATGACTGTGGATATATTTACACTAAAAGCGCCCCTAGGCACAAGTAGCGGTACAGAAAGTTACTGCGGTCTGTTTTAATTTTCTAAAAAATATATTAAACTTTCTGCTTACGGAGAGGAGTAAAGGAACTGGTTAATCGAAAGGACTACGTTCGACTTATTGTTACCTGGTAATTTAATCAATTATGTGCGAAAAAAGTCTCAGTAGGGTTATTCTGACATGACCATTTAGTCCATTGTGTGCAAAAACGTCTCAGTACTAAAGTTAGGGTTATTGTGACTTGGCCATTTAATGCATTGTGTGCGACCTGGCCATTTAATTCACTGTGTGCAAAAAACTCTCAGTACTAAAGTTGGAGTTATTGGGACTTGGCCATTTAACAGATTATGTCAAAAAAGTCTCAGTACTAAAGTTGGGGTTATTGTGACCTGTTCATTTAATCCATTGTGTTAAAAAATGTCCCAATATTAAAGCTGGAGTTATTATGACCTGGCCATTTATTCCATTGTATGCAAAACAGTCTGAAAATTAAAGTTGGAGTTATTGTGGCCTGGCTATTTAGTCTATTGTGTGCAAAAAAGTCTCAGTACTAAAGTTAAGTCATTGTGACCTGGCCATTTAGTTCATTGTGTGCAAAAAAGTATCAATATTAAAATTGGAGTTATTGTGAACTGGCTATTTAGTTTATTGTGCGCAAAAAAGTCTCAATATTAAATTTGGAGTTATTGTGACCTGGCCATTTAATCCATTGTGTGCAAAAAAAGTCTCAGTACTGATGTTAGGGTTATTGTGACCTGGCCATTTAATCCATTGTGTGCAAAACAGTATCAGTACTAAAGTGTTGGTTATTGTTACCTGGCCATTTAATCCACTGTGTGCAAAAAAGTCAGTACTGAAGTTGCGGTTACTGTGATCTGCACATTTAATCCATTGTGTGCAAAAAAAAGTATCATTAATAAAGTTGGGGTTATTGTGACCTGGCCACTGTGTGCAAAAAACTCTCAGTACTAAAGTTGGAGTTATTGTGACTTGGCCATTTAACAAATTATGTCAAAAAAGTCTCAGTACTAAAGTTGGGGTTATTGTGACCTGTTCATTTAATCCACTGTGTTAAAAAATATCCCAATATTAAAGCTGGAGTTATTATGACCTGGCCATTTATTCCATTGTGTGCAAAACAGTCTGAAAATTAAAGTTGGAGTTATAGTGGCCTGGCTATTTAGTCCATTGTGTGCAAAAAAGTCTCAGTACTAAAGTTAAGTCATTGTGAGCTGGCCATTTAATCCATTGTGTGCAAAAAAAGTCAGTACTAAAGTCGGGATTATTGTATCCTGGCCATTTAATCCACTGTGTGCAAAAAAGCCTCAGTTCCTAAAGTTGGTGTTATTATGATCTGGTCATTTTATCCATTGCGTGCAAAAGAGTCTCAGTACTAAAGTTGGGGTTATTGTGACCTAGTCATTTAGTCCACTGTGTGCGAAAAATGTCACTCAGGATTGAAGCTCGTTTTATTCCGACCTGATTATTTAGTTTCTGGTGTACAAAATAATGCCTCTTAGGACTAACGATGAGATTATTGTGATGGCCATTTAGTCTACTAATGTAAAAATATGGTGTCGCTCATTTCTAAAACTTGGTGCGTTCTGATGTGGCCATTTAGTCTACTGTGTGCAAAAATAGTGTCACTCACGACTAAAGTTTGGTCCATTGTAACCTGGTCATTTAGTCTCCTGTGTGCTAAAAGGTGTGAGGTCTAAAGCCTGGTCCATTGTGATATGACCATTTAGTGCACTGTGTAAAAATATGGTGTCGCTCATTTCTAAATCTTGGTGCGTTCTGATGTGGCCATTTAGTCTACTGTGTGCAAAAAATAGTGTCACTCACGACTAAAGTTTGGTCCATTGTAACCTGGTCATTTAGTCTCCTGTGTGCTAAAAGGTGTGAGGTCTAAAGCCTGGTCCATTGTGATATGACCATTTAGTGCACTGTGTTAAAATATAGTGTCGCTCAGGACTAAAGGGTTGGTGCGTTCTGATCTGGCAATTTAGTCTACTCTGTGCGAAAAGGTGTGCACGCTAAAGTTTAATCCATTGTTACTTGGCCATTTAGTCCATTATACTCAAAATAATAGCGCTCCGGGCTAACTTTGAGATTTCGTGACCTGGGCATTTAGTCTACTGTGCACAAAAAGGTGTCGGGACTAAAGCCTGGTCCATTGTGATCCGATCATTTAGTCCTTTATACTCAGAATAATGCCACTCAGGCTAATGTTGGGTTGTTTTACCTCTGAGCGACACTTTTTTGCACACCATGGGTTAAATGGCTAGGTCACATGGACCCCGAAGGCTCAGAGAAGGTTGGGGGAGGGGACCCACTGGAATAGCTGTTGGGAGACAGATGGTAGCCTTCTGTCAAGGCCATCCAGCGTGTTCTTTAACGTGCACAGGGTATGGCTCTCCCGCACACGGGGCCACGGCTTAACGTCCCATCCGACGGACGGCGGGCTTTCCAAGCCCATCGGTGTCCCCTACTGACCGTGGGCAGGGCGGGGAATTTTTGCGGAGATAAATCTCAACGCTGACCCAGCTGGGACTCGAACATGGGAACTACAGATTATGAACCTGGCGCGCTACCGACTGAGCCACCCCCGCCCTGCTAATGTTGGGGTTTCGTGACCTGGGTATTTAGTCTACTGTATACAAAAAAGTAGCGCTACGAACTATAGTTGGAGTTATTGTGACCTGGCCTTCTTAGATCATTATATGGAAAAACAAGTAAAGCTCAGGACTGAATTTGGAGTTATTGTGACCTTGCCTTTTTTTTAACCATTATGAGTGTCAAAAAGTGCCCATTAGAGATATAAACTTCACAACAAATTTCGATAGATTGTTTCGCCATTGCAGTATCAAGAACAAATCTAAATCAACGTAAAGCTTCAGCTACAATCTTACGAAAAGAATTTATTTAAAACGAGAATATCCCGATGCAACAAAATGAATAGCTCTCTGGTTATTCTCTGGTTATATTATTAACAAAAGAGTTAATATGGAGCAAATGAATGCAGAATGTATGATTAAAATAAAAAGTCTCACATTGTTCAATGTAGACTACTTTGCAAGCGTCTCTTTATCTTCAAACATTGTTTCACAAATGACTTGCACAAGATTCAAAGGAATTGTTTGTTTATCCTCCTAATCCGCATTCAAAAAGTAGCATTTCGTTGAAAAAAGTGAATTTGCCCTTCTAATTAGCAGGCAAACTGCATCCATTCAATAGTAGCTTTGTAAACAAATTACTTTTAATTGCATTTGCTCCGTTTGTATTTCTTCAACACTTTTTTACTCTTACTACCTCATTGTAATACTTTGGAGCGATCTGAATTTTTTTTGTTTCTCTAATTACGAGTGAAAGTGGTTTCATACATTTAAATTTCAAATGACAGGAAAACAAATTGAGTGGTACGAAAGCAGTTTTAAATTTCCGTCACTGTTTCCTCTTCTGTTGAGAAAACTTATTTCGTTGAACAGCAAGTATCGCATTTTGAAAGCGAATTATGCTGTTCTTAAATTTCGAATCACTTTTTTGTTAAAAATGACAGGAAAATAAATTGAGTGGTAGGAAAACAGTTTTAAATTTCCGTTATTGTTTCCTCTTCTGTTGAGAAAACTTATTTCATTGAACAGCAAGTATCGCATTTTGAAAGCGAATTATGCTGTTCTTAAATTTCGGAACATTTTTTCTTTTTAAAAAATTTGCTTTTAATGAATTTTGCTCAAATGGGAAAAGGGAAACTGGAGCAAAAGTTTCTATGTAATAATAATATTCTCAGCCGTCCCGTGGCCGAGTGGTTAGCGCGCATGGCTACTCATCTAAGGGACTATGGGTTCGAGCCCTGGGTAAGGCATGGATGTATGTGTCGTTTTTCTGCTGAGGCCCTGCCATCCTCTCAGACCTTCTACTATGGCACATAAACTGACAGGCTTCTGTCAGACCTCTGTGGCAAGCAGCTGCTTGAGGGGGTATTTATTTAATAATATTCTCAAGAAAATATTAAGCGCATAACATTTTCTAATGTAACAGCAGTTCGTATAATGAAATTTCTCATCATTCAAAGTAGAAATTAATGTTCAGAAAGGCATGTTTATGTCGAACTAACCATTTTGCAACGTTCAAATGCATTTTATAGATAAGTTGATACATCTCGAATTAATTACTATAGATAATTCTATAGATAAGTTATAACATCTCAGTAGTGTTGTCGCACTCCACGAAATCCCTTTGCACAGTGCTTTCCCCCTATGACGTCACCGGCTGGACTTTGACTCCTATGTCGCAACTGTCATGGGATATGGCACCAATATCCAGTCGCGTGATATGTCGCAACTACCGGACTTTGACCCTATGGTCAAAGTCCGGGCAGTTGTCTTACTTTTATTAATAATTTTAAAATTAATATGCAGTTTTTAAAGATGGATTCTAACTTACTGAAAAAATTTTAAAGTAGTTCTTATGAAAGAAAGGTTGACAACTACTGCTCTAGTATACACGTGAATTGCATCGTAGATCGTAATATCATATTCGATATAGTGGATAATAATTTTACCCCTAACCATCTCCATCATAAAGATATTGCCTATTTGGCATGAGTAAGAACAAAATATATAAGTAAACCACCCTTAGGTGGGCCCCTAAGGGCAAACATAAGAAAAGCTAAAAATAGCAGTAAAATGGTATAAGAAACCTAAAACGATTAGGTCTCCTCAGAGAACGCTTCCGTTTTAGGCCATTTGTACTTGTCCAAAACAGTATGATCGTAAAGAATCAGAGAAGAAATAATCTCATTGGGATTATTGCTTACAGCCTCAAAAAATCTTTTTGAGATGCGTTTTATATACGTATATATATATATGGTCAATGCCCAGGTCTTTATGGAATTTTCTGTTAGTGACAAACCAGGGGGCATCGACCGCAGTTCTCAAAATATTGTTCTGTAAGACCTGAATCTTACGAATATTGGTGGGTGCAGTATTCGCCCATATGGGTGAAGCATAGAGAATCACCGGTCTGATGATCTCTATGTAGAATCACTCCATAGATTAATATTCATTAATCAAGTACCATAGATTAATATTCATTAATCTATGGGCTTCGCTAAAAATTGCCACAAAACTAGGTGTGGACACTCCGTTTTTCTTTATTCTGTTTTTTGAACAGTTTCTAAACAACTTCTCTCGTTATTATTATTAGAAAGAATCTACAGTCATTGTTTTTCCACAAAACCATTATTTCCCAAATACCACAAATATTTTTGGTCAATTCCCAGCAATGGGTATAGTACGATACCAGGTAGCGGATTTCGGGAATCCTATCTAACAAGGGGCGGGGGTGGCTCAGTCGGTAGCGCGCCAAGCTCTTAATCTGCAGTTCCCAGGTTTGAATCCCAGCTGGGTCAGCGTTGAGATTTATCTCCGCAAAATTCCCCGCCCTGCCCACGGTCAGTAGGAGACACCGATGGGCTTGGAAAGGCCGCCGTCCGTCGGATGGGACATTAAACCGTGGCCTCGTGTGCGAGAGGCCATACCCTGTGCACGTTAAAGAACACGCTGGATGGCCTTGACGGGAGGCTACCATCTGTCTCCCAACAGCTGTTCCAGTGGGTCCCCTCCCCCCAATCTTCTCTGAGTCTTCGGGGTCCATGTGACCTGGCCATTTAGCCCATGGTGTGCAAAAAAATACCGCTCAGAGGTAAACAACCCAACGTTAAAGAACACGCTGGATAGACTTGACGGGAACTTACCATCTGTCTCCCAACAGCTGTTCCAGTGGGTCCCCTTCTCCAACCTTCTCTGAGCCTTCGGGGTCCATGTGACCTGGCCATTTAGCCCATGGTGTGCAAAAAAGTGCCGCTCAGAGGTAAAACAACCCAACCCAACCCCTCCCCCAACCTTCTCTGAGTCTTCGGGGTCCATGTGACCTGGCCATTTAGCCCATGGTGTGCAAAAAAATACCGCTCAGAGGTAAAACAACCCAACCCAACCTATTTAACAAATCCCCTTAAAAAGTGTCTCTTGAGAAAGTCCTTTGTTTGAATAGCAATAATATTTATGTGAGGAACAATGAAAACTTTACCAGAAACAAATAAACTAAATTTCGATGCAAAACAACAGATGGTGATTTTAGAATTGCACTTTGCAATACTTTGAAGATTGTTAGCTTTGGTGTTGAATGAAATAAATAGTTTTAAAAAATTGCTACTGGCTTCTATTTCAGAATATTTTTTCACAGGAAGAATAAATCTGTATTCTCCAAATTTTAATGGAACTACAACATTTACCAAACTTTAATTTTCTAGCATATGATCTTCGAAAAAATTACTTCAGCAATAATTTTTTCTACAAACATATCCTGAAAAAGTAAACTATCCAATAATCGTTTATTATTTGTGGAAACGCGATTGGCTGGAAAAAAGTTCTGCGAAGGACCGGTAGGCATGACATTTAGGCAGAGTTGGGTTGTGTTGTTTTACCTCTGAGCGGCCCTTTTTTGCACACCATGGACTAAATGGCCAGGTCACATGGACCCCGAAGGCTCAGAGAAGGTTGGGGGAGGGGACCCATTGGAACAGCTGTTGGGAGACAGATGGTAGCCTCCCGTCAAGGCCATCCAGCGTGTTCTTTAACGTGCACAGGGTATGGCTCTCCCGCACACGGAGCCACGGCTTAAAGTCCCATCCGACGGACGGCGGCCTTTCCAAGCCCATCGGTGTCCCCTACTGACCGTGGGCAGGGAGGGGAATTTTGCGGAGATAAATCTCAACGCTGACCCAGCTTGGACTCGAACCTGGGAACTACAGATTACGAGCCTGGCGCGCTACCGACTGAGCCACCCCCGTCCCCATTTAGGCAGAGGGACTTGATATTTTTATGGTGACTGCTGAGATTAAAATTCAGATTGAATCCGGATTGTGTCATGCAGGACCTAATCCTGGGGGAAGCATATCACCCCTCAATTTTTCTACTAAATCAGTATTTTTAAGTTCGAATTATATAATTTTGCAAATATTTGATATATTCGAGATATTTTCAGATAAGTTACAGAATGATAGATCAGCAATTATTATACCAAATTTTAGAATGATCGGACATTTTATGTTTCAGGGTCAAAAAGTTATCAATATTGGAGTGTAGTGTGAAAAGGTTATCAGTATGTCTCCAGTGTCAAATATTTTCAATATCAAGCTCCATTGTCTATACAAATATCGAGTTCCATATCAATAGTATATCACTATCGAGCTCCAGTGTCACAAGTCTATCAATACGGGGCTCCATTGTCAAAAGTTTATCAATGTGGGGCTCCAGTAACACAAGTCTATTAATATCGAGTTCCAGTGTCAAACTTTTATCACTATCAGGATTCAATGTCACAAATCTATCAATATCGAGCTCCAGTGTCAGAAGTTTATCAATATCGGGCTCCATTGTCAGAAATTTATCAATATCGGGCTCCAGTAACATAAGTCTATTAATATCGGGTTCTAGTATTAAAAGTCTATCAATATCGAGTTCTAGTATTAAAAGTCTATCAAAATCGAGTTCCAGTGTTAAACGTTTATCAATATCGAGCTCCGGTGTCAAACGTTTATCAATATCGGGCTTCAGTATCGCAAGTCTATCAATATCGGGCTTCAGTATCGCAAGTCTATCAATATCGGGCTTCAGTATCGCAAGTCTATCAATATCGGGCTTCAGTATCGCAAGTCTATCAATATCGGGCTTCAGTATCGCAAGTCTATCAATATCGGGCTTCAGTATCGCAAGTCTATCAATATCGGGCTTCAGTATCGCAAGTCTATCAATATCGGGCTTCAGTATCGCAAGTCTATCCATGTCGAGTTCCAATGTCAAACGTTTATCACTATCGGAATCCAGTGTCACAAATTTATCAAAATACGAGCTCCAATGTCACAAGTCTATCAAAATCGGGCTCCATTGTCAAAAGTTTATCAATATCAGGCTCCAGTAACAGAAGTATATCAATATCGAGTTCTAGTGTCAAAAGTCTATCAATTACGAGTTCCAGTATTAAACATTTATCAATATCGAGCTCCAGTGTCAAACGTTTATCAATATCGGGCTTCAGTATCACAAGTCTATCAATATAAAATTCCAGTGTCAAACGTTTATCACTATAGGGATACAGTGTCACCAGTCTTTCAATATAGAATTCCAGTGTCACAAGTCTTTCAATATCGAGCTCCAGTGTCACAAGTCTTTCAATATCGAGCTCCAGTGTCACAAGTCTTTCAATATCGAGTTCCAGTGTCACAAGTCTATCAATATCGGACTCCATTGTCAAAAGTTTATCAATATCGGGCTCCAATGACACAAGTCTATCAATATCGAGTTCTAGTGTCGAAATCTATCAATATCGAGTTCCAGTGTTAAACGGTTATCAATATCGAGCTCCAGTGTCAAACGTTTATCAATATCAGGCTTCAGTATCACAAGTCTATCAATATAGAGTTCCAGTGTCAAATGTTTATCACTCTCGGGCTCCAGTGTGACAAATCTATCAATATCGAGCTACAGTGTCAGAAGTTTATCAGATTTGGAGAAATATCTAATAATTCCAACCATATTCAAATACAAAACAGGATTTTACACAGCATTGCTTTATCAAAGTTTAAGATTATGAAACCATTCTACACAAGTCACTAATTTTGATTACCTCTTCCACGCTGACCACTACTCTGCACTCGGTGAGAAAGGGTACATCTTTGGGCTTGAATGCAAGGGAATCCGACGGACGGTAGACGGTGAGTAGACTTTGCAGCAAATATACGTATTCAGGAGAGCTGTCCTGTCCAGTTTCTCTTCTCTAATTTTTTCTTAACCCTTTCAGCACCATAAGGTTTCTAAGAGTAAATATTGGTATGTAACTGTTTATTTTAGTTTGTTTAGACGTAAAATAAATAAAAATCATAAGAAAAATACATAGCAATGTGTAGTTTATTTGGAATTTTATGGGAAATATTTTTCCCAATGGACTATAAAGGTAACACAAATTATAGTTAGGCTTATTATGCAATGTCTTTTATTTATTGGTTTATTAGAACAAAATGTTAACCTAAATAATACAAAATTATGAAATAAAATCACTATACAAAATGATGTGCTAATTATGATATTCTGCGAAGCAATTTCTTTTGGTAGTGAGGCAAAGATGGACATTGCACATAGTACATATATTATGCGTCCTGACAGTTCTGTTTTTGTTTTCTAAACGTTCCCGTTTACGTAACTGCGTTCGGCATACGTTCTATTTTGAGATTCTGTATAAAAAATGCAGATAAGGTTATAATTAAATACGACAATCACCAATTTTAAAATGGGAAAAATGTTTCCCTTAGTCGTGAAAGGGTTAACTCTTGGAGGGGTCATTGTGAGGTGGTCATTTAGCCATTTACTAGTCAAAAAAGTGTCACTCAGAACAATCCAACCAACATTTTTCAACAATTTGAATCACTGTACGAAGTTTTGATTTTTTACTGCCAGTGTTTTGAATTATTATTTTCAGGCAGTGTTTCTATGCATTTTTTTTCAAAGAGTATTTCATTATTTTAAGGCAGGGTTTCAAATTATTATTTTTGAAGCAGTGTTTCGTTTTTTTATTTTCAAGAAATGTTTCAATATATATTATTGTTTTCAGGCATTGTTCCTGTGTATTTTTAATTAGTGTTTCATTATTCTAAAGCAGGGTTTCGAATTATTGTTTTTTCAAGATTTGTTTCGATTTATTATTTAAAAAAAAAGTTTAGATTTTTTTTCCAGGCAGTGTTTATATGCATTATTTTTAGACAATGCTTCTATGTATTTTTTTTTCAAGTAGTGTTTCATTATTTTAAGGCAGGGTTTCAATTATTTGTGTTTCAAGCAGTGTTTCGATTTGTTTTTCAGGCAGTGTTTATTTGCACTTTTTCAAGTAGTGGTTAATTATTTCAAGTCAGGGTTTCGAATTATTGTTTTTAAAGCAGTGTTTCGTTTTATTGTTTTCAAAAAAATGTTTTGATTATTATTATTTTCAGGTAGTGTTCCTATGCATTGCTTTCAAATAGTGTTTCATTATTTCAAGGCAGGGTTTCGAATTATTATTTTTAAGCAATGCATTATTTTCAGGCAGTGTTTCTATGTATTTTTTTTATGTAGTGTTTAATTATTTCAAGACAGGTTTCGAATTAAAATTTTTCAAGCAGTGTTTCGATTTATTATTTTAAAAAATATTTCGATTT
The DNA here is from genome assembly GCA_038380435.1 of Ryuthela nishihirai. NCBI lineage: Eukaryota > Metazoa > Arthropoda > Arachnida > Araneae > Heptathelidae > Ryuthela > Ryuthela nishihirai. The sequence goes on from JAWZYU010000008.1 coordinate 4,903,473, forward strand.
ATTGTTATTTTCAGGCAGTGTTTCTATGTATATTTTTTCAAGTAGTGGTTAATATTTTCGAGACAGGTTTCGAATTATTGTGTTTCAAGCAGTATTTCGATTAGTTATTTTCAGGTAGCGTTTCTACGCATTACTTTCAGGCAATGTTTCTATGTATTTTTTTCAAGTAGTATTTCATTAGTTTAAGGTAGGGTTTCAATTATTGTGTTTCAAACAATGTTTCGATTTGTTATTTTCAAGAAATGTTTCGATTTATTATTTTTTTTCAAGTTGTGTTTCATTATTTCAAGCAGGATTTCAATTTGTTATTTTCAAAAAATATTTCGAGTTTTGATTTATTATTATTTTTAGGCAGTGTTTCTATGCATTATTTTCTGTCAGCGTTTCTACGCATTATTTTCAGGCAGTATTTCTATGCATTATTTTCTGTCATTGTTTTCTGTCATTGTTTTTATTATTCAGGTAGTGTTTCTGTGTTCAGGTACACGCATTGTTTCAGGTAGTGTTTCTGTGTATTTTTTTCAAGTAATGTTTCATTATTTCAAGGCAAGGTTTCGAATTTTTATTTTTTCAAGCGGTGTTTCGATTTATTATTTTCAAGCAATGTGTCGATTTATTTTCGGGCAGTGTTCCGATTTAATATTTATTATTTTCATGCAGTGTTTCATTTTAGTATTTGCAGGGAATCTCTACTACAAACTTTCCAGACAGGAAATCCACTCTCCTCAGAATGGAGACTTCAGATTAGACTCAATTTTTTCGATAAGACAAAATTTGGCATTGTTAACTTTTGAGCTCCTGCTGATAAGTATTAGAATACAGATCACAACTCAGAATCACTTGTTTCGAAAAGAGAGAAGCATCGAAATCCTAACTTTTACGATGACGTTGCTGCTGATAAGAATTTCAGCTATCTCACTCTCGAACATTTGCATCACAGTCTCATAGAACTAAATGTTCAAAGAGATTCTATTCGTAGAGTATCACTATTCGACAGGTAGCTCTAAAAGTAAATTCCAGACCGTGCTTGAAAGCACAGCTTATGAAGGATTAAAACACCAGCAAGCGAGTGAAGCTAGAGATCTAGATGAAGAGCCAGCTCATATTGAATGAGAAGATTCATTGAAGCGTAGTGAAGTACTCGATAGCGATCAGAAAGAGCTAAGAGAAATGCCAATCTTCTATCAGAAACGGTGAATAGACTTTGCAGCAAATATAAATCTTTCCGTAATGCCCATTGTATAAAATGAGAGTAGGAGCAGTTAAGACAAGAAGGGAGAAAATGGTGGACAGTTTGCAAAGTTCTACCGTGTGACTATTCTTAAAGTGCTGGGATTATCTGATATTTATTATCAGATTGCTGATACAGAGAGCTGAGGTTAAAGGAATGAAACCGAGATGGAAAGAGACTGTGAGCAAATGGTCCTAGAGATTGGTTTAATGAATTGTGCCCTGATTAGAAGCTTATGGGAGAAAGGCATTAGGAACTGAAAATGCACCAAACTGGTTCATAAACTGATTAGTGTAGAAAATATAAAATAATTTGATAGTTATCTTATTATATTACTGGTAGTTTAACAATTCCGAATTGTTGAATAAATACATTATCGGTTTGGACTGACAATATATAATTTTATGCCATTTATGATTTTTGATATCTCTACTAATGTGTAGTAGAGATACTAAAAGCTTTCATTTGAATAAAAAGAGAATATTTAATTTTTGCCTAACAGCAATGCTTTTAGATGTATTGAATAATCCTAAATTCAAAGAACAAAAAACTAGTGTAATTGTTAAAATACTATTATTTATATAAGACATCTATGGTGTGATAATATTAAATTTATATACACTACATTGAATTTGATATCATAGCTTTTATTTTAATCATCAGCATTTTAACAAAGATTAAACATAATTAATTTAAAAAACCGTTATTTACAGTTATTGAATATAATCATCAGACCGGTGATTCTCTAAGCTTCACTATATGGGCGAATACTACACCCACCAATATTCGTAATATTCAGGTCTTACAGAACAAGATTTTGAGAACTGCGGTCGATGCCCCCTGGTTTGTCACTAACAGACAACTCCGTAAAGACCTGGGAATCGACCATATATATATATACACATATTAAACGCACTTTTTTATTATTTACCTACGTCCCGTGGCCGAGTGTTTAGCGCACTTGGCTACTGATCTAAGTGACCTGGGTTCGAGCCCCGGATAAGGCATGGATATTTGTGTTCTTTTTCTGCAGAGGTCCTGCCATCCTCACAGACCTTCTGCTATGGTATATAAACTTACAAGCTCCTGTCAGACCTCTGTGTCAAGCAGCTGCTTGAGAGGGTATTTTAAAATTATTTTCCTGTCTGAAAACAGATTCAACAAAGATTGATATCGTTCTGTTTGAAAGATATTTTCTCTCGAAACATGCTTTCAACGAAATAGTTACATAACTTTATTAAATAGTTTCTCATTGCACTTTCTGTTCTTTCTCACATTGGTAGGATTGGGTTGGGTTGTTTTACCTCTGAGCGGCACTTTTTTGCACACCATGGGCTGAATGTCCAGGTCACATTGACCCCGAAGGCTCAGAGAAGGTTGGGAGAGGGGACCCACTGGAATAGCTGTTGGGAGACAGATGGTAGCCTCCCGTCAAGGCCATCCAGCGTGTTCTTTAACGTTGGGTTGTTTTACATCTGAGCGGCACTTTTTTGCACACCATGGGCTGAATGGCCAGGTCACATGGACCCCGAAGGCTTAGAGAAGGTTGGGAGAGGGGACCCACTGGAATAGCTGTTGGGAGACAGATGGTAGCCTCCCGTCAAGGCCATCCAGCGTGATCTTTAACGTTGGGTTGTTTTACCTCTGAGCGGCACTTTTTTGCACACCATGGGCTGAATGGCCAGGTCACATGGACCCCGATGGCTCAGAGAAGGTTGGGAGAGGGGACCCACTGGAATAGCTGTTGGGAGACAGATGGTAGCCTCCCGTCAAGGCCATCCAGCGTGATCTTTAACGTTGGGTTGTTTTACCTCTGAGCGGCACTTTTTTGCACACCATGGGCTAAATGGCCAGGTCACATGGACCCCGAAGGCTCAGAGAAGGTTGGGAGAGGGGACCCACTGGAATAGCTGTTGGGAGACAGATGGTAGCCTCCCGTCAAGGCCATCCAGCGTGTTCTTAAACGTTGGGTTGTTTTACCTCTGAGCGGCACTTTTTTGCACACCATGGGCTAAATGACCAGGTCACATAGACCCCAAAGGGTCAGAGAAGGTTGGGGGAGGTAACCCATTGGAACAGCTGTTGGGAGACAGATGGTAGCCTCCCGTCAAGGCAATCCAGCGTGTTCTTTAACGTGCACAGGGTATGTCTTTCCCACACAAGGAGACACGGCTTAACGTCCCATTCGACGGACGGCGGTCTTTCTAATCCCATCGGTGTCCCCTACTGACCGTGGGAAGGGCGGGGAATTTTGTAGAGATAAATATCAGTGCTGACCCAGCTGGGATTCGAACCTGGAAACTATAGATTACGAGCCTGGTGTGCTACCGACTGAGCCACTCCCGCCCCTATTGGTAGGAAAAAACAATTATATGAAATTGATTGTTTTATCAATCAATCAATGAAAATATATCGTTAAATGACGTCGAACAATGAAATGTTTAATTAAAAAATACATTGGAAATGAATTGCAAGTATTATTGTGTTGTTGTGATTAACTTATTAAACACCACTAGTAACATTTTTATCAGTATATTTGTTTCGGAAACACGGGAATAAAAAAAATTTTTTAATGATATTTGTGTTTGATTTGTGAATGAAAAGTGCCGGTAGGTGTTATTTTTTTTCCTATTTTTTGGCAGTAAAGATCTATTTCAAACAGTTGTTTGTGATCTATGGTAGAAGATATTAATTTATCATATTTGCGATTTATGATGAAAAAATCAATTTGGCAAGTTTGTTTCTGATTCATTGGGAGGGAAAAATGTATGGTTTTTCCGATTTATGGGGGAAATTTTGATTTATCGGGAAAGAAATCGGTTTGTGATATGTCATAATATTTATTTCAGATTTATATCCATAAAAATTCATTCTTGATATATGCTTCAGATTTATTGCGGCAAAAATTGATTATTGATATTTGTTTCTTATTTACACAGGTAAAACTCGATTGGTGATATTTATTTTTAAATTCTGGTGATAAAAATAGATTTATGATATTTGCTTCCGATTTATGAAGATCGATTCGTGACATTTATGTTTAATTATGGCGATAAAAAATCGATTCTGAACATTTCTTTCTGATTTTATGGCTATAAAAATTCTTTATAGCGTTTCTTGAGATTTGTTTCTGATTTATGAGCATAAAAATCAATTCTTGATTTTTGTTCCTGATTTATATCTATAAGAATTATTTGTTCCGTTGAGTAATTCTTTTCTTGATTGAAGCAGCAAAAAAATCGATTTGTGATGATTTTTTCTTCTTATTTATCTTGCATCGTAGGGTAAAAATTATTCAACCGGCAAGATGTTTGCAGAAGAGCCATGCTTTCTTAGCGTCGAAAAACACTCTGAATTGCCTTGATGTGACCGGAAGTGTGACATCATAGGGGGAAAGCACTGTGCAAAGGGGGTACCGTATAATGGGACTATACTACTGGCCTAAAGCTAATCTTATGAGGAGGGAGAAAATAAAAATTCGATAGAGGTAAAATACCTTTTATTTGATATTCAAATAAACTTATCTAGAGTAAATAAATATATTTACCTTCTTTTGTTAGAGTTTATAATTAGATACAAATAAAAAAAATTAAATTAATATCCACCAAAGTCCTTTGTTTAAATCTTCCAAATAATTTCAGTCGTAGAGTTTAGGAGTGTGTGTATTATCTTACTGTGTGTGTGTATACTCTGAATACATGTCTGTTTAGAACTCGCAGATGTTTAGGAGATGACGAAACAGACCACCAGTTTTTGAAATGACTAGGAAGGGCAACTTAATATTTAAAATTCGAAGCAAAATTTTCCTGCCTTAAATTTAAGCGAGGTGTGCTAAGCGAAAATTATGTTTAAAGAAAAATGATGTGCCAACTTTTGTGCGACAATAAAATTAAAAGAACATGTATTAGGTTTTTTATTATGGTTACTCCAGTAGCGTAATGTAAAGTGATTAATTAATAAACTTAATTTTTTAAAATCTGTTTTTCCGTGATTTTAAATTAAAAAATCCCCCCTCTTCAAACTCATTATTAAAATTTGGGGAAGCATGTGTCCCATCGCCCCCATTAAACGCTGTCCGTTATTTCCAGAAACGTTTAGAATTTTCAATTCAGTAGAATGTAAAAAATATATATATTTTGAAAAAGAAAATTACACGCTGCTTTGCAATGGATTTCAACATTTAAGTGAGTTCATATCCTTTCTTTGATTTACCACCCCGTTTTCCCAGTTCCGCCTCCTGTAGTGATTAATACCGAACCCAGACAGCTACGGCGGATGGGAACATTGCATTGTCTGTGAACTCTTAACGACTCCACGAACGACGGCTATGGTTGGAGTCGCATTTGTGTGTCTAGTTCTGTTGTATATACCCGATTTCCTTGCTAATCGTTCAAATAAAGAAAACTCTACTTCCAATTTCTAGCACTCCCTGTCGGCAGAAATGGAATCTCAAGCATCCGGTTTCTAAACAGCTTGGTATCTAAAGGGTTAAACTGTAGTAATGCAATTAAAAACCCGACGAGTTTTTCATAAAAGGAATGGTGTGCTTTAAAAAGAAAATTAAATCTTGGTTGAAAAAGATATCGTTAACGGAGCTACTACTGAAAAATGTCTTAACGGTACGTCGTACTGGCAAATAATTTCTTGCCGGTATTGCGTACCGGCCTACTTTCACCACTGGATATAGTGGAGAAATAAGGAAAGAAGGATATATTGTGTTAAGTTAGTGTTGTGCGATGCTACGTAAGAAGTTGTTCTTATTTGATTCAAGATGAAGCTTAGTTTTTTCGCATTTTGACAAGACTAAGTGACTTTCTTAATGTTTTGCCCAAATATGCCTTTTTCTTAGCCTGAATGCAGAAATTGTTTCAGAATTTTCCATTATCCTTCAGTAACAGGAAACAAAAGTTTTATATATAATACTTTGAGAAAATTGTAATAAGAAATGAATTTTAAATTCTACCGTTAGATTTATATTTATTTACAATATATATTTACTTTATATGTAAATTTTTGGTATACTTGTAAAATAACACACGTATACATAATTTAGCCTATCTTGTATCACAAATAAAATTTAGCATAAATTGGTTTGTTTGTTGGATGTTACAAGATAATAGGTTCTATTTTATTATAGGAGGTGAATATTGACAGCACTGTAGTTTAAAGATTGACAACTAGTTAAGCATGGTAAATCGTTCTTTTTATGGTTGACTTTATACTAAGAGGAAGAAAAATACTTGTGTTTAGATAAAAAAAATTTTATTTGTATGATTTTGTGCCTTTGCAGTAAATTACTTCATTCATACTTTGGTTTGGTAAATATAATTTAGAACTCACGCTCAATTCCGATCCGTTTAAATTTATAACAATAACAACCCGGAAATGCTTAGCTTGTGGGTTGTTTATAGGTAAAACTAATGTATATTTATTTGTAAAATAAAGTTCCAGTAATTTTAAAAGGATGATGTAGAATACAACTACGGTTTTTCTGAAGTGAGGAGGACCAATTCCTAGAGAAACTGCTTATCATCAGAAACTTTATTAATCTCCCTATTCTGAGTCAATTACTCCTTCTTGTTATTTTTCTTGCTCTTACTTCCAGTAAAAAAATAAAAAACTCGCGATACTCCTATAGTGAGGAATAAAAAGAACCGCTTTCGCTGTTCGTAAAGAATTTCTTCAGTTTGATCCGCTTATGGGGAAAAAAAGCTTTGAACCACGCTCTGGGTCTAATGAAACTTAGATTGTTTCAGGAAAGGGCTTTACTCACTCAGATACAACGATCCGAATACTCCTGTTTGAATGAAAGTTTTCCGCTTTATTCCTTTTGTAATTTCATCCCATTTGGTACTCATGCTAAGATTGGTTTTTTATTTTTCTCTGTAGATAGATAGCACTCATGAATCACAGATTCTAATTTAGCTTCGTAAGCTAGTAGGATTTGTTACGCATAGCGTTCGAGCAGTATCGATATCATTATTCCCAACATCCTTCAGTGGAAGGCGTGAATGGTAATCTCCGAAGGGTGATAGAGTCTTAACTAGAGTAATAACATCACCAAATCTTTCACATTATGTTATGTAAGGGAATAGTGTATTTTGCTTATTATGTCGCTAACGGCAACTTTTATACAATATTAAGAGGCGGGGGTGACTCAGTCGTTAGCGAGCTAGGCTCGTAATCTACATTACGAGGGGGGGGGGGGGGGGCTCCAGGGACCTACCCACTGGTGGTTTACTTGCTATATGTTTTTACTTATGCCAGCTGGGCTTATTCTCAGATGGAGATGGTAATTGGTTGGGTTGGGTTGTTTTACCTCTGAGCGGCACTTTTTTGCATAAATAAAATAAAAATAAATAAATACCCCCTCAAGCAGCTGCTTGCCACAGAGGTCTGACAGGAGCCTGTCCGTTTATATGCCACAGTAGGAGTTCTGAGAGGATGGCAGGACCTCAGCAGAAAAACGACACACATCCATGCCTAAATCCGGGGCTCGAACCCAGGTCCTTTAGATCAGTAGCCAAGCGTGCTAACCACTCGGCCACATACCATGGGCTAAATGGCCAGGCCACATGGACCCCGAAGGCTCAGAGAAGGTTGGGAGAGGGGACCCACTGGAACAGCTGTTGAGAGACAAATGGTAAACTCCGGTCAAGGCTATGCAGCGTGTTCTTTAACCTGCACAGGGTATGGCTCTCCCGCGCACGGGGCCACAGCTTAACGTCCCATCTGACGGACGGCAGTCTTTCCAAGACCATCAGTGTCCCCTACTGACCGTGGGCAAGGCGGGATGGTAATGGGAAATGTTTTACCTGTAACATCCCATATCCATAGGGGCGGGGGTGGCTCAGTCGGTAGCGCACCAGGTTCTTAATCTGTAGTTTCCAGGTTCGAGTCCCAGCTGGGTCAGCGTTCAGATTTATCTCCGTAAAAATTCCCCGCCCTGCCCACGGTCAGTAGGGGACACCGATGGGCTTGGAAAGGCCGCCGTCCGTCGGATGGGACGTTAAGCCGTGGCCCCGTGTGCGGGAGAGCCATACCCTGTGCACGTTAAAGAACACGCTGGATGGCCTTGACGGGAGGCTATCATCTGTCTCCCAACAGCTGTTCCAGTGGGTCCCCTCCCCCAACCTTCTCTCAGCATTTGGTGTCCCATGTGACCTGGCCATTTAACCCATGGTGTGCAAAAAAGTGTCGCTCAGAGGTAAAACAACCCAACAACCCATATCCATATACGATCTACGACTTCAAAACAAAACTGTTAGCAGCTTTTGAAAGCAGAAAACGCTTTGTTTTGGAAGTATTTCGACTCTGAACACTCTAATGTGATTGAGGAATACAAATAAGCAACACAAAATGCACCATGCCTGATTTGACATTAGTCCACATGGCAGTTGACTTTTTCCCTACACATTATTTGGTCTAAGCATGTTTTTTTGTAGGCAGCTCTGCTTTGGATAGCTCTGTTGCTGCGATAAACTGTGTTGGGTTGTTTTACCTCTGAGCGGCACTTTTATGCACACCATGGCTAAATGGCCAGGTCACATGGACCCCGAAGGCTCAGAGAAGGTTGAGGGAGGGGACCCACTGGAACAGCTGTTGGGAGACAGTGGTAGCCTCCCGTCAAGGCATTTCCAGCGTGTTCTTTAACGTGCACAGGGTATGGCTCTCCCGCACACGGGGCCACGGCTTAACGTCCCATCCGACGGACGGCAGCCTTTCCAAGCTCATCTTTGTCCCCTACTGACCGTAGGCAAGGCGGGGAATTTTCGGGAGATAAATCTCAACGCTGACCCAGCTGGGACTGGAACCTGGGAACTACAGATTACGAGCCTGGCGCGCTACCGACTGAGCCACCCCCGCCCCACGCGATGAACTGTGTTTACCCATAAAACATATCACAGTAGACAGAGCCTTTTATGTATGTACATAAAGCCCACATTGTAAAACCTCTTGTGTTTTGCTTTTACATACTGAATTGTACCAACTGAGGATATTTTCTTTCTGCATTAAACATACTTCGCTGCTTATATTCATTGTTCTCCCTGTCTTCTGGTACATGAGTTATGTTATTTTCAATTTGATGATGCAAAGCTTCAGAGCACTTTTTCTTCTTTTGTGAAATAATCTGAATAAAGCAGATTATTTCAAAACAAACAATGAGATGTTCGGCTGTTTTTACCTCCTGTGACAATATCGGTAATGAAAAAATCATCTGCGGATCATTGGTGAATAATTTGCTTGATCATTGTACAGTTACGGCGCCTCCACACTTTGTCGCTCATGACCGCTCGCTTCATCTGAGTGCAGGAGAGCCATACGTTGTGCATGTTAAAGAATACGCTGGGTTCCCTTCATGGGAGATTACCATCTGTCTCCTGGCAACTCTGCAGTGGGTACCCTTCACCCAACATTCTCTGAGTGCAGGAGAGCCATACGTTGTGCATGCTAAAGAATACACTGGGTGCCCTTCATGGGAGATTACCATCTGTCTCCTGGCAACTCTCCAGTGGGTATCCTTCACCCAACATTCTCTGAGTGCAGGAGAGCCATACGCTGTGAATGTTAAGGAATACGCTGGGTGACTTTCATGGGAGATTACCATCTGTCTCCTGGCAACTCTCCAGTGGGTACCCTTCACCCAACATTCTGTGAGTGCAGGAGAGCCATAAGTTGTGCATGTTAAAGAATACGCTGGGTGCCCTTCATGGGAGATTACCATCTGTCTCCTGGCAACTCTGCAGTGGGTACCCTTCACCCAACATTCTCTGAGTGCTGGAGAGCCATACGTTGTGCATGTTAAAGAATACGCTGGGTGCCCTTCATGGGAGATTACCATCTGTCTCCTGGCAACTCTTCAGTGGGTACCCTTCACCCAAAATTCTTTGAGTGCAGGAGAGCCATACGCTGTGCATGTTAAAGAATACGCTGGGTGCCCTTCATGGGAGATTACCATCTGTCTCTGGCAACTCTCCAGCTGGAACCCTTCCCCCAACATTCTCTGAGTGCAGGAGAGCCATAAGTTGTGCATGTTAAAGAATACGCTGGGTGCCCTTCATGGGAGATTACCATCTGTCTCCTGGCAACTCTGCAGTGGGTACCCTTCACCCAACATTATCTGAGTGCAGGAGAGCCATACGCTGTGCATGTTAAAGAATACGCTGGGTGCCCTTCATGGGAGATTACCATCTGTCTCCTGGCAACTCTGAAGTGGGTACCCTTCACCCAACATTCTCTGAGTGCTGGAGAGCCATACGTTGTGCATGTTAAAGAATACGCTGGGTGCCCTTCATGGGAGATTACCATCTGTCTCCTGGCAACTCTGCAGTGGGTACCCTTCCCCCAACATTCTCTGAGTGCAGGAGAGCCATACGCTGTGCATGTTAAGGAATACGCTGGATGACTTTCAAGGGAGATTACCATCTGTCTCCTGGGAACTCTCCAGTGGGTACCCTTCACCTTACATTCTGTGAGTGCAGGAGAGCCATAAGTTGTGGATGTTAAAGATTACGCTGGGTGATCTTCATGTATCGGCAAAACTCCGCTTCTACTTCCCACGTCGCTTTGCCCGTCGCTTGTACAGCTGCTCAGGATCATCTCTGGCGAGTGTCCAACGTAGTCAGCCAACATTGAAGTGGACCAGTTTCCCTGGTATCGTTTCTCCATCGTTGCAATGTCCTGGGGAAAACGTTTACCGTAAATCCTAATACCGTCTCTACACATTAAATTCGGTGTGATGAAAAACTTCGTAAAAGCCATTAACCAGACTGCATCAGTTTCAAGACTTGGCTGACAAATTCTCTCGACTCAGCGAAGCAAATATTAAAGAGGGAATTTTTTTGTGAGTCCTCAGATCCGCGAGCTGTTCAGAGAACAGATGTTCGACCACCTGCTTCAGGGTATCGATCTTCAGATCAAGCGACGTGCTCATCACTAATCATGTCGCAGTTGTCAGGGAAGAATTCTAAGTGGGAATGGAGGAAGTGGATCTTTGAGGACATATTTGAGCCAAGTTTGTGATATAGAGACAACATGTCCTTAACCAATTTCTTGTAGTTGTCTGCCTTGACATTCTCGAGGAGGGGCAGGGGTGGCTCAGTCGGTAGCGCGCCAGGCTCGTAATCTGTAGTTCCCAGGTTCGAGTCCCACCTGGGTCAGCGTTGAGATTTATCTCCGCAAAATTTCCCCGCCCTGCCCACGGTCAGTAGGGGGACACCGATGGGCTTGGAATGGGACGTTAAGCCGTGGCTCCGTGTGCGGGAGAGCCATACCCTGTGCACGTTAAAGAACACGCTGGATGACCTTGACGGGAGGCTACCATCTGTCTCCCAACAGCTGTTCCAGTGGGTCCCCTCCCCCAACCTTCTCTGAGACTTTGGGGTCCTTGTGACCTGGCCATTTAGCCCATGGTGTGCAAAAAAGTTCCGTTCAGAGGTAAAACAACCCAACCCTAATCCCCAGTCTTGATATTAAACGAGTGCAGGTGGAATTGGACAAAGCAGCTCTAAGGGAAGAATCGGGATTAATTCTGAAGCCTCCCGTCAATGCCATCCAGCGTGTTCTTTAACGTGCACAGGGTATGGCTCTCCCGCACACGGGGCCACGGCTTAACGTCCCATCCGATGGACGGCGGCCTTTGCCAAGCCCATCAGTGTCCCCTACTGACCGTGGGCAGGGCGGGGAATTTTGCGGAGATAAATCTCAACGCTGACCCAGCTGGGACTCGAACCTGGGAACTACAGATTACGAGCCTGGCGCGCTACCGACTGAGCCACCCCCGCCCGGCTTTTGAGGACCGTCTATTTACACTCTGATGTAATATACAATTTTGTTATTATGTTGTATGTTTTTAACCTTTATATTTTTTCTGTTGTGTTTTAAGTAAATACTTTGTTTTTACTTCGGGGTTGTTTTCTTATACTGTCATTGACATTGGTGCTATATAAAATGAAAGCCTAAGGCCAGGAACTTAATAAATGTTAATTAAGATATCAGAGATATCAGACTTTACTGTTTTTACTATAAAATGCTAAACATAGGGAACGAAATGAAGTGAGCAGTACATATCCTTGAAGATAAAGGGTCTGAAATCGGGCAGAAGGCGATTTTTAACCTGCGTCCTATCTGTATTGAGTTACATTAATCTGTGTAACCTACATGCTTTCCATTCCAATGGATACAAACTCCAGCTGATATGCTCTGTTTATTAATCGATAGAAATTGCTGTCTATATGCTTTGCATTTCGAAAGGTGGAATTTCTATTCTATGCAATTTATGTTCCAACGAATGGAATTGCAATCATGCACATTTGTCGGAGAAATGCAATTTGTTAGGCAAATAGGTTTTAACGTACAATATGCTGAGCCGCGATGAAATGTTCGTGCAATTTTCCATTCCATGGAAACTATTCGTATCGATTTAGTGAATTCCATAATGTTCAGATCCGTTATTCAAAACAAGATTGAAAACCGAAAAGTTCCCGAATACTTTATTAAAATATATTTAGTCTAAAACATTTCTGGTGGTTAATTTTTAGAAACATACGAATGAATAAAAATTGTTTAATATATATATTTTTACTTAATTTTATAATTTTATATAATATTTTTATATAATTTAATATAATATTTTAACTTAATTTTATGAACTAAAATTGATTTATTCTATTATTTTTCAAAATATTAGCCAGTATCTAAGTTTAAATATTAATTCATCACTATACATATTGCCCAAGTGGGACTCGAACCTGGGAACTTCAGATTACAAGCCTGGCGCATTACTGATTGATCCGATCTATCTTACACGATTATATACTTATATGAATGTTACTATGGTTGAATGAATCTTGTTAGAGTTAGAAGCTGCCATTCACGTTTCAAAGAAATTTTGTTTTCTTAGACTTTGAAAGTGTTAAGCATTGAGCCCATTATGTGCAAAAAAATTTCCATTCAAAGACAAAACAACACAACTTTCCAACTCTTGAAAATATCCCTACTGATCTCCATGAAAAAGCATATCTATCAAATTTCTCGACCATAATTTCAAGAAACTATATACCGGAACGGCGTTCTTGTCAATTCTGGTTATTATAGTCGCTCCCCTCCCTAAAATCCTTTCTCCCCTAACTATTTTTCTGTATTGTGCCTGAAAGTCCTAAGTGCTTCTGACGATTCGGTGGAAAATTGAAGTAAATAAGATACTTTGGGAACTTGTAATTTACTAGTTGAAAGATGATGTAGTCGAAAAAAATGGTGTTTATGAGATTTAAGTGTTGTAAAAATTTGTGTTTTATGAGACTTTTGCAAAAAAAAATCGTGCTTATGAAACTGTTGTAAAAAATTGTGTCTCTGAGGCTAAATTTCGAGAAAAAAACATTATTAGACTTAATATAAAATATTGTGTTCATGAGACAAAATGTTGTCAAAAAATGGCCATTTTCTGACTTTTAAAAATGGTTTTTGATGAGACTTATAAGAAATGGTATATATGACACTAAATGTTGTAAAAATTGGTGTTTATCAGACTTTTGTTTAATAAAAAAGATCCTCTTTAATAATAATCACAAAGCTTTTTCACACAAAAAGTTTTCCCAAATTAAAAAAATTGGTTTCAAAATTCGTCAAATCATATATTTCGCCGGTGCCACTAAAAACAAAGGAATAAGTTAAAGTAGAGAAATAAACAATTTCTAGGGAAAAATCGAGGTAATTCACCTTTAAATAATTCGAGTTAATGCATTCGAAAAGAAATAAAGATTAACTTAGGACTAAGAACATAAAAAGAATAAGACAAATTTTTGGGAATTAGATTTCATTGCATTTACATTTCATTTAAACTGTTTAGAAAATGATGAAATGATAAATCACTGCATTAAAAATACATTATGAAATTTAAACCTTTAAGTTAATCACTTAATTAACTACCGGTAGTTTTCAAAAGCCTTTCTTTTTGACATGACAGAAAATAATCCATTTCGTAAAGTAGCAAAATCATGCTTCTATTATTTAATTTTTCAATAGCAAATAGCAAACAAGTTCCAAAGAGAGTTGTATACTGGGGATAGGAGAATTTTAAGTCTTAAAATCAAACATACGGAAAACAAATATCCTTATCTGTTTTCCTTTTTATCGTTTGTTTGGCGCAATGTAGCCTTAGTTGCTAATGCGCCAAAGAAACCTAAACAACACAAACCCAAAGCTTATCTGTTTTCGTGATCTACAAGCTTATGACGAAACTTTAAATCCTCTTTAATGCTTAATGCTCATATTTTATTCAATGTTCCACAAGAGAGTTATGACTTCTGACGCAATTTCTGAGTAGCTGAAAGGTAAGGAAAGAACCGTTTTTGAGCTTTGTTCTCTTTTTAAATATCCGGTTTAACAACATTCTGATTTACAAGACATTTGGTCTCAAAAGTACTCTTTTCTACACAGAGTTCCACAAACACATTTTCAGTAGCATTAAGTTTCATAACAACCTTTATTTTTATATTTAATCTTACAAAGATATTTGAAAAGAATATCCGACTGTCAAAAAATCTTTTCATACTTGATTTTTGGGTTGGGTTACCTCTGAGCGGCACTTTTTTGCACACCATGGGCTAAATGGCCAGGTAACATGGACCCCGAAGGCTCAGAGAAGGTTGGGGGAGGGGGACCCACTGGAACAGCTGTTGGGAGACAGATGGTAGCCTCCCGTCAAGGCCATCCAGCGTGTTCTTTAACGTGCAAAAGGGATGGCTCTCCCGCACACGGGGACACGGCTTAACGTCCCATACGACGGACGGCGGCCTTTCCAAGCCCATCGGTGTCCCCTATTGACCGTGGGCAGGGCGGGGAATTTTGCGGAGATAAATCTCAGCGCTGACCCAGCTGGGACTCGAACCTGGGAACTGCAGATTACGAGCCTGGCGCGCTACCGACTGAGCCACTCCCGCCCCTCATACTTGATTTAAAAACGTACAAAACTATTGTTTAAAAACATTACTATTATTTGGCTTAACGGTAATTTTCGAACTTATAAATTGGTGAATATTTACTTTGATTTTTATGATTAAGCTAGAAAAATGTGAGGAAAACTGAAACGGAAACATGCTGCCTTATTTTCATTAAAACATAACATTAAATTTCTTCCACAAGCGAGTTTTTACTTTCGTGGAAGACTCAACATTTTTTCTCAGACTTCTACTGAAAAATGTAGCTAAAATTATAAAGCACTAATGAAATATAATATTAAAATTATATATATCTATGGTACGAATGAAAATATGAGTTTTATTAGAGAAGCTATATATAAAGAAGAATATATTTAAAAAAATGTAATGCTTTAAAATTGTATATCTAGGGTATACAAGATTGTATATACTTCATTGTAATTTCAGTTCTGAGATAAAAATATATAAACATAAATGTAATGTTACTGTATATTATGAGAATAAATCTATCTATCTATCTGTAAGTCGGATGCTACGGTAAGCCGTGGTCCAGCATGCAGGAGAGCAATATCTGGGCATGTTATAAACACACTGGATCGCCATGACAGAAGCTTCCGTCTGCCTCCTAATTTCTGTTCGGTGGATTTCCTTCTACAACTCTCTCTGAGTTCCTGGGTCCTTGTGACCTAGCAATTTAGCCCATTGTTTGAGAAAAAGCGTCGTTCAGAGGTAAAATAACTGAACCCAATCATATCATTACGTTCATTCCGTCATTTCCGTTTTTACCTAAGGAGTCAGTAGGTAGCACGCCAGGCTTCTAATCTGCAGTTCCCAGGTTCGACTCCCAACTGTTTCTGCATTGAAAATTATCTCCACTAGTTCCTTGTAATGTCCCTCTAATTTATTTATTATTGTATTTTTCATGTTATTTTTATTGTTGTAAATATATACCTATGTTAAGTGTATTTCTGAAAGTGCTGAGATGGGGATATTACTCATGAGCTGTTATTCAGGTTGTTGTTGGGTTGTTTTAAGAGTTTTTTAAGCCAGAGGCTAGTCATAAAAGTACTTTCGACTTGTGAGCATGTGCAATGAGCTAGCTCAGACCTGAATAACACTGGGTGGCTCAGTCGGTAGTCCGCCAGGCTCGTAATCTGCAGTTCTCAGGTTCAAGTCCCAGCTGGGTCAGCATTGAGAGGGGCGGGGGTGGCTCCTTCGGTAGCGCGCCAGTCTCGTAATCTGTAGTTCCCAGGTTCGAGTCCCAGCTGGGTCAGCGTTCAGATTTATCTCCGCAAAATTCCCCGCCCTGCCCACGGTCAGTAGGAGACACTGATGGGCTTGAAAAGTCCGCCGTCCATCGGACGGGACGTTAAGCCGTGGTCCCGTGTGCGGGAGAGCCATACCCTGTGCACGTTAAAAAACACGCTGGATGGCCTTGACGGGAGGCTACCATCTGTCTCCCAACAGCTGTTCCAGTGGGTCCCCTCCCCCAACCTTCTCTGAGCCTTCGAGGTCCATGTGACCTGGCCATTTCGCCGATTGTGTGCAAAAAAGTGCCGCTCAGAGGTAAAACAATCCAATCCTAACCTGAATTCACTTTGTGATCGAATGTGAATTCAGTTCGAGTTGAGTAACCATGCAGAACAATCGCATTCTCCTGATCTTCCTTAAAATCAGTTGTAAATTTCCTGTCTCCTGTAGAACCAATTCCAAGACAGTTCGTCCAGAAACTCTTAACAGCGACAAAATGTCCGGCCGGAGAGAAAGCGTTTTCAGCTTTTTAGAGTCAGAAACTTCTCGAGACACTTTGGCTTCTGAAAAACTGGATGGTCTACAACCTGCACACCTTGCAGCGGAACTTTCAGTTTCAATACCAGAGAATATGTAACGTTTATAACGCTAACTCGCTTTTCTGTCTGACCAACACCATTGTCAAGAATTGTTTTGGTGCAAGACGACAGATAGTTTCTAAATGTTAATAACGATAGATAGCTCAAGCCGCTTTCCATGAGGCTTTATCCAAAGACTTTCGGAGCTTTGTGACATTAAACTCCGCACAGTCTGTGAGCGTGAAAGAGTGGAGTTCCCAGAGCGCCTTTTCACTGTCGTCAGATCCTTTGCGTCACATTCGAGATGTTTAGTGAAGCGTAGACGTTATTACGTTTGCGATTCAGAAGCCAGATCGGGATTTGCTGGAGGCTTCACATTTCAAATGAATTCACCTTGAAATGGAACGATAAGATAGGCGCATCACTGTCTGCATGCAGTTTTAATAATTCTCCAAGGATTCGTTTCAGAGAAGAACATTAACGCAAAAGCTAATACCTTATTTGTCATTCATTGAAGTTTAAATATTGCAAATGGCAACACGATGTTACGAGTGAATAAAACGAAGAGAACAAAAAATATAGCAGAATATAATTACTTTTACAACTACCGTTAGTTATTTAAAACCGTGTATATTAATTATTCTGGAAAAATTACAAATTAAGCGTTTTCTCAAATTAACATTGTTTCTAAAGTATTTATAGTTTCAAGTGAAGTCGTTATGTAAAGGATTTCCTTTGCTGAAAATTATCATCGTAGTCTTCAAAGAAGAAGAAAATAACATTAAACGCTACAGTGGAAGCGGTTAGTAATTGGATAAAAATTTCCCCGGTAGTGGTATATAGTATTCAGCAATAGTTTGTTAATGTCCCATTCGGAGCTGTACTGTCACTGAAAAAAGTATCCGAACACTATGGTTGATTACAGAATTCAGAAAAATATCTGGCAACGATTTTTTTAGAAATTAGTGATCTGGCAACCTTCGTGTACAGCACATTAACGTTAATTAGAGTACACGAAGGTTGCCAGATCACTAATTTCTAAAAAATCGTTGCCAGATATTTTTTCTGAATTCTATAATCAACTATAGTGTTCGGATACTTTTTTGAGCGACTGTACCAATGGGAACATGCCCCCTTCGAGAATTATATATTTGACAATATAGTAAGGGTTACAGAGGCAAAAAAAATATGAAAACTTACATACATTCTAGGCAGTTTTAAAGAATTTTTAAAGATTTGTAAACATTTTTCCTTTTATTTTTGGGCAGCCTTACTTGTATTATGATATAATATATGCGTGATTGCTCTATACACAACTGCGCTCATTAATGACTCTCTCAATCTAAATATTTCTGTACACGAAGGTTGCCAGATCACTAATTTCTAAAAAAAAATCGTTGCCAGATATTTTCTCTGAATTCTGTAATCAACCATAGTGTTCGGATATTTTTTTGAGCGACTGTAGATCGATGTTGTTTCGTCTACAAAGGTAGTGGTTGTGTTTATGATGAAGCCTAAAGTTACTGCCGAAGCTAAGAAGGTCAACTGGGTAAGCAAAGCAGTATTTAGTGTCAGCGAAGTGATGAGTGTTAAATATAGAGTTGGTAAGATAAAGCAACTTAGAGGTATATGAACAAAGTTTCTATATCGCTTATTAAACGTCTTAATAAAATTCTATTTATGCATTGAGTAGAGACTGTAAGATTTGTGCAATACAAATATTTGTAAAATTGTTATCAAATGTGTAAGATTCTTTAGATGGTTTAATAATTATTAACAACTGCATACTGATGGAAGGCATATTGATATACAGTTGAAATTGTTACATGTATATGTAATCTCTTTATCTTTGTAATTAAATTAGTTCATTTATAATATGGTGGTTAATTTTTTTTTTAAATTACGGTCGGTAAAATAGAAATTGTAACAATTTTTATTGTTTTAAAAACAAGAAAATTTAAACGAAAACAAGCATAATATTTTCACACATGTATGTATGATATTATGACCCCCAAACAGAAAATTTGCGGTAATATTTGATTTTACACTGAATGATTGCGTCG
Source organism: Ryuthela nishihirai (assembly GCA_038380435.1). NCBI lineage: Eukaryota > Metazoa > Arthropoda > Arachnida > Araneae > Heptathelidae > Ryuthela > Ryuthela nishihirai. The sequence goes on from JAWZYU010000008.1 coordinate 4,922,533, forward strand.
TAATAAATTTATTCCTCTTAATACTATTAGTCATCACACATCATATTTGTTCAGTCGGTAGCGCGCCAGGCTCGTAATCTGCAGTTCCCAGGTTCGATTCCCAGCTGGCGTTGAGAACTGGGAAACTCCCTGTCAGTAGGAGACACCGATGAATTTGGAAATGCTGCTGTCTATCAGATGGAACATTAAACCGTGGTCTCAAATGAGGGAGAGCCATGCTCTGTGCACGTTAAAAAACACACTGGATAGCCTTGTCTGGAGGCTACCATCTATCTCCCAACAGCTGTCTAGTGGGTCCCGTCTCCCAACCCACAAAATTTTGAAAAATACGAATTGCAGGATAAAAAAAAGTATGATGCACTTTAATCTTTTTTCCTTTAATTCTTTTTATTCTGAAACTACCGTTAGTATTTTAAAATAATTAATCTGCACCAAGAATTTGTGCCGAAATGAAGTCTCGTGGAATATTCTTCTTTCACAGTGTTTCAACATACTACTCCATTCCCAAGGTAAGCAACAGCAGCGTCCCTGAAATTTTGGACATTTTCCGAGGGATTATTACCGACCAACAGAGTTAGCACTAAGTGGGGCCACCAGATCAAATTTGGGACCGATCGCTCCAGCACCTGCGGAACCACAGTGAAATTAACAATATCTGCGGCAAATGACGTCACATATGTCACTCCAAGGCCAACTAGAAAGACAGGCCATGACACTGAGGCGATCCTCAACAGTCACGTGATCAACTTAGTCCGGTAGCTGCAAACGCCACTCGATTCGTTCGCACAGAACCTTGTATCTCGTTTTTGCGATTTTATTTCGCTTTTTTTCGCATCGTTAAATCACATGAAAAATTCCTTGTGTAGAACAAATAATGGCTGTATTCTTTTTCCACTTTTTTGTTTAGCCTTTTATATAAGCGAATTTAAATTTGATAGTTAATTTAAAACTAGCTGATTTTTACAAGAAACCTAATTTTTTTTTCTTTCTTCATACCCCATTTAATCTAATTTGTGATAATTCTTAAAATACCAGCAGTTTCCTTTAAAAAAATTAAAGGCATAATATTATAGTGTTCAGAATAAAGAGCAAAATCAGTAAACCAGAGGTGTATTTAAACGGGTGGTTTGGGATATGTATATACAAATATTTATAATTTTTAAATTCTTTTTTTTAAAACATTTAACAACTGCAAGGCATTGATTCAGAATACACCACTGGTTTTATTTACTTACCAGTTGCGGTATCCTTAATATTTACTTATTGAGTACATTTTTTTAATCTTTTGGAAAAGAAATCGCCCGACTCAAATATAATTTAAAAAATATATACTTTCAGTGGTCAGTTATTAGATAAATTTCCATGATATGCAAGCAGTAATCGAGATTTTACAGCGCAATAACTTCTTAAAATTATTAAGGAAAATTGTGGCAGTAGCTACGTTGCACGTTTGGTATTTAATTATGGAATATTTAATAACAGTTATTCCACTTTATATAACTGCTGTCGCGTAAACAGGTTGAAATGGAAGCAATAACCGGTACATTAAACTTTAGTAAGATAAATACTGTGAAAAGTATGAATACATTTTAGTAGTTCACATACTAATTTCCATCAATTTTGAACGAGCAAAGTTAAATATTTCTACCTTCATAACTATTTAAATACTGAACCTCATATTTCTAAAAACCTAGATTTAATGGTTTATTTTCAATTGCATTTTCCTATGAAAAGCACAATGAAAAAATTGCTGTGCCCTATTGACAGGAGTGTACATAATAAAGTGACTGCTTAGCACTTCTGATTGCCACATTTAATAGGACAGTTTAATGAACAGAAACAGCATATTTGATAGGAATGAACATATTTTTCATCTTTATTTGATGTAGTTTACAACAAATTATTTTCAGTGCAAACATGGGCATAATGTCCCTGAGGCAACATTATCTGATCTACATAAAATTATAAATAATCATCCTTTTCTTGACATTTTCAATTTCAAAAATTGTGATCGACATGATATACTCTAAAGACTGATAAAACCTGTTCCTATGGATACATAGTTACTCTACCTAGATATATGAAATATATATATTATGAATAAGAATACAAGTACAAATTTTGCAGTTCAAACAAGTGCTGATAGCATATTTATGTCTAAACTACTTTTCCCTTCAACGTATAAAACTTATTAGCTCAAAAACGAAAAAGATTGCCAAGAGAATTGTTTGTGCAAAGAATATCAAACATGGACTCGACAATTTTTGTGGGCAACGACAAATATCTGGTTTGCCCCTTAAAAATAAAAAAGTACCCCCTCAAGCAACTGCTTGCCACATAGGTCTGACAGGAGCCTGTCAGTTTACATGCCATAGTAGAAGGTATGAGCAGATGGCAGGACCTTAGCAGAAAAACAACATGCACATCCATGCCTTACCCGGGGCTCGAACCCAGTTTATGAAATGAAAAATGCTAGCATTCAGTAATTAACCTGATCATCCACACATTTATAGCAATTTGCAAAAGTATTAAATATGAGTAATTAAAATATCAAATAATTCATGCTCTCAACTTCAAAACTAGGCCAAACAAATTGTATTGTGTTTGTGATCAAAGGAACATGAATTGAAGTCCCAGGTAAGGCATGGATGTTTGTATTGCACCTTTCTGCTGAGATCACACCTTCCTCTCAGACCTCTAAGGCATATTACACTGGCAGGCTCCTGTCAGACCTCTGTGGGAAGCAGTTGTTTGAGGAGTTATTTATATTTTTCATGTAAAACATTTGCATCAATAAAGTCGAAAAAAAATTCAGTTAATTAGTTTTCCAATGCCATTCGATGCGCTGGGGCTCTTGTTTAGGAATAGTAAAAGTTGAGGTATGTTGTTCTCCATCATAGTTGGACCGGCATCCAGCAACACTAGTGTCTAGACATGATTTCCTCACCTATGAATTGCAAGGGACCAGTAAATTATTCTATTCACATTCCTCTTTACGTCAAAAAAGTAAAAGTACTGAGTAACTTACAACATTAAATGTGGTTTTCATTCTTTGATAAATAAAATGTGAATATTACTACAAATCATTGACTAATTATCTTAATAGTCATGGTATGTAAGAGAATTAAAAGTCTGTAGCTCTATATAATGATTGAAATTCTTGTTAATGATAAAAATTTGGGAACTAATGTAATACATAATCTTAATACTTAATAGTTATGGTATGCAAGAGAATGGAAAGTGTGCAGCTCTATATAATAAGTGAAATTTTTTTAGAGATAAAAATTTGTGAATTAATGTAATACGTTGTACATTTTGCAGGTCTCATATGGTGTTATTCACAGAAACAAAAAAAAAACATAGTTATCAAACAAATAAAAACAACACAAGCATCATTTATTAACTGCACTGCACAAGTAACATTTCTGTTCATACTACTTTATCAGTGCTGTTAAAGTAGTCAAAATCATTTTCAATTAGAAACAAGTCAGTTATGAATTTGGTCAATATTATTAACTCATGTACCAGGCAGGAAATTTACTAAGTCTGAACATTTAAAAAAAAAGCTTGTCAACAGGAATTAAAAATCATGATTGATCAATTGTTTATTAAACAGAACATTCTATCACTCTATAGCAAAGCTTTGTTTATATGATTCGAAAAACAGGATATATTAATTGGCTATTCCCCTAATAATCTAATGAAGGCCACAGAAAAATTCAATATTGATTTCTCAGACAATAATTAGTATGGTGACTATAAAATACCTCTAAGGTGATACAGCAAGGTAGGTAAATATAGGGCCATATCATAGCTGTATCAGAAAACTCTGTGCAAAAGAGAAATGATTTACTCAAGAGATCTGGTAGCTACTCTCAAAGCAAAATCACGTAACAAAACGTTACTTAAGTTTTAAAAAGCAATTGCTCATTTCTCAACTCATATAATAATTGTGTAACACATTAGTAATATTTATGTATAATTGCACTGCCACTTTAAAATGTGACTTTTACCAGAGCATTAAAAAAACTGTAATTTGATAAACCAGTGATAAGAGGCATGAGTTTAATAGCAAAATATCATGGATAAATTAAAATATGCTGTTATTAGCAATGAAAGAATAAGTTTTTGCAATTTCTGCATTTAAAATATTGTCAATTAGTACCAGAGGTCCCTATGCTCAGATCAGATTTTATGATCATATCTATGCAAGTAACATATATAAAAGTTACTGAACAGTTGTGTTTAGTATTCACAAATATTACATTTGATTATTGATAGCATTTCATATCACAACTGTGCTATTTCGATGGCACTATTCAAATATAAAAATTTAAAGGACATTAAGTTCTGCTCTGAAATAATTCTAAAAGTTAATTTCAGCAAAGGAATCTACGACGTTACCTGTTAATTTAAAGCATATATTAGAAAAAATAGTTTTTACTATACAAAACATTGGAAAATTCATTTGCAGTTTAATACTTAAAAAAATAAATCAGGGAATTCAAAAATAACTATTGTAGCGGTTCATATTTCGATACGGGCAATTTCAATTTTTCACTCTATAAAAAAATTGCGTATATTACTAAGTTTAATTCCTTCAATCAAAACAGCGATAAGTTATATAAGGGCAGCCAAAAAAATTTCTAACTTAATGAAAGACCATCTCATTCAACACACCATCATTCAACACGTTGAAACTAGGCCTAAGAGAGCAATGCACTCAAAACATTTTTGAAGCACTAAATAATTACTTTTATCAAACCACTAACAGGAAATATTTCATGCTACAAATCATAATAATAAGGAGAAATGCTTACCTCTATGGGGTAATCCAAATGTAGTTTGAAGACAAACTATTGCAGTCCCATTTCCACAATGAACGAAGCAAGCGACTGTATCATGCACCTCGGACTAAGTTGATCACGTGATATTCCAGTGTCATGGCCTGTCTTTCGCGTGGGCCTCGTGTCACTCCATCAAATTTGGGACCGATCGCTCAAGTAGCTGTGCAACCACAAGGAAACTAACAATTTCTGTCGCCAATAACGTCACATATATCCTCCCATCCTTTCTTCGGGATTTACTACTATTATACAGAGTGTTTCAAAACTCTCCGTACAAATTTCAATGGAAGATAGGGAACACCAAGAAATATCTTTTTCGTCTATGAATGTATGTTCGGTGACGTAACCCTTCGGTGCTAGAGGGCGCTGACAGAATATCAGTGGAGCTGGTACATAAATGAATGGAAACAAGTGTGAAAAACATGTTTATTTTAAGAAGGTGCGAAAAGTTTGCATGGCAACCGGGTTGGGTTGGGTTGTTTTACCTCTGAGCGGCACTTTTTTGCACACCATGGGCTAAATGGCCAGGTCACATGGACCCCGAAGGCTCAGAGAAGGTTGGGGGAGGGGACCCACTGGAACAGCTGTTGGGAGACAGATGGTAGCCTCCCGTCAAGGCCATCCAGCGTGTTCTTTAACGTGCACAGAGTATGGCTCTCCCGCACACGGGGCCACGGCTTAACGTCCCATCCGACGGACGGCGGCCTTTCCAAGCCCATCGGTGTCCCCTACTGACCGTGAGCAGGGCGGGGAATTTTGCGGAGATAAATCTCAACGTTGACCCAGCTGGGACTCGAACCTGGGAACTACAGATTACGAGCCTGGCGCGCTACCGACTGAGCCACCCCCGCCACATGGCAACCGGCAACGCATTGCATGCATGACAGCGTCGAAGCATTGATTGCTTTACATGTTGAAAGATTACCGTAATTTCGCGAACAGTTGCAGCGGGGACAACGATTCTTGCGACGAGGTCTTCATCTGAGTCAATGGGAGTGTCGTACATGAGATTCTTCATTTGTCCCCAGAGGAAGAAATCGATACATGTTAAATCGGGAGATCTTGGTGGCTAGGCGACGAGTCCACCCCGGCCTATCCATTGGCCCCCAAAAGTGGCGTTCAGATAATCCCGCACATCATTACTGAAGTGTGCTAACCCGTCGTGTTGAATCCACATTCGTCTACGAATAGCCATGGGAACATCTTCCAGCAGTCCAGGCAACGTTTCTTCAAGAAATACCCGATAAATCTGCCCGTTGAGTCGGAGATGCAGCAGATATGGCCCAATCAAAATGATATGGACGATACTCGCCTAAACATTGACAGCGAACCATGTTAATGACCATGCGCCATTGTGGCATGTGGATTTTCGTGCGCCCAAATGTGAGAATTGTGCACATTAAACACACCCTCGCGTGTGAAACAGGCCTCATCTAAGAAGAGCACATGAGCTGGAAAATCAGGCTACACCACAGTCTGCTGCAGAAACCAGCGTACGAATTCCACATGAAAAGGGTAATCCTGAAGTTGCAATGTCTGGACTCTCTGACGATGAAATGGATCTAACTGTTCGTTCAGATAGATAATCCCGCACATCATTACTGAAGTGCGGAATCGTCGCAAGAATCGTTGTCCCCGTTGCAACTGTCGTGCAACATTCTCAACACGAGGGCGTGGTTCACACCGAGGCTACCTTTCAACAGCTCGCGTGCTAGTGCCTGGATTGTCCTCAATCCGCCAAAGGATCTCTTCCATGTCAGGAATGCCATGGTTCTCTCTTAACCAGTGCCATGCATGTTTCAATGGAATGTTCCAGTTTCTCACAATTGCCGGTGCAAACGCGCAAATGTTTGGTGGTTTGGCCCACGTCTGTTTGAGAAGCGCTGTCGGTAAAACCTCACAGCAGCTATTCCGTTTCCATTGGCAGCCCCATACGCCAGGTGCATGTCAACCAACTCAGCAGTCGTGAAACACTCCATGTTACACGTAATGTGTCTGATTTACGAATCCCGATGGCAAACACAAGTAATTTCTCCGTTCCCACTTCGACGCCGGGGTGGGGGTGGCTCAGTCGGTAGCGCGCCAGGCTCGTAATCTGTAGTTCCCAGGTTCGAGTCCCAGCTGGGTCAGCGTTCAGATTTATCTCCGCAAAAAATCCCCGCCCTGCCCACGGTCAGTAGGGGACACCGATGGGCTTGGAAAGGCCGCCGTCCGTCGGATGGGACGTTAAGCCGTGGCCCCGTGTGCGGGAGAGAGCCATATCCTGTGCACGTTAAAGAACACGCTGGATGGCCTTGACGGGAGGCTACCATCTGTCTCCCAACAGCTGTTCCAGTGGGTCCCCTCCCCCATCCTTCTCTGAGCCTTCGGGGTCCATGTAACCTGGCCATTTAGCCCATGGTGTGCAAAAAAGTGCCGCTCAGAGGTAAAACAACCCAACCCAACCCACTTCGCTCCTCGAGCCAATTGCACGCCTCTCGCACTGAAGGGTTACATCAGCGGACATACATTCGTAGACACGAAAAAGGTTTGTCTTGGTGTTCCCTATCTCCCATTGAAATTTGTACAGAGAGTTTTGAAAAACCCTGTATAATATAAACGCTAAATCGATTCTGCTTTTGTTTTATACTTCCGACATTTTTGCAATAGCCCTTTGCCACATTTTTTCATCTTTTCACAAGGAAATATGCAAATTGAGACATAAAGCTAAACAGTAACACAAGCCGCTGACATGTTGCCTTCTATAAGGACACTTGTAACGTATTATTATGCGTTTTATTTTTCCCTGTCAATGCATCACTAAGCTCTGGCGTTTCCCCAAGGAAAACAGTCTCGTTATTTCTCGTCTAGACGTTATACCGTTAAATCGATACATACATTGAAGACCAATTTATGGTAATCTCTTGAAACAACTTCTGTTTCAAAAACATCGATTCTGCTTTGGTTATTAAGAGTTTAGGCCTTTTCAATAGAATCCTTTTCAACCACTTATTTTTCACCACCACTTCGGGTTGCATTAGTTTCTGTTGGATAGAAAACTTTCAAATGGATTGCCTCAATGTAACTTAATTGCTTATGGATGTTTCAAGGAGAGTTTTTGATACCTGTTTGTGTTTCTAGCAGTTTCGATTTTGTGCAAAATATGTAGGAGAATGTAAAGCATATGCACACAGAATTATGCTAATCTTTTTGCTAAAGCTATGTTATGCGAATGGCTGTAATAATGAAAGTAATTTTTTTAATCCGAAAATATTATTGTTTTATCTAATATATATATACACATATAGACGATTGTAAGTGATTAATGATAGAATTAACCTGATAGAATTAACCTCATAGAATTAACCTGACAAGGTATCACGTTAATTCTATGAGGCAAAAATGGTAGAGCTCTGAACATTTTTCACCTATGGGTGATCCTGGTCCTTGATTTTGGAAAAAAATCCAAAACTTTGACCTACGAAGTATCCTTAAAGGTCAAATAGAGGTCACAGAGGTCAAACCTTCATTTACAAGTGTTAGAAACGTGACAATTGATGTTTGGGGGTATTTTGGGCTGTAGATGTCTGAATATTACAGAATATGGATACGGAAGAGCCTTCGAGGTCAAAGGTCAGATTCAATTCTACCAATGCTAGAGAGCTAAAATTAGTGAATGGCGTATTTCGGGTTCCAGATTTTGGGAACTGTCATGTCCCTCTAATTTATTTATTTTTATTTATTTTTGCATTTTATTGTATTTTTATTATTGTAGATATTTTTATGTATTAAGTGTGTTACTGGAAGTGCTATTTTGGGGATGTGACTCATAAGATATTGTTTTCTCGCGTCTGAGCTGGCTGCCTGTACATGTCGATGTCCGAAAAGCCCTTTTATGGCTTTTTACAACTAGCTTGGGGCGTGAGTGTCAGCGTGGTAGAGGCCAGTCGCGAATAAAGAAAGAACAGTTTGGAGCGTAGCTGTTGAGCGGTAATGTCGTTTGGACACGCGTCAAAAGGACGCCACTCTTACTCAAAGGAAATCCTTAAGGAGAGGGTTCGATTCTAAGTGAGAATCGAGATTCTTGGAGAATCTGATAAAATTCTATGGATTCTGTGTAAACCAAAGAGTAGACAAAGGTTAATTATCCTTTCGCCGAGTTTGAGGTCGAGTTGTTGTTTGGATTGTTTTACCTCTGAGCGGCACTTTTTTGCACACCATGGGCTAAATGGCCAGGTCAAATGGACCCCGAAGGCTCAGAGAAGGTTGGGGGAGGAGACCCACTGGAACAGCTGTTGGGAGACAGATGGTAGCCTCTCGTCAATGCCATCCAGCGTGTTCTTTAACGTGCACAGGATATGGCTCTCCCGCACACGGGACCACGGCTTAACGTCCCATCCGACGGGAGGCGGCCTTTCCAAGCCCATTACTGACCGTAGGCAGGGCGGGGAATTTTGCGGAGATAAATCTCAACGCTGACCCAGCTGGGACTCGAACCTGGGAACTACAGATTACGAGCCTGGCGCGCTACCGACTGAGCAACCCCCGCCCCTATTTGAGGTCGACAAAGCGAGAATGGGGAGGGGGGGTCAATTGGTATCGCGCCAGGCTCGTAATCTGCAGTTACCAAGTTCGACTCTCAGATGAGCCAGCTTCGAGATTTTTCGCCACAAAACTTCCCCCCCCCTGCCCTCAGTTATTGGGGACACTGATGGCCTTGGAAAGTTCCGTCGTCCGTCGGATGGGGACGAAGAGCCGTGATTTTGTTTGAGGGAGTCCCATACCCTGTGCAGGTTAAAGAATATGCTGGATGGGATTCATGTGAGGTTATAATCTGTCTCCTAACAGCTATCCGGTGAATCCCCTTTCTCAACCTTCTCTGAGCTCTCGGGGTTTTCATGACCTGGTCATTTAGCCCATTGGGTGCAAAACAGTCCCAACTCTAACATTTTGGTGAGGTAGTGTATAGAATCATCTTTTTACTAATGAGACATGCCTTCTCTAGTGTGTGGGCGGGGGTGGCTCAGTCGGTAGCGCGCCAGGCTCGTAATCTGTAGTTCCCAGATTCGAGTCCCAGCTGGGTCAGCGTTGAGATTTATCTCCGCAAAATTTCCCGCCCTGCCCACGGTTAGTAGGGGACACGAATGGGCTTGGAAAGGCCGCCGTCAGTCGGATGGGTCGTTAAGCCGTGGCCCCGTGTGTGGGAGAGCCATACCCTGTGCACGTTAAAGAACACGCTGGTTGGCCTTGACGGGAGGCTACCATCTGTCTCCCAACAGCTGTTCCAGTGGGTACCCTCCCCCAACCTTCTCTGAGCCTTCGGGGTCCATGTGACCTGGCCATTTAGCCCACGGTGTGCAAAAAAGTGCCGCTCAGAGGTAAAACAACCCAACAACCCAACCCAACAGCTGTCCAGTGAATTCCCTTCCTCAACCTTCTCTGAGCTATCGGGGTTTTCATGACCTGGTCATTTAGCCCATTGGTTGCAAAACAGTCCCAACTCTAACATTTTGGTGAGGTAGTATATAGAATCATATTTTCACTAATGAGACATGCCTTCTCTAGTGGAGTCGCGGATGGCTCAGTTGGTTGCGCCAGGCTCGTAAATTGAAGTTCCAGGTTTGAGTCCCAGCTGGGCCAGCGTTGAGATTTATCTCTGCAAAAACCCCGCTCTATCCAGGTGGGTAGAGGACACTGAGGGGCTTGGAATCTATATTAAGATTAGCAGATTAAGGCAGAAAGAAGGTATAATATATTATGTCAATGTATTATTCTCTCCTGCAGATAAGCTGTTTGCTTTGCGGGACATCTGTAAATATAAAATGATTTATTTAAATTTGTCTGAATAAATCAATTACCTAAAAAAAAAAGCCGTCGGATGGGACGTTAAGCCTTAACCCCATGTGCGGGAGAGACATATCTTGTGCACGTTAAAGAATACACTGGATGGCCTTGAGGGGAGGCTACCATCTGTTTCCTAACAGCCGTTCCAGTAGTTTCCCTCTCCCAACCTTCTCTGAGTCTTAGGGGTCCATGTGACCTGGTCATTTAGCTCATGGTGTGCAAAAAAGTGCCGCTCAGAGGTAACCGAACTCAACCTTGTCTAGTGTCATTATAAGTGAGTTGGGGCGGGGGTGGCTCAGTCGGTAGCGCACCAGGCTCGTAATCTATAGTTTCCAGGTTCGAGTCCCAGCTGGGTCAGCGTTGAGATTTATCTCCACGAAATTCCCACCCTGCCCACGGTCAATAGGGGACACTGATGGGCTTGGAAAGGCCGCCGTCCGTCGGATGGAACGTTAAGCCGTGCCCCCATATGCGGGAGAGCCATAGGCTGTGCATGTTAAAGAACACGCTGGATGGCCTTGACGGGAGGCTACCATCTGTTTCCCAACAGCCGTTCCAGGGGGTCCCCTTCCATCAACCTTCTCTTAGCCTTCGGGGACCTTGTGACCTAACCATTTAGCCCATTGTGCGCAAAGAAAGTGACGCTCAGAGGTAAAGCAACCCAACCCAAAACAACTATAAGTGAGGTGGCTAAACAGTTGGAATGAAAAGAAAAGCATGCAACTAAAACTCTAACTTTTATTTCCAAATCTCTGAAAAGAAAATGTTGTTGACTTTACGACACTAAACGAAAAAGCAGCTAAATATATATATTCCTGCTCAATCTTTGAAATGTTTTTTCAGGAAATGTCAGGTGTCTAGAGAGAGTGTCAGAACACTAACGGTAATGTCTTGGTACTCTCTCTAGACAACCATGTTTTTCCCAATGAGCCCAGTATGCATTTCTAACAACTGTATTCACCTTTGTTTTAAGAGCCATTTGCTCGGCCTCCAGAACGGGCTCAATATGCTGGTGGTACTCTACATAAAAAAAAAAATGCAAACACTGTGGAATTCATGGGGAAAGAGTACACTCTGCTCATGCCGAGTTTCAAAAATTTAACCAACGAATTTACGAGGGCCATCAAACTGGAAAGCGAAACTTAGCTGCGAAAAATATGTTCTGACGAAAGCCGTTATTTTCTAAACCGCTTAAAATAAACGCTGCAGAGTAAAATATAAAGGTGATAAAACTAGAACACAGGGTTTAATTTTCTTGTATCACTTTTGCAGGCTTTTACCAAACGGAATTGTTGGGTTGTTTTACTGCTGAGAATCATTATTTTTGTACCCAGTGGACTAAACCGAAGCCTCCTGTTCCATATATATTATTATATGGAACCAAAATCTTCATATAACAAAAAAATTAAATTTCCCAACATATAGCTTTCGTAATGTTTTTGGCATATTTTTTTTTCGGTAATATATATTTCTTAAAATGCTACAGGTAGCTAGTTTTTTTTAAAAAAAAACCTAATTAAAAGACTAAATATTTGGGAATATTTTAATAAAATTCTAATGAATAAATTATACAAGTTTAGTTGGTTATAAAATAAAAAAAAGCTTGTACTTAAAATTTTAATGAATTAAAACACTTATATTTTTATGCATTATTAATTTTCCTCCTTTCTTCGCTCCTTTTACTCAAGATGGCCTTGATTTGTGTCCCCTTTCTCACTAAGAGCAGAGGGAGGTTTAGCGCATATGAATCGCAGCGTTGGAACAGCTGGCACTCCAAATTGCGAACTACAGATTAAGAGTTTGGTTCACTGTCAACTGAGAAAATTCATTTGAAAATTGAATTTCTTTTTGCTAACTTTAGCCTATGGACATAAAAGCCTAATTCAACAAATGAAAAAGGATAGGCATGCAATTTTCCTTTTTATCAAAGTCAATGGCTTCAGTGCAATGCAGGAATTTTCCACGGTTAGAGGGCGCAGCAAAAAAAGAGAGTCGCGGAGAAAAAATAATTTTAAAATGACAAAACAAAGAAAATTAATTCAGTACAGGTAGGCAAATTGATTAACAGTAACTGTCCAAGGTTTTCAGCAGATACGAATAGGGAATAATACGTTTTAAACGCGATTTGCACGAATGAAACATGGTAGGCAATAATCATTTGAACTTGATACGCAAAAAGGTTCAAGTGACACACAAAAACTCATTTTAAAATTGATACGTCTAAAAATCATTTAAAAAGTACGGAAGAAATATTTTGAAAGTAATGCGCAAAAAGAAAAAAGCGTTTAAATATGATAAAGAAAAATGATACGTCCAAAAATTATTTAAAAGTGATCCGCCAAAAATATTTAAAGTGATACGCCGAAAAACATTTAAACAGTGATAACCAAAAACATTTAAACAGTGATACGGCTAAAAATGATTTTAAAAATAATATGCCTAAAAGTCATTTTAAAGTAATACGCCTAGAAGTCATTTTAGAGGTTATACGCCACAAATCATTTTTGAAGGTGATAAATAATTGTAAGTGATACGCCCAAAAAATTTGAAAGTGATTACTCAAAAAATTTTAAAAAGTGATGCTTCAAAAAAATTTTTTAAAAGTGATACTTCAAAAATCATTTTAAAAGTGATACACAAGCATAAATATTCGGAAACCGCTATATTTCTTCATCAAGATCCTCTTGGAAAATTTTATTCCTGATGCAACCCGTTATATCATTAGTTAGATGTGACAAACCTTTGGTCGTTTATGACCTTATTACAGAAGTATGAAATCCTCGCTCGTTGCAGCCATTAAGCCCACCCATGTTAACTCTTCCTCTGGTAATGTAACGAATCCCATATGTTTGGTGGGGCGGGGGTGGCTCAGTCGATAGCGCGCCAGGCTCGTAATCTGTAGTTCCCAGGTTGAGTCCCAGCTGGGTCAGCGTTGAGATTTATCTCCGCAAAATTCCCCGCCCTGCCCACGGTCAGTAGGGGACACCGATGGGCTTAGAAAGGCCGTCGTCCGTCGGATGGGACGTTAAGCCGTGGCCCCGTGTGCGGGAGAGCCATACCCTGTGCACGTTAAAGAACACGCTGGATGGCCTTGACGGGAGGCTACCATCTGTCTCCTAACAGTTGTTCCAGTGGGTCCCCACCCCCAACCTTCTCTGAGCCTTCGGGGTCCATGTGACCTGGCCATTTAGCCCATGGTGTGCAAAAAAGTGCCGCTCAGAGGTAAAACAACCCAACCCATATGTTTGAAGGCTGACATCTGCTGCCTACCTATGCTACGGAGAGAATATATGTTCACTCTACCAAGCAGAACGGCAAATTAATGCTGTGAGTTAGTTTGTATTAGTATTATCTTAGACCGATACGTATAGAGAGTATCGTACATGGAAGCCATAAAAGGAAATGCTCAGATTCAGTTGCTTGAAATGTGAAATTGAGCGTTTTGAAGTGAATTTCATGATGCCAGACAGGGTTTGAATATACGAAAGGAAATCTAATAAAGTTTCAAATTTCAAGAATTTTCAATTTTCTAAAAAAATTAGTTTTATGGTACTTGGTTGAAAATCGTATAAAATAAACTTACTTATTACTATTTTGAAAAAAATTATCTTTTTTTTAAAAACAAATTTTATTTTTTCAATTTAAATATTTTTTTCTATCAGTTACCTATGTTGCAAATTAATGTATTGTTACAGATTTCTAGTTGTGTTTGAACATTAGTCAATCTAGCGTGAATTCAAAATAAATAAGCGAACTAGAAATGAACTGATTTAATAACTAAGGCAAAGAAATTGCATAAATCAATAAGAAGTTTCTGTTCTATTTTCAATAAACACCACTATGCTTTCTATCAATACTAAACTATAATTTTGATCAAAGTGTATTGCAATTTAAAAAACTTAAGACCGGGATTCACTTACTTGTGAGGAGGTTGCAGCGTTCTTGGAACTTTCCTTCTTTTGTTGTAATGTGCTTTGTAGTAAGAACGCTGCAACCTCTTCGGAAGACGATCCCAATCAAGGTCGAAATATTAGGAAAGTTACTCACAAGTAAGTGAATTCTGGTCTTAATTTTTTTAAATTACAATACACTAACTATTCTAAGACAGCCATGAATACGATTATTACTAATAATCGTAAATTAGCCAGCACATTTGGGAAACCGATTTCACTAATCCACCTGAAAGCATAAATCTCACAATCTCATTTTAAAATTGTTTTAACAGTTTTAAATAAAAACAATCAGTGATACAGACACTTTGCTTTTTACTTTCAGTTTAACTTTTCATACCAATCCTGGGACGTTAAGCCGTGGCCCCGTGTGCGGGAGAGTCATACCCTGTGCACGTTAAGGAACACGCTGGATGGCCTTGACGGGAGGCTACCATCTGTCTCCCAACAGCTGTCCCAGTGGGTTCCCTCCCCCAACCTTCTCTGAGCCTTCAGGGTCCTTGTGATCTGGCCATTTAGCCCATGGTGTGCAAAAAAGTGCTGCTCAGAGGTAAAACAATCCAAAAAAATTTCGTTTTATATTATAACTTTTCAAGATAGTCCAAACTGTCTCTGGTTACATATCTGGCATTCGGAAACTTTCTTGTACTTCTGATAATGGTGTGTAGTGAGCAAAATTAATTATGCAGTTTCTGAGAAGCTCAAAAATTTTTACTCTGACGGCATGACTGTCTCCTTCAAAATACCACTTCGATCCATTAACTTTCTTATATTTTTTGTCTTCGGTTGGCAGCTTCAAGCATTCAAACAATAAAAAAAGACTCGTCTTGCGTGGATTTCTCGAATGTTGTTCACTTAAAAAGGCTCTGGAATTCCAAACAGTTGCTGGTTTCTATAGCAACATTGGTGTTATATAAATGTGCCGAAGGCGCAACTGGACTAAAAAAGTGAAATATCACAAGTTGACGCACATATAATGCACTTTCTGTTCTTCAAGAAAACTTTTACAAATGCAACCAAACTGCGCGTTATGGTAATGTCTGGAACTGGTACTCAGTTTCCAAAGCGGTAGATGAAGAAAATGATTGTTTTTTTTCAGAGAAATATCTTTTTGGAATTCCAAAAAGTATCATTTTATATAGAAGAAATGCTTTTTAAATGAGTGTAGATTATTTTTGCTTTAGTAGTATATACACTGATTTCCATAAATTAAGGAGAATTTTTATGTTAAGTCCATGAGAAGCTAACATCAAAGCTCTATAACTTCTAAAATAAGCTCTTTTGTATTGAAATTTATGATTACAGATAAAGATATCAATCAAATTAATCAATATCTCGATTTTCAACAATATTCGTTCATTATTTAATGAGTTATGAAAGTTTCAATATTCAACAACAGCAATGCCAGTCTTAAGAAACATACAAAATTGAAGAACAGTGAAGAATTCTTTACACAAAGTTCTAAAATGCAAACTTATTTTATTAAACACTATGATACAATACTTATTACTAAGTTTTAATTAACTTTTGAAGTTAATTTTTGTGGCTTGCATTGTTGTCGCTAAATATTCAAATTTCCATAACTCATTAAAATACTGAAAGATTCTTGTTAAAAATCGAGATATTGATTTATTTGATTGAGATTTTTATCTGCAATCACATTTTTCAAAACAAAATAACTTTTCTAGAAGTTAAAGAGCTTTGACGTTAGCTTCCCATTGACTTAACATAGGGATTTTCCTTAATTTATGGAAACCAATGCATTTATATATAAGAAATACGGGGAAGCTTGGGTTGAGTTGTTTTACCTCTGAGCGGCACTTTTTTGCACACAATGGGCTAAATGGCCAGGTCACATGGACCCCGAAGGCTCAGAGAAGGTTGGGGGAGGGGACCCACTGGAACAGCTGTTGGGAGACAGATGGTAGCCTCCCGTCAAGGCCATCCAGCGTGTTCTTTAACGTGCACAGGGTATGGCTTTCCCGCACACGGGGCCACAATTTAACGTCCCATCCGACGAACGGCGGCCTTTCCAAGCCCATCGGTGTCCCCTACTGACCGTGGGCAGGGCGGGGAGTTTTGCGGAGATAAATCTGAACTCTGACCCAGCTGGGACTCGAATCTGGGAACTACAGATTACGAGCCTGGCGCGCTACCGACTGAGCCACCCCCGCCCACTGGAAAGCTAGCAAAACCAGAGTCATCTAGGAAGTACTGGGGTTTAGTTCTCTCTTTAATATTTATATATATTTGAAAGTTCCAGAAGACATTATCTCTCTACGTCTCGATAAATAGCAATATTATTATACGTACAGTCGCTCAAAATTATTATATTATTATATTATTATACGTACAGCCGCTCAAAAAATATCCGAAATCTATGGTTGATTACAGAATTCAGAAAAAATATCTGGTCACGTGACACGAAGGTTGCCAGATCATTAATTTCTAAAAAAATCGTTGCCAGATATTTTTTCTGAATTCACCAATAATGAACCATAGTGTTTGAATATTTTTTGAACGACTGTATCTTACATAGGGTTTCTTCCTAATTATTATGCGATTGGAGGCACTACATTACATTCGATGGAGGAGATTATGGGCTTCCTCTAGGCCAGTGTCTCGCAAACTTTTTTACTCTGCGGCACACTGAATCAAATTTTTTTCCGCGGCACACTGAATCTAATTTTTTTTCCGCGGCACACCTAAAAAAGAATTTTTGATGGTTACGTAAAATGAGGAAAATTGAAGTTTCGTTAAATGCATTTTATTTAAAATTTAGATATGAACATATTTCAATGGGATGTATGAGATTGCTTCTGCGAACAAATTTGCATTATTCTTGGCTCAAAAGCTTGATAAATACTTACAAGATCCCAGTTGATAAAATCTGAAAGTTTTTTATTAAAGCACGTCGATATTAAAGCACGTCGATAACACAAGTCAAAATGAAATCTTTGGAATATCTAGTGTCAATTTGAAAATCTCTCGCGGCACACAGTTTGCGAGACACTGCTCTAGGCCCTATGCTCTTTTTAAATGAGTCAATGATGCATAAGGGCTCACTGTGCTGACATCATAACCTAGAGGTAGGGCCTTCTGTTCTACGAAGTGTTGGCACCATTGCTCTATAATTCTACAGCATTTAACACAACAGAGGACCATTACTGAAACCTATTACAGACGAAAAAATACTAATGATTCGAGATCAGTTTCTAGGCTTAGTTCAATAAGCTTTCGGGTTCTCATATTATGAATCCTGAGTGTTATACTTTGGCTCCAAAGTCGTACAGCTCTCATGTTTCTGCATCATGACATCTGAACTTTTCTGATAAGAAACTTAGTAATCAATTGAACCTTTTCCGTCTCTGAGAGGAGCATCAAAGTAAGGTCTTTCACACATCTGATATCCACCAACCTAAGAGCTCCATAACCTGAAGCCATGAATTCGAGTTATTGATGAACTGATGAATTGATCACATGAGAGAACTGCGTCCTTCTAACAGCAATTTGCGAAAGGAAAAAGAAAACAAAAGAAAGAATAGCGGAACCTGAGGCAGTGCGTGTTCGTTATCTTGTGTTTCTACGTATCTCAATTCTCTTAGGAAAACAGCTTTTTTTGTTGTACGTGCCAAAAATTAAGCTTACCTCGAGGTGGAATGCCACATCTCAGTTGTGCTTTCTACAGGAATGATCCAATCAGCAAAACACAGAAACTTTCTATCATAGGATGACGCTGAAGTAGACTCTTCAAAATTTAATTTTATTTAGGTTGGGTTGTTTTACATCTGAGCGGCACTTTTTTGCACACCATGGGCTAAATGGCCAGGTCACATGGACCCCGAAGGCTCAGAGAAGGTTGGGGGAGCGGACCCACTGGAACAGCTGTTAGGAGACAGATGGTAGCCTCCCGTCAAGGCCATCCAGCGTGTTCTTTAACGTGCACAGGGTATGGCTCTCCCGCACACGGGGCCACGGCTTAACGTCCCATCCGACGGACGACGGCCTTTCCAAGACCATTGGTGTCCCCTACTGACCGTGGGCAGGGCGGGGAATTTTGCGGAGATAAATCTCAACGCTGACCCACCAGGGACTCGAACCTGGGAACCACAGATTACGAGCCTGGCGCGCTACCGACTGAGCCACCCCTGTCCCTTAATTTTATTTAACTAAACGTTTTGGCTTTTCGAGTTTCTGAGTTTGTTCGATTCAATTCAAATATTTTTATTTTTGATATAAATATACATTATTACAATGTAAATAACCCAAGAGCATATGCTCATCCAGGTTATTGTAATAATTAACACAGGAATAAAGTAATGACATCATATATATACAATATTAAACTACTTCAAATATAGTTGAGAGTATAGTAAAGATAGTTGAGAGTGCAATAACAGAAATTTCTGTATAGAAAAGTAAAAATCTTTTATCGAACAACAGTGGCAAATATATATAAATGATTTCATTTTTCTATACAGAATTTTTTGTTCGGGTAGACATAAAACTACGAGCTCCATAATTTTCTGTAAATTTCTAATAAACCACAAATTGTAGACTTCTGATTTCAAGTGATGCAATACATGAAAGGACGGTGAGTTACTAGATGTTTTTAGTTTTTTCCAAATAATTTATTGGAAAGTGTTACAAAGTAAAGAAATAGTCATTTTGGTTGTTCCTTTGTTTGCAACCAAATCACTGCGACAGCGAAGCGAGCGAAAAGCTTGACCAGTGGCAGTCTAGTGACCTTGACCTACGTGTCGGAGAACATAAGGGACTGTCTACATATTGTGGAGTGAGCTGAAATTTGGTAACATGGTTTTGAAGTGTGGAGTGTGTTCTAAAGAAGCTCGCGACGTAAGCGATATAATTAAATGCATTGACAGTTGCAATCGCTCTATGCATTTCTACTGTGGAGGTTTCAGTGAAAATAATTATCGTAAACTATCGAAGGAGGCCAGAAATAAGTGGCGATGTGGACAGTGCAAATTTAAAAAGCAAAATGCGAAATCGAAAGGAGATTACATCGAGCAGGATCCCCACTCAAGGAATCCATCATCTCCGCCGGCGTCATGTGTGTCGGGCATCGGAGGGCACGGTGACTTCGGCGAGGCAAGTTCCCGTGATTCCATAGAAGCAGTTGTGTTAGCGACTCCCGTAAATTTAAATACTAGAGCGAAGAAAACTACAGAGAATAGTGGACAGGGGTCAATGATAGAAGAGGTAGGTTCTTTACGAAATATTATCGTAGACCTAAAGAATGAGATCAAAGTGCTGAAAAATGAAATATCTGGACTTCGATCTTCAACAGAATTTTCATCAGGCAAAATAGATGACTTTTTAACAGTAATGCAGGGACTTACTCAAGAAGTTTCGGATCTGAAAGAGCTTAACCTTGAGTTGCAGTGTCGAACTGCAAAGCAAGAAGCAGAACTGAAAGAACTGAGAAATGATTTACATGAATTGCAGCAATATTCGCGAAACCAGAACTTAGAGATTTTAGATGTTCCAGAAATTCCAGGCGAGAATGTTCCGGCGATTGTTAAGAAAATTGCTAGCAAAATTCAAGTAAAGATGAGTAATGATGATATTCAGGTGGCTCATCGAGTTCCTGCAATTAACAGAGACAAAATTAAACTCATTATTGTGAAACTAAAAACGAAAGAAATAAGAGACAATTGGCTAGAATGCAACAAAAAATCTAAATTCCCTCTAAAAAGTACTGACGTTAATCCTGATTTTAAGGAGTTAAAATTATTTTTAAATGAACACCTAATTCCTAGTACTAAAAATTTATTGTATAATGCTAAGCAATTTAAATTAAAAAATAGATATAAATTCGTTTGGGTGAAAAACGGAAAAGTTTTCATCCGTAAAAGTGAAAGATCCAAAATTTGGCGGATCAGAGATGACAATGACCTAAATGTGTTAAATGAACAAGATGGCTGCTGAAAATATTTCACCTTTTAGTTCTGTTGAACCCATGCCATGTTCTGTGATCTGTAACGACATTAAAGAATTACTGTCTTTCTTTAATTCTGGAAATTTTTCAAGTTTAAAAATTTTACATTTTAACATCCGAAGTTTAAGAAATAAATTTGAACAGCTAGAAGCTATTCTTGAATATTTAAATAGTAAGACGGATATTTTAATACTTTCTGAAATATGGATCAAACCACATGAGTTAAATTTGTATCAAATAGATGGTTATCATATGTTCCATTGTTGTAGAGATTACAATAAATCTGGTGGGATACTTTGCTACGTTAAAAGTTCCTTAATAGTCAAGCAAATTGCATTTAATGATATAAGTTCAGCTGAATATATTGCTATTTATCTGGAAAATTATCAGCAATATTTCGTATGTATCTATAGATCTCTTTGTATCCCACTTACCACCTTCCTAGTAGAATTTCAGGAACTACTCTTATCATTTGATAATAAAAGCGAAGTTGTTGTAATTGGTGATTTAAATATAGATATACTAGGAAATGATCACTACACAAATGAATATCTAAATTTGTTGTCATCAAATGGCTTTCAAAGTTTCATAAATTCACCGACCAGAGAAAGTATGATATCTTCTACTTGTTTAGATCACATTTTTGTTAAAAGCAAAATCGAAAGTTCATTCAAGAGTAGTATTGTTAAATTAGCAGTGACTGATCATTATCCCATTGCCTTAACAGTTAATTTTAACAATAATATGAATATTCAGTGTGATAATTATACAGAGTCTATTCTTTATCACTACATAGACTATACTTTATTGAATAGGCTTTTAAGTGAATGTTCCTGGGACGAGGTATTAACTCTTAATGATGCCAATGAAGCTTATAATAAATTTTTATCCACATTTAATCTCATAATTAAAGATTCAACTAGAGAAAGAAAAATTCAAAATAAATCACAATCAGCAAAGTCATGGATTACTTCCGAAATTCTGAACTTATTAAAAGAAAGAGATAAACTATATAAAAAACACAAAAAATACCCTTTAAATGAAACTTACGAAAGTAGCTTTAAAAACTTTAGAAATCAAATAAATTATAAAATACGAGATGCAAAAAACAGTTTCCTTGCAACTCAGTTTCAAAATTGGGATGGAAATATATCAAAGCAGTGGAAATTGATAAGAGAGATAATAAATCAGAAGAAGGTAGAAAATAAATATCCAGAATTAGAAAGTGGTTCTAATTCAACTGAAAATGCTAAGTTATTGGCAAACCAATTTAATGAACACTTTGTAAATATAGCAGTAAATCTGTCAAAGAATAGGATTGTAAGAAATCAAAATAGCCATATCAGTAAAAATGTCAAATCCATGTTTTTAGCTCCAACTTGTAGAAATGAATTGACTGACATTATAAAAGGATTTAAAAATAAAAGATCTGCTGGGTATGACAATATTTCCATTATTGCTGTTAAAAAATGTTCTTTTAACTTGATTCAACCATTGGTTCACATTTGTAATTTATCCTTCGAAACTGGCACTTTTCCAGATTTAATGAAGAAAGCTATTGTAATTCCAGTTTACAAAAAGGGAAATAAAAATGATTTTAAGAATTATCGACCGATATTTCTTCTCCCAGTATTTTCAAAAATATTAGAAAAATTAGTTAATAATAGACTGATAAATTTTTTAGACAGTTTTAATTTTCTCTCTGAAAACCAATTTGGGTTTAGGAAGGGTAGAGGTACAGAAAATGCATTGTTGAATTATACGTCAAAGGTGTTTCATTCCATAGACAATAATCAATTTACTCTGTCCGTATTTATGGACTTGGAGAAAGCTTTTGACACCGTTGATCACGAAATTTTAATTAGCAAACTAGAAAATATTGGCATTCGTGGTGTTGTATTAAAATGGTTTAAAGACTACTTACAGCACAGAACGCAATGTGTTAGTCTTTTTAATACACTTAGTAACCCAAAACATATTTCATGTGGCGTACCACAAGGTTCAGTCCTGGGACCAACTTTGTTTCTGATATTCATAAATGATCTATGTAAATTAAAAATAAATAGCTATATAAACACTTTTGCAGATGACACATCATTAACTTTATGTGCTGATTCTCTGGAAAATCTCCTATATAACATGAACACTGATCTAAAATGTGTGATGAAATGGTTGGATTTAAATGGATTACATTTAAATACGAAAAAGACTAAGTATATTCTATTTAACCTAAAAAAGAAATCATACAATCCAAATTTGATTAAATTAAAATTGCATACATTTTCATGCAATAATTACTCAGCTTGTTGCTGTGAAGAAATTGATCAGGTTCAAAGTCTACTCTACCTAGGCGTTTATATTGATAGCTCCCTAAGTTGGAAAATGCATATTGGAAAACTAACAAACACACTTAGACAGATGTTATATAAATTTTATTATTTAAAAAAAATCCTCAGTAATAAAATGTTAATAATGTTATACAAATCTTGGGTCCAGTCTGCTATACAGTATGGTATTACAAGTTGGGGAGGAACATACATTTCATCATTAAGGAGTCTAATCTCAATGCAAAATAAATTTATATTCCAAATTTTACCAAATAAATATAAAACTGTTACCATTTTTTGTAAGTATACCATTCCAGGTGTATTTCCACTGAGACATTTATTTGTTTATAGAACATTAAATTACTTCTTTAAAAGCAATAATGCAGTGCTGCATTATACAAATTATTCTATGCGAGATAATGGGAAAAGGTTTCTGTTACCACTTGCAAATAAAGAAATTATGCACAAACACTTTGATTATTTGGCCCCTAAAATTTTTAATTCTTTACCGATTATAATTCGAAATGAAACTAATTTTATGCATTTCAGATCTCTCACTGCTAATTATCTAATTACCATTACAAATGCAGACAGCCTGTTTTCAGTGTTAAAGTAAAAAAAAATAATTCGGTTTTATAAATTCTGTGTTGTTTTTGTATATATATATTTTTTTTCTTTATGTAAAGTTGAGTGTCAGTGTTGCCAAAATTATGTATTTAAATAATTTGTAAATTAACCTACATGAGCTTAGATGCTCTTGGGTTAATAAGAGTATTACAAATATCTGTTGTTTGTAACCTTATTATTATAATAAAACTGAACTGAACTGAACAATTACAATGAGCTAGCTTAAAGTATGAAAATAAGGCTCCATATCAGTTATATTTTTGAGGAACTGTTTCAGTTTTTCTTTATATGTGGAATATCCACAATTGTATTTTCTGAGATCTGGTGGTAAGGAATTAAATAACTTAGGTGCAAGATACAAATAGTGTTTGTGAAGTATTTCTTTTTTTTTGCCTTGGGAACCACGTATGTCATTTCTTCATTTCTTAAACAATATTTATAAGTTTTCATTTGAATTTCAGAATTATGTTTATAAAGATAAAGCATTAGCTTGTACGTATAAAGGTGTCTTAAAGGAAATACAGTCACTCAAAAAAGTATCCGAACACTATGATTTGACACGAAGGTTGCCAGATGACTAATTTCTAAAAAAAATCAATGCCAGATATTTTTTCTGAATTTTGCAATCAATCATAGTGTTCGGATACTTTTTTGAGCGACTGTACATTTAATTCACAGTATTTATTATATATATCATAAATTATTTTTTTCTCGAATGGTTATACTCTTTGTTATTTTGTTTTGCAACCTAAAATAGGTTTAAGTGCAGTTTTATATGTTTCACCACAGCATAATATTCCATAACTCAAGGCAGACTGGATCCAAGAAAAGTACAGTATCCTTAGCATATCATTATTCAATATTTTTCTTAAATAGTACAACCTATAAAGCATTGATCTAACTTTTGTGGTCTGTTTATTTATGTAAGGTTTCCAACTTAAATTTCTATCAATTTTTGCACCAAGATAATCAATTTCTTTGACATTTTCTGTTGGATTGCATTTACAGTCAATGATTTTAGAACAACTAAAGTCATGAATTTTAATATTAAGAGAACTATTCTCTTTATTTTTTAAACAATATAACATATATTTGTCTAAATATTTATCACAAAACCTACTCTAAGTCTCATCAGCAGCTCGAATGAAAGAATCATAATCATTTTGTACTATACTGCAATATCATATGTAAAAAATTATTTAATTTTGATGCACATCAATATTAGAATAATTACACTGTAATATAATTGCTATATTATTCTTAAAACCGTCGTGCGGCGGAATGATTAACGTGCTCAGCTACTGATCTAAGGGATTGCCAGATCAATAATTTCTAAAAAAATCGCTGCCAGATATTTTTTCTGAATGCTGTAATCAACCATAGTGTTCGGATATTTATTTGAACGACTGTACAGCTGTTAGGAGACAGATGGGAGCCTCCTGTTAAGTCTCCTGTTAATATGGCTCTCCGCACATGGGGACACAGCTTAACGTCTCATCGGATGGATGGCGTCCTTTCCAAGCCCATCGGTGTACAGTCGCTCAAAAAAGTATCCGAACTTGGTTATTATGGTTATTATTTATGGTTATTATTATTTATTATTTATTATTTATGGTTGATTGCAAAATTCAGAAAAAATATCTGGCATTGATTTTTTTAGAAATTAGTCATCTGGCAACCTTCGTGTCACGTGACACGAAGTTTTTTTTCCCTTAATATCGTTTTCTCATTAATGAATTTACTCTCTGCGTTTACAATGTTGATTGCGAAAAATATTCTCCGAAGTTGTAATTTAAATTTGGCATCATAATTTTTTAAATCGTAATGATAATTAACAACTAAGAATAAAAAGATTTCAGCGGTAGTGTTTTTGCTTAAATCCTTTAAGTTTGTATTTTAAACTGTTTTTCTCGTTAACCGTGTTCGTAATAAAAAAAAAAACTTTAGCAATCATGAGAATATCAAATTGGCAGGGCGATCTCTTACGTAATTATTGACTTACTTTATTTAGCTTTAATCTTTCAGGTTACAGAATGGTAATAGTTGTGAAATCGTTTACTCTTGAATTTGACATTTAATTAAATTTCTTTTCTCTGCAAATTTCTAAACCAACAATGAAACTTCCACAATTTTTTTAGTACTAAAGAGTTTAATTCATTTCTTGTGTCTAGGTGCAAAGCTGCTAACAGAATATTTCAGCACAGGATTAAATTGCTTGAATATATTAGAATCCAGAACTTATTTTTCTTCCATAATTAAATAGAAATTTTTCTGTGAGCTTTCCCGTGATAGTATTTTTTGGGATAACAGGAAGCCCAAATTTGTAGGGTTTCTAACTTTCCCATCACATTTTATCTATCTAATCTCGTGATAGTAACAAAAACCACCAGCTATTTTAATTAACCTCCTGCTAGGGAAATGCATAGAGCGTCTGTTTTCGAATAGAATGATTTATCTCTGATGTTCAACTCATCGATATTTTGATATCAGTTTTTTTTCTGAAACAACATTATTAATAAAATGATCAATTTTACTGAGATGATAGACTATCAAGACAATGATCATCAAACATACGTTCTGCAGACTATTTCATCATTCGCGCAATGTTTTTAATCATACGAAAAACAAATAAACCGAAGTTCCCTAACCAAAAATTCGAAATAAATGAAATTTTAAATTAATTTTTAGAAGGCTTGATAGAGGTTACTCTTTTGGATCCGTATAATAGTAACCGCAATATGACTGAGAGCTGATAGTTTCCATTTTGAATTTGAATTAAAATTGTATAAATAACTACCGACTAAAATTCTATTTATTATTTTTAAAGATGAAATGTGAATTTTTTTTTTAATTTAAGAAAAATATATATCATATTTTTTTCAAGCAAAATATAGAGGGGCGGGGATGGCTCGTAATCTGCAGTTCCCAGGTTCGAATCCCAGCTGGGTCAGCATTGAGATTTATCTCCGCAAAACTCTCTGCCTAAGGTCAGTAGGGGTCACCGATGGGCTTGGATGAAGGGTCGTCGTCCGTCGGTTGGGACATAAAGCCGTGGCCCCGTGTGCGGGAGAGCTCAAACGCTGTGCTCGTTACAAGAACATGCTGGATGGCCTTGACGGGAGGCTACCATTTGTCTCCCAATAGCTTGTTCCAGTGGGTCCTCCCCCAACTTTTCTGAGCCTTCGGGGCCTGTTTTCACAAATGGGCTAAATAGCCCATTGTGGGCTAAATACACAAAAACGCCAATAACACAATCATACAATGGGCTAAATAGCCCATTGTGTGAAAAAAAATGCCGCTCAGAGGTTTACAAATTAACTCGCTTTAAGAAAAAAAATATTATATTTTTTAGCTCGTTTTCAAAGAAAAACGAGCTATTTACAACTCTCTACTTAAAACTCTTTACTTAAGTAATGACACTCTTTTATCATCTGTAGTAGTTCGGCACAAAATACACTGCTTGGCAATATTACTATGAACACGCATCGTTGCAAAGCGCAATGATACAATCCAATATATTCCAAATTTCTTAGGTAAGTACGAAGTCCTACATGGTACAACCATGGCTCATTTAACATTGTATAAGTCAATGAGATATAGTAAAAGCTGATATGACTGACTTCGAAAGCTGGGAGGGTTGGGTTGTTTTACCTCTGAGCGGCACTTTTTTGCACACCATAAATGGCCAGGCCACAAGGACCCGAAGGCTCAGAGAAGGTTGGGGGAGGGGACCCACTGGAACAGCTGTTGGGAGACAGATGGTAGCCTCCAGTCAAGGCCATCCAGCGTGTTCTTTAACGTGCACAGGGTATGGCTCTCCCACACACGGGGCCACGGCTTAACGTCCCATCCGACAGACGGCGGCCTTTCCAAGCCCATCGGTGTCCTTTACTGACCGTGGGCAGGGCGGGGAATTTTTCCGGAGATAAATCTCAACGCTGACCCAGCTGAGACTCGAACCTGGGAACTACAGATTACGAGCCTGACGCGCTACCGACTGAGCCACCCCCGCCCCGTGGAGTACAAGCATTATGAATATGCTTAGGAAGATTTTTTCCTGCGGAGATATCTTAATTTATTGATGAGAGATATAGTTGGATCCTTTTTTAATTCAATGCAGTTGAGATCTTTGCCTTTGACTTTTTTTTGCCTTCGACATATTCATGTGATATTTGTTTGGATGATTATAACAATTGTTTAGAAAGATCTGTATAGTGTAAAGCTTTTTTTGTCTTGTTTGTTATGAGTTGGGTTGGGTTGTTTTACCTCTGAGCGGCACTTTTTTGAACACCATGGGCTAAATGGCAGGTCACATGGACTCCGCAGGCTCAGAGAAGGTTGGGGGAGGGGACCCACTGGAACAGCTGTTGGGAGACAGATGGTAGCCTCTCGTCAAGGCCATCCAGTGTGTTCTTTAACGTTGGGTTGTTTTACCTCTGAGCGGCACTTTTTTTGCACACCATCGGCTAAATGGCCAGGTCACATGGACCCCGAAGGCTCAGAGAAGGGTGGGGGGAGGGGACCCACTGGAATAGCTGTTGGGAGACAGATGGTAGCCTCCCGTCAAGGCCATCCAGCGTGTTCTTTAACGTTGGGTTTATTTACCTCTGAGCGGCACTTCTTTGCACACCATGGGCTAAATGGCCAGGTCACATGGACCCCGAAGGCTCAGAGAAGGTTGGGAGAGGGGACCCACTGGAACAGCTGTTGGGAGACAGATGGTAGCCTTCCGTCAAGGCCATCCAGCGTGTTCTTTAACGTGCACAGGGTATGGCTCTCCCGCACACGGAGCCACGGCTTAACGTCCCATCAGACGGACGGCGGCCTTTCCAAGCCCATCGGTGTCCCCTAATGACCGTGGGCAGAGCGGAGAATTTTGCGGAGATAAATCTCAACGCTGACCCAGCTGGGACTCGAACCTGGGAACTACAGATTACGAGCCTGGCTTTGATCATTAGGAGCAACATATATAATTTCTTCAAGATCAGATAAAAGAGTGACGGTTTCAGAATATATATCGCAATAATCGTTTTCATATTCTCCATTTTTAGGAGGAAAGCAAGTATGGGGGCATCACCGTTTCAGAAGCTTTCATTTGAAACATAAATTATTAAATTTGTTCGTCGCGATCGACAGATATGGTGGAACAACTGTTTCGACAAATCCACAAGCCGAACAAACGACGAGCGAAAATCTATAGCAAGAGAAATAATAGAAAGCACTATGGACACTGGAAGATATTTAAGATATGTATTAATTTTTGACTAAGGTATATATTTTATTGAATTCAAGATTTCCGCATATACCCGAATTCGTAAAAAGAATTTTGCAAAACATTTGTGCAATAGGGTCCACTATTCTTAAAGAAAAAAAAAACTGAGTCATATTAATGTCCAATTTGTTAATTTAATACTTCATATATTGACTCTAAAATGAAATGAACTTACAGATTTTAAAGTATGAATTATTAGTTTACAACAGTAGTCTGCCAAAAAAGGATTTAAAAAAATCACCTACTAACTCGAAAATATTATTTTAAAAATTGTTATTCCCGATAATGTAATCGTCGAAAAATACCGTTTTACATTTTTGTGAGGCAATAATTTTCTTAAGCGTCAAGTCGATAACACAGATGCATTTGAGTGACTTTGTAAACTCACTCTACACATTCCTGTGTGATTCATTGATGCAACGACAAATACAGCATTTGGCGCTGCAATAGATCCCACACCAACACGGTTTATATCTATCCATATCAGTGCATCTGAAAATCGTTACAGCCTACAAACTATGGTAACCCATAGGAACAGGACTATTATATAAACCGCAGCAGTACGTAGGGTGCAAAGAATCCATCAATGCTACTTTCAAGGATTGCCACAATGGGTACCTGAGCTTAAGCTCTGTTAAAATCGGCACAAACTGCATTAAAATTTAAATCGGAACTACTTTTAAGTATGCTAAAAAGAAATTTGATTGAAGCATACTAGTATAGGAACAAAGCTTCCTACTCGATAGAAATTTTAATCTCCAGGAACTTCGACAAATCGTGTCCAAAGTGGGTTCGCAATTTCTTCTGAAAATTGCCGCTAATTCTTTCACTATGACAGATTTTATTGTCGAGATATTCCGTTAAATCGTCGCTGTGACATAACTACCCTCACTTGTTATTGGTTCACTAACCTCACTTGAGTTTTGCTTAGATCAATTTGCTTGCATCACAGCGTTCAAAGAAAACTTTGCGACAAAAAGTAAAGGGAATCATTGAAATAACAGCTTATCGGAAATAAAAGCTAAGAACTTTTAATCATGATCGTCCGAAAAGTTATTCCGGTCTGGCTATGTGCAAAGAGAGAGCTCTGTTTAAATACAACAAGGAAACAATGCTAGCCGATTTTATTGTTGAAAAACTGACTGAATCTTTTTTGAAAATTGTTCAATAATTTCCTTACCTACGCAACTGTTTTTTTTTCAAATTCAAATTCAAATTTATTTTCAATAAGTATTATCTATAATTATATTACATAAAAAATCCCACTAAGCCGAAGCTTATCAGCGGGAATGTACATATATATTTTTACAG
Organism: Ryuthela nishihirai; assembly: GCA_038380435.1. NCBI lineage: Eukaryota > Metazoa > Arthropoda > Arachnida > Araneae > Heptathelidae > Ryuthela > Ryuthela nishihirai. The sequence goes on from JAWZYU010000008.1 coordinate 4,952,652, forward strand.
ATATGATCTAGGTTGCCTCAGTAGTACAAAAAATGAAGGAGAGAAAAAAAGGAATAAATGAGACAGAAAACCGACAAAATGATGAAAGTTTCAAAACAAAAACATCACTTTTTCATCAACCACTGAAATAATTTATCTTTAACATCACAAATTTTTTTTAAGTTAACTATTTCTCTAGGAAGCAAGTTAAATAGGTAGGGAATTTGATATTGTTCGGAATTTCGTACGTAATTATTATAAAATTTTGGTTGTTTCAAAAAACCCATAGCCTTATTTCTAGTAAACTTATTGTGGCAAATATTTTGCTTATAGGTATCATCAAAGAAGTTATTGATAACAGAAACAAACACATATAAACTTTCAATAGGTAAAATTTTGAACAAACTGAATATATCATCTGTCGTCGTAAGGGAATATTTAACTTCTGTATTACACAATCCTTTTAGCAGACTAATTTGTATTCTTTTAATTTTATTTAATTCTGTCTTATAGGCTGTTCCATAAACTGTTATCCCATACCTAATTACAGATTCAAAAAGTGCTTTATATACTAAAATAGTTATCTGTGTATCAACAAACATGTTAAGTTTCCTCATTTTAAATGCTACAAATCGTAGTCTTGAACACATCCAATCAATATGTTTATTCCATTTTATTTTCGAATTCATTTTCAAGCCTAGGTAAATTATTTCATTTACTTCTTCTATTTTAGGACAACTGCATGTACCAGGTGATAAACCATCCAGCCTAGTACAACTTATTCGATGCTTAGTAATTCTTCTATTAAGTGTAGGTTGTTGAGAACCAATACACATAAATTTAGTTTTTTTCTCGTTTACACTCAGTTTGTTAAGAGAAAACCATTTAACTGCTTTATTGAAATCACTTTGTAGATTGCAAATAGCGTATTCTAAATCAGAGTGGAAGTTGATTAGCACTGTGTATCATCAGCATACATATACAATTTACTACCGAAATTAATATTAGCCAAATCATTTATGTATATTTGAAATAGCATAGGGCTGAGAATAGATCCTTGTGGAACTCCAAAATTGATCTGAAATTTATCGCTAAAATTATCATTTATTTTCATAACTATTTCTCTATGTAATAAGTAACTTTTAAACCATTCAAAAATATTCCCTCTTATACCAAGTAAATATAATTTCTGTAGCAAGATATCAATGTCAACTGAATCAAATGCTTTATTTAAGTCCATAAATACGGCAACGCATTTCTTTCCTATATTTAAATTAATATTAATATTATTAATAAGAACTTCCAAAAGACTTTGCGTTCCCATTCCTTTACGGAACCCAAATTGCTGACTTGACAGAAAATTTATTTTATTCAAAAAATTTTGCAAGCGATCTCCAACGTATTTTTCCATTATCTTATCAAAAATTGTTAATAGAGTGATTGGTCTATAATTATTAAAATTCTTTTTTGATCCACTTTTATATATAGGACGAATAATTCCAATTTTCATAGCTATTGAGATTTGCGAATTTTCAAAAATTTTATTTATAAGAATTGTTATTACATGAACAAAATTGCATTTACTTTCCTTTATGTATTTTGGTTTAATATTGTCAAATCCAGGAGATGTGTTATATTTTAAGTGATCTATAATATTGGCAACATCGAAGTTACTAGCTAGTGGAAAATGCATAGAATTCTTATTTATGTAACATAATTCGTAAACCTTATCTGACCTGGTATTCATCGTCGCATATTCTGTTTGCATCTCACTAATAATTGTTACGAAAAACTTAACAAAACTATTTAGAATTTCTTTTGGAGTGTTATCTCTAATCAAGTGTCTTTCAACATTTTCGTCGATTGACATCCTTTTTTTATCATAAATAATATCATTAATTAATTCCCACATTCTAGTATTATTACCTTTATTAATTGCTAATTTATTTGAATAAAATATGCGTTTTTGTTTCCTTATAATGACGTTAACCCTATTTCTTTCCATTTTATATAAGTCATAATTTTGTTTATTATTTACATTATCTTTATATCATTTCCATAATTTATCTTTATTTTTAATTGCTAAAATAATGTCGTCTGTAATCCATTCTTTCCTTATTCTCTTAGTTTTACAATTATTAATTTGTTTACTACAATAAGAATTTTCCCGAATTTCATCAATTTTACTTAATATTTTCATATATAATAATTCTGTACTCATGTCTTCATCAACTATATCATTCCATTGTGTCATTTGCAATTTTTGAATAATAAGAGTATCATTATAAAAATTTTTAAAACCTAGGTTTGAATCCTCTTTCAAAAATGTAACATCATTAGAGCTAATATTCTTTTTGAAAATCTTAATTAAGATACCATTAATGATCTGCAAATTTATTTCTATATGTTTTACTTTTAACATCAAAACTGCTTGTTTGAACCAAAACATGATCAATTAACGTCCTTGTAAATTTAGTTAATGTTTCGTCCTCTCTAATGAAAGCCTTCATGATTTGTTCTAGACCAAATTCAATCAAAGTATTTAAATACATATCACAACCATATTTATTAGTGTTTGCCACATCAATATTAATATCACCAACAATAATTAAATTTTTAATTCCAGCCCTTTTTAATAAATACTCAGAAATTTCTTTTAGGAACCAGTTAATATTTTTACTAGGAGATCTATATACTGCGATGATATTAATTTCAATATTATTAATTAATAATTTAGTAATTATTGCTTCTGTTGATTCTCCCATAGTTTCATCCAGTTGTACTAAATTAAAAATTGATGAAGCGTGTTGAGATTTATCGACTTCTAATTCCCATTCTGGGACAGGAAAAAATGTATAAAAAAATAAATACAAATATATGAAGGTATGGCACAAATATTTCCCTGCAATTTTATAGCCTTGCATTCCGTCAGCCAGTACCAGACGGATGGCCTTGGAAAAGCCGCTGTTCCTCGGATGGGATGTTACAAGCCGCCCGCCCGTGTGCGTAATAGCCACACGCTGTGCATATTAGAGAACACGCTGAATGGCCTTATGATTAGCACGCTGAACACGCTGGAAGGCAACCATCTTAAAATAACAGCTATTCAGTCGATCTTAAAATAACAGGTATTCAGTGGATTTTAAAATAAAAGACATCAAGTGAATTTTGATATAACGGATATTCAGCGAATTTTAAAATAGCAACTCTTCAGTGGATTTTAAAATAACAGCTATGAAGTGCATTTGAAAATAACAGCTATGCAGTGGACCTTAAAATAACAGATATTCAATGGACCTTAAAATGTAAGGTATTGAGCGAATTTTAAAGTAACAGATATTCAGATGATTTTAAAAAAGCAACTATTCAGTGGATCTTAAAATAACAGCTATACAGTGGATCTTAAAATAACAGTTATTCAGTAGATCTTAATATAATAGTTATTCAGTGGATTTTATAATAACAGCTATTCAGTCGATCTTTAAGTAACAACTCTTTAGTCGATCTTAAAATAACAGATATTTAATGGATTTTTAAAATAACAGTTATACAGTGGAATTAACAATTCCATGAGGTTGACAAAAAAAACTTTTTTCTTGAGCTGTTTGTAACAAATGAGAGAAATATAATACGAAATGCAGGCAATTTTTAAAAAAAACAGACAGAAACGTCTAAAAAACAGGGAAACAGTTAAATCTGCGTTTATTAGGGAAAGTTTGTCTGTTTTACCCTTTGTTCCCGAAGCGAAACAGTTCCCAGAAGAGGTGTACAAGAAATAGAAGACTATATATTGCAGGGTGAGTTTTTAAGCTGAAACTTTTGATAATCCTATAGAGTTGGTGTCTTCGCTTTAAACACATCCCTGCAACAATTTCGTGCTAATGGGATTAGATGCTGCATTTCATTAATTTAATGCTTGTGGATTCCGTGAGTTGTAATTGAAACTGTACTGCCATTTTTCATTACTAGGCTTCTATCATCTCCCAGAAGTTCCTAAAGGGATTTAAATTAGAAAGGTAACCTGGCCCTGGGAGGCAGCGAATGCACTTTATCTGCCGCCAAATTTAGCATTTGCGTTCTGTATTTCTGTTAGAGATCAACTTTGCAGATGTTTGCCGACTTTGACAAATCACATAAATATACATACTTCAATAGGTTCTTTAAATAAAAAATATTTTATCTTGAAACTAATATGCTTTGCTAGAGATGATTTTGTGAATAAAGATTGAGTTGTTTTATTCACTATTGTATTTTCAGCAGGGAAATCGTTTCATTTTAGTTGGATTGTTTTACTTCTGAGCAGCACATTTTTTTCACACAAAGGCTAAATGGTCATGTCACAAGGAACCCAATTGCTCAGAGAAAGTTGAAGAAAGGGGACCGACTTTAAAGCTGTAAAGAGACAGACAAAGTCATTCCGGTGATTTTAATGTTCACTGAGTATGGCTCTCTCCCACACACGGAACCTCGGCTTAATGTCTCATTTAACTGACGACGACCTTTCCAAGCCCATTGGTGTCCACTACTGACCGTGGGCAGAGCGGAGAATTTTGCGGAGATAAATCTCAAGCCCTCTTCAAAGCCATCTAGCATGTTCTTTAACCTCCACAGGGTATGGTTTCCTCACACACGGTGCAAAGACTTAACGTCCCATCCGACAGACGGTTGGGTTGGGTTGTTTTACCTCTGAGCGGCACTTTTTTGCACACCATGGGCTAAATGGCCAGGTCACATGGACCCCGAAGGCTCAGAGAAGGTTGGGGGAGGAGACCCACTGGAACAGCTGTTGGGAGACAGATGGTAGTCTCCCGTCAAGGCCATCCAGCGTGTTCTTTAACGTGCACAGGGTATGGCTCTCCCGTACACGGGGCCACGGCTTAACGTCCCATTCGACGGACGGCGGCCTTTCCAAGCCCATCGGTGTCGCCTACTGACCGTGGGCAGGGCGGGGAGTTTTGCGGAGATAAATCTCAACGCTGACCCAGCTGGGACTCGAACCTGGGAACTACAGATTACGAGCCTGGCGCGCTACCGACTGAGCCATCCCCGAGAGATGGTAGCCTTTCTACACACTTCAGTGTTTCCTTCTGACCGAGGGGTAACCCTCGTGCGAAATTCGGGACCGTTCCGTCAGGTACCTCTGGAACCACAAGGTACTAAAATCGGTCGAAACGGAAATAAAAAACTCCATAATTTGGGTAGAAACGAAGTTGCTGACTACGAGAGAGAGAGAGCGCTGACGTCATCAACGATCTGAGCAACGGCTGGGCACTTTTTCTTTTTTGAAACTTTTTTTTTAATATGTTTTAAAAGTTCGGGGGAGGGAGGGAGGGTAGTACTGAAAAAAAAAAATAACCCATAGTGCAGTGATAATCACACAAGATATAGATTAAAAACAAAACGACCCAGACATCGCCAGGTGCCTTTCAGCTAATAAACAAATCTAAACACAAACACAAAATATAGTCATAAAATAAAGGGATAAAATTTTTATAAAATATCTATCAAGTTGGGATTCTGGAATGCATCAACACGCTTTATATTATTTCTTATGAAAAATTCACATTCTACTAACATAATTTTTTTTTTCTTTTTCGACAAAACAGTATCAGGGATGGCTCAGTCGGTAGCGCGCCAGGCTTGTAACCTGCAGTTCCTAGGTTCGAGTTTCAACTCGGCTAGCGTTTAGATATCTCCTCAAAACTCCTCGCCTTGACTAGGGTCAGTAAGGTGACACCGATGGGCTTTGAAAGGCAGCCATTCATCGGAAGGGATGTTATGCCATGGTTCCGTGTGTTCGAGAGCAATACCCTGTGCATGTTAAAGAACATATTGGATGGCCTTGACGGGAGGCTACCATCTGTCTCTCAACAGCTGTTCCAGTGGGTCCCCTCCCCCAACCTTCTCTTAGCCTTCGGGGTCCTTGTGACCTGGCCATTTAGCCCATGGTGTGCAAAAAAGTGCCGCTCGGAGGTAAAACCACCCAACGTTAAAGAACACACTGGATGGCCTTGACGGGAGGCTACCATCTGTCTCTCAACAGCTGTTCCAGTGGGTCCCCTCCCCCAACCTTCTCTGACCCTTCGGGGTCCTTGTAACCTGGCCATTTAGCCCATGGTGTGCAAAAAAGTGCCGCTCAGAGGTAAAACAACCCAACGTTAAAGAACACACTGGATGGCCTTGACGGGAGGCTACCATCTGTCTCCCAACAGCTGTTCCAGTGTGTTCCCTTCCCCAACCTTCTGTGACCCATTGGGTCCTTGTAACTTAGTCCACTGTGTGCAAAATAAAGTGCCACTTAGAGGTAAAATAACCAACTAACAACAGCCGAATTAGAGAAAAGATTTATGACCAATTGAAAAAGTTTCAAAACCTTCATTCTGCATTCCTTTATCAGTATATATCAAACCTTTTCCAATCTGGCCTTACCTGAAAGAGTTATTTTAATTAATCTTCTAGAGTTTGTTAGAGAAAGGCGAATTAATTGGAAATTGGATCATGAGATGGCAACACAGTCGCGAGTCAGACTTGGTCAGGCTTTAGTAGTTAGAGAACTTGTTCACAAGTTACATTTTTGCAGTTGGTAACGCCGCTGACACTTAATCGCATTATTGTGTTATCATGGTTCATATCGAAGTCCTGTTATAAAGTGGTGAGATGTATAGTGTAGGTAAGACTTAATGCTGAGTAAAGCGTGCTCTGCATTCACAAGAGATTACATCACATTCCATGTTATCAAATCTTTAATAAACAATTGTACGGAAAGTCACCGCCAAGTATTTTGGCGTCAAGATTCATAAGAGATTAAACTGGGATATTCACATCACTAACACCCTGAATAAAGAAAGAAATCTTCAATTCGAGATATTTCCCCTACTTTCATGAAATTCAGATTTTTCAATCAAAAAAACAAATTCTTAATTTACAAAATGGTTGGGTTGTTTTACCTCTGAGCGGTACTTTTTTGCACACCATGGGCTAAATGGCCAGGTCACATGGACCCCGAAGGCTCAGAGAAGTTTGGGGGAGTGGACTCACTGGAACAGCTGTTGGGAGACAGATGTTAGCCTCCCGTCAAGGCCATCCAGTGTGTTCTTTAACGTGCACAGGGTATGGTTCTCCCGCACACGGGCCACGGCTTAACGTCCCATCCGACGGACGGCGGCCTTTCCAAGCCCATCGGTGTCCCCTACTGACCGTGGGCAGGGCGGGGAATTTTGCGGAGAAATCTCAACGCTGACCCAACTGGGACTCGAACCTGGGAACTACAGATTATGAGCCTGGCGGCTACCGACTGAGCCAGCCCCGCCCCATTACAAAATGGTCATCAAGTCTGTTCTACTTTATGCAGCTCCTGTATGAGGCTATTTTAATTTGACAGCTATTAGAAAGCTCGTTTCTAAACAAAGTGTCGCAACAATGTGTGCAAGAAGGTATAGGCTGGCTAAGTAGTCAGGTACTTCATTCTGTCACTCCATAATCTGTGACATTGAGTACTTATTGTTATCTTTTACTCTTCTTCCTACTTACCTTACTGTGTCCACCACTAGATGGACTGATCGTTCCACGGTCGCGACGTGGAGGCCGGCCGGATGGCGGCGCTCCAACAGCAGTGAAGTCCATTACCAGGACTCTTCGCTTTTTATATGCTCCTTCAGTTTAATTCATGGTTATATAAATATTATTTACCAAAAGAAATGTTGTATCGCAGAGGTTAAGAATTATGATACTACATTTACCTTCCGGAATTTTTATTAATTCCAGAGCATTATATTGATTCCATCAAAAAATTAATTAGGATTCAAAGAGATTCACTGTTCTATAAAAGTTTGTCCTAACATTTTTGCGAAGATAAAAAATCTGACATATGATAAAAAAATCAAAAATTAAAAAAATTATTTATAATTACATTAAAATAAATTCAAAAATTTTAGAAATACCTATTTTCCTATATACACTGTAAAAAGTAGAAAATAAACCTAAAACATATCGACGGTACAATGAGTCACTGAGTTCGTATTCGCTTCGAAGTTAGATGGACGACGGCAATCTTGTTGAGTAGTTAAGTCAGCTTCCTCTCTTCCTTTGAAGTGAATGCGAACTCAGTTACTGATTGGGGCGGGGGTGGCTCAGTCGGCAGCGCGACAGGCTCGTAGTCTGTAGTTCCCAGGTTCGAGTTCCAGCTGGGTCAGCGTTGAGATTTATCTCCGCAAAATTCCCCGCCCTGCCCACGGTCAGTAGGGGACACCGATGGGCTTGGAAAAGCCGCCGTCCGTCGGATGGGACGTTAAGCTGTGGCCCCGTGTGCGGGAGAGCCATACCCTGTGCACGTTAAAGAACACGCTGGATGGCCTTGACGGGAGGCTACCATGCAAAAAAGTGACGCTCAGATATAAAACAACCCAACCCTGTCGTAAATAAAGTCTTTTAAATCTTTTCCTACCAAACAGTTAAAACTAGCTCTGTCTACCCAATTGATCAACAACAATAAAAAAACAAAACCTTTTAATTTTTTATACTCAATGGCCTTCTTTTTATCCTTCACTTCAGGGTTGTTGGGTTGTTTTACCTCTGAGCGGCACTTTTTTGCACACCATGGGCTAAATGGCCAGGTCACATGGACCCCGAAGGCTCAGAGAAGGTTGGGGGAGGGGACCCACTGGAACAGCTTTTGGGAGACAGATGGTAGCCTCCCGTCTAGGCCATCCAGTGTGTTCTTTAACGTTGGGTTGTTTTACCTCTGAGCGGCACTTTTTTGCACACCATCGGCTAAATGGCAAGGTCACATGGACCCCGAAGGCTCAGAGATGGTTGGGGAAGGGGACCCACTGGAACAGCTGTTGGGAGACAGATGGTAGCCTCCCGTCAAAGCCATCCAGCGTGTTCTTTAACGTTGGGTTTATTTACCTCTGAGCGGCACTTCTTTGCACACCATGGGCTAAATGGCCAGGTCACATGGACCCCGAAGGCTCAGAGAAGGTTGGGGGAGGGGACCCACTGGAACAGCTGTTGGGAGAGATGGTAGCCTTCCGTCAAGGCCATCCAGCGTGTTCTTTAACGTGCACAGGGTATGGCTCTCGCGCACACGGAGACACGGCTTAACCTCCCATCAGACGGACGGCGGCCTTTCCAAGCCCATCGGTGTCCCCTAACGACCGTGGGCAGGGCGGAGAATTTTGCGGAGATAAATCTCAACGCTGACCCAGCTGGGACTCGAACCTGGGAACTACAGATTACGAGCCTGGCTTTGTTCATTAGGAGCAACATATATAATTTCTTCAAGATCAGATAAAAGAGTGACGGTTTCAGAATATATATCGTAATAATCGTTTTCATATTCTCCATTTTTAGGAGGAAAGCAAGTATGGGGGCATCACCGTTTCAGAAGCTTTCATTTGAAACATAAATTATTAAATTTGTTCGTCGCGATCGACAGATATGGTGGAACAACTGTTTCGACAAATCCACAAACCGAACAAACGACGAGCGAAAGCCTATAGCAAGAGAAGCAATAGAAAGCACTATGGACACTGGAAGATATTTAAAATATGTATTCATTTTTGATTAAGGTATATATTTTATTGAATTCAAGATTTCCGTATATACCCAAGTTGGTAAAAAGAATTTTGCAAAACTTTTGTGCAATAGGGTCCACTATTCTTAAAGAAAAAAAAACTGAGTCATATTAATGTCCAATTTGTTAATTTAATACTTCATATATTGACTCTAAAATGAAAAGAACTTACAGATTTTTAAGTATGAATTACTAGTTTACAACAGTAGCCTGCCAAAAAAGGATTTAAAAAAATCACCTACTAACTCGAAAATATTATTTTAAAAATTGTTGTTCCCGATAATGTAATCGTCGAAAAATACCGTTTTACATTTTTGTGAGGCAATAATTTTCTTAAGCGTTAAGTCGATAACACAGATGTATTTGAGTGACTTTGTAAACTCACTCTACACATTCCTGTGTGATTCATAGATGCAAGGACAAACTCAGCATTTGGCTGCAATAGATCCCACACCACCACGGTTTATATCTATCCATATCAGTGCATCTGAAAGTCGTTACAGCCTACAAACTATGGTAACCCATAGGAACAGGACTATTATATAAACCGCAGCAGTACGTAGGGTGCAAAGAATCCATCAATACTACTTTCAAGAATTGCCACAATGGGTACCTGAGCTTAAGCTCTGTTAAAATCGGCACAAACTGCATTAAAATTTAAATCGGAAATACTTTTTGAAGTATGCTAAAAAGAAATTTGATTGAAGCATACTAGTATAGGAGGAACCAAGCTTCATACTCGATAGAAATTTTAATCTCCAGGAACTTCGACAAATCGTGTCCAAAGTGGGTTCGCAATTTCTTCTGAAAATTGCCGCTAATTCTTTCACTATGACAGATTTTATTGTCGAGATATTCCGTTAAATCGTCGCTGTGACATAACTACCCTCACTTGTTATTGGTTCACTAACCTCACTTGAGTTTTGCTTAGATCAATTTGCTTGCATCACAGCGTTCAAAGAAAACTTTGCGACAAAAAGTAAAGGGAATCATTGAAATAACAGCTTATCGGAAATAAAAGCTAAGAACTTTTAATCATGATCGTCCGAAAAGTTATTCCGGTCTGGCTATGTGCAAAGAGAGAGCTCTGTTTAAATACAACAAGGAAACAATGCTAGACGATTTTATTGTTGAAAAACTGACTGAATCTTTTTTGAAAATTGTTCAATAATTTCCTTACCTACGCAACTGTTTTTTTTTTCAAATTCAAATTCAAATTTATTTTCAATAAGTATTATCTATAATTAAATTACATAAAAAATCCCACTAAGCCGAAGCTTATCATCGGGAATGTACATATATATTTTTACAGATATGATCTAGATTGCCTCAGTAGTACAAAAAATGAAGGAGAGAAAAAAAGGAATAAATGAGAAAGAAAACCGACAAAATGATGAAAGTTTCCAAATAAAAACATCACTTTTTAATCAATCACTGAAATATTTTTTCTTTACATCACGAATTTTTTTTAAGTTAACTATTTCTCTAGGAAGCAAGTTAAATAGGTAGGGAATTTGATATTCTTTGGAATTTCGTCCGTAATTATTATAAAATTTTGGTTGTTTCAAAAAACCCATAGCCTTTTTTCTAGTAAACTTATTGTGGCAAATATTTTGCTTATAGGTATCATCAAAGAAGTTATTGATAACAGAAACAAACACATATAAACTTTCATTAGGTAAAATTTGAACAAACTGAATATATCATCTGTCGTCGTAAGGGAATATTTAACTTCGGTATTACACAATACTTTTAGCAGACTAATTGTATTCTTTTAATTTTATTTAATTCTGTCTTATAGGCTGTTCCATAAACTGTTATCCCATACCTAATTACAGATTCAAAAAGTGCTTTATATACTAAAATAGTTATCTGTGTATCAACAAACATGTTAAGTTTCCTAATTTTAAATTCTACAAATCGTAGTCTTGAACACATCCAATCAATATGTTTATTCCATTTCATTTTCGAATTCATTTTCAAGCCTAGGTAAATTATTTCATTTACTTCTTCTATTTTAGGACAATTGCATGTACCAGGTGATAAACCATCCAGCCTAGTACAACTTATTCGATGCTTAGTAATTCTTCTATTAAGTGTAGGTTGTTGAGAACCAATACACATAAATTTAGTTTTTTTCTCGTTTACACTCGGTTTGTTAAGAGAAAACCATTTAACTGCTTTATTGAAATCACTTTGTAGATTGCAACTAGCGTATTCTAAATCAGAGTGGAAGTTGATTAGCACTGTGTATCATCAGCATACATATACAATTTACTACCGAAATTAATATTAGCCAAATCATTTATGTATATTTGAAATAGCATAGGGCCGAGAATAGATCCTTGTGGAACTCCAAAATTGATCTGAAATTTATCGCTAAAATTATCATTTATTTTCATAACTATTTCTCCATGTAATAAGTAGCTTTTAAACCATTCAAAAATATTCCCTTTTATCCAAGTAAATATAATTTCTGAAGCAAGATATAAATGTCAACTGAATCAAATGCTTTATTTAAGTCCATAAAAACCGCAACGCATTTCTTTCCTATATTTAAATTAATATTAATATTATTAATAAGATCTTCTAAAAGACTTTGCGTTCCCATTCCTTTACGGAACCCAAATTGCTGACTTGACAGAAAATTTATTTTATTCAAAAAATTTTGCATTCGATCTCCAACGTATTTTTCCATTATCTTCTCAAAAATTGTTAATAGAGTGATTGGTCTATAATTATTAAAATTCTTTTTTGATCCACTTTTATATACCGGACGAATAATTCCAATTTTCATAGTTATTGGGATTTGCGAATTTTCAAAAATTTTATTTATAAGAATTGTTATTACATGAACAAAATGCATTTACTTTCCTTTATGCATTTTGGTTTAATATTGTCAAATCCAGGAGATGTGTTATATTTTAAGTGATCTATAATATTGGCAACATCGAAGTTACTAGCTAGTGGAAAATGCATAGAATTCTTATTTATGTAACATAATTCGTAAACCTTATCTGACCTAGTATTCATCGTCGCAAATTCGTTTGCATCTCACTAATAATTGTTACAAAAATCTTAACAAAACTATTTAGAATTTCTTTTGGAGTGTTATCTCTAATCAAGTGTCTTTCAACATTTTCGTCGATTGACATCCTTTTTTTATCATCAATAATATCATTAATTAATTCCCACATTCTAGTATTATTACCTTTATTAATTGCTAATTTATTTGCATAAAATATGCGTTTTTGTTTCCTTATAATGACGTTTACCCTATTTCTTTCTATTTTAAATAAGTCATAATTCTGTTTATTATTTACATTATCTTTATATATTTTCCATAATTTATCTCTATTTTTAATTGCTAAAATAATGTCGTCTGTAATCCATTCTTTCCTTATTCCCTTAGCTTTACAATTATTAATTTGTTTACTACAGCAAGAATTTTCCCGAATTTCATCAATTTTACTTAATATTTTCATATATAATAATTCTGTACTCATGTCTTCATCAACTATATCATTCCATTGTGTCATTTGCAATTTTTGAATAATAAGAGTATCATTATAAAAATTTTTAAAACCTAGGTTTGAATCCTCTTTCAAAAATGTAACATCATTAGAGCTAATATTCTTTTTGAAAATCTTAATTAAGATATCATAATGATCTGCAAATTTATTTCTATATGTTTTACTTTTAACATCAAAACTACTTGTTTTAACCAAAACGTGATCAATTAACGTCCTTGTAATTTTAGTTAATGTTTCGTCCTCTCTAGTAAAACCCTTAACAATTTGTTCTAAACCAAATTCAGTCAAAGTATTTAAATACATATCACAACCATATTTATTAGTGTTTGCCACATCAATATTAATATCACCAACAATAATTAAATTTTTAATTCCAGCCCTTTTTTAAATACTCAGAAATTTCTTTTAGGAACCAGTTAATATTTTTACTAGGAGATCTATATACTGCGATGATATTAATTTCAATATTATTAATTAATAATTTAGTAATTATTGCTTCTGTTGATTCTCCCATAGTTTCATCCAGTTGTACTAAATTAAAAATTGATGAAGCGTGTTGAGATTTATCCACTTCTAATTCACATTCTGGGACAGGAAAAAATGTATAAAAAAATAAATACAAGTATATGAAGGTATGGCACAAATATTTGCCTGCAATTTTATAGCCTTGCATTCCGTCAGCCAGTACCAGACGGATGGCCTTGGAAAAGCCGCTGTTCCTCGGATGGGATGTTACAAGCCGCCCGCCCGTGTGCGTAATAGCCACACGCTGTGCATATTAGAGAACACGCTGAATGGCCTTAACGGAAGGCAACCATCTTAAAATAACAGCTATTCAGTCGATCTTAAAACAACAGGTATTCAGTGGATTTTAAAATAAAAAAACATCAAGTGAATTTTAATATAACGGATATTCAGCGAATTTTAAAATAGCAACTCTTCAATGGATTTTAAAATAACAGCTATGCAGTGCATTTGAAAATAACAGCTATGCAGTGGACCTTAAAATAACAGATATTCAATGGACTTTAAAATGTAAGGTATTGAGCGAATTTTAAAGTAACAGATATTTAGATGATTTTAAAAAAGCAACTATTCAGTGGATCTTAAAATAACAGCTATACAGTGGATCTTAAAATAACAGTTATTCAGTAGATCTTAATATAATAGTTATTCAATGGATTTTATAATAACAGCTATTCAGTCCATCTTAAAGTAACAGATATTTAATGGATTTTTAAAATAACAGTTATGCAGTGGAATTAAAAATTCCATGAGGTTGACAAAAAAACCTTTTTTCTTGAGCTGTTTGTAACAAATGAGAGAAATATAATACGAAATGCAGGCAATTTTTAAAAAAAACAACAGACAGCAACGTCTAAAAAACAGGGAAACAGTTAAATCTGCGTTTATTAGGGAAAGTTTGTCTGTTTTACCCTTTGTTCCCGAAGCGAATCAGTTCCCAGAAGAGGTATACAAGAAATAGAAGACTATATATTGCAGGGTGAGTTTTTAAGCTGAAACTTTTGATAATCCTATAGAGTTGGTGTCTTCGCTTTAAACACATCGCTGCAACAATTTCGTGCTAATGGGATTAGATGCTGCATTTCATTAATTTAATGCTTGTCGATTCCGTGAGTTGTAATTGAAACTGTACTGCCATTTTTCATTACTAGGCTTCTATCATCTCCCAGAAGTTCCTAAAGGGATTTAAATTAGAAAGGTAACCTGGCCCTGGGAGGCAGCGCTGCACTTTATTTGCCGCCAAATTTAGCATTTGCGTTCTGTATTTCTGTTAGAGATCAACTTTGCAGATGTTTGCGGACTTTGACAAATCACATAAATATACATACTTCAATAGGTTCTTTAAATAAAAAATATTTTATCTTGAAACTAATATGCTTTGCTAGAGATGATTTTGTGAATAAAGATTGAGTTGTTTTATTCACTATTGTATTTTCAGCAGGGAAATCGTTTCATTTTAGTTGGATTGTTTTACTTCTGAGCAGCACATTTTTTTCACACAAAGGCTAAATGGTCATGTCACAAGGAACCCAATTGCTCAGAGAAAGTTGAAGAAAGGGGACCGACTTTAAAGCTGTAAAGAGACAGACAAAGTCATTCCGGTGATTTTAATGTTCACTGAGTATGGCTCTCTCCCACACACGGAACCTCGGCTTAATGTCTCATTTAACTGACGACGACCTTTCCAAGCCCATTGGTGTCCACTACTGACCGTGGGCAGAGCGGAGAATTTTGCGGAGATAAATCTCAAGCCCTCTTCAAAGCCATCTAGCATGTTCTTTAACCTCCACAGGGTATGGTTTCCTGACACACGGTGCAAAGACTTAACGTCCCATCCGACAGACGGTTGGGTTGGGTTGTTTTACCTCTGAGCGGCACTTTTTTGCACACCATGGGCTAAATGGCCAGATCACATGGACCCCGAAGGCTCAGAGAAGGTTGGGGGAGGAGACCCACTGGAACAGCTGTTGGGAGACAGATGGTAGTCTCCCGTCAAGGCCATCCAGCGTGTTCTTTAACGTGCACAGGGTATGGCTCTCCCGTACACGGGGCCACGGCTTAACGTCCCATTCGACGGACGGCGGCCTTTCCAAGCCCATCGGTGTCGCCTACTGACCGTGGGCAGGGCGGGGAGTTTTGCGGAGATAAATCTCAACGCTGACCCAGCTGGTACTCGAACCTGGGAACTACAGATTACGAGCCTGGCGCGCTACCGACTGAGCCACCCCCGAGAGACGGTAGCCTTTCTACACACTTCAGTGTTTCCTTCTGACCGAGGGGTAACCCTCGTGCGAAATTCGGGACCGTTCCGTCAGGTACCTCTGGAACCACAAGGTACTAAAATTGGTCGAAACGGAAATAAAAAACTCCATAATTTGGGTAGAAACGAAGTTGCTGACTACGAGAGAGAGAGAGCGCTGACGTCATCAACGATCTGAGCAACGGCCGGGCACTTTTTCTTTTTTGAAATTTTTTTTTTTTTGAATATGTTTTAAAAGTTCGGGGGAGGGAGAGGAGGGTAATACTGAAAAAAAATAACCCATAGTGCAGTGATAATCACACAAGATATAGATTAAAAACAAAACGACCCAGACATCGCCAGGTGCCTTTCAGGTAATAAACAAATCTAAACACAAACACAAAATATAGTCATAAAATAAAGGGATAAAATTTTTATAAAATATCGATCAAGTTGGGATTCTGGAATGCATCAACACGCTTTATATTATTTCTTATGAAAAATTCACATTCTACTAATATAATTTTTTTTTCTTTTTCGACAAAACAGTATCAGGGATGGCTCAGTCGGTAGCGCGCCAGGCTTGTAACCTGGAGTTCCTAGGTTCGAGTTTCAACTCGGCTAGCGTTTAGATATCTCCTCAAAACTCCTCGCCTTGACTAGGGTCAGTAAGGTGACACCGATGGGCTTTGAAAGGCAGCCATTCATCGGAAGGGATGTTATGCCATGGTTCCGTGTGTTCGACAGCAATACCCTGTGCATGTTAAAGAACATATTGGATGGCCTTGACGGGAGGCTACCATCTGTCTCTCAACAGCTGTTCCAGTGGGTCCCCTCCCCCAACCTTCTCTTAGCCTTCGGGGTCCTTGTGACCTGGCCATTTAGCCCATGGTGTGCAAAAAAGTGCCGCTCAGAGGTAAAACAACCAACGTTAAAGAACACACTGGATGGCCTTGACGGGAGGCTACCATATGTCTCTCAACAGCTGTTCCAGTGGGTCCCCTCCCCCAACCTTCTCTGAGCCTTCGGGGTCCTTGTGACCTGGCCATTTAGCCCATGGTGTGCAAAAATGTGCCGCTCAGAGGTAAAACCACCCAACGTTAAAGAACACAGTGGATGGTCTTGTCGGGAGGCTACCATCTGTCTCCCAACAGTTGTTCCAGTGGGTCCCCTCCCCCAACCTTGTCTGACCCTTCGGGGTCCTTGTGACCTGGCCATTTAGCCCATGGTGTGCAAAAAAGTGCCGCTCAGAGGTAAAACAACCCAACGTTAAAGAACACACTGGATGGCCTTGACGGGAGGCTACCATCTGTCTCTCAACAGCTGTTCCAGTGTGTCCCCTTCCCCAACCTTCCGTGACCCATTGGGTCCTTGTAACTTAGTCCACTGTGTGCAAAATAAAGTGCCACTTAGAGGTAAAATAACCAACTAACAACAGCAACCGAATTAGAGAAAAGATTTATGACCAATTGAAAAAGTTTCAAAACCTTCATTCTGCATTCCTTTATCAGTATATATCAAACCTTTTCCAATCTGGCCTTACCTGAAAGAGTTGTTTTAATTAATCTTCTAGAGTTTGTTAGAGAAAGGCGAATTAATTGGAAATTGGGTCATGAGATGGCAACACAGTCGCGAGTCAGACTTGGTCAGGCTTTAGTAGTTAGAGAACTTGTTCACAAGTTACATTTCTGCAGTTGGTAACGCTGCTGACACTTAATCGCATTATTGTGTTATCATGGTTCATATCGAAGTCCTGTTATAAAGTGGTGAGATGTATAGTAGGTAAGACTTAATGCTGAGAAAAGCGTGCTCTGCATTCACAAGAGATTACATCACATTCCATGTTATCAAATCTTTAATAAACAATTGTACGGAAAGTCACCGCCAAGTATTTTGGCGTCAAGATTCATAAGAGATTAAACTGGAATATTCACATCACTAACACCCTGAAAAAAGAAAGAAATCTTCAATTCGAGATATTTCCTCTACTTTCACGAAATTCAGATTTTTCAATCAAAAAAACAAATTCTTAATTTACAAAATGGTTGGGTTGTTTTACCTGTGAGCGGCACTTTTTTGCACACAATGGGCTAAATGGCCAGGTCACATGGACCCCGAAGGCTCAGAGAAGGTTGGGGGAGGGGACTCACTGGAACAGCTGTTGGGAGACAGATGGTAGCCTCCCGTCAAGGCCATCCAGCGTGTTCTTTAACGTGCACTGGGTATTGCTCTCCCGCACACGGGGCCACGGCTTGACGTCCCATCCGACGGACGGCGGACTTTCCAAGCCCATCGGTGTCCCCTACTGACCGTGGGCAGGGCGGGGAATTTTGCGGAGAAATCTCAACGCTGACCCAACTGGGACTCGAACCTGGGAACTACAGATTATGAGCCTGGCGCGCTACCGACTGAGCCAGCCCCGCCCCATTACAAAATGGTCATCAAGTCTGTTCTACTTTATGCAGCTCCTGTATGAGGCTATTTTAATTTGACAGCTATTAGAAAGCTCGTTTCTAAACAAAGTGTCGCAATCAGCTGTAGCAGCCCCATGGTTTGTTGGTTTCTTCGTAACTCTATAATTCATAGAAATTTAGAGATCAATACGATCCCTTAATGTATTGTCAAGCTTGCCAAGAAATTCGTTGGGAATGTTACGCTTATTCCTACCACAGTTATTTATGATCATACTTGTCCACAGAGGTTCAAAAGCGTTAAGAATATTTTGTACTGAGTTTCTATTTTCTTTCTGAAGCTTCTACTAGCTTTCGAGTTCTGGTTTTAACTAGTTTATCTGTACTCTTTTATCAATGGCATTGGCATAATTTTGTGCAAGAAGGTATAGGCTGGCTAAGTAGTCAGGTACTTCATTCTGTCACTCCATAATCTGTGACATTGAGTACTTATTGTTATCTTTTACTCTTCTTCCTACTTACCTTACTGTGTCCACCACTAGATGGACTGATCGTTCCACGGTCGCGACGTGGAGGCCGGCCGGATGGCGGCGCTCCAACAGCAGTGAAGTCCATTACCAGGACTCTTCGCTTTTTATATGCTCCTTCAGTTTAATTCATGGTTATATAAATATTATTTACCAAAAGAAATGTTGTATCGCAGAGGTTAAGAATTATGATACTACATTTACCTTCCGGAATTTTTATTAATTCCAGAGCATTATATTGATTCCATCAAAAAATTAATTAGGATTCAAAGAGATTCACTGTTCTATAAAAGTTTGTCCTAACATTTTTGCGAAGATAAAAAATCTGACATATGATAAAAAAATCAAAAATTAAAAAAATTATTTATAATTACATTAAAATAAATTCAAAAATTTTAGAAATACCTATTTTCCTATATACACTGTAAAAAGTAGAAAATAAACCTAAAACATATCGACGGTACAATGAGTCACTGAGTTCGTATTCGCTTCGAAGTTAGATGGACGACGGCAATCTTGTTGAGTTTAAGTCAGCTTCCTCTCTTCCTTTGAAGTGAATGCGAACTCAGTTACTGATTGGGGCGGGGGTGGCTCAGTCGGAAGCGCGACAGGCTCGTAATCTGTAGTTCCCAGGTTCGAGTCCCAGCTGGGTCAGCGTTAAGATTTATCTCCGCAAAATTCCCCTCCCTGCCCACGGTTAGTAGGGGACACCGATGGGCTTGGAAAGGCCGCCGTCCGTCGGATGGGACGTTAAGCTGTGGCCCCGTGTGCGGGAGAGCCATACCTTGTGCACGTTAAAGAACACGCTGGATGGCCTTGACGGGAGGCTACTATCTGTCTCCCAACAGCTGTTCCAGTGGGTCCCCTCCCCCCAACCTTCTCTGAGTCTTCGGGGTCCATGTGACCTGGCCATTTAGCTCATGGTGTGCAATAAAGTGTCTCTCAGAGGTAAAGCAACCCAACCCAGTTACTGATTGCACCATCAACACGTTTTAGTTTTATTTTTTAATTTTTTTTAATTTATTTATATTTTTCCCTTGCACCTAAAAATCACCTGCCTTCAGAAATTTTCATTTCACATATGACTCATAGATGTCGACCACAATTTTCCTTCCCCTTTTCTTGGACTTCTGATATTAGTGACGTCACAAGCTTTAGTTTCAGACATAACTTGTTAAGGCTGACCCATGCGAAATTTTCCTCCCCTTTTTCAGGGGGTGGTAGATAGTGGGGTTCATAATTCGAAGTAGTCTACGACGGTCCTCATATGAACTTTCATTTGACACCAAACTGTAGGCCCTTCTGCTCGGCAGATACATAGCTATACAAGAAAAATAATACTAAATATTGCAGGGTGAGTTTTCAAGTTGAAACTTTTGATAATCCTATAGAGTTGGTGCCTTCGCTTTAAACACATCGCTGCAACAATTTCTAATATAGAAAATAAAAAAAACAGTAAAAGGACGACTTTCAAATTTCCTCGATATTAGGGGTAAAGACAGCAAGGTGGGTTGCATTTTTTATTTCCCACCACGTTCCCAACGTCGGAAGCTTTTGCTTCGCATACAACCTGTTCAACCGTCGCTTTCGAAAGATTTAATAAAGCAATACTTTTCATAGTTTTCCCATTTTTTTTTTGATGGGAAGAAAGCATGGAGGGTATTTTTATAACCTATGACCCTCCTCGTGTCACTAGCTTTCATTTGTCACATAGACCCCTACCTTCAACCCTCGGTTTCGGAACATATAGCGGAATAATCGTTTGCATATTATCCATTTGGGTTGTTTTACCTCTGAGCGGCACCTTTTTGCACACCATGGGCTAAATGGCCAGGTCACATGGAACCGGAAGGTTCAGAGAAGGTTGGTGAAGGGGACCCACTGAAACAGCTGTTGGGAGACAGATAGTAGCCTCCCGTCAAGGCCATCCATCGTGTTCTTTAACGTGCACAGGGTATGGCTCTCAAGCACACGGAACCACGGCTTAACGTATCATCAGACGGACGGCGGCCTTTCCAAGCCCAGCGGAGTCCCCTACTGACTGTGGGCAGGGTGGGAAATTTTGCGGAGATAAATCTCGACGCTGACCCAGCTGGGACTCGAACCTGGGAACTGCAGATTACGAGCCTGGCGCGCTACCGACTGAGCCATCCCTGATACTGTTTTGTCGAAAAAGAAAAAAAATTATGTTAGTAGAATGTGAATTTTTCATAAGAAATAATATAAAGCGTGTTGATGCATTCCAGAATCCCAACGTAAGGGGGGAATCCCAACGTAAGTAAGGGGACACCGATGGGCTTTGAAAGGCAGCCATTCATCGGAAGGGATGTTTTGCCATGGCTCCGTGTGTTCGATAGCAATACCCTGTGCATGTTAAATAAAGAACATACTGGATGGCCTTGACGGGAGGCTACCATCTGTCTCCCAACAGCGGTTCCAGTGGGTCCCCTCCCCCAACCTTCTCTGAGCCTTCGGGGTCCATGTGACCTGGCCATTTAGCCCATGGTGTGCAAAAAAGTGCCGCTCAGAGGTAAAACAACCCAACGTTAAAGAACACACTGGATGGCCTTGACGGGAGGCTACCATCTGTCTCCCAACAGCTGTTCCAGTGTGTCCCCTTCCCCAACCTTCTGTGACCCATTGGGTCCTTGTAACTTAGTCCACTGTGTGCAAAATAAAGTGCCACTTAGAGGTAAAATAACCAACTAACAACAGCAACCGAATTAGAGAAAAGATTTATGACCAATTGAAAAAGTTTCAAAACCTTCATTCTGCATTCCTTTATCAGTATATATCAAACCTTTTCCAATCTGGCCTTACCTGAAAGAGTTATTTTAATTAATCTTCTAGAGTTTGTTAGAGAAAGGCGAATTAATTGGAAATTGGGTCATGAGATGGCAACACAGTCGCGAGTCAGACTTGGTCAGGCTTTAGTAGTTAGAGAACTTGTTCACAAGTTACATTTCTGCAGTTGGTAACGCTGCTGACACTTAATCGCATTATTGTGTTATCATGGTTCATATCGAAGTCCTGTTATAAAGTGGTGAGATGTATAGTAGGTAAGACTTAATGCTGAGAAAAGCGTGCTCTGCATTCACAAGAGATTACATCACATTCCATGTTATCAAATCTTTAATAAACAATTGTACGGAAAGTCACCGCCAAGTATTTTGGCGTCAAGATTCATAAGAGATTAAACTGGGATATTCACATCACTAACACCCTGAATAAAGAAAGAAATCTTCAATTCGAGATATTTCCTCTACTTTCACGAAATTCAGATTTTTCAATCAAAAAAACAAATTCTTAATTTACAAAATGGTTGGGTTGTTTTACCTCTGAGCGGCACTTTTTTGCACACCATGGGCTAAATGGCCAGGTCACATGGACCCCGAAGGCTCAGAGAAGTTTGGGGGAGGGGACTCACTGGAACAGCTGTTGGGAGACAGATGTTAGCCTCCCGTCAAGGCCATCCAGTGTGTTCTTTAACGTGCACAGGGTATGGCTCTCCCGCACACGGGCCACGGCTTAACGTCCCATCCGACGGACGGCGGCCTATTCCAAGCCCATCGGTGTCCCCTACTGACCGTGGGCAGGGCGGGGAATTTTGCGGAGAAATCTCAACGCTGACCCAACTGGGACTCGAACCTGGGAACTACAGATTATGAGCCTGGCGGCTACCGACTGAGCCAGCCCCGCCCCATTACAAAATGGTCATCAAGTCTGTTCTACTTTATGCAGCTCCTGTATGAGGCTATTTTAATTTGACAGCTATTAGAAAGCTCGTTTCTAAACAAAGTGTCGCAATCAGCTGTAGCAGCCACATGGTTTGTTGGTTTCTTCGTAACTCTATAATTCATAGAGATTTAAAGATCAATACGATCCCTTAATGTATTGTCAAGCTTGCCAAGGAATTCGTTGGGAATGTGACGCTTATTCCTACCACAGTTATTTATGATCATACTTGTCCACAGAGTTTCAAAAGCGTTAAGAACATTTTGTACTGAGTTTCTGTTTTCTTTCTGAAGCTTCTACTAGCTTTCGAGTTCTGGTTTTAACTAGTTTATCTGTACTCTTTTATCAATGGCATTGGCATAATTCTGTGCAAGAAGGTATAGGCTGGCTAAATAGTCAGGTACTTCATTCTGTCACTCCATAATCTGTGACATTGAGTACTTATTGTTATCTTTTACTCTTCTTCCTACTTACCTTACTGTGTCCACCACTAGATGGACTGATCGTTCCACGGTCGCGACGTGGAGGCCGGCCGGATGGCGGCGCTCCAACAGCAGTGAAGTCCATTACCAGGACTCTTCGCTTTTTATATGCTCCTTCAGTTTAATTCATGGTTATATAAATATTATTTACCAAAAGAAATGTTGTATCGCAGAGGTTAAGAATTATGATACTACATTTACCTTTCGGAATTTTTATTAATTCCAGAGCATTATATTGATTCCATCAAAAAATTAATTGGGATTCAAAGAGATTCACTGTTCTATAAAAGTTTGTCCTAACATTTTTGCGAAGATAAAAAATCTGACATATGATAAAGAAATCAAAAATTAAAAAAATTATTTATAATTACATTAAAATAAATTCAAAAATTTTAGAAATACCTATTTTCCTATATACACTGTAAAAAGTAGAAAATAAACCTAAAACATATCGACGGTACAATGAGTCACTGAGTTCGTATTCGCTTCGAAGTTAGATGGACGACGGCAATCTTGTTGAGTAGTTAAGTCAGCTTCCTCTCTTCCTTTGAAGTGAATGCGAACTCAGTTACTGATTGGGGCGGGGTGGCTCAGTCGGTAGCGCGACAGGCTCGTAGTCTGTAGTTCCCAGGTTCGAGTCCCAGCTGGGTCAGCGTTGAGATTTATCTCCGCAAAATTCCCCGCCCTGCCCACGGTCAGTAGGGGACACCGATGAGTTTGGAAAAGCCGCCGTCCGTCGGATGGGACGTTAAGCTGTGGCCCCGTGTGCGGGAGAGCCATACCCTGTGCACGTTAAAGAACACGCTGGATGGCCTTGACGGGAGGCTACCATGCAAAAAAGTGACGCTCAGATATAAAACAACTCAACCCTGTCGTAAATAAAGTAATAATCTTTTCCTACCAAACAGTTAAAACTAGCTCTGTCTACCCAATTGATCAACAACAATAAAAAAACAAAACCTTTTAATTTTTTATACTCAATGGCCTTCTTTTTATCCTTCACTTCAGGGTTGTTGGGTTGTTTTACCTCTGAGCGGCACTTTTTTGCACACCATGGGCTAAATGGCCAGGTCACATGGACCCCGAAGGCTCAGAGAAGGTTGGGGGAGGGGACCCACTGGAACAGCTTTTGGGAGACAGATGGTAGCCTCCCGTCTAGGCCATCCAGTGTGTTCTTTAACGTTGGGTTGTTTTACCTCTGAGCGGCACTTTTTTGCACACCATCGGCTAAATGGCAAGGTCACATGGACCCCGAAGGCTCAGAGAAGGTTGGGGGAGGGGACCCACTGGAACAGCTGTTGGGAGACAGATGGTAGCCTCCCGTCAAAGCCATCCAGCGTGTTCTTTAACGTTGGGTTTATTTACCTCTGAGCGGCACTTCTTTGCACACCATGGGCTAAATGGCCAGGTCACATGGACCCCGAAGGCTCAGAGAAGGTTGGGGGAGGGGACCCACTGGAACAGCTGTTGGGAGACAGATGGTAGCCTCCCGTCAAAGCCATCCAGCGTGTTCTTTAACGTTCGGTTTATTTACCTCTGAGCGGCACTTCTTTGCACACCATGGGCTAAATGGCCAGGTCACATGGACCCCAAAGGCTCAGAGAAGGTTGGGGGAGGGGACCCACTGGAACAGCTGTTGGGAGACAGATGGTAGCCTTCCGTCAAGGCCATCCAGCGTGTTCTTTAACGTGCACAGGGTATGGCTCTCGCGCACACGGAGCCACGGCTTAACCTCCCATCAGACGGACGGCGGCCTTTCCAAGCCCATCGGTGTCCCCTAACGACCGTGGGCAGGGCGGAGAATTTTGCGGAGATAAATCTCAACGCTGACCCAGCTGGGACTCGAACCTGGGAACTACAGATTACGAGCCTGGCTTTGTTCATTAGGAGCAACATATATAATTTCTTTAAGATCAGATAAAAGAGTGACGGTTTCAGAATATATATCGTAATAATCGTTTTCATATTCTCCATTTTTAGGAGGAAAGCAAGTATGGGGGCATCACCGTTTCAGAAGCTTTCATTTGAAACATAAATTATTAAATTTGTTCGTCGCGATCGACAGATATGGTGGAACAACTGTTTCGACAAATCCACAAACCGAACAAACGACGAGCGAAAATCTATAGCAAGAGAAGTAATAGAAAGCACTATGGACACTGGAATATATTTAAAATATGTATTCATTTTTGATTAAGGTATATATTTTATTGAATTCAAGATTTCCGTATATACCCAAGTTGGTAAAAAGAATTTTGCAAAACTTTTGTGCAATAGGGTCCACTATTCTTAAAGAAAAAAAAACTGAGTCATATTAATGTCCAATTTGTTAATTTAATACTTCATATATTGACCCTAAAATGAAAAGAAATTCTTAAACAGATTTTTAAGTATGAATTACTAGTTTACAACAGTAGCCTGCCAAAAAAGGATTTAAAAAAATCACCTACTAACTCGAAAATATTATTTTAAAAATTGTTGTTCCCGATAATGTAATCGTCCAAAAATACCGTTTTACATTTTTGTGAGGCAATAATTTTCTTAAGCGTTAAGTCGATAACACAGATGTATTTGAGTGACTTTGTAAACTCACTCTACACATTCCTGTGTGATTCATAGATGCAAGGACAAACTCAGCATTTGGCTGCAATAGATCCCACACCACCACGGTTTATATCTATCCATATCAGTGCATCTGAAAGTCGTTACAGCCTACAAACTATGGTAACCCATAGGAACAGGACTATTATATAAACCGCAGCAGTACGTAGGGTGCAAAGAATCCATCAATACTACTTTCAAGAATTGCCACAATGGGTACCTGAGCTTAAGCTCTGTTAAAATCGGCACAAACTGCATTAAAATTTAAATCGGAACTACTTTTTGAAGTATGCTAAAAAGAAATTTGATTGAAGCATACTAGTATAGGAGCCAAGTTTCCTACTCGATAGAAATTTTAATCTCCAGGAACTTCGACAAATCGTGTCCAAAATGGGTTCGCAATTTCTTCTGAAAATTGCCGCTAATTCTTTCACTATGACAGATTTTATTGCCGAGATATTCCGTTAAATCGTCGCTGTGACATAACTACCCTCACTTGCTATTGGTTCACTAACCTCACTTGAGTTTTGCTTAGATCAATTTGCTTGCATCACAGCGTTCAAAGAAAACTTTGCGACAAAAAGTAAAGGGAATCATTGAAATAACAGCTTATCGGAAATAAAAGCTAAGAACTTTTAATCATGATCGTCCGAAAAGTTATTCCGGTCTGGCTATGTGCAAAGAGAGAGCTCTGTTTAAATACAACAAGGAAACAATGCTAGACGATTTTATTGTTGAAAAACTGACTGAATCTTTTTTGAAAATTGTTCAATAATTTCCTTACATACGCAACTGTTAATAATATCGTGGATTTCTGAATGAAGAGTGTTGAGATTTATCCACTTCCAATTCCCATTCTGGGACAGGAAAAAAATGTATAAAAAAATAAATACAAATATATGAAGATATGGCACAATTTTATAGCTTTGCATTCCGTCAGCCAGTACCAGACGGATGGCCTTGGAAAAGCCGCTGTTCCTCAGATGGGATGTTAACAACCGATTATTATTATTATATTATTATTATTATTTACATGTGTCACGTGACACGAAGGTTGCCAGATCACTAATTTCTAAAAAAAATCGTTGCCAGATATTTTTTCTGGATTCTGTAATCAACCATAGTGTTCGAATATTTATTTGAACGACTGTACTCATACTCAATGCTATAAAAGTAAGCTAATTTAAGTTTGTGGGTTCTTACCCCATTCATGGTCTTTCCCTTTTATAATTCAACCAAGATTATTTTTATTTTCATTTTTTCCTATCTTCAGCCTCACTCTAGCATTAAGCTCTTCTTCCTGATTTATCACATGGTCCGGCTTAGAAGTAAATACTTTTTATTTCATTTCATGAATTTATAAAGAACACAATAAATTCTCCAGTGAAGGTTGTTTTAAATATTCTTTTATTCAATTAATCTCTTCAATTATTCTTCTATTCTTCTCCCATCATCGTCATCTCAAGCAGCCATGGGCTACGGAGGTCCAACCAGATCGTGCAATTTAGTTCTCCACGCAAGTCTGTCCTGAGCTATATCTGCTGCATTTGGACACTGCACACCAATTCTAACAAGGTCCTGTTTGACATTGTCTACCCATCGCATCCTAGGTCTCCCCTTCTTTCTGAGGCCTTTAGGCACACTACACTGTTCGTAACCCTATTCGCCAATCTATAATTATCCATACGGGCAACATGGCCAAACCAACGGAGTCTCCTCTGCACAATATGCTACTTAAAGGAGGTTGCAAACTCCTTTGCCTAACCTCATCATTAGTTACAAAGTTGAACCACCTAATGCCCAAGATACTGCGTAAGCATCTGGAATCAAAAGCATCTAGTTTCCTGTTATCTTGTTTACAAAGTGTCCAAGTTTCACTACCATAACTAACCCTAGAAAGAACCAAACTATTATACAATCTAACTTTAGTCTTTAGGTGTATACGCCTATTTCTCCACAATCTCCATAGATTCTTAAAAGTCCCAGCAGCAATCCCTATTCGTCTGTTAATCTCATGCCGCACATCACCATTATCTGTTACATAGCTCATAAGATAATTAAACTGTGACACCTGCTCAAGACTGCAACCATTCAGAATAACTGAATCACAGCCTGCCTGACCAATTTTCATCACTTTAGTTTCTCTCTGTTTATAACCAAACCTACTCTACTACCAGTTTCATCAACAGCTCGAATGAAAGAGTTCATCTCATCAACATCATTTGTCAAAAGGGCTAAATCATCAGCATAATCTAAATCAGAAATTTTCCTATCTCCAGTCCATTTAACGCCAAACCTATGATAAATTTTCTTAATAATATTCTTTTCATTAATCTAGCTCTTTTATTCAAATTAGGTGCAGCTCTCTTTCATTTATGATTTATTTCCATAATAAAAGCTTCTAAATGGATCCCCTTCTCCTTCTATAAACCAGACAAAAAATTATTTCTCATTCTCTTTTATTTTCTATAAAATCCTTAATAATCCAAAGTTTTACTATCGTCTCAGCTGTATTGGGTAGATTATGTGGACTAAACCAAACTACTTTGAAAATACTAATCGCCCATTCATCAGTTGTTTATCGTGGTTGAATATTAAGCCTAATTTCTTCCACCTCCATAATTTGAATATTCTACTGAGGCTGTTATTTTTTACTCGCTTTGTCTATTATTGCTACATTAAAATTTTTATTCTTACTCTCTTGTAAAAATATAATAACTCTTTTTCACCAAATCAATTTCTAATTCTCTTTATATTTTTATCTCTTGGAGGATTTCCACCACTATTTGGGTTCTTACCTAAATGATTCGTATTATATTATTTAATTTATTCTTACCCTGTTTATTACTAATGTGATAACAGTTTATGTATGGAAAATAATGATCATCTATATTTTCTGCAGATAAGCTATTAGCTTCGCTGTCGAAATGTAAAAAAAAAAAACTCCCTATATCTGTGTTTTGTAAGATGACGATGATAATGAAAAAATATATCTAGCTATCTGGTTGCAGTCTTGAGCAGGTGTCACAGTTTAATTATCTTTGGAGCTATGTAACAGATAATGGTGATGTGCAGCATGAAATTAATAGACGAATAGGGATTGCTGCCGGGACTTTTAAGAATCTATGGAGATTGTGGAGAAATAGGCGTATACACCTAAAGACTAAAATTAGACTGTATAATAGTTTGGTTCTTTCTAGGGTTAGTTATGGTAGTGAAACTTGGACGCTGTGTAAACAAGATCACAGGAAACTAGATGCTTTTGATTCTAGATGCTTACGCAGTATCTTGGGTATTAGGTGGTTTAACTTTGTAACTAATGATGAGGTTAGGCAAAGGAGTCGGCAACCTCCTTTAAGCAGCATATTGTGCAAGGAGAGACTCATGGATGAGGATGAATGGGAGAATGTGAAAACGAATTAATTAAATATATTGATGGTCCCTGTTATTTCCATAAAATCCCAAATAACCAACCAACCCACTCCTATTCTTTTTGTTAAAGCCTGTAAATATGCAAATTTGTTCAACGTTTATTTTGCCGGAAATGCACGGAATTTGAACAAAGATTTGGTTCAAACAAATGCTGACTGGGAGAGAGACGGAATATCATCAACTGCGGCAAGTTCTTTTTTCTTAACACCAGTAATATCTAAAGATATTAGGACTCAAATTATACTTCTACCAAAAGATAAATCTCCATATTTTGATGGCTTAACAGCAGAAATAATTCATACGTTGGAAAAAAAATTTATTAAAACTCCTGTAAATCTATGAATGGAGCAAGTGACTTTTTCTGATGGTTTGAAAAAAAAAACTACTATTGTTCCTATTTTTAAAGAACCCAAAGGAATTAGGGAATTACAGACCCATTGCATTACTCTCTGTAATATCTAAAATTTTTGAAAAAATAGTGAAATATAAATTATATGAATATCTGGAAAAGAAATGTTTTCTCAGTAGCAATCAATTTGGTTTTAGAGAAAAAATGGGTACGGATGATGCATTATTGCAGGTAACAAATACGATTTACACAGCTATGAATAACAGTGATCATGCATTAACAATCTTTCTGGACATTAAAAAGCATTCGATCGGTAAATCATCAAAAATTAATACAAAAATTACAAGCTGTTGGAGTTAGAGAAGTGGCATTCAGTTGGTTTCGCAAGTTATTTAGCTAACAGAATGCAAAAAGTAAAAATAAAAGTTATATAGAGTGCTTGGACTAAAGTTGAATACGGAGTGCCCCAATGATCTGTTCTGGGTCTATTATTATTTATTGTTTACATTAATAATTTAGAGTCCATTAATCTAACAGGTAAATTAATTATTTTTGCTGACATATACCGGTTCTGATTTTTCGATTGTTTTTAAGCAAGCAAACAGTGATCTAGAATTAATTAGAAAGTGGACCACAAGTAATTTTTAACAATAAATCTGAAAAAGACAAATGCATTTTATTTCTACTTAAAGAAAAATAGTTCTGTTACAAATATTTTGCACTGCAATAAATTGAATTATCATGATACAAATTATTCATCGAAAAGTCACTATAACTGTCCTCGAATTTCTTTTGTGCCGTCAGTGAAATATTTAGGTGTTTGGATTGATGCATGCCTAACTTGGTACTTGCATGTAACATGGGTTAAAAGGAAGGTCATCCGTAACCTGGCAGGCTTATTTCTATTAAGACAGTTAGTTACATTTAAATTTATGTGCACACTATATTATGCATTAATACGTTCTCAATTAATATATGGCATAAATATTTGGGGGCAGGCATGTATTTCAATAATTTTAAACAACTTTTGATGCTGTAAAAGAGATTTATTTGCTTATTAACTAAAAGCCCAAAAACGCAACCTTTATTACCTTTATTTGGGGAAGCAGGAATTTTGCCTTTACGTTATGAATTTTTTTTTGAAATAATTAAATACTTTTATTGTTATTAAAGCATTAAAACTGATACGAATAATAACCAATTCAGACGAGATAAAAACATAAATTATGAAATTCCTACATTACATAAGGAAATTTTAAAGCACTCCGTCCCATGGCCGAGTGGTTAGCGCGCTTGGCTACTGATCTAAGGGACCTGGGTTCGAGTCCCGGGTAAGGTATGGCTGTTTGTGTCGTTTTTCTGCTGAGGTCCTGCCATCCTCTCAGACCTTCAAATATGGCATATAAACTGACAGGCTCCTCTCAGATCTCTGTGGCAAGCAGCTGCTTGAGGGGGTATTTATTGTTTTATGTATTATTTGTACTTAGCACCGTAATTCCTTTCCTCTCTCCCGGTCAGCATGAAAACTATCACGAATTACCATTTGTTTCTATAGTTCTCAAGAATTACATTTTGAAACTTGATGATGTGGAAACTTTTTTGCATTGAATTATTACAGCTGTTTATATGTAACACAGATATTGAATGTTTCTACTTTTCTGACTTTCACGCTTTCTGAATTACTAGAAATTTTTTGTTTTGAGTTATTTTTATTTTTTGTGTATTATATTCAATGTGACGACTAATATTTTTCAATTCATTGTTTTTGCACGGAGATCTCACGAACGAGCCCAACTCTTATGAGATCTCAAAAGCTTTTGTGTACTGTTAAACATTATCTGAAATAAAAATTATCTATCTATCTATCATGTACGTGTATGTTTGTACAGTCGCTCAAAAAAGTATCCGAACGCTACGATTGATTGCAGAATTTAGAAAAAATATATGGCAACGATTTTTTTAGAAATTAGTGACTGGCAACCTTCGTGTCACGTGATACGAAGGTTGCCAGTCACTAATTTCTAAAAAATTCCTTGCCATATATTTTTTCTGAATTCTGCAATCAACCGTAGCGTTCGGATACTTTTTTGAGCGACTGTACCTAGTTTTGAAAAAAAAAAAAAAGTTGCTCACATATTGTGGAAATTAAAAAAAAGATTCTTTATACTTTTTACCACTAATGAGTTTAAAGACATAATTCTTGGTTCTTTTGCCTACGATACGAAAATTTAAATTTAAAATTTAATGTGCTGCGCCGTTTTCCAAAAGCTTTGCTATCCATACTTAGAAAGACTTTCATCTTCGAAAAACGTACGTACGAGAGAAAGAAGAATGCATTAATTTTATTATCGAACCTAATTAAATTCTTAATATATTTATTACCTAACTGTTTTCCTTTAATACACAGAGACTCCTGGTTTACATATTGCTCTTACAAGTTGTTGGCAGAGCATTCACCCCAAGCATCGATCCTTTGCTGCATTCGTATAAGTATCTTGCTTTTCCCGCCGTTAAAGGTTCTATTAAAGTTATTCCGAAAATCCAAATCAGAATATTTCATCAATACCTACCCAAGCCATGTAAAATTTCAATATATTAAATATTATTAACAGAAATGTTGACTGGCTACAGACGGGAGAAAGCAAAGTGAAAATATTTTTTTTTTTCCTTTTTCCTAAAAACAAGCTCTTTCCTCGTTTCTTTCAACTCCTTGTGTTTTTACGAAAACGAGCTAAAGATGATGCACATCATCTTTAGCTCGTTATGTTTTTTCATTTAAGCCCATTTTTCGCGCGTTATTTTTTCAGTTTAATTACTTCTGATTTTCATTTTTGCGCGTTATTTTTAGTTCGTTTTTTTTTTGCTTTAGAGTATCATTTTGTGCTCGTAATGTTTTTTCATTTGTAGTACGTGATTTTTAGCTCGCTATTTTTCCAATTTTAACTCGTTATCCTTTTCATTTTTAGCACATCACCTTTAGCCCGTAATGCTCTTTCACTTAAGCCCATTTTTCGATCGGTTTTTTTCCACTTTAACTACTTATGGATTTCAGTTTAGCGAGTTATTTTTAGCTCCTTATGTTTTTTTTTCATTTTTTCGTTTCTAGCACATCATTTTTAGCTCGCTATTTTCACAGTTTTAACTCGTTATGCTTTTTCATTTTTAGCACATCATCTTTAGCCCATTATGTCCTTTCGCTTAAGCCCATTTATCACTCTTATTTTTCCAGTTTAACTACTTATGTATTTCAGTTTAGCGGGTTAATTTTAGCTCGTTGTGTTTTTTCGCTTTAGCGCATTATTTTCTGCTCGTTATATGCTTTTTATTTTTATTTTTTCGTTTCTAGCGCATCATTTTTAGCTCGCTATTTTTCCAGTTTTAACTCGTTATGTTTTCATTTTTAACACATCTTTAACTAGTTACGTTTTTCCGTTTAAGCCCTTTTTCCGCTCGTCATTTTTTCAGTTTAACTACTTGTGATTTTCATTTTTAGCTCGGGTATTTTTAGCGCATTATTTTTGTTCGTTATATATATATTTTTTTTTATTTTCGTTTTTTAGGGTACCAATTTTAGCTCGTTATTTTTCCAGTTTTAAATCATTATATTTTTAGCGCGTTATTTTTGTTGTTGTTTTAGCGTATTATTTTTGTCGTCGTAGTCTTTTCACTTTCAGCACATGATTTTTAGCTCGCTATTTTTCCAATTTAAACTCGTAATTTTTATTTTTTTTATTCTTTCATTTTTTTCCTTCATTTTTAACACATCATTTTTAGCTTGTTACATTTTCTCACTTAAGCCCTTTTTTTGCTCGTTATTTTTCCAGTTTCAAATAGTTATGTCTTTCGTTTTAGAACATCATCTACATCTCGTTATGTTTTTTCGTTTTAGTATATATTTTTACCTTGTTAGGTTTTTCGATTTGGCGCATTATTGTTTAGCAGGTTATTTTTTTTCGTTTCAGTGCACAGTTTTTACTTCATTATTTTTATATTATTAGGGATTTATTTTTTTTCTCTTGTTTTCCCCTGGAAAAAAGAGCTAAAACCAACGTTTATTAGCTACGGAAAGATTGGATTATAATTTGGAATATTATTAAAGTTTGCATTCTGCAAGAAACACAGAAGAAATAAAACTGATAATATCTGGTATTCTTAAAAATGTGATTCAAAATAAAAGCATTTTTCTCCCAACGGAGTGATGAATAAATTGAGTCTCTCATTTGAAATTTATACTTACTCTTCCTAAGGGAAGATGACTCAAGAATCATCCTCACTTCTGTATCTTATTCAACACATCGGGCATTAGCATCATGAGAGAGAGTTCATACGCATCGTTGCAACGTTCTCATCAATAATAGTACCCATAATGAATAACTGAAGAGCATAAGATATGGAAACATCCTTCACTTCCACAACAAAAACTACCTGCTAAAAACTAAAGTAGAAAAAATATGCCTTGGGAAATGCTAGTTTCAACAGAATTTTTATGTTTACACACTCTCTATGGCAGAAACTCAGATTTTTAATTTCCAAACATTCAAAAAATTTCCACCTGAATGATCATTCTATTCACACGCTCTTTGACGCTAGTTTTCTATTCACACGCTCTTTGACGCTAGTTTTCTATTCACACGCTCTTTGAATTTGGTATTAGTTTACAAAAGCTTGATTGCTGTTTTATCCATAAACACCAAAAGTAAGCAAAAATACGAAAATTTTCTTATTGTAGACTAACCAGAAGAATAAATATCGCCGTTAGCGAGTATGGGATGCTTGTTTCCAAAAGAATGAAGGGCATTCCCTCCACCCACGATGTTTTTATCTCTGAACTGCACTTTTTTTCACACAACGGCTTAACTGGGCAGATCACAAGGACTCTGGCTCAGAGAAAGTTGGGGGAGGGGATCCACTGGACAACTGTTGGGAAACATATAGGAGCCTCTGGTCAAGACCATCCATCGTGTTTTAATGTGCACAGTATATGACTCTCTCCCACACACGAGACCATGGCTTTACGTCCCATCCGATGGATGGATGACGCACTTTGCAAGCATCTTGGGTTCCCCTATCGACCGAGGGCAGGGCTCGAACCTGGGACCTGCATATTAGAACCTGGTGCACTACCGACTGAGTCATCTACTGACCGAGGGCAGGGCTCGAACCTGGGACCTGCATATTACAAGCCTGGTGCACTACCGACTGAGTCACCTACCGACCGAGGGCAGGGCTCGAACCTGGGACCTGCATATTACAAGCCTGATGCACTACTGACTGAGTCACCTACCGACCGAGGGCAGGGCTCGAACCTGGGGCCTGCATATTACGAGCCTGGTGCACTGCCCACTCAGTCACCCGGCCCATGGTGGTAAGAGGCCAAATGATTTCTGCCAGTGCAAACTTTTTTGACGGTGATCATCTATCACGAAAATTGGAATTTCTAGCTGTAACACATTGTTGACAATATTCGTTTAAAACGTTGGCATTTTTCACCATTAGTGGACGACAATAAAGTAATTGGGAGATTCGGATAGGGCTAAACGTCATATTCCAACAATACCTACCCAACCCAAAGCGAATTTTGAATTTATCTCTAAGAACTAAAAACGCTTAATGTCAAATAATGGAAATATAACAAAGTGAAATCATTAACTTGTTGTACACATTAAAACAGGGGTGCCCCAAGGCTCTCTCTTGGGTCCCAACATTTATAACATCTACTCGATTTTCTAAAATGAGTCAGGAAAAATAACTACCGGTTATTTCTCTTCGTAAAACTAAGACGAATTTCCATAAATTTTGAGCGAAGGAGTCCGTCAACTTCTCAGAATGGTCGAAATTATTTTAGTTTGAACAAAAATGAAACAGTTGCTGCGGCCTTTTTGGATGTCTCCAAAGCATTCGTTAAAGTCTGGCTTAATGGACTCGTTTATAAGCTAATAC
Organism: Ryuthela nishihirai; assembly: GCA_038380435.1. Lineage (NCBI taxonomy): Eukaryota > Metazoa > Arthropoda > Arachnida > Araneae > Heptathelidae > Ryuthela > Ryuthela nishihirai. Next base: position 4,987,979 of record JAWZYU010000008.1, read on the forward strand.
GTGCTAAATATCCCACAGCGCTTATTTAACTTATAAGCTCGTATGTCAAATAGCTTCTTGGATTTCCACTCGAAAAGTTCTATCTCCTCAGAGAGACATTGAAGAAGGGGTGCCCCAGGGCTCTCTCTTGGGTCCGATCCTTTATTCTCCAGCCAAAACTAAGATAGCCCTCTACCCTGATAATAGTGCCGTTCTTGCTCCTTCGTTGAATCCCAAACATGCAATCACCAAACTTTAGGCTGGACTCAATGAATTAGAAGAATGATGTTCCAAATGGAAAATTAAGAAAAATGCTAAGTCAAGCAATACTTTTCACTCGCAAAAGAGTCGTTAATCCAGATCATAATCTTTATTGCAGATATTCCATGGGTTGGGTTGTTTTACCTCTGAGCGGCACTTTTTTGCACACCATGGGCTAAATGGCCAGGTCACATGGACCCCGAAGGCTCAGAGAAGGTTGGGGGAGGGGACCCACTGGAACAGCTGTTGGGAGACAGATGGTAGCCTCCCGTCAAGGCCATCCAGCGTGTTCTTTAACGTGCACAGGGTATGGCTCTACTGCACACGGGGCCATGGCTTAACGTGTCATCAGACGGACGGCGGCCTTTTCAAGCCCATCGGTGTCCCCTACTGACCGTGGGCAGGGAATTTTGCGGAGGAAAATCTCAACGCTGACCCAGCTGGGACTCGAACCTGGGAACTACAGATTACGAGCCTGGCGCGCTACCGACTGAGCCACCCCCGCCACGATATTCCATGGAGTCATACTGCTGATTACCTTTGGAGTTGTCCTGCATTCTAAAATGAAGTGGTCTCATCACAAAAATAAAGTGATCAATTACAGTCCAAGAAGTTAAATGGAGCTTAAATTCACTTATTGGGTGATATTCTACTATGTCAATAAGTAACAAACTTCAAATTTACCAGATGGTCATTAGGCCTACAGTCACTTATGCATGCCCAGTCTGGAATCAGAATAATATCATGAACTTAAAGAAGCTTCAGACTCTTTAAAATAAAATTACCAGAGCAGCTGTAAACGCTTCTCATAACAAATAAGAATATTCACAAAGATCTGGAAATTGATCATATAAAAACACACATTAAGAAGACCTCACTAAAAGTTTTAATGACATTGGTAGAAATCCAAATTATATAATCAGACATATTGCAGAACATGATCATGCTGTAAAATCCAAATCAAAAGAGGAAAGAAAATCTTGCTTGAGAAAACTGATGACGATCCTCAGATGGACACTGACAAATAATCAGAAATTTTTCACTTCCTCGTTCTGGAACATGAATCATTGTTCTTTTTCCTCCCCATCAAGTGGCGGGGGTGGCTCAGTCGATAGCGCGTCAGGCTCGTAATCTGTAGTTCCCAAGTTCGAGTCCAAGCTGGGTCAGCGTTGAGATTTATCTCCCTCAAAATTCCCCGCCCTGCCCACGGTCAGTAGGGGACACCGATGGACTTGGAAAGGCCGCCGCCCGTCAGATGGAACGTTAAGCCATGGCCCCGTGTGCGGGAGAGCCATACCCTGTGCACGTTGAAGAACACGCTGGATGGCCTTGACGAGAGGCTACAATCTGTTTCCCAACAGCTGTTCCAGTGGGTCCCCTCCCCCAACCTTCTCTGAGCCTTCGGGGTCCATGTGACCTGGCCATTTAGCCCATGGTGTGCAAAAAAGTGCCGCTCAGAGGTAAAACAACCCAACCTCCTCATCAGGGTCCACCCTAAAGTAGTTCAACTATCTATAGTGATTATATCAGCAATGCCTTGAAGGATTACAATTTAGATGAAGGAGATTATGGGTGAATTCACCTGTGTCCGGAAAAGTTCCTTTTACGATATACTAGAAAATAAATTCGGATAGTAAGTAGTTGAACAGGCTGCCAATTTTTCCTCACTCTCCTTATCCCGAAAACATAATTTACCATTACCGTTTTAAAGTGTTATATAAATATTTATTAGAGCATATTGTAAACCGATATTTGCACTGTTATTATCAAGAATCCTGACTAATATATTTGTACTATTAGTGGCTCATTATTCAGCTTTTTAACCGACTGCTATGACAGGCGGTTCCCAAAAACTAGAGTTGGTTGGTTGTTTTACCTCTGAGCGGCACTTTTTTGCACACAATGGGCTAAATGGCCAGGTCACATGGACCCCGAAGGCTCAGAGAAGGTTGGGGGAGGGGACCCACTGGAATAGCTGTTGGGAGACAGATGGTAGCCTCCCGTCAAGGTCATCCAGCGTGTTCTCTAACGTGCACAGGGAATGGCTCTCCCACACACGGGGCCACGGCTTAACGTCCCATCCGATGGACGGCGGCCTTTCCAAGCCCATCGGCGTCCCCTACTGACCGTGGGCAGGGCGGGGAATTTTGCGGAGATAAATCTCAACGCTGACCCAACTGGGACTCGAACCTGGGAACTATAGATTACGAGCCTGGCGCGCTACCGACTGAGCCAACCCCGCCCCTTCTCACAAAGAGGAGTTGCATCAGTTCTTTTTCTTTAGTGTGTGAGTTAAGGAGGGGGTGGGGGGGGGGGGAATATGTTCTTAGTCACTACTGGGACAGCCTCGTAATAGCCGCAGTTCCGAAGTTCTAGTCCCTACTTTACCAGTGTTGAGACTTATCTAGGCTAACATTCACTTTTATCTCGGTGAGAAAAGGGATAGCAATGGACTTGGAAAGGTCGCCATCCATCGTCTGGGACCTTACGCCGTGGTCTCCTGCACAGGAGAGCCGGACCCGTGCATCTTAAAACCAGACAGAATGGCCTTGTCGGGAAGCTTTCACCTGTATCTAGGTGCTGTCCACTGGGTCCTTTCCCATCCACCCACCTTTCTTTAAGTCCTCAAGGTCCTTGTGACCTGCCACTTTGCCTATTGTGTAAAGAAAGTGACACTCAAAGGTAAAACAATCCAACCTTGAATACTTTACTAATAGAGTTTATATTTTTATTACGAAATGGATGATCATTGAATATGTTTATGAAACAAATCCCACTGGTTCCGCCTAACGCACTACTAGTATAGGGAAATGCCATATTCACCACTACCTACAGTCAGGGGCAAGACAGTACCATATAGATACAGCTCATCCCCGACTACCTAATGGCGAGCAGTACTATAGGAGTAAAGCTCATTCATCGGTCAAAACCTGAATTTAATCTGCACCCCAGTGAGCCACAAACAAGGATATATAGATCCAAGTTGCCTCGGCTCCCATGGTGGGAACTCTTAGTCCGGCCCGATTTTCGGGGCCCTGTCCGACCTAACGGACCAAGTCAGTCAGCAGGGCCCCTGACAACTACCCTAAGTTTGAAGTCTTATCCTGTCCAACCGGGGCCCAAACCGGTCAGCAGAGCCTTCGACTTCGTTGGGCCCTAAAGTTGCAATGCAATTCCACTTACTTGACAGAAAGTTTAAAGGAGAAACTTCTATTTTTATGCTCGATTGCGTCATTGCCTCCTTCATTTTATTTTTTTCAAGATCGGGTCGTGTATCTAACCATGACTTACATTAAACTAATATCCAAACTCTAAACATCATTTTAGGAAGTGAAATTCAAAAAAAATTTCAACTTGGAACGCCAATACACATAATTGAGCGTCTTAACTCCGAGCTGAACGTACTACCGGTAAGAAACATTTCTAGAACTGAACACAAGATACCGTAAATGTCATTTTAGCTTAATCCTCACTTTCACAAAACGTGTGGATGAAATGATCACCAGCAAAATTGTAAGTCGTAAAATGTCCTTAATGAAAAACATTTTCTTCTTTTATTTTTGTAACTCGATGCTTAAAAAGCTTTGATAGGAAAGAAAAACTTTTCCGTCGTAAAATTTATAAACGCTTCGTTTAAAACAGTGTGTGGCCAGTCTGCTTGTGGTGAAAAAACATATGGCACTGAAACGATGTCGTAAAATTAGATAACTCTCTGAGGTAGATCGATTTTATGTTACGGGTCTTATGAACTGTAAAATTCTTTTGAATTGAAAGAGAAGTGAAATACTGAAAGCTATAAACGTCTGTATCAAAAATTCATGAATATAAATCGAAGACTTAAAGAATACGAAATGTAAAAATATTTTAATAATTTATCTACTGTGAAACGAATTATAGAAAAGAGATAGATAGTGCATTGGCCACACCTTCACTTTAATTTGTGTTAGGCTAAGATGTTTTATGTCTGAATGGCACTTTTTTTGCACACAATGGACTAAATGACCAGGTCACAAAGACCCCGAGGACTCAGAAAAAGTTTCGGGAACGGACCCCCTGGGACAGCTGTTGGGAGACAGATGATAGTCTCCCGTCAAGTCTATCCAGCATGTTCTTTAATGTGCACAGGGTATGAGTCTTCCGCACACAGGGTCACTGCTTTATGTCCCATCCAAAGGACGGTGGTCTTTCCAAGCCCATCGGTGTCCCCTACTGACCGTGGGTGGGGCGGGGTGGCTCGGTCGGTAGCGCGCCAGGCGCGTAATCTGCAGTTCCCAGGTTTGAGTCCCAGCTGGGTCAGTGTTGAGATTTATCTCCACAAAACTCCCTGCCCTGCTCACGGTCAGTAGGGGACACCGATGGGCTTGGAAAGGCCGCCGCACGTCGGATGGGACGTTAAGCCGTGGTCCCGTGTATGGGAGAGACATACCCTGTCTCACTCAGAACACGCTGTCTCCCAACAGCTGTTCCAGTGGGTCCCCTCCCCCAACCTTCTCTGAGCCTTCGGAGTCCATGTGACCTGGCCATTTAGCCCATGGTGTGCAAAAAAGTGCCGCTCAGAGGTAAAACAACCCAACCCAAATCCTCAACAGCCATGGGCTACGGAAGTCCAACCAGACAATGTAATTTAGTTCTCCAAGCACATTTGTCATGAGCTACATCTGCTGCATCCGGCAACTGCACATCAATTCTAACTAGGTCCTGTTTGACATTGTCTACCCACCGCATCCTAGGTCTCTCCCCCTTTTCTGCCTTTAGGTACACTGTTCATAACCCTATTCGCTACTCTATAATTATCCATACGGGCAACATGGTCAAACCAACGGAGTCTCTCTCTGCACAATATGCTGCTGAAAGGAGGTTGCAGACTCCTTTGCCTAACCTCATCATTACTTACAAAGTTGAGCCACGTAATGTCCAAAATACTGCTTTATAATACGATTATTATACATGATGTCCAAAAAATAATGGTGAGGTTTCAAGAACCAGTTTATACGAAAATAATACGCATATTCAAGAACATAATCTTTTAACTGAAAGCGTAACTCAAATAGTTGTGAACATAGAGAATTTTATCATGTACATCATTCGTGACTCTACATATGTCCAATCCGGGATTTCGCTTTTTGCCATACATACTGCAACATATCTCTTGTTACTTGCTCAGTTACTTCTCTTCTTCTGGCTATCAAAGGATTCAGGTCTCGAATTTTTTCTGTATAAATGTAATTCTGTAGAAACCCCATAAGTAAATATCAATGGGTATCGATTAGGGCTCATTGATGGCTATAGAACTGGGTTGGGTTGTTTTACCTCTGAGCGGCACTTTTTTGCACACCATGGGCTAAATGGCCAGGTCACATGGACCCCGAAGGCTCAGAGAAAGTTGGGGGAGGGGACCCACTGGAGTTGGGAGACAGATGGTAGCCTCCCGTCAAGGCCATCCAGCGTGTTCTTTAACGTGCACAGGGTATGGCTCTCCCGCACACGGGGCCACGGCTTAACGTCCCATCCGACGAACGGCGATCTTGCCAAGCCCATCGGTGTCCCCTACTGACCGTGGGCAGGGCGGGAAATTTTGCGGAGATAAATCTCAACGCTGACCCAGCTGGGACTCGAACCTGGGAACTACAGATTACGAGCCTGGCGCGCTACCGACTGAACCACCCCCGCCCCGGCTATAGAACTGGACCACCCCTCTCAATCCATCTGTTAGGAAAGGTTGCACTAAGAAGGTCTGTGACGTCTCTTGAGATGCGTGGGGGTACACCGTCTTGTCTGGTGGTCGACTGTGAAAGTGTTTGAACGAGGAAATGTATGGGTACAATATTGAACGTTTTTTCCTTTTGGACCCATTATTTGTCCGACACCATATATAATATTTGGGGAGTGAGTGAGTGAATGGTTGAGTGGTTGGGTAGGTGGGTGAGTGGGTGAGTGAGTGAGTGAGTGGGAAAGAATGAGTGAGTGATTTGGTAGGAGTGTGAGTGACTTAGTGGGTGGGTAGGAGAGTGAGTGAATAAGAAGGTGGGCGAGTAGGTGGATGGGTGAGGAAATGTGAGAGGGTGGGGTGGGAATGAGTGAGTGGGGGTGTGAATGAGTGGGTGGTGAGTGTGAGTGAATGGGTGAGTGAGTGGGAGTGAATGAGTTGGTGAGTGGGTGGGGGTGTGAGTGAGTGTGTGAGTGAGTGTGTATGTGAGTGACTAGGTGAGTGAGTGAGTGAGTGAGTGATAGTGAGGGAGTTAGTGGGAGTGAGTGAGTTTAGTGGGTGGGAGATTTTTTCTATTTTAATTATTTATTTTTTTAGGGCACAATAAAAAAGGGAATGTAAATGAACATGAAGTGTCTTCTCCTGTTCCTATCAAAATTGATTATAAGTGATTCTAATTTTCTCTTTGGTGAGTTGTTTAGTAAATGAAATTCTGCGGCATGCCTTCAGATTCAATTCAAATCTTCTTCATAGCAATAAATTATTTCCTGCTTCATCTAACTATGATTTGTGGGTTGTTTTACCTCTGAGCGGCACTTTTTTGCACACCATGGGCTAAATGGCCAGGTCACATGGACCCCGAAGGCTCAGAGAAGGTTGCGGGAGGGGACCCACTGGAACAGCTGTTGGGAGACAGATGGTAGCCTCCCGTCAAGGCCATCCAGCATGTTCTTTAACGTGCACAGGGTATGGCTCTCCCGCACATGGGGCAACGGCTTAACGTCCCATCCGACGGACGGCGGCCTTGCCAAGCCCATCGGTGTCCCCTACTGACCGTGGGCAGGGAGGGGAATTTTGCGGAGATAAATCTCAACGCTGACCCAGCTGGGACTCGAACCTGGGAACTACAGATTACGAACCTGTCGCGCTACCGACTGAGCCACCCCCGCCCCATCTAACCATGAAGTCAAGATCAGCAGCCGAGACTGACCTAATAATATAAGTGAAAATTAATAGCCGAAACTGATCTGAATATAAATCAAAATGAAAAACAAGAAACTGATCGAGGATTGGCTTGGAAAGACCGCCGTTCATCGGATGAGACGTTATGCCGTGGCTTCGTATGTGGAAGAGACATACCCTGTGCACGTTAAAGAACATACTGGATTGGATGGCTTTGATGAGAGGCTATTGTCTGCTTTCCAACAGCTGTTCCAGTGGATTCCCTCCTTCAACTTTCTCTGAGCCTCCGGGATCCTTGTGACCTGGCTATTTAGCCCATTGTGTGCAAAACTTTCCTGCCAAGAGGTAAAACAACCCCATTGAAACTGATTTTATAAATCAAATTAATTCTATTTCCTCTATTAACTGAATGTGCTGTTTGTAAGCAGTATGCTCGTAGCATTTTTTCTTACATTCAAGCTCTTAGAGATTTGTATGATCAGCTCTGTATATGCAAAGGAAATAAAGAGTTATTATTGTTATTAATAGCCGAAACTGATTTGACTATATAAATCAACATTACAATATATAATATAGTTTCGTCTATTAATATTATTATAATCAATTATAAAATATTAATAGACGAAACCGATCTAACTATATTCTTATAAACTTTTAGTGGTTAACCGAGTGTTACCACTGAATTAATAACTAAGGCAATAAAGACAAAATTAATCATAAACAATTTCTTAATTGTTTTTTTTGGGGGGTGGCTCAGTCGGTAGCGTGCCAGGTTCGTAATCTGCAGTTCTCAGGTTCGAGCCCCAGCTGGGTCAGCGTTGAGATTTATCTCCGCAAAACTCCCCGCCCTGCCCACGGTCAGTATCGGAACACCGATGGGCTTGGAAAGGTCGCCGTCCGTCGGATGGGACGAAAAGCCGTGCCTCCATGTGCGGGAGAGCCAGACCCTGTGCTTGTTAAAGAACATGCTGGATAGCCTTGACGTGAGACCACCCTATGTCTACCAACAACTGTTCCAATAGGTCCCGTCCCCCAACCTTCTGTGAGCCATCGGGGTCCTTGTGACCTGGCCATTTGCCCCATGGTGTGCAAAAAAAGTGTCGCTCAGAGGTAAAACAACCCAACTTAACTGTTTACACAAAACACCAATACGCTATCTATTAGTATAAACTGATCCTGATAATCACAATTACCAGACTAATTGTTTAACCAAGGTCTTTTTTTTTCACCAAAATCAAGCACAAGAAATATAATCAGCGATACAGGTATATTGCTTTCTATTTTTAGGTTACCTTTCTTACCAGTTCACTAAAGAGAACTAAATTTATAAACTCTTTTAATACTCCAGTGCACCCTCCAAATAAAATATTTCTTCTTAGACAAACGCGCACGAAGTTAAATATTTCTGCATCACACTAAATCTTCCAAAAATAACAACTCCTTCAACTCTCAAAAGCAAACTGAGAACAAATTATTGGATGTCTCTCTTTTGTTTCTCGTTCGAACAAGCAAAGTGACGTAATTTGCACTCTGCGACCCACGTCGAGCGTCACATGACATTGCGGTCACAGCTTTATTGCGGCATGTTTTCATTCCGTTAGAAAATAAATCAATATTTATAGCGGTAACTGACCTGATTGAATAAATCAAAATTAATTGACGAAACTGAACTATAGAAATCCAACTTGATATGCCGAACTGAACAGGAAACAGAAATCTGAATTGGACTGGCAAAAGAAATTGAAATCAATATTTCGAACTGGCCTTAGCTGTCCTAATCAATAGTCCAAAGTGATTTGGCCGTAGAAACCCAGATTAACCCTTTCACGACTAAGAGAAACATTTTTTCCCATTTTAAAATTGGTGATTGTCGTATTTAATTATAACCTTATCTGCATTTTTTATACAGAATGTCAAAATAGAACGTATGCCGAACGCAATTACGTAAACGGGAACGTTTAGTCCATGTCCATCTTTGCAATAATTTTGCATCTGTGCAATGTCCATTTTTGCTTCACAACCAAAAGAAATTGCTTCGCAGAATATCATAATTAGCACATCATTTTGTATAGTAATTTTATTTCATAATTTTGTATTATTTTAGTTAACATTTTGTTCTAATAAACCAATAAATAAAAGACATTGCATAATAAGCCTAACTATAATTCGTGTTACCTTTATAGTCCATTGGGAAAAATATTTCCAATAAAATTCCAAAAAAACTACACATTGTTATGTATTTTTCTTATGATTTTTATTTATTTTACGTCTAAAGAAACTAAAATAAACAGTTACATACTAATATTTACTCTTAGAAACCTTATGGTCCTGAAAGGGTTAATAGGCAAAACTGGTCTGGCCAGAGAAATCCAACGCATTGTCCAAACCGATTTGAATATAGAAATCTAAATCAATTGTCCTAACCGATCTGACCAAAGAAATCTGAATCAATTGTCCAAATTGATCTGGCCATATATGTATACATCTATATCAAAGAAGAAAATTGAAATGATAAAAAAAATTGAAATCCAATGTCCAAACAGAATTACCCATAGAAATCTAAATCAATTATCCAACTTAATCTGGCCATAGAAATCCAAATCAATTTTGCAAACTGGTACGACCATAGAAATCAATAGGAAAATAAAACCGGTCAGAAAAATGCAAATCAGTTGTTCAAACAGAACTAGCCATTGAAATCCAAATCAGTTATCCAAATTGATCTGGCCATAGAAATCCAAATCAATTGATCAAACTGATCCGACATAGAATCGAAATCAATTTTTCAAACTGATTCGACCAGTAGAAATCAGTAGAAATACAAAACTGGTCATAGAAATGCAAATCAATTGCCCAAACTGATCTGGTCGTAAAATTCCAAAATCAATTGTCGAAACTGATTTGAATATAAAAATCCAAATCAATTGTCCAAATTGATCTAGCCATAGATATATATATCAACAATCAAAATTTATATTTCTATAATTAATATCTATAATAAATTATATAATTAATTATAGAAATTCAAATAAATTCTCCAAAATGAACTGGCCATATAATCCAAATCAATTGATCAAACTGATCTGACCATAGAAATTCAAATCAGTAGGAAAACAAAACTGGTTGTAGAAATCCAAATAAATTGTCCAAATTGATCTAGTCATAGATATATAAATCAATAAGTAAAATTTACATTTCTATAATTAATATCTATAATTAATCTATAATAAATTCTATAATTAATTATAGAAATTCAAATCAAATCTCCGAAATGAACTGGCCATATAAATCCAAATCAATTGATGAAACTGATCTGATCATAGAAATTCAAATCAGTAGGGAAACAAAACTGGTTGTAGAAATCTAAATACATTGTCCAAACTGGTATGTTCATATAAATCCAAATCAATTACCCAAATTGAATTGGCCATAGAAATATAAATCAATTGCTCAAAGTGATCTAAGCATCTAAATCCAAATCAGTAGGACAATCAGAAATCGCCGTAAAAATCGAAATGACTTGTCGAAACTGATTTGGCCATGGAAAACTAAATCAAATGTCCAAAGAGAATTGATTATAGAAATCTAAATTAATTGTCAAAATGAAACTGGTCATAGAAATTTTAATCAATTGCTCAAACAAAACTGACCATCGAAATCCAAATCAATAACCCAACTGATCAGGCAGTCCTTCATTTTCTCTTCCAACAAACTGCACCACGAGAGAGAGGATTGTCTTTATGTGCTACGCCTTATTCAGTCTTTGGTACACAACTTACTGGATCAGTTTTTATTTTCCTAACTGATGCATTCAAACTTTGTTCAAAAACAAAGTTTCCATTTCCCAGTGATTCAACTTTTACTACTCTATTGATAGCGGAATTCTTCCAGACCCACATACTGCTGTAGCACGTAGAAAATAAAAAATTCTGTTTACACATATACAACTAAATAAAAATAAATAAATACCACCTCAAGCAGCTGCTTGCCACAGAGGTCTGACAGGAGCCTGTCAGTTTATATGCCACAGTAGGAGATCTGAGAGGATGGCAGGACCACCTGTACCAAAATAGAGAATTGGTCATAAATTCCGTCTTGACAGAAATCTTTTTATTTAATACCTTCAGAACACTTTTATTTCAAGAAGAGCCAAACTTATTGCTAAAAGCGTCTTCGAATTTCAGCGTTCAACTTTTTTTATAAATCTCTCACTGCTTGGAATTTGTTTAACATTTGAAAGGAATTTCATTCAAAATCGTTTCATTGCGAATGAAAAATAAGGAATTTGCAATTCAAAATAGGGTAAATGTGAAAGTAAATACATTTCTTTCTCAAAAAGACGTTAGCAGCAAAACTGAACTGATTCTGGGGCAGTTGAATGTTTTCACGTCAGCAATCAGTTTTTGTTTTCTGAGGCAAAAAATGTTTCAAAATGCTCTCCATTTCCTTATTTAAGGATTTCTGTTTTGCCTATGCAAAATATGAATTAGTTTTTGGAGGAAGAAGCGCACTATATAGTTTAAAATATTTAAAAGAATTTTACACAGAATTTAAAACTTTATTAAACGTGCATGAATAACTGTATTTAAAACCAAGTTTCGTTTACCCTGTGGTACGCAAAATTTAAATGGAAGGTATTATTTACATTTGAGCGACAATTTTTTTGCACACAATGACGTAAATGACGAGGTCACAAGGATCCTTAGAGTTCCGAGGCTCTTAAAGGTAGTTCGAGTGTCACTGGTCCGATTCACGGATCACACGGAATTGTATCTCACGAATCAGACGGAATTGTATATCACGAATCAGACAAAGCTGAAATCTTTGCTCGCTATTTAGAACTACAATTTCAGCCAAATAACGAATATGTAAATGAAGGACTAATCTGTGAAGTAAACAGTACTCTACGTCGCTTCAAACGCCAAATTCAAAACGATAAACTCCCATTCATAAGCTACAAGGAATTAAATGAACATATTGCAATCCTCAAGCCCAACAAACCAATAGATATTTCAAACTACATGCTTCCATAAACCACAACACCAGATACATTCTAAACCCACAAACTTTCCATATCTTAAACTACCTTTATCCTACAAAACACATAAAAAAACTTCACAGACTGAGAACCAATGCAACCACATTACATAAATTTAACTTATCCCCCAACCCAAATTGCAACCACTGCAATGTCCCCGAAACTGTGAATCACATTAAATTGTGATAAATATCTCCCACAAAGAAAATATTAATTCATTCTCTCTCCAAATTTCATATTCATGAACTACATACACATCAACACCTTATTAGATCCACCTAACAATGACCTCAAATTTAAAATTTTTGATCTCCTTTTTCATTTCTCATCTCTACACCCCTTTGGGATCGAATTTAGAGTGTCATCTCTTGCCTCTTCTCATTAATTTGACCGTAATTCCCACATCCTTCATTTTAACTCCTTCATCATTCTACGAAGCCCCTCACCAGCGCCTCACAATTTTGTTATAACTCCCTTTATATATAAATAAAAAATTAATAACAAAAAAAACAGGATAACACCCCCTGTCACTTCCATACACAAAAAAAATTAAGTAGCAATGCAGTGAATTGCACCCACCACCTTAAGGTCCAACAACATACCTTTCCATCATGCAAAACGGCTCTTCACAACTCTAAAACAACAGACTATTTATGGGAAAATTAAAAAAAAAGAATTTCTTTTAAGTAACCAAAAAAAAATAAATAAAAAAGTAATAATAATAATAATATTAAAAAAACTAAAAAATACAAATAGTAAAAAATAAATATAACAAAATAAAAAAAAATAAAAAAAATTAAAAACAAATTATAAAAAATAATAAAAAAATCAAACAAATTTAATTAAAAATAATAAACTAAAAATTATAATAAAATTATAGTAATATAATAACAAAATTAAAAAAAAATTAAAACTCATAAACCAACAACCATTAAAACCCACAACAACAAAGGGCACAAAATTATAAAATTATAATAAACTCTAAAACAATATAGGTAATTTATATATTTAAAAACACACTCTGATTAAAAATAAATAAAACAATAATTGCAAAATCTGTCACCACTAAAAAAACAAAATTTATCTATTGAGTACGCCTGAAGTAGGAACACTCATTGCACGTAACGTATACAACCAAACAACCTGAAGCAGGCGATGATGAAATCGTAAACACTGCCATCAAAAATCTACCAAGGAAAGGACGTTTAGTACTTCTAAAAATCTTCAATAAATGCTTTGAATACTGCCACTTCCCACTTCTTTGGAAAAATGCTGTTGTCACAATGTTGCCCAAACCTGGAAAAAGCTCATTTTTCCCTGATAATTATAGACCTATCAGCTTACTGCTGTGCCTGGGAAAACTTTTGGAAAAGTCCATTCTCAAGCGCTTAGATCTCTCTCTTTGCAGTCGCTCAATATCCTTCCACCCGAACAATTTGGAATTCGTAGGAAACATTCCACGATACATCAAATTCACAGAGTGGTAGAGACTATTGCAGAGGCATGCAACAAAAAAGTGTGTACAGTCGCTGTATACATTGATATCGCAAAGGCGTTCGATCGGGTCTGGACTGAAGGCCTCATCTTTAAACTTACAAAGTCCAGTTTTCCTCCTGCACTAATTTACAGTTATCTCCGTTTACGAACCTTCCAAGTCAAAGTGGCAAATCACATATCCGATAAAAAAAACCTATTAATGCAGGAGTCCCTCAAGACTCCAGTCTGGCCCCGACATTGTTTAATATCTTCACATCAGATATTCCTAAACTTGATCGAGTTGTAAATGCCATGTACGCTGATGACACGGCATTTCTCGCACCCTCCCTTTCCGTGCCCATTGCCTGCAAGAGAATTCAGGCAATGCTCGACTCTTTTGAGGACTGGTGCACGGGTTGGAGAGTGCAAGTTAACCCTGCAAAAAGTATTGCAGTTCTTACGTCACATAAACGAAATCCCCATCATGAAAATTTCTACCTATTTGATAAACAGATAGTTTGGAGCGATCATGCCAAATACCAAGGCATCACGATTCATCACAAGCTCAAATGCGATGCCCATGAAGGGAATGTTATTAACAAAGCCAGAGCACTATACTGCAAACCTATTCCCTCTGCTTGGGGTAAATCTCATATCACAACATCACATAAAGTGCTAATTTATAATCAGGTATTCAAACCTATCCTTCTCTATGCTGCCCCCATCTGGGGTGCATGTTCTACTAAAAATCTTGCAAAACTCTAATCTCTACAAAATAAAATCCTACGATCTGCTGTAGGAGCTCCCTGGTTTGTCAGGAATACTATCATTCATCGAGATCTAAATTGTGAAACAATTCTCCAATCCATCAAGAAAATGGCCAAGAACTACTTTGCAACTATTGCAAAACATCCTAATCAACTTATTAGAGATTTACTTAATTATTATGTGTACCCCTCCCACAAATTCAAACGACCAAGATCTCTCTGCTTGATAAACATACAGTGACAGCAGCAGTTCCAGGCCCAGGCCTGGGACTGCTGCTGTCACTGTATGATCTTTGATCTTCATTATAACATGTTTTATATAATTATATTTTATACAATTGCTGATATTTTCAATAAATATCATATAGAGTTTTTTACTTGTATAAACGTTCAACAGATAGCAGAAGACACTTCCAGTATCAACCATAAAAAATATTACCCTATTTAGAGCAAAGTGCAGAAACCTTTATACATCGATATGTTCCAGGGAGCACAAACCTGCAATATACATTGACTTATATATTCGTAAGCTGATTAAATGTATTAATTTACATAATAAATTTAGAAAGTCTGCCAAATTCCTCAAAATAAACATACAACGGCTTTTCCAGCTATCGTAAAATGCACTTCTGAAAGGGATAAAATACTAATTGAATAACTTTAGGGTCAGCTATCACTGTGCACAAATAGCCAAGCAGGTTGAAACACTAATTAAATCACATTAAATATATCAAAAGCAAGATAAACCATAGCTTCATTAGGCTAAAATGATCGCACTGCGCATGCGCAGAGTGCCCCTTACAGTTGTTTTCATGCCTGCACACCAAAATGCCACGTTCAGCTTCGGCAATATTCCGCAGAGCGGCGACACTTATGCTTTTGTAAAGTTTGCCTTCTTCTCCTTAGACCTTCTTTGGACAAACTTTCCAAGTCCATATCTGCCTCACTGAGGGCAGGGTGGGGGTTCAAATGAGATAAAACTCGAACTCGTATAAATATGAACGATTGCCCAGTTGGGACACGAACTGCGGAACTGCAGATTCCGAGTTTCGTGTGCTGCCAGATCCAAACGAATCAAATTTCATTTTTCTTTAAACAGATATTTGTCTCATCCTTTTTCCTGTTAAATGTTTCGGACTCTATATTGATGTAGTGGTAAAAGGCGATCGAGTTCGATTCAAGAATGGGAAAAAATTGTTTTCGGCCTTTGCTGGACCAGAACCTCAATTTCCAAATACAGGTCAAACGTTTTTAACGCTGGAGCTAAGCCACTTAATTCAGTGGGGGCGAGGGTGACTCAGTCGGTAGCATTCCAGGCCGATAATCAGAAGTTCCCAGGTTCGAGTCCCAAATGGCCAGCGTTGAGATTCATCTCCGAAAAACTGCCCGCCCTATTTTAGGCAGTTAGGGGACACTGATGGGATTGCAAAGGACGCCTTCAGTCGAATGGAACGTTAAGCCACATGCGAGAGAGCCATACGATGTGCAAGTCAAAGAACACGCTGGATGACCTTGAAGGGAAGTTGCCATCTATCTCTTAATAGTTGTCTAGTGGGTACCTTTCCACCAACCTTCTTGAGCCCTCTGGGTCCTGGTGTCCTGGCCATTTATCCTATTGTGTGCAAAAAAATGCCGCTCAGAGGTAAAACTACCGAACTTAGGTTAGTAAGATCAGCATGGCCGGACTTACACATAAACCAACTAAGCTACAGCTTAGGGCCTCAATTTATGAGGGGCCTCAAAAGTTCACGTTAACTGTTCCACGTAATTTTGTGTTCAAATTAATCAGTGTGCAAACGCTGTATGTTTCAATTTTAAACAGTGGTTATTGTAAACCAGTGCTAGTATAATGTATCAACATATCAAATTCATGTTATCTCTAAACAGAATAATAAATATATAACTTATTTCGACTCTCAAAATTTTGAGACTTCTTAAAATTGTCATAGATTAGGGCCTGAAAAACAGTAGAGAAAGTTGAAGTCCGGCACTGAAGTTCAGATAATATTTCTTCGGTTGTCTTTTAGACCGCTCTCTGCATTCTGTCTTTCGCTAACCTTGCATTTGTGTTACGTTGCGTGACGCATACAATACGTTACGTGTTTTCGAAAAAAAAAAGAACTGAGATCACTCTGGCCATCTCTTTTTTTTCCCTCGGAGAGGGAGAAGGGGGATTGACTCAAATTTTCCTTTGTGCTGTTGATTTCTCCCTTCATTCTACCACATGAGGAAAATTATGATAAAGAAAGATACTAAAGGAGAGATGTGAGCTTTTCTTTCGTCCGAATTGTGCAGTGAGTAGAATTATTAAATCTCTATTTCCGAAGAAATTAGATTGGAAAAGAAAGTCTTATTTACCTTCCGCCTAGTTATTAAAATTAGTGGCTATTATTATTGTTATTTGTAAGACTCTAAATTCTATATATGTCTTAAACAATTGACAGATTTTCAAGCTATCAGCTTTGCTGGTAAAAAAACAATAAATACCCCCTCAAGCAGCTGCTTGCCACAGAGATCTGACAGGAGCCTGTCAGTTTATATGCCACAGTAAGAGATCTGAGAGGATGTCAGGACCTCAGCAGAAAAACGACACACACATCCATGCCTAAATCCGGGGCT
This sequence comes from Ryuthela nishihirai, assembly GCA_038380435.1. NCBI lineage: Eukaryota > Metazoa > Arthropoda > Arachnida > Araneae > Heptathelidae > Ryuthela > Ryuthela nishihirai. The sequence goes on from JAWZYU010000008.1 coordinate 5,005,008, forward strand.
CGAACCCAGGCCCCTTAGATCAGTAGCCAAGCGTGATAACCACTCGGCCACGGGACGGCTAACAAATTCAATATCTGCAGTGTTGCGTAGTCGGGTCGAAGTCCGATCCAAAGTTTTTGTTTAGCTTTGAATTGTAACAAATCGTCCCTAACAAACAAGTTTTTTTTTGTTTTCCATTTAGAATCAAATTCTGTGAAACGATATTGATGAAATTTAATTGATCTTATGTGTCCTCCTTTTCCTCTCTCTCTGTCTCTCTCAAAATAATTAGTAGTTCATATTACTATCAACAGATGGCACCACTAACTTCTTCGAAAACTGAAGCAACAGTCCCAATGGATTTAACAGGCTTCTCCTTCTGCACCCATTCAGAGCTGCTCAAGCAATGTAAAATTCAATGTCAACATGAGCTTCTTCGTGTAGCAATTAAAAAAAATATTTTTTTTTGATCAGGCTCGGATATATAAAAAAAATATAATGGGGGAGGGGAGTGCATTGGACTGCAATGATCTTCGACTATAAATCCCATTTCCATCTCCGTTTTAGAGCTATTTTAAAAATTCCTTGATAAATGCACTGTTAAAGCATCAGAGACCCGCAGGTGAAAAGGACATTTTTAAAGCCCAAATTTCAGGTGAGAGAAGCAATTAAAGATTTTAAAAATGACTCCTGGTAGGAGAAAATCAGATCTCTTACTGCAACAGACAACTCTATTTGGCAAATCGCCAAAACACTTAAAAATAAATACACCAACTACCCCCCAATTTATGGAAGAAGTGAGATAAAGTAGAAGCTTTCGCAGATGTGCTTGAATTGAAATTCAAAGACAACGATGAGCTATCAGATGATGATTGAATTGATATACCGGAAGATATGCTCAACAATTTTGCCCAGTTGAACTGCACAGACCACATCAGATTTACTACACAACAAGAGATTTCTTGGCAATCAAACAGCTCATAAAGAAAAAGGCTCCATGATCTCGTATCCAACAGGATTTTAAAAAATATATCAACTAAAGCACTATGTCTGGTCTGGGTTGTTTTACCTCTGAGCGGCACTTTTTTGCACACCATGGGCTAAATGGCCAGGTCACATGGACCCCGAAGGCTCAGAGAAGGTTGGGGCCCCGTCAAGGCCATCCAGCGTGTTCTTTAACGTTGGGTTGTTTTACCTCTGAGCGGCACTTTTTTGCACACCATGGGTTAAATGGCCAGGTCACATGGACCCCGAAGGTTCAGAGAAGGTTTGGGGAGGGGACCACTGGAACAGCTGTTGGGAGACAGATGGTAGCCTCCCGTCAAGGCCATCCAGCATGTTCTTTAACGTGCACAGGGTATGGCTCTCCCACACACGGGGCCACGGCTTAACGTTCCATCCGACGGACAGCTGCCTTTCCAAGCCCATCGGTGTCCCCTACTGACCGTGGGCAGGGCGGGGAATTTTGCGGAGATAAATCTCAACACTGACCCAGGTGGGACTCGAACCTGGGAACTATAGATTACGAGCTGGTGCGCTACCGACTGAGCCACCCCTGCACCACTTTTTTGGATGTATCCAAAGCTTTCTATAAAGTCTGGCTTGATGAAATTATTTATAAGCTCATTCGTGTTAAATTTCCCACAGCGCTTATTCAAATTATAAACTCGTATGTATCAAATAGAACTTTCCGAGTGCAAATCCAAGAAGCTATCTCTTCTGAGAGATATATTGAAACAGGGGTGCCCCAAGACTCTCTTTTGGGTTCCGCCATATATAATATCTACATGCATGACATTCCTTCTTCCAGCCAAAACTAAGATAGCACTCTACTTTGATGATACTGCCATTCTTGCTTTGATGATACTGCCAGATTACAATTACCAAACTGCAGGCTGGACTCAATGAATTGAAAGAATGGTATTTCAAATAGAAGATCAAAATAAATGCTAAGAAAAGTCAAGCAATACTTTTCATTCACAAAAGAGTTGCAAATCCAAATCAGACCAGATTCTTTAATGCAGACATCCCACGGACCCTAGATTTTCTAAACTTCATCGTTTTTGCCAACTGTCCTTAATTTTAGGAATACAATCCCAATTATCATGTCATTTCGATTTTACGTAGTGGATTCGAATTTTGTCAAATGCCTTCGATTTTGCCAGTTCCCCTATGTTTTGCCAACTCGCCATAATTTTAGAGAAAAAATTTGAATTTTTACATCTCACCACAAATTTGCGAAGTCACCTCGCATTTTGCCAACTGCCCTAGATTTTGCCAATTCGCCATAATTTTAAAGAAATAATTTGAATGTTTACATATCACCTCAATTTAACAAAAAAAATACCCCTCAAGCAGCTTCTTGCCACAGAGGTCTGACAGGAGCCTGTCAGTTTATATGCCACAGTAGGAGATCTGAGAGGATGGCAGGACCTCAGCAGAAAAACGACACACACATCCATGCTTAATTCGGGGCTCGAACCCAGGTCCCTTATATCAGTAGTCAAGCACAAGCCACTTCGAATTCTGCCAAGTTCCGCCAATTTCGTCAACTTCCCTTAAATTTACCATAAAAAAATCTCAGTTTTCTCAACTCACATGGATCTTATGAAGTCACTTCGAAATTTGCCAACTCCGATTTACTTTTGGGGAGAGCTCCCCCCATAGTTATGCCCTTGTTTCGATTGCAAGGTTGAATTCACTCAGCAACACTAAGCGCCAGCAAGAGAAACTTGTATTAACCGTTAACAGATGGCAGCAGGTACTTCTCGCAACAACCATAAAAAGCATATACATTATTGGAACAAAGTACAGAAAACAATAGTCATTTATATGCTCCAGTGGGCACAAAACTGGAACATATACTGTATAAACTTGTATATTCGCTAAAAGATAGAGCATATCAATTTACATGTTACTAATTTTAAAAAATGTACAAAATTACTCAAAATAAACTTACTATGGCTTTCCAGCAATCGTAAAACGGAGTCCTGAAAGCAATGAAATATTCAGCTACCACTGTAGATAATAGCTATGGGTGTTAGATAGGTTGAAATACTGATCAAATCACAACAAATATTCGAAAAGAAGGACAATTATACTTGCCAAGTTCAGAAGAGGGCGCTACTAACGCTTTCCTTCTGTTCGTTAGACCACCTTTGCCTTGATATACAGTAAATACACAGATTACATGTAGAGATAGAGTTCAATCATTAGTTAAAAGATTTGGAAAAATCATGGCCGACACGGCGGGAATCGAATGCGTAACTCTTCAGATTCATGCCAGAACGCGCTACCATTACATCACGCATCGGACAAGGGCAGTTTTCAGAATAAAAAAATATACCCCCCTCAAGTAGCTGCTTGCCACAGAGGTCTGACAGGAGCCTGTCAGTTTAAGACCTTATAAATCTTCACTGAGATGTGGCTGACACAGTGCCATCTATACTGAAGGAGATGCAACTTTTTCCAATCGTTCCTATTCATTTTTAGATGTTCAGAGAAGGTCGGTAACGCACAAGCGTATATATGATTAAAAATCGATCCCCTTGATTTCTATTTTGTTCTATTCTGATATGCTTGTCTCCTTCACTTCACTTCCCTTCTTCTACTTAGACCTCCTTTACCCGGCTGTTTGTGGGCGGGGGTGGCTCAGTCGGTAGCGAGCCAGGCTCGTAATCTGTAGTTCCCAGGTTCGAGTCCCAGCTGGGTCAGCGTTGAGATTTATCTCCGCAAGGTCAATAGGGGACACCGATGGGCTTGGAAAGGCCGCCGTCCATCGGATGGGACGTTAAGCAGTGGTCCCGTGTGCGGGATAGCCATACCCTATGAACGTTAAAGAACACGCTGGATGGCCTTGACGGGAGGCTACCATCTGTCTCCCAACAGCCGTTCCAGTGGGTCCCCTCCCCCAACCTTCTCTGAGCCTTCGGGGTCCATGTGACCTGGCCATTTAGCCCATGGTGTGCAAAAAAGTGCCGTTCAGAGGTAAAACAACCCAACCCGACTGTTCAACAATCCTTCTTCTCTTTCTGGGTGGGGTGGGGGTGGTTCAGTCGGTAGCGCGCCAGGCTCGTAATCTGTAGTTCCCAGGTTCGAGTCCCAGCTGGGTCAGCGTTGAGATTTATCTCCGCAAAATTCCCGGCCCTGCCCACGGTCAGTAGGGGACACCGATGGGCTTGGAAAGGTCGCCATCCGTCGGATGGGACGTTAAGCCGTGGCCCCGTGTGCGGGAGAGCCATACCCTGTGCACGTTAAAGAACACGCTGGATGGCCTTGACGGGAGGCTACCATCTGTCTCCCAACAGCTGTTCCAGTGGGTCCCCTCCCCCAACCTTCTCTGAGCCTTCGGGGTCCGTGTGACCTGGCCATTTAGCCTATGGTGTGCAAAAAAGTGCCGCTCAGAGGTAAAACAACCCAACCCAACCTCTTTCTGGGCCACTTCGTAAAAGGGGCCTTGGCCGCTTTATCATATGGTCCACGAGCAAAATCAACGTAAGGTGCTATATGCATCTGCAAGCAGGACTAGCACTGTGAAGTGCTGGATTAAAGTAAGGTTTCTTCCGGTGGTCAGCTTTCCTTCTATAGGACTGCTGCCATGTGAGGCTGGGGTTGAGGTGCGCCTGTAGGGCGTATTCCTTGCCCCCGGCTCTAGATGGTCATGGGTTTTCATAACCAGGTAGTGCTGTACAAGCGGAACCGGGAATTGCCGTGGTTGCATAAGATCGCAACAAAAGAGATTCCTTATACTATATGTCGGCGATTAGGCTTACTGGCTCGCAGGCCGCCTAGTTTCGTTGAAAATCTAAAAATATTGTGCAAAATGGAAATGCCTCGCCAATTTTGATGTTCAAATTGGGGGAGAGTAGTTAAAAATTCTTCCGGAGTGATGGATGGGTTTTATAGTGATGTATGCAATGTGTAGTGGGAGAGTGCAGAGAAAGTAGACATTAGCGCTTGCGTTACGTTTCATGACGTAACGTAACTGCCTTAAAAAATGGAATTGGCTTCAAAATGAGTTTGGGGTGTAATTGGAAAAAAATAATGATAGTGGGGGATGTGGGAGGGGATGGGCCATGGAATAGGGTTAAAATAATTGGCCTGAGGAAACTCCCCTTGAAGGGGGGGGGGGGGGGCAAGAAGAAAAATATTTTCTTCTCAAAAGTCCTCTTCATTTGGAGGGAAAATTACCTAGGAAGCTGATATTTGGGAGGAGGGTGGTCAGGGCAATGTGTTTGATAAATTTGAGGGGAAGCAATTGTGGGGGGAGGGGGCGAATGTAACCACTTTACCAGGCTGAATAACATTGCAAATATTGAATCCCCTTTTGCTTTGATACCAGTTCTGCTACTTAAGTGCAAACCTGATAGCTTGAAATAAAACTTTCACCAGCTCTTAGATTTACTCAATATAGAAGCAGAGAAAACGGTAAGAAATAAAATTAATAGAAACTGATTTTAATAATTCGGCGGAAGTTAAATAAGACTTTCTCCTCCTGTCAAAATTCTTTGGGAATAGAGATTTAATAATTCTACTTACTGCACAATTCGGACGAGAGAAAAGCTCACCTCTCTCCATTAGTATCTTTCTTTATCATAACGTTCCTCTTGTGGTAGAATGAAGGAATAAATCAACAGCATAAAGGAAAATTTGGGTCTATTAATCCCCCCTTCGAGGGTAAGAAAAGGGAGGGCCAGAGTGATTTCAGATTTTATTTTAAAACACGCAACGTAACACACACGCAAGATTAGTGAAAGGATACAAATGCAGAGAGCGGTCGACTGGACGACCGAAGAAATATTAATCGTCTCTAACCTTTTTATCTGAACTTCAGGGCGGGGGTGGCTCAGTGGGTAGCGCGCCAGGCTCGTAATCTGTAGCTCCCAGGTTCGAGTCCCAGCTGGGTCAGCGTTGAGATTTATCTCCGCAAAACTCCCCTCCCTGCCCACGGTCAGTAGGGGACACCGATGGGCTTAGAAAGGCCGCCGCCCGTCGGATGGAACGTTAAGCCGTGGTTCAGTGTGCGGGAGAGCCATACCCTGTGCACGTTAAAGAACACACTGGATGGCCTTGACGGGAGGCTACCATCTGTCTCCCAACAGCTGTTCCAGTGGGTCCCCTCCCCCAACCTTCTCTGAGCCATCGGGGTCCTTGTGGCCTGGCCATTTAGCCCATGGTGTGCAAAAAAGTGCCGCTCAGAGGTAAAACAACCCAAACAACCCAAATCTGAACTTCAGTGCCGGATTTCGACCCGACTAAGTAGCACTGCAGATATCGAATTTGTCAGCTTTCTACTCTCCTACGAAAGCTCCCCTCATAGAAACTGGAGAGCAAGTCTTAATTTCAAAAAAACAAAGACAGTGGAAGTCTAATAAATAAAAATATTTTAGAAGCCATCATACATGAACGATAACTGATATATGCTTTTTCACAGATGCATAAAAAACTCGAAATATTCAGAAAACTGCTACAGCTTTCTACTCGCCTACCATTCAAGAACAGAAACTGATAAAATAATAATAAAATAAATACCCCCTCAAGCAGCTGCTTGCCACAGAGGTCTGACAGGAGCCTATCAGTTTATATGCCACAATAGAAGGTCTGAGAGGATGGCAGCACCTCAGCAGAAAAACGACACAAACAGCCATGCCTTACCCGGGGCTCGAACCCAGGTCCCGTAGATCAGTAACCAAACTGTTAGAGAAAGACATCAGCATAATGGAAGCAGAACTATGTGCTATTCTAGAAGCTATACGAAGCTGGAAAAATTTTAAACTGGCCCATATCTCTATTTTTTCTGACAGCAAATCAGCATTATTAGCAATACAAAAAAAATAAACCAAAAATACGTATTAGACATAGCTACCCAAATTTTACAAGAGATTCATCGACAAACAAAAGAAAATTCAAACAAATTCCTTTTGCACTGGACCCCGGCACATATTGGCAACCGCAAAAACCAAATCGCCGATAAGCTAGCCAAAGAAGCTCTACATACAGGAATTTTCGACTCAACTACGAGACACTACATAACACTTATACTGCATAATCCTAAAAGAAAGAATGAACAATATATATATAACAAAAGTTTACTTCAACAAAAAAAGGCAAATATTTAATATCAACTTAACAATGTATAACAAACATGTAATATCAACTAAGCAATATAGAGTAAACGTGCAATAACAACTTGGCAATAAATAGCAAACATGCAATAATAACTTAGCAATATATAGCAAACTGATGATATCATGTTCTGTTATTTCAAGTCTGAGCGGCACTCTTTTCACCCACTGTGCTAAATGGCCAGGTCACAAGGACTCTTAGGGCTCGTAGAAGGTTGGGGTATGAACCCCACTGCAGCAGCTGTTGGGAGACAATTTGTAGCCTCCTGTCAAGACCACCCAGTGTTCAGTAATGTGAACAGGATATGGCTCATCCGAACACAGGGACACGGCATTAACATTGAATCCAATGGACGGCGGCTTTTCCAAGCGCATCAGTGGTAACGAAACATCATGGATAAGCAACTTAGTAGTATATGACAAACAACTTTACAAAAGAAATTAAAAAATGAACTTACCGGGAGAACCAAGTCTTAGTGGCACAGCATAACTGGTCAGAAAACGTCTCTTTTAGCAAGCATAAAATTTGTTCACCATCTTGTGGTTTAATATGAAAATAAAATTATGTGGCCATAATTATTACGTTCAACTCATTACACGTTTCTAAGTCTAAAACATACAGCAATAGTACTCAAATCAAATATTTAAAATATAATAAAGTATACTCACCTGGAAATTGAAGAGACGTCGAATTCCATATTAGAAGTATCCGTCGTTTTTCTGCTGAGGGCCTGCCATCCTCTCAGACCTTCTACTTTGGCATATAAACTGACAGGTTCCTGTCAGACCTCTGTGGCAAGCATCTGCTTGAGAGGGTATTTATTATTTATTATACTGACTGCAGCAGATGAGAAATGATACAGACGAACAAGAATACAATGAATCTCTTTTGTTGCGATCTTATGCAACCACGGCAATTCCCGGTTCCGCTTGTACAGCACTACCTGGTTATGAAAAGCCGTGCTTATCTAGAGCCGGGGGCAAGGAATACACCCTATAGGCGCACCTCAACCCCGGTCTCACATGGCAGCAGTCCTATAGAAGGAAAGCTGACCACCGGAAGAAACCTTGCTTTAATCTATTCCCCGGTTAGCCATGAACAAGGATATATAGATCCAAGTTCGATCGGCGTCCGGGGTGAGACTCTTAGTAAAACCCAGACTTTTTGGACAGCTCGTGCCTACTGGCGGTTTCAGACCTTTCGGCAGAGCCGTCGAACAGACCACACAGGTCTCCTGAGAGGTGAGGTCTCCAACGCCGTCACCATCCGACCGGCAATCAAGCCGGCCAGCAGCGTCGTCAACCTCGGTTGGCTTCAGCAATGCTCCAGCCGGGGACCACCCCAACCGGCAAAACCTTGGCAATGCTCCAGCTGGTGCCCACTACAGCCGGCAAAGCCTTTGGCATGCTCCAGCTGGAGTTCATCCCGACCGGCAAAGCCTCAGCCGGGTTGCTGGGCCCTAGGCCCCCCACCACGACAAGGTGGTCCCCTATCGGGGGGGGGGGGGGGAACAAGAATACAATGGTAGTTACAAAGATGAATCGTTCGATGGCATGAACTAACAAGGAACATGAAAACGAGATTGACATTATTGCGCATGTGAGTAGCGTGGCAAACAGCGGATTAGTTTGTTTTTGGTGCACACATCAATTTGCCAGGATCGGGTTCGGAGAAATTCCGCCTAGCGGCGCCACTTTTTCTTATCGAGAGCTCACATACATCCTTTAGACCTTTTTAACCCATATTGAATTTCATATTGAATTTGTCATCAGTTCTGCTACTTTAAGTGCAAAGCTGATAGCTTGAAAATCTATTCCTAATCAATAGTTATTTGCACAGCAAATTTATAATTAATAAAAATTATAATAGCCACTAATTTTAATAACTAGGTGGAAGACAAACATTACTCTCTTTTCCTCTGTCATTGGTCCGATTCACGGATCACACGGAATTGTATATCATGAATCAGACAAAGCTGAAACATTTGCTCGCTATTTAGAACTACAATTTCAGCCAAATAACGCATATGTGAATGAAGAACTAATTTGTGAAGTAAACAGTACTCTACGTCGCTTCAAACGCCAAATTCATAACGATAAACTCCCATTCATAAGCCACAAGGAATTAAATGAACATATTACAATCCTGAAGTCCAAAAAAGGCTGCAGGAGATGATGAAATCGGAAACACTGCCATCAAAAACCTACCTAGGAAAGGACGTTTAGTACTTCTAAAAATCTTCAATAAATGCTTTGAATACTGCTACTTCCCACTTCTTTGGAAAAATGCTGTTGTCACAATGTTGCCCAAACCTGGAAAAAGCTCACTTTTCCCTGATAATTATAGACCTATCAGCTTACTGCCGTGCTTGGGAAAACTTTTGGAAAAATCCATTCTCAAGCGCTTAGATCTCTCTCTTTGCAGTCGCTCAATATTCCTCCACCCGAACAATTTGGATTCCGTAGAAAACATTCCACGATACATCAAATTCACAGAGTGGTAGAGACTATTGCAGAGGCATGCAACAAAAAAGAGTCTACAGCAGTGTGTCGCAAACTGTGTGCCGCGAGAGATTTTCAAATTGACACTAGATATTCCAAAGATTTCATTTTGACTTGACTTGTGTTATCGACGTGCTTTAATAAAAATCTTTCAGATTTTATCAACTGGGATCTTGTAAGTATTTATCAAGCTTTTTCCAAATTTTGGTATTAATTTTTGATTATTTCAAGCCATAGAATGGACAAATATTTAAAACAAACACCGAGTTATGATTAATTATATTTATTATTATATTTATTTTAAATAAAATGCATTTAACGAAACTTCAATTTTCCTCTTTTTACGTAACCATCAAAAATTCTTTTGTAGGTGTGCCGCGGGAAAAAAATAGATTCAGTGTGCCGCGGGAAAAAGTAGATTTAGTGTACCGCGGAAAAAAATTAGATTCAGTGTGCCGCAGAGTAAAAAAGTTTGCGAGACACTGGTCTACAGTCGCTGTATACATTGATATCGCAAAGGCGTTCGATCGGGCCTGGACTGAAAGCCTCATCTTTAAACTTATAAAGTTCAATTTCCCTCCTGCACTAATTCATATCATCCACAGTTATCTCCGTTTACGAACCTTCCAAGTCAAAGTGGCAAATCACATATCCGAAAAAGAAAACCTATTAATGCAGGAGCCCCTCAAGGCTCCATTCTGGCCTCGACATTGTTTAATATCTTCACATCAGATATTCCTAAGCTTGATCGAGTTGTAAATGCCATGTACGCTGACGACATGGCATTTCTCGCACCCTCCCTTTCCGTGCCCATTGCCTGCAAGAGAATGCAAGCAATGCTCAACTCTTTTGAGGACTGGTGCACGGATTGGAGAGTGCAAGTTTTAACCTTACAAAAAGTATTGCACTTCTTACGTCACATAAACGAAATCCCCATCATGAAAATTTCTACCTATTTGATAAACAGGTAGTCCTTGCGAAAATTTTCATTCGTTGCCATAATTTCAGCTCTGAAAATGGGGAATTCACCATATTCTCGAAAAACTTCTTTGTATCTCCATTGATTCTCAAGTCACCTCCATCGTCATTTCCAGCTTTTTCCTGGGTTGAGGTCTCAACATTTCCCTTTGCATTGTTACATGATTTACATTTCAGTTTCTTTTTGCGATCCTGGGACACTTTTCGGAAGTTTGACTCCTTTAGATTGAGACAATAGAAATGGAAATTATTTCCAGAATTACAGCATTCGACACAGTCGGTGATTTCGAGGATTTCATTTTCACACGAATAGCAATTCATTTTTCTATGTCAAAATTCCTTTTACCCTCACAGTTATAAACAGTTTTTTGCAGAATAGAAAGTTTAATCCGGAGACAAATCCACTCTAATAAACGATCATGACCAAAACAAAACAAACGATCATGACCAAAACAAAACAAACGATCATGACCAAAACGAAACAAACGATCATGACCAAAACGAAACAAACAATCATGACCAAAACGAAACAAACGATCATGACCAAAACAAAACAAACGATCATGACCAAAAACAAAAAAACAAACGATCATGACCGAAACAAAACAAACGATCATGACCAAAACAAAACAAACGATCATGACCAAAACGAAACAAACGATCATGACCAAAACGAAACAAACAATCATGACCAAAACGAAACAAACGATCATGACCAAAACAAAACAAACGATCATGACCAAAACAAAACAAACGATCGTCCACAAACTTTTACCTCGTAGCAGTTTTGCTGCAGCTCTAGAAGACGATAGTTCTTACCGAGCCACGTGGGAATTCGTCACACACGTGTCGTGTGCTTCCCCTTCCCTTCTTCCGGTACACGTAAGCTCAGTTACAAAATTTTCAAATCCTAAATTCTCAATTTATACTCAAAATAGGAACTTACTCTCCGTCTTTTCAAGTCCATTTGATGTTTATTCACACTAAGAAAAGATTACAACTTCTCTATGTAATAGAAATTACTTAAAAATTAAGATTTTTTATTCACATTAGAAATCATTACGTTTAAGCTGATTCACAGCTGTTGCCACTTTTTCCAATGCACTTCTGAGGGGGATAAAATACTCATTGAATAACTTTAGGGTCAGCTATCGCTGTGCACAAATAGCGAAGCAGTTTGAAACACTAATTGAATCACATTAAATATATCAAAAGTAAGACAAACCATAGCTTCAGTGGGCTAAAATGATTGCACTGCGCATGCGCAGAGCGCCCCTTGGTGTTGTTTTCGTGCCTGCACACTAATTTGCCACGTCCAGCTTTGGCAATATTCCGCAGAGCGGCGCCACTTACGCTTGTGAAAAGCTTGCCCTCTTCTTCTTATACCTTCTTTGGACTAACTTTCCAAGTCCATATCTAACTCACTGAGGGCAGGGTGGGGGTTTCAATGAGATAAAACTCAATCTTGCCCAGCTGGGGTTCGAACCTGTGAGATGCAGATTACGAGCCACCCATGCCATAGTAAATGTTATATTTGAATTTGAACATTTTAAGTTGCTACCACTATTTTATTAAAACAATTTTTTATTTTAAATAAAAAAAAGGATGCGTACGTCAATTGCTGTCCTCTTTGACGGGGATTAATCTAGTTGGCTGCTGTATTAGCAGTTAAAAAATTTAAGTTTAAAAATAGGTTTGTTACTAAAACTCCAACCAGTGAAAACGTCACTTTGCACCAATCCTAACAAAGCCCCGTTTGACATTGTATGGAGTTTTCCAAAAGGGACTTTACGATGTTGTTTTGTAATAAAGAGGAAAACATATGGAATATATCTGATTTCTTTATTGTAAATTAAGGTTTCATCGATTACAATTAAACTTGAAAGATGATGTCATTTAAATGTCCACCACGGCTACGTTTACAGGCATCGAAACGAACATCATAATTTTGTAAGATATTCTCAATCATTGAGATATTAATCTCTCTTATGACTGCTCAGATGTTATCTTTTAAATCTGGTATCTTATCTGGTTTGTTAACATAAAATTTACTTTTCAAATAGCCCCAAAGAAAATAATCCAATGGTGTTAAGTCGCAAGATCTTGTCCCGGAACACGTCCAGGGAATTTCGTGCGTAATAATTCTATGTTCGCTCGTGTTGTATGGCTCGTAGCACCATCTTGTTGAAAATAAACATCTGAAATGTCAATTCGATCAATTTGAAGCCACAAAAATTCTGTAATTATCGCATTCTAACGCTCTGCATTCACCATAACAGCATTGCCACGATCATTTTCAAAGAAAAATGGCCAATGATTCCCCCAGACCACAAACCACACCAAACCGTACATTTTTGTGCATGAAGTGATTGTTCGTGAATAATTCGAGGATTTTCTTTCCCGCCCCCGTCCCCCCAAAAGTCGAAAATTTTATTTATTTGACACTTCCATTTAACGTGAAATTGTTCAGTAGGGACGATTGAATGCGCCGAAAAAATGACGAAAAAATCACGAATTTTGCGATGTATTTCTTTTACTGAACATATATTTCCGTAATAAGTTTTAACGATTTCATTACGTTGTTCTTGTGAGAGCGACGCCATAGTTAGACTTGTATATGACTGAATGGGTATATGAAATTACACCTGAAAAAAAAACAATGTAAGTTATCGGCATTCAAAAACATAAAGCCATTTTTGGAAAATTCTTTATTTAATAAGGTGCACTCACCTGGACACTGAAGACCTTGCTGAAGAGACGTCGAAATCCATATTAGAAGTATCCATACTGACTACAGCAGCTATAGAAGTTGATAGATGAGAAATGATACAGACGAACAAGAATACAATGGCAGTTACAAAGATCAATCGTTCGATGGCATGAACTAGCAAGGAACATGAAAACGAGATTAGCATTATTATGCATGTGCGTAGCACGGCAAATAGCGCCTTAGTTTGTTTTTGGTGCACACGTCAATTTACCAGGATCGGGTTCCGAAAAGATCGGCCTGGCGGCGCCACTTACGCTTAACCAGAACTCAAATTCTTTTCCTCCTTTGTAATTAGGAAAAACTCTCGAAAGCAAATTATATCTAAAATCAGTTTCACTTGAGTGTTTCTTAATCCCTTGTGCCGTCGAACTAAGATTCAGATGTCGGACATAAGGTTAAACTAATTTGATGTGATCAGCGAGACAGCCTCAGCAAAACATAATGTTCTCTGCCAGCTGTCCCTCAAAAACACACATCTTTCATTCTTTCACACAACATTCACTGCCCCACACGCGTTTTGGGATGGGGTGTGCTTGCTAGGAAAAATTCCCAAGTCATATTGAGGCGTCCTTCCCCCTTCCTAGCATGCACAATTGAGATGCGTGTGGGGCTTCAAGACAAAGACAAATATAAACCTTTCGCCATAACCAAGAAAAACATAAAACATTTAGCACCCTTGAGGGGAGAGGGGTCCTAATCCGGGTTCCTGCCATTGTGCAAAAAAATTAAGTTTCGGCCGCATAAAATAAAAATAAAAAAAAGTCTACCGCCCCCCTTCCCTTTCCGAAAACCTGGACAAGGATTCCGTTCAGTTCAAGTCACACTGAGTCTTGTGACCACAGTTATTCTTGAAAAATAATTAATTGTAGGGTGATCTCTGAGATCCGTATAAAGTGATGAGCATGAGACATCGGATGATAATTAAATTAAACTACAGGGATTTATTTCCTGTGTGAGGAAGGAATCAGAGTCCAAGAAAGTGGAAGAAAGAAAGGAGGAAGGATAAAAAAAAAGGGAAGGGGGAGTCAGTAGCAGCAACAACGCTCGTCTCGGCTCTGCGTGCCTAAGGTCAGTTGGCAGCCTGCCTCGCCCAGGAATACTGAGCCTAAGTGTGGGGGGGGGGGGCTGAAGGTTACGGTAACGTGGCTCTCAATGGCGAGATTTGACCTTCTCCTTGTAAGTGCTGACCATAGATGTGAATGGGGAGGGGGCGGGTTTGAATAGAAGAAATATAATAAATAAATATCCCCTCAAGCAGTTGCTTGCCACAGAGGTCTGACAGGAGCCTGTCATTTTTTATGTCAAAGTAGAAGGTCTGAGAGGATGGCAGGACCTCAGCAGAAAAACGACACGAACATCCATGCCTTACCCGGGGCTCGAACCCAGGTCCCTTTGATCAGTAGCCAAGCGCGCTAACCACTCGGCCACAGGACGGCTTTGAATAGAAAGGGAGAAGGAAAAGAAGAACTGAAGGCTGGAAATGAAACACTGCACACATTCAAATATAAAGTACAACTGCAACTAGGTTAATAGACTCTAACATTAAATATTTACACATTTATATCTGATTTTAGTTTTATATAACATTGTATTGAAATAACTAGTATCTGAACAGTTAAATTTTAGCAATAGTTCGGAAAAATACATTTAAGGATTATTTATTCGATTTCACTTTAGTATTTACCTTAATGGTAGTATTAATTATAAAAACATTCTTTCATTAAATGTTATAAATAAATTACTATAATTTTAAAATAACCTGTTAAGAATTAAACTTTTGATTTGAACAATGAATTGAATCTAATGATGATTAGGGAATTGCCACATAATTACTAAAATTTTACAAATAAGATTCCTTCCTTAGTCACTCCAACAAACTTAGCCCATGATCGCCACAAGTACATGGCATGCTTTGCTGTTAATCTCTTCTTATCCAGCTGCAACCGATCGCGAATTTCACATTTTGTTTTCCATAGCAATTTTTCTGTGGTCTCTGTTTCGCTTCTCCAAAAATTTCTTTGCCTGGCCCTCCAGAGTTGGTGTTTAATCTCGGTCAGGCAGATATCCATAACATATCTTTTGTGTTTGCTGATTGCCAGCGGATGATGGAATAATACAGTGTCCGCTGACATTGCTGGCAATCCTGACCACGTTTGAAATTTTAGCCATAATTCTTGCGCGAATTTGCAGTCATAGAGTCATAGAGTTTCGTGGTTTCGGTACACGCGCAAAAGGCACATTTGTCAGATCTTGACGTTCCCCTTGCCCACGCCTTATCTCGTGTGAAAAGGATGTCGTGAGCGAGTTTCCAAAGGAATTCTTGTTTATGGGCCTCTACGTGTTTGATTTGCAAGTTCGATCAAAGATCATACAGTGACAGCAGCAGTCCCAGGTCTGGGGCCTATACCTGCTTAATCTTAGCTAACGCCAATAGCCAAATGAATGAAATGTGTGAATAAATGATGGTATAATCGTAGCATGAGTTGAAAAGAGTGGGGGGATGTGGGGGGAGAAGTAAGTGAAAGGTAAGGAATAAGTTAAGGTTCGACTGCAGATGGGGTCAGTACAAGTGGCACCATCTGGCTTCGATCCCTTTCGTAATCCTGATTGTTAAGTAGAGATTTTGATCGTTTGAATTTGGGTGAGGGGTACACATCATAATTAAGTAAATCTCTAATAAGTTGATTAGGATGTTTTGCGATAGCTGCAAAATAGTTCTTGGCCATTTTCTTGATGGATTGGAGAATTTTTTCACAATTTAGATCTCGATGAATGATAGTATTCCTGACAAACCAGGGAACTGCTACAGCAGATCGTAGGATTTTATTTTGTAGAGATTGGAGATTTGCAAGATTTTTAGTAGAACATGCACCCCAGATGGGGGCAGCATAGAGAAGGATAGATTTGATTACCTGATTATAAACTAGCACTTCATGTGATGTTGCGATATGAGATTTTCCCCCAAGCAGAGGGAATAATTTGCAGTATAGTGCTCTGGCTTTGTTAATAACATTCTGTACATGGGCATCCCATTTGAGCTTGTGATGGATGAAAATATATTGCATTTAAATCTCTTTTATTTCTAAAACATAGTCTGAATATTTACCACATTTAAAATCCATTTTCTTAATTCATTATAGAAAAAGTTATCATTCCTTATTCCTTTGAAGTACTCTAATAAGCAGTTAAAAAACTTTGGCGCCAAATAAACATAATGTTTTTCAACAATAGTTTTGTTCGCTTTTAAATCAAGTAAGAAAAGGTTTTTTGACCGTCGAGTATTCTCTCCAAATGTCCGTAAAGTTTGAACATTAAAATTCATCCTTAGCTTTCAAACTTTCTTAGTTTCATCATGCATCTAATTATGGGATTCTGCACATAGTATAACGGTATGATTGTTGTCAAATAGACTCCACCCCACGATAATAAACCATAGAGCAAATAAGATTTAGTCTAAGAAAAGTAAATAATTTTCAATAAAGATAAATTTACGAATTTCCGGATATAATAAATTTTAGGTATAATGCAGTTAATCTTTTTTCTTTGTTTAGAGGCCGCTGCAGTCGAAAAGTTTAGATTATGCTATGGAAGCTGGCTCTCTTTTCCTTTCGACTAAGGCAGGCATGGCCAACATACGGCCCGCGTAATGAATTTATGTGGCCCGCGAACAATTTTTCAATATTAGCATTTAACTTCTAGTAATTAATCGAATGAATTCTCGATACTTCTATATTTTTTAAAAAAGATTCCGTTATAAAGAATTAAAACTTTTATACTCATCTGTACTCGATATGATCTGTTTGATGATTGAATGATTTACATTTGGAGGCTGTGTTAAGAATAGCTACTACAAGTATAGAACCAGATATTAAAAAAATAATAAGCGATGCAAACCGCCTCAACACGTCGCATTAGTTATTATGTTAATTTGTTGTATTGATTTACTTACAATTATTCATAAACAAATTTCATAATAAAATTTTGTTCACTTAAAGAAATAAGTGTTTTGCTTAACATTTTTCAATTTTAATATTTCTTCCGGCCCGTGAAAATATTTTTTTTTTCCAATCCGGCCCGGGGGCAAAAACAGTTGGCCATGCCTGGACTAAGGTGACAAAGTCCCTTTTACAAAGTGGTCCTGTAAAAACTTCTTTTCCTAAACAACTATTTTTTCATTTGAAATATATAGGGTCCGCGCGAACGCAGTCCCCACTACCAAAAATTACACGCTCCATCTATCGCAGTTTGCGAAAGTGGCGGGGGTCAGCAATCTCGAAGTGCAATGAGAAAGCCTATCCCCGGGGGGAAAATGTTTGGAAGTTAAAATCTGAAAACCCACTATTTATCTAAAAAATAGAGAGAATTCTCAGTGGATCCATGATAAGTACAAACTGCTTCGCGATCTAAAAGAGTTTGGCTCTTCGAATCACTCCGCTAGACCTAACTTTGCATTCTCGGAACTTCAACCGCCGAAAAAACGTAACGTAGCAACGTAAGCTCCTCGGCGGTTATTTCACACTCCAATCACCTCATTCAGTAAGAAAGGGAGATTGAAAAAAGAAAAGAGAAGTAATCAGGAAAGGAAAAGGAAAACCAACCTAATCACATTCTCACATTACAAGGAGCAATAGTAAAGAAAAAACGTTTAATAATCCAGATCATTTATACGTAAAGAGACAATCGCCAAAAATCGGTAGCGATACGCTATACGGGTCAGTCCGATAGAGGGCGCCCTGCGCATCGCCACCATGCCTTGGGAAAGGCAGCCGAGAGCAAACGAGTGGCATCAGTGACGTCAGCCCTCTCCTCCCAAGGCCAACTAGAAAGACAGGCCATGACACTGAGGCGATCCTCAACCGTCACGTGATCAACTTAGTCCGGTAGCTGCAAACGCCACTCGATTCGTTCGCACAGAACCTTGAATGTCGTTTTCGCGATTTTATTTCGCTTTTTTTCGTATCGTTAAATCACATGAAAAATTCCTTGTGTAGAATAAATAATGGCTGTATTCTTTTTCCACTTTTTTGTTTAGCCTTTTATATAAGCGAATTTAAATTTGATAGTTAATTTAAAACTAGCTGATTTTTACAAGAAACCTAATTTTTTTTTCTTTCTTCATACCCCATTTAATATAATTTGTGATAATTCTTAAAATACCAGCAGTTTCCTTTAAGAAAATTAAAGGCATAATACTATAGTGTTTAGAGAAAAGAGCAAAATCAGAAAACCAGAGGTGTATTTAAACGGGTGGTTTGGGATATGTATATACAAATATATATAATTTTTAAATTCTTTTTTTTAAAACATTTAACAACTGCAAGGCATTGATTCAGAATACACCACTGGTTTTCATTTACTTACCAGTTGCGGTATCCTTAATATTTACTTATTGAGTACATTTTTTTAATCTCTTGTCTCCTCCGGCTGGGAGGCAGTTGTTTACATTTAGACTTAGAAGAAATCGCAGCTCGCTTGAGCCAGCAAGCAAACGCGACTCAATCTAGCCCTTTCAAAGCGATAAAAAAATTTTTTGGCCAGTGCCAAATAAAAAGGAACATAAAGACACAACACCCTACGGCCCAGTAAAGGGCACTAGGGTAAAAAAAGTGGCTCGCAGGCCACAGAAAACCATATAAAAAATGTTACAAAAACATAAAATCTCTCCAATTTTTCCAGAAGAGAGGGTTTTTTTTGAAACCACGATCATGGCTTCTTCTCTTCTGGACACATTTACTAATTACACTAAAGGTAGTACTGGGCGACCAATAATTATCATTAAAATGTCTTTAGCACCGGCCCCTCCAAAGTATAGCCTTCGTTGTGGCCAGTGTTATGTTCATAACATAATTATTTTTCCTGGTCCCATTGGGGCGGGGGTGGCTCAGTCGGTAGCGCGCCAGGCTCGTAATCTGTAGTTCCCAGGTTCGAGTCCCAGCTGGGTCAGCGTTGAGATTTATCTCCGCAAAAATTCCCCACCCTGCCCACGGTCAGTAGGGGACACCGATGGGCTTGGAATAGGCCAACCGTCCGTCGGATGGGACGTTAAGCCGTGGCCCCGTGTGCGGGAGAGCCATACCCTGTGCACGTTAAAGAACACGCTGGATGGCCTTGACGGGAGGCTACCATCTGTCTCCCAACAGCTGTTCCAGTGGGTCCACTCCCCCAACCTTCTCTGAGCCTTCGGGGTCCATGTGACCTGGCCATTTAGCCCATGGTGTGCAAAAAAGTGCCGCTCAGTGGTAAAACAACCCAACCCAACCCAACAACCCTGGTCCCATTAGTGTGGAAGAGGACCTCTTCTAGCGACAGGCTCTGGATTTTCATCCATTTACATATGTCCCTCCAAACCGCCGCCGCAAATGGGCAGTGATAAAGCACATGGCCAATATCTTCGATATTTCCACAAATTTGGCATTTATCGGAGATAAAGGCCACTCTACGATGTAGAATCTCACGGATCGGAAGGGCATCGTGAGCTGCCAGCCAGTTGATGTCTCTATACACAGCAATGGTGCCAGGATTATAAATGTTGTCCCAAGCTGTTGCCCAATCGATATTATGATACCGATGGGCGATGGGAGCCACCCAGGGCGGCAGAAATGACATATACAGGTGCCTTAGAGACATTTAGCTAACCGAAGTACCGCTGCTCAGTCTCTCACAGAAACTGTATAAGTCCGCCAGCTCGATATACCGATGGGACATTTTAACAGACTTTGGGCCGCGATATTCTGCTTCCTGGCTTCCCAGCTCACAGAATTTCCAGCCCAAATAATTACTGAAAGCGGCTCCTGGAAAATCAACACTATTGATATTAAAAAGTGCCGCTTGCAGGGAAATTGCTTTCTGCCAAGAACCGGGATGTTTAATATTCAAACCTCCTTCATTACAGGGGCGATATAGCATAAATCGAGAGATTTTAGCCTTCGTGCCCTGCCAAATGAAGTCAAAAAGAATTTTTGTAAAGTCCGAAAGGAAATGCGCTAGAGGTCTGAAGACGCTGCCTATCAAAGTAAATTTTGAAATCAAAATTGCGTTTGCCAATTTGGCACGGTTGGCGAGAGACAAGTCAACACCAAGCCAAATCTGTTGACTTTCTTTTGCTTTTTTTAGCACTTCGGTCCAGGTTTTATAATGGCATCCTGACCTATCAAAATAAACGCCAAGTATTTTGATAGGCTCATTAACTGGCACTATAATATTGTACGTATTTTCTTTCCACTTGCCCTATGTCAGAGCTCTTGTCTTATCCAGATTAATCTCCGCCCCTGTGGCTTTTGAATAAATTTTGAAAATATTAAAAAACCTATCTAGAGAAAATTCATTCTCAAAAAAGAAATTTATGTCGTCAGCATAGGCGACATATTTAAGCTGGACACTGGTCCTTCCAGGAAGTGCAATTCCCTGAAAGAGCCGGTCAGCTTGAATTTTCCTAGCTAAAGTTTCAATGGTCAAAACAAAAACCAAAGGTGACAGAGGGCATCGCTGCCTTATTCCTTTGGAGACACGGAAGAAGTCAGAGATGCTCCCATTCACACTGACACCACTTCCAATATTATTATATAAACACTTAAGAGTGCTTATAAAATTATTACCATACTTATGGGCTTTGAATAGGTGCCACAAAAAATTATGCGACACTTGATCAACAGAGAGTAAACAGCATTTGCTACGTTTAAAATTAACGTAATCAACTGCATCTGCCAAAATGCTTAAATTTTGATTAATTTTTCTTCCCCCCACCGAGCAAGTTTGCATAGGTCCAATAAGGGTCGAAAGAACTTTACTCAATCTGGTCATAATAACTTTTGCAAAAATCTTATAATCACTGTTCAGGACAGAAATCGGTCTCCAATCATTCACAGAAATATTATTTCCATCGGATCTTTTACCTAATAGTGCAATTTTTGCCCTTTTCACATTGGTAGACATCTCACCAGCAGTAATAAAACTGTTGAACAATTGTGCTAATGGGACTCGCAGAATCCTGAAATAAGCCTTGTAAAATTCGATCGGGAAGCCATCTGTGCCAATTGCGCCTCCCGATTTCATCTTTTTAATAGCCCTTTCCACTTCTCCTGCTGTTATTGGCTCTTCAAGCAGGTCTTTTTGCTGATCCAGGAGTTGTGGGCAATTCACCAGCCAATTCTTCATGTCCTCCTCATGAAGCTGATCTTGACAAAACAGATTTTCGTAAAAATTAACAAATACTTTTTTAATATTTTCAGTGCCAAAAACTTCTCTCCCCCCCCCCTCCAGATTCGCGAATGGAAGTGATGGAGGTAACTTCCCGATTTTTTGGGGCCGCATGATTGAAAACAGAGGAAAAATTTTCCTCCATCTCGATTTGTTTTGCTACCGAAATCTGTTTTGCTGAAAGACCAGTAGACAAATAAATTTCATTGATTTCACTTTTAATCGATTGCACTAACAGGTTATTTGTCTCACTGTGACATCCTCCTCTGATAAGATTTCAAAATCAGTACAATAAGGTAGGAATTGGCCGGAGACATAAATTCGATCAATTCTCCGCTGAATCTGGCCGTCCGAAATCGACCAGGTAGCAGCGAATTGATCATCGTTTTTGCATCTCCAGACGTCCATAAGATTAAATCCGCCCACCAGACGAGCCAGCTGTAATCGGCTGCTGTCAGTCTGATCGGTGGATCCACCAGAGACGTCTAAATTTACATCAACGACTGAATTAAAATCTCCTGCCAAAACCAAACAATCATAAGAATCATTCAGAAAATAATGTAAATTATTAATAAACTCTGTTCTCTCCTTCGATCTGTTGGGACTATAAATATTCACCAAACAGACACGTAGATCATTCAATTTCACCACCAGCTTTATAATACGACCTTCTACGTCATTTTCAAATTTGATGATGTTGTAATTTTTATAACGATTTTGTATTATTGCCACACCACAAGAGTTCGCAGTTCCAACGAGAAATATGACCTGTGCTTGCCCTGTCTTAAAAGTTCTTTCGCCCAAGAAGCTGAGTCCAGATGGGTCTCTTGTAGGAACATGAAATCTACGTTGTTATTATTCATGAACCCTCGGATCCAACGCTGTTTTTTGTCAGATCTGGCACTTCGCACATTTAAGGAGGCAAATTTAAGCTGTGGTCCCATCGAAAGGAGAGAAGAGCACAGCACAAAAAACAAACGAAAAAAAAAACAAACAAACAAAAACAAAAGGGTGAACAAACGCCCAGTATTACCAAAAAAAAAATCTAGCTCACTCAGAGGTTCGGAGAATCGCTGTCTGAATCCGACTGCATCACCGCCTCTATCGAGCCTTTCATAATCCCTTCAAGGATCTCTGTGGCCGAAGTGGCCTCAATATCTGAGATGGGCGGAGTAGATTGACATTCTGATTCGGCTTTTATACTGTCCTTAAGGAAATCCACTCGCGGGGAAGCGGAAGAAAGTTCGTTTCCTTTCGGCGGTTCGATTTTTTTATCGGCGCTGGTGTTTACATTGTCAGTGTTTTTTACCGACTTTGAGATGGATGATCGTGACGATTCGGGCACATTTGCCGTTTTGAAGGAATTATCGGCAAATCGGAGCTTCCGGCGGACGGGTCCGCAGTTTCGGCCGTAGCTGCCGCGGCTGCTTCCGGCTGCGAGACAGGCGCCGGTAGCGTCGTTTTCGCGCCGGTTTTTGCCTTTTTACCCGCTACAGCATCCGCAAAAGTACGAATTTCACAATCACTAAAAGTGTGGCCTTGTGTGTTACATTTTTTACATGGATGTACACAGTCTTTTTCTAGATGTGTCATTGCCTTGCAATTTTTGCAAATGATGGCCGTACACTGAGCCGCAAAATGGCCCTGTAGCGAGCACTTTTTGCAAGTCACCACAACCCCGTTATATACGAGGATTGCGGAGCACCTCGCGATTGTCATCGTGTTGGGGACCGATCTGGCCATGTCCATGGTGACAATTCGCGAACCAGTGAACTCCTCTTTAAATCGGCCCTCTTTCTTTTTTTCGTACTCAATAGCCAAGATTTTCCCGTACGGGGGAAGTGCAGCCGAGATGACGTCATTGGAGACTTCGAAAAGGACTCTGTGGACCATCACCTTGATCACATTTGATCCAGCTCTTTCCAAGTTTACCTTTTTTCCGTCAACCTCGAGCTCACCGAGCGCTATCATTTGCGTCATCAGGTCCATCGACTGCATTGTAACGTACATCTGATTGCCGTTCCAGGCCTGAATTCTTTCATCGATTTATCACCGAATTTATCGGCGATAACGCCCAATGTATGCAATTGTGAAACACCGGTAGTGGTGCACATTATGGATAATGGAAAATTATTTGTTGATGACATATTTAGCCAACTAGGAACTGAAGAAACACCTGATAGATCACACACAAACTGTCAGAAACAGGTTGTGACGGAAAGTGACAACCGCACAAGTTAGAAACAAGAGGTATGTTCTAACTAAAGAAACTGAAACACCCTACTTACACAAAAACTCACAGCCAAATCTTCTACTCCCGAACAACCAACTAATTTTCATTTGAAATATATAGGGTCCGCGCGAACGCAGTCCCCACTACCAAAAATTACACGCTCCATCTATCGCAGTTTGCGAAAGTGGCGGGGGTCAGCAATCTCGAAGTGCAATGAGAAAGCCTATCCCCTCCTTTGTAATTAGGAAAAACTCTCGAAAGCAAATTATATCTAAAATCAGTTTCACTTGAGTTTTTCTTAATCCCTTGTGCCGTCGAACTAAGATTCAGACACTCAGCTGTCGGGCATAAGGTTAAACTAATTTAATGTGATCAGCGAGACAGCCTCAGCAAAACAAAATGTTCTCTGCCAGCTGTCCCTCAAAAACACACATCTTTCAAACAACTTTCACTCTTTCACACAGCATTCACTGCCCCACACGCGTTTGGGATGGGATGTGCTTGCTAGGAAATATTCCCAAGTCTTATTAGACGGCGTCCTTCCCCCTTCCTAGCATGCACAATTGAGATGTGTGTGGGGCTTCAAGAGAAAGATAAATACAAACCTTTCGCCATAACCAAAGAAAAAACATAAAACATTTAACACCCTTGAGGGGAGAGGGGTCCAAATCCGGGTTCCTGCCATTGCGCAGGAAATTAAGTTTCGGCCGCATAAAATAAAAAAGGATCCTGCCCCCCCCCCCCCTTTCCCTTCCCGAAAACCCGGACAAGGACCCCGTTCAGTTCAAGTCACACTGGGTCTTGTGACCACAGATATTCTTGAAAAATAATTGTAGGGTGATTTCGGAGATCCATAAAAAGATGAGCATGAGATATCGGATGATAATTAAATTGAAGGAAAGGGATTTATTTCCTGTGTGAGGAAGGAATCAGAGTCAAAGAAAGTGGAAGAAAGAAAGGAGGAAGGATAAAAAAGAAAAGGGAAAAGACAAGGTGAGAAGGGGGAGTCAGTAGCAGCAACAGCGCTCGTCTCGGCTCTGCGTGCCAAAGGTGATATCCTAAGGTCAGTTGGCAGCCTGCCTCGCCCAGGAATGCTGAGCCTAAGGGTGGGTCCGGCTGAAGGTTACGGAACCTGGCTTTCTGTGGCGAGATTTGACCTTCTGCTTGTAAGTGCTGACCATAGCTTAAAAGATTAGGAATTGGGAGGGGGAGGGGTTGAAGAGAAAGGGAGAGGGGAAAGAACTGAAGGCTGGAAATGAAACACTGCATACATTCAAATACAAAATACAATTGCAACTAGGTTAATATATTCTAACATTGAATATTTACACATTTATATCTGATTTTAGTTTTATATAACATTGTATTGAAATAATTAGTATCTGAACAGTTAAATTTTAGCAATAGTTCCGAAAAATACATTTAAGGATTATTTATTCGATTTTACTTTAGTATTTACCTTAATGGTAGTATTGATTAAAAAACAGTGGTTCATTAAATGTTAAAAATAAGTTTCAATAATTTTAAAATAACCTGTTAAGAATTAAACTTTTGATTTGAACAATGAATTGAATCTAATGATGATTAGGGAATTGCCACATAATTACTAGAATTTTACAAATAAGATTCCTCCCTTAGTCACTCCAACAAATTTATCCCATGATCGCCACAAGTACTGCCGAACAACCAAATATTTTTCATTTGAAATATATAGGGTCCGCGCGAACGCAGTCCCCACTACCAAAAATTACACGCTCCATCTATCGCAGTTTGCGAAAGTGGCGGGGGTCAGCAATCTCGAAGTGCAATGAGAAAGCCTATCCCCTCCTTTGTAATTAGGAAAAACTCTCGAAAGCAAATTATATCTAAAATCAGTTTCACTTGAGTTTTTCTTAATCCCTTGTGCCGTCGAACTAAGATTCAGACACTCAGCTGTCGGGCATAAGGTTAAACTAATTTAATGTGATCAGCGAGACAGCCTCAGCAAAACATAATGTTCTCTGCCAGCTGTCCCTCAAAAACACACATCTTTCAAACAACTTTCACTCTTTCACACAGCATTCACTGCCCCACACGCGTTTGGGATGGGATGTGCTTGCTAGGAAATATTCCCAAGTCTTATTAGACGGCGTCCTTCCCCCTTCCTAGCATGCACAATTGAGATGTGTGTGGGGCTTCAAGAGAAAGATAAATACAAACCTTTCGCCATAACCAAAGAAAAAACATAAAACATTTAACACCCTTGAGGGGAGAGGGGTCCAAATCCGGGTTCCTGCCATTGCGCAGGAAATTAAGTTTCGGCCGCATAAAATAAAAAAAGGCTCCTGCCCCCCCCCCCCCTTTCCCTTCCCGAAAACCCGGACAAGGACCCCGTTCAGTTCAAGTCACACTGGGTCTTATGACCACAGATATTCTTGAAAAATAATTGTAGGGTGATTTCGGAGATCCATAAAAAGGATGAGCATGAGATATCGGATGATAATTAAATTGAAGGAAAAGGATTTATTTCCTGTGTGAGGAAGGAATCAGAGTCAAAGAAAGTGGAAGAAAGAAAGGAGGAAGGATAAAAAAGAAAAGGGAAAAGACAAGGCGAGAAGGGGGAGTCAGTAGCAGCAACAGCGCTCGTCTCGGCTCTGCGTGCCAAAGGTGATATCCTAAGGTCAGTTGGCAGCCTGCCTCGCCCAGGAATGCTGAGCCTAAGGATGGGTCCGGCTGAAGGTTACGGTTACGTGGCTTTCTATGGCGAGATTTGACCTTCTGCTTGTAAGTGCTGACCATAGCTTAAAAGATTAGGAATTGGCAGGGGGGGGGGGGGGGGTTGAAGAGAAAGGGAGAAGGGAAAGAACTGAAGGCTGGAAATGAAACACTGCATACATTCAAATACAAAGTACAATTGCAACTAGGTTAATATATTCTAACATTGAATATTTACACATTTATATTTGATTTTAGTTTTATATAACATTGTATTGAAATAATTAGTATCTGAACAGTTAAATTTTAGCAATAGTTCGGAAAAATATATTTAAGGATTATTTATTCGATTTTACTTTAGTTTTTACCTTAATGGTAGTATTGATTAAAAAAAACAGTCTTTCATTAAATGTTAAAAATAAGTTTCAATAATTTTAAAATAACCTGTTAAGAGTTAAACTTTTGATTTGAACAATGAATTGAATCTAATGATGATTAAGGAATTGCCAAATAATTACTAAAATTTTACAAATAAGATTCCTTCCTTAGTCACTCCAACAAATTTATCCCATGGTCGCCACAAGTACATGGCATGCTTTGCTGTTAATCTCTTCTTATCCAGCTGCAACCGATCGCGAAGTTCACATTTTGTTTTCCATAGCAATTTTTCTGTGGTCTCTGTTGTGCTTCTCCAAAATTTCCTTTGCCTGGCCCTCCAGAGTTGGTGTTTAATCTCGGTCAGGCAGATATCCATAACATATTTTTTTTGTTTGCTGATTGCCATCGGATGATGGAATAATACAGTGTCCGCTGACATTGCTGGCAATCCTGACCACGTTTGAAATTTTAGCCATAATTCTTGCGCGAATTTGCAGTCATAGAATAGATGTTTCGTGGTTTCGATACACGCGCAAAAGGCACATCTGTCAGATCTTGACGTTCCCCTTGCCCACGCCTTATCTCGTGTGAAAAGGATGTCGTGAGCGAGTTTCCAAAGGAAGTCTTGTTTATGGGCCTCCACGTGTTTGATTTGCAAGTTCGACCAAGCAATTTTCCATTCAATATCCGGTCTTTTGTTCACAATTTGCGGTATTTCCACCGGAAGCAAAGTAGAGTACACTAATTTCTTGTCGCATTTTTTATCGTGATTTAACACATATTTAGTTTCTAATATGGTATTGACGTCCGACAAAAATACATAATTTCTATTTACAGTATTACATTCCGGGCCCTTATAAGTACATTTCTCAACATATTTCCGTGCGGCTGGGCCGAGAAAATATGAGAGAAATGCACTCGCAGGGTGGGATGGGATATTCAGCGTTTGAATAACGTCAACATACTGTAGGGTGCGAATCCAAGTTTTAACATGCTTTAGATCGAGCCCGCCGGCCCCAACCGGCTGATAGAGGATTCCTCTACTAAGAGGCTCGTGTTGGAATCCCCAGATAAACCCAGCAGCGATTCTTGTGATTTTCGTGTATACCGTAGAAGGGGGGGTATACACAGTTCCAAGAAAAGTGAAAATTGGGATTATCAACGCGTTAAAAATTTCGGCCCTTTTAGAGATCGAAAGGTCTCTATCCCCCCAAAGTTCGCATGTTTTCTCTGCTTTGGCTATGGCCAATTTCCATGTGCTTGGATCGCATCCCTCCCAATTGATATGCACACCTAGGAGTCTTAAGGGCTCTGAGGCGGATTTGACGTGATTCCACACCGAAGGACCCCACTTGCCCCAAGCCATAATTTTGGTTTTGTCTCTATTAATTAGAGCCCCACTGCAATCTGAGTATTTTTTAAAAAGATCGTAAAAATTAGTTATTGAAGCTTCATCCGAAAAGGTAAACGTGACATCATCGGCGTACGCAACGTATTTCAGCTGCGTACGATGTCCAGGTACTACGACACCTTTAAATTTTGGGTCCGCTTGGATTTTCCTAAGCAATGTCTCCAGAGAGAGTACAAATAGCAGAGGGGAAAACGGACAGCCTTGTCGAACACCCCTCGCAACGGAGAAGCGTTGTGTAAGGTGCCCGTTAACCAAAACTTGGCTTGTTACATTTTTATACATATTATTAAATAAATTGCAAATTCTAGGGCCAAAGTTGTGAGCTTTCAATAGTTTTCGCATGAAGTCATGCGAAACCCGATCAAAAGCTTTGTTTTGGTCAATTGCCAGAAAACTGAATTTCGTTTTTTTAGAAAAATTAAATTCGAAGCAATCTCGAATAAGCCGAATGTTGTGTTGAATCTGCCTGCCAGGGACACTGCAAGCTTGGCATTCGCCAATGATTTCACACAGAATTTTTCCAAAACGGTTGGTTACAATTTTGGCCAAGATTTTGTAATCACAGTTTAGCAGAGAAATCGGACGCCAATTCGTTAGGTTGTGACCATTTGGCGACTTTTTTAACAAAGTTACAATAGCATTTTCCATTCCTGTAATTGCTACTTCGTTTGTCAGCAAGTTGTTGTAGAAATCGCTTAGTGGCTTCCATAGCAGGTCCACGAATTTTTTGTAGAACTCTGCTACAAAGCCGTCTTCGCCCGGACTCTTGTTGATGCTTTGTTGTTTTACAGCAGTCCGTATTTCCTTTTCTGTGATGTCATCCTCTAACCGAGACGTCACTTCGTTGGCGATCCGTGGCGTATCTTCTAGCCATTTATCGATTTCTTTGAGTGAAAGGCTGTCAGGTGAGAAAAGATCTTGGTAGAAATTATAGACTTCTTGTCTAATGCCAATTTGGTCCGAAATAATATTCCCTCCCACTTCCAATTGCGTCATTGCACGCTTTTCGCGAGAATTTCGTTTAAATTTCGCTAGTAGGCTGCTGAGGTTGTTAGCCTCGGCTAGTCTGCCTTTTGCAAGATTTAATCTCGTCTCAGAGCCTTTCACTGTACATTGCTCGTTGATTTCTCTTTTAATGTCAGCGATGATGAATCGGTTATAGTTGTCATCGGCTTCTCCAGCTGTGTAGGCTGCTAAAGCCTGTCTTAAGAAAGTTTGACGCTTCCGCTTTTCCCCTGCCAAACGCCTTCCAGCTAATTTAAGTATATCCCTCACCCCCCCTTTGAGCTCGTCCCACCAGGCTGCTTCGGTAGCCTTCGCACTGCTTATCCTAGTGTTTAAAACTAATTTAATCTCCTGTGAAACTTGAATGTCATCCAGCAGGCTGGCATTCATTTTCCACAAGCCTCCCCCTCTTTTAATCGATTCACAGAGCGTCAATTTTCCTAAGACAACCAAATGGTCACTAATTTGATTTTCTGCGTTATTGATTTCGACGTGTTCGCACATTGTGCAGCGGGTCTCGTGCTGTTTGCTGATGTAGATGCGGTCTATTCGTGATTTGGCTGGTGGATTTATTTTCTCCCACGTGTAGCCGTATTCTGCCGGATGCCACTTACGCCAACAATCGGTGATGTCAAAGTCTTGCAGGATAGTTGCAAATGCCTTAGCACTGCCGTCCCCTCGATGTGTGAGGGGGAATCTATCAAGCTCTGTGTCGACAACGGAGTTGAAATCACCGGCGACGATTGTCATGTCCTGTCCACTGTTTATGAAGTAGGGCAGCGTACGGTAGAAGGATTTTCTGTCGGTGGCCTTATTTGGGCAATAAACGTTTACTAATCGTAAGTTGCAATTGTGTATAGTGCACGAGACTGCGACGATTCTCCCTTCTGTGTCACAGTCGTATTTAACATTTGCAGGCTTACATTGTTGCGAAAAAACAATCGCCACTCCGGCGCTTTGCCGCGAACCGTTGGAGAAATAACACTGCATATCGTAATTACGTCGATATGCAGTGATATCCCCCCAGCAGGCGAAGTGGGTTTCTTGCAGCAAACACACATCAATTTTATTTAAGATCATAAAACCCTGCAACCAATCTTGCTTCTTGCGTTTGCGGAAACTCCGCACGTTGAGGGTCATTATGTTTAGGGTCGCCATTTTGAGTTTGTATTTTGAAACAGACGGGTGGCATTTTCGAAAAATGCAAAAAGACGTAGTTATACAGTTCAAAAATTATTTGCCCGTTTTCGGGTTCTTCACTCCCTTTGCAGTTCCAACAGAGCTTGTTCTAGACGTTGAAGGTTGGGGGGGTTTATTCCCCGAAGTGGTGCCCGTTTTAAGCCTCGTGAGAGCGGGCGACGGAATTTGAGTCTTTTTAGTTTCTCTTTCTTCGCGGTCTCTAGGTCTATCGACGATTTTTTTTGTGCTCTTAGCATTGGGAACAATCGTGGGACTTATAATTCCCGGAGAGAGGGAGGGAGGTGGAGATGCTGGTGAATCTCTTTCATCAGCGCTGAGATCGATCACGAGTTCAGAATTAGATGAGTCGATAGAGCTGATTTCTTCGTCCATCTCGCGCCCGTGCTTCAGTGCTGTAAAGATTGTGTCACAGCTATCGGTTAATGTGAGGGAAGTCTCACTATTCTCCTTTGAAGAGTTGGGGGAGGTTGATTTTTTTTTCATCGCCTGTTTGCGTGGTGACGATGTTGGTGACCTATTTTCCTTTTCCGAAGCTTTTTTGGCTGCAAGAATGGCATTAGCTTCTTCTATGGTAGGGAATACCGATTGAAGTGTATTTGCGTCATCAGAGGGAGTCTCCACAACCTCTTTATTAGCGGGAGAGGGCTCCGAAGTTGAGGGTGCCGCATTTGTGGTAGATGTGGTCTGATCAGTTGAAGGGGGTACTGAGGTGGTGGTCACGTGCGCAAAGGTACGTGTGTTGCAGGGGCCTTCATGCTTCCTGGAATTGCAGTTTTCGCATTTCTCGGGACATTTATGCGTAGCATGCCCTTTGTTCCTACAGATGCCACATGTGACCTCTGGGCAAAACTGTTGCATGTGGCCTTCCTTGCCACAAAAGTTGCAGCAGCGGATTTGTCCAGGGTGCCACACAACTGCTGTAAACCGCCCTACTTTGACCAGCGGTGGAATTTGTTCTTGGGGCAGCATAGTCAGAATGCGCGTTCCCGTTTTGATAGGATAGTCGGTAAATTTGACCGACATAGTCTCTGCGGCGATCTCAGAGATCTTCCCGAATCGGCCAAAGGTGCTGAGAATAATCTCGTCGGTCATCGACGGCGGTAGTTTTCTCACATACACTTTAATGTTTTGGTCGTTTAGGGGCTCGCAAGTTATGATCTTATCGCCCACCTTGATGGGATTCTTAACTGCGCGTTGCACAAGGATATTACTCTTGAAAACGATCCGTGAGGTCGAATTGTTCACTGCCTGCGCATACTCAATACTGTCGCGTTCCCCTCCAAGTTGCCAGAGGGCTTCCAGCGCCACTAGAGACTCCGTACCAGGATGATGCACCTTGATGGTGTTGAAAGCAATTTTCTGCACATGCGCCATCTCGTGAGGAAAACAGGAATCGCTTCAAGCAAATGGGTTGATATGTCGAAAGACGCCTGGTGGTAAGAAAAATTAACACTTACTAACTGGTATAGACTTGATATCCACTTGAACTGTCAGCTACCGCTCTTTACCGTAAAACATCCGCTAAAGAAAAAATCTCCAGCCGCCTCGCTGATCAAGGCATCCCCAACGCCAGGTAAGTATGCTCACATCTCAATGCTTCAATCTCCTCTATTATTATAAATAATTTTCTTAACGGTAGCTCCTTAGTTGTTATCTAAAATCGAAAACAAATTAAATACAACTATTAAAATTTTAAACAAAATTAAGCATTGTTAACGTTTTGCAATTACCGTGGCACATACTCATACTAACCGTCCCAGGCAGAACGTTCTAGATGGGTCAGCATCTACGCATTGTGACGTCAGTCGTCGCGTTGCGTGGGCGAAGCGACTGTCTCTTGTTTCACCCGACGTAGTGGACACAAAGTAACGATGAAGCGAAAGCACTTGTATCTGCTGAATTGTGTTAACTGCATAGTATTGATTTCTTTCTGGAAGATGACGAGAAAGTGATGTGTTCCAAATTGTCGGTGCAATTATTACTATAAGCTTTACGTTGTGGTGTTTCGATTTCCAAAGAAACAAACACTACTTTGGATGAGTAATAAAATTATTGTTTGTGGGAAACATTTTATATCCCACGACATTATAACGTTTCGGACAATAGCGTAAATTGAGTGACTCGGACCGAAAGTCGAAATATATATATACTCATTTATATTATTCTAGAGCCGTCCCATGGCCGAGTGGTTAGCACACTTGGCTGCTGATCTAAGGGATCGGGTTCAGAGCCCCGGGTAAGGCATGAGATGTGTGTGTTGTTTTTCTGCTGAGGTCCTGTCATCCTCATAGACCCTTTACTGTGTCATAAAACTGATAGGCTCCTGTTAGACCTCTGTGGCAAGCAGCTGCTTGAGGAGGTAAATATTATTATTATATTATTCTGATAGTGATTTTATATTTTGTAACTACTGATGCGAATTCAGAACTTCCTGCACATTAAAACTTGAAATGCATTTCTTATTCTCGAAGCCCTTAGCTTTACCTTAGTTAGCTTATGCGTGACTCTGTTCCGATTTTGCGTCTGGCTCTGCTCCGATTTTGGTACAGAGCTTGAAAGTTTGCTTACGATGTAGCAACTTGCAGTAAACGTGCAATCGCATTTATGAATCATTTATACGCTTGGCTACTGATCTAAGGGACCTGGGTTCGAGCCCTGGGTAAGGCATAGATGTTCGTGTTGTTTTTCTCCTGAGGTCGCGCCTTCCTCACAGACCTTCTACTATGGCATATAAACTGACAGGCTCGTGTCAGATGGGGCGGGGGTGGCTCAACGGTAGCGCGCCAGGCTCGTAATCTGTAGTTCCCAGGTTCGAATCCCAGCTGGGTCAGCGTTGAAATTCATCTTTAGCTTTCAAATTTTCTTAGTTTCATCATGCATCTAATTATGTGATTCTGCACATAGTATAACGGTATGATTGTTGTCAAATAGACTCCACCCCACGATAATAAACCATAGAGCAAATAAGATTTAATCTAAGAAAAGTAAATAATTTTCAATAAAGATAAATTTACGAATTTCCGGATATAATAAATAATGCAGCTAATCTTTTTTCTTTGTTTAGAGGCCGCTGCAGTCGAAAATGCCTATGGAAGCTGGCTCTCTTTTCCTTTCCACTATTTTTTCATTTGAAACATATAGGGTCCGCGCGAACGCAGTCCCCACTACCAAAAATTACACGCTGGAGCGTGCAATCTCGATGTGCAATGAGAAAGCCTATCCCCTCCTTTGTAATTAGGAAAAACTCTCGAAAGCAAATTATATCTAAAATCAGTTTCACTTGAGTTTTTCTTAATCCCTTGTGCCGTCGAACTAAGATTCAGACACTCAGCTGTCGGGCATAAGGTTAAACTAATTTAATGTGATCAGCGAGACAGCCTCAGCAAAACATAATGTTCTCTGCCAGCTGTCCCTCAAAAACACACATCTTTCAAACAACTTTCACTCTTTCACACAGCATTCACTGCCCCACACGCGTTTGGGATGGGATGTGCTTGCTAGGAAATATTCCCAAGTCTTATTAGACGGCGTCCTTCCCCCTTCCTAGCATGCACAATTGAGATGTGTGTGGGGCTTCAAGAGAAAGATAAATACAAACCTTTCGCCATAACCAAAGAAAAAACATAAAACATTTAACACCCTTGAGGGGAGAGGGGTCCAAATCCGGGTTCCTGCCATTGCGCAGGAAATTAAGTTTCGGACGCATAAAATAAAAAAGCTTCTGCCCCCCCCCCCCTTTCCCTTCCCGAAAACCCGGACAAGGACCCCGTTCAGTTCAAGTCACACTGGGTCTTGTGACCACAGATATTCTTGAAAAATAATTGTAGGGTGATTTCGGAGATCCATAAAAAAAGATGAGCATGAGATATCGGATGATAATTAAATTGAAGGAAAGGGATTTATTTCCTGTGTGATGAAGGAATCAGAGTCAAAGAAAGTGGAAGAAAGAAAGGAGGAAGGATAAAAAAGAAAAGGGAAAAGACAAGGTGAGAAGGGGGAGTCAGTAGCAGCAACAGCGCTCGTCTCGGCTCTGCGTGCCAAAGGTGATATCCTAAGGTCAGTTGGCAGCCTGCCTCGCCCAGGAATGCTGAGCCTAAGGGTGGGTCCGGCTGAAGGTTACGGTAACGTGGCTTTCTGTGGTGAGATTTGACCTTCTGCTTGTAAGTGCTGACCATAGCTTAAAAGACTAGGAATTGGGAGGGGGGGGGGGGGGTTGAAGAGAAAGGGAGAGGGGAAAGAACTGAAGGCTGGAAATGAAACACTGCATACATTCAAATACAAAGTACAATTGCAACTAGGTTAATATATTCTAACATTAAATATTTACACATTTATATCTGATTTTAGTTTTATATAACATTGTATTGAAATAATTAGTATCTGAACAGTTAAATTTTAGCAATAGTTCGGAAAAATACATTTAAGGATTATTTATTCGATTTTACTTTAGTATTTATCTTAATGGTAGTATTGATTAAAAAACAGTCTTTCATTAAATGTTAAAAATAAGTTTCAATAATTTTAAAATAACCTGTTAAGAATTAAACTTTTGATTTGAACAATGAATTGAATCTAATGATAATTAGGGAATTGCCACATAATTACTAAAATTTTACAAATAAGATTCCTTCCTTAGTCACTCCAACAAATTTATCCCATGGTCGCCACAAGTACATGGCATGCTTTGCTGTTAATCTCTTCTTATCCAGCTGCAATCGATCGCGAATTTCACATTTTGTTTTCCATAGCAATTTTTCTGTGGTCTCTGTTGTGCTTCTCCAAAATTTCCTTTGCCTGGCCCTCCAGAGTTGGTGTTTAATCTCGGTCAGGCAGATATCCATAACATATTTTTTTTGTTTGCTGATTGCCATCGGATGATGGAATAATACAGTGTCCGCTGACATTGCTGGCAATCCTGACCACGTTTGAAATTTTAGCCATAATTCTTGCGCGAATTTGCAGTCATAGAATAAATGTTTCGTGGTTTCGATACAGGCGCAAAAGGCACATCTGTCAGATCTTGACGTTCCCCTTGCCCACGCCTTATCTCGTGTGAAAAGGATGTCGTGAGCGAGTTTCCAAAGGAAATCTTGTTTATGGGCCTCCACGTGTTTGATTTGCAAGTTCGACCAAGCAATTTTCCATTCAATACCCGGTCTTTTGTTCACAATTTGCGGTATTTCCACCGGAAGCAAAGTAGAGTACACTAATTTCTTGTCACATTTTTTATCATGATTTAACACATATTTATTTTCTAATATGGTATTGACGTCCGACAAAAATACATAATTTCTATTTACAGTATTACATTCCGGGCCCTTATAAGTACATTTCTCAACATATTTCCGTGCGGCTGGGCCGAGAAAATATGAGAGAAATGCACTCGCAGGGTGGGATGGGATATTCAGCGTTTGAATAACGTCAACATACTGTAGGGTGCGAATCCAAGTTTTAACATGCTTTAGATCGAGCCCGCCGGCCCCAACCGGCTGAGAGAGGATTCCTCTACTAAGAGGCTCGTGTTGGGATCCCCAGATAAACCCAGCAGCGATTCTTGTGATTTTCGTGTATACCGTAGAAGGGGGGGGGGGGTATACACAGTTCCAAGAAAAGTGAAAAAAGTTTTAAACTAGTTACTTCACGAATATGTAAAAATGAATATGTAAATCACTCTCTTAATATTCTAGGAAAAAGACGGAAAAGGTACTCAGTGGTGAAGTGTTGTCAAGTGTTGAAGTATCGAAAACATCTTACCAAACTAGTTTGTCTATTTTTGTACAATCGCTCATACAATCGGAGTCTCCCTATAACACAAAAACAATCTGATTTACGAAAATACAATAGTTCATTCGGCATTTAGTTTACAGTGAAACACAAAAACTATACTTAAAAATTTCGGTATCAGTCCTTGGTGTCGCGCAAAGTCCCTAGACTGACGACGCAGAGGTTCCCGGTTCGAAACCGGCTGTGGGGAGCGTTTTTTTTTTTCGTAGTAGACTCTTTGCAGCTTCCGGGCCTTGTTCATATAGGCACTGCGAACGCTTTCTATAACCATGAGGTCTATGGGAGTTATCTATCTGTACTCTCCTTCATCTGTGACGATAATAGACCCGAAGTAGAGAGGCATGAGTTAAGTCGACTGTGTTCGAGTGCGGCGACGAGGCTTGAGTCGTTCGATGGCATGAACTAACAAAGAACATGAAAACGAGATTGACATTATTGCGCATGTGAGTAGAGTGGCAAACAACGCATTAGTTTGTTTTTGGTGCACACATCAATTTGCCAGGATT
Organism: Ryuthela nishihirai; assembly: GCA_038380435.1. Lineage (NCBI taxonomy): Eukaryota > Metazoa > Arthropoda > Arachnida > Araneae > Heptathelidae > Ryuthela > Ryuthela nishihirai. The sequence goes on from JAWZYU010000008.1 coordinate 5,041,768, forward strand.
AGGTTCGGAGAAGATCCGCCTAGCGGCGCCACTTACGCTTATCGAGAGTTCACATACTTCCTTTAGACCTTCTTTACCCATATTGAATTTGTCATCAGTTCTGCTACTTAAGTGCAAAGCTGATAGCTTGAAAATCTATTCCTAATCAATAGTTATATGCGTGGCTAGTTTACTGTTAATAAATATAATAATAATAGCCACTAATTTTAATAACTAGGCGGAAGGTAAATATGACTTTCTTTTCCTGTGTCACTGGTCCGATTCACGGCCATTGACTGATATTGTGACACAGGGAATTGTGTCTCCCTTCAGAAACAAATGACAAAATTTTAACTGCAACAGCCAACTTTGCCTCAGTTAACCTGAAGTTGCTTTCTTAAATAACTTGATTTTGTTAAATTTTTCTATGATATTTCGATATATATGAAATACAGTCAAAATATTTTTTATATATATACTACTGTCGAAACTTTCTAGTATGAAAACTAATGATCATCTCTATTTCCTGCAGATAAGATATTAGCTTTGGGGGTCAAATGTGAGAAAATTCTTTATATCTGTGTTTGCGAGATGTTTTAGTTTAGTTATATCAACAGTTAAAACATTCCCAAGTCATCACACAAGCCATACTCGCATTCCTGGATATCTTAAATACCGTGTATTGACTCTTAGTCACCTGCCCCAGGGGGATCAAACCACAAACCAAGACGAAAAGTTACCAGCTGTTGTCGAATAACTTTTTAACAAATGCGATACAAACGAAAATTTTTGTGGTACAATCCGGTACAAACGTAGTGCAAACGAATGGCATCCCAAAAATTTCGAAATCGCTAGGGGGGTGTCGTTTTCCAGCCCCCCCCACTTTGAAAGTCGAATAACTTTTTAACAAATGCGGTACAAACGAAAATTTTTGTGATACAATCCGGTACAAACGTAGTGCAAACGAATGGCATCGTAAAAATTTCGAAATCGCTTGGTAGGGGGCTGTCGTTTCTTCAGCCCCCCACTTTGAAAGTCGAATAACTTTTTAACAAATGCGGTACAAACGAAAATTTTTGCGATACAATCCGGTACAAACGTAGTACAAACGAATGGCATCGTAAAAATTTGGAAATCGCTTGGTGAGGGGCTGTCGTTTCTCCATCCCACCCCCACCCACTTTGAAAGTCGAATAACTTTTTAACAAATGCGGTACAAACGAAATTTTTTGCGGTAGAATCCGGTACAAACGTAGTACAAACGACTACTTGTAAAAAAAAAAAACGAAATGATTAAATAAAAATTTATTGATGTAATTATTTGTCTCGCAAGCTTTGCCCGCCCCCCGGAAAATTTTCTGCGGACGCCCATGGGCCCTCTCTCTCTCATCTTTCGTTAAACCAATCCTATATATGAGTAATGGAACGTGGAAGTTTCTAACAGTTTGTCAGCCTTTTCAACGGCACAAATATAGGTATGAACCAGCGCGGATTAAGCAATTGGGTTGGGTTGTTTTACTTCTGAGCGGCAATTTTTGCACACCATGGGCTAAATGGCCAGGTCACATGGACCCCGAAGGCTCAGAGAAGGTTGGGGGAGGGGACCCACTGGAACAGCTGTTGGGAGATAGATGGTAGCCTCCCGTCAAGGCCATCCAGCGTGTTCTTTAACATGCAAGGGTATGGCTCTCCCGCACACGGGGCCACGGCTTAACGTCCATACGACGGACGACGGCATTTCCAAGCCCATTGTTGTCCCCTACTGACCGTGGTCAGAGCGGGGAGTTTTGCGGAGATAAATCTCAACGCTGACCCAGCTGGGACTCGAACCTGGGAACTACAGATTACGAGCTTGGCGCGCTACCGACTGAGCCACCCCCTCGCCCAAGCAATTGTGAGACCTAGAGCCAAGTTCTAAATAGAAGCCTTAGAGATATATTCTAAACGGAGCCCTTTTATTCCTCTAAATTGAAAAATAATGAAAATCGAACGACTTTATGTACTTTGTTGATTGACGTGATGAAAAATAACATTACTTTAAACAAGAAACAGGAAAGGGGCCCTGCAGGTCGTGACAAGTAACTGAAATAATAAAGTTAACATATGAATAGTTCTGTGCTGAAGCATAAACTTTGTGCTATTACATTTAAAAATAATCTTTAAATATTTAGCAAAACCTTCAGTTCATCATGAGTTAAAAGAAAGGTATTAATATCAAAATGATCTTGTTTAAATCTGTCGTTCATGCATTTTCCTTAATAAAAAAAAAGCTCTCTGCCATAGTAATGAATATTATTAAACTTGGTAAAGATTGCTTTGAATAAAATATTAAATTTTGTTCTTTAAGGTATTACAGTTAAATAATATTTTTGGAAATACACTTGAAAATTTCGGATTTTAATGGCTAGTAATTTTTAATTGCAACGCGATTATTTTTAAACGTATTTTTCGTTATAGAGAGTTTAAATCATTATTCCCGTTGTATTTCCGAGAAAGATTTTTGTATTTGATTAACATATGTCTGTTTCCTTACCATATTACTTCGACCAGATGGCTAGCGTGCTAAAGTGATTGCACTGCGCATGGGCAAATAGCGCCTACAGTTATTAGGCAAATTGGTATTTTAATCGTACCAATTTGCCACGTTTCACTTCGGCAAAATGCCGTAGAGCGGCGCCACTTACCCTTGTATGGAGTTGGGCCAAAGAAGGTCTAAGTAGAAGAGCGCCAGCTTCGCACAAGGGTAAGTGGCGCCATTCTGCGGAATTTCACCGAAGTTAAACGTCGCAAAATGATGTGCAGGCGCAAAAACAAAAGTAAAGGCGTTCTGCGCATGCGCAGTGCTATCGTTTCACCCCGCTGCAGCTATGTTTTGTCTTACTTTTGATAATCTATTGTGATTCAATTAGTGTTTCAACCTATCTAACAACCATGGCTATTTGCACTCAGTGGTAGCTGACCAAAAAGTTATTCATGAGTATTTTATCCCGTTCAGAAGGGCATTTTTCGATACCTGGGAAAGCCGTTGTATGTTTATTTTGAGTAATTTTGCATAATTTTAAGAATTAATATGTAAATTAATAGATTTAATCATGTTTCAAATATATAAGTCAATGCATGTTGCAGGTTTGAGTTCCCTGGAGCATATCGATGCATATAGGGTTCTGCACTTTACACAAATAGTGTAATTATTTTTTTATGGTTAATATAGGAAGTGCCTGTTGCCATCTCTTAAACGTTTATCATCATCATCTTCAAGCAACCATGGGTTACGTTGGCCAAACCAGACAGTGCAATTTAGTTTTCCAAGCAAATCTTTCCTGAGCTACATTTACTGCATCTGGGTTCATTGGTTTAAGGCCGAGGCCATAGCCTAGACGCAGCCCTGGCATCATATGCATTCTGTAGTATTGTTCATAAGGATAGCGAATGATTAAATACAAGACAACGAACGGTATTCTTACTCTATAGCACTAATATGGTTCTAAACAGAAAAAGAAATAACAATTAACACAAAAGTACTTCGGGAGAAAAAACGTGAATGCTGTAATAGAAGATGGAGGCACTAGAAAACTTGAAACACGAGGCACAACCCGCGATGCATGAGGGATAATCTGACGCACTTGTTTGGAAATTTAAAATCTGAAACACCATAGTCTGTAAAGAGACAGCATTGCTCCAGTTTTTTCCATTAGTATGTGCCATCTGCTTCGCGATTCCGAAAGAGGGGACTCTCAGAATCGCTCTGCTTGAACTATACTTTGCATTCTCATAACTTCAAACGTTTCCAAACGCAACGCATAAAACGTTACGTCTTTCACGGTTATTTAATACTTCACAAGTGTTATTAATTGCCAGAAATGTGCGTGAATGGAGTCTTGTATCCACCGTACTCTTTGGTCTATATATTCTACTGAACGTTTAACTCTCTTTTTTATAATTCAGTCTTTCGCAACCCACATTTTAAAAAACTCAGCTCTGCTACACAAGTGCAAAGCCAAATAGCTAGAAAAAACAAATCTTAAGCCTACTCGATAGTGAAGCGCAGTAATTTAGAACAAATAATAGTCATAGATAACATTTTTAATAAAAAAGCGGAAGTTAAATGAATTTTTATTTGCTGCATAAATTCTTCGGAAATAGAGATTTCTACTCACTGCACAAGTCTGACATGAGAAAAAGCTCATATTTCTCCATTAGGATCTTTTTTTAATCGCAATTTTCCTCTTGTGGTAGAATTAATCAGCACATTAAACGCAAATTTCGGCCTATTAAGCCACCTATTGCCGTTCTGAGACATAGATATGGCCACAGGCCAACTGGTGATCTAAGTTTTTTGCGAAACGTAACGCAATATATTAACCACGCAACGTAACACACACGCTAGGTTAGGGTAAGAACAACATGCAGAGAGCAGTCTAATGGACGACCAAAGAAATATTTCAAATTTTAATAGAACTGAAATTTCCGAGATATTTCTTCTGATGATCATAAGTGACATTACTTTAATAATTCCATGATATTTTGTTATTCATACCGAATTCCCAAAACTTTAAATTCTCTTTCCACCCATGAGTCTATATATTACGTTTCGGATATTTCTGATGTTTTCTTTCCGTTGCGTCTGCACCGCGTAACGTAGTGGCTGCGTTGCGTGTTTCGGTGCTTGCGTTGCGTCAATGGCACACCCTCTATTACATCCGCATCGGAATGAAGGGATGAACAGGACCAAATGCCCCTTAACCTTTTCATCTGAAATTACTAATTTAAGTTCGGTAGTTTTACCTCTGAGTGGTACGTTTTTGTATACTAAATGGTAGATCATCAAGACCCCGAGGGCTCAGGGAAGGTTGTTGGAAAGGGACCCACTTGACAGCTGTTAGGAGACAGATGGTAACCTTCCATCATGGGTATCCAGCGTGTTCTTTAATTTGCACATTGTATGGACTTCCTCGAATATGGCTTAAAGGCGGCCTTTGCAAGCCCATTAGTGTCGCTGCTGAGGACAATATGAATGGGAGTTTTGAGGAAATAAATCTCAACGCTGGCCATTTGGGATAGTTGGTTGGTTGTTTTACCTCTGGGCGGCACTTTTTTTTGCAGACAATGAGCTAAATGATCAGATCACAAGGACCCCCAAGTGTCAGAGAAGGTTGAGAGAGGGGATCCATTGAAACAGATGGTGGGAGCCTGCCGTCAATGTCATCCAACGTGTTCTTTAACTTTGGGATGCTTTTACCTCTGAGTGGCAATTTCTTGCACACAATGGTCTAAATTTCAAAGTACAAGTACACCGAAAGCTCACAGAAGGTTGGGGGAGAGGACCCACTGAAACAGTTGTTGGAGACAATTTTTTTTTGGCTACAAATAAATTTCAATTCCCATTTCAAATTTAATCTATCATCCACTCCTAAACGTTTCAAAAAAATATTAGAAAACTTTTAATATTCTAGAATTATTTCAGTTAGCACACAGCATCATTTTTGAAAAAGAATTTTTATATGGTATAACTCAAAAATGAAATTTCGGTTTATTGACGCAGCTATATGCTATAAAAATATCCAGTTGGCTCGGAGCTGTAGGCATCTGAGCCATGTCATTAAGTGAAAAAAGGCTAACCACGGAAACTGCATTAAGTCTATGAATTTCAGAAATACTCAACCAGTATTTATAAAGCAACGGAAAATGGAAATCTTTCAAATAGGACCTTTCATGCAAAAAGGTCTGCGGAATTTTGTCGAAGCTGAACGTGGCAAATTCGTGTGCAGCCACAGAAATAATTGTAAGGGGCGGATCTGCGCAGTACAATCATTTTAGCCCACGCAGGTATGGTATATCTTACTCTTGAAATATTTAATGTGATTTAACTGTTGTTTCAAATTGTCTTTCGCCCATGGCTAATTGCATACAGTGTGTAAATGATCCTAAAATTTTTCAATGAATGAGTATTTTAATGAGTAAATGAGTATTTTATCCCGTTCAGGCGTCCATTTTACGATAGCTGGAAAAGCCGTTGTATGTTTATTTTCAGTAATTTTGCAGAATTTTTTTAAATTAATATCTAAATTAATACATTTTATCATCTTGAAAATATATAAAGTATGTTGAAGTTTTGTGCACTCTGCAGCATATCGATATATTATAGCTTTCTGCACTTCGTATCGATATATATATAGCTTTCTGCACTTCGTCTAAGAGTGCAGTTCCTTTTTTATAGTTGATAGGAGAAGTGCCTGCTGCCATCTGTTGACAGTTTATGCAAGTACCAAACTCGATATAATATTAATTAAAAATGTCTGCAATTGTAAAATATTAATTATATAAAACATGTTATCGTGCATTGACACATAAAACTCAATTTATTATAATCTATCGGTGTTCTTCATCGTCAGAAACCAGGATTCGCCTACAGAGTTCCTGAAGGAGCTGAACAGCCAGTTCGGGGAGAAGTGCACCACTAACCTCTGCAGCTTCGGAAGTGGACAAGCTGGTTGTCGCAGGAGGGTTCCAGTTGAAGGAGAGACTCATCGCCGTGAAGCGTCTGGACTAGAAGGAGCACTAATCTGTAGTTCCCAGGTTCGAGTCCCAGCTGGGTCAGCGTTGAGATTTATCTCCGCAAAATTCCCCGCCCTGCCCACGGTCAGTAGGGGACACCGATGGGCTTCGAAAGGCCGCCGTCCGTCGGATGGGACGTTAAGCCGTGGCCCCGTGTGCAGGAGAGCCATACCCTGTGCACATTAAAGAACACGTTGGATGGACTTGACGGGAGGCTACCATCTGTCTCCCAACAGCTGTTCCAGTGGATCCCCTCCTCCAACCTTCTCTGAGCCTTCGGGGTCCATGTGACCTGGCCATTTAGCCCATAGTGTGCAAAAAAGTGCCGCTCAGAGGTAAAACAACCCAACCCAACCGGAAGGACTTGGATTCGGACAGAAGCCTTCTTGCTGACAGACAGGAAAGCTCTGATTCACAGAGCATGGAGGGGAGGACCGACGAGACCCCTTCTCTGGCAGCCTACCCAGACTCGGAGTGGTCTGAGCCCAGTGAAGAAGAGGAGAAGGCCATGGAGACGCAGACTCCGCACATTCCGCGAGGGGTGACAGAGGCAGCAAACCTCTTGCTGACACGGTCATGGGAGGACGTCAACCCTACATTCAGCAAGGGTGGTTAAGAGGCAGAAGAAGAGGCAGAAGAAGGGTAAGTGAGTTTTTCCTTTTAGGTGGTGAGTTTCTCTTCATAGTTTCTTTCCAGGGTTTTTCAGCCATTCATCCCTCTTTCCTTTGCTTGGTCGACAATGGCACTTTACGATTTGGTCCTCGCTTCTCTGAACTTTCAGGGATTCTTCCTTTCAAAGAAGAAGAACATTATTTTCTCTTTGATGCGTCACTTCCAAATCGATGTTCTTATCCCGCAGGAGACACACTTTTCCAGGTTGAGCGAGATCAAACGGCTGGAGAGACTGTTTGGTTGTCGCTCCTGTTGGAGCTTTGGGACGCATCATGCCCGTAGCTTGGGGGTGAATTTTGGGGCGGGGGTGGCCCAGTCGGTAGCGCGCCAGGCTCGTAATCTGTAGTTCCCAGGTTCGAGTCCCAGCTTGGTCAGCGTTGAGATTTATCTCCGCAAAATTTCCCCGCCCTGCCCACGGTCAGTAGGGGACACCGATGGGCTTGGAAAGGCCGCCGTCCGTCGAATGGGACGTTAAGCCGTGGCCCCGTGTGCGGGAGAGCCATACCCTCTGCACGTTAAAGAACACGCTGGATGGCCTTGACGGGAGGCTACCATCTGTCTCCCAACAGCTGTTCCAGTGGGTTCCCTCCCCCAACCTTCTCTGAGCCTTCGGGGTCCTTGTGGCCTGGCCATTTAGCCCATGGTGTGCAAAAAAGTGCCGTTCAGAGTTAAAACAATCCAATCCAATCCAATGGGGGTGATTTTTAGTTCCAACTTTCAGGGTTCTGTCAGCAACAGTCGTAGAGACCAGGATGGCAGAATCATTTCTGTCGACGTTTCTGTCCATGGCCATCCACTGCGCTTAATTAACATATACGCCCCTAATGGCACAATTGCTGAATTAGGGTAAAGAATTACCTGAGGATTGACGTGGTAACCGGGAAATAAAATAGAAGAACATAGGCGATGGTTTATTTGGGTAATTTTTTTTAAAATGAAAGTGCCTCAAAATGAGGATAATTTCTATATATCAATTTTATCACCGAAAATTACTCTGAACGTGTTAATTGAAGCTTAATTAAGTTCAATTCCTCATTTCGATACCGCTGTGCCGTAGTTTCTGGTGTTTACTACGGCTGTCCTGTGCTGGAAGTCGTAGTAAACACTAGAAACAGCAAAAAGTCGTCGAAGCAACGTTGGTTGTGGGTTGTTTTACCTCTGAGCGGCACTTTTTTGCACACCATGGGCTAAATGGCCAGGTCACATGGACCCCGAAGGCTCAGAGAAGGTTGGGGGAGGGGACACACTGGAACAGCTGTTGGGAGACAGATGGTAGTCTCCCGTCAAGGCCATCCAGCGTGTTCTTTAACGTGCACAGGGTATGGCTCTCTCACGGGGCCACGGCTTAACGTCCCATCCGACGGACGGCGGCCTTTCCAAGCCCATCGGTGTCCCCTACTGACCGTGGGCAGGGCGGGGAATTTTGCGGAGATAAATCTCAACGCTGACCCAGCTGGGACTCGAACCTGGGAACTACAGATTACGAGCCTGGCGCGCTACCGACTGAACCACCCAAAAAGGAGGTGTTAAGCTTCCATAAACCTAATATAATGCAATCAACCATAGTATTCGGATACTTTTTTGAGCGACTGTACATACTTAAGGAAATACTGCGATGATGCTGTTTTTTATAGACAGCGTTCATTTCAGATTTTAAATTTCCAAACAAGAGGCATAGTCTGCTCCTCAGCGGTAATTTTTTTTTGTACGCACACCAATTTGCCAAAGACAAAAGATCGTACATGATAAGCACAGTAATGGGTTAAGATAGCCCAGATATGATATGATACAGTTAAGAAAATGACGATTTAAACGGGAAAGAATTAAGCCAAAGAAGATGGGGACGCCCGATTATTCCCTATTTCTTGGGTGGGGGTGGAACATAGGTTAAGGTGATAGTGGATTGTGTGTGTGTGTGGGGGGGGGGGGGGAACAATTTGGATTAATCCCAAGAGGGAAAGTTGGCCACAATTGTTGTTTTGGGTTGTTTTACCTATGAGCGGCACTTTTTTGCACACCATGGGCTAAATGGCCATGTCACATGGACCCCGAAGGCTCAGAGAAGGTTGGGGGAGGGTTGGGTTGTTTTACCTCTGAGCGGCACTTTTTTGCACACCATGGGCTAAATGGCCATGTCACATGGACCCCGAAGGCTCAGAGAAGGTTGGGGGAGGATTGGGTTGTTTTACCTCTGAGCGGCACTTTTTTGCACACCATGGGCTAAATGGCCATGTCACATGGACCCCGAAGGCTAAGAGAAGGTTGGGTTGTTTTACCTCTGAGCGGCACTTTTTTGCACACCATGGGCTAAATGGCCATGTCACATGGACCCGGAAGGCTCAGAGAAGGTTGGGGGAGGGTTGGGTTGTTTTACCTCTGAGCGGCACTTTTTTGCACACCATGGGCTAAATGGCCATGTCACATGGACCCCGAAGGCTCAGAGAAGGTTGGGGGAGGGGACCCACTGGAACAGCTGTTGGGAGACAGATGGTAGCCTCCCGTCAAGGCCATCCAGCGTGTTCTTTAACGTGCACAGGGTATGGCTCTCCCGCACACTGGGCCACGACTTAACGTCCCATCCGACGGACGGGTTGGCTACAGTGAAACATGGGGAAAGGTCAATGGTGAAGGATGCCCAAGAGATTGGGGAAAACAGATCCAGTGCTCAGGTAGAAAGAAGATTGGTCCTATAGGATATACAAACAACAGAAAGCTTAGAATAGATGTGAATTCAAGTAGATTCAATTCAATCAAAGTGCTAATTTGATGTAATCAGAAAATGGGCACTAAGAGAAAAGATGGTGGACTGCAAAACTAAAAAAAAAATAGATTTACATCTTTTATATTTCCGTCCTTTGACAATCTCATAGTTTAGAGTCTGCCGCACCAGTTGGTTTGGATGTTGACTGGCAGGTGAAAAGAATTTTTGCGCCATACACTTGATGGGATCCCGAATAGTGAGGGATTGCAGTTTTTGAAGATTGGATTTAGAGTACATACCACAGAGAAGGGCAGCGTAGAGTAGAATGGGCTTGAGAACCATGTTGTTGATCATGACCTCTTGTTTTATCACCAACGATGAGTGTCTTCCTATTAGTGGGAAAAGTTTAGCTTTCAAGGCTCTGGCTTTGCTAATCATTTCTGTGATATGTAGATCCTACTTAAGAAAAAGAGGCTCCCAATCTGCATCTCACAGGTTCAAACCCAAGCTGTGGATATTATGGATAGTGATACCTGGCAGGGCCGCCGACAGTGGGGGGGGGGGGGGGGGGGGCAAGGGGGACTAGTGCATAGGGGCCCGTCAGCAATAAGGGCCCGTCAGATTAAGTGACTATTTTTTCTTACAAAAATTATTCTTAGTTAGGCTATATATCGATCCTATGCTAAAAAGTTTTATGTGACACAAACTGTGTAGGCCTATGTTTTGCATGCCTGACTGCGCAACAGGCTTTTTTTCCTCTGTATGTCATCATTGTGTCCAGAATAATTGCTATTAATGATTTGTAAAGATAAAAAGTTTTCAAGAGGGGCCCCGAGCATAATATTACATAGGGGCCCATAAATTCTCTCGGCGGCCCTGTACCTGGGTACCTGAGTCCTTCAAGACGATCCGCTTATCAAATAGGAAGAAGTTATCATGAAGTGGGTTACACTTATGTGTTGCCAGAACTGCAATAGTTTATTCTGTGATCACTTTCACTCTCCAGTGGGTGCACCAATCCTCGAAAGCATCGAGCATCTGCAGAGAATGGATACAGAAAATGAGGGGGAAATGAACGCAGTATCATCTGCGTAGATTGCAGTAGGTACTCCATTTACCCTAGGGGTGCATGCAATATAGATGTGAAAAGTATTGGACCGAGGAGAGAGCCCTGCGGGACTTCTTCAATGTGCTTTAGTTGTCACGATCGGCTTCAGCAAAAGTTCGAGAGGTGGCAGCACTTACGCACTTTGAAGCTTTCCTTTTTCTCGTTAGGCATCTTTATTGATAAGACGTGTCAGTTGGAGCTCCTGCGAGCAATGTCAAATGGGTGTGCAGTCACAAAAACCTTAAGACGCGATCTGCGCATGTGCAGTGCAATCATTGTAGCACGCAGCAACTATGGTTTATCGTATTCTTGAAACATTAAATGTGATTGAATTAGTTCAACTTTTTGGGGCGGGGGTGGCTCAGTCGGTAGCGCGCCAGGCTCGTAATCTGCAGTACCCAGGTTCGAGTCCCAGCTGGGTCAGCGTTGAGATTTATCTCCGCAAAATTCCCTGCCCTGCCCACGGTCAGTAGGGGACACCGATGGGCTTGGGAAGGCCGCCGTCCGTCGGATGGGACGTTAAGCCGCGGCCCCGTGTGCGGGAGAGCCATACCCTGTGCACGTTAAAGAACACGCTGGATGGCCTTGACGGGAGGCTACCATCTGTCTCCCAACAGCTGTTCCAGTGGGTCCCCTCCCCCAACCTTCTCTGAGCCTTCGGGGTCCATGTGACCTGGCCATTTAGCCCATGGTGTGCAAAAAAGTGCCGCTCAGAGGTAAAACAACCCAACCCAACAACTAACAAAATAACCTAACCTGGAAAGAAGTAGAACCAAAAATCAAGAGGGAAAAAATCAAAATTATCCAAATAGGACGTTGAAATTACCAAAAATAAACAGATTTTTCGTCAAAAATACTAGTTGCTAATAATAATAATTTGCCCTAATTTCATGCGAATTGTTTTGTCTACAAACGACGTAAAAGACAATGTCACACCGCAGCTAAGAGTAGAATTGATGAAAAATAAAACAGCATCCAAAAAACCTAAGTTCACTGAAGTTATCCAAGAAGCACTCAATATGGTTGCTAAGGATGCCAATATGGTTGCCAAGGAGTGTTTTTTGGAACAGGTATAGCTCTCCTATACACAGAGCCACGGCTGAACGTCCCAACAGTGAGGAAGGGGACATAGACATAGATCTTTCCAAGTCCATATCTCACTCCTTCCTCACTGAGGGCAGGGTGGGGGTTTAAATGAGATAAAACTCAACGCTGCCCCAGTTGGAGTTCGAACCTGTGAGATGAAGATTACGAGCCAAGCAGGCCTACTAAATGTTATACCCGAATTTATTATTTTTTAAGTTGCTACCACTACTTTATTAACATAAGTTTCTGTTTTAAATATTTATTTTGCTAGCTTAAATTGTTGTTCTATTATACTTCCGCTGCTTTTCTAGTTAATTGCTGTTCTATTACACTTCGCTGTTTTTCTAGTTAATTGCTGTAAGGCAGTTAAAAAATGTAAATTTAAAAGTAGGTTTGTGACTAGATTAAAAGTCCAACCGGAGCAAACGCCACTTTACATCAATTCTAACAAAGTCCCATTTGACATTATCTGCCCACCGCATCTTGTGTCCCAAGACCTTTTAGATACGGGGTGGGGGTGGCTCAGTCGGTAGCGCGCCAGGCTCGTAATCTGTAGTTCCCAGGTTCGAGTCTCAGCTGGGTCAGCGTTGAGATTTAGCTCCGCTAATTCCCCGCCCTGCCCACGGTCAGCAGGGGACACCGATGGGCTTGGAAGGGCCGCCGTCCGTCGGATGGGACGTTAAGCCGTGGCCCCGTGTGCGGGAGAGAGCCATACCCTGTGCACGTTAAAGAACACGCTGGATGGCCTTGACGGGAGGCTATCATCTGCCTCCCAACAGTTGTTCCAATGGGTCCTCTTCCCCCAACCCACTCTGAACCTTCAGGCTCTTTGTGACCTGGCCATTTAGCCCATGGTGTGGAAAAAAGTGTCCTTCAGAGGTAAAACAACCCAACCTGGATTCATAATCAAGCTCAGAGTCTTCATTCCTTTCTGGTTTGTGTATATGGTCAGCACCAGGATGTGCTGTGGTTGACCACTCCTCAGCAGCATAGAAAAAAAAGTAAAGTAGACATAGTAGTCCAGATCAGTACGCCACACTGATCTGGCAGCCCTCCGCTTCGTTCCCTTCCACAAGAGAGTAACTCTTTTGAAAGAAATAAGAAGGCAGGATCGGACATAAGGTGTTAGTCCTGGCCGGTTCTGGGGCGGGGTGGCTCAGTCGGTAGCGCGCCAGGCTCGTAATCTGTAGTTCCCAGGTTCGAGTCCCAGCTGGGTCAGCGTTGAGATTTAGCTCCGCAAAAATCGGTCAGTAGGCGACACCGGTGGGCTTGAAAAGGCCGCCGTCCGTCGGATGGGACGTTAAGTCGTGGCCCCGTGTGCGGGAGAGCCATACCCTGTGCACGTTAAAAAACACGCTGGATGGCCTTGACGGGAGGCTACCATCTGTCTCCCAACAGCTGTTCCAGTGGGTCCCCTCCCCCAACCTTCTCTGAGCCTTCGGGGTCCTTGTCGCCTGGCCATTTAGCCCATGGTGTGCAAAAAAAGTGCCGCTCAGAGGAAAACAATCCAATCCAATCCTGGCTGGTTCTGTTCGTCATCCCAGGGGATTGATGCATAGCTCTCTTTCCAGTGACTAGATTGCTACCAGTTACAGAACTGTTGAAGTTAATATAAAGAAGTTTGGCACTTATCCTAAAATATCATTTGGCGCTAATTGACATCCCGCCATCCTCACATATAAACTGAAAGACTCCTGTCAGACCTCTGTAGCAAGCAGCTGCTTGAGGGGGTATTTTTGGAAATATATGCATGGATCTTAACCGGAAGTAATCACAACTGGAGTTTTACAGGTAGGGGGCGGTTGTCAGCCGTTAGCGCATCTTGCTGGTAATCTGTAATTCCGAGATTCAAATTCCACCTGGACAGCGTTGAGATTTATATGTGCAAAACTTCCCATCCTGCCCTCAGTCAGTAGGGGACGACGCTGAGCTTGGAAAGACCGCCGTTCGTCGGATGTGACATTTAGCCGTGGTTTCGTTCGGGAGAGCGATACTCTGTGCACGTTAAAGAACACACTGGATGACCTTGATGGGAGACTACCATCTGTCTCCTAACAGCTGTCCAGTGGGGCCTCACCCCCAATCTTCTCTGAACCTTCAGGGTCCTTGTGACCTAGACGTTTAGCCCATTGTGTGCAAAAAATGCAGCTTAGAGATAAAATAACCCATGTTACAGATAGAGGCGTAACTATTAAGTTAATTATTTCACATTTATTAATGATATAGCTGAGGTTTCATATTCCCTTCAGTCAAGTTTCAAAGACGATATTACACCTTTATAAATGCTTCAATAACGATGAACTAAGTAATATAGCCGTTCCGTGGTCGAGTGGTTAGCACGCTTGTCTACTGATCTAAGGGACCTGGGTTCGAGCCCCGGATAAGGCATGGATGTATGTATCGTTTTTCTGCTGAGGGCCTGCCATCCTCTCAGACCTTCTACTATGGCATATAAACTGACAGGCTCCTGTCAGACCTCTGTGGCAAGCAGCTGCTTGAGGGGGTATTTATTTATTTATTATTAGAAAGTCTGAGACGATGGCAGGACCTCAACAGAAAAACGGCACATACATCCATGTCTTTTCGAGCCCCGGGTAAGAAGCCCTTAGATCAGTAGCCAAGCGCGCTAACCACTCGGCCACGGGACGGATTTTTTTTTTTGCTTTTCGCATCATTCTGAGAAATTATAAAATAACAAGGGGACGAAAAAAATACTCTTGCCCCGTACCTAAATAAAAAAAAAAATTGTCCCAGTTGATTCCATGGAGTTGGCGCTTTTGCGCTTCTCTTACCTAACTCTAAGCCTTTAGGGTTTTGTGACCTGTAAAAAAATAAATAAAAATATATATAAATACCCCCTCAAGCAGCTGCTTAGCACAGAGATCTGACAGGAGCCTGTCAGTTTATATGCCACAGTAGAAGATCTGAGAGGATGGCAGGACCTCAGCAGAAAACAACACGAACATCCATGCCTTACCCGGGGCTCGAACCCAGGTCCCGTAGATCAGTAGCCAAGCGCGCTAACCACTCGGTCACGGGACGGAAGACCTAGCCATTACCCTAATTTAAGTGGTGCTCAGGGGAAAAAACAAACATTGCTCTGATAAACAACACCTGCACCATAGTTGCGAAAAAAAAATGAAAATGTATATTATGATATACAATGATTATATATATATACAATGATAATATATTTATTAGCAGTGAAAAATATTACATGGTTACAAAATGTATATTATGCTATGTCATTGAAAGATTTATATGATAATGAACACGAATAAGGAAGTGTCGACCTTAGAGATTTGGAAAACAGACAAATTTGAGCTATAGTTCAGGTAGATGAAGTGGACTCGAAGTGGATTCTAGTGTTTGAATTCCACCGTTGGTCACCTTTATCAGTTCTTCAGCTTCTGGCTCCTGCAGCATTGCAGCTTCTGCAAAAAGGAAAATCAAAGTAAAATATCTGAAGGTGAAATCGAAAGAGGGATTACAGGAGAAAATAGGGTTGGGTTGTTTTACCTCTGAGCGGCACTTTTTTGCACACCATGGGCTAAATGGCCAGGTCACATGGACCCGAAGGCTCAGAGAAGGTTGGGGGAGGGGACTCACTGGAACAGCTGTTGGGAGACAGATGGTAGCCTCCCGTCAAGGCCATCCAGCGTGTTCTTTAACGTTGGGTTGTTTTACCTCTGAGCGGCACTTTTTTGCACACCATGGGCTAAATGGCCAGGTCACATGGACCCGAAGGCTGAGAGAAGGTTGGGGGAGGGGACTCACTGGAACAGCTGTTGGGAGACAGATGGTAGCCTCCCGTCAAGGCCATCCAGCGTGTTCTTTAGCGTGCACAGGGTATGGCCCTCCCGCACACGGGGCCACGGCTTAACGTCCCATCCGATGGACGGCGGCCTTTCCAAGCCCATCGGTGTCCCCTACTGACCGTGGGCAGGGCGAGGAATTTTGCGGAGATAAATCTCAACGCTGACCCAGCTGGGACTCGAACCTGGGAACTACAGATTACGAGCCTGGGGCGCTACAGACTGAGCCATCCCCGCCCCAGGAGAAAGTAAAAGTTATTAAAACAGAAAATGCTACTGATCTACGGGACCTGGGTTCGAGCCCCGGGTAAGGCATGGATGTTAGTGTTCTTTTCTGCTGAGGTCCTGCCATCCTCTCAGATCTTCTACTGTGGCATGTAAACTGACAGGTTCCTGTCAGACCTCTGTGGCAAGCAGCTGCTTGAGGGGGTATATATTGTTTATTTTTTTATTTAAAAGTAAAAATTTTCAATGCGAAAGTAAAATTTTGCATGGAGAAAATATGACGAATTAAATTTTTTTTTACTTTTCATGGAACTCCATAGATTCCAAAACTTTTATGTCTAAATCAGATAATAATCATCTGTAAAATTCAAGACTGTGAGGTACAATCGCTCAAAAAAATATCCGAACACTCTGGTTGATTACAGAATTCAGAAAAAATATCTGGTAACGATTTTTTTAGAAATTAATGATCTGGCAACCTTCGTGTCACGTGACCATCGTGTCAACAGGCCATGGTGTTGTTTACCTCTGAGCGGCACTTTTTTGCACACCATGGGATAAATGGCCAGGTCACATGAACCCCGAAGGCTCAGAGAAGGTTGGGGGAGGGGATCCACTGGAACACCTGTTGGGAGACAGATGGTAGTCTCCCGTCAAGGCCATCCAGCGTTTCTTTAACGTTGGGTTGTTTTACCTCTGAGCGGCACTTTTTTGTACACCATGGGCTAAATCGCCAGGTCAAAAGGACGCCAAAGGCTCAGAGAAGGTTGGGGGAGGGGACCCACTGGAACAGCTGTTGGGAGACAGATAGTAGCCTCCCGTCAAGGCCATCCAGCGTGTTCTTTAATGCGCACAGGGTATGTCTCTCCCGCACACGGTGACACGGTTTAACGTCCCATCCGACGGACGGCGGTCTTTTCAAGCCCACCGGTGTCCCCTTCTACCGTGGGCAGGGCGGGGAATTAGCGGAGATAAATCCCAACGACTGACCCAGCTGGCTCTCGAACCTGGGAACTACAGATTACGAGCCTGGCGCGCTACCGACTGAGCCACCCCAGCTCTCTCTTTTCTTGTTCGCTTCTTATCACCAATGGAATTAAGACTCTTCTTAAACATTAAAGAACACCACTCATCAGATGATGAACTCTTCCTACTGAGACTTTAAAGACCAGCTCTGCTTGCTCGACTGACGTATTGCTTCTTCGGTTTGGCTGGCATGTCTCTTGAATAACCTTTATATCAGCGTAAACAAAATATAAACAACCTCGCTAGTAAAAATTTTTCAATGCTCGTTTCTTCGTTATTATTTAAAGGCTATCTGTTCCAGGGGCGGGGGTGGCTCAGTCGGTAGCGCGCCAGGCTCGTAATCTGTACTTCCCAGGTTCGAGTCCCAACTGGGTCAACGTTGAGATTTATATCCTCAAATTCCCCGCCCTGCCCATGGTCAGTAAGGGACACCGATGGCTTAGAAAAGCCGCCGTCCGTCGGATGGGACGTTAAGCCTTGACCCCATGTGAGGGAGAGCCATATCTTGTGCACGTTAAAGAACACGCTGGATGGCCTTGACAGGAGGCTACCATCTGTCTCCCAACAGCTGTTCCAGTGGGTCCCCTCCCCTAACCTTCTCTGAGCCTTCGGGGTCCATGTGACCTGGCTATTTAGCCCATGGTGTGCAAAGAAAGTGCCGTTCAGAGGTAAAACAACCCAACGTTAAAGAACATGCTGGATGGCCTTGACGGGAGGCTACCATCTCTTCACGATTTTCGCCAATCTCCTTTGAGCCCTCTTTTCGTCCTCAGGATCGCCGTAGTTTTTTTGCTTTTCGCATCGTTTGTGCGTGAAAAGCCCTACAGGACGGGTTGGGTTGGGTTGTTTTACCTCTGAGCAGCACTTTTTTGCACACCATGGGCAGGTCACAAGGACTCCGACGGCTCAGAGAAGGTTGGAGGAGGGGATCCACTGGAACAGCTCTGGGACACAGATGGTAGCCTCCCGTCAAGGCCATCCAGCGTGTTCTTTAACGTGCAGAGGATATGGCTCTCCCGCACACGGGGCCACGGCTTAACGACCCATCCGACTGACGGCGGCCTTTCCAAACCCATCGGTGTCCCCTACTGACCGTGGACAAGGCGAAGAGTTTTGCGGAGATAAGTCTCAACGCTGACCCAGCTGGGACTCGAACCTGGGAACTGCAGATTACGAGCCTGGCGCGCTACTGACTAAGCCACCCCCGCCCCCAAAAACACCACAAACATCCATGCCTAACCCGGGCTCGAACCAGGTCCCTTAGATCAACAGCCAAGCGCGTTAACCACTCGGCCATGGGCATCAAGAGCATCAAGAGGTGGGTATTTGGATAAATAGTTTTAGGGGCCTCAAGAGGTGGGTATTTGGATAAACAGTTCTATGGGCCTCAATAGTTAGGTAATTGGATAAATAATCTTAAGGGCCTCAAGATTTGGGTACTTGGACAAATAGTTTTATGGGCATCAGGAGGTGGGTATTTGGATAAATAGTCTCAGGGGCCTCAAGATATCGATACTTAGATAAATAGTTTTATGAGCCTCAAGAGTTGGTATTTGGTGAACAGTTTTACGGGCCTCAAGAGTTGGTATTTGGTAAACAGTTTTACGGGCCTCAAGAATATTTCGATAAATATTCAGATAAACTTGGGTAGCTGCTTTGAATTGCAAAACAGGCATCTTTTTATAATTATTTTATATTTACCCCAGAGTACAATACATGTCTGACATTAAAAATAGATTTAAAAATAAACTATGAAATTTTATTCGATAAAGAATGTAATTTTAACCTTTCCTATCTAGTAGAATGTTGGGAAACAGAACTCAAGACTTATTATCAGTACCGCCCCCTACCATCGAAAACCGAAACTAAATTTTTGAACTCTTCCCTAAACAACAATTATCGAACCTTTCTTAAAACTAAGAAACTATTCCCCCCCCGGGGGACGGTGATGGCTCAGTTGGTAGCGCGCCAGGCTCGTAATCTGTAGTTCCCAAGTTCGAGTCCCAGCTGGGTCAGCGTTGAGATTTATTTACGCAAAATTTCTCGCCCTGTCCATGGTAAGTAGAGGACACCGATGGGATTAGAAAGACCGTTGGATGGGATGTTAAGCCGTGGCCCCTTGTGTGAGAGAACCATGCCCTGTGCACATTAAAGAACACGCTGGATGGCTTTGACGGGAGGCTACCATCTGTCTCCCAACAGTTGTTCCACTGGGTCCCACTCCCCCAACCTTCTCTGAGCCTTCGGGTCCTTGTGACCTGGCCATTTAGCCCATGGTACGCAAAAAAGTGCCGCTCAGAGGTAAACAACCCAACGTTAAAGAACACGCTGGATGGCCTTGACGGGAGGCTACCATCTGTCTCCCAACATTTGCTCCAGTGGGTCCTCCTCCCCCAACCTTCCCTGAGACTTCGGGGTCCTTGTAACCTGGCCATTTAGCAGATGGTGTGTAAAAAAGTGCCGCTCATAGGTAAACAACCTAACGTTAAAGAACACGCTGGATGGCCTTGAAGGGAGGCTACCATCTGTCTCCCAACAGTTGTTCCAGTGGGTCCCCTCCCCAACCTTCCCTGAGACTTCGGGGTCCTTGTGACCTGGTCATTTAGCCCATGGTGTGCAAAAAAGTGCCGCTCAGAGGTAAACAACCCAACGTTAAAGAACACATTGGATGGCCTTGACGGGAGGCTACCATCAGTCTCCCAACAGCTGTTCCAGTGGGTCCCCTCCCCCAACCTTCTCTGAGCCTTCGGGGTTAATGTGACCTGGCCATTTAGCCCATGGTGTGCAAAAAAGTACCGCTCAGAGGTAAAACAACCCAACGTTAAAGAACACGCTGGATGGCCCTGACGGGAGGCTACCATCTGTCTCCCAACAGCTGTTCCAGTGGGTCCCCTCCCCCCACCTTCCCTGAGCCTTCAGGGTCCATGTGACCTGGCCATTTAGCCCATGGTGTGCAAAAAAGTGCCGCTCAGTATTAAAACAACCCAACTCAACCCACCGGGGAAAATAAATCCCAGGTACATTCCCTGCCCGACAGCTCATAGCTGTGTGTTGCTGTACGACACAAAAATAGCTTACCTTTTTGTTCCATCATGGACAATTTTTTCTTCTCATCTCTCCTCGCTGCTATCCTTTTATGGATCTGGTAGGTGGCGCATATGCACAAGGAACCTGTCATCATGGCAAAGCCATACAGCCAAGGAAGTAAAATAATTTCGGCTTGCAGCTGAAAAAAGAAATTCGTAACAAGTAAAATATCTGAAACAATAATTTGTATCATTAAAGCAATTCATTGTTTTTAGTGCACATAAAATTAGTTAAAAAAAGTAAATTAATTGCAATAAAATATTATTAATCAGAATCATCATAATATTTAATTAATAGGGTTGGGTTGTTTTACCTCTGAGCGGCACTTTTTTGCACACCATGGGCTAAATGGCAAGGTCACATGGACCCCGAAGGCTCAGAGGTTGGGGGAGGGGACCCACTGGAACAGCTGTTGGGAGACCGATGGTAGCCTCACGTCAAGGCCATCCAGCGTGTTCTTTAACGTGCACAGGGTATTTCTCTCCCGCACACGGGGCCACGGCTTAACGTCCCATTCGACGGACGGCGGCCTTTCCAAGCCCATCGGTGTCCCCTACTGACCGTGGGCAGGGCGGGGAAATTTTGCGGAGATAAATCTCAACGCTGACCCAGCTGGGACTCGAACCTGGGAAGTACAGATTACGAGCCTGGCGCGCTACCGACTGAGCCACCCCCGCCCCCTAATTAATAGGCTTACAGTCGCTCAAAAATGTATCCGGACACTATGGTTGATAAGATAATTAATAAAAAATATCTGGCAACGATATTTTTAGAAATTAGTGATCTGGCAACCTTCGTGTCACGTGACACGAAGGTTTGCAGATTACTAATTTCTAAAAAAGTATTATCAGGTATTTTTTTTAATTCTGTAATCAACCGTAGTGTTCGGATATTTTCGTGAGCGACTGTACTCGGAAAGGGAGGGTGCAAGGACAACTAAGTGATGACGTCATTAACAACTAATTTAAATAAACTCCGTGGTGACGTCATTAAAAACTAATTTAAATAAACTCCGTGGTGACGTCATTAATAGAGACACGATTCGGAGTCCTGTAATTCTTCAGATATTTGAGCGATCGGTCTTAAATTTGGTATGGTAAATTTGGTTGGTCAAATCTGGTACTCTGTAGAGCGGAGAGATCTGGTTGCTAGTCGCTATAGGCTGGGTTTACACCCTCTGCAAGTTGGGTTGGGTTGTTTTACCTCTGAGAGGCACTTTTTTGCACACCATGGGCTAAATGGCCAGGTCACATGGACCCCGAAGGTTTAGAGAAGGTTGGGGGAGGGGACCCACAGCTGTTGGGAGACAGATGGTAGCCTCCCGTCAAGGCCATCCAGCGTGTTCTTTAACGTGCACAGGGAATGTCTCTCCCGCACACGGGGCCACGGCTTAACGTCCCATCCGACGGACGGCGGCCTTTCGAAGCCCATCGGTGTCCCCTACGACCGTGGGCCGGGCGGCCCTCTGCAAGAATCTGAAATCTCTGGGAGCGCTGCTATCGCTTACCTTATTAGTAAAGTATCATGCTATCAATGGACAGTTGGAAGTTATAAGTGGAATAGTGCGTTATCAATAGTCTTAAGGGACTCAGGAGTATTTGGGTAAAGAGGCTTAAGTGCCTCAGGAGTATTTGGAAAAGTAGTCTTAAGGGCCTCGGAATTTGGTATTTGAAAAAATCGTCTTAAGGACCACAGGAATATCGTGTGTGAATAAATAGTCTTAAGGCTTGAAGAGTTGGGTATTTGGGTAGTCTTGAGTTCTTCAGAAGTTGGGTATTTGTATAAAGGGTCTTAAGGGCCTCAGGAATTGGGCATTTGGATAAATAATCTTAAGCGCTGTATTTGGATAAGTAGTCTTAAGTGAATAGTTGGTATTTGGAAAAATAATCTTAAGGCCCTCAGGATCTGGGTTTTAGACAAATATTCTTAAGGGCCTCAGGCGTGTTTGTGTAGATATTCTTAAGGACCTCAAGAATGTTTGTGTAGATATTCTTAAGGGCATCAGGAATGTTTGTGTAGATTTACTTAAGGTTATCAGAAGTGTTTGTGTAGATATTCTTAAGGGCTTCAGGAGTGTTTGTGTAGATATTCTCAAGGGCCTCAGGAGTGTTGCGTAGATATTCTTAAGGGCCTAAGGAGTGTTTGTGTAGATATTCTTAAGGGCATCAGGAATGTTTGTATAGATATTCTTAAGGGCCTCAGGAGTGTTTGGATAGATATTCTTAAGGACCGCAGGAGTGTTTTTGTAGATATTCTTAAGGGCATCAGGAGTGTTTGTGTAGATATTATTAAGGACCTCAGGAGTGTTTGTGTAGATATTCTTAAGGGAATCAGAAGTGTTTGAGTAGATATTCCTAAGGGCCTCAGGAGTGTTGCGTAGATATTCTTAAGGGCCTCAGGAGTGTTTGTGTAGATATTCTTAAGGAACTCAGGAGTAATCGGAAAAATAGTCTTAAGGAGGCTCATGAATATTTGGACAAATGGTCTTAAGGGTATCAAAATATACTTAGGAGCTAATATACAGGGTGAATCTGAAAAAGTGGGCAAAACTTTATGGGTTGGTAGAAAGCAGCTATACGAGCAATATTCGTCATAGAATGTATGGTCGGAACGCAAGCGGTGAGAATTAAAAGGTAGTTTTCCACTGTCACATTTAAAGAATGAACACAAGAAGGAGAGGAGATACTTCAGAAAACATTTTATTAACAGGAATGTAATTGAGGTACATGCTCAAAGAAATTGCTCAAAAGAGCTGCCGCCAGCTGTAATGCAGGCTTCACACCTGCGGGATAGGGACCGACGCACATTGCGAAGACACCAGGCATTTCCCGAATATCGCCGGCAACAACGGC
This sequence comes from Ryuthela nishihirai, assembly GCA_038380435.1. Classification (NCBI taxonomy): domain Eukaryota; kingdom Metazoa; phylum Arthropoda; class Arachnida; order Araneae; family Heptathelidae; genus Ryuthela; species Ryuthela nishihirai. The sequence continues at coordinate 5,064,873 of JAWZYU010000008.1, forward strand.
GATCCTGGCGACTAGATCCATATCGGTTTCAATGGGGCACTCGTAGATTAGGCTTTTCATATGGCCCCACAGGAAAGTATCCAAACACGAGAGATCCGGCGATCTTGGTGGCCAAGCTATGGGACAACCTCGACCAATCCATCGCCCTGGGAACGTTGCATGTAAAGTGTTCCGCACATCTAAGCTGAAGTGTGCAGGCGCACCGTCGTGCTGGAACCACATTCTCGACCTGCTGGGGGTTGGAATCGGACGCAGCAGCTCCGGCAACACCTCTCGTAGGAATGTGTTATACGATTTGCCGTCCAAACGGTGTGTCAGGAGGTATGGGCCAACGAAATGGTCATGGAGGATCCCTGCCCATACATTTACGGAGAACCGCTGCTGGAACGAATGAGGACGTGTGGCATGCGGGTTCGTAGATGCCCATGTGTGTGAATTGTGGGTATTCAAAACGCCTCACGGGTGAAAGTGCACTCGTCCGTAAACAGAACATGTGCACCAAAATCCGGCTGCACTGCATTCTGCTGGAGGTACCAACGTGCGAAATCGACACGTGGCTGATAGTCCGCCGGTAACAACGCTTGTACCTTCTGCGTACGATAGGGGTGCATTCCTTCCTCCTGTAGCACACGGCAAACCGACATTTGGGACACGTGTACTGCACGGGAAACCGCTCGCTTGCTACATCCCGTTCGCTCTTCCACCCTACGCAGAATCTCTTCTGCAAGTTGCGACATCCTGACACTCCTTTCACGCCCTGCGTCTTGCTTGGCCACGGCGAAGGATCCCGTTTCACACAGCCGCCGATGCAAACGCTCGAAGGTTTTCCGATCTGGAGTGCATCTCATCGGAAACCGGTCGCGGTAACGTCTCTGTGCCTCACTTGCATTCCCGTCCGCTGCACCGTACACAAAGTGCATATCCGCCATTTCGTGGTTAATATAACCAGCCATCCTCTCGGTAATCCACGGTAGAAATGCCGTTGGGTGCAAGGATTGACCCTTTTATACCATTTCCAACGCCACCTAGCGGCTCGCCATTTGCGTTCCGACCATACATTCTATGACGAATATTGCTCGTATAGCTGCGTTCTACCATCCCGTAAAGTTTTGCCCACTTTTTCAGATTCACCCTGTATATTATATATTAGAAATACTTAGGAGCGTGGGGCGGGGGTGGCTCAATCGGTAGCGCGTCAGGCTCGTAATCTGTAGTTCCCAGGTTCGAGTCCCAGCTGGGTCAGCGTTGAGATTTATCTCCTCAAAATTCCCCGCCCTGCCCGCCGTCAGTAGGGGACACCGATGGGCTTGGAAAGGCCGCCGTCCGTCGGATGGGACGTTAAGCCGTGGCCCCGTGTGCGGGAGAGCCATACCCTGTGCACGTTAAAGAACACGCTGGATGGCCTTGACGGGAGGCTACCATCTGTCTCCCAACAGCTGTTCCACTGGGTCCCCTTCCCCAACCTTCTCTGAGCCTTCGGGGTCCATGTGACCTGGCCATTTAGCCCATGGTGTGCAAAAAAGTGCCGCTCAGAGATAAAACAACCCAACCCAACTTAGGAGCGTCAGGAGTTGGATATTGGACTAAAAATCTTAAACACTTGAAGCGTAGGTTATTTGGAAAAATGAGTTTTAAGAACCTCAGGGTATCGCTATGTGATAGTTTTAATGTCCTCAGGAGTATTTGAATAAATAGTTTTAAGGTCCTCAGGAATTGGGTATTTGACAAAATATATTCAAGGCCCTCCTAAGTAAAGTAGTTTCATAAATTAATCAAATTCGAGAGCTTCTCAAATTAGGAGTATTAGAGTAGTAAAATTCTGAAAAGTTTTTACAACTGAAAAATTTAACTAGAATGATTAAAATCTATCCCTTGTATAGGTTAAAGGAAGAAAATATACTTAAATTATAATTTGATTCTCTATCAACAAATTTTACACCTTATTAATTAAAATCAAAACAAATACAGAAAATATATTGATGTCCAATTCCAACTTACCTCTACTGGAAATGACAATGATATGATAGTAAGAGCAGTGGGCACGTTCTGTACTCCACATTCAATGGATATTGTCTTCTTTACTGCTGTGGTCTGACGAAACAGTGATGCAAGAATAAAGCCCAAGGCAAGGCCGATGATGGGTAAGGGGAGGACAACTCCGTAGAGACGCCCAGGAACTCCGGTGAACATGTTGGGGAATACTATAACCTCCAGAACAATGCATATAATAACCATCACAATCCCTGAATAGCTTCCTACCTGAAAATATTAAAGACAGTTAAATTATATTTATTAACTACCAGTAAATACTCAAGAGAGTTAAATATATAAAAATTAAGAGAGTAGGATTACGAGCCTGACGCGCTAACGACTGAGCCACCCCCGCCCCACGCTCCTAAGTATTTTTAATATATAATATACAGGGTGAATCTGAAAAAGTGGGCAAAACTTTACGGGGTGGTAGAACGCAGCTATACGAGCAATATTCGTCATAGAATGTATGATCGGAACGCAAACGGCGAGCCGCTAGTTGGCGTTGGAAATGGTATAAATGGGTCGGTCCTTGCACCCAACGGCATTTCTACCGTGGATTACCGAGAGGATGGCTGGTTATATTAACCACGAAATGGCGGATATGCACTTTGTGTACGGTGCGGCGGACGGGAATGCAAGTGAGGCACAGAGACGTATTTATCAATATTACAAATGAATACACAGATGGAAATAGAATTAATAGAAAAAAATTGGGTTGGGTGTTTTACCTCTGAGTGGAACTTTTTTGCACACAATGGGCTAAATGACCAGGTCATAAGAACCCCGAGGGATCAGAGATAGTTGGGGAAAGGAGACGCACTGGATAGCTGTTGGGAAACAGATGGTAGCCTCTCGTCAAGGCCATCCAGAGAGTTATTTAACTTCGGGTTGTTTTATCACTGGCGGCACTTTTTTGCACACAATGGGCTAAATGACCAGGCCACACGAACCCTGAAAGTTCAGAGAAGGTTGAGGGAGGGAATCCACTAGAACAGCTGTTGCGAGAGATATGGTAGCCTCGTATCAAGGCCATCCAGTGTGTTCTTTAACGTGCACAGAGTATGGCTTTCCCGCATATGGAGATACGGCTTAACGTCCCATCCGACGGACGGCGCCCTTTCCAAGACCATCGGTATCCTCTACTGACCGAGGATAAGGTGGGGATTTCCTGAGGCAAATCTCAGTGCTTTGCCCAGGTACGTTGTTGTTGGGTTGTTTTGCCTCTGAGCGGCACTTTTTTGCAAACCATGGGCTAAATGGCCAGGTCACAAGGACCCCGAAGGCTCAGAGAAGGTTGATGGAGGGGACCCACTGGAACAGCTGTTGAGAGACAGATGGTAGCCTCCTGTCACGGCCATTCAGCGTGTTCTTTAACGTGCACAGGGTGTGGCTCTCCAGCAAACCGGGCCACGGCTTAACGTCCCATCCGACGGACGGTGGCTTTTCCAAGCCCATCGGTATCCGCTACTGACCGTGGTCAGGGCGGGGAGTTTTGCGGAGATAAATCTCAACGCTGACCCAGCTGGGACTCGAACCTGGGAACTGCAGATTACGAGCCTGGCGCGCTACCGACTGAGCCACCCCCGCCCCTTTTGCTCATGGTGGGCAAAAAGGTGCCGCCCAGAGGAAAAACAACCCAACCTTTTCCTTTCCCTAATATTTTCCATTTTAATGAACAAAATTATTACCTTTGTAATGATATAAGCAATCTTGGGCAGTTTCCATCGCAACAGCATCCCAACGACAACGGGTGACGTAACGGATATAAGTGATATTGCCAGTTTTTCGTAAGGAATAACCAATTCGTCTGTCTCCAGACTTCTTCCGTAGAGCCATACATTGAATGGCATCATGCCCATGGCCAATAGGGTAGACATTGAAGTCATTGCAACACTAGAAGAGACAATGGAAAAAAAGTCGTGTAATCAGTCTGGTGATATTCTAGAGCAATGATATACAGTCGCTCAAAAAAATATCCAAACACTATGGTTGATTATAGAATTCAGAAAAAATATCTGGCAACATTTTTTTAGAAATTAGTGATCTGGCAACTTTCGTGTCACGTGATTACAGAATTCAGGAAAAATATCTGGAGCGTGTACAGCAACTGTACACGCTCCAGTTAGCGTTCACAGCAAACAGGAGCGTGTGCAGTTACTGCACACGCTCCAGTTTGCTGCGAACGGTAACTGCACACGCTCAATATTTCTGTGAGTGAGCCCACACGATCCAATGTGCTGTGAACATTAACCATAACGCTCCAGTTTGCTGTGAACGGTAACTGCACACGTTCCATATTCATTGCATTATATATTCATACGCATTATATATATTAAAAAAAAACATCCGAACATTCGTGTCACGTGACACGAAGGTTGCCAGATCACTAATTTCTAAAAAAAAATGTTGCCAGATACTTTTTCCGAATTCTATAATGAACCATAATGTTCGGATTTTTTTGAACGACTGTACATTGGTACTCAAAATCAAAGGGTAATGCATAAATTCGTACAGAACTCGAAGTATATTTAAGGAAATGCAGTGAGATTTGGTAAAGAGGTTTATTGTTACCTTACAAATGTGGGTTGGGTTGGGTTGTTTTACCTCTGAGCGGCACTTTTTTGCATACCATGGACTAAATGGCCAGGTCACATGGACACCGAAGGCTCAGAGAAGGATAGGGGAGGGGACCCACTGAAACAGCTGTTGGGAGACAGATGGTAGCCTCCCGTCAAGGCCATACAGCGTGTTCTTTAACGTTGGGTTGTTTTACTTCTGAGCGGCACTTTTTTGCACACCATGGGCTAAATGGCCAGGTCACATGGACCCCGAAGGCTCAGAGAAGGTTGGGGGATGGGACCCACTGGAACAGCTGTTCGGAAACAGATGGTAATCTCCCGTCAAGGCCATCCAGCGTGTTCTTTAACGTGCACAGGGTATGGCTCTCCCGCATACGGGGCCACAGCTTAACGTCCCATCCGACGGACGGCGGCCTTTCCAAGCCCATCGGTGTCCCCTACTGACCGTGGGCAGGGCGGGGAATTTTTGGGAGATAAAGCTTACAAATGTGAATCAAGCAGAAGATATTCATAATCGTATAATGGACATGCGTTAGGATCGTAATCGTGCAATTGACATGAAGGAGCACTCCATTGAGCAATACTCAAAATCTTTACGACAGGCGGTATGCTAATATGGAGTATGATCACCCCTGAGAGTGGGGAGGGGGGGTGGCTCAGTTGGTAGCGCGCCAGGCTCGTAATCTGCAGTTCCCAGATTCGATTCCCAGCTGGGTCAGCGTTGAGATTTATCTCCCCAAAATTCCCCGCCCTGTCCACGGTCAGCAGAGGACACTGATGGGCTTGGAAAGACCACCGTCCGTCGGATGGGACGTTAAGCCGTGGCCCCGTGTGCGGGAGAGCCATACCCTGTGCACACTAAATAACACGCTGGATGGCCTTAACGGAAGATTACCATCTGTCTCCCAACAGCTGTTCCAGTGGGTTTCAGTGGTGTGCAAAAGAGTACCACTCAGAGGTGAGTATAACAGGCAAAGGATTTTGGTGAAGAGAAAAGTACAAGCAGTATAACAGGCAAGGGATCCCTAAACATTCTCTGAGCCTTTGGGATCTATGTGACCTGGCCATTTAGCCCATGGTGTGCAAAAAAGTGCCGTTCAGAGATAAAACAACCGAACGTTAAAGAACACACTAGATGGCCTTGACGGGAGGCTACCATCTGTCTCCCAACAGCTATTCCAGTGGGTCCCCTCCCTAAACCTTCTCTGAGCCTTTGGGGTCCTTGTGACCTGGCCATTTAGCCCATTGTGTGCAAAAAAGCGCCGCTCAGAGATAAAACAACCCAACGTTAAAGAACACACTAGATGGCCTTGACGGGATGCTACCATATGTCTCCCAACAGCTGTTCCAGTGGGTCCCGTCCCCCAACCTTCTCTGAGCCTTCGGGGTCCATGTGACCTGGCCATTTAGCCCATTGTGTGCAAAAGAGTACCACTCAGAGGTAAAACAACCCAACCGTTGCTAGAGAGCTAATAAATTGGTTTCCATAAATTAGGGAAAAATGTGAAAAATCGCGAAACTTCGCCAAAATATTGTGCGATCCTCACCAAACTTGTTCATGTAACCAGTAATGCCGAGTGAGCATATGGTATGCAATTTAGTCTAGGTTGCGTCAATTTGCGTAATCGGATAAGGGCATAAAAACGGAAGTTCTGGATTGGATCGCTATTTTGTGTTGTAAATGTGAGTAAAGAAATTGGAAATAGCCATTTTGTAGGAATGACCTCGAGACATCATTATAGTATAACAGGCAAAGGATTTGGTGAAGAGAAAAATACAAACAGTATAACAGCAAAGGATTTGGTGAAGAGAGAAATACAAGCAGTATAACAGGCAAAGGATTTTGGTGAAGAGAAAGGTACAAGCAGTATAACAGCAAAGGATTTGGTAAAGAGAGAAATACAAGCAGTATAACAGCAAAGGATTTTGTGAAGAGAGAAATACAAGCAGTATAACAGCAAAGGATTTTGTGAAGAGAGAAATACAAGCAGTATAACAGCAAAGGATTTGGTGAAGACAGAAATACAAGCAGTATAACAGCAAAGGATTTTGTGAAGAGAGAAATACAAGCAGTATAACAGCAAAGGATTTTGTGAAGAGAGAAATACAAGCAGTATAACAGCAAAGGATTTGGTGAAGACAGAAATACAAGCAGTATAACAGCAAAGGATTTTGTGAAGAGAGAAATACAAGCAGTATAACAGCAAAGGATTTGGTGAAGAGAGAAATACAAGCAGTATAACAGCAAAGGATTTGGTGAAGAGAGAAATACAAGCAGTATAACAGGCAAAGGATTTTGGTGAAGAGAAAGGTACAAGCAGTATAACAGCAAAGGATTTGGTAAAGAGAGAAATACAAGCAGTATAACAGCAAAGGATTTTGTGAAGAGAGAAATACAAGCAGTATAACAGCAAAGGATTTGGTGAAGAGAGAAATACAAGCAGTATAACAGCAAAGGATTTGGTGAAGAGAGAAATACAAGCAGTATAACAGCAAAGGATTTGGTGAAGACAGAAATACAAGCAGTATAACAGCAAAGGATTTTGTGAAGAGAGAAATACAAGCAGTATAACAGCAAAGGATTTTGTGAAGAGAGAAATACAAGCAGTATAACAGCAAAGGATTTGGTGAAGACAGAAATACAAGCAGTATAACAGCAAAGGATTTTGTGAAGAGAGAAATACAAGCAGTATAACAGCAAAGGATTTGGTGAAGAGAGAAATACAAGCAGTATAACAGCAAAGGATTTGGTGAAGAGAGAAATACAAGCAGTATAACAGGCAAAGGATTTTGGTGAAGAGAGAAATACAAGCAGTATAACAGCAAAGGATTTTGTGAAGAGAGAAATACAAGCAGTATAACAGCAAAGGATTTGGTGAAGAGAGAAATACAAGCAGTATAACAGGCAAAGGATTTTGGTGAAGAGAAAGGTACAAGCAGTATAACAGCAAAGGATTTGGTAAAGAGAGAAATACAAGCAGTATAACAGCAAAGGATTTTGTGAAGAGAGAAATACAAGCAGTATAACAGCAAAGGATTTTGTGAAGAGAGAAATACAAGCAGTATAACAGCAAAGGATTTGGTGAAGAGAGAAATACAAGCAGTATAACAGGCAAAGGATTTTGGTGAAGAGAAAGGTACAAGCAGTACAATCGGCGGCATATTTGGTGGGGAAAAAAGAAACACAGGCAATATAACCTACAGAACATTTGCTGAAGAGAGTAACACCAGCAGTATCATCGGCAGAACTTTTCCTGAAAAGAGGAACATATGCGGTATAATCGACAGAATATTTGCTGAGAAGTGCAAAGTAGTTAATCCACAGAATATTTATTGAGAGACAACTCGATTCTCAACGGTGTCTCTATTTAGAAGCCATTCCTTGCGATTCATGTGTCCTCGCTGTTTGAAGCGGGGGTGGCTCAGTCGGTAGCGCGCCAGGCTCGTAATCTGTAGTTCCCAGGTTCGAGTCCCAGCTGGGTCAGCGTTGAGATTTATCTCCCCAAAATTCCCCGCCCTGCCCGCGGTCAGTAGGGGACACCGATGGGCTTGGAAATGCCGCCGTTCGTCGAATGGGACGTTAAGCCGTGGCCCCGTGTGCGGGAGAGCCATACCCTGTGCACGTTAAAGAACACGCTGGATGGCCTTGACGGGAGGCTACCATCTGTCTCCCAACAGCTGTTCCAGTGGGTCCCCTCCCCCAACCTTCTCTGAGCCTTCGGGGTCCATGTAACCTGGCCATTTAGCCCATGGTGTGCAAAAAAGTGCCGCTCAGAGGTAAAACAACCCAACGTTAAAGAACACGCTGGATGAACATGACGGGAGGCTACCATCTGTCTCCCAACAGCTGTTCCAGTGGGTCCCCTCCCCCAACCTTCTCTGAGCCTTCGGGGTCCATGTGACCTGGCTATTTAGCCCATGGTGTACAAAAAAGTGCCGCGCCCAGGCAAAACTACACACCGTTAAAGATCACACTGGATGAACATGACGGGAGGCTACCATCTGTCTCGCAACAGCTGTTCCAGTGGGTCCCATCCCCCAACCTTATCTGAGCCTTCGGGGTCCATGTGACCTGGCCATTTAGCCCATGGTGTGCAAAAAAGTGCCGCTCAGAGGTAAAACAACCCAACGTTAAAGAACACGCTGGATGAACATGACCGGAGGCTATCATCCGTCTCCCAACAGCTGTTCCAGTGGGTCCCCTCCCCCAACCTTCTCTGAGCCTTCGGGGTCCATGTGACCTGGTTATTTAGCCCATGGTGTGCAAAAAAGTGCCGCTCAGAGGCAAAACAACCCAACGTTAAAGATCACACTGGATGACCATGACGGGAGGCTACCATCTGTCTCCCAATAGCTGTTCCAGTGGGTCCCCTCCCCCAACCTTCTCTGAGCCTTCGGGGTCCATGTGACCTGGCCATTTAGCCCATGGTGTGCAAAAAAGTGCCGCTCAGAGGTAAAACAACCCAACGTTAAAGAACACGCTGGATGAACATGACGGGAGGCTACCATCTGTCTCCCAACAGCTGTTCCAGTGGGTCCCATCCCCCAACCTTATCTGAGCCTTCGGGGTCCATGTGACCTGGCCATTTAGCCCATGGTGTGCAAGAAAGTGCCGCTCAGAGGTAAAACAACCCAACGTTAAAGAACACGCTGGATGAACATGACGGGAGGCTACCATCTGTCTCCCAACAGCTGTTCCAGTGGGTCCCCTCCCCCAACCTTCTCTGAGCCTTCGGGGTCCATGTGACCTGGTTATTTAGCCCATGGTGTGCAAAAAAGTGCCGCTCAGAGGCAAAACAACCCAACGTTAAAGATCACACTGGATGACCATGACGGGAGGCTACCATCTGTCTCCCAACAGCTGTTCCAGTGGGTCCCCTCCCCCAACCTTCTCTGAGCCTTCGGGGTCCATGTGACCTGGCCATTTAGCCCATGGTGTGCAAAAAAGTGCCGCTCAGAGGTAAAACAACCAAACCCAACCTAGCTGTTTCATTCATCCCCCCCCCCCCAAAAAAAAAAAAAAAAAAAAACTCCACTCGGAAGTATAATAACTCAATTCTCAACAAGGCTCATTGGACTTGGTCATTCCACGTCAAAAAAAATTGCTGAGATTAGAAACTTCCAATGCAACAGAGAATTGAGTGATAAAAATTAGTGATAAAAACTACTTACCTAAGAGATAGATCTCCATCACAGAAATATGTGAAAGCATTCGAGAGTACTCCTCCTGGACAGCAAGAGATGATGAGGACTCCTGTGGCATGCAATCCGCTCACAGAGATGCTCTGCATGAGGAGATAGGCCGACAGAGGCATCACTACAAATTGGCTCACCATTCCCACACAAATGCCAATTGGTCGCTTGATGTGGTCGAAAAGCTGCAAAATTGGAAGAAAAGATAGTCTTCATTACTCTGCATATAACACCGAACCTGATTTTTAGTCAATGGTGCATTCAGCTAACTAAAAAAAATTTGTTTTTTTTCACATTTATAATATATTGTTGCAAATTTTAAATGGATGTCACTGAGTGTGAGCATAATACGTATATTTACAATACAAATTACATTACAGTGTAAATCATTACAAAAATATGGATGAAATAACTTATAAACAAACTAACTGCCATCGTACATTAATTAATAACCCTTTTTCTACAGAGCATACAAGACCAGCTCTGTCTGTTTTACTAAACTACTACCTCTTCACTTTGTTGGTAGCGGGGCGGGGGTGGCTCAGTCAGTCGCGCGCCAAGCTCGTAATCTGTAGTTCCCAGGTTCGAGTCCCAGCTGGATCAGCGTTGAGATTTATCTCCGCAAAATTCCCCGCCCTGCCCACGGTCAGTAGGGGACACCGATGGGCTTGGAAAGGCCGCCATCCGTCGGATGGGACGTTAAGAAGTGGCACCGTGTGCGGGAGAGCCATACCCTGTGCACGTTAAAGAACAGGCTGGATGGCCTTGACGGGAGGCTACCATCTGTCTCCCAACTGCTGCTCCAGTGGTCCCCTCCCCCAACCTTCTCTGAGCTTTCGGGGTCCATGTGACCTGGCCATTTAGCCCATGGTGTGCAAAAAAGTGCCGCTCAGAGGTAAAACAACCCAACCCAACCTTTGTTGGTAAGTAGGAGACACCGATGACCGTCGGATGGGACGTTAAGCCGTAGCCTCGTGTGCGGGAGAGCATTACCCTGCACACGATAAAGAACACGTTGGATGGCCTTGACGGGAGGCTACCATCTGTCTCCTAACAGCTGTTCCAGTGGGTCAACTCCCCCAACCTTCTCTGAGCTTTCGGGGTCCATGTTACCTGGCCATTTAGCCCATGGTGTGCAAACACGTGCCGCTCAGAGGTAAAACAACCCAACTTCACTTTGTCTGTCATATCTCTTGAATACCTTCACTTCAGGCGTAAACAATCCTTCGTCTTTGATTAGATCACTAGATTTATCACAGCAGCAAAAAAAAACATTCACCCGTGCACACCCACATAAAGATATTTCTTGCTTTTACTTATTATGCACTGATTCTCCATCACGGAACTATCTAAACTACTATTCTCCTTCTAACCTTTTCCAAACATTTAAGACTAACTAAACCTCTTTTTTGACGTGCACAACTCCAACACACTGAAATTCTATTATTCTCTCTTTCAGGTCGGTTCTACATTCAGATTCGTTTCTTGTATAAATTTCACGCATAAGCGAATTCATATGAGAAAGTTCATGTCACGTTTTGTCATGAAGTCATTGCAGCGCGTTCATCTGTCGTAACAATATTAATTGGGTTGACTTATTTGTGACCAACACTATTTTTCACATATATATATAATAAATATATAATATATACTAAATGGCCAGGTCACAAGGAACCCAAAAAGTCAGAAGATTGGGAAAAGGGGATCCGCCGTACAGCTGTTAAGCAACAGTTGGATGCCTCACGTTAAGGATATATATCGTTTAATGTGCACCTAGATTTGAAATTTGTCCTAGATTTGAAAGGGGATATCGATGTGCTTCAAAAGGCAGCCGTCCGTCGAATGGGGCGCATCCGATGTCCGGAATGTCTCCGTTAAGCTGTGTACGGAAGAGCCATATCCCGGATCCGACAGATCCGGGTATGGCTCTCCCGTACACAGCTTAACGGGGAGGGAACCTGAGAGCTGCAGATTACGATCTTGGTGCACTGCCATCTGGAAGGGCCTGAACCTGGAAACTGCTGATTATGAACCTGGTAAGCTACCATCTGAATTGGCTCAAACCTGGGAACTGCAGATTACGAGCCTGGTGCGCTACCATCTGAATGGGCTCGAACCTGGGAACTGCTGATTACGAGCCTGGTGAGCTACCATCTGAATGGGCTCGAACCTGGGAACTGCAGATTACGAGCCTGGTGAGCTACCATCTGAATGGGCTCGAACCTGGGAACTGCAGATTACGAGCCTGGTGCGCTACCATCTGAATGGGCTCGAACCTGGGAACTGCTGATTACGAGCCTGGTGCGCTACCATCTGAATGGGCTCGAACCTGAGAACTGCTGATTACGAGCCTGGTGAGCTACCATCTGAATGGGCTCGAACCTGGGAACTGCAGATTACGAGCCTGGTGAGCTACCATCTGAATGGGCTCGAACCTGGGAACTGCAGATTACGAGCCTGGTGCGCTACCATCTGAATGGGCTCGAACCTGGGAACTGCTGATTACGAGCCTGGTGCGCTACCATCTGAATGGGCTCGAACCTGGGAACTGCAGATTACGAGCCTGGTGCGCTACCATCTGAATGGGCTCGAACCTGGGAACTGCTGATTACGAGCCTGGTGCGCTACCATCTGAATGGGCTCGAACCTGGGAACTGCTGATTACGAGCCTGGTGAGCTACCATCTGAATGGGCTCGAACCTGGGAACTGCAGATTACGAGCCTGGTGAGCTACCATCTGAATGGGCTCGAACCTGGGAACTGCAGATTACGAGCCTGGTGCGCTACCATCTGAATGGACTCGAACCTGGGAACTGCAGATTACGAGCCTGGTGCGCTACCATCTGAATTGGCTCAAACCTGGGAACTGCAGATTACGAGCCTGGTGAGCTACCATCTGAATGGGCTCGAACCTGGGAACTGCTGATTACGAGCCTGGTGCGCTACCATCTGAATGGGCTCGAACCTGGGAACTGCTGATTACGAGCCTGGTGAGCTACCATCTGAATGGGCTCGAACCTGGGAACTGCAGATTACGAGCCTGGTGAGCTACCATTTGAATGGGCTCGAACCTGGGAACTGCAGATTACGAGCCTGGTGCGCTACCATCTGAATGGGCTCGAACCTGGGAACTGCTGATTACGAGCCTGGTGCGCTACAATCTGAATTGGCTCAAACCTGGGAACTGCTGATTACGAGCCTGGTGCGCTACCATCTGAATGGGCTCGAACCTGGGAACTGCAGATTACGAGCCCGGTGATCTACCATCTGAATGGGCTCGAATCTGGGAACTGCAGATTACGAGCCTGGTGAGCAACCATCTGAATGGGCTCGAACCTGGGAACTGCAGATTACGAGCCCGGTGATCTACCATCTGAATGGGCTCGAACCTGGGAACTGCAGATTACGAGCCTGGTGAGCGACCATCTGAATGGGCTCGAACCTGGGAACTGCAGATTACGAGCCCAGTGATCTACCATCTGAATGGGCTCGAACCTGGGAACTGCAGATTACGAGCCCGGTGATCTACCATCTGAATGGGCTCGAATCTGGGAACTGCAGATTACGAGCCTGGTGAGCTACCATCAGAATGGGCTCGAACCTGGGAACTGCAGATTACGAGCATGATGCGCTACCATCTGAATGGGCTCAAACCTGGGAACTGCTGATTACGAGCCTGGTGAGCTACCATCTGAATGGGCTCGAACCTGGGAACTGCAGATTACGAGCATGGTGCACTACCATCTGAATGGGCTCGAACCTGGGAACTGCTGATTACGAGCCTGGTGCGCTACCATCTGAATGGGCTCGAACCTGGGAACTGCTGATTACGAGCCTGGTGCGCTACCATCTGAATGGGCTTGAACCTGGGAACTGCTGATTACGAGCCTGATGCGCTACCATCTGAATGGGCTCGAACCTGGGAACTGCTGATAACAAGCCTGGTGCGCTACCATCTAAATGGACTCGAACCTGGGAACTGCTAATTGCAAGCGTGGTGAGCTACCATTTGAATGGGCTCGAACCTGGGAACTGCAGATTACGAGCCTGGTGCACTATCATCTGAAAGGACTCGAACTGAGAACTGCAGATTACGAGCCTGGTGAGCTACCATCTGAATGGACTCGAACCTGGGAACTGCAGATTACGAGCCTGGTGAGCTACCATCTGAATGGACTCGAACCTGGGAACTGCAGATTACGAGCCTGGTGAGCTACCATCTGAATGGACTCGAACCTGGGAACTGCAGATTACGAGCCTGGTGAGCGACCATCTGAATGGACTCGAACCTGGGAACTGCAGATTACGAGCCTGGTGAGCTACCATCTGAATGGGCTCGAACCTGGGAACTGGAGATTACGAGCCTGGTGAGCTACCATCTGAATGGACTCGAACCTGGGAACTTCAGATTACGAGCCTGGTGAGCTACCATCTGAATGGGCTCGAACCTGGGAACTGTAGATTACGAGCGTGGTGAGCTACCATCTGAATGGGCTCAAACCTGGGTACTGCAGATTACAAGCCTGGTGCACTACCATCCGAATGGGCTCGAACCTGGGAACTGCTGATTATGAGCCTGGTGCGCTACTATCTGAATGCGCTCGAACCTGGGAACTGCAGATTACCAGCCTGATGCGCTACCAACTCAATACCAACATTGCAGCTTTGAGATTTTTTCTCCGCTATCCCCCTTGGTGAGAAAGGTAACACCGATGATATCCGAAATGCTGCCGACCATCGGATGGGGCTTAAAGCCGAGCCTGGTTGTTCCGGGGACTAAAACCCTAACCTCGTTAAACAACATGCTCGATGACCTTGAGGTGAAGCTACCATCTTTCTCCTAACAACCTCCACTTAGTCCCCTTCCTCCCCGCAAAATTCCCCGCCCTGCCCACTGTCAGTAGGGGACACCGATGGGCTTGGAAAGGCCGCCGTCCGTCGGATGGGACGTTAAGCCGTGGCCCCGTGTGCGGGAGAGCCATACCCTGTGCACGTTAAAGAACACGCTGGATGGCCTTGACGGGAGGCTACCATCTGTCTGCCAACAGCTGTTCCAGTGGGTCCCCTCCCCCAACCTTCTCTGAGCCTTCGGGGTCCATGTGACCTAGCCATTTAGCCCATGGTGTGCAAAAAAGTGCCGCTTACAGGTAAAATAACCCAACCCCTTCCTCCAAACTTCTGTGGGGCGTGGTGGCTCAGTCGGTAGCGCGCCAGGCTCGTAATCTGTCGCACGGTCAGTAGGGGACACCGATGGGCTAGGAAAGGCCGTCGTCCGTCGGATGGGACGTTAAGCCGTGTTCCCGTGTGTGGGAGAGCCATACCCTGTGCACGTTAAAGAACACGCTGGATGGTCTTGATGGGAGTCTACCATCTGTCTCCCAATAGCTGTTCCAGTGGGTCCCCTTCCAGAATATTCTCTGAGCCTTCGGGATCCATGTGACCTGGCCATTTAGCCCATGGTGTGCAAAAAAGTGCCGCTCAGAGGTAAAACAACCCAACCCAAACTTCTGTGAATACTTAAGGAATTGGTGAACTGGCTATTTAGCCCATTGTGTGCAAAAAATATCGCTCATATGTAAAACAATCCAAAATATACGTTACACAGTAATGGCATAATGCTTTTTGTTTCATAGTGTATGTACACCAAAGAAAGCAAAAAAGAACAGAGATTAATCTTAATTTATCGAAAGAGAAATCTTACCTCTGAGCACGTGATTTCGCATCCCATGGACAGCATGATAACTATTAGAATGGCAATAAGCAAGCAATCAATGGCAAATTTCAATATCAAATTTCGGGAAAGAACATCATTTTCAAACTGAGAAGTAAAGTTAAAAAATTCTGTCGCATTAAAGTCTTGCTGAACGATAATTTCATATCCTGTTGTATCGACAATGAAGGGGAATGCCATTTCCGTCTATTCTTTGCCTTGCTAACTCTTAGCTAAAAAATCAAAAGATGCATCGCCTGCCAATATCGTAAATTATCGTTATTATATCTGATCCTTCTTTGTAGATCACGTGGCGAAATTGTGCCAATAACGTTGATGAGAAAATCCCATTCGTTGAAAGACGCTTTACGCATAACACTTGATAAGGGATCTAATTTATGGAGTAGTAGTATACGAAGAGTGTAAATTATTTTTGTGCATGCCGTTAGAAAAGGGAGTTGGTTTGTTTCAGAAAATGTTAAATTCATGGAGTAACTAGTAAAAAGGAATAATCATGTTTTACAGTTTAATCTAGTCAAACTAACATTTGTAAAGGGTTGGGTTTGGTTGTTTTACCTCTGAGCGGCATGTTTTGCACACAATGGTCCAAATGACCAAGGGGCGGGGGTGGCTCAGTCGGTAGCGCGCCAGGCTCGTAATCTGTAGTTTCCAGGTTCGAGTCCCAGCTGGGTCAGCTTTGAGATTTACCTCCGAAAAATTTCCCCGCCCTGTCCACGGTCAGTAGGGGACACCGATGGGCTTGGAAAGGCCGCCGTCCGTCGGATGGACGTTAAGCCGTGGCCCCGTGTGCGGGAGAGCCATATCCTTGCATGTTAAAGAACACGCTGGATGGCCTTGACGGGAGGCTACCATCTGTCTCCCAACAGCTGTTCCAGTGGGTCCCCTCCCCCAACCTTCTCTGAACCTTCGAGGTCCATGTGACCTGGCCATTTAGTCCATGGTGTGCAAAAAAGTGCCGCTCAGAGGTAAAACAACCCAACGTTAAAGAACACGCTGGATGGCCTTGACGGGAGGCTACCATCTGTCTCCCAACAGCTATTCCAGTGGGTTCCCTCCCCCAACCTTCTCTGAGCCTTCGGGTCCTTGTGGCCTGGCCATTTAGCCCATGGTGTGCAAAAAAGTGCCGCTCAGAGGTAAAACAATCCAATCCAATCCAAATGACTAGATCACAAGGACCCCGAAAGCTCAGAGAAGGTTGGGGGAAGGACCCAATTGGAACAGCTGTCAGGGACACAGATGGTAGCCTCTCGTCAAGGCCATCCAGCGTGTTCTTTAGCCTGCACACACCCTGTGCTTTACGCATAACACTTGATAACGCAGACAGAGCCACGGGTTTACGTCCCACCAGACGGATGGAGGCATTTCCAAACCCATCGGTGTCTCCTACTGACCGTGGTAGAGCTGGAAGTTTTCCGGAGACAAAGCTCAGGGTTGAGCCAGGTGGGACTCGAACCTGGGAACTTCAGATTACGAGCCTGGTGCGCTACTGACTGAACCAACCCCGCTCCAACATTTGTAAAGAATTTTAGCTTCGAACTAGACATGAAATTTTACTCAATGGTAGAATAGTCACTTATCCAAATTTCGCCTGGGTTGGATTGTTTTCCCTTTCAGAGGCACTTTTTGCACACAATGGGTTAAATGTCCAGGTTACAAGGACCCCCGACGGTTCAGAGAATCCTCGCGGAGGGGACCCATTGAAACAGTTGTTGGGAGACAGATGATAGACTCCCGTCAAGGATATTCAGTGTGTTCTTTAACGTGCACAGGATAGGCTCTCCCGCACACGGCACCACGGCTTAACATCCCATTTCGATGGACGGCGGCCTTTACAACTCATCGGTGTCCCCTACTGACCGTGGGCACGGCGGGGAGTTATGCGTAGATAAATCTCAACACTGACCCAGCGGGACTCAAACCTGGGAACTGCAGATTACGAGCCTGTCGCGCTACCGACTGAGCCACCCCCGCCCATCCAAATTCTGTCTGAAACCTCGAGACGACGGTTGGTCCAGTCAGAAAGTGAATCAGATTCGTAATCCTCATTTACTGGGTTCGAATGCCATCTGATCCAACGTTTCTATTTTTATCCGCTAATCTCCAACCCTTTCCACGGTCCGAAAAGAGGACAATAAAGGACCGTCCGTCGTGTAGGACGTTATGCCGCGGCTCCATGTGTAAAATAACCATGCTCTGCGCACTTACCCAATGCTGGATCGACTTAATAAGAGGCTTCAATCCATTTCTAATAATAGTTGCATACAGGACTGAATCTAGGGTGTGGGGGGGTCAAGGGGGGGCACCTCACTCTCTTTTGAGAATGCTAGTAAGGGCAATGGAGAACAAAAATGATTAAACTTGTAAATATTTTCAGGAAACTTTTGAAAAGGTTTTCAAAAGTCAGAGGTTTTCAAAATTTGCGTTTCAGGAAACGCTACACTGGAATAAAAATTCGGTCTCATCTGCAACTTCCTTTATTTTTTTCGAGACCAAGGCTTCGCTATCAGGTGGGTTCCCCTCTCCCAGTTTTCTCTGATCCCTTGGGGTCCTTATAACCTGGCCATTTAACACATTACGTGCAAAAGAAGTGAGCTAAGAGGTGAAACAAACGATTGGGTCCCCATCTCCCAACCTTCGCTAAGCACTTTGGCTCCTTTTGACCTGGCACATCGCGTGCAGAGAAGTGGCGCTCAAAGGTGAAACAAATTAGAGAGTCCTTTTCTCCGAACACTGACTGAGCACTTGGGGTGTTTATGACCTGACATTTAGGCCATTGTGCACAAAAAGGACCTCTCAGAAGTCAGATAATCCAGTGGGTCCCATTCTCTCAAAGTCCTCTTTGCACGGGGCGGGGGGTGGCTCAGTCGGTAGCGCGCCAGGCTCGTAATCTGTAGTTCCCAGGTTCGAGTCCCAGCTGGGTCAGCGTTGAGATTTATCTCCGCAAAATTCCCCGTCCTGCCCACGGTCAGTAGGGGACACCGATGGGCTTGGAAAGGCCGCCGTCCGTCGGATGGGACGTTAAGCCGTGGCCCCGTGTGTGGGAGAGCCATACCCTGTGCACGTTAAAGAACACGCTGGATGGCCTTGACGGGAGGCTACCATCTGTCTCCCAACAGCTGTTCCAGTGGGTCCCCTCCCCCAACCTTCTCTGAGCCTTCAGGGTCCATGTGACCTGGCCATTTAGCCCATGTTGTGCAAAAAAGTGCCGCTCAGAGGTAAATAAACCCAACGTTAAAGAACACGCTGGATGGCTTTGACGGGAGGCTACCATCTGTCTCCCAACAGCTGTTCCAATGGGTCCCCTCCCCCAACCTTCTCTGAGCCTTCGGGGTCCATGTGACCTGGCCATTTAGCCCATGGTGTGCAAAAAAGTGCCGCTCAGAGGTAAAACAACCCAACCCAACCCTCTTCGCACTGGGAGTCCTTAGGACCTGGCCATTTAGCTCAATGCATGCAAAAAGTGCCTCTCAGGAGTAAAACAACCTAATGGATTCTTTTCTCCCAAAATTCTATTAGCCATTGGGGTCCTTGCAACCTAACCATTTAGCACATTACGTGCAAAGAAGTGGTGCTCAGGAAAGAAACAACCCATGAGTCCCCTTCTCCCAACATTCTCTGAGCACTTGGAGTCCTTATGACATGGCAATTTAGCTGATTGCAATGCAAAACGTTCCGCTCAGGAGTAAAACAACTCGGCTGGTTCTCTTCTCCCAACATTCTGTTAGCCCTTGGGGTCATTATGACCTGACCATTTAGCACATTGCTTGCAAAGAAGCAAATTAGTTGATCCTTTTTTTTTTCCGCACATTTTCTGAGCACTTGGAGTCCTTATGCCCTGGCTATTTATACCATTATGTGGAAAAAGCGCCGCTCAGAGATAAACAACCAAGTGGGTCTCCCTTCCCCCAACATTCTCTTAGCATTTGGAGTCTTTATGATCTTGGAGGAGCGGACCCACTGGAAGAGCTGTTTTGCTCATTGCATGCAAAACATTCCGCTCAGAAGTAAAACAACTCAGTGGGTCCCCCTTCTCCCAACCTTCTGTTAGCCTTTGGGGTCCTTATAACCTGGCCATTTAGCACATTGCGTGGAAAGAAGTCCATGCAATGTCTAATTGGTCCTTTTCTCCCAACATTCTCTTAGCACTTCGAGCCCTTATGACTTGCTCACTTAGCCCATTGTGTAAAAATAAAGTGCAGCGCAGGGACAAAATACCTCAGTGGATCCTTTTCTTCGACACTTCTCTGAACAGTTCGAGTCCCTCTGACCTGAATAAATAATAAAGTGCAGCGCAGGGACAAAATACCTCAGTGGATCCTTTTCTTCGACACTTCTCTGAACAGTTCGAGTCCCTCTGACCTGAATAAATAATAAAGTGCAGCGCAGGGACAAAATACCTCAGTGGATCCTTTTCTTCGACACTTCTCTGAACAGTTCGAGTCCCTCTGACCTGAATAAATAATAAAGTGCAGCGCAGGGACAAAATACCTCAGTGGATCCTTTTCTTCGACACTTCTCTGAACAGTTCGAGTCCCTCTGACCTGAATAAATAATAAAGTGCAGCGCAGGGACAAAATACCTCAGTGGATCCTTTTCTTAGACACTTCTCTGAACAGTTCGAGTCCCTCTGACCTGAATAAATAATAAAGTGCAGCGCAGGGACAAAATACCTCAGTGGATCCTTTTCTTAGACACTTCTCTGAACAGTTCGAGTCCCTCTGACCTGAATAAATAATAAAGTGCAGCGCAGGGACAAAATACCTCAATGGATCCTTTTCTTCGACACTTCTCTGAACAGTTCGAGTCCCTCTGACCTGAATAAATAATAAAGTGCAGCGCAGGGACAAAATACCTCAGTGGATCCTTTTCTTCGACACTTCCCTGAACAGTTCGAGTCCCTCTGACCTGAATAAATAATAAAGTGCAGCGCAGGGACAAAATACCTCAGTGGATCCTTTTCTTCGACACTTCTCTGAACTGTTCGAGTCCCTCTGACCTGAATAAATAATAAAGTGCAGCGCAGGGACAAAATACCTCAGTGGATCCTTTTCTTCGACACTTCTCTGAACAGTTTGAGTCCTTCTGACCTGAATAAATAATAAAGTGAAGCGCAGGGACAGAATACCTCAGTGGATCCTTTTCTTCGACACTTCTCTGAACAGTTCGAGTCCCTCTGACCTGAATAAATAATAAAGTGCAGCGCAGGGACAAAATACCTCAGTGGATCCTTTTCTTCGACACTTCTCTGAACAGTTCGAGTCCCTCTGACCTGAATAAATAATAAAGTGCAGCGCAGGGACAAAATACCTCAGTGGATCCTTTTCTTCGACACTTCTCTGAACAGTTCGAGTCCCTCTGACCTGAATAAATAATAAAGTGCAGCGCAGGGACAAAATACCTCAGTGGATCCTTTTCTTCGACACTTCTCTGAACAGTTCGAGTCCCTCTGACCTGAATAAATAATAAAGTCAGCGCAGGGACAAAATATCTCAGTGGATCCTTTTCTTCGACACTTCTCTGAACAGTTCGAGTCCCTCTGACCTGAATAAATAATAAAGTGCTGCGCAGGGACAAAATATCTCAGTGGATCCTTTTCTTCGACACTTCTCTGAACAGTTCGAGTCCCTCTGACCTGAATAAATAATAAAGTGCAGCGCAGGGACAAAATACCTCAGTGGATCCTTTTCTTCGACACTTCTCTGAACAGTTCGAGTCCCTCTGACCTGAATAAATAATAAAGTGCAGCGCAGGGACAAAATACCTCAGTGGATCCTTTTCTTCGACACTTCTCTGAACAGTTCGAGTCCCTCTGACCTGAATAAATAATAAAGTGCAGCGCAGGGACAAAATACCTCAGTGGATCCTTTTCTTCGACACTTCCCTGAACAGTTCGAGTCCCTCTGACCTGAATAAATAATAAAGTGCAGCGCAGGGACAAAATACCTCAGTGGATCCTTTTCTTCGACACTTCTCTGAACAGTTCGAGTCCCTCTGACCTGAATAAATAATAAAGTGCAGCGCAGGGACAAAATACCTCAGTGGATCCTTTTCTTCGACACTTCTCTGAACAGTTCGAATCCCTCTGACCTGAATAAATAATAAAGTGCTGCGCAGGGACAAAATACCTCAGTGGATCCTTTTCTTCGACACTTCTCTGAACAGTTCGAGTCCCTCTGACCTGAATAAATAATAAAGTGCAGCGCAGGGACAAAATACCTCAGTGGATCCTTTTCTTCGACACTTCTCTGAACAGTTCGAGTCCCTCTGACCTGAATAAATAATAAAGTGCAGCGCAGGGACAAAATACCTCAGTGGATCCTTTTCTTCGACACTTCTCTGAACAGTTCGAGTCCCTCTGACCTGAATAAATAATAAAGTGCAGCGCAGGGACAAAATACCCCAGTGGATCCTTTTCTTCGACACTTCTCTGAACAGTTCGAGTCCCTCTGACCTGAATAAATAATAAAGTGCAGCGCAGGGACAAAATACCTCAGTGGATCCTTTTCTTCGACACTTCTCTGAACAGTTCGAGTCCCTCTGACCTGAATAAATAATAAAGTGCAGCGCAGGGACAAAATACCTCAGTGGATCCTTTTTTTCGACACTTCTCTGAACTGTTCGAGTCCCTCTGACCTGAATATTTAGCCTATTGTGTGCAAAAAGTGCCGTTCACAAGTAAAACAATCCCATGGGTTTCCTTTTCCCAATCTTCTGTTAGCCTTTGGGGTCCTTATAACCTGTCTATTTAGCACACAATTGCGTGGAAAGAAGTGATGCTCAGAGATAAAACTTTGGTCCTTTTCTCCTAACATTCTCTTAGCCTTTGGAGTCCTTTGACATCGACATTTAGTCCATTGTATGCAAAAAGGTTCGCTCGGAAGTAAAACAACTCACTGCGTTCCCTTCTTTGAATCTTCTCTGAGCATTTGAGTTCCTATGACCTGGCCATTTACCCCATTATGTAGAAAAAGTAACTCTTAGAAGTAAAACAACCCAGTTAGTTCTCTTCTCACAACCTTCTCTGAACCCTTGAAGTCCTTAATGACCTTGTCGACTGTCATCTGCTGGACTGTTTGATAATCTTCCTAATCTTTTGTTTATCGGAAAACTTCCAACTACCACCATTTTTATTAAAAAAATTTTCTCAACAATTCAGAATATGTATTTACCTTCGTATTTAATAAGAAATATTCATACCGTCCTATCAGCATGCTGTCTTCAATTAGTAAGTTTTTTTAAAAAATTTTGCCCAATCGTATTGATGACTTTCTTGGCTGCCACCCTATTATTCTCCCTGAGATCCAGTTTGGTTTCAGGCGGAATCGATCCACCCAACACCAGATCCTTATGGTGGTGGAGAAAGTCGCAGAATCTGTTAACACAAAGGAGTCCTCTGCAGCCGTCTTCCTGGACGTGGCCAAAGTCTTTGACCGTGTGTGGTTGGACGGCCTTTTAAACAAGCTTAAACAAGCAGAAGTGCCATCTGGACTCATCTGCTTGATCCAATCATATCTCTACAATAGAACATTTCAAATACAAATTAAATCTGCCATGACAACAAGAAGAGTCATCTCTGCGGGTGTGCCTCAGGGCTCCCTTTTGGGTCCTACACTCTTCTCTTTATACTTATGCGATTTACATTCCTTTGATCGTATTCATCTTGCACTTGACGCAGATGACCTTGCCTTACTATCTCCCTCCCTCGGTCCTGCTATCGCTGTGAAGTTGGGTTGTTTTACCTCTGAGCTGCACTTTTTGCACACAATGGGCTAAATGGCCAGGTCACATGGACCCCGAAGGCTCAAAGAAGGTTGGGGGAGGGGACCCACTGGAACAGCTGTTGGGAGACAGATGGTAGCCTCCCGTCAAGGCCATCCAGCGTGTTCTTTAACGTGCACAGGGTATGGCTCTCCCGCACACGGGGCCACGGCTTAACGTCCCATCCGACGGACGGCGGCCTTTCTAAGCCCATCGGTGTCCCCTACTGACCGTGGGCAGGGCGGGGAATTTTTGCGGAGATAAATCTCAACGCTGACCCAGCTGGGACTCGAACCTGGGAACTACAGATTACGAGCCTGGCGCGCTACCGACTAAGCCACCCCCGCCCTCGCTGTGAAGAGGCTGCAGCGTAGCATGACCGAGCTCTGCACATGGTACGAAAAATGGAAGATAAAGATTAACTCTGACAAGAGTTCTGCCATTTTTTTTTACTGGAAAACGAATTATGAATCCCACTTGCCTCCATTTACAAGATATTCCCATTGATTGGTGTGATTCAGTCAAATATCTTGGGGTTGTTCTACATAAGGGGTTAAAGTGGGACTATCAAATAAATAGTATAGTCTCCAAAGTCAATTCATTGAGGGGCCAGCTAGGCCCACTATAAAAATAAAAAATAAATACCCCCTCAAGCAGCTGCTTGCCACAGAGGTCTGACAGGAGACTGTCAGTTTATATGACATAGTAGAAGGATCTGAGAGGATGGCAGGACCTCAGCAGAAAAACGACACCACACACATCTATGCCTTAACCCTTGGGCTCGAACCCAGGTCCCTTAGATCAGTAGCCAAGCGCCACTCCTTAGGAGAAATTCCATTTTAATGATTGATCATAAGCTTTTACTCTATGATATGATCATCAGACCGGTGATTCTCTATGCTTCACCCATATGGGCGAATACTACACCCACCAATATTCGTAAGATTCAGGTCTTACAGAACAAGATTTTGAGAACTGCAGTCGATGCCCCCTGGTTTGTCACTAACAGACAATTCCATAAAGACCTGGGAAACCATATATATACGTATATAAAACGCACCTCAAAAAGATTTTTTGAGGCTGTAAGCAATAATCCCAATGAGATTATTTCTTCTCTGATTCTTTACGATCATACTGTTTTGAACAAGTACAAGAGGCCTAAAACGGTAGCGTTCTCTGAGGAGACCTACCCGTTTTAGGTTTCTTGTACAAATTTACTGCTATTTTTAGCTTTTCATATGTTTGCCTTTAGGGGCCCACCTAAGGGTGGTTTACTAATATATTTAAAAATTTATTCATGCCAAATAGGCAATATCTTTATGATGGAGATGGTTAGGGGTAAAATTATTACCCGGTACATCGAATATGATTATACAATCTACGTTCTACGAAATATTCAAAGTAGTTTGGAGTAGAAACATTAGATTTGGGAAACGTGGGAGTTAATGTTATGTTAATGGGAAGCTAATATTGAAGAATTTTTAATTTAAAAGAATTTTTGTTTCTTTTTAAAAAATGTATTCGCAGATAATGATCTCAATCAAATATATCAATATCTCGATTTCCAAAAATATTAAATGAGTATTTAATGAGTTAAGGGTTGGGGTGTTTTACCTCTGAGCGGCACTTTTTTGCACACTATGGGCTAAATGGCCAGGTCACATGGACCCCGAAGGCTCAGAGAAGGTTGGGGGAGGGGACCCACTGGAACAGCTGTTGGGAGACAGATGGTAGCCTCCCGTCAAGGCCATCCAGCGTGTTCTTTAACGCTGGATTGTTTTACCTCTGAGCGGCACTTTTTTGCACACTATGGGCTAAATGGCCAGGTCACATGGACCCCGAAGGCTCAGAGAAGGTTGGGGGAGGGGACCCACTGGAACAGCTGTTGGGAGACAGATGGTAGCCTCCCGTCAAGGCCATCCAGCGTGTTCTTTAACGTGCACAGGGTATGTCTCTCCGGTACACGGGGCCACGGCTTAACGTCCCATCCGACGGACGGCGGCCTTTCCAAGCCCATCGGTGTCCCCTACTGACCGTAGGCAGGGCGGGGAATTTTGCGGAGATAAATCTCAACGCTGACCCAGCTGGGACTCGAACCTGGGAACTACAGATTACGAGCCTGGCGCGCTACCGACTGAGCCACCCCCGCCCCTAATGAGTTAAGGAAGTCTCTCTATAAATCAGTGGAGAAACACACTATTTGTTTATTGTATTTTTTAACTTGCACTGCACACGGTCAGTAGGGGACACCGAAGGTCTGTGGAAAGAACGCCGTCCTTCGTATAGGACGTTAAGCCGTGCCACATTTGCGGGAAAGCCATACCATGTGCATGTAAAAGAACGTGCTGGATGGCCTTGACGGGAGGCTACCATCTGTTTTCCTACAGATGTTCCAGTGGGTCCCCTCCCCCAACTTTCTCTGAGCCTTCGGGGTCCTTGTGATCTGTCCATTTTGCCCATGGTGTGCAAAAAAGTGCCTCCCAGAGGAAAAACAACACAACGTTAAAGAACACGCTGGATGGTCTTGACGGAAGGATATCATCTGTCTCCCAACAGCTATTCCAGTGGGTCCCCTCCCCCAACCTTCTCTGAGCCTTCGGGGTCCTTGTGATCTGTCCATTTAGCCAATGGTGTGCAAAAAAGTGCCTCTCAGAGGTAAAACAAACCAACGTTAAAGAACACGCTGGATTGCCTTGACGGGAGGCTACTATCTGTCTCCCAACAGCTATTCCAGTGGGTCCCCTGCCCCAACCTTCTCTTAGCCTTCGGGGTCCTTGTGATCTGTCCATTTAGCCCATGGTGTGCAAAAATGTGCCTCTCAGAGGTAAAACAAACCAACCTTAAAGAACATGCTGGATTGCCTTGACGGGAGGCTACTATCTGTCTCCCAACAGCTATTCCAGTGGGTCCCATCCCCCAACCTACTCTGAGCCTTCGGGGTCCTTGTAATCTGTCCATTTAGCACATGATGTGCAGAAAAGTGCCTCTCAGAGGTAAAAAAACCCAACGTTAAAGAACACGTTGGATTGCCTTGACGGAAGGCTACCATCTGTCTTCCAACAGCTATTCCAGTGGGTCTCCTCCCCCCAACCTTCTCTGAGCCTTCGGAATCCTTGCGATCTGTCCATTTAGCCCATGGTGTGCAAAAAAGTGCCTCTCAGAGGTAAAACAACCCAACGTTAAAGAACACGCTGGATGGTCTTGACGGAACGCTACCATCTGTCTCCCAACAGCTATTCCAGTGGGTCCCCTCCCCCAACCTTCTCTGAGCTTCGGGGTCCTTGTGATCTGTCCATTTAGCCCATGGTGTGCAAAAAAGTGCCTCCCAGAGGTAAAACAACCCAACGTTAAAGAACACGCTGGATGGTCTTGACGGAAGGCTACCATCTGTCTCCCAACAGCTATTCCAGTGGGTTCCCTCCCCCAACCTTCTCTGAGCCTTCGGGGTCCTTGTGATCTGTCCATTTAGCCCATGGTTTGCAAAAAAGTGCCTCTTAGAGGTAAAACAACCCAACGTTAAAGAACACGCTGGATGGTCTTGACGGAAGGCTACCATCTGTCTCCCAACAGCTATTCCAGTGGGTCCCCTCCCCCAACCTTCTCTGAGCCTTCGGGGTCCTTGTGATCTGTCCATTTAGCCCATGATGTGCAAAAAAGTGCCTCTCAGAGGTAAAACAACCCAACGTTAAAGAACACGTTGGATTGCCTTGACGGGAGGCTACTATCTGTCTCCCAACAGCTATTCCAGTGGGTCCCCTCCCCCAACCTTCTCTGAGCCTACGGGGTCCTTGTGATCTGTCCATTTTGGCCCATGGTGTGCAAAAAAATGTCTCTCAGAGGTAAAACAACCCAACGTTAAAGAACACGCTGTATCGTCTTGACGGAAGGCTACCATCTGTCTCTCAACAGCTATTCCAGTGGGTCCCCTCCCCCAACCTTCTTTGAGCCTTCGGGGTCCTTGTGATCTGTCCATTTAGCCCATGGTGTGCAAAAAAGTTCCGCTCAGAGGTAAAACAACCAACGTTAAAAAACACGCTGGATTGCCTTGACGGGAGGCTACTATCTGTCTCCCAACAGCTATTCCAGTGGGTCCCCTCCCCCAACCTTCTCTGAGCCTTCGGGGTCCTTGTGATCTGTCCATTTAGCCCATGGTGTACAAAAAAGTGCCGCTCAGAGGTAAAACAACCCACCCTTTAGCAAACAGCAAAGTAAGGAACACTATTACACAGTAATTATAGACACTATTTTATAACGGATAATATATATATTAACGGACTTTATATATATTTTTAAATTTATTGACTCTAGCAAGCAACAGCATACTGAGGGAGATTATTGGTTTATTTCGTCTCTAGAAAGCTGGAGAGTTGTGTTGTTTTACCTCTGAGCGGCACATTTTGCACCCAAAGGTCTATGTCTTTTGCACACAAGGACCCCGAAGGCTCAGAGAAGGTTAGGGGAAGGACCCACTGGAACAGCTGTTGGGAGACAGATGGTAGTCTCCCGTCAAGGCCATCCAGCGTGTTCTTTAGCCTGCACAGGGTATGGCTCTCCCGCACATAGAGCCACGGGTTTACGTCCCATCCGACGGACGGAGGCATTTCCAAACCCATCGGTGTCTCCTAATGACCGTGAGTAGGGCTGAAAGTTTTCCGTAGACAAAACTGAAGGTTGAACCAGCTGGGACTCGAACCTGGGAACTTCAGATTACGAACCTGGCGTACGGACTAAGCCATCGCTGCTCCCCGCCCCCATCAAGAACATCCACTGTGTTTCTAACGTGCACAGGGGGGATATAGCTCTTCTACATGCACACGGGAGCTTCAACTTAATTTCGCATACGACTCCCGTTACAACCCCACACCACCCAAACACGCACCATCGGTATATGAAAATAGCAGCATCATTGACTTTTAAACACATTGCATAAAAAAAAGTGTCATTTGTGCCATTAGTTTTGTTTTTACCTGTTTCATCACGTATAAGCAGACATCATTTCTACATAATTTTACACCATCGGACATTTCACTGTTTAGGTCGATGCAACCAGCTACCGTCAAAGTCATTATGCAAAGATTACTTAAAATAGAAATGCATGTTGTTTGTTTATTGTCTTAGCAAGCAGTGAACACACACTGTTAATTACGTCGACAGCAAACAGTAAATTTAGGCAATAAAGATTTGAATAAGGTTTCCCAATTAAATAAAATTTCACCTGAACAGGAAAATTACAAATGATATTTTACATGGAAGATTTTGTAGTTTTTTTTTTTTAATCTATTTTAGTACCAGACATAACATATAGGGCGAAAATATAATTATAAAAAAAAGACAGTTTTGTATTAAGAATCAGCTACACAAATTTGAGATTGTTTCAGCTGGAACTTTCAGAGATTGTTTGAGTTTGTAATCAACTACACAAGTTTGGGTCAACCGTAACCGTCGAGAGTCAAGGTCATTTCACTGATGACGTCATATGTTCTGACGTCAGCATTCGTGGATCTAGCATCTTGACACCCCGTAGCTATGTTTATTGGCTGGATTTTTTAATGTTGTGTTATCTTCAAAGTGGTGCTTTATTTTTCTGTGATTAAGTTTTTACTTGTGAGTCATATTGTGAGTTTTTGAAGAAATGCCTCATCCTTGTTATGTTCCTGGCTGTAGAGGAAACGTGCGCGTTTACAGTTTTCCCCAGGATGAAGAGTTGTGCAGAAAATGGCTTCTAGCAATAAGAAGAGAAAACTTCACAGTAACAAAATTTAGCAAGGTATGGCAATTTTTTTTTCGCCTTTTTATAATAGCAAGTATATTTGTGATAAAATTTTGAGATTGCTGAAATCGTAGCAAAATTGCAATATTTGGCAAGGGTATATAAAATGAGTCTGTAAATGGTAGCTAGGTAGTCACTGGAAGGAGAGCTATGCACCAATCCCCTGTGATGATGCATAGAACCGGCCAGGCATAGCACCTAATGTCCGACCCCGCCTTCTCGTGGTGCGGACCGTTAGTAACTTTCAAAAGAGATACTCTCTTGTGGAAGTGAACGGAAGGGGAGGGCTGCCAGATTAGTGTGGCCTACTGATCTGGACAACTGTGGCTATTTTTCTTTTTTTCTACCCTGCTGAGGAGTGGTCAACCACACAGGGTCCTGGTGCAGACCATATAAACCAACTGGACTGGATAGATATATGGCTCTGAGCTTGATTATGGATCCTGATTTTGTTGCACTGGTAAGCTTCTGTGGAGGGAAAATCTTCCGCTGTGTTTTCTGTTTGTTTGTGGGTTGACAGCCCCAAGTGAATAGATTCACAGGATATGTTTATCAGCTGGTGGATAATCCTGAGCAGAAGTCATCGCAGGCACCTGAACTCTTTGCTTCTATTGGCATCGTCAAATTCTACATTGGAGGAAGTCTTCCAGTGTAGATGGCTTCAGCCTTTAGTAGTGGGGGAACGGGTCTTTACCCCATGTCTGCGATTAGGGGGCTGTTTGATATTGTCGGCATTCCCTCTCTCAATAAACATAGTTTCTTTAAACATCCCACTAACCGTTTTCTCTCCATAGGTAGTTGGAATGTGAGGACTCTGCACAGAGCTCTTTCTCTTGATGTCCTCACACAAGAATTCCATCGTTATAATTTAGATATTCTCGGCTTGCAAGAGACCAGATGGACAGATAAAGGTCAGATTCTTAAAAATAATCTTAAATTTTCCTTTTCAGGGAGGGACGACAATAAGCATCACTAAGGCGTGGGTCTGCTTCTCAGCAGACACGCTAGTGATGCTCTTCTAGGATATGAGTGCATTAATGAAAGGTTTCTTACAGCAAAATTTCAGACAGGCGTTAAAGACTTGAATGTTATCTGCTGTTATGCCCTCACTGAGGATGCCGATGAGAATGAGAAGGATAGGTTTTATGAATAACTTCAGGATATTTTGAATTCTGTCAAGAAAGGAGATATTACCCTTGTTCTTGGTGACTTCAATGCCAAAGTTGGTACTGACTCTGACCTTTGGGGAGGAGTAATAGGCCCTTTTGGTATTGGTAGCTGCAATGGCAATGGGCAACGTCTCCTACAGGTAAGTAAACTCAATGAATTCAGAATAACTAACACTTATTACAAACACCGCGACATACATAAGCACACATGGGTTTCACTTGATGGACTGCATAAGAATATGATTGATTACATATTAATTAACAGCAAATGGGCTAGTTCTGTTAGGAATACCAGGGCATATAGGGCAGCTGAAATTGGATCTGACCATTACCTTGTTAAAAGTGTGTTGCAACTTAAACTTAAAAAGTGTTGTGCTAGGGTTAAAAAATTTACTTTTAATACTGAAGCTCTGAAAGACCCAGTTATAGCCAAAGCTTACCACGATAGGTTACTTAGTCATTATGACAGTCATGGTTTGCTTACTACTGAAGTTGAGGAAGAATGGGATCATTTTAAACAGGCTTTTTTGGACACTAACAGTACTCTTTTAGGAAAAAAGGAGCAGAAGAGGCAAAATTATCTGAGTGATAAGGCACTTGAGCTTATTTTGGAAAGAAAGAACTGCAGGAATGCCCTTAATCAATACCCTACTAGTACTAATAGAAAGCATTACAGAGACCTTAATAAACTTGCAAAGGATCAGTTAGCTGCTGATAAGAATCTTTGGCTTGATGGTTTGGCTGACAAAGCCGAGGAAGCAGTTAGACAGCACAACAGCAGAGAGCTGTACCAGATAGTTAATGTTTTGTGTGGTAGAAAACGGACAGGCATACAAGGATTGAAGGATAAACAAGGTAAGGTTATAGAAGGGGAGGATTCTGTCATGGCTAGGTGGGCTGAGCATTTCAGTGATGTTCTAAACAATGTAGTTAGTTCTACTCCCATTGTTTGCAATGATGAGAGATGCATTGTTGGCTTTAATGTTGGCCCTATAACACAATCTGAAGTTATTTTGGCTGTTTCTAAACTTAAACTTCATAAATCCCCAGGGGTAGATGAAATTACTACGGAAATGCTTAGAGCTGGGAATGTTTCTGTTACCACTTGGATGACTGAAATTCTGAATATCTTTTATGATAAAGGCATGGTTCCTAAGGATTTTACCAGAGCTATTGTTATCCCTATTTGCAAAAAAGGTGATCGCAGTTCTTGTGATAACTATAGGGGTATCAGCCTACTCTCTGTTCCAGGTAAAGTTCTTTCCATGATTGTACTTAATAGAATTAAGAATCTGGTTGACAGTCAATTGCGTGATGAGCAATGTGGATTCAGAAGTGGTAGGGGATGTGTGGATCAGATATTTTCACTTAGGCAGATTCTTGAGAAATGTTTAGAGTTTCAGAAACCTTTGGTTGCTAGCTTTGTTGATTTCAAAAAGGCTTTCGACTCTGTTGATCGTCATAATTTGTGGTTGATTGTGAAATCATATGGTATACCTGAGAAGTTAGTTACCATAATGAAAGCTCTCTATAATAACACTGAGTCGTGTGTGAGAGTTGGTAAGGCTTGTAGCAATTGGTTTAGCATTACTTCTGGTGTTCGACAAGGGTGCATTTTGTCTCCTTTTCTCTTTAGCTTGGTTATTGATTATGTTATGCGAAATTCACTTCAAGGGAAAGATTTTGGCCTTAAATGGGCTGGAGATACGAAAATTTCTGATTTAGATTATGCTGATGATTTAGCCCTTTTAGCAAATGATGTTGATGAGATGAACTCTTTCATTCGAGCTGTTGATGAGACTGGTAATAGAGTAGGTTTGGTTATAAACAGAGAGAAAACTAAAGTGATTAAAATTGGTCAGGCAGGCTGTGATTCAGTTAATCTGAATGGTTGCAGTCTTGAGCAGGTGTCACAGTTTAATTATCTTGGGAGCTATGTAACAGATAATGGTGATATGCGGCATGAGATTAACAGACGAATAGGGATTGCTGCCGGGACTTTTAAGAACCTATGGAGAGTGTGGAGAAATAGGCGTATACACCTAAAGACTAAAATTAGACTGTATAATAGTTTGGTTCTTTCTAGGGTTAGTTATGGTAGTGAAACTTGGACACTTTGTAAGCAGGATAGCAGGAAACTAGATGCTTTTGATTCCAGATGCTTATGCGGTATCTTGGGCATTAGGTGGTTCAACTTTGTAACTAATGATGAGGTTAGGCAAAGGAGTTTGCAACCTCCTTTAAGCAACATATTGTGCAGAGAGAGACTCCGTTGGTTTGGCCATGTTGCCCGTATGAATAATTATAGATTGGCGAATAGGGTTATGAACAGTGTGCCTAAAGGCCTCAGAAAGAAGGGGAGACCTAGGATGCGGTGGGCAGACAAAGTCAAACAGGACCTTGTTAGAATTGCTGTGCAGTGGCCAGATGCAATAGATGTAGCTCAGGATAGACTTGCTTGGAGAACTAAATTGCACGGTCTGGTTGGACCTCCGTAGCCCATGGCTGCTTGAGGATGATGATGATGATGATATAAAATGGTTTGAATGATAATTGTGAAGAGTATATTGTGCCATACATTCATATAACTTAACTGCTATACGTTTAGTCACAATTAGTTGTTTATTTATCGTTTTCTATTTGCATCGTGGTTGTTTTTGCTGTGGGAGGGTATTGAATATGAGATTTTTATATAGTTATGTGAAATAAGGTTTAAGAAATAGTGATCACAAAACAACACATATATAAAAATAGAATACAGAGCATTAGTCACTCATTAATAGTTTGGATGACCTTGGGAAATATCAGGAATAAACTATGCACCTAGAAACCCATATCTCTTAACTTTTACTTGAAAGTGTGTCAGGTTTGTGTAAATCTGATTTTCACATTTTCCTCAGAGTTTCAATGTTTTAGTTTTAATCATTTTCAAGAGAACAGGTTATATACCATTCTTTACTTAATGTTTTAATGCCATAGTCATCAGGTAAAATTTGTGCATTATGAATAAATAATGAATGCCTGTGTAACATAAATTATGTAGTGATTGATCATTTCACCTACAAATATACATAGCATAAGAGAATTTTTTATATACAAAAATCATAGAGTTGAAAAAGGCAAATTATTATTGCCCACGAAATGTTTTACTGGATCATTATAAGTCAAATGTAAAATATGTCTCAAATTAGGTTTCTGCAAGATATAGAAAATTTCTAGTATTGGTGTTTCATAAAACAGATATCATAAATACTGTAGGAATGAACTAATGCATAATACAAATTCATCATTGCCTTATATTTGTAATTCAAGATATATTTTAATGCGTCCAATATCTTTTGCAATTATTCTACTCACTTGAACAATATAATTCAAGTTTGCATCTCTCAAAACACAGAGAAACTTGATTTGTTGACGTATTTGGACTTTTGACCATTTACAATAATTTTTACTTTTCTTACTATTTTTATAAAGCATATATAACTGGAATAACACAACAGTGTTGTAAATTAAGCTTAATTGATCAGTAACAATCAGACAAAAAAGAACTTTAACATATAAAGCACAACACACTTAATGGTGTTCATCTTTCTCTCTAGGTTTGTGATTTACACTTCAAAGAGAGTGATTTTTAAAGATGTTAAAGCGCATTCGATGAGAAAACTGGTAAGACGGTTACTGTGCAATTGAAAGTCCCCAGACTAATTCCTGGTAGCATTCCGTCAAAACTCCAATTCCTATAGTAAAATTTTATGTTGTTAATTCTGAGCTTATGGTGAGAGCATATGAAAAAGATAATGAGCAATCCAAAGTTGGAAAATATACTTTTCTTCTGAAACATCAGTCATATTTATTTTTTAAATGATCTTTTAAATTGTTTAATAAGAGTTAAAACTCCTGAAAGTAATATTAGACATAGTATTGATTAATGTGTAATATTTTGAAAGTACTTTGCACATCTGATGAAAGTAATAATCATTTAAAATTCATTGAGAACAGTTGATACTATTTGGGTTAATTAAGTGTGGTTCAAGGTATTCATCTGATGTGATGATTTTTGCATCACTTTTTTTAGCATGGCTCCTCATGCATATAATTTTGTTAGAGAAAGTGGAAACATTAGATTACCACATCCTAATACAATTCGACGCATTTGTCTTCGGTTTAATGTCAATCCTGCTATAAAGTAGATTAAAATTTTTTATCATATGTCAGGGAAAAATATTATTTTTTAATAAAAATAATATTTATTTTCCATTCTCATTTACAGAAACATTACACACAAAAATTTACCATCAAATTTGGATGGAAAATAGCAAAAGGAAATAATATAAAATAAAATAAAAAAAAAACGATTAAAAATAAAAAACACACAAACATACATTTTACAAGTATTTCTGTGTAATCTAGGAGTTACAAAACAACTCTTACAGATTACAAAAACAAAATTCTACTGTAAACGAAAATCTTTGGCAATGGATAAAAAAACTAAGAAATTACATTAAAAGCGTAAAACAGATAAAAAAAAGTGATTTTATTGCTTGATGAAATTCATCTCAAACAGTATTTGGATTTCAAATGTGATAACCTTGTTGGTCTGTCATTTGACACACAAAACATGGCAACTAGTCCCATGGGCACTATTATTTATAACTAGTTTGCTTTCCAACTCTAAAGATGTAGTTCATATATTACCAGCCAAAGCAATAAATGCCGATATTCTTTACAGTATTATTTATTTATTTATTTATTTATTTATTTTATTCTTTCTTTACCAGGCTGCATAGAATTATATTTTTAACAATCGAAGATTCATTAGAGACTATTTTTACATTTGGGAGGTTAGATGAGCTATCAAATCTTAAGTCATAGATTTACAGGTAGCTTTTTAAACCAAAATGTGTATTGTGCTTGCAGTAAATTGTAGTTTGTAAAGTTTAGATGCGCTTTTCCTGCTTGTTTTTGAATATGTATTCCATCGAAAGGTTGTATCCATGTCCTATAAATTCAGTCTAATTACTAAGAAAAAGTATTTCAATTAAATCATAACTGCAATTGTTACAGTTAAAGCTATTACAGTATATCATTAATTTGTAGTTCACATTTGTCAATAA
The DNA here is from genome assembly GCA_038380435.1 of Ryuthela nishihirai. Lineage (NCBI taxonomy): Eukaryota > Metazoa > Arthropoda > Arachnida > Araneae > Heptathelidae > Ryuthela > Ryuthela nishihirai. The sequence continues at coordinate 5,100,221 of JAWZYU010000008.1, forward strand.
AATTGTTCTGAAGAATTTTTGCGTGTTTTTTTTTTCCTTTTAATATAACACACTAGTTTTCCATAACAATTTATGTCATGATTATATTATCAATGGTATAAAAAACGATCAATTATTGATAGCATTTATCAGGAAAAATATGTGAAGGAAATGATTTTATTTTTGTTAATATATAACCTAGTAATTATTCGAATTTTACCTTATTTTTAAACATATTGTGTCATTGTAATTATATGTAGAACCGATTATGACGCTCCTGGTAATTTATATATGGTTATACATGTTCAGAGAACGTTAAACGACGATTACTCTGCATTTTCAGCATCAATTTAGCACAATTACAAATCAAAATCTATTTTAGTTTCAACGTCTTCCTTATTTTAAAGTTTGCCATAGAAATATTACACTAATGTACATATATACAATATAATCATACTATGTCAATCAGTTTTTGAGCACAGTATCAAACAAAAATGCCCACCGACCTTATAAAAAAGTTGCCCGATTTGCGACGGTAGTACTACGTGCGTGCGCAGGAAACACTGTAGATCCACCGGATGTGACGTCAATTTAGACTTGAAAGGCCTTGAGTCTCGAAGGTTACGGTTCAACCCATGGTTGAATGTGAGCCTTTCTCAGAGAACTGTGCACAGACTTGGATGCAATTCTTACAAATACAAACAGCATCCCACAAATACAGCAGAGAAGGGACTTTTTTGCACACCATGAGCTAAATGACCAGGTCACAAGAACCCCAAAGGCTCAGAGAAAGTTTCCCACTGAAACAACTGTTGGGAGAAGGATGATATCCACCCGTTAAAGTCATACAACGTGTTTCTTCTGGGGAAGAGCACCAAGTGGTCCCCCCCCCCAGAAAATCCGGTCTCGTGTACGGAAGAGAACAATTCTTCCTTTTTTTATGATAAGTATTAATACTGTTTTTTCTTTTGAGAGTTTGAGATGCCGTTTTACAAAGAAAGCTTGAATATTATTTTTCGATTGCTGGAGGATTTTTAAAGTTTATGGTACAAGGGGTTGCTATTCCAAATAACTGCATCATCGGCATGTACTGAATATTAATATATGTGCAGAGATGATTGCAGGTAGCTCATATAGGTATAAATTGAAGGTCGTTGTTGAAGTAACACCGCTAAAAATAATCCCCTTTCTCACATGTTTCTGAAATGAGAGTGAGTCGCCTAATTTGGTAATTACGTTGTTTACGATTGTTACCTTTCCGTCTCCATCAGAGAAAAACAGTTGGGCAAGAAATTTCCCGTGTATATTCGACACACTCGGCTGCGCTTAAGGTCATTTGACGTCATTTACGTAAATATCATCCAGATATGCAGACAGACCCGCCTACAGCATGCAAAGCAAAGACGATAACAGTTTAAAGATCGTTTTAGGTAAATAAGTTTTTGTCAGAACTAGCTGGAATATTTTTATTTTTTTGGGGGGGAAGAGGGGAAAAGAGAATGGAATATTTTTCATTTTTTGTGGAGGAGGAGAGGCAAAACTGATTTAGCTGGAATATTTTTCATTTCTCATGGAGGAGGGGGGGGGGGGGCAAAAGAGAATAGACAGGAAAATATTTCATTTCTTATGGAGAAGGAGGGGCAAAACAGAATTAGCTGCAATAGTTTTCATTTCTTATGGGGGACGAGGGGCAAAAGAGAATTAACTGGAATATTTTTCGCTTCTTATGGTGGAAGAGGAGCAAAAGAGAACTAACTGGAATATTTTTCATTTCTTGTAGAGGAAGAGGGGCAAAAGAGAATTAACTGGAATATTTTTCATTTCTTATAGAGGAGGAGGGCAAATCAGAATTAATTGGAATATTTTTCATTTTTTATACAGGAGGAGGGAAAAAGAGAATTGGCTGGTATATTTTTCATTTCTTGAGGAGGAAGAGGGGCAAAAGAGAATTAGGTGGAATATTTTTCATTTCTTGAGGAGGAAGAGGGGCAAAAGAGAATAACTGGAATATTTTTCATTTCTTTTAGAGGAGGAGGGCAAAAGAGAATTTACAGGAATATTTTTCATTTCTTATGGGGGAGGAGGGACAAAAGAAAATTAGCTGGAATATTTTTCGTTTCTTATGGGGGAGGAGGGACAAAAGAAAATTAGCTGGAATATTTTTCATTTCTTTTAGAAGAGGAGGGCAAAAGAGAATTTACAAGAATATTTTTCATTTCTTATGGGGGAGGAGGGACAAAAGAAAATAAGCAGGAAAATTTTTCGTTTCTTATGGTGGAAGAGGAGCAAAAGAGAACTAATTGGAATATTTTTCATTTCTTGAGGAGGAAGAGGGGCAAAAGAGAATTAGGTGGAATATTTTTCATTTCTTGAGGAGGAAGAGGGGCAAAAGAGAATAACTGGAATATTTTTCATTTCTTTTAGAGGAGGAGGGCAAAAGAGAATTTACAGGAATATTTTTCATTTCTTATGGGGGAGGAGGGACAAAAGAAAATTAGCTGGAATATTTTTCGTTTCTTATGGGGGAGGAGGGACAAAAGAAAATTAGCTGGAATATTTTTCATTTCTTTTAGAAGAGGAGGGCAAAAGAGAATTTACAAGAATATTTTTCATTTCTTATGGGGGAGGAGGGACAAAAGAAAATAAGCAGGAAAATTTTTCGTTTCTTATGGTGGAAGAGGAGCAAAAGAGAACTAATTGGAATATTTTTCATTTCTTATAGAGGAGGAGGGAAAAAGAGTACTAACTGGAATATTTTTCATTTCTTGTAGAGGAAGAGGGCAAAAGAGAACTAGCTGGTATATTTTTCATTTCTTGTAGAGGAAGAGGGCAAAAGAGAACTAACTGGTATATTTTTCATTTCTTGTAGAGGAAGAGGGCAAAAGAGAACTAGCTGATATATTTTTCATTTCTTGTAGAGGAAGAGGGCAAAAGAGAACTAGCTGGTATGTTTTCCATTTCTTGTGGAGGAGGAGGAGGGGCAAACAGCATTATCTAGAATATTTTTCATTTGTCGTGGAGTAGGGGAAAAAAATAGAATTGACTGGAATACTTTTCATTTCTTATGGAGGAGGGGCAAAAGTGAATTAGCTGGAATATTTTTCATTTCTTGTAGAGGAAGGGGGCGAAAGAGAATTAGGTATTATATTTTTTATTTCTTGTGCAGGAGAAGGGGCAAACAGAATTATCTAGAATATTTTTCATTTGTCGTGGAGTAGGGGGGGAAAAAGTGAATTGACTGGAATATTTTTCATTTCTTATGGAGGAATAGGGGCCAAAGAGAATTAACTGGAATATTTTTCATTTCTTGTGGAGGAAGGGGGGCAAAAGTGATTTAACTGGAATATTTTTCATTTCTTATAGAGGAGGAGGGGAAAATAGAATTAGTTGGAATATTTTTCATTTCTTGTATATATTTTCCATTTCTGGAGGAGGGAGAGGGACAAAAGAGGAATTAACTGGAATATTTTTCATTTCTTGTAGAGGAAGAGGGGCGAAAGAGGTATAACTGGAATATATTTTTCTTTTCTTATAGAGGAGGAGGGCAAAAGAGAATTAGCCGGTACGTTTTTCATTTCTTGTAGCGGAAGAGGGCCAAAAGAGAATTAACTGGAATATTTTTAATTTCTTATAAAAGAGGAGGGCAAAAGAGAATTAGGTGATATATTTTTCATTCCTGGAGGAGGAAAAGGGTCAAAAGGGAATTTACCGGAATAGTTTTCATTTCTTGTAGAGGAAGAGGGCGAAAGCGAATTAACTGGTATATTTTGTATTTCTTGTGGAGGAGGAGGAGCCAAGCACAAATAGATGGGAATATTTTTCATTTCTTATGGAGGAGGAGGAGGGGCAAACAGAAGTAGCTGGAATATTTTTCATTTCTTATGGAGGTGGAGGGGAAAAACAAAATTTGCTGAAATATTTTTCATTTCTTCGGGAGGGGGAGGCGGAGTAAAACCCAATTTGCTGGAATATTTTTTATTTCTTGTAGAGGATAAGGGACAAGAAGGATAGCTGGGATGTTTTTCATTTCTTATGGAGGAGGAGGGGCAAAACAGAATAGGCTGGAATATTATTCATTTCTTGTGGAGGAAGAGGAGCAAAAGAGAATTAGCTTCAATATTTTTCATTTCTCGTGGAGAAGGATGGGTAAAAGAGAATTAGCTGGGATATTTTTCGTTTCCTATGCAGGAGGAGGTGGAGGAGGGACCAAACAGAATTAGTTGCTATATTTTTCATTTCGCCCGAAGGAGAAGGGGCCAAATAGAAGTTGCTGGAATATTTTTCATTTCTTGTGGAGGATGGGGGGCAAAAGAGAATTAACTGGAATATTTTTCATTTCTTGTGGGGGGGAAAGGCAAAATAGATTTAGCTGAAATATTTTTCATTTTGTTCGGGAGAAGGAGAGGTAAAAAAGAGAATTGCCCGGAATATTTTTCATTTCTTGTGGAGGAGAAGGGGCAACCAGAATTAGCTAGAATATTTTTCATTTGTCATGGAGTAGGGGGGCAAAGGAGAATTGACTGGAATATTTTACATTTCTTAGGGAGGAGGGGCAAAAGAGAATTAGCTAGAATATTTTTCATTTCTGGAGAAGGAAGAGGAGCAAAAGAGAATTTGGTGGAATATTTTTAATTTCTTGAGGAGGAAGAGGGGCAAAGAGAATTAGTTGGAGTATTTTTCATTTCTTGAGGAGGAAGAGGAGCAAAAGAGAATTGTTGCAAAATTTTCATTTCTTGTGTAGGAAGAGGAGGGGAAAAAGTGAATTAGGTGTAATATTTTCCATTTCTTGTGGAGGAGGAGGTGCGAGCAGAATTAGCTGGGAATATTTTTCATTTCTTATGAAGGAGGAGGAGGAGGGGCAAATAGAATTGGCTGGAATATTATTCATTTCTTGTGGAGGAGGAGGTGTGAGCAGAATTAGCTGGGAATATTCTTCATTTCTTATGAAGGAGGAGGAGGAGGGGCAAATAGAAATAGCTGGAATATTATTCATTTCTTGTGGAGGAGGAGGTGCGAGCAGAATTAGCTGGGAATATTTTTCATTTCTTATGGAGGAGGAGGAGGAAGAGGAGGAGGAGGAGGAGCAAACAGAATTAGCTGGAATATTATTCATTTCCTATGGATGAGGAGGTCCTCCTCCTCCTCCTCCATAAAACAGAATTAGCTGGAATATTATTCATTTCTTGAGGAGGAAGAGGAGCAAAAGAGAATTACCTGAAATATTTTTCATTTTTTGTGGAGGAGGAGGGCAAAACAAAATTAACTGGAATATTTTTTCATTTCTTGGGGAGGAGGAGTAGGAGGGGGAAAAGAGAACTATGTGAAATATATCTTAGTTTTGAGCTGAGGGTGGGGGTAGTTGGAATATTTTTCATTTTTTTTTCCTTGTTATTTTGGACACAATAAGTCTTTGAGGTCATAGGTGAAATTTCTCTATAACAACATACTAGAGAGCTAAAAATTGGTGCAAGGTATTGTTTGTTCTCATATATTCCTGAAACTTTTTGAAAATTTGGATACAATAGAGATATTGTATCCAAATATATGAATTTGGATGCAATAGATAGATTTGGATATAATAGGTTCTTCGAGGCCAAAAGTGAAATTTCTATATACAGACTAGATATCTAAAATTGGTTATTAGGGCTATTACGGACAGTGTAATATTAATATTTTTTAGATTCCGTATCGCTTTCAGTGTGAAATAAGAATTGAAGTGATGCTTGAGAAATCAAGATGAATTTCTATTTGAAACCATTATCTTTGCTGTTGTTTTCTGCTAATACTGGATATACAGAAAAAACTTCAGATCTTCAGATGGTCTTCGTGATGTTTTCAGATTGGTGGGATCCGGAGCCATAAATTCCTGTTAACGTGTCAGGTTCTGTGACTAGTGGTGAACTATCGACCTCTGATAAAGATTTCCAGTGTTTTTGTTTTGAAAATCTTCATCAATAACCAGTAGATCAGAGGTTAGAGAACCTCACAAGTTTTACTTTTTTAGTATTTTTGCAGTATTAGCAGAATATAACAGTGGAGAAAATGGCTTCAAATAAACCTAATGATCACTATGAATATAGAAGATTTCAGTTGGTTTACTTCTGAGGGTTCCTTTTTTGCACACAGTTTGCTAAATGGCCAGTTCACAAGGATCCCGAGGTCTCAGTGATGGTTTGAGGAGGAAACTTCCAGAACAGCTGTTACGAGACATATGGTATCCTCCCGTCAAGGTCAGGGGGCGGAGGGGAGGGGCTCAGTCGGTAGCGTTCCAGGCTCGTAATCTGTAGTTCCCTGGTTCGAGTTCCAGCTAGGTCAGCGTTGAGATTTATCTCCGCAAAATTCCCCCCCTGCCCACGGTCAGTAGGGGACACCGATGGGCTTGAAAGGCTGCCGTCCGTCGGATGGTACTTTAAGCCGTGGCCCCATGTGCGAGAGAGCCATACCTTGTGCACGTTAAAGAACACATTGGATGGCCTTGACGAGAGGCTATCATCTGTTTCCCAACAGCTGTTCCAGTGGGTCCCCTCTCCCAACCTTCTCTGAGGTTTCGTTGTGACCTGGCCATTTAGCCCATGGTGTGCAAAAAAAGTGCCGCTCAGAGGTAAAACAATCCAACCCCTCAAGGTCATCCAGGGTATGACTCTCCCGCACACGGGGCAACGGCTTAACGTCCCATCCGACGGACGGCGGCCATTCCAAGCCCATCGGTGTCCCCTACTGACCGTGGGCATGGCGGGGAATTTTGCGGATATAAATCTCAACGCTGACCCAGCTGGGACTCGAACCTGGGAACTACAGATTACGATCCTGGAGCGCTACCGAACTGGCCTTGGCGAGATTCGAACTAGGAACTACAGATTAGGAGCCTGGCGTACTACCAACTATGCTATCCCGGCCCCTATATAAGAAGAGGTGTTTTTCAGTTTTGCACAATGCTTCATATGCTTGGTTATGAGAGTTTATATGAGAACCTAAAAGTATTTTAAATACCACGATGAACAACAGCTTTGATGCAACCGATGATCCAGGATGTGATTAGTGCTTTGAAGTCGAATTGCTTAAGCCCTACAATCGCTCAAAAAAGTATCCGAACGCTATGGTTGGTTACAGAATTCAGAAAAAATATCTGGCAAAGTGATCTGGCAACCTTCGTGTCACACGAAGGTTAATGTTCACAGCACATTGGATCGTGTGAGCTCACAAAAACCTGGATCGTGTGGGCCCACTCACAGAAATGTTCAGCGTGTGCAGTTACCGTTCACAGCAAACTGGAGCGTGTGCAGTAACTGCACACGCTCCAGTTTGCTGTGAACGGTAACTGGAGCGTGTACAGTTGCTGTACACGCTCCAGATATTTTTCCTGAATTCTGTAATCACGTGACATTAAGGTTGCCAGATGACTAATTTCTAAAAAAATCAATGCCAGATATTTTTTCCGAATTTTGCAATCAACCATAGCGTTCGGATACTTTTTTGAGCGCCTGTAGGTGGTCATATTATTTTGATACTTGATCGTGTGGGGTCTATAAATGGTAGCTAGGTAGTCACTGGAAGGAGAGCTATGCACCAATCCCCTGTGATGATGCATAGAACCGGCCAGGCCTAGCACCTAATGTCCGACCCCGCCTTCTCGTGGTGCAGACCGTTAGTACCTTTCAAAAGAGATACTCTCTTGTGGAAGTGAACGGAAGGGGAGGGCTGACAGATTAGTGTGGCCTACTGATCTGGACATCTATGGCTACTTTTCTGTTTTTTTTCTACCCTGCTGAGGAGTGGTCAACCACACAGGGTCCTGGTGCTGACCATATAAACCAACTGGACTGGACAGATATATGGCTCTGAGCTTGATTATGGATCCTGATTTTGCTGCACTGGTGGGCTGCTGTGGAGGGAAAATCTTCCGCTGTGTTTTCTGTTTGTTTGTGGGTTGACAGCCCCAAGTGAATAGATTCACAGGATATGTTTATCAGCTGGTGGATAATCCTGAGCAGAAGTCATCGCAGGCACCTGAACTCTTTGCTTCTATTGGCATCGTCAAATTCTACATTGGAGGAAGTCTTCCAGTGTTGATGGCTTCAGCCTTTAGTGGTGGGGGAACGGGTATTTGCCCCATGTCTGCGATTAGGGGGCTGTTTGATATTGTCGGCATTCCCTCTCTCAATAAACATAGTTTCTTTAAACATCCCACTAACCGTTTTCTCTCCATAGGTAGTTGGAATGTGAGGACTCTGCACAGAGCTTTTTCTCTTGATGTCCTCACACAAGAATTCCACCATTATAATTTAGATATTCTCGGCTTGCAAGAGACCAGATGGACAGATAAAGGTCAGATTCTTAAAAATAATCTTAAATTTCTCTTTTCAGGGAGGGACGACAATAAGCATCACCAAGGCGTGGGTCTGCTTCTCAGCAGACACGCTAGTGATGCTCTTCTAGGATATGAGTGCATTAATGAAAGGTTTCTTACAGCAAAATTTCAGACAAGCGTTAAAGACCAGAATGTTATCTGCTGTTATGCCCCCACTGAGGATGCCGATGAGGATGAGAAGGATAGATTTTATGAACGACTTCAGGATATTTTGAATTCTGTCAAGAAAGGAGATATTACCCTTGTTCTTGGTGACTTCAATGCCAAAGTTGGTACTGACTCTGACCTTTGGGCAGGAGTAATAGGCCCTTTTGGTATTGGTAGCTGCAATGGCAATGGGCAACGTCTCCTATTGGTAAGTAAACTCAATGGTTTCAGAATAACTAACACATATTACAAACACCGCGACATACATAAATACACATGGGGTTTCACCTGATGGGCTGCATAGGAATATGATTGATTATATATTAATTAACAGCAAATGGGCTAGTTCTGTTAGAAATACCAGGTCATATAGGGGAGCTGAAATTGGATCTGACCATTACCTTGTTAAAAGTGTCTTACAACTTAAACTTAAAAAGTGTTGTGCTAGGGTTAAAAAATTTGCTTTTAATACTGAAGCTCTGAAAGACCCAGTTATAGCCAAAGCTTAATATGATAGGTTACTTAGTCATTATGACAGTCATGGTATGCTTACTACTGAAGTTGAGGAAGAATGGGATCATTTTAAACAGGCTTTTTTGGACACTAACAGTACTCTTTTAGGAAAAAAGGAGCAGAAGAGGCAAAATTATCTGAGTGATAAGGCACTTGAGCTTATTTCGGAAAGAAAGAACTGCAGGAATGCCCTTAATCAATACCCTACTAGTACTAATAGAAAGCATTACAGAGACCTTAATAAACTTGTAAAGGATCAGTTAGCTGCTGATAAGAAACTTTGGCTTGATGGTTTGGCTGACAAAGCCGAGGAAGCAGTTAGACAGCACAACAGCAGAGAGCTGTACCAGATAGTTAATGTTTTGTGTGGTAGAAAACGGACAGGTATACAGGAATTGAAGGATAAACAGGATAAGGTTATAGAAGGTGAGGATTCTGTCATGGCTAGGTGGGCTGAGCATTTCAGTGATATTCTGAACAATGCGGTTAGTTCTATTCCCATTGTTTGCAATGATGATAGATGCATTGGTGGCTTTAATATTGGCCCTATAACACAATCTGAAGTTATTTTGGCTGTTTCTAAACTTAAACTTCATAAATCCCCAGGGGTAGATGAAATTACTACCGAAATGCTTAGAGCTGGAAATGTTTCGGTTACCACTTGGATGACTGAAATTCTGAATATCTTTTATGATAAAGGCATGGTTCCTAAGGATTTTACCAGAGCTATTGTTATCCCTATTTTCAAAAAAGGTGATCGCAGTTCTTGTGATAACTATAGGGGTATTAGCCTGCTTTCTGTTCCAGGTAAAGTTCTTTCCATGATTGTGCTTAAGAGAATTAAGAATCTGGTTGACAGTCAATTGCGTGATGAGCAATGTGGATTCAGAAGTGGTAGGGGATGTGTGGATCAGATATTTTCACTTAGGCAGATTCTTGAGAAATGTTTAGAGTTTCAGAAACCTTTGGTTGCTAGCTTTGTTGATTTCAAAAAGGCTTTCGACTCTGTTGATCGTCATAATTTGTGGTTGATTGTGAAATCATATGGTATACCTGAGAAGTTAGTTACCATAATGAAAGCTCTCTATAATAACACTGAGTCGTGTGTGAGAGTTGGTAAGGCTTGTAGCAATTGGTTTAGCATTACTTCTGGTGTTCGACAAGGGTGCATTTTGTCTCCTTTTCTCTGTAGTTGGTTATTGATTATGTTATGCGAAATTCACTTCAAGGGAAAGATTTTGGCCTTAAATGGTCTGGAGATACGAAAATTTCTGATTTAGATTATGCTGATGATTTAGCCCTTTTGGCAATGATGTTGATGAGATGAACTCTTTCATTCGAGCTGTTGATGAGACTGGTAGTAGAGTAGGTTTGGTTATAAACAGAGAGAAAACTAAAGTAATGAAAATTGGTCAGGCAGGCTGTGATTCAGTTAATCTGAATGGTTGCAGTCTTGAGCAGGTGTCACAGTTTAATTATCTTGGGAGCTATGTAACAGATAATGGTGATGTGCGGCATGAGATTAACAGACGAATAGGGATTGCTGCCGGGACTTTTAAGAATCTATGGAGAGTGTGGAGAAATAGGCTTATACACCTAAAGACTAAAATTAGGCTGTATAATAGTTTGGTTCTTTCTAGGGTTAGTTATGGTAGTAAAACTTGGATACTTTGTAAACATGATAACAGGAAACTAGATGCTTTTGATTCCAGATGCTTACGTAGTATCTTGGGCATTAGATGGTTCAACTTTGTAACTAATGATGAGGTTAGGTAAAGGAGTTTGCAACCTCCTTTAAGCAGCATATTGTGCAGAGAGAGACTCCGTTGGTTTGGCCATGTTGCCCGTATGAATAATTATAGATTGGCGAATAGGGTTATGAACAGTGTGCCTAAAGGCCTCAGAAAGAAGGGGAGACCTAGGATGCGGTGGGCAGACAATGTCAAACAGGACCTTGTTAGAATTGGTGTGCAGTGGCCAGATGCAGTAGATTTGGACCTCCGTAGCCCATGGCTGCTTGAGGATGATGATGATGATGATGATGATCGTGTGGGCTCACTCAAGGAAATATTGAGCGTGTGCAGTTACCGTTCACAGCAAACTTGGGCGTGTACAGTTGCTGCACACGCTCCAGATATTTTTCCTGAATTCTGTAATCACGTGACACGAAGGTTGCCAGATCACTAATTTCTAAAAAAGTCGTTGCCAGATATTTTTTCTGAATTTTGCAATCAACCATAGTGTTCGGATACTTTTTTGAGCGACTGTACTCCGTTTAGTCCGTTTATGATTTCTGAGATTGCATACCTGTCCTCATAACTTAGTTTTTTTCGTTTTTGGGTTATAAGAGGTTATAAGCGAAAGAGGAGGATTCCAGGATGTCGATGATGACTTGCAGAACTGTTGGAATCTCATTTTCCGCCACCAACGAATGTGGAAATGGTAGAGTTGAATTTATAAAGAAGCACTTGATAATGATGATGACTATGTCATTTTAGAAGAAAATAAGTTAAGAAATAAATATTTAAGATAAGACTTCTGTAAAATTGATGACGCTGTGGATTATTTTATAAATCTTGGAACAATGAGCTAGTAGATATTTAGCCATGCGACGGTTGGGTTGGGTTGTTTTACCTCTGAGCGGCACTTTTTTGCACACCATGGGCTAAATGGCCAGGTCACATGGACCCCGAAGGATCAGAGAAGGTTGGGAGACCCACTGGGACAGCTGTTGGGAGACAGATGGTAGCCTCCTGTGAAGGCCATCCAGCGTGTTCTTTAACGTGCACAATTCCCCAGTTCTCCCGCACATGGGGCCACGGCTTAACGTCCCATCCGACGGACGGCGGCATTTCCAAGCCCATCGGTGTCCCCTACTGACCGTGGGCAGGGCGGGGAATTTTGGGGAGATAAATCTCAACGCTGACCCAGCTGGGACTCGAACCTGGGAACTACAGATTACGAGCCTGGCGCGCTACCGACTGAGCCACCCCCGCCTCCAATGCAAGTATAGTGAAAATTCCAATCAGGGAAGATCAGGTTACAAGTTGGCTTTAATAGTTTCGCTTCTGAACAGCACTTTTGTACAGACAGTGTGTTAAATGGCAAGGTCACGAGGACCCCGAAGGCTCAGAGAGAATGGACGAATCTTCGATTTGCTCCAAAATATTATCTCCTCTACATTAAACGATAACAAAACAGTTAGAAATTAAAACTATACATAATATTAAACTAACATTAGTAACAATTCAAATAATTAGCTGAAAAAACATTGGTTTTGCCCTGAGTGGGATTAGAACCCACGTCTCCCAGAAACATGCCGGATATGATAACCACTATACCATATCTGAGAGATCTGGGTTCGAATACCACTCAAAGCAAAACCAAATATTTTCAGCTAAGATTTTCAAGTGTTTTAATGTCTACAGGACATTTTCCTGAGATACTTTATTGCTAACATTAGTAAGTTACGTCTACTATTTACATGGATCTAAAATCTTTCTGTACATTCTATTCTCATTTTTCCTAAACGGGTCATTTTTCCTAAACGTTATTTTTATTACTTTATGTATTTCGTTTGAAATATATATTTTACATTTTTAAATTTATAAATTTCTAGTATTGAAAACCCCACACATCGCAGTACTCATATGAGCTTTTCACTGTAGGTAATCGTTTTCAGAAAAAAATAAATTATTTTATTGTTTCAAGCCGTCCCGTGGCCGAGTGGTTAGCACGCTTGGCTACTGCTCTAAGGGACCTGGGTTCGAGCCCCGGATTAGGCATGGATGTGTGTGTCGTTTTTCTGCTGAGGTCCTGTCATCCTCTCAGATATCCTACTGTGGCATAAAAACTGACAGGCTCCTGTCAGACCTCTGTGGCAAGCAGCTGCTTGAGGGGGTATTTATTTATTTTATTTTACAAATTGATTACATTGTTGTTGTTGGGTTGTTTGTATCTCTGAGAGGCACTTTTTTGCACACCATGGCTAAATGGCCAGGTCACAAAGACCCCGAAGGCTCAGAGAAGGTTGGGGGAGGGGACTCACTGGAACAGCTGTTGGGAGACAGATGGTAGTCTCCCGTCAAGGCCATCCAGCGTGTTCTTTAATGTGCACAGGGTATGGCTCTTCCGCATACGGGATCACGACTTACCGTCCCATATGACGGACGACGGCCTTTCCAAGCCCATCGGTGTCCCCTGCTGACCGTGGGCAGGGCGGGGAGTTTTGCGGAGATAAGTCTCAACGCTGACCCACCTGGGACTCGAACCTCGGAACTGCAGATAATTTTGCTTTCGAAGTGGATAGTGACGTATTTCGCACTCTAAGTTACATCTCGAGTGTCACCTGGTACAGTCGCTCAAAAAAGTATCCGAAAACTATGGTTGATTGCAAAATTCAGAAAAATATCTGGCATTGATTTTTTTGGAAATTAGTCATCTGAAATCACGTGACACGTGACACGAAGGTTGCCAGGAGACTAATTTCAAAAAAATCAATCCCAGATATTTTTTCTGAATTTTGCAATCAACCATAGTGTTCGGATATTTTTTTGAGCGACTGTACCACAGTCACGGCTTCATTGTTGCACATGCTTCCTCCGTTACAATATTATTATTTAAATTATTATAAACAAAAAATATTAAAATTGACCTTACTTGCTTCCAAGTGATCTCGCAACCCATGGCCAACATTATGACGATGAGGATAGCCACAAGTAAGTAATCGATAACGAGTTTGAATTCGTTCGATTTTTGCACTACATCTTCGTCATTTGCATGTTCGATGGTGACATCTCCAGTTCCGTTGGAGGCATTGAGAAATAATCCTAATCCTCCCAGTTCCGTCGTAGCGTTGTCAGCATGAAAGAAATCGTCCATTTCAGCTACTGAACTCGTGTCAAATCGAACACCCTTAGTGCCGAAGTTTCGACAAAGTCTGCAGTTTTAATCTCCGTTACGTGGATGTAACCTTTATGACACTCCACCAGATATAAAAAAAAATAAACGAAAAGATAGCAGCTATGGTTGTGTGCCGAACATCATTTCCTCGAAATTTCCTAACTTTTATAAAGGTCCATATAGATTAGCAGTTCAAGCGAAAAAGTACCGTTTTGTTTACTTGGCGAACGGTTTTACGATTTCTGATTAGCTTAATGTCTTAGGAAGAGCAACAGGTTTATTTTTCTTGAAGTGAATTTGCAGCCAAATTTGGAGTTGGAAGCTTTTTCTTCGATGATTTCGTGATATCACGTGTAAGTTGTAGAGGAATTAATCCTCGGTTTGGGACAAAGTTCGTGACAAGACCTTATTATGCGCGCCTTGAGGAAGTTGTCAAGACGAAAGTGTTCAAGTTTCATACTGAGGTCGAAAAAACGAATTTTATTTTGCGAAATAAGATCAAGTTAAATGTTTTCGATGAAAGGGAAAGCTTTTCAAGGATTTGGGTTGGATTGTTTTACCTCTGAGCGGCACTTTTTTGCACACCATGGGCTAAATGGCCAGGTCACATGGACCCCGAAGGCTCAGAGAAGGTTGGGGGAGGGGCCCCACTGGAACAGCTGTTGGGAGACAGATGGTAGCCTCCCGTCAAGGCCATCCAGCGTGTTCTTTAACGTGCACAGGGTATGGCTCTCCCGCACACGGGGCCACGGCTTAACGTCCCATCCGACGGACAGCAGCCTTTCCAAGCCCATTGGTGTCCCCTACTGACCGTGGACAGGGCGGGGAATTTTTGCGGAGATAAATATCAACGCTGACCCAGCTGGGACTCGAACCTAGGAAAGGGGGTGCGAAAATGAAACATTTTTATTTTAAGAGATAAACGAAACAATCTCTTTTTTTTTTGGGGGGGAGGGTTTATAGGTACTAACAAAATATTGATATTTACATTTTTCGAATTCCAATCAGTTGGAATTTCAACTGTTGGAAAGTGCTAAAAGCGGTAAATAAGAATTCAAAAGGCGGCCTCCAGCGGCTGAAAAAAGTTGGAAACAACAAATTTTTAAACGAATATTGCAAACGATCTATTTATGACAGAAACTTAAATTTTTGGTCATAGAGTGTAATGAGCAAGTGGTTTACACTAATAGTGATGATCTGTCCGTTATAGCAAGGGAGTGAAAGTAAAATGCAACTTTTCTGTTTTAACAGATAAATAAAAAACATTTTTTGTGTTTACAGGTACTAATAAAATATTAATAGTTTATTTTACCCATTATGCAGTAGTTCGAATTTCCACTGCCAGAGGGTGCTGAATATGTAAAATAACTAGAACGTATATTGCCTCTGGCGCATATGGGAATTTCAAAGAGAATGAAGTTCTTTCTTTACCTACTTTTTCATTCTTTAAAAGTTTTAGTTATGGATGTTCGTGTTGTTTTTCTGCTGAGGTCCCCCCTGATCCTCATGGACCTTCTACTATGGCGTAATGGGGCGGGGGTGGCTCAGTCGGTGGCGCACCGGGCTCGTGATCTGTACTTCCCAGGTTCGAGTCCCAGCTGGGTCAGCGTTGAGATTTGTCTCCGCGGAATTCCCCGCCCTGCCCACGGTCAGAAGAGGACACCGATGGGCTTGGAAAGGCAGCGGTCCGTCGGATGGGACGTTAAGCCGTGGCCCCGTGTGCGGGAGAGCCATACCCTGTGCACGTTAAAGAACACGCTGGATGGCCTTGACGGGAGGCTACCATCTGTCTCCCAACAGCTGTTCCAGTGGGTCCCCTCCTCCAACCTTCTCTGAGCCTTCGGGGTCCATGTGACCTGGTCATTTAGCCCATGGTGTGCAAAAAAGGGCCGCTCAGAGGTAAAACAACCCAACAGGTAGTGTGGAGCGGTCATACCAAATACCTAGGCATTACATCCATCACAAACTCAAATGGGATGCCCATGTACAGAATGTTATTAACAAAGCCAGAGCACTATACTGCAAACTTTTCCCTTTGCTTGGGGTAAATCCCATATCGCAACATCACATAAAGGGCTAATTTATAATCAGGTAATCAAACCTATCCTTCTTTATGCTACCCCCACCTGGGGTGCATGTTTTACTAAAAATATTGCAAATCCCCATTCTCTGGGGCGGGGGTGGCTCAGTCGGTAGCTCGCCAGGCTTGTAATCAGTAGTTCCTGGGTTCGAGTCCTAGCTGAGTGAGCGTTGAGGTTTATCTCCGCAAAAATTCCCCGCCCTCCCACGGTCAGTAGGGGACACCGATGGGCTTGGAAAGATCGCTGTCCGTCGGATGGGACGTTAAGCCGTGACCCGTGTGCGGGAGAGCCATACCCTGTGCACGTTAAAGAACACGCTGGATGGCCTTGACGGGAGGCTACCATCTCTCTCCCAACAGCTGTTCCAGTGGGTCCCCTCCCCCAACCTTCTCTGAGCCTTCGGGGTCCTTGTGGCCTGGCCATTTAGCCCATGGTGTGCAAAAAAGTGCCGCTCATAGGTAAAACAATCCAATCCAATCAAGTAAAACCTTTCAGCGAGATTTCACCGGTATCTGTGCGAAACGGTCCCCTTTGTCAGCGGCTTGCAGGATCTGTAATTTGTTCAATAAAATTCTCTACTTTCTGTTGTGCAATTTCTGCAATTGTTTCAAACCTCTGCTGTCATTCTTGTGTTTCTTCATTTCCTAACACAGTAACTGCTAACCCCTAGCGTTTCACCGCTTCAGTTCCGACCATGCATTGTATGACGAAAAGTGCTTGTTTAGGTGTGTTCTATCACCCCTTAAAGTTTGGCCCAAGAGTTTTGAAACACCCTGTATATTAAAAGTGTTGGGCCGAGAAGTGACCCCTGAGGAACGTTTTCCCCAAAGTTCCCATGCTAGATATCTCTGTGCCAAGCTACCTGTTTGAGAGATTTAAATTTTCCGTTATTTTTTAAATACTGGTTGACTATTTCTGAAACTCGTAGTCCTGTGACTGAGTTGTTTAAATATATATGATGACAAGACCCACTAATTCCGCCTGAAGCACTTCCAGTATAGGGAAATGCCATATTCACCACTAACTACGGTCAGGGGTAAGAGAGTAGCATATAGATACAGCTCATCCCGACTACCTAATGACGGACAGTACTATAGGAGTAAAGCTCATCCATCGGTCAAAACCTAAATTTAATCTGTGTCCCGGACCACCACAAACAAGGATATAAAGATCCAAGTTGCCTCGGGTCCTGTGACGGGAACTCTTAGTCCGGCCTTCTTCCATCTTGGCCTGTCCGATCGCTTCCACTCCGATCAGCATAGTCTTCTACGTCATTTAGGCCTTCAAGCCCCCCCCCCCCCCTCGACAGGTGGTTCCGTATCGGGGGAATAAACCGAGAAGTTAGCATGCATCGCTGCTGATCCAAGGGACCTGGGTTCCAGCCCCGGGTAAGGCATGGATGTTTATGTTGTCTCTTTGATGAAGTCCCGCCATCCCCTCAGACTTTTTACTATGACTTATATAATGACAGGCTCCTGTCAGACCTCTATGACAAGCAGCTGCTTGTGGGAGTATTCATATTTTTAGTCTGTAGTTAGCCTTTGTTTTACATATACAATGTTTTGGCTTAGATGCATATAGCTCCAAGCCAACCAGATAAATCGACAGATGCATAGCGTTTAGATGCAGTAATGAACATAGCTCTATGTATTCAAGTTTATCATATAATAATTCTTTAAAAAAAAATGCTGATTGCTAATTCAATAACACCAAAATACTAAAAGGTTTTAATAATTTTTTGAAATATTAAAAAATGAATGATAAACTAAATTCGAAATGCAAATTAAGATATATTTTAGCCAAAATAATGATAAAACCTGTTTTTGTCAGTGTAGAGAATTACTTCCGCTCAACCCGCACCGTGCTCTCGGTGAGAAAGGGATATTTTGGAAAGATCTCTGTCAGACGGATGGGGCATTAGGCCATGGCTACTTGTATACGACAATCACATTGCGCGCCAGGTTCGTAATCTGCAGTTCCCTTTGAACATTAAAAAACCCACTGAATGGCTTTGACGGGAGGACAACATCTAACTCTAACAGTTTCCCAGTGAATATTCTATCAATCTTCTCTGAGCCCTTGAGGTCCTTGTGACCTGGCCATTAGGCCAATGTGTTAGAAAAAGTGCTGATCAGAGGTAAAAACAATCGAAAACACGCCGGATGGCCTTGACTTGACCATCTGTCTGCTAACAGCTGTTCACTGGGTTCAATTCCCCAAACTTCTCAGTGCCCTGGAGGTCTTTGTGACCTGGCCATTTAGCCAATGTGTTAGAAAAAGTGCTGATCAGAGGTAAAAACAATCGAAAACACGCTGGATGGCCTTGACGGGAGGATACCATCTGTCTGCTAACAGCTGTTCACTGGGTCCCCTTCCCCAACCTTCTCTGTGCCCTTGAGGTCCTTCTGACCTGGCCATTTAGCCAATGTGTAAGAAAAAGTGCTGATCACAGGTAAAAACAATAGAAAACACGCTGGATGGCCTTGACGGGAGGATACCATCTGTCTGCTAACAGCTGTTCACTGGATCACCTTCCCCAACCTTCTCTGTGCCCTTGAGGTCTTTGTGACCTGGCCATTTAGCCAATGTGTTAGAAAAAGTGCTGATCAGAGGTAAAAACAATCGAAAACACGCTGGATGGCCTTGATGAGAGGACACCATCTGTCTTCTAACAGCTCTTCACTGGGTTCCCTTCCCCAAACTTCTCAGTGCCCTTGAGGTCCTTGTGACCTGGCCATTTAGCAAATGTGTTCGGAAAAGTGTTGATCAGAGGTAAAAACAATCGAAAACACGCTGGATGGCCTTGACGGGAGGATACCATCTGTCTCCTAACAGCTCTTCACTGGGACCCTTCCCCAAACTTCTCAGTGCCCTTGAGGTCCTTGTGACCTGGCCATTTAGCCAATGTGTTAGAAAAAGTGCTGATCAGAGGTAAAAACAATAGAAAACACGCTGGATGGCCTTGACGGGAGGATACCATCTGTCTGCTAACAGCTGTTCACTGGATCACCTTCCCTAACCTTCTCTGTGCCCTTGAGGTCCTTGTGACCTGGCCATTTACCCAATGTGTTAGAAAAACTGCTGATCAGAGGTAAAAACAATCGAAAACACGCTGGATGGCCTCGATGGGAGGATACCATCTGTCTTCTAACAGCTCTTCACTGGGTTCCCTTCCCCAAATTTCTCAGTGCCCTTGAGGTCCTTGTGACCTGGCCATTTAGCAAATGTGTTCGGAAAAGTGTTGATAAGAGGTAAGAACAATGGAAAACACGCTGGATGGCTTTGATGGGAGGATACCATCTGTCTGCTAACAGCTGTTCACTGGGTCCCCTTCCCCAAACTTCTCAGTGCCCTGGAGATCCTTGTGACCTGGCCATTTAGCCAATGTGTTAGAAAAAGTGTTGATCAGAGATAAAAACAGTCTAAAACACGGTGGATGGCTTTGACGGGAGGATACCATCTGTCTTCTAACAGCTCTTCACTGGGTTCCATTCCCCAAACTTCTCAGTGCCCTTGAGGTCCTTGTGACCTGGCCATTTAGCCAATGTGTTAGAAAAAGTGTTGATCAGAGGTAAAAACAATCTAAAACATGCTGGATGGCCTTGACGGGAGGATACCATCTGTCTGCTAACAGCTGTTCACTGGGTCCCCTTCCAAAACCTTCTCTGTGCCCTTGAGGTCCTTGTGACCTGGCCATTTAGCCAATGTGTTAGAAAAAGTGCTGATCGGAGGTAAAAACAATAGAAAACACGCTGGATGGCCTTGACGGGAGGATACCATCTGTCTGCTAACAGCTGTTCACTGGATCACCTTCCCTAACCTTCTCTGTGCCCTTGAGGTCCTTGTGACCTGGCCATTTACCCAATGTGTTAGAAAAACTGCTGATCAGAGGTAAAAACAATCGAAAACACGCTGGATGGCCTCGATGGGAGGATACCATCTGTCTTCTAACAGCTCTTCACTGGGTTCCCTTCCCCAAATTTCCCAGTGCCCTTGAGGTCCTTGTGACCTGGCCATTTAGCAAATGTGTTCGGAAAAGTGTTGATAAGAGGTAAAAACAATCGAAAACACGCTGGATGGCCTTGACGGGAGGATACCATCTGTCTCCTAACCGCTCTTCACTGGGTCCCCTTGCCCAACCTTCTCAGTGCCCTGGAGGTCCTTGTGACCTGCCCATTTAGCCAATGTATTAGAAAAAGTGCTGATCAGAGGTAAAAACATTCTAAAACACGCTGGATGGCCTTGACGGGAGGATACCACCTGTCTTCTAACAGCTGATCACTGGGTCCCCTTCCCCAACCTTCTCTGTGCCCTTGAGGTCCTTGTGACCTGGCTATTTAGCCAATGTGTTAGAAAAAGTGCTGATCAGGGGTAAAAACAATCGCAAACACGCTGGATGGAATTGATGGAAGAATACCATCTGTCTGCTAACAGCACTTTACTGGGTCTAATTCCCCAAAATTCTTAGTGCCCCGCATGTCCTTGTGACCTGCCCATTTTGCCAATGTGTTGGAAAAAGTGCTGATCAGAGGTAAAAACAATGGAAAACACGCTGGATGGTCTTGATGGTAGGATACCATCTGTCTTCTAATAGCTCTTCACTGGGTTCCCTTCCCCAAATTTCTCAGTGCCCTTGAAGTCCTTGTGACCTGGCCATTTAGCCAATGAGTTCGAAAAAGTGTTGATCAAAGGTAAAAACAATCGAAAACACGCTGGATGGCCTTGACGGGAGGATACCATCTCTCTCGTAACAGCTCTTCACTGGGTCTCCTTCCCCAAGCTTCTCAGTGCCCTTGAGGTCCTTGTGACCTGGCCATTTAGCCAATGTGTTAGAAAAAGTGTTAATCAGAGGTAAAAACAATCGAAAACACGCTGGATGGCTTTGATGGGAGGATACCATCATTCTGCTAACAGGTGTTCATTGGGTCCCCTTCCCCAAACTTCTCAGTGCCCTGGAGGTCCTTGTAACCTGGCCATTTAGCCAATGTGTTAGAAAAAGTGGTGATCAGAGGTAAAAACAATCGAAAACACGCTGGATGGCCTTGACGGGAGGATACCATCTGTCTGCTAACAGATGTTCACTGGGACCCCTTCCCCAATCTTCTCTGTGCCCTTGAGGTCCGTGTGACCTGGCTATTTAGCCAATATGTTAGAAAAAGTGCTGATCAGAGGTAAAAACAATCGAAAACACGCTGGATGGCCTTGACGGGAGGATACCATCTGTCTGCTAACAGCTGATCACTGGGTCCCCTTCCCCAACCTTCTCTGTGCCCTTGAGGTCCTTGTGACCTGGCTATTTAGCCAATGTGTTAGAAAAAGTGCTGATCAGAGGGAAAAACAATCGAAAACACGCTGGGTGGACTTGACGGGTGGATACCATCTGTCTGCTAACAGCTGTTCACTGGGACCCCTTCCCCAACCTTCTCTGTGCCCTTGAGGTCCTTGTGACCTGGCTACTTAGCCAATATGTTAGAAAAAGTGCTGTTCAGAGGTAAAAACAATCGAAAACACGCTGGATGAAATTGATGGGAGGATACCATCTGTCTCCTAACAGCTCCTTACTGGGTGTAATTCCACAAAATTCTTAGTGCCCCGGAGGTCCTTGTGACCTGCCCATTTTGCCAATGTGCCAGAAAAAGTGCTGATCAGAGGTAAAAACAATCGAAAACACGTTGGATCGCCTTGATGGGAGAATACCATCTGTCTTCTAACAGCTCTTCTCTGGGTTCCCTTCCCCAAACTTCTCAGTGCCCTTGAGGTCCTTGTGACCTGGCCATTTAGCAAATGTGTTCGGAAAAGTGTTGATTAGAGGTAAAAACAATCGAAAACACGCTGGATGGCCTTGACGGGAGGATACCATCTGTCTCCTAACAGCTCTTCATTGGGTCCCCTTGCCCAACCTTCTCAGTGCCCTGGAGGTCCTTGTGACCTGCCCATTTAGCTAATGTATTAGAAAAAGTGCTGATCAGAGGTAAAAACATTCTAAAACACGCTGGATGGCCTTGACGGAAGGATACCATCTGTCTTCTAACAGGTGATCACTGGGTCCCCTTCCCCAACCTTCTCTGTGCCCTTGAGGTCCTTGTGACCTGGCTATTTAGCCAATGTGTTAGAAAAAGTGCTGATCAGGGGTAAAAACAATCGAAAACTCGCTGGATGGCCTTGACGGGAGGATACCATCTGTCTCCTAACAGCTGTTCACTGAGTCCTCTTCCCCAACCTTCTCTGTGCCCTTGAGGTCCTTGTGACCTGGCCATTTAGCCAATGTGTTAGAAAAAGTGCTGATCAGAGGTAAAAACAATAGAAAACACGCTGGATGGCCTTGACGGGAGGATACCATCTGTCTGCTAACAGCTGTTCACTGGATCACCTTCCCCAAACTTCTCTGTGCCCTTGAGGTCCTTGTGACCTGGCCATTTAGCCAATGTGTTAGAAAAACTGCTGATCAGAGGTAAAAACAATCGAAAACACGCTGGATGACCTCGATGGGAGGATACCATCTGTCTTCTAACAGCTCTTCACTGGGTTCCCTTCCCCAAACTTCTCAGTGCCCTTGAGGTCCTTGTGACCTGGCCATTTAGCAAATGTGTTCGGAAAAGTGTTGATTAGAGGTAAAAACAATCGAAAACACGCTGGATGGCCTTGTCGGGAGGATACCATCTGTTTCCTAACAGCTCTTCACTGGGTCCCCTTGCCCAACCTTCTCAGTGCCCTGGAGGTCCTTGTGACCTGCCCATTTAGCCAATGTATTAGAAAAAGTGCTGATCAGAGGTAAAAACATTCTAAAACACGCTGGATGGCCTTGACGGGAGGATACCACCTGTCTTCTAACAGCTGATCACTGGGTCCCCTTCCCCAACCTTCTCTGTGCCCTTGAGGTCCTTGTGACCTGGCTATTTAGCCAATGTGTTAGAAAAAGTGATGATCAGGGGTAAAAACAATCGCAAACACGCTGGATGGAATTGATGGAAGAATACCATCTGTCTGCTAACAGCACTTTACTGGGTCTAATTCCCCAAAATTCTTAGTGCCTCGGATGTCCTTGTGACCTGCCCATTTTGCCAATGTGTTAGAAAAAGTGCTGATCAGAGGTAAAAATAATCGAAAACACGCTGGATGGTCTTGATGGTAGGATACCATCTGTCTTCTAATAGCTCTTCACTGGGTTTCCTTCCCCAAATTTCTCAGTGCCCTTGAAGTCCTTGTGACCTGGCCATTTAGCCAATGAGTTCGAAGAAGTGTTGATCAGAGGTAAAAACAATCGAAAACACGCTGGATGGCCCTGACGGGAAGATACCATCTCTCTCGTAACAGCTCTTCACTGGGTCTCCTTCCCCAAACTTCTCAGTGCCCTTGAGGTCCTTGTGACCTGGCCATTTAGCCAATGTGTTAGAAAAAGTGTTGATCAGAGGTAAAAACAATCGAAAACACGCTGGATGGCCTTGACGGGAGGATACTTTCTGTCTCCTAACAGCTCTTCACTGGGTCACCTTCCCCAACGTTCTCAGTGCCCTGGAGGTCCTTGTGACCTGGCTATTTATCCAATGTGTTAGAAAAAGTGTTGATCAGAGGTAAAAACAATCGAAAACACGCTGGATGGCTTTGATGGGAGGATACCATCATTCTGCTAACAGCTGTTCATTGGGTCCCCTTCCCCAAACTTCTCAGTGCCCTGGAGGTCCTTGTGACCTGGCCATTTAGCCAATGTGTTAGAAAAAGTGCTGATCAGAGGTAAAAACAATCAAAAACACGCTGGATGGACTTAACGGGAGGATACCATCTGTCTGCTAACAGCTGTTCACTGGGTCCCCTTCCCCAACCTTCTCTGTGCCCTTGAGGTCCTTGTGACCTGGCCATTTAGCCAATGTGTTAGAAAAAGTGCTGATCAGAGGTAAAAACAATCGAAAACACGCTGGATGACCTCGATGGGAGGATACCATCTGTCTTCTAACAGCTCTTCACTGGGTTCCCTTCCCCAAACTTCTCAGTGCCATTGAGGTCCTTGTGACCTGGCCATTTAGCAAATGTGTTCGGAAAAGTGTTGATTAGAGGTAAAAACAATCGAAAACACGCTGGATGGCCTTGACGGGAGGATACCATCTGTCTCCTAACAGCTCTTCACTGGGTCCCCTTGCCCAACCTTCTCAGTGCCCTGGAGGTCCTTGTGACCTGCCCATTTAGCCAATGTATTAGAAAAAGTGCTGATCAGAGGTAAAAACATTCTAAAACACGCTGGATGGCCTTGACGGGAGGATACCACCTGTCTTCTAACAGCTGATCACTGGGTCCCCTTCCCCAACCTTCTCTGTGCCCTTGAGGTCCTTGTGACCTGGCTATTTAGCCAATGTGTTAGAAAAAGTGCTGATCAGGGGTAAAAACAATCGCAAACACGCTGGATGGAATTGATGGAAGAATACCATCTGTCTGCTAACAGCACTTTACTGGGTCTAATTCCCCAAAATTCTTAGTGCCCCGGATGTCCTTGTGACCTGCTGATTTTGCCAATGTGTTAGAAAAAGTGCTGATCAGAGGTAAAAATAATCGAAAACACGCTGGATGGTCTTGATGGTAGG
The DNA here is from genome assembly GCA_038380435.1 of Ryuthela nishihirai. NCBI lineage: Eukaryota > Metazoa > Arthropoda > Arachnida > Araneae > Heptathelidae > Ryuthela > Ryuthela nishihirai. The sequence continues at coordinate 5,124,784 of JAWZYU010000008.1, forward strand.
ATACCATCTGTCTTCTAATAGCTCTTCACTGGGTTCCCTTCCCCAAATTTCTCAGTGCCCTTGAAGTCCTTGTGACCTGGCCATTTAGCCAATGAGTTCGAAGAAGTGTTGATCAGAGGTAAAAACAATCGAAAACACGCTGGATGGCCTTGACGGGAGGATATCATCTCTCTCGTAACAGCTCTTCACTGGGTCTCCTTCCCCAAACTTCTCAGTGCCCTTGAGGTCCTTGTGACCTAGCCATTTAGCCAATGTGTTAGAAAAAGTGTTGATCAGAGGTAAAAACAATCGAAAACACGCTGGATGGCCTTGACGGGAGGATACCTTCTGTCTCCTAACAGCTCTTCACTGGGTCTCCTTCCACAACCTTCTCAGTGCCCTGGAGGTCCTTGTGACCTGGCTATTTATCCAATGTGTTAGAAAAAGTGTTGATCAGAGGTAAAAACAATCGAAAACACGCTGGATGGCTTTGATGGGAGGATACCATCATTCTGCTAACAGCTGTTCATTGGGTCCCCTTCCCCAAACTTCTCAGTGCCCTGGAGGTCCTTGTGACCTGGCCATTTAGCCAATGTGTTAGAAAAATTGCTGATCAGAGGTAAAAACAATCAAAAACACGCTGGATGGACTAAACGGGAGGATACCATCTGTCTGCTAACAGCTGTTCACTGGGTCCCCTTCCCCAACCTTCTCTGTGCCCTTGAGGTCCTTGTGACCTGGCTATTTAGCCAATGTGTTAGAAAAAGTGCTGATCAGAGGTAAAAACAATCGAAAACACGCTGGATGGACTTGACGAGTGGATACCATCTGTCTGCTAACAGCTGTTCACTGGGACCGCTTCCCCAACCTTCTCTGTGCCCTTGAGGTCCTTGTAACCTGGCTATTTAGCCAATATGTTAGAAAAAGTGCTGATCAGAGGTAGAAACAATCGAAAACACGCTGGATGGAATTGATGGGAGGATACCATCTGTCTCCTAACAGCTCTTTACTGGGTGTAATTCCACAAAATTCTTAGTACCCCGGAGGTCCTTGTGACCTGCAAATTTTGCCAATGTGTCAGAAAAAGTGCTGATCAGAGGTAAAAACAATCGAAAACACGTTGGATCGCCTTGATGGGAGAATACCATCTGTCTTCTAACAGCTCTTCACTGGGTTCCCTTCCCCAAATTTCTCAGTGCCCTTGAGGTCCTTGTGACCTGGCCATTTAGCCAATGTGTTCGAAAAAGTGTTGATCAGAGGTAAAAACAATCGAAAACACGCTGGATGGCGCTGACGGGAGGATACCATCTGTCTCGTAACAGCTCTTCACTGGGTCCCCTTCCCCAATCTTCTCTGTGCCCTGGAGGTCCTTGTGACCTGGCTAATTAGCCAATGTGTTAGAAAAAGTGTTGATCAGAGGAAGAACAATCGAAAACACGCTGGATGGCCTTGACGGGAGGATACCATCTGTCTCCTAACAGCTCTTCACTGGATCACCTTCCCCAACCTTCTCAGTGCCCTGGAGGTCCTTGTGACCTGGCCATTTAGCGAATGTGTTAGAAAAAGTGTTGATCAGAGGTAAAAACAATCGAAAACACGCTGGATGGCCTTGACGGGAGGATACCATCTGTCTCCTAACAGCTGTTCACTGAGTCCTCTTCCCCAATCTTCTCTGTGCCCTGGAGTCCTTGTGACCTGGCCAATTAGCCAATGTGTTAGAAAAAGTGTTGATCAGAGGTAAAAACAATCGTAAACACGCTGGATTGCCTTGACGGGAGGATACCATCTGTCTGCTAACAGCTGTTCACTGGATCACCTTCCCCAACCTTCTCTGTGCCCTTGAGGTCCTTGTGACCTGGCCATTTAGCCAATGTGTTAGAAAAAGTGCTGATCAGAGAAAAAAACAATCGAAAACACGCTGGATGGCATTGACGGGAGGATACCATCTGTCTCCTAACAGCTCTTCACTAGATCCCCTTCCCCAACCTTCTCAGTGCCCTGGAGGTCCTTGTGACCTGGCCATTTAGCCAATGTATTAGAAAAAGTGTTGATCAGAGGTAAAAACAATCGAAAACACGCTGGGTGGCCTTGTTGGGAGGATACCACCTGTCTTCTAAAAGCTCTTCAGTGTTTTCCCTTCCCCAAACTTCTCAGTGCCCTTGATGTCCTTGTGACCTGGCCATTTACCCAATGTGTTCGAAAAAGTGTTGATTAGAGATAAAAACAATCGAAAACACGCTGGATGGCCTTGACGGGAGGATACCATCTGTCTCCTAACAGCTGTTCACTGGGTCCCCTTCCCCAACCTTCTCTGTGCCCTTGAGGTCCTTTGACCTGGCTATTTAGCCAATGTGTTAGAAAAAGTGTTGATCAGAGGTAAAAACAATCGAAAACACGCTGGATGGCCTTTACGGGAGGATACCATCTGTCTCGTAACAGCTCTTCACTGGGTCCCCTTCCCCAAGCTTCTCAGTGTCCTTGAGGTCCTTGTGACCTGGCCATTTAGCCAATGTGTTAGAAAAAGTGTTGATCAGAGGTAAAAACAATCGTAAATACGCTGGATTGCCTTGACGGGAGGATACCATCTGTCTCGTAACAGCTCTTCACTGGGTCCCCTTCCCGAAGCTTCTCAGTGCCCTTGAGGTCCTTGTGACCTGGCCATTTAGCCAATGTGTTAGAAAAAGTGTTGATCAGAGGTAAAAACAATCGTAAATACGCTGGATTGCCTTGACGGGAGGATACCATCTGTGTGCTAACAGCTGTTCACTGGGTCCGCTTTCCCAACCTTCTCTGTGCCCTTGAGGTCCTTGTGACCTGTCCATTTAGCCAATGTGTTAGAAAAAGTGCTGATCAGAGGAAAAAACAATCGAAAACACGCTGGATGGCCTTGACGGGAGGATACCATCTGTCTCCTAACAGCTCTTCACTGGATCCCCTTCCCCAACCTTCTCAGTGCCCTGGAGGTCTTTGTGACCTGGCCATTTAGCCAATGTGTTAGAAAAAGTGTTGTTCAGAGGTAAAAACAATCGAAAACACGCTGGATGGCCTTGACGGGAGGATACCATCTGTCTCCTAACAGCTGTTCATTGGGTCGCCTTCCCCAACCTTCTCTGTGCCCTTGAGGTCCTTGTGACCTGGCTATTTATTCAATGTGTTAGAAAAAGTGCTGATCAGAGGTAAAAATAATCGGAAACACGCTGGATGGAATTGATGGGAGGATACCATCTGTCTCCTAACAGCTCTTTACTGGGTCTAATTCCCCAAAATTCTTAGTGCCCCGGAGGTCCTTGTGACTTGCCCATTTTGCCAATGTGTTAAAAAAAGTGCTGATCAGAGGTAAAAACAATCGAAAACACGCTGGGTGGCCTTGTTGGGAGGATACCATCTGTCTTCGAAAAGCTCTTCAGTGGGTTCCCTTCCCCAAACTTCTCAGTGCCCTTGAGGTCTTTGTGACCTGGTCATTTAGCCAATGTGTTCGAAAAAGTGTTGATCAGAGGTAAAAACAATCGAAAACACGCTGGATGGCCTTGACGGGAGGATACGATCTGTCTCGTAACAGCTCTTCACTGGGTCCCCTTCCCCAAATTTGTCAGTGCCCTTGAGGTCCTTGTGACCTGGCCATTTACCCAATGTGTTCGAAAAAGTGTTGATTAGAGATAAAAACAATCGAAAACACGCTGGATGGCCTTGACGGGAGGATACCATCTGTCTCCTAACAGCTGTTCACTGGGTCCCCTTCCCCAACCTTCTCTGTGCCCTTGAGGTCCTTTGACCTGGCTATTTAGCCAATGTGTTAGAAAAAGTGTTGATCAGAGGTAAAAACAATCGAAAACACGCTGGATGGCCTTTACGGGAGGATACCATCTGTCTCGTAACAGCTCTTCACTGGGTCCCCTTCCCGAAGCTTCTCAGTGCCCTTGAGGTCCTTGTGACCTGGCCATTTAGCCAATGTGTTAGAAAAAGTGTTGATCAGAGTTAAAAACAATCGAAAACACGCTGGATGGCCTTGATGGGAGGATACCATCTATCTGCTAACAGCTGTTCACTGAGTCCCCTTCCCCAATCTTCTCAGTGCTCTGGAGGTCCTTGTGACCTGGCTAATTAGCCAATGTGTTAGAAAAAGTGTTGATCAGAGGTAAAAACAATCGAAAACACGCTGGATGGCCTTGACCGGAGGATACCATCTGTCTCGTAACAGCTCTTCACTGGGTCCCCTTCCCCAAACTTCTCAGTGCCCTTGAGGTCCTTGTGAGCTGGCCATTTAGCCAATGTGTTAGAAAAAGTGTTGATCAGAGGTAAAAACAATCGAAAACACGCTGGATGGCCTTGACGGGAGGATACCATCTGTCTTCTAACAGCTGATCACTGGGTCCCCTTCCCCAAACTTCTCAGTTCCCTGGAAGTACTTGTGACCTGGCCATTTAGCCAATGTGTTAGAAAATGTGATGATCAGAGGTAAAAACAATCGAAAACAAGCTAAATGGCCTTGACGGGAGGATACCATCTGTCTCGTAACAACACTTCACTGGTCCCCTTCCCCAAACTTCTCAGTGCCCTTGAGGTCCTTGTGACCTGGCCATTTAGCCAATGTGTTAGAAAAAAGTGTTGATCATAGGTAAAAACAATCGAAAACACGCTGGATGGTCTTGATGGGAGGATACCATCTGTCTGCTAACAGCTGTTCACTGGGTCCCCTTCCCCAAACTTCTCAGTGCCCTGGAGGTCCTTGTGACCTGGCCATTTCGCCAATGTGTTAGAAAAAGTGTTGATCAGAGGTAAAAACAATCGAAAACACGCTGGATGGCCTTGACGGGAGGATACCATCTGTCTTCTAACAGCTGATCACTGGGTCCCCTTCCCCAAACTTCTCAGTTCCCTGGAAGTACTTGTGACCTGTCCATTTAGCCAATGTGTTAGAAAATGTGATGATCAGAGGTAAAAACAATCGAAAACACGCTGGATGGCCTTGACGGGAGGATACCAGCTGTCTTCTAACAGCTCTTCACTGGGTTCCCTTCCCCAAACTTCTCAGTGCCCTTGAGGTCCTTGTGACCTGGCCATTTAGCAAATGTGTTCGGAAAAGTGTTGATCAGAGGTAAAAACAATCGAAAACACGCCGGATTTCCTTGACGGGAGGATACCATCTGCCTCCTAACAGCTCTTCACTGGGTTCCCTTCCCCAAACTTCTCAGTGCCCTGGAGGTCCTTGTGACCTGGCCATTTGGTCAATGTGTTCGAAAACGTGCTGATCAGAGGTAAAAACAATCGAAAACACACTGAATGGCCCTGACGGGAGGATACCATCTGTCTCCTAACAGCTCTTCACTGGATTCCCTTCCCCAAACTTCTCACTGCACTGGAGGTCCTTGTGACCTAGCCATTTAGCCAATGTGTTAGAAAAAGTGTTGATTTGAGGTAAAAACAATCGAAAACACGCTGGATGGCCTTGACGGGATAATACCATCTGTATCCTAACAGCTGTCCATAAAACAATCATCTCTGAGCCCTTGGGGTTGTGTGTCCTGGCCACTTAGCCCATTTTGTGCAAGAAAATGCCACTTAGAGATGAAACAACCCAACACATTTTTTGTCATAATTTAGAAGAATGGGTCTCAACCTGTAGGCCACATTTCCCCCGGGGTGGGTTGAATATTCCGAGCTATTGCAGGCGATCCCGGATTCCAAATGCCCACCAAATGCAGTCATCGTGAACTTTATGAGATGCAAATATTATGCATCGTGAACAATAGGTTTTCGTTTGACGTCATTCTATTTCTGATGATTCATTTGCACGTAATAAGAAAAACAATTTCTTGCGTGTTGGAATGAATAGTTCGGATCAGTCGTTTACAGTCAGACTTCAAGAGGTGACAAATTTACTTTCTTGTTAATAACACTGTTTTGGTTTTGATAATATATTTTTATATTATAATTATAATATTTATAATTTTATATTATAATCTTCAATATATTTTTATAATTTTTACGTTAATATCAGAGATGTATTGTTACGTGTTTGAGAATAATCACTTGTGAAATTGTGTCATTTGGTTAATTGTTAAGGCCTTGCGAATTATTTATACGGTGTTACGTATAATTAGTTAGTTAAATTTGCGTTTATTAGGGATAGTTTATATGTAGCATGTAGGGATCGGGTTCGAGCCCCGGGTTAAGGCATGGATGTGTGTGTCGTTTTTCTGCTGAGGGCCTGCCATCATCACAGAACTTCTACTATGGCATATAAACTGACAGAACATATAATCAAACCTCTGTGGCAAGCAGCTGCTTGAGGGGGTATTTATTTTTTTTAGCGTAATTATGATTTATCGAAGTACCAGGATAAAAGATCCCATAACCTTCTCCATCTGAGGATATCCAAAAAGTGGCATGAGTCGTAAAGGACAAGACAAAAATCACCAAAAGGTGAGGTCGGGTTGTTTTACCTCTGAGCGGCACTTTTTTGCACACCATGGGCTAAATGGCCAGGTCACATGGACCCCGAAGGCTCAGAGAAGGTTGGGGAAGGGGACCCACTGGAACAGCTGTTGGGAGATAGATGGTAGTCTCCCGTCAAGGCCATCCAGCGTGTTCTTTAACGTGCACAGGTTATGGCTTTCTTGCACACGGGGCCACGGCTTAACGTCCCATCGAACGGACGGCGGCCTTTTCAAGCCCATCGGTGTCCCCTACTGACCGTGGGCAGGGCGAGGAATTTTCCTGAGATAAATCTCAACGCTGACCCAGCTGGGACTCGAACCTGGGAACTACAGATTACGAGCCTGGCGCGCTACCGACTGAACCACCCCTGCCCCATAACTCTCGGGAATCACGGCTGCTGTGAACACAAGGTGAACGAAGTAGTGCTCGGGCGGAACGAGCACTACTTCGTTTGCCCGAGCTGGGTCAGCGGGCCCCTCTGCTCCCCCCAAGATTAAATGCTGAGTGCGTCACTAGCCACTCCAGAAAAGTCAGCCAAACACCGAAAAACAGCTAAACACTGAAAAGAAGACGCCGAAGCCAGGACATTGGAGTGGGAAAAGGTCAACATCCAGTATTGACTCTTTTCGCCGTACAAACCGACAAAGCGAAAGAGTCAATAGTTTTGCATTTGCAGAAAAAACATTCAACGCTGAAGAAAATACTTGGTAGTAATGGAAATCTTATACCTAAGTTTGTGGATTTCCCAAGAGGCAAATATTTTTCTATGGCCCTGACTTTGTGGAAAGGGATATTTATCATATTTTTGCGTGTACTCGAGAAATACATCATGGAATTTATTAAATGTGCGGAAAGTCCAATGACTTAGTCGTCCTGAGGTTGGTATGAAATATTTTTAAACATTTGCTCTCCTTCTAAACTTTCCTTTTTCTTACCATGTATTTCTCGGGCGAGGGTGGCTCAGTCGGTAACGCGCCTTTTCGTAATCTGCAGTTCCCAGGTTCGAGTCCCAGCTGGGTCATCGTTGAGATTTATTTCAATAGTTAAGTGTCTTGGTATTTTTTTTTAATTCTTTTGAATAGTTAAGCATCTTGGTATTTTGTTTATTCTTTTGAATAGTTAAGCATCTTGGAATTTTGTTTTTGTTATTCTTTTGAATAGTTAAGCATCTTGGTATTTTGTTTATTCTTTTGAATAGTTAAGCACCTTGGAATTTTGTTTTTGTTATTCTTTTGAATAGTTAAGCATCTTGGTATTTTGTTTTCGTTATTCTTTTGAATAGTTAAGCATCTTGGAATTTTGTTTTTGTTATTCTTTTGAATAGTTAAGCATCTTGGTATTTTGTTTATTCTTTTCAATAGTTAAGCATCTTGGTATTTTGTTTATTCTTTTGAATAGTTAAGCATCTTGGTATTTTGTTTATTCTTTTCAATAGTTATGCATCTTGGTATTTTGTTTATTCTTTTGAATAGTTAAGCATCTTGGTATTTTGTTTATTCTTTTGAATAGTTATGCATCTTGGTATTTTGTTTATTCTTTTGAATAGTTAAGCATCTTGGTATTTTGTTTATTCTTTTGAATAGTTAAGCATCTCGGAATTTTGTTTATTCTTTTGAATAGTTAAGCATCTTGGAATTTTGTTTATTCTTTTGAATAGTTAAGCATCTTGGAATTTTGTTTTTGTTATTCTTTTGAATAGTTAAGCATCTTGGTATTTTGTTTTTGTTATTCTTTTGAATAGTTAAGCATCTTGGAATTTTGTTTTTGTTATTCTTTTGAATAGTTAAGCATCTTGGAATTTTGTTTTTGTTATTCTTTTGAATAGTTAAGCATCTTGGTATTTTGTTTTTATTTTGTTCTTGTTTTAAGTCACTTTTATCCAGTGTTTTTCTTCTTTTTTCTGTGCTAGTTCATTTATTTTCAGGTTTCTTTCGCAGTATCTTTTCAGCTGTAATGATTGGGGGCGGGGTTGGCTCAGTCGACAGCAAGCCAGGCTTGTAATCTGCAGTTCCCAGGTTCGAGTTCCACCTACGCCAGCGTTGAGATTTATTTCCGCAAACTCCCTGCCGACGGTGTTCAAAAAAGTATCGCTCAGAGGTAAAACAGCCCAACCCAAAGTTCTTATGATTGCAGAAAAATAATTCTAATGTCTGAAAAAATTGTTAGTTTTCGTAGCGTATGCAAAAACGCAGTAAAAGATGGTTCCTAGTTAAAGGTGTTCAACTTGGTGCACAAGTGAAAGTTTTCTTTCTACCATATCCGTTTCTTCTGTTTCTCCTTTTACTTTGTTCGCGACTTCCGTTTCTGCTCTCTGGGCTCCGTTTTAGCTGGTTAGTTTTTAAAGTTTTGCTTTCCCTGTTTTTTACAATTCAGCTGAAGGAAGTATGGACCCATGCCCGGTACGTCACTAGTCATTCCTAATCTGACTCGATTCAGTCGGGACCCATGCCTAGTAAGTCATTAGTAATTCCTAATCTGATTCGAATCAGTCAGGACCCATGCCCAGTACGTCACTAGTCATTCCTAATCTGATTCGAATCAGTCGGGACCCATGCCTAGTACGTCATTAGTCATTCCTAATCTGATTCGAATCAGTCAGGACCCATGCCCAGTACGTCACTAGTCATTCCTAATCTGATTCGATTCAGTCGGGACCCATGCCTAGTACGTCATTAGTCATTCCTAATCTAATTCGAATCAGTCAGGACCCATGCCTAGTACGTCACTAGTCATTCCTAATCTGATTCGATTCAGTCGGGACCCATGCCTAGTACGTCATTAGTAATTCCTAATCTGATTCGAATCAATCAGGACCCACGCCCAGTACGCCACTAGTCATTCCTAATCTGATTCGAATCAGTCGGGACCCATGGCTAGTACGTCATTAGTCATTCCTAATCTGATTCGAATCAGTCGGGACCCATGCCCAGTACGTCATTAGTCATTCCTAATATGATTCGAATCAGTCGGGACCCATGCCTAGTACGTCATTAGTCATTCCTAATCTGATTCGAATCGGTCGGGACCCATGCCCAGTACGTCATTAGTCATTCCTAATCTGATTCGAATCAGTCGGGACCCATGCCCAGTACGTCATTAGTCATTCCTAATATGATTCGAATCAGTCGGGACCCATGCCTAGTACGTCATTAGTCATTCCTAATCTGATTCGAATCGGTCGGGACCCATGCCCAGTACGTCATTAGTCATTCCTAATCTGATTCGAATCAGTCGGGACCCATGCCCAGTACGTCATTAGTCATTCCTAATATGATTCGAATCAGTCGGGACCCATGGCTAGTACGTCATTAGTCATTCCTAATATGATTCGAATCAGTCGGGACCCATGCCCAGTACGTCATTAGCCATTCCTAATATGATTCGAATCAGTCGGGACACATGCCTAGTACGTCATTAGTCATTCCTAATCTGATTCGAATCAGTCGGGGGCCCATGCCCAGTACGTCATTAGTCATTCCTAATCTGGTTCGAATCAGTCGTGACCCATGCCCAGTAAGTCATTAGTCATTCCTAATCTGATTCGAATCAGTCGGGACCCATGCCCAGTGTGTCATTAGTCATTCCTAATCTGATTCGAATCAGTCGGGACCCATGCCCAGTACGTCATTAGTCATTCCTAATATGATTCGAATCAGTCGGGACCCATGCCTAGTACGTCATTAGTCATTCCTAATCTAATTCGAATCAGTCAGGACCCATGCCTAGTACGTCACTAGTCATTCCTAATCTGATTCGATTCAGTCGGGACCCATGCCTAGTACGTCATTAGTAATTCCTAATCTGATTCGAATCAATCAGGACCCACGCCCAGTACGCCACTAGTCATTCCTAATCTGATTCGAATCAGTCGGGACCCATGGCTAGTACGTCATTAGTCATTCCTAATCTGATTCGAATCAGTCGGGACCCATGCCCAGTACGTCATTAGTCATTCCTAATATGATTCGAATCAGTCGGGACCCATGCCTAGTACGTCATTAGTCATTCCTAATCTGATTCGAATCGGTCGGGACCCATGCCCAGTACGTCATTAGTCATTCCTAATCTGATTCGAATCAGTCGGGACCCATGCCCAGTACGTCATTAGTCATTCCTAATATGATTCGAATCAGTCGGGACCCATGCCTAGTACGTCATTAGTCATTCCTAATCTGATTCGAATCGGTCGGGACCCATGCCCAGTACGTCATTAGTCATTCCTAATCTGATTCGAATCAGTCGGGACCCATGCCCAGTACGTCATTAGTCATTCCTAATATGATTCGAATCAGTCGGGACCCATGGCTAGTACGTCATTAGTCATTCCTAATCTGATTCGAATCAGTCGGGGGCCCATGCCCAGTACGTCATTAGTCATTCCTAATATGATTTGAATCAGTCGGGACCCATGCCTAGTACGTCATTTGTCATTCCTAATCTGATTCGAATCAGTCGGGACCCATGCCCAGTACGTCATTAGTGATTCCTAATCTGATTCGAATCAGTCGGGACCCATGCCTAGTACGTCACTAGTCATTCCTAATCTGATGCGAATCAGTCAGGACCCATGCCCAGTACGTCACTAGTCATTCCTAATCTGATTCGAATCAGTCGGGACCCATGGCTAGTACGTCATTAGTCATTCCTAATATGATTCGAATCAGTCGGGACCCATGCCCAGTAAGTCATTAGTCATTCCTAATCTGGTTCGAATCAGTCGTGACCCATGCCCAGTAAGTCATTAGTCATTCCTAATCTGATTCGAATCAGTCGGGACCCATGCCCAGTGTGTCATTAGTCATTCCTAATCTGATTCGAATCAGTCGGACTGATTTACTCTGAGAACCAAATGATTCAACGAACGAATTCGAATTGTTCAAAAAAAAAAACATATTTGCCAATCATTACCGAAACATGTCAGGAGTTTGCAATTACATAGTTCAAGGTTTGTTTCGAATTTAGAAAATGTAATTCCTCTGTTCTGGTAAGAAACTTCTAAAAATTGCAAATCATTCCATAATTACTAATATACATTCACGTCATCTTTTACAAATGATGAAATTATCACTTGGTAAAGTCATTTCTATTTTGAAATGATGTCTCCCCATGTATCATTTCAAAATAGAAATTGCAAGTTCAAAAAGTATTGCAGTTCTTACGTCACATAAACGAAATCCCCATCATGAAAATTTCTACCTATTTGATAAACAGATCGGTAGCGCGCCAGGCTCGTAATCTGTACTTCCCAAGTTCGAGTCACAGCTGGTCTCCGAGCTAGGTAAGCGGTGAGATTTATCTCCGCAAAAATTCCTTGCCATGCCCACGGTCAGTACGGGACACCAATGGACTTGGAAAGACCACAGTCCATCGTATGGGACTTAGGCCGTGGTCCCGTGTGCGGGAGAGCCATACCCTGTGCACGTTAAAGAACACGCTGGATGGCCTTGGCAGGAGGCTTCCATCTGTCTCTCAACAGCCGTTCCTGTGGGTCCCCTCACCCAACCTTTTCTGAGCCTTCGGGGTCCTTGTGACCTGGGCATTTAACCCATAGAGAAAGATGAGAGGCGACCATCTTGTCTTGATAAGAGGTTACCATCTGTCTCCCAACAGCTGTTCCAGTGGGTCCCCTCTCCCAGCCTCCTCTGAGCCTTCGGGGTTCATGTGACTTGGCCATTTAGCCCATGGTGTGCAAAAAAGTGCCGCTCAAAGGTAAAACAACTCAACCCAATAGGTAGTGTGGAACGATCATGCCAAATACCTAGACATTACGATCCATCACAAACTCAAATGGGATGTCCATATAGGGAATGTTATTAACAAAGCCAGACCACTATACTGCAAACTATTCCTTTGCTTGGGGGGTAAATCTCATTTCGCCACATCACATAAAGTGCTAATTTATAATCAGGTAATCAAACCTTTTCTTCTTTATGCTGCCTCCATCTGGGGGGCATGTTCTACTAAAAATCTTGCAAATCTCCAATCTCTACAAAATAAAATCCTACGATCTGCTGTAGCAGTTCCCTGGTTTGTCAGGAATACTATCATTCATCGAGATCTAAATTGTGAAACAATTCTCCAATCCATCAAGAAAATGGCCAAGAACTATTTTGCAACTATCGCAGAACATCTTAATCAATTAATTAGAGATTTGCTTAATTTTAATGTGTACCCCTCACACAAATTCAAACGACCAAACTCTCTACTTGATAATTGGGACGGGGGTGGCTCAGTCGGTAGCGCGCCAGGCTCGTAATCTGTAGTTCCCAGGTTCGAGTCCCAGCTGGGTCAGCGTTGAGATTTATCTCCGCAAAATACCCCGCCCTGCCCACGGTCAGTAGGGGACACCGATGGGCTTGGAAAGGCCGCCGTCCGTCGGATGGGACGTTAAGCCGTGGCCACCTGTGTGGGAGAGCCATATCCTGTGCACGTTAAAGAAAAAGCTGGATGGTCTTGACAGGTGGCTACCATATGTCTCCTAACAGCTGTCCCAGTGGGTCCCCTCCCCCAACCTTCTCTGAGCCTTCGGGGTCCATGTGACCTGGCCATTTAGCCCATGGTGTGCATAAAAGTGCCGCTCAGAGGTAAAACAACCAACCAACAACTACTTGATAATTAGGATTAAGCAAAGGCTCCGTTAGCTAAGATTAAGCAGGTATAGATTAAGCAGGTATAGGCTCCAGGGACTACTACTGTCACTGTATGATCTTTGAACTTGCAATATAATTTATATAAATATATTTTATACTATTGCTGATATTTTCAATAAATATCATATCGAATTTTTTACTTGTATAAACGTTCAACAGATGGCAGAAGGCACTTCCAGTATCAACCAAAAAAAATTACACTATTTAGAGCAAAGTGCAGAAACCTATATACATCGATATGTTCCAGGGAGCACAAACCTGCAATATACATTGATTTATATAATCGTAAGATGATTAAATGTATTAATTTACATATTATTTTAAAAATCCTGCCAAATTGCTCAAAATAAACATACAACGGCTTTTCCAACTATCGTAAAATGCACTTCTGAAGGGGATAAAATACTCATTGAATAACTTTAGGGTCAGCTAACACTGTGCGCAAATAGCCAAGCAGGTTAAAACACTAATTAAATCACATTAAATATATCAAGAGTAAGCGAAATATAGCAGCAACGAGCTGAAACGATTGCACTGTGCATGCGCAGATCGCACTTTAGGGTTGTTTTCGTGCGTGAACACCAATTCAGCTTCAGCAATATTCCGCAGAGCGGCGCCATTTACGCTTGAGTAAAGTTTGCCTTCTTTTCCATAGACCTTCTTTGGACGAACTTTCCATATCTGTCTCACTGAGGGCAGGGTGGGGATTTAAATGAGATTAAACTCAACGTTGTCCAGCAGGAGTTCGAACCTGTGAGATGCAGATTACGAGCCACCCATGCAATAGTAAGAGAAACGTTATTTTTGAATTTGAACTTTTTAAGTTGCTACCACTATTTTATTAAAACAACTATATATTTAAAAGAAAAAGAAGTTTAGGTAAATAAGCTTTGGTGTAGGAAGTATATCTAGTTAACTGCTATGTTGCAGTTCAAAATTAATATAATAATGTTTTTAAAGTGTAACATAGTAATACGTTTTATTTTATTTCCAATAACGTAAGCAATAATTTTCCCAATATTTTTTTTTAGCCAGTTACATACACATTTCCATGGGGTATCTGAAGCATAAAAGGTTGAGAACCACTGACTCAGATTAATTTCTCATACATTTCTTATTTGGTTACAAAAAATACTCTTATCTCTCGCTAACCGTGCCAAATTGGCGAATGCAATTTTGATCTCAAAATTCACTCTGTTAGGCAGCGTCTTCAGGCCTCCAACGCAGTTCCTTTCGGATTTCACAAAAATTATTTTTGACTTCATTTGGCACGGCACGAAGGCAAAAATCTCACGATTCATGCTCTATCGCCCCTGTAAGGAAGGAGGTTTGAATATTAAACATCCCGGTTCTTGGCAGAAAGCAGTTTCCCTGCAAATGGCACTTATTAATATTAGTAGTGTTGATTTTCCAGGAGCCGCTTTCAGTAACTATTTGGGCTGGAAATTCTGTGAACTGGGAAGCCAGGGGGCAGAATATCGTGGCCCAAAATCTGTAAACATGTCCCAACGTTATAGAGAGCTGGCGGACGTATACAGGTTCTGTGAGAGGCTGAGTAGCGGTGCTTCGGTCAGCGAAATGCCTCTAAGGGACCTGTATTTGTCTTTTCTGCCGCCCTGGGTGGCTCCCATCGCCTACCGATATCCCAATATCGACTGGGCTAAAGCCTGGGACAATATTTATAATCCTGGTACCATTACTGAGTATCGGGACATTAACTGGCTAGCGGCTCACAATGCTCTTCCGACCCGGCATATTCTACATAGTAGAATGGCCTTTATCTCCGATAAATGTCAAATTTGCGATAATATCGAAGATATTGGCCATATTCTTTATCATTGTCCATTTGCGGCAGCGGTTTGGAAGGACATATGTAAATGGATGAAGATCCAGAGCCTCTCGTTAGAAGAAGTCCTTTTCCACACTAATGGGACCAGGAGAAGTAATTATGTCATGAATATAGTCCTCGGCACGACGAAAGCGATGCTTTGGAAGTGCCGATGCTATCGACATTTTAATAATAATTATTGGTTGCCCAGTACTACCTTTCAGGTTATTTGTAAATGTGTCCAGAGGAGGCGAAGCCTTGATAGAGGTTTCAAAAAAAAACCCCTCTTCTGGAAAAATTGGAAAGATTTTCTTTTTTTGTAGTGTTTTTTTATATGTTCCCAGGGGCCTGCGTGCCCGGTTTTACTTTCGTGTCCTTTTTTGGACTGTAGGTTTTCAATTTCTAGTAGTTTTTGTTTCTTGGCCCCGGCCAAAAATTTTGTTTATTGATGTAAAAAGGCTTGTTTGAGCAGCGTCCGCCCGTTTGCGCGAGCGAGCGCTGGTTTTTCTAAGTCCAAATTCATAACATTCGTTTCTCAGTCGGCGGAGAGGCCTGACGTCACAGGCGCCACTCGTCTCCGACCGGCTGGGGGGAGGGGCCGGCGCCCGGCACGCTGAGCCAATGATCGGGCTTGGATCTGTGCGGAGCGCCGCCCCCTCCTGTGTGAGTGTTGCTTGCTCTCTGCTGCCCTTCGCAAGGCACGGAGACGATGCGCAGGGCGCCCTCTGTCGGGCTGACCCGTGTGGCCGTGTTTGTCGAGCGCTTGTTGCCTTTACGTTTTTGCGTTTGCGAGTTTGAACGTATTTGTTTTTTTACTTTGGTGTCTTAAAAGTGAGAATGTAATTAGGAAAGCTTTCCTATCTCTTTCCTGCTACTTCTCTTTTCGTTTCCAGCTCTCTTTTTTTCTTTAATGAGATGTCTGGTGTGTGAAATAACCGCCGAGGAACTTACTTTTTTACGTTACGTTTTTTTCGGCGGTTGAAGTTTACTGAGAATGCAAAGTTAAGTCAAGCTGAGTGACTTACAAGGAGCCACACTCTTTCGAGTCACGAAACAAGTCGAACTTATCATGGAACCACTGAGAATTCTCGCTATTTTACACATAAATAGTGGGTTTTCAGATTTTATTTCCCATACAGTTAAAGATTATCTAGTTAGCTGCTATGTAGAAATTTAAAATTGAATTAATATACTTTTATATAATAATATTTTTAAAATATAATACAGAACTTTTATATATAAAATATGTTTTATTTTATTCCCAATAGTTTAAGCAATAATTTTCGCAATAATTTTTTTTTGCCAGTTACATACACATTTCCAGGGAGTATGTGAAGTATAAAAGGTTGAGAACCACTGATATATATGTTTTATTTTATTCCCATTGTTATACTATAACTATAGTTTTATCTATCTATACAAGGGGTACGCCACTTACATACTCATTTCCAGGGAGTACGTGAAGCATAAAAGGTTGAGAACCACTGATATATATGTTATATTTTATTCCCATTGTTATATTATGACTATAGTTTTATCTATCTATACAAGGGCTACGCCACTTACATACACATTTCCAGGGGTTACGTGAAGCATAAAACGTTGAGAACCACTGATATATATGTTTTATTTTATTCCCATTGTTATACTATAACTATAGCTTTATATATATATACAAGGGGTACGAAAGTTACATACACATTTCCAGGGGGTACGTGAAGCATTAAAGGTTGAGAACCACTGACTTAGGTTAATTTCTAATACATTTCTTATTTGGTCACAAAAAATACTCACTGTTAATGTAGACGTATGCTATTGAAATTCGAGACGAAATTTGGAAGTTGTAGCTGCCAATTCGAAACGCTTCGTTTTACTAAGCAATGGCAAGAATATAATTTTAGAGAAAGAACATAAATGTAACTTGTTACAGATGATTTATTATAACAAATCAAAAACACCAAAAATCTTGTCGAAGAATTGTACAAATTGGCTAAGCGGTCAGGTCGGAATCCACACAACCACAATTCTCGAATATATCCATAAGATAACTGAGAAAACAAATGGATATCCACTGATTATCTTATGGATATGATCGAGATATTGTGGTTGTGAGAAATCTCTATTTATCATTAAAATTGAATTACAAGTTTTTAAATTTAGAATGCGTGATATAACATACATTGTCGTCAATAGTGCGAATTAATTTTATTTTGCAATTATTTATTTGTACATGTTGTGTTATCACGGATTCCAGCTCGGTATGTTTTAACTGTGGCTTTTCTCAGTATGTCAGCTCAACGCCTCAACATTGGTATAGCTGTGGTTGCCATGGTGAAAGCAAGAAACTCAAGCACCAATGCTTCAACGACAGATGTGTGTCCTTCATATGACTCTTTGACCTTTGAGAATAAGTAATACAGATAATAGTTGATCTTTCTGAAAATAGATGGTAGCACTGTACAACTAGCAAGACTGTACAACTTATTCCATAAAGTGAGAGGAAGTATTTGTATGGAAAATGATAGTTAATATAGTCCATTTAGTGACATATCTGGAGGAGAGATATAAGTGTTATATCTCTAACTTTTTAGGACTTTTAAGGCAGTCTCATAAACTCGAGGCAGACACGCTTGATCTTTGAGAAACCTTTCTAATATTTGCCAGTCGTTTGGTATTTAAAGGTTGAAACAAAACAAAAGTAACATCGTGGTCAGAATTCGATTCTTTTGTGAGACACTGTAATGAGCGGTTGTTCTGCGGTTTTCTCCGATTTTTGTGATAGAGTGAAATTTTTATAACAGTCTTTACGAGACTACACTTCACTCTTGTTCTCAATAATGCTCAAACTCAACGTTTCTCGCCTCAGCAGATCATTCCGTTTCTTCCTTCAAGGTTTGGACATCAGAGAAATTCTTTATGCCATTCAATCGTTACTCCAATCCGAAGATTTAATTGAGGTTGCTCAAGAAATCAACAGCTCAGTAACTATTATTACACTGTCAACAGCTAACCTGATTGCAGATAAATCTCTTTTGGTTAATGACGTGGAAATCTCTTTAAAATATCTTGACTGCTCCATTAAGATGGTCATTATTTCTAAACTTCCGCTTTTTATCACGAATGATGAAATCTCATCCGAACTCTCCAAATATGGCGAAGTTATAAATATAATAGATCAATACTTCAAGGAGGAAAAATACTGCAAAATCAAAACTGGAACCAGAATTATGAATATTGCCCTCAAAGAAAATATCCCGAATTTTACTTCCATTGCCGGTTTCAAAGCTACGATGTTTTATCCAGGAATAACCAAACTATGTAGAAAGTGCAAAATGCCAGGACATTATGTTGAGTCATGTACCACATTCGTTTTGTCCAAAAAAACATTTGCGGAAATAATACCCAAATCAATTGATCATGTCAACAACACTATTTTGTTCAATACTGGGATTGAAAAAAATATCAGAAAATGATCCATCAATGCCGATTGAAAAAGGAAAAGTTTTGGACTCTACCAACATAACAAAACTGCCCAATGTGTCTGAAATTACGATTCCATTATTGAAACCCACAATTGACCTTATGGGATATACTCCAGAATCTACCAATGAAGTTGAAAAATCATCTAAAGATCAGGAAATTATTTAAACACCGGCCCTAAAGAAACAAAAAGGAAAAAGGAAAATGCGATCTCCTGTGGACTTTACTCCGCAGAGAAAAATAGTACCAGCACTGGCGGCTCGCGTATAGGCACTGTGGAACTGCAGCACCCCCAATTTCAACTTGATATTATCGATAACATTTAATATAATGAGTCCTTTTTTCTTTAATACATTCTTTATAATTGTACAATATAGCAGGTATAGCCCCCAGGCCTGGGACTGCTGCTGTCACTGTATGAACTTTGAACTTACATTATAACATGTTTTATATAAATATATTTCATATAATGGCTGATATTTTCAATAAATATCATGTCGAATTCTTTACTTGTATAAACGTTCAACAGATGGCAGAAGGCACTTCCAGTATCAACCAAAAAAATTACACTATTTAGAGCAAAGTGCAGAAACCTATATACATCGATATGTTCCAGGGAGCACAAATCTGTAATATACATTGACTTATATATTCGTAAGATGATTAAATGTATTAATTTACATATTATTTTAAAAATCCTGCCAAATTGCTCAAAATAAACATACAACGGCTTTTCTAACTATCGTAAAATCCACTTCTGAAGGCGATAAAATACTCATTGAATAACTTTAGGGTCAGCTATCACTGTGTGCAAATAGCCAAGCAGGTTGAAACAATAATTAATCTCATTAAATGTATCAAGAGTAAGACAAACCATAGCTGCAGTGGGCTAAAACGATTAATTTGCGCATGCGCAGAGCGCCCACTAGGGATATTTTCGTGCTTGCGCACCAATTTTCCACGCTCAGCTTCGGCAATATTCCGCTGAGCGGCGCCACTTACGCTTGTCTAAAGTTTGCCTTCTCCTTAGACATTCTTTGGACGAACTTTCCAAGTCCATATCTGTCTCACTGAGGGCAGGGTGCGGGTTTAAATGAACGTTGTCCTGCTGAGGTTAGAACCTGTGAGATGCAGATTACGAGCCAACATTCAAGAGAAATGTTATATTTGATTTTGAACTTTTGAAGTTTCTACCACTATTTTATTAAAACAACTACCTATTTAAGAAGAAAAAGATGGTTTGCTCGACGGATTCTTGACGTCGTCTACACTATAACTATATATAACTATACTACTGAGAATTCTCGCTATTTTTTAGGTAAATAGTGGGTTTTCAGATTTTATTTTCCAAACAACAGTTTTATTTATTTATATACAAGGGGTTTGCAAGTTACATACACATCTCCATGGGGTACGTGAAGCATAAAAGGTTGAGAACCACTGACTTAGATTAATTTTTCATACATTTCTTTTTTTGGTTACAAAAATTACTCACCGTTAATGTAGACGTATGCTATTGAAATTCGAGACGAAATTTGGAAGTCGTCGCTGCCGATTCGAAACAGGCTTCATTTTACTAAGATATTGCATTAAAATGGCAAGAATATAATTTTAAAGAAAGAACATAAATGTAACTTGTTACAGATGATTTATTGAGACTTGGTCTGTAAATGGTAGCTAGGTAGTCACTGGAAGGAGAGCTATGCACCAATCCCCTGTGATGATGCATAGAACCGGCCAGGCCTAGTACCTAATGTCCGACCCCGCCTTCTCGTGGTGCGGACCGTTAGTAACTTTCAAAAGAGATACTCTCTTGTGGAAGTGAACGGAAGGGGAGGGCTGCCAGATTAGTGTGGCCTACTGATCTGGACAACTATGGCTACTTTTTTTTCTACCCTGCTCAGGAGTGGTCGACCACACAGGGTCCTGGTGCTGACCATATAAACCTACTGGACTGGACAGATATATAGCTCTGAGCTTGATTACGGATCCTGATTTTGCTGCACTGGTGGGCTTCTGTGGAGGGAAAATCTTCCGCTGTGTTTTCTGTTTGTTTGTGGGTTGACAGCCCCAAGTGAATAGATTCACAGGATATGTTTATCAGCTGGTGGATAATCCTGAGCAGAGGTCATCGCAGGCACCTGAACTCTTTGCTTCTATTGGCATCGTCAAATTCTACATTGGAGGAAGTCTTCCAGTGTAGATGGCTTCAGCCTTTAGTAGTGGGGGAACTTTGCCCCATGTCTGCGATTAGGGGGCTGTTTGATATTGTCGGCATTCCCTCTCTCAATAAACATAGTTTCTTTAAACATCCCACTAACCATTTTCTCTCCATAGGTAGTTGGAATGTGAGGACTCTGCACAGAGCTTTTTCTCTTGATGTCCTCACACAAGAATTCCACCATTATAATTTAGATATTCTCGGCTTGCAAGAGACCAGATGGACAGATAAAGGTCAGATTCTTAAAAATAATCTTAAATTTCTCTTTTCAGGGAGGGACGACAATAAGCATCACCAAGGCGTGGGTCTGCTTCTCAGCAGACACGCTAGCGATGCTCTTCTAGGATATGAGTGTATTAATGAAAGGTTTCTTACAGCAAAATTTCAGACAAGCGTTAAAGACTTGAATGTTATCTGCTGTTATGCCCCCACTGAGGATGCCGATGAGGATGAGAAGGATAGGTTTTATGAACAACTTCAGGATATTTTGAATTCTGTCAAGAAAGGAGATATTACCCTTGTTCTTGGTGACTTCAATGCCAAAGTTGGTACTGACTCTGACCTTTGGGGAGGAGTAATAGGCCCTTTTGGTATTGGTAGTTGCAATGGCAATGGGCAACGTCTCCTACAGGTAAGTAAACTCAATGGATTCAGAATAACTAACACTTATTACAAACACCGCGACATACATAAGTACACATGGGTTTCACCTGATGGGCTGCATAAGAATATGATTGATTACATATTAATTAACAGCAAATGGGCTAGTTCTGTTAGGAATACCAGGGCATATAGGGGAGTTGAAATTGGATCTGACCATTACCTAGTAAAAAGTGTCTTGCAACTTAAACTTAAAAAGTGTTGTGCTAGTGTTAAAAAATTTGCTTTTAATACTGAAACTCTGAAAGACCCAGTTATAGCCAAAGCTTACCATGATAGTTTACTTAGCCATTATGACAGTCATGGTATGCTTACTACTGAAGTTGAGGAAGAATGGGATCATTTTAAACAGGCTTTTTTGGACACTAACAGTACTCTTTTAGGAAAAAAGGAGCAGAAGAGACTGAATTATCTGAGTGATAAGGCACTTGAGCTTATTTCGGAAAGAAAGAACTGCAGGAATGTCTTTAATCAATATCCTACTAGTCCTAATAGAAAGCATTACAGAGAACTTAATAAACGTGTAAAAGATCAGTTAGCTGCTGATAAGAATCTTTGGCTTGATGGTTTGGCTGACAAAGCCGAGGAAGCAGTTAGACAGCACAACAGCAGAGAACTGTACCAGATAGTTAATGTTTTGTGTGGTAGAAAACGGACAGGCATACAAGGATTGAAGGATACACAAGGTAAGGTTATAGAAGGGGAGGATTCTGTCATGGCTAGGTGGGCTGAACATTTCAGTGATGTTCTAAACAATGTAGTTAGTTCTACTCCCATTGTTTGCAATGATGATAGATGCATTGGTGGCTTTAATGTTGGCCCTATAATACAATCTGAAGTTATTTTGGCTATTTCTAAACTTAAACTTCATAAATCCACAGGGGTAGATGACATTACTACGGAAATGCTTAGAGCTGGGAATGTTTCGGTTACCACTTGGATGACTGAAATTCTGAATATCTTTTATGATAAAGGCATGGTTCCTAAGGATTTTACCAGAGCTATTGTTATCCCTATTTTCAAAAAAGGTGATCGCAGTTCTTGTGATAACTATAGGGGTATTAGCCTACTCTCTGTCCCAGGTAAAGTTCTTTCCATGATTGTGCTTAATAGAATTAAGAATCTGGTTGACAGTCAATTGCGTGATGAGCAATGTGGATTCAGAAGTGGTAGGGGATGTGTGGATCAGATATTTTCACTTAGGCAGATTCTTGAGAAATGTTTAGAGTTTCAGAAACCTTTGGTTGCTAGCTTTGTTGATTTCAAAAAGGCTTTTGGCTCTGTTGATCGTCAAAATTTGTGGTTGATTGTGAGATCATATGGTATACCAGACAAGTTAGTTAACATTATGAAAGCTCTCTATAATAACACTGAGTCGTGTGTGAGAGTTGGTAAGGCTTGTAGCAATTGGTTTAGCATTACTTCTGGTGTTCCACAAGGGTACATTTTGTCTCCTTTTCTCTTTAGCTTGGTTATTGATTATGTTATGCGAAATTCACTTCAAGGGAAAGATTTTGGCCTTAAATGGTCTGTAGATGCGAAAATTTCTGATTTAGATTATGCTGATGATTTAGCCCTTTTGGCAAATGATGTTGATGAGATGAACTCTTTCATTCGAGCTGTTGATGAGACTGGTAGTAGAGTAGGTTTCGTTATAAACAGAGAGAAAACTAAAGTGATGAAAATTGGTCAAGCAGGCTGTGATTCAGTTAATCTGAATGGTTGCAGTCTCGAGCAGGGGTCACAGTTTAATTATCTTGGGAGCTATGTAACAGATAATGGTCATGTGCGGCATGAGATTAACAGACGAATAGGGATTGCTGCCGGGACTTTTAATAATCTATGGAGAGTGTGGAGAAATAGGCGTATACACCTAAAGACTAAAATTAGACTGTATAATAGTTTGGTTCTTTCTAGGGTTAGTTATGGTAGTGAAACTTGGACACTTTGTAAGCAGGATAGCAGGAAACTAGATGCTTTTGATTCCAGATGCTTATGCGGTATCTTGGGCATTAGGTGGTTCAACTTTGTAACTAATGATGAGGTTAGGCAAAGGAGTTTGCAACCTCCTTTAAGCAACATATTGTGCAGAGAGAGACTCCGTTGGTTTGGCCATGTTGCCCGTATGAATAATTATAGATTGGCCAATAGGGTTATGAACAGTGTGCCTAAAGGCCTCAGAAAGAAGGGGAGACCTAAGATGCGGTGGGGAGACAATGTCAAACAGGACCTAGTTAGAATTGGTGTGCAGTGGCCAGATGCAGTAGATGTAGCTCAGGATAGACTTGCTTGGAGAACTAAATTGCACGGTCTGGTTGGACCTCCGTAGCCCATGGCTGCTTGAGGATGATGATGATGATGGGCTTGTTATAATGGTGAGGATTTATATATAACAAATCAACAATATCTACCAAGGTAATTAAACCAAAATACTTGTCGAAGAATTAATCAAATTGGGCTAAGTGGTCAGATCGGAATCCACACAACCACAATATCTCGAATATATCCATAACATATCTAACATAACAAATGGATATCCACTGGTTATCTTATGGATATATTCGAGATATTGTGGTTGTGTGAGAAATCTCTATTTTTCATTAAAATTGAATTCAAATTTTTAAATTTATAATGCGTGATATAACGTACATTGTAGTCAAAAGTGCGAATTTATTTTATTTTGCAATTATTAATTTGTACTTGGTGTGTTATCACGGATTCCAGCTCGGTATGTTTTAACTGTGGCTTTTCTCAGTATGTCAGCTCAACGCCTGAACATTGGTATAGCTGTGGTTGCCATGTTGAAAGCAAGAAACTCAAGCACCAATGCTTCAACGATAGATGTGTGTCCTTCATATGACTCTTTGACTGTTGAGAGTAAGTAATATAGATAATAGTTGATCTTTCTGAAAATAGATGCCAGCACTGTAAAACCCTCTAAGTTATTCCATAAAGTGAGAGGAAGTATTTGTATGGAAAATGATAGTTAATATAGTCCATTTAGTGACATATCTGGAGCAGAGCTATAAGTGTTATATCTCTACCTTTTTTTTAGGACTTTAAAGACATATAATTTTAGGGCAGTCTCATAAACTCAAGGCAGACACGCTTGATCTTTGAGAAACCTTTCTAATATTTGACACTCGTTTGGTATTTAAAGGTTCAAACAAAACAAAAGGAACATCGTGGTCAGCATTCGATTCTTTTGTGAGACACTGTAATGAGCGGTTGTTCTGCGGTTTGCTCCGATTTTTGTGATAGAGTGAGATTTTTATAACAGTCTTTACCAGACTACACTCTTGTTCTCAATAATGCTCGAGCTCAACGTTTCTCGCCTCAGCAGATCATTCCGTTTCTTCCTTCGAGGTCTGTACATCAGAGAAATTCTTGATGCCCTTCAATCGTTACTCCAATGCGAAGATTTAATTGAGGTTGCTCAAGAAATCAACAGATCAGTAGCTAGTATTACGTTGTCAACAGCTAACCTGATTGCAGATAAATCTCTTTTGGTTAATGACCTGGAAATCCCTTTTTTATTTTCTTGACTGCTCCATTAAGATGGTCATTATTTCTAAACTTCCGTTTTTTTTATCACGAATGATGAAATATCATTCGAACTGTCCAAATGTGGCGAAGTTATAAATATAATAGACGAATACTTCAAGGAGGAAAAATACTGCATAATCAAAACTGGAACCAGAATTATGAAAATTGCCCTCAAAGAAAATATCCCGAGTTTTACTTCCATTGCCGGTTTCAAAGCTACGATGTTTTATCCAGGAATAACCAAACTATGTAGAAAGTGCAAAATGCCAGGACATTATGTTGAGTCATGTACCACTTCGTTCTGCCCAAAAAAACATTTGCGGAAATAATACCCAAATCAACTGATGATGTCAACAACACTACTTTATTCAATACTGGGATTGAAAAAACATCCGAAAATGATCCATCAATGCCGATTGAAAAAGGAAAAGTTCTGGACTCTACCAACAAAACAAAACTGCCCAATGTGTCTGAAATTAGGTTTCCATTATTGAAATCCACAATTGACCTTATGGGATATACTCCACAAACTACCAATGAAGTTGAAAAATCATCTAAAGATCACGAAATTATTAAAACGCCGGCCCTAAAGGAGCAAAATGGAAAAAGGAAAATGCTCTCTCCAGTCACGGACATGCATATCAAGCACTTTTTAGCTTTCCTTTCTAATAACGAAATAAACGACAGAGTAGATGTCCCACGTGAAGTACTGATTCTCAGGAAAACTCTGAATCCCAAGAACAAAATCATAGCAAAATATCAAGTATTTTATGAAACGATAATTGACATTTTCGCCACTCATCAGCCAAATTTTATCTTGGAGCAATGTGCTCGCTTCTTAGCCGATTTTGATGAAGGAGGTCTTCCCAATCTTAAAAGAGTTCTTGACCTAAATTTCGAAGACGATGATTAGTTATTTTCTTGCTCATTCCTGTTGATTTCGAGGTATTTTGTTTAACTTTTGCTCTTCTTTCCTTTTTGGGGCGTCTGATGTGGTTGTGAGCGAACTTTTCGCCTATCTTACGATCCTCCTGCTTTTAGTGAAGCTTTCAAAATTCAGTTAAATTTTTATTTTACCACTCTTAGACCTTTTAACTTGCCAAACGTATTTAGCATCACTCTCCATTGGCAAATTTTGCAGTGGAATTGATCCACTATATTTTAATTTTTTCATGTTTTTTAATTCCGATGAAGGAGGTATGGGCCCAGTCCCTGTACTCCAAACTTGCCATTAATGATCTCTGAAAAGGAACATCCTAATCAACTTATTAGAAATTTACTTAATTATGATGTGTACCCTCCCATAAATTCAAACGACCAAAATCTCTACTTGATAATCAGAATTAAGAAAGGAATCGAAGCCAGATGGCGCCACTTGTACCGGCCACATGTGGAGCCGAACCTTAACTTATTCCTTACCTATCTCTTACTTCTCCCCTTCCCACTCTTTCAACTCATAGTACGGTTATACCGTCATTTATTCACACATTTCAATCATTTGGCTACTGGAGTTAGCTAAGTTTAAGCAGGTATAGGCCCCAGGCCTGGGACTGCTGCTGTCACTGTATGATCTTTGAACTTTGAGCACTAACCTGAATTGTTTTTGAGGGACAGCTGGCAGAAAATATTACGTTTTGATGAGGCTGTATCGCTGAACAAAACAAATTAGCTTAACCTTATGCCTGACAGCTGAGTGTCTGAATCTTAATTCAACGGCGCAAGGGATTAAGAAAAACTCAAGTGAACTGATTCTAGATACAATTTGCTCTCGAGAGTTTTTGCTAATTACAAAGAATGAGTTTGTAAGTCTCCCCATCTACTGACGACTTTTGTAACTAAAAGATATAAATTTGAAACAAAAAGCGTTCAGTAATACATTATCAGAGGAAAATGTTTAAATTTCGTAGAAGCAGTTTTCCCGATTCTAGCGTGTTTGGCTACTGATCAAAGGGACCTGGCTTGCATGTTTACTTTCTTGTGTTGTCTCTCTACTGAGGTTTCATTTTCTTCACAGAACTTCTCTATGTCCGAAAAAACTTTCAGTTTCTCTTAAACCTCTATGGTAATTACATAGCACTTTAAGCTTATAGACTTATAAAATGAAGTTGAGTAGGATCAAGGGTAGTAAAAAATAATACACATATATTTTTTAATGAAATGCTAATCTTTTTTTAACATTTCTTCCGTTGTCAAAAGTATTTCATTTGTTTTTATATATTATTAGGAAAACACATTTTTACGTGTATTTTCGATGATAAGTTTCTTATTTTGTCTCCCCTATTCCTGATCTTGGATATGCTGGCCACACCGGGCAGCCAACTAATTAAAAAGTTTTTTGGATTCCACAAAGAGATGCAAATTTTTTTTGAGAGACTAAATGCTGGAACTCCGTGGTAGAAGTAGTATAGTTGCTCAAAAAAAGTATCCGAACATTATGGTTGATTACCGAATTCAGAAAAAATATATGTGAACGATATTTTTTAGAAATTAGTGATCTCGCAACCTTCGTGTACACTCGGGCAAAAATATATCCGAACACTACGGTTGATTACAAAAATCAGAAAAAATATCTGGCAAAGGTTTTTTTTTTTTCAGAATTTAGTGATCTAGCAACCTTCGTGTACAGTCAGTCGAAAAAATATTCGAACATCATGGTTGATTACAGAATTCAGGAAAAAATATCTGACAACGATTTTTTTTTTTAGAAATTAGTGATCTCGCAACCTTCGTGTACAGTCGGTTAAAAAATATCTGGTATCGATTTTTTTTTTGAAATTAGTGATCTCGCAACCTTCGTGTACGTACATAAAGGTTGCCAGTTCAGTAATTTCTAAAAAAAAAACGTTGCCAAATATTTTTTGTGAATTCTGCAATCAACCATAGTGTTTAGATATTTTTTGAGCGACTGTATTTATTTATTTCGGGAATTTAAGCTAGGTTATGTTATGATGGTAGGCATGATTGTTTATTTGCAACTACAATAATTAATGAACTATTCGACATAAATATTTCTTTGCAGAATTTGTTTCATTGCTTCCCCCTGGAAATATTTCCCCTGTTCTGTAAACAAATTGCACCCCCATTCTCTTCCCTCTGTGGTTAAGCTAGGACTATCAAGAATTATTTTTAATTAATGTAACCGTATAGCTCTCGAACTCTTAGGCATCTGGATTGGAATCCTGAATTGTTTCTTGTGTTCTCTTTCAGCTGATGTCTTTCCTACCTCTCCTATTTGCTCTGTGTTCCTCTGTAATCACTTTCGCCATAGGTCGCAACAGTGTAAAGACTGTAGCTACATTATCTCGACTTCATCATTTGCTTAACAAATGGTTTCTTTAATATCAATCTGTTGCAGCCATCTAGTGGTAAAGAATCACACTAATTGAAAGTATATTAATTCATATATTAATAAAACTCCACTTTAGTCGAGGCAAGAAGTGTCTCGAATAAATGTTGTGGTGGTCAGAAATTATGCTCTCGAGTAAATGTTGGTTGCCAAGAAACTAAAGATCTGCAGTAAATGTTGTTGGCCGAAACACAAAATTCTCGAGCAAAAGTTTCTAGACAAAAAATAACACTTCGAGCAAATGACGTTAGCCCCTAATAATTTTGTCGTAAATGTTGGTAGCCCGACGTACCAGTAACTTCTGGCGTAATTATTGGTGACTACAAGAAAAGCCTCAAGTAAATGTTGATGATTGAAAGAAAGTCTGGGTTGTTTCACCTTAGACACTGTTTTTGCAAACAACAGATAAATGGCCAGGTCACAAGAATCCCAAAAGCTCGGGGAAAGTTGGAGAAACACCTGGACAGTTTTTAAGAGTCATAAGGAAACCTCTCGTGATGGCATCAAGAATGTTCTTTAACTGGCAGAATGACCTTCATGACACTGAGTCACGGTTTAACGTCCCATCCGATGGAAGGGATCTTTCCAAGCCCATCAATGTCTCCTTCCTCGCCGGAAGTGGGGAGACAGTTACCGGAGATTCATTTTTCAACTTGAACCCTGAAACTGCAGATTACGAGTCTTACGCTTTAACGACGGAGCTCGTAATCTGTAGGTCACAAACTCGAGTTCCGTGGTTGTTTTACATTTGAGTGGCACTTTTTTGCAAACCATGGGCTAAATGGCTAGGTCACATGGACCCCGATGGTGTGGAAAAAAGTGCCGCTCAGAGGTAAAACAACCCAACAGAACAGGTAGTGTGGAGCGATCATGCCAAATACCTAGGCATCACGATCCATCACAAACTCAAATGGGATGCCCATGTAGGGAATGTTATTAACAAAGCCACAGCACTATACTGCAAACTATTCCCTTTGCTTGGGGGTAAATCTCATATCGCAACATCACATAAAGTGCTAATTTATAATCAGGTAATCAAACCTATCCTTCTCTATGCCATCTGGGGTGCATGTTCTTCTAAAAATCTTGCAAATCTCCACTCTCTACAAAATAAAATCCTACCATCTGCTGTAGCAGCTCCCTGGTTTGTCAGGAATATTATCATTCATCGAGATCAAAATTGTGAAACAATTCTCCAATCCATCAAGAAAATGGACAAGAACTATTTTGCAACTATCGCAGAACATCCTAATCAACTTATTAGAGATTTATTTAATTATGATTCACAATAATTAGGAGTCACAAGGTCATAAGTCACAAGGTCAAACTCACACAAATTTAAACGATTGAAATCTCTACTTGATAATCAGGATTACGAAAGGGATCGAAGCCAGATGGTGCCACTTGTACTGGCCCCATCTGGAGCCGAACCTTAACTTATTCCTTACCTTTCTCTTACTTCTCCCCTTCCACATGGGTTTCGTGAGAAAGAGACTTCCAAGGGTTCCATGAGAAAGAGCTAGATTTCATATTGGATTCTTGAGAAAGATTTAGCCTTCATTGGTATCCGTGAGAAGCAGCTAGACATGGATTTCACATGGGATTCGTGAGAGAAATTTAGAGTTTTCTTGGGTTCAGTCGATTCAGTCGGGACCCATGCCTAGTACGTCATTAGTAATTCCTAATATGATTCGAATCAGTCGGGACCCATGCCTAGTACGTCATTAGTCATTCCTAATCTGATTCGAATCAGTCGGGACCCATGCCTAGTACGTCATTAGTAATTCCTAATCTGATTCGAATCACTCAGGACCCATGCCCAGTACGCCACTACTCATTCCTAATCTGATTCGAATCATTCGGGACCCATGCCTAGTACGTCGTTAGTAATTCCTAATCTGATTCGAATCAGTCGGGACCCATGCTTAGTAGGTCATTAGTAATTCCTAATCTGATTCGAATCAATGAGGACCGATGCCCAGTACGCCACTAGTCATTCCTAATCTGATTCGAATCAGTCGGGATCCATGCCTAGTACGTCATTATTCAATCCTAATTTGATTTGAATCAGTCGGGATCCATGCCCAGTACGTCATTAGTCATTCTTAATCTGATTCGAATCAGTTGGGACCCATGCCCAGTAGGTCATTAGTCATTCCTAATATGATTCGAATCAGTCGGGACCCATGCCTAGTACGTCATTAGTCATTCCTAATCTGATTCGAATCAGTCGAGACCCATGCCTAGTACGTCATTAGTAATTCCTAATCTCATTGGAATCACTCAAGACCCATGCCCAGTACGCCACTACTCATTCCTAATCTGATTCGAATCAGTCGGGACCCATGCCTAGTACGTCATTAGTAATTCCTAATCTGATTCGAATCAGTCGGGATCCATGCTTAGTAGGTCATTAGTAATTCCTAATCTGATTCGTATCAATGAGGACCCATGCCCAGTACCCACTAGTCATTCCTAATCTGATAAGAATCAGTCGGGACCCATGCCTAGTACGTCATTAGTAATTCCTAATCTGATTCGAATCACTCAGGACCCATGCCCAGTACGCCACTACTCATTCCTAATCTGATTCGAATCATTCGGGACCCATGCCTAGTACGTCGTTAGTAATTCCTAATCTGATTCGAATCAGTCGGGACCCATGCCTAGTACGTCATTAGTCATTCCTAATCTGATTCGAAACAGTCGGGACCCATGCCCAGTGAGTCATTATTCATTCCTAATATGATTCGAATCAGTTGGAACCCATGCCTAGTACGTCATTAGTCATTCCTAATCTGATTCGAATCAGTCGGGACCCATGCACAGTACATCATTAGTCATTCCTAATCTGATTCGAATCAGTTGGGACCCATGTCCAGTACGTCATTAGTCATTCCTAATATGATACGAATCAGTTGGAACCCATGCCTAGTACGTCATTAGTCATTCCTAACCTGATTCGAATCAGTCGGGACCCATGCACAGTACATCATTAGTCATTCCTAATATGATTCGAATCCGTCGGAACCCATGCCTAGTACGTCATTAGTCATTCCTAATCTGATTCGAATCAGTCGGGACCCATGCCTAGTTTGTCATTTGTCATTCCTAATCTGATTCGAATCAGTCGGGATCCATGCCCAGTACGTCATTAGTCATTCCTAATCTGATTCGAATCAGTCGGGACCCATGCCCAGTACGTCATTAGTCATTCCTAATCTGATTCGAATCAGTCGGGACCCATGCCCAGTACGTCATTAGTCATTCCTAATCTGATTCGAATCAGGTGGGACCCATGCCCAGTACGTCATTTGTCATTCCTAATCTGATTCGAATCAGTCGGGACCCATGCCTAGTACGTCATTAGTCATTCCTAATCTGATTCGAATCAGTCGGGACCCATGCCCAGTACATCATTAGTCATTCCTAATATGATACGAATCAGTCGGGACCCATGCCCATTACGTCATTAGTCATTCCTAATATGATTCGAATCAGTCGGAACCCATGCCTAGTACGTCATTAGTCATTCCTAATCTGATTCGAATCAGTCGGGACCCATGTCCAGTACGTCATTAGTCATTCCTAATACGATACGAATCAGTCGGGACCCATGCCCAGTACGTCATTAGTCATTCCTAATATGATTCGAATCAGTCGGGACCCATGCCTAGTACGTCATTAGTCATTCCTAATCTGATTCGAATCAGTCGGGACCCATGCCCAGTGAATCATTAGTCATTCCTAATATGATTCGAATCAGTTGGAACCCATGCCTAGTACGTCATTAGTCATTCCTAATCTGATTCGAATCAGTCGGGACCCATGCACAGTACATCATTAGTCATTCCTAATATGATTCGAATCCGTCGGAACCCATGCCTAGTACGTCATTAGCCATTCCTAATCTGATTCGAATCAGTCGGGACCCATGCCTAGTTTGTCATTTGTCATTCCTAATCTGATTCGAATCAGTCGGGACCCATGCCCAGTGAGTCATTAGTCATTCCTAATATGATTCGAATCAGTTGGAACCCATGCCTAGTACGTCATTAGTCATTCCTAATCTGATTCGAATCAGTCGGGACCCATGTCCAGTACGTCATTAGTCATTCCTAATACGATACGAATCAGTCGGGACCCATGCCCAGTACGTCATTAATCAGTCCTAATATCATTCGAATCAGTCGGGACCCATGCCTAGTACGTCATTAGTCATTCCTAATCTGATTCGAATCCGTCGGGGCCCATGCCCAGTTCGTCATTAGTCATTCCTAATCTGATTTGAATCAGTCGGGACCCATGCCTAGTACGTCATTTGTCATTCCTACTCTGATTCGAATCAGTCGGGACCCATGCCTAGTACGTCATTTGTCATTCCTAATCTGATTCGAATCAGTTGGGACCCATGGCCAGTTCGTCATTAGTCATTCCTAATCTGATTCGAATCAGTCGGGACCCATGCCCAGTACGTCATTAGTCATTCCTAATATGATTCGAATCAGTCGGGATCCATGCCCAGTACGTCATTAGTCATTCCTAATCTGATTCGAATCTGTCGGACTGACTTACTCTGAGAACCAAATGATTCAACGAACGAAATCCAATTGTTCAAAAAAAAATATATATTTGCCCATCATTACCGAAACATGTCAGGAGTTTGCAATTACATAGTTCAAGGTTTGTTTCGAATTTAGAAAATGTAATTCCTCTGTTCTGGTTAGAAACTGATTCATATCTATATTTCTAAAAATTGCAAATCATTCCATTGTTAATAATATATATTCAGGTCATCTTTTACAAGTGATCAAATTATCATTTGTTAAAGTCATTTCCATTTTGAAATGATGTCTCCCCATGAATCAACAAAAAGTATTGCAGTTCTTACGTCACATAAACGAAATCCCCATCATGAAAATTTCTACCTATTTGATAAACAGATCGGTAGCGCGTCCAGGCTCGTAATCTGTACTTCCCAGGTTCGAGTCCCAGCTGGTCTCCGAGCTAGGTAAGCGGTGAGATTTATCTCCGCAAAAATTCCTTGCCATGCACACGGTCAGTACGGGACACCAATGGACTTGGAAAGACCACCGTCCATCGTATGGGACGTTAAGCCGTGGTTCCATGTGCGGGAGAGCCATACACTCTGCACGTTAAAGAACACGCTGGATGGCCTTGGCGGGAGGCTACCATCTGTCTCTCAACAGCCGTTCCTGTGGGTCCCCTCACCCAACCTTTTCTGAGCCTTCGGGGTCCTTGTGACCTGGACATTTAACCCATAGAGAAAGATGAGAGGCGACTATCTTGTCTTGATAACAGGTTACCATCTGTCTCCCAACAGCTGTTCCAGTGGGTTCCCTCTCCCAACCTCCTCTGAGCTTTCGGGGTTCATGTGACTTGGACATTTAGCCCATGGTGTGCAAAAAGGTGCCGCTCAGAGGTAAAATAACCCAACCCAATAAGTAGTGTGGAACGATCATGCCAAATACCTAGGCATTACGATCCATCACAAACTCAAATGGGATGTCCATATAGGGAATGTTATTGACAAAGCCAGACCACTATACTGCAAACTATTCCTTTGCTTGGGGGGTAAATCTCATATCGCAACATCACATAAAGTGCTAATTTATAATCAGGTAATCAAACCTTTTCTTCTTTATGCTGCCCTCATCTGGGGTGCATGTTCTACTAAAAATCTTGCAAATCTCCAATCTCTACAAAATAAAATCCTACGATCTGCTGTAGCAGCTCCCTGGTTTGTCAGGAATACTATCATTCATCGAGATCTAAATTGTGAAACAATTCTGCAATCCATCAAGAAAATGGCCAAGAACTATTTTGCAACTATCGCAGAACATCCTACTCAATTAATTAGAGATTTGCTTAATTTTGATGTGTACCCCTCACACAAATTCAAACGACCAAAATCTCTACTTGATAATTGGGGCGGGGGTAGCTCAGTCGATAGCGCGCCAGGCTCGTAATCTGTAGTTCCCAGGTTACAGTCGCAGCTGGGTCAGCGTTGAGATTTA
Organism: Ryuthela nishihirai; assembly: GCA_038380435.1. NCBI lineage: Eukaryota > Metazoa > Arthropoda > Arachnida > Araneae > Heptathelidae > Ryuthela > Ryuthela nishihirai. Next base: position 5,158,970 of record JAWZYU010000008.1, read on the forward strand.
TCTCCGCAAAATACTCCGCCTTGCCCACGGTCAGAGCGGACACCGATGGGCTTGGAAAGGCCGCCGTCCGTCGGATGGGACGTTAAGCCGTGGCCACGTGTGCGGGAGAGCCATATCCGATGCACGTTAAAGAACACACTGGATGGCATTGACGGGAGCCTACCATCTGTCTCCCAACAGCTGTTCCAGTGGGTCCTCTCCCCCAACCTTCTCTGCGCCTTCGGGGTCCATGTGATCTGGCCATTTAGCCCATGGTGTAGGTAAAACAACCAACCAACAACTACTTGATAATTATGATTAAGCAATTGATCGAAGCCAGATGGCGCCACTTGTACTGGCCCCGTCTGGAGTCGAACCTTAACTTATTCCTTACCTTTCTCTTACTTCTCTCCTTCCCACTCTTTCAACTCATATTACGGTTATACCGTCATTTATTCACACATTTCAATCATTTGGCTACTGGCGTTAGCTAAGATTAAGCAGGTATAGGCCCCAGGCCTGGGACTACTACTGTCACTGTATGATCTTTGAACTTGCATTATAACATGATCTATATAAATATATTTTATACTATTGCCGATATTTTCAATAAATATCATATAGAATTTTTTACTTGTATAAACGTTCAACAGATGGCAGCAGGCACTTCCAGTATCAACCAAAAAAAATTACACTCTTTAGAGCAAAGTGCAGAAACCTATATACATCGATATGTTACAGGGAGCACAAATCTGTAATATACATTGACTTATATATTCGTAAGATGATTAAATGTATTAATTTACATATTATTTTAAAAATCCTGCCAAATTGCCATAAATAAACATACAACGGCTTTTCCAACTATCGTAAAATGCACTTCTGAAGGCGATAAAATACTCATTGAATAACATTAGGGTCAGCTAACACTGCTCGCAAATAGCCAAGCAGGTTAAAACACTAATTAAATCACATTAAATATATCAAGAGTAAGCGAAATATAGCAGCAACGAGCTAAAACGATTGCACTGTGCATGCGCAGATCGCACCTTAGGGTTGTTTTCGTGCGTGCACACCAATTCAGCTTTGGCAATATTCCGCAGAGCGGCGCCATTTACGCTTGTGTAAAGTTTGCCTTCTTCTCCTTAGACCTTCTTTGGACGAACTTTCCAAATCCATATCTGCCTCATTGAGGGCAGGGTGGGGGTTCAAATGAGATAAAACTCAACGTTGTCCAGCTGGAGTTCGAACCTGTGAGATGCAGATTACGAGCCACCCATGCAATAGTAAGAGAAATGTTATATTTGAAATTGAACTTTTTAAGTTACTACCACTATTTTATTAAAACAACTATATATTTAAAGAAAAAAAGATAGTTTGCATATGACAGACACGCTTCGAATAGGTTATCTAGTTAACTGCTATGTAGCAGTTCAAAATTAAATAAATATATATAAAATTTGTTTTATTTTACTCCCAATAGTTTAAGCAATAATTTTTTTAGGCAGTTACATACACATTTCCAGGGGGTATGTGAAGCATAAGAGGTTGAGAACCACTGATATTTATGTTTTATTTTATTCCCGTTGTTATACTATAACTATAGCTTTATATATACAAGGGGTACGCCACTTACATACACATTTCCAGGGGTTACGTGAAGCATAAAAGGTTGAGAACCACTGATATATATGTTTTATTTTATTGCCATTGTTATACTATAACTATAGCTTTATATATATATACAAAGGGGATTGAAAAAATATCCGAAAATGATCCATCAATGCCGATTGAAAAAGGAAACGTTCTGGACTCCACCAACAAAACAAAACTACCCAATGTGTCTGAAATTACGATTCCATTATTGAAACCCACAATTGACCTTATGGGAACTTAATAGGATATTTAATAATAAAAAATAATAATAATTAACTTAATAGGAATATTAACTCCAGAATCTACCAATGAATTTGAAAAATCATCTAAAATCAGGAAATTATTAAAACACCTTCTCTAACGGAGCAAAAAGGAAAAAGGAAAATGCCATCTCCTATGGACTTTACTCTGCAGAGAAAAATACCAGTCACGGACATGCATATGGAAATCAAGCACTTTTTAGCTTTCCTTTCTAATAACGAAATAAACGACATAGTAGATGTCCCACGTGAAGTACTGATTCTCAGGAAAACTCTGAATCCCAAGAACAAAATCATAGCAAAATATCAAGTATTTTATGAAACGATAATTGACATTTTCGACACTCATCAGCCAAATTTTATCTTGGAGCAATGTGCTCGCTTCTTAGCTGATTTTGATGAAGGAGGTCTTCCCAATCTTAAAAGAGTTCTTGACCTAAATTTCGAAGACGATGATTAGTTATTTTCTTGCTCTTTCCTTTTGGTTTGGAGGTATTTGTTTAACTTTTGCTCTTCTTTCCTTTTTCTTTATTTTCTACTTTCTCCTGCCTCTCTTCCCATTTCCCACTACCCTCACTTCACTTTCTTTCCTTCTCACCGCTCACAGAGACGTCCGAAGTCTCGGAAGCTTGCTGGGGCGTCTGATGTGGTTGTGAGCGAACTTTTCGCCTATCTTACGATCCTCCTGCTTTTAGTGAAGCTTTCAAAATTCAGTTAAATTTTTATTTTACCACTCTTAGACCTTTTAACTTGCCAAACGTATTTAGCATCACTCTCCATTGGCAAATTTTTGCCGTGGAATTGATCCACTTTATTTTTATTTTTCATGTTTTTTAATTCCGATGAAGGAGGTATGGGCCGAGTCCCGGTACTCCAAACTTGCCATTAATGATCTCTGAAAAGGAACATCCTAATCAACTTATTAGAGATTTACTTAATTATAATGTGTACCCTTCCATAAATTCAAACGACCAAAATCTCTACTTAATAATCAGCATTAAGAAAGGAATCGAAGCCAGATGGCGCCACTTGTACCGGCCACATCTGGAGCCGAACCTTAACTTATTCCTTACCTATCTCTTACTTCTCCCCTTCCCACTCTTTCAACTCATATTACGGTTATACCGTCATTTATTCACACATTTCAATCATTTGGCTACTGGCGTTAGCTAAGATTAAGCAGGTATAGGCCCCAGGCCTGGGACTGCTGCTGTCACTGTATGATCTTTGAACTTTGAGTACTAACCTGAATTGTTTTTGAGGGACCAGCTGGAGAAAATATTACGTTTTGATGAGGCTGTATCGCTGATCAAAACAAATTAGCTTAACCTTATGCCTGACAGCTGAGTGTCTGAATCTTAATTCAACGGCGCAAGGGATTAAGAAAAACTCAAGTGAACTGATTCTAGATATAATTTGCTCTCGAGAGTTTTTGCTAATTACAAAGGATGAGTTTGTAAGTCCTCCCATCTACTGACGACTTTTGTAACTAAAACATATAAGTTTAAAACAAAAAGCGTTCAGTAATACATTATCAGAGGAAAATGTTTAAATTTCGTAAAAGCAGTTTTCCCGATTCTAGCGTGTTTGGCTACTGATCAAAGGGACCTGGCTTGCATGTTTACTTTCTTGTGTTGTCTCTCTACTGAGGTTTCATTTTCTTCACAGAACTTCTCTATGGCCGAAAAAACTTTCAGTTTCTCTTAAACCTCTATGGTATTTACATAGCACTTTAAGCTTATAGACTTATAAAATGAAGTTGAGTAGGATCAAGTGTAGTAAAAAAAATACACATATATTTTTTAATGAAATGCAAATCTTTTTTTTAACATTTCTTCCGTTGTCAAAAGTATTTCATTTGTTTTTATTTATTTTTAGGGAAAAACATTTTTACGTGTATTTTCGATGATAAGTTTCTTATTTTTTCTCCCCTATTCCTGACCTTGGATATGCTGGCCACACCGGGCAGCAAAATAATTGAAAAGCTTTTTGGATTCCACAAAGAGATGCAAATTTTTTTTGAGAAACTAAATGCTGGAAGTCTGTGGTAGAAGTAGTACAGCCGCTCAAAAAAGTATCCGAATATTATGGTTGATTACCGAATTCAGAAATAATATATGTCAACGATATTTTTTAGAAATTAGTGATCTCGCAACCTTCGTGTACACTCGGGCAAAAATATATCCGAACACTACGGTTGATTACAGAAATCAGAAAAAATATCTGGCAAATATTTTTTTTTTTTTAGAAATTATTGATATGGCAACCTTCGTGTACAGTCACTCGAAAAAATATCCGAAGACTATGGTTGATGACAGAATTCAGAAAAAATATCTGGCAACGATTTTTTTTTTTAGAAATTAGTGATCTCGCAACCTTCGTGTATAGTCGGTCAAAAAAATATTCGAAGACTATGGTTGATTGCAGAATTCGGAAGAAATATCTGGTATCGATTTTTTTTAGAAATTAGTGATCTCGCAACCTTCGTGTACGTACATAAAGGTTGCCAGTTCACTAATTTCTAAAAAAAAAACGTTGCCAAATATTTTTTGTTAATTCTGCAATCAATCATAGTGTTTAGATATTTTTTGAGCGACTCTATTTATTTATTTGGGGAATTTTAGCTAGGTTATGGTATGATGGTAGGCATGATTGTTTATTTGCAGCTACACTAATTAATGAACTATTCGACATAAATATTTCTTTGCAGAATTTGCTTCCCCCTGGAAACATTTCCCCCGTTCTGTAAACAAATTGCACCCCATTCTCTTCCCTCTGTGGTTAAGCTAGGACTATCAAGAATTATTTTTAATTAATGTAACCGTATAGCTCTCGAACTCATAGGCACCTGGATTGGAATCCTGAATTATTTCTTGTGTTCTCTTTCAGCTGATGTCTTTCCTATCTCTCCGATTTGCTCTGTGTTCCTCTGTAATCACTGTCGCCATAGGTCGCAACAGAGTAAGGACTGTAGCTACATTATCTCGACTTCATCTTTTGCTTAACAAATGGTTTCTTTAATATCAATCTGTTGCAGCCATCTAGTGGTAAAGAATCACACTAATTGAAAGTATATTAATTCATATATTAATAAAACTCTGCTTCGAGTGGTTAGCACGCTTGGCTACTGATCTAAGGGACCTGGGTTCGAGCCCCGGAATTAGGCATGGATGTGTGTGTCGTTTTTCTGCTGAGGTCCTGCCATCCTCTCAGATCTCCTACTGTGGCATATAGACTGACAGGATCCTGTCAGACCTCTGCGGCAAGCAGCTGCTTGAGGGGGTATTTAGTCGAGGCAAGGAGTGTCTCGAATAAATGTTATGGTGGTCTGAAATTATGCTCTCGAGTAAATGTTGGTTGCCAAGAAACTAAAGATCTTCAGTAAATGTTGTTGGCCGAAACACAAAATTCTCGAGCAAAAGTTTCTAGACAAAAAATAACACTTCGAGCAAATGACGTTAGCCCCTAATAATTTTGTCGTAAATGTTGGTAGCCCGAAGTAGCAGTAACTTCTGGCGTAATTATTGGTGACTACAAGAAAAGCCTGAAGTAAATGTTGATGATTGAAAGAAAGTCTGGGTTGTTTCACCTTAGACACTGTTTTTGCAAACAACAGTTAAATGGCCAGGTCACAAGAATCCCAAAAGCTCGGGGAAAGTTGGAGAAACACCTGGACAGTTTATAAGAGTCACAAGGAAACCTCTCGTGATGGCATCAAGAATGTTCTTTAACTGGCAGAATGACCCTCATGACACTGGGTCACGGTTTAACGTCCCATCCGATGGAAGGGATCTTTCCAAGCCCATCAATCTTCCTCGCCGGAAGTGGGGAGACAGTTAGCGGAGATTCATTTTTCAACTTGAACCCTGAAATGGCAGATTGCGTGTCTTACGCTTTAACGACGGAGCCCGTAATCTGTAGGTCACAAACTCGAAAACGTCGAAAGGAAACGAACTCTCTTCCGCTTCCCCGCGAGTGGATTTCCTTAAGGACAGTACAAAAGCCGAATCAGAATGTCAATCTACTCCGTCCATTTTCAATACTGAGGCCACTTCGGCCACAGGACTCGGGACTCAGGACTTCAGATGACAATCGCAGCGCCGGGTACAAAAAGACCCATATCTGCCTTATCTGACTAATAAAGGGGGGGGGGGGGGGTGAATGGGACCACATGGAGACTACTACGGTTGCAAATGAACCGCTGCGGAGGATTCCGCACGAAGGTAGTAGACAACATGATATAAAAAATAGGGTGACGACAAAGTAGAGGAAAAAAGGAGGAAAAAATTTGTGACTAGAATGAGGATGAATGGGCAAAGCCGACAATCTGAGCTAACAGGCAGGGAGCCAAAAGGAGGTATAGCAGGAAAAGGAGAGGAAAAGCAGGAAAAGCAGGAACGGAGATACTCAGAAGAGGTTCAACGAAACCTTAGTAGGCATCTTCATAGCACGCTTCTAAAGCGGATTTAAGTCTGCGTATTCCTCCAGCCTCAAAGGCTGGTAAAATTCAGCACATTGTTCTAATACATATTCTGGCGGATGATTTGCAAAGAATTCTACACTAACTGCATAAAACTTACGATACCTGGGCAAAATTCGGCTGTTCTTGTCTGATGTGCATTTAGGCAGGAGAACTTCCTTGGAACATATTCTATTTCTTGACCATCATTTAGACCAAGGAGCTTAGCAACTTTATGAACATCATCCATCAGTAGTGCTGTTGATGTGCATTCTCGGTTTTGACTAAAAAGAGTTGGCGAAATCTCTATCGTATTATTTTTAGATGTTTTTTGTAGGGGTGAGATTGAAAAGTCCATTTCGCAGTTTTTCAGAGTTGGAGTTTCTGGCACAGGAGAGGCGTTAACTGGTGATTCGTTGAGTTAGACGTGATAAGTGTTGTCGCGGAAGAGTCAGCATTAGCTTCTATTTTCTTTTTTTCTTGGTTATTATTTGAGATGTTTGCCAAAGAGATCCTTGAAGGGATTATGAAAGGCTCAATAGAGGCGGTGATGCTGTCGGATTCAGACAGCGATTCTCCGAACCTCTGAGTGAGCTAGATTTTATTTTTTGGTAGTACTGGGCTTTTTCTTCTTCTTACACATCCCTCTAATAAATGGTCCTATTTGTAAAGCGGGCCTCGGCCCGCTTATCATCAGGACCACAAGCTAATGTTTTCTGTGATTGCTAATGTAAGTGAGAAGGTGTTAAAATATTGTGGAATATTAAATGTAGAGGCAAGAGGAGGAGGTGCGGCCGAAAAGTTGGCTCAGGTCGAAAAACGGTCCAGAGTTGGTATATGTCGTAAATAATCGTGGATGGAGAGTGAAAAATAGGGGGAAATGGGTATAATTTGGTGAAAAATTAGTTTGGAGGAGAGTATAAAATAAATTGGAGACGGGGAGCTATAATTTGAAGGGGGGGGGGGGGGGGGGTGAGAAAATTAAGCCAAAAGGTAGCGTCAGAACAGCGAGACGATGGAAACCGATCGCCGAAGGCTCAGCCAATGAGAAAGAAGAAATTTTGGTGTTGGCTGAGAGCGGGAGCACGAGTTGTGTTAGATTGCGAGTTGTGTTTAGGTTTACGAGTTGTGTTCAGGTCGATGAGCGCTCTCCTTTCCCTCTTCCCATTTTCGATTTTTGCACTCTGCATATTGCCCAACTTTCTATTTCTTTCCTCCTTATTTAGACAAAATTTTAATTATTATCAATTAGCCGTATAGGCTTCGGCATTGCGCCGAATTCTTTTTAAATTTTATCATTGTTTTATCTCCGATGAAAGAGATATGGGTCCCCACCCGGTGCTCTGTATTGTCTTCTATAATCTTTGACCTTTGGACGAATTTTGAAAAGGAATTAATTAAAAAATCGGATGAAAAATGATTTATCTAAATAAGGGGAGGAGTTGCTGATAGTGAAGCAATCTCTCTGAGGACATTTGCCTAAAGCAGAGAGGTAGAGGTCTCGATACCTCGGCAGGATGAATCCATCTTTGGAAAGTGTTTTTTTTTTAAGTGATTTAAGGGGGGAGGAATTTTCCATTCGGAAGAGGCAGATTTTGGGTTGATGAGAAATTTAAGAAAATCTAGTATGTCCTCGAACGTTTCAATAAATTCAGGGGGGTCAGAATTTAGAGTGAGGGAGGGGGTGGTGGGGTATGATCAATAATAAAGTTTTGGATATTACCAATTAGTGAAGAAGGCGAGTCAGGAGCTGGCGGTTTTTTCTTCTGTTGAGCAGGAACTGTAGTCTCAGATGCAGAAGGCGAAGCAGACGGAGAGGAGAGGTGTTTTCTTTTTTGTTGAAGGGGAGTGGAAGGTGCCGTCTCTTCAGGTGCAGAAAGTACAGTTGTAGGGGCCTGTGCTTCTTCGCTTTGGGTGATGACTGGTGTCAGCTGTTGCGGAGGGTTGGTGGTCGAGATGGAGTCCGAAATTATGGCCGAATTTGGTGCTGGTGGCGACAGAAGTGGAAGATTCTTTTTGGCGAAGGCTTCGCAGTCCTTTATGATGTGGCCTGGGAGCCTGCACCACTTACAAAGACGAATCATGCCAGGTTAATGGATGGTAGTCGAAAATGTAGAGATGTGGAGGAAGTTGGGTACCATTTTCTTCATTTCCATGTGGACTACCCTCGTACCCGTCCAGATGGATTCCAAGCCCGGGAGATTCAGTAACTCATCTGTAATGCTTGATACAGTTCCGTACGGCTTGAGGGCGTCCACGATGTCGCCGTTAGGTATGAAGAATGGTAGTTTCATGATGGTGACTTTTTTTGCGGGAATCCGAGTTGGGTTGTTGTTGTTTTACCTCTGAGCGGCACTTTTTTGCACACCATGGGCTAAATGGCCAGGTCACATGGACCCCGAAAGCTCAGAGAAGGTTGGGGGAGGGGACCCACTGGCACAGCTGTTGGGAGACAGATGGTAGCCTCCCGTCAAGGCCATCCAGCGTGTTCTTTAACGTGCACAGGGTATGGCTCTCCCGCACACGGGGCCACGGCTTAACGTCCCATCCGACGGACGGCGGCCTTTCTAAGCCCATCGGTGTCCCCTACTGACCGTGGGCAAGGCGGGGAATTTTGCGGAGATAAATCTCAACGCGGATCCAGCTGGGACTCGAACCTGGGAACTACAGATTACGAGCCTGGCGCGCTACCGACTGAGCCACCCCCGCCCCCGCGGGAATCCGAGACGCTTGAATGAAATGTTCTGGTCCGTGGGAAAGTCCAGGTTCGGATCAGCAGCAAAATCGTCCGCAGCGTATTCAGTGGAAAAGTGATGATAGTAATGTCCTTAGAAATACTTTGTGCGACTTCAATAGCGGCTGGATCCTTATTGTTGGCCAGAATAGTAACAAATGTCTCGTAGCTGAGATCACGATGAAGAAACTTGAAGCGACGATTTAATCCAGGGTCTTTGTTGATATCCATATGCTGAGAGCACAAAAGAAACACTTGGAAAACAGACAGCACTAGAAAACACGTCTTACTAGCTTGAAGTCCGAGGTTGGAATCATAGTACTGGGCGTTTTTCGCCCCTTTTGTTTTTGTTTGTTTTTCGTTTGTTTTTTGTGCTGTGCTCTTCTCTCCTTTCGATGGGACCACAGCTTAAAAATTGCCTCCTTAAATGTGCGAGGTGCCAGATCTGACAAAAAACAGCGTTGGATCCGTGGGTTCATGGATAATAACAACGTAGATTTCATGTTCCTACAAGAGACCCATCTGGACTCAGCTTCTTGGGCGAAAGAACTTTTAAGACAGGACAAGCACCGGTCATATTTCTCGTTTGGAACTGCGAACTCTTGTGGTGTGGCAATAATACAAAATCGCCATAAAAATTACATCATCAAATGTGAAAATGACGTAGAAGGGCGTATTATAAAGCTGGTGGTGAAATTGAATGATATACGTGTCTGTATGGTGAATATTTATAGTCCCAACAGATCGAAGGAGAGAACAGAGTTTATTAATAATTTATATTATTTTTTGAATGATTCCTATGATTGTTTGGTTTTGGCAGGAGACTTTAATTCAGTCGTTGATGTAAATTTAGACGTCTCTGGTGGATCCACCGATCAGACTGACAGCAGCCGATTACAGCTGGCTCGTCTGGTGGGCGGATTTAATCTTATGGACGTCTGGAGATGCAAAAACGATTATCAATTCGCTGCTACCTGGTCGATTTCGGACGGCCAGATTCAGCGGAGAATTGATCGAATTTATGTCTCCGGCCAATTCCTACCTTATTGTACTGATTTTGAAATCGCTGACGTAAACAACCAGAGTTATTACGTCAGCGACCATCGGGTCACTTCAGGAAATATAACCTTTCCGGGGGCGGATAGGAGGGGCAAAGGATTGTGGAAAATGAACATTTCCCACTTGGAAAATGTGAATTTGAAGCAAACTTTGACTGACATTATGGAGTCAGATATCGCGTTAGCCGACTCTTTTACCGGCTCCTGGTGGGAGGGGCTCAAGGGAAAGCTTCGCGTTTGTTTACAAACAGAGGGAAGGCAAATAGCACGGAAGAAAAGGGAAAGATTACATTTCCTGAAATGTATGACTGTGAATCTTAAATGAAGAGGATGTCACAGTGAGACAAATAACCTGTTAGTGCAATCGATTAAAAGTGAAATCAGTGAAATTTATTTGTCTACTGGTCTTTCTGCAAAACAGATTTCGGTAGCAAAACAAATCGAGATGGAGGAAAATTTTACTCTGTTTTCAATCATGCGGCCCCAAAAAATCGGGAAGTTACCTCCATCACTTCCATTCGCGAATCTGGAGGGGGGTGGGAGAGAAGATTTTGGCTCTGAAAATATTAAAAAAGTATTTGTTAATTTTTACGAAAATCTGTTTTGTCAAGATCAGCTATTGAGGAGGACATGAAGAATTGGCTGGTGAATTGCCCACAACTCCTGGATCAGCAAAAAGACCTGCTTGAAGAACCAATAACAGCAGGAGAAGTGGAAAGGGCTATTAAAAAGATGAAATCGGTAGGGGCAGTTGGCACAGATGGCTTCCCGATCGAATTTTATAAGGCTTATTTCAGGACTCTGCGAGTCCCATTAGCACTATTGTTCAACAATCTTATTACTGCTGGTGAGATGTCTACCAATATGAAAAGGGCGAAAATTGCACTATTCGGTAAAAGATCCGATGGAAATAATATTTCTATGAATGATTGGAGACCGATTTCTGTTCTGAACAGTGATTATAAGATTTTTGCAAAAGTTATTATGATCAGATTCAGTAAAGTTCTTTCGACCCTTATTGGACCTATGCAAACTTGCTCGGTGGGGGGGGGGGGGGGGAGAAAAATAAATCAAAATTTAAGCATTTTGGCAGATGCAGTAGATTACATTAATTTTAAACGTAGCAAATGCTGTTTACTCTCTGTTGATCAAAATAAGGCTTTTGATAGAGTGTCGCATAATTTTTTGTGGCACGTATTCAAAGCCCATAACTGTGGTAATAATTTTATAAGCACTCTTAAGTGTTTATATAATAATATTGGAAGTGGTGTCAGTGTGAATGGGAGCATCTCTGACTTCTTCGTGTCTCCAAAGGAGTAAGGCAGCGATGCCCTCTGTCACCTTTGGTTTTTGTTTTGACCATTGAAACTTTAGCTAGGAAAATTCAAGCTGACCGGCTCTTTCAGGGAATTGCTTTTCCTGGGAGGACCAGTGTCCAGCTCAAATATGTTGCCTATGCTGACGACATAAATTTCTTTATTGAGAATGAATTTTCTCTAGATAGGTTTTTTAACATTTTCAAAATTTATTCAAAAGCCACTGGGGCGGAGCTTAATCTGGATAAGACAAGAGCTCTGACATGGGGCGACTGGAAAAGAGACTCACATAATATTATTGTGCCACTAAATGAGCCTGTTAAAATACTTGGCGTTTATTTTGACAGGAAAGGATGCCATCATAAAACATGGACCGAAGTGCTAAAAAAGACAAAAGAAAGTCAGCATATTTGGCTGAGTGTTGACTTGTCTATCGCCAATCGAGCCAAATTGGCTAATGTAATTTTGATTTCAAAATTTACCTTGATAGGCAGCGTCTTCAGACCTCCTGCACAGTTTTTGTCTGATTTTACAAAAATTCTTTTCGACTTCATTTGGCAGAGCACGAAGGCAAAAATCACACGATTTATGCTATATCGCCCCTGTAATGAGAGAGGCCTGAATATAAAACATCCCGGTTCTTGGCAAAAAGCAGTTTCACTGCGAGAGGCGCTGTATAATATTAATATTGTTGATCATCCAGGTGCCGCTTTCAGGAATTATTTGGGCTGGAAATTCTGTGAGCTGGGAAGCCAGGACGCAGAATATCGCTGCTCAAAGGCTGTCAAAATGTCCCACCGTTATATCGAGCTGGCGGACTTATACAGGTTCAGCGAGAGGCTCAGTAGCAATACTTCGGGCAGCGAAATGTCTCTGGGGGACCTGTATATGTCATTTCTGCCGCCCTGGGTGGCTCCCATTGACTATCGATATCCTAATATCGATTGGAGAAAAGCGTGGGACATTATTTGTAGTCCTGGTACCATTGCTATGTATAGGGATATCAACTGGCTAGCGGCTCACAATGTCCTTCCGTCCCGGGTCATACTACATAGTAAAATGGCCATTATCCTTGATAAATGCCAAATTTGCGGCGCTATCGAGGATATTGGCCATATTTTGTGTCACTGTCCGTTTGCGGCAGCGGTTTGGAAGGACATATGTCAATGGATGAGAATCCAGAGCCTCTCGCTAGAAGAGGTACTTTTCCACACCAATGTGACCAGGGCTAATAAGTATGTTATGAATATAGCACTGGCCACGACGAAGTCTTTGCTTTGGAGGGGCCGGTGCTATAGACATTTTAACAGTACTTATTGGTCGCCCAGTACTACCTTTCATGTAATTTGTAAATGTATACAAAAGCGGAGAAGCCTCGACAGAGGCTTTAAAAAGAAACCGCTTCTTTGGAAGCTTTGGAAAGATTTTCTTTTTTATAGATTTGTGTTTGTTGTTTTTAGTGGCCTACGTGCCATTATTTTACCCAGGGGCCCTTTATTGGACCTCTGGGGGTTAGTGTATTATGTACTTTTTATTTTGGCCCCAGCCAAAATTTTGTTTTTTTGCTCCAAAAAGGCTTGTTTGAATTGCGCTCGCTCGTTGCCTCCCGGTCGGAGGAGGGGGCTGACGTCACAGGCGCCACTCCGCGCCACTCGTCTCCTGCCGGCTGGGGGGAGCGGCCAGCGCGCGGCACGCTAAGCCAATGATCGGGCATGGATCTGTGCCGACCGCTGGCTCCTCCTGTGTGATTGACACTTGCTCTTTGCTGCCTTTCACAGGGCACGGTGGCGATGCGCAGGGCTCCCTCTATCGGGCTGACCCGTATTTCGTATCGCTACCGATTTTGGCAAGTGTTTCTTTACGTTTGTGTGGGGTTAATTCTGTATTTTGTAATTGTTTCTTTTCAGGTGAGAATGGTGTTAGGATTGCTTTGCTATCTCTTTCCTTATCCTTCTCGTTTCTTTTTGTTTGGAAAATAAAATCTGAAAACCCACTATTTATCTAGAAAATAGCGAGAATTCTCAGTGATTCCATGATAAGTACAACACGCTTCGCGATTCGGAGGAGTTTGGCTCCTCGAATCGCTCCGCTAGACCTAACTTTGCATTCTCAGTAACTTCAATCTCTCTTTCTTTCTGAAATGAGCTGATTGGTGTGTGGAATAACCGCTGAGGAACTTACGTTTCTACGTTACGTTTTTTCGCCGGTTGAAGTGCAGAGAATGCAAAGTTAGGTCAAGCGGAGTGATTAAAGGAGCCACACTCCTATGAATCACGAAGCAAGTTGTACTTATCATGGAACTACTGAGATTTCTCGCTATTATTTAGATAAATAGTGGGTTTTCAGATTTTAATTTCCAAACAAAACTGCTATGTAGCAGATCAAAATTAAATTAATATAATAATGTTTTTAAAATATAATATATGTTTTATTTTATTCCCAATAGTTCAAGCAATAATTTTCCCAATAAATTTTTTTTAGGCAGTTACATACACATTTCAAGGGGGTATGTGAAGCATAAAAGGTTGAGAACCACTGATATATAGGTTTTATTTTATTCCCATTGTTACACTATGACTATAGCTTTATCTATCAACACAAGGGGTACGCTACTTATATACACATTTCCAGGGGGTACGTGAAGCATAATAGGTTGAGAACCACTGATATATATATGTTTTATTTTATTCCCATTGTTATACTATAAATAGCGTTTTATCTATCTATACAAGGGGTACGCCAGTTACATACACATTTCCAGGGGGTACGTAAAGCATAAAACGTTGAGAACCACTGATATATATGTTTTATTTTATTCCCATTGTTATACTCTAACTATAGCTATATATATATACAAAGGGTACGCCAGTTACATACACATTTCCATGGGGTACGTGAAGCATAACAGGTTGAGAACCACTGACTGAGACTGATTTCTCATAAATTTCTCTGTTTGGTCACAAAAATTACTCACCGTTAATGTAGACGTATGCTATTGAAATTCGAGACGAAATTTGGAAGTTGTTGCTGCCAATTCGAAACGCTTCATTTTACTAAGATATTGCATTACAATTGCAAGAATATAATTTTAGAGAAAGAACATAAATGTAACTTGTTACAGATGATTTATTGAGACTTGGGCTTTTTATATGGGTGAGGATTTATATGTAACAAATCAACAATATCTACCAAGGTAATTAAACCAAAAAACTTGTCGAAGAATTGTACAAATTGGGCTAAGTGGTCAGGTCGGAATCCACACAACCACAATATCTCGAATATATCCATAAGATAACTGAGATAACAAATGGATATCCACTGATTATCTTATAGATATATTCGAGATATTGTGGTTGTGTGAGAAATCTCTATTTTCCATTCAAATTGAATTACAAGTTTTCAAATTTAGAATGCGTGATATAACGTACATTGTCGTCAATAGTGCGAATTAATTTCATTTTTTAAATTTTTATTTGTACTTGGTGTGTTATCACAGATTCCAGCTCGGTATGTTTTAACTGTGGCTTTTTTCAGTATGTCAGCTCAACGCCTCAACATTGGTATAGCTGTGGTTGCCATAGTGAAAGCAAGAAACTCAAGCACCAATGCTTCAACGACAGATGTGTGTCCTTCATATGACTCTTTGACTGTTGAGAGTAAGAAATATAGATAATAGTTGATATTTTTGAAAATAGATAGCAGCAGATCCATAAAGTGAGAGGAAGTATTTGTATGGAAAATGATAGTTTATATAGTCCATTTAGTTACATATCTGGAGGAGAGATATAAGTGTTATATCTCTACCTTTTTAGGACTTTTAAGGCATATAATTTTAAGGCAGTCTCATAAACTCAAGGCAGACACGCTTGATCTTTGAGAAACCTTTCTAATATTTGACACTCGTTTGGTATTTAAAGGTTGAAACAAAAATAACATCGTGGTCAGCATTCGATTCTTTTGTCAGACACGGTAATTCTGCGGTTTGCTCCGATTTCCGTGATAGAGTGAGATTTTTATAACAGTCTTTACGAGACTACACTTCAGTCTTCTTCTCAATAATTTTTGAGTTCAACGATTCTCGCTTCAGCAGATCATTCCGTTTCTTCCTTCAAGGTCCGGACATCAGAGAAATTCTTGATGCCCTTCAATCGTTACTCCAATGCGAAGATTTAATTGAGGTTGCTCAAGAAATCAACAGATCAGTAGCTATTATTACGCTGTCAACAGCTAACCTGATTGCAGATAAATCTCTTTTGGTTAATGACCTGGAAATCTTTTTCTACTTTCTTGGCTGTTCCATTAAGAAGGTCATTATTTCTAAACTTCCGTTTTTTATCACGAATGATGAAATCTCATCCGAACTGTCCAAATATGGCGAAGATATAAATGTAATAGATGAATACTTCAAGGAGGAAAAATACTGAATCAAAACTGGAACCAAAATTATGAAAATTGACCTCAAAGAAAATATCCCGAATTTTAATTTCCATTGCCAGTTTCATAGCTACGATGTTTTATCCAGGAATAACCAAACTATGTAGAAAGTGCAAAATGCCAGGACTTTATGTTGAGTCATGTACCACATTCGTTTTGCCCAAAAAAACATTTGCGGAAATAATACCCAAATCAATTGATCATGTCAACAACACTAGTAGTATTGTGCCACCCGGGGAATCCCCTTTGCACAGTGCTTTCCCCTATGACGTCACCGACCACGCCCACTTCCGCGCCCCCTATGACGTAACATGCCGTAATCATTACATAATCATTACGTAACCGGCCACGCCCCCTTATTAATAATTAATGATTCCTCCCTCTTTATTAAACCCCCCTTTTTCACCCCCTTTCCCTCCTCAGTGGCGCCATTTGCTGAGAGTGAGAAGTACTATTTTCCCAAAAACCCCTTTATTTTAAGTCTAATTTCTCGTTTTCGGACCCCACGGTCGACCTACCTATATTTTAAGCCCTCCTGCAGACCCCCCAGTTGACCTTTTAAGCCCTACCTATAGTTTTAGTCCTCTCCTTCCCTCGGCTGATGCAAGACAGAGAAAATCAGATCCCAAGTAATTAAACACTTACCAAAATTCTCTTCCCTTAATAATTTAACAGGCTGCGTCCAACGCGTATTTTTAGTACATCTCCTGTATTCACCTGAAATTTTACAAATCCGTTCAACTCTTTTTGAATGTCTAATGCAGATCTCAAATTGTAAATCAACTCGCAGAGTTGTATTTATTCCTTAGTAATTAAAACCCTTTGCTATTCATTTAGCCAGGACGACTTAACGATTCCTTTATAATTAAAATTCCCTGCTATTAAACTCCCTAGTAATTAAACACTCATCAAAATTCCCTTACTTTTATTAAAAGAACCACCATACGGCTGAAATAAATCAGTTTTCTGTAAATGCGTTTTATCAGAAAAAAAAAAAACTTCTCCCGGCAACGAGAGTCGAACGCGCTACCTCAGTCCCCAGCTTCATTCTGTCAACTCCTTGAACAAGAACCAACCTGCAATGGAAAAGCCACTGTTATTAACATTCCTGAAGTCGTACGTGGAGTTTCATCATGTACCTACGTGTCCTCTTACCGGTCAGGTAGCAAGCTTCGAAATAACTCGTGACACATGATGCAATCGCCGCAGGATGTTCAGTGTCCTGTGATAGGAATTGTTGTTCTCTAAGGGTAGGTGATGTCACAACAAGGGAAAAGTAACGTGGAGTGACCAGCGAGTGACACGTATCAGAAGACTGAGCACTGGGGATGTTTAACCTTCAGTATAATTTTACATAGTGTGTTAGGATTAACAACTCTTATAGCATAGTTATTGCGGGTAGGCTCATTCTCCCACTTTTGAAATTTAGATCTTACACCGACAGTCTTTTCATATACGTATTTTTAGAACCATTTTAAAACCAACACTTATTTCTTTTATCCCTAGCGATTACTGGTTGTTGCATTTTTTAGTAGAAGAAACCCTACCCCTGCAGTAACAGCCCCCGCAGAAAATAAAAAATGCTATCGGGCGAAAAATTAATGAAATCTGATTTTATTCGTCGTGATGAAAAATATTGATGGGGTAATAGGTTCTACTTAAAAGACTTCGTGTTTGGATCCTCACCACGGACAACCTCTCACTGATAGACGGTTAAACCCTACGAAATTATTCCAAACGGGGAATCACAAGGTTTTTATTGACGAATGAATCTTGGACCTGTACTGCTTCCGTACATCGTGAAAACCCACTCACAGCCTTGATCCGCGTTCCCAATTTCCTTTACTAAGTCACTTCAAAAAACATTGTGATTGCAAAAGTATGACTAACGGTTTTATTACGCCACGTTTTAAAAATACTTATTACTGTTGTAATCCGCGGTACGGGAGAGTAACACTGTTCGAAGAAAAATCAGGTAAAACAATTTTTAAAAAAATCGTTTCCTCCGTCGTTTGCATATGTCTCATCACGCTGGTGAAACCGGGTGAAAAAATATTTTTTTGTACGAGGTAGAATGTTAAAAGTACGTCGCGTGAAAAACTTTAGTCCCATCACGAATGCACATTAATGGAGTAGAGAGGTCATAGTTTAATACTTCAGCTATAAAAAAAAATACAATGTCTCACGCACCCCTCTCAACTTGTCTACACTAATCTGCTGAAATTTTATTTGCAACGGGACTGATACTTCGAATCCACTATATGCTCCGGCCAGCGTGCCTAGTGCTTCCAACCTCGTTTCGACACACACTCACTCCCATGTGCTCTGAATGACACGACACTGCAGGCTGGTGATGTACAAAGGTCACGCGGGCTGCAGCGGAATGCATGGCTCCTGCTGAATGCTACGCTATCAGAAGTCCATGTGGCCGCCACGTTCTCCAAGCGTTCAGAATATTACTATACGTATAACGATGTAAAGTCCGTTTTAATCAATACTTATTTCTTTCAACTCTGCGACTATTGGGCTGGCACATTTTCACTAGAAGGACCGCCTCACAGTGGCAATCCCGCAGAAAAAATTAATAAAAGGAAAAAATCTGATTTTATTCCTCGTGATGAAAAATATTGAAGGTAATAAGGTCGACCTAAAAGACCCGTGTTCGGATCCTTGCCCCGGATGGTTTTTAACAAAAGTCCTACGAAATTAAAAACTATCCCGTTACGCGACGTTGTTTAGAAATACTTATTACTGTTGTATCATCAGTACATGACGCAAACTGTTTCCTAGGAAGTAACGCTACTCGATGCAGCCCCAGTTACATGCTTTTACAGGGTAAAGACTGTGCGCCAGAATGTTAAAAGTAGAATTCATACGTTTTCATAAAAAAAAAAAAAAAAAACTTTAGTTCGTGCTTAAAGGAGTATGGTTCGATTCAGGAAGAATAGGATTTGACCTCGTGCATTAGAAAAGGGAACAAATCCGTCCCCGGTGTCCTTTGTTAGGTGGTAGTATTGGTGTCCTTATACAAGCTCACTTCAAATTTTCATATGACATTCTGGGGTTAAGTTTCAATCTTTTTATTTTTTCCAACCGCGATAATGCGCAGCTTTCTGCAGAACGTGAGCGACTTCGACGCCAAGGACGACCCGCACTAAACGATACGACCGTGCACTAGAAAACCGTGAACGGACTTGTGTGAAACGTAATGTACAGAGCTTGACAACAGTAATATAGACTGGGATCCTCGCTCACTATATTATCATAAACCTCGAGAAATTATCAAATATGAATAGACCTCTGTAAAGTTCCGACCCCACAATCTTCTGAGTTCATTCCCCGGTCGATGCTGTCAGGATCACAAGGGATGTTTTACACATTCAACGACTTTTTCTGACATTCACTAATCAAAGTGTCTATCTACACATCAGACTTGTCATTACATTGACAAACTACCTGTCCATAGGCTGAGTAAGCATGTAGAATGAAAAATTGAGTCTGCTTCACGACACAGATTCGTAAAATGCTCATTAATTATTCTGTGAGAGAAAGCATGCATAAAGTTCAAACACTAATACATCTTCCCTTTCCAATAAACCATACGATCAAAGTAGATAAATTGCAAGCATCATCGGATCTGATTCCGTATATCTGCTTACGACGAAAATCTCACAATAGCCTATTCAGTACTTTAACCCCCCGACAGTATGTGACTAGGTCGTTTAACTGAATTACGTGCATAAACGAAAATGTAAAGGGATATCTGTAAATTCGCACAACGGGATAGGTGAATATTTTCACAATTCTTTTGAAGGTAGAATAACTGTGACGAGAGAGAAAGTATAAAAATGCAGTGGGATGGCTGTAAAAACAGCAGATTACAGTGCAAATACTGTAAGATAGAAAAAACGACTATTAACAAGCGACCGATAAAAGTCACACCGTAGCGGAAGGAGTAATACAGGAAAAATCATAAAATATTAACCTCCCCTCCCCACACTAGTAAATCACGGTCCATTGCGTACACACGGATGAATATCACAAAAATACTTTGCATATAGTAAAGGACCACCGAAGTTTGGAAATTTAAAATCTGAAAACTCACTGTTTATAGTATTTCCGTGAAAAATTAGGTCCCCTGAATCGAGCCCTAGTTCGGCGTTCACTGACTTCAACCACAGATAAAACTTAACGTAAGCTCTCTCGCGGTTAGTTCAAGGTGCTTTCACACGCTCTTTTCAGAGTTCCTGGCCCACCTACTACGTTTCAATAAGCGCATAAGTGTGTTTGATGGTGGCTAGCTACAAACAGAAGTTTCGCTGCAATATAACACTGAGATGTCTGTTTAGTTATTTTTCTCTATTTCTATACTAGTGTGGAATTCTTAGAACAAGTGGTACAGTGCGAAAGTGGTTAGCACACGTTTTTTATATGTATCCTGTTTGGAAATAACACTGTCTATGGACCATTACTCCTGTACATACCATAAGCATAATACCTCACGATTCTAAGAGTCCCCCGAACCGGTATTAATCTTATTTTTGTAGTTCTATCACAGACCATCTACAGACCATACTCCAAGACTGTCTAATGCTGAACTGCACGATCAGAGAGCAAAGCTAAGTTTCAGAAAAACATTAAATACACTCGTCAGAAAACAAATTTTTCGGATTCTACGTACGAACTGTATTGGGTGTGACGTAGATCATTCAAGTCAGCTTCGCCATTCGTGTGTGGCCATATCCCGTTTCGCCGAAGCAGTGAGAAACATTCATTTAAGCGATATCGCTAAACCTTTTGTGGAAGAGGCAGGAGTTGAAGATTCCTACATGCTACACTTTCCTATATTACTAAACGAAGTGTATGACGAACTGGTGCGCGCCTCTGAATATGTACTAAATAAATGTAATAGTGTTACTAATTTCTGTTCTATAACTGATGGGTCGTCCTTGTAATTTCTTAGTGTATGAATAAAAGATTTTTTCCTGCAATGCTATTTCATTGTTCTACTTAACAGAATCGAGAAAGGTAAAAGAATCTGAAAAATTGTATACAAGCGTGAATCTTTAGTAAACTTATCTGTTTAGTGACTTTTCGATGAGATTTCCTAATAGAGCTATAATACCGATCTGACGAGGTTTGTAAATTGTTAGCTTCTTCTGTAGCGAACAAGTGTCCATAAGACAATATGTTTATTCTTGCATACGGTAACATATACACATACAGACACACCGAGAGAGAGACATGAAGACGTATACACACATCAGATTCAGCGAAACAAACATGAAAACATACTCACGCACACACTCACCCGCACACAGAAACATACTCACACACACACTCAACCGCTCACAGAAACCTACGCACACACTGACAAACATGAAAGCATACAATTACAGAGACGAAACAAGTATGTGAAAAAAACTTAGTCCATCACACGGATATGTGCATACACTTAGAAAGACATCCGTTGAATAATACCATGGTGTGCGCCTCTGAATATGTACTAAATAAATGTAATAGTGTTACTAATTTCTGTTCTATATCTGATGGGTCGTCGTTGTAATTTCTTAGTGTATGAATAAAAGATTTTTTCCTGCAATGCTATTTCATCGTTCTACTTAACAGAATCGAGAAAGGTAAAAGAATCTGAAAAATTGTATACAAGCGTGCATCTTTAGTAAACTTATCGGTTTAGTGACTTTCGATGAGATTTCCTAATAGAGCTATAATACCGATCTGACGAGGTTTGCAAATTGTTAGCTTATTCTGTAGCGAGCAAGTGTCCGTAAGACAATATGTTTATTCTTGCATACGGTAACATATACACATACAGACACACCGAGAGAGAGAGACATGAAGACGTATACACACATCAGATTCACCGAAACAAACATGAAAACATACTCACGCACACACTCACCCGCACACAGAAACATACGCACACACTCACAAACATGAAAGCATACAATTACAGAGACGAAACAAGGTGAGAAAAACTTAGTCCATCGCACGGATATGTGCATACACTTAGAAAGACATCCGTTGAATAATACCATACACCACACAAGAATATACTTTGCATAAGATCAGAGAAACATTCTCCTACATATTCATAAATAAAAAAAAATAAATACCCCCTCAAGCAGCTGCTTGCCACAGAGGTCTGACAGGAAGCCTGTCAGTTTATATGCCATAGTAGAAGGTCTGTGAGGATGGCAGGACCTCAGCAGAAAAACAACACATACAACCATGCCTTTCCGGGGCTCGAACCCAGGTCCCGTAGATCAGTAGCCAAGCGCGCTAACCACTCGGCCGTAGACTGCTTGAATCAGACAGTCAACATTATTGTCCCTAGATGGCGTTGGTGAAAAGCTCAAAATCTTTTTTAAACTGATACATGCTTCATCTTACTTCGAAAGTTCTATCTTTTGTGCTCATAAGAATAGTATATAGATATGGAGAGACACAAGAAGGAGACACGCTTCAGTGAGTTTGCACTGATGTTTTCAAATATTCTTCACAACTGAACGCCTAGTGCACATACAGCTAAAATGTAATATTCACAAACTCACACGAGAAGTGTACGTTGTTGAAATGTAATATTCGTGTGCTTACACAGAGGGGTGAATGTTGCTGACTTGTGTCTTCACTAGCTATGAACGCTGTTGTAAGAAATTGTAACATGAATATCCTAATACTTAAAAAATGAATGGTTAAACCATTGTAATCAACTGCTTTTCAACCCTGCACGTGGCGCCCTCTGTCTTAGTTGTTTTGAGGTGATGATTGCAGGTAGTGTACTTTCCTGTCGCTTCTTTTTCTCACTTCTGCAATATTGTTTGTCCTGATGATAGCTCCCCCCCAATAGGGGACCACCTTGTCGTGGTGGGGGGGCCTAGGGCCCAGCAACCCGGCTGAAGGCTGTGCCGACCGGGTTGGGTGCCGGTTGGACATGGCCAAGGCCAACCGAGGTTGAAGCTGCTGGCCGGCTTGATTGCCGGTCGGGTGGTGACGGCGTCGGAGACCTCACCTCTCAGGGACCTGTGTGGTCAGTTCAACGGCTCTGCCGAAAGGTTTCCCTCGGCCTAGTAGGCACGAGCTGTTCAAAAAGTCTGGGTCTTACTAAGAGTCTCCACCCCGGGTGCCGATCGAGCTTGGATCTTTATATCCTTGCACATTTGCAAACCGGGGAATAGATTAAAGTTAGGTTTCTTCCGGTGGTCAGCTTTCCTTCTATAGGACTGCTGCCATGTGAGGCCGGGGTTGAGGTGCGCCTATAGGGCGTATTCCTTGCCCCCGGCTCTAGATAGTCATGGCTTTTCTTTAACCAGGTAGTGCTGTCAGGCGGAACCGGGAATTGCCGTGGTTGCACAAGATCGCAACATAGAGATCCATTGTCCTGATGATTGAAGTATCCTGTTCTGCTCTACACCTGATACGATTACAAAAGAAAATGTTTGCATGTACTAATTCTGGATTAAATATGTGGGCCGCTACCAGTCCAACCCATGACAGCAGTTGAGCAAGCTCAAAGCAATCCGTTGAACTACAAAAATAAGATTAATACCGGTTCGGGGGACTCTTAGAATCGCGAGGTATTATGCCTATGGTATGTACAGGAGTAATGGTCCATAGACAGTGTTATTTCCAAACAGGATACATATAAAAAACGTGTGCTTCAGCACTGTACCACTTGTTCTAAGAATTCCACACTAGTATAGAAATAGAGAAAAATAACTAAACAGACATTTCAGGGTTATATTGCAGCGAAACTTGTGTTTGTAGCTAGCCACCATCACACACACTTATGCGCTTGTTGAAACGTAGTAGGTGGGCCAGGAACTCTGAAGAGAGCGTGTAAAAACACCTTGAACTAACCGCGAGAGAGCTTACGTTAAGTTTTATCGGTGGTTGAAGTCAGTGAACGCCGAACTAGGGCTCGATTCAGGGACCTAATTTTTCACCGAAATAATATAAACAGTGAGTTTTCAGATTTTAAATTTCCAAACTTCGGTGGTCCTTTACTATATGCAAAGTATTTTTGTGATATTCATCCGTGTGTACGCAATGGACCGTGATTTACTAGCGTGGGGAGGGGAGGATAATATTTTATGATTTTTCCTGTATTACTCCTTCCGCTACGGTGTGACTTTTGTCGGTCGCTCCTTATATGACACTTGTTAATAGTCGTTTTTTCTATCTTACAGTATTTGCACTGTAATCTGCTGTTTTTACAGCCATCCCACTGCATTTTTATACTTTCTCTCTCGTCACAGTTATTCTACCTTCAAAAGAATTGTGAAAATATTCACCTATCCCGTTGTGCGAATTTACAGATATCCCTTTACATTTTCGTTTATGCACGTAATTCAGTTAAACGACCTAGTCACATACTGTATCGGGGGTTAAAGTACTGAATAGGCTATTGTGAGATTTTCGTCGTAAGCAGATATACGGAATCAGATCCGATGATGCTTGCAATTTATCTACTTTGATCGTATGGTTTATTAGAAAGGGAAGATGTATTAGTGTTTGAACTTTATGCATGCTTTCTCTCACAAAATAATTAATGAGCATTTTACGAATCTGTGTCGTGAAGCAGACTCAATTTTTCATTCTAAATGCTTACTCAACCTATGGACAGGTAGTTTGTCGATGTAATAACAAGTCTGATGTGTAGATAGACACTTTGATTAGTGAATGTCAGAAAAAGTCGTTGAATGTGTAAAACATCCCTTGTGATCCTGACAGCATCGACGGGGAATGAACTCAGAAGATTGTGGGGTCGGAACTTTACAGAGGTCTATTCATATTTGATAATTTCTCGAGGGTTATGATAATATAGTGAGCGAGGATCCCAGTCTATATTACTGTTGTCAAGCTCTGTACATTACGTTTCACACAAGTCCGTTCACGGTTTTCTAGTGCACGGTCGTATCGTTTAGTGCGGGTCGTCCTTGACGTCGAAGTCGCTCGCGTTCCGCAGAAAACTGCGCATTATCGCGGTTGGAAAAAATAAAAAGGTGAAACTCAACCCCAGAATGTCATATGAAAATTTGAAGTGAGCTTGTATAAGGACACTATGCTACCACCACCTAACAAAGGACACCGGGGACGGATTTGTTCCCTTTTTTAATGCACGAGGTCAAATCCTATTCTTCCTGAATCAAACCATGCTCCTTTAAGAAGGAACTAAAGTTTTTTTTTTACGGAAACGTATGAATTCTACTTTTAACATTCTGGCGCACAGTCTTTACCCTGTAAAAGCATGTAACTGGGGCTGCATCGAGTAGCGTTACTTCCTAGGAAAGAGTTTGCGTCATGTACTGATGATACAACCGTAATAAATATTTTTAAACAATGTCGCGTAACGGGATAGTTTTTAATTTCGTAGGACTTTTGTTAAAAACCATCCGGGGCAAGGATCCGAACACGGGTCTTTTAGGTCGACCTTATTACCTTCAATATTTTTGATCACGAGGAATAAAATCAGATTTTTTCCTTTTATTAATTTTTTCTGCGGGATTGCCACTGTGAGGCGGTCCTTCTAGTGAAAATGTGCCAGCCCAATAGTCGCAGAGTTGAAAGAAATAAGTATTGATTAAAACGGACTTTACATCGTTATACGTATAGTAATATTCTGAGCGCTTGGAGAACGTGGCGGCCACATGGACTTCTGATAGCGTAGCATTCAGCAGGAGCCATGCATTCCACTGCAGCCCACGTGATCTTTGTACGTCACCAGCCTGCAGTGTCCGTGTCGTTCAGAGCACATGGGAGTGAGTGTGTGTCGAAACGAGGTTGGAAGCACTAGGCACGCTGGCCGGAGCATATAGTGGATTCGAAGTATCAGTCCCGTTGCAAATAAAATTTCAGCGGATTAGCGTAGACAAGTTGAGAGGGGTGCATGAGACATTGTATTACTTTTTTATAGCTGAAGTATTAAACTATGACCTCTCTACTCCATTAATGTGCATTCGTGATGGGACTAAAGTTTTTCACGCGACGTACTTTTAACATTCTACCTCGTACAAAAAAATATTTTTTCACCCTGTTTCACCAGCGTGATGAGACATACGCAAACGACGGAGGAAACGATTTTTTTAAAAACTGTTTTACCTGATTTTTCTTCGAACAGTGTTACTCGGATTACAACAGTAATAAGTATTTTTAAAACGTGGCGTAATAAAACAGTTAGTCATACTTTTGCAATCACAATGTTTTTTGAAGTGACTTAGTAAAGGAAATTGGGAACGCGGAGCAAGGCTGTGAGTGGGTTTTCACGATGTACGGAAGCAGTACAGGTCCAAGATTCATTCGTCAATAAAAACCTTGTGATTCCCCGTTTGGAATAATTTCGTATGGTTTAACCGTTCGTCAGCGAGAGGTTGTCCGTAGTGAGGATCCGAACACGAAGTCTTTTAAATCGAACCTATTACCCCACCTTTGTAATTAGGAAAAACTCTCGAAAGCAAATTATATCTAAAATCAGTTTCACTTGAGTTTTTCTTAATCCCTTGTGCCGTCGAACTAAGATTCAGACACTCAGCTGTCGGGCATAAGGTTAAACTAATTTAATGTGATCAGCGAGACAGCCTCAGCAAAACATAATGTTCTCTGCCAGCTGTCCCTCAAAAACACACATCTTTCAAACAACTTTCACTCTTTCACACAGCATTCACTGCCCCACACGCGTTTGGGATGGGATGTGCTTGCTAGGAAATATTCCCAAGTCTTATTAGACGGCGTCCTTCCCCCTTCCTAGCATGCACAATTGAGATGTGTGTGGGGCTTCAAGAGAAAGATAAATACAAACCTTTCGCCATAACCAAAGGAAAAACATAAAACATTTAACACCCTTGAGGGGAGAGGGGTCCAAATCCGGGTTCCTGCCATTGCGCAGGAAATTAAGTTTCGGCCGCATAAAATAAAAAAGGCTCCTGCCCCCCCCCCCCCTTTCCCTTCCCGAAAACCCGGACAAGGACCCCGTTCAGTTCAAGTCACACTGGGTCTTGTGACCACAGATATTCTTGAAAAATAATTGTGGGGTGATTTCGGAGATCCATAAAAAAGATGAGCATGAGATATCGGATGATAATTAAATTGAAGGAAAAGGATTTATTTCCTGTGTGAGGAAGGAATCAGAGTCAAAGAAAGTGGAAGAAAGAAAGGAGGAAGGATAAAAAAGAAAAGGGAAAAGACAAGGTGAGAAGGGGGAGTCAGTAGCAGCAACAGCGCTCGTCTCGGCTCTGCGTGCCAAAGGTGATATCCTAAGGTCAGTTGGCAGCCTGCCTCGCCCAGGAATGCCGAGCCCAAGGATGGGTCCGGCTGAAGGTTACGGTTACCTGGCTTTCTATGGCGAGATTTGACCTTCTGCTTGTAAGTGCTGACCATAGCTTAAAAGATTAGGAATTGGCAGGGGGGGGGGGGGGGTTGAAGAGAAAGGGAGAAGGGAAAGAACTGAAGGCTGGAAATGAAACACTGCATACATTCAAATACAAAGTACAATTGCAACTAGGTTAATATATTCTAACATTGAATATTTACACATTTATATCTGATTTTAGTTTTATATAACATTGTATTGAAATAATTAGTATCTGAACAGTTTAATTTTAGCAATAGTTCGGAAAAATATATTTAAGGATTATTTATTCGATTTTACTTTAGTATTTACCTTAATGGTAGTATTGATTAAAAAAACAGTCTTTCATTAAATGTTAAAAATAAGTTTCAATAATTTTAAAATAACCTGTTAAGAGTTAAACTTTTGATTTGAACAATGAATTGAATCTAATGATGATTAAGGAATTGCCACATAATTACTAAAATTTTACAAATAAGATTCCTTCCTTAGTCACTCCAACAAATTTATCCCATGGTCGCCACAAGTACATGGCATGCTTTGCTGTTAATCTCTTCTTATCCAGCTGCAATCGATCGCGAATTTCACATTTTGTTTTCCATAGCAATTTTTCTGTGGTCTCTGTTGTGCTTCTCC
This sequence comes from Ryuthela nishihirai, assembly GCA_038380435.1. Classification (NCBI taxonomy): domain Eukaryota; kingdom Metazoa; phylum Arthropoda; class Arachnida; order Araneae; family Heptathelidae; genus Ryuthela; species Ryuthela nishihirai. Next base: position 5,186,870 of record JAWZYU010000008.1, read on the forward strand.
AAAATTTCCTTTGCCTGGCCCTCCAGAGTTGGTGTTTAATCTCGGTCAGGCAGATATCCATAACATATTTTTTTTGTTTGCTGATTGCCATCGGATGATGGAATAATACAGTGTCCGCTGACATTGCTGGCAATCCTGACCACGTTTGAAATTTTAGCCATAATTCTTGCGCGAATTTGCAGTCATAGAATAGATGTTTCGTGGTTTCGATACACGCGCAAAAGGCACATCTGTCAGATCTTGACGTTCCCCTTGCCCACGCCTTATCTCGTGTGAAAAGGATGTCGTGAGCGAGTTTCCAAAGGAAATCTTGTTTATGGGCCTCCACGTGTTTGATTTGCAAGTTCGACCAAGCAATTTTCCATTCAATATCCGGTCTTTTGTTCACAATTTGCGGTATTTCCACCGGAAGCAAAGTAGAGTACACTAATTTCTTGTCGCATTTTTTATCGTGATTTAACACATATTTATTTTCTAATATGGTATTGACGTCCGACAAAAATACATAATTTCTATTTACAGTATTACATTCCGGGCCCTTATAAGTACATTTCTCAACATATTTCCGTGCGGCTGGGCCGAGAAAATATGAGAGAAATGCACTCGCAGGGTGGGATGGGATATTCAGCGTTTGAATAACGTCAACATACTGTAGGGTGCGAATCCAAGTTTTAACATGCTTTAGATCGAGCCCGCCGGCCCCAACCGGCTGATAGAGGATTCCTCTACTAAGAGGCTCGTGTTGGAATCCCCAGATAAACCCAGCAGCGATTCTTGTGATTTTCGTGTATACCGTAGAAGGGGGGGTATACACAGTTCCAAGAAAAGTGAAAATTGGGATTATCAACGCGTTAAAAATTTCGGCCCTTTTAGAGATCGAAAGGTCTCTATCCCCCCAAAGTTCGCATGTTTTCTCTGCTTTGGCTATGGCCAATTTCCATGTGCTTGGATCGCATCCCTCCCAATTGATATGCACACCTAGGAGTCTTAAGGGCTCTGAGGCGGATTTGACGTGATTCCACACCGAAGGACCCCACTTGCCCCAAGCCATAATTTTGGTTTTGTCTCTATTAATTAGAGCCCCACTGCAATCTGAGTATTTTTTAAAAAGATCGTAAAAATTAGTTATTGAAGCTTCATCCGAAAAGGTAAACGTGACATCATCGGCGTACGCAACGTATTTCAGCTGCGTACGATGTCCAGGTACTATGATACCTTTAAATTTTGGGTCCGCTTGGATTTTCCTAAGCAATGTCTCCAGAGAGAGTACAAATAGCAGAGGGGAAAACGGACAGCCTTGTCGAACACCCCTCGCAACGGAGAAGCGTTGTGTAAGGTGCCCGTTAACCAAAACTTGGCTTGTTACATTTTTATACATATTATTAAATAAATTGCAAATTCTAGGGCCAAAGTTGTGAGCTTTCAATAGTTTTCGCATGAAGTCATGCGAAACCCGATCAAAAGCTTTGTTTTGGTCAATTGCCAGAAAACTGAATTTCGTTTTTTTAGAAAAATTAAATTCGAAGCAATCTCGAATAAGCCGAATGTTGTGTTGAATCTGCCTGCCAGGGACACTGCAAGCTTGGCATTCGCCAATGATTTCACACAGAATTTTTCCAAAACGGTTGGTTACAATTTTGGCCAAGATTTTGTAATCACAGTTTAGCAGAGAAATCGGACGCCAATTCGTTAGGTTGTGACCATTTGGCGACTTTTTTAACAAAGTTACAATAGCATTTTCCATTCCTGTAATTGCTACTTCGTTTGTCAGCAAGTTGTTGTAGAAATCGCTTAGTGGCTTCCATAGCAGGTCCACGAATTTTTTGTAGAACTCTGCTACAAAGCCGTCTTCGCCCGGACTCTTGTTGATGCTTTGTTGTTTTACAGCAGTCCGTATTTCCTTTTCTGTGATGTCATCCTCTAACCGAGACGTCACTTCGTTGGCGATCCGTGGCGTATCTTCTAGCCATTTATCGATTTCTTTGAGTGAAAGGCTGTCAGGTGAGAAAAGATCTTGGTAGAAATTATAGACTTCTTGTCTAATGCCAATTTGGTCCGAAATAATATTCCCTCCCACTTCCAATTGCGTCATTGCACGCTTTTCGCGAGAATTTCGTTTAAATTTCGCTAGTAGGCTGCTGAGGTTGTTAGCCTCGGCTAGTCTGCCTTTTGCAAGATTTAATCTCGTCTCAGAGCCTTTCACTGTACATTGCTCGTTGATTTCTCTTTTAATGTCAGCGATGATGAATCGGTTATAGTTGTCATCGGCTTCTCCAGCTGTGTAGGCTGCTAAAGCCTGTCTTAAGAAAGTTTGACGCTTCCGCTTTTTCCCTGCCAAACGCCTTCCAGCTAATTTAAGTATATCCCTCACCCCCCCTTTGAGCTCGTCCCACCAGGCTGCTTCGGTAGCCTTCGCACTGCTTATCCTAGTGTTTAAAACTAATTTAATCTCCTGTGAAACTTGAATGTCATCCAGCAGGCTGGCATTCATTTTCCACAAGCCTCCCCCTCTTTTAATCGATTCACAGAGCGTCAATTTTCCTAAGACAACCAAATGGTCACTAATTTGATTTTCTGCGTTATTGATTTCGACGTGTTCGCACATTGTGCAGCGGGTCTCGTGCTGTTTGCTGATGTAGATGCGGTCTATTCGTGATTTGGCTGGTGGATTTATTTTCTCCCACGTGTAGCCGTATTCTGCCGGATGCCACTTACGCCAACAATCGGTGATGTCAAAGTCTTGCAGGATAGTTGCAAATGCCTTAGCACTGCCGTCCCCTCGATGTGTGAGGGGGAATCTATCAAGCTCTGTGTCGACAACGGAGTTGAAATCACCGGCGACGATTGTCATGTCCTGTCCACTGTTTATGAAGTAGGGCAGCGTACGGTAGAAGGATTTTCTGTCGGTGGCCTTATTTGGGCAATAAACGTTTACTAATCGTAAGTTGCAATTGTGTATAGTGCACGAGACTGCGACGATTCTCCCTTCTGTGTCACAGTCGTATTTAACATTTGCAGGCTTACATTGTTGCGAAAAAATAATCGCCACTCCGGCGCTTTGCCGCGAACCGTTGGAGAAATAACACTGCATATCGTAATTACGCCGATATGCAGTGATATCCCCCCAGCAGGCGAAGTGGGTTTCTTGCAGCAAACACACATCAATTTTATTTAAAATCATAAAACCCTGCAACCAATCTTGCTTCTTGCGTTTGCGGAAACTCCGCACGTTGAGGGTCATTATGTTTAGGGTCGCCATTTTGGGTTTGTATTTTGAAACAGACGGGTGGCATTTGAGAAAAATGCAAAAAGACGTAGTTACACATTCCAAAAGTTATTTGCCCGTTTTCGGGTTCTTCACTCCCTTTGCAGTTCCAACAGAGCTTGTTCTAGACGTTGAAGGTTGGGGGGGTTTATTCCCCGAAGTCGTGCCCGTTTTAAGCCTCGTGAGAGCGGGCGACGGAATTTGAGTCTTTTTAGTTTCTCTTTCTTCGCGGTCTCTAGGTCTATCGACGATTTTTTTTGTGCTGTTGGCATTGGGAACAATCGTGGGACTTATAATTCCCGGAGAGAGGGAGGGAGGTGGAGATGCTGGTGAATCTCTTTCATCAGCGCTGAGATCGATCACTATTACCCCATCAATATTTTTCAACACGACGAATTATAAAAATACGTATATGAAACGACTGTCGGTGTAAGATCTAAATTTCAAAAGTGGGAGAGGGAGCCTACCCGCAATAACTATGCTATAAGAGTTGTTAATCCTAACACACTGTGTAAAATTATACTGAAGGTTAAACATCCCCAGTGCTCAGTCTTCTGATACGTGTCACTCGCTGGTCACTCCACGTTACTTTCCCCTTGTTGTGACATCACCTACCCTTAGAGAACAACAATTCCTATCACAGGACACGGAACATCCCGCGGCGATTGGATCATGTGTCACGAGATATTTCGAAGCTTGCTACCTGACCGGTAAGAGGACACGTAGGTGCATGATGAAACTCCACGTACGACTTCAGGAATGTCAATAACAGTGGCTTTTCCATTGCAGGTTGGTTCTTGTTAAAGGAGTTGACAGAATGAAGCTGTGGACTGAGGTAACGCGTTCGACTCTCGTTGCCGGGAGAAGTTTTTTTTTCCCCGATAAAACGCACATACAGAAAACTGATTCATTTCAACCGAATGGTGGTTCTTTTAATAAAGGTAAGGGAATTTTGATCAGTGTTTAATTACTAGGGAGTTTAATAGCAGGGAATTTTAATTATAAAGGAATTGTTTAGTCGTCCTGGCTAAATGAATAGCAAAGGGTTTTAATTACTAAGGAATATATACAACTCTGCGAGTTGATTTACAATTTGAGATCTGCATTAGACATTCAAAAAGAGTTGAAGGGATTTGTAAAATTTCAGATGAATACAGGAGATGTACTAAAAATACGCATTGGACGCAGCCTGTTAAATTATTAAGGGAAGAGAATTTTGGTAAGTGTTTAATTACTAGGGATCTGATTTTCTGTGTCTTGCATCAGCCGAGGGAAGGAGGACTTAAACTCTAGGTAGGGCTTAAAAGGTCAACCGGGGAGTCTGCAGGAGGGCTTAAAATATAGGTAGGTCGACCGTGGGGTCCGAAAACGAGAGATTAGACTTAAAATAAAGCGTTTTTTGGGAAAATAGTACTTCTCACTGTCAGCAGATGGCGCAACTGAGGAGGGAAAGGGGGTGAAAAGTGGGGTTTAATAAAGGGGGATGAATTATTAATTATTAATAAGGGGGCGTGGCCGGTTACGTAATGATCATGTAATGATTACGTCCTGCTACGTCATAGGGGCGGAAGTGGGCGTGGTCGACGACGTCATGGGGCGTGGTCGGTGACGTCATAGGGGGAAAGCACTGTGCAAAGGGGGATTCCCCGGGTGGCACAATACTACTAACACTACTTTATTCAATACTGGGACTGAAAAAAATATCAGAAAATGATCCATCAATGCCGATTGAAAAAGGAAAAGTTTTGGATTCTACCAACATAACAAAACTGCCCAATGTTTCTGAAATTACGATTCCATTATTGAAACCCACAATTGACCTTATGGGATATACTCTAGAATCTACCAATGAAGATGAAAAATCATCTGAAGATCAGAAAATTATTTAAACACCGGCCCTAAAGAAGCAAAAAGGAAAAAGGAAAATGCCATATCCTGTGGACTTTACTCCGCAGAGAAAAATGGTACCAGCACTGGCGGCTCGCGTATAGGCACTGTGGAACTGCAGCACCCCCAATTGCAAATTGATATTATCGATAACATTTAATATAATGAGTCCTTTTTTCTTTACTTCTTTCTTTATACATGTACAATATAGCAGGTATAGGCCCCAGGCCTGGGACTGCTGCTGTCACTCTATGAACTTTGAACTTGCATTATAACATGTTTTACATAAATATATTTCATGTAATTGCTGATATTTTCAATAAATATCATTCGAGTTTTTTACTTGTATAAATGTTCAACAGATGGCAGCAGCCACTTCCAGTATCAACCAAAAAAAAATTACACTATTTAGAGCAAAGTGCAGAAACCTATATACATCGATATGTTCCAGGGCGCACAAATCTGTAATATACATTGAAATATATATTCGTAAGATGATTAAATGTATTAATTTACATATTATTTTAAAAATCCTGCCAAATTGCTCAAAATAAACATACAACGGCTTTTCTACCTATCGTAAAATCCATTTCTGAAGGCGATAAAATACTCATTGAATAATTTTAGGGTCAGCTATCACTGTGTGCAAATAGCCAAGCAGGTTGAAACAATAATTAATCTCATTAAATATATCAAGAGTAAGATACACCATAGCTGCAGTGGGCTAAAACGATTGCACTGCGCATGCGCAGAGCGCCAACTAGGGATATTCTTGCCAATTTGCCACGCTCAGCTTCGGCAATATTCCGCAGAGCGGCGCCACTTACGCCTTCTCCTTAGACCTTCTTTGGACGAACTTTCCAAGTCCATATCTGTCTCACTGACGGCAGGGTGCGGGTTTAAATGAGATAAAACTCAACGTTGTCCTGCTAAGGTTAGAACCTGTGAGATGCAGATTACTAGCCAACATACCATAATAAATATTACATTTGATTTTGAACTTTTGAAGTTGCTACCACTATTTTATTAAAACAACTATCTATTTAAGAAGAAAAAGATGGTAGTATCACTGGAGTTTTGAGGGAATCTACCAATTAATCCAGTTAGCTGCTATATAGCAGTTAATATAGTAATATTTTTATATATGATTTATTTTATTCCCATTGTTATACTATGACTGTAGTTTTATATCTTTATATACAAGGGGTATACAAGTTACATACATATTTCCATGGGGTACGTAAAGCATAAAAGGTTGAGAACCACTGATTTAGATTAATTTCTGATACATTTCCTTTTTGGGTCACAAAAATTACTCACCGTTAATGTAGACGTATGCTATTGAAATTCGAGACGAAATTTGGAAGTTGTCGCTGCCGATTCGAAACAGGCTTCATTTTGCTAAGATATTGCATTTAAATGGCAAGAATATAATTTTAGAAAAAGAACATAAATATAACTTGTTACAGATGATTTATTGAGACTTTGGCTTGTTATATGGGTGAGGATTTATATATAACAAATCAACAATATCTACCAAGGTAATTAAACCAAAAAATTTGTCGAAGAATTGGTCAAATTGGGCTAAGTGGTCAGATCGGAATCCACACAACCACAATATCTCGAATATATCCATAAGATATCTAACATAACAAATGGATATCCACTGATTATCTTATGAATATATTCGAGATATTGTGGTTGTGTGAGAAATCTCTATTTTTCATTAAAATTGAATTCAAATTTTCAAATTTATAATGCGTGATATAACGTACATTGTAGTCAAAAGTACGAATTTATTTTATTTTCCAATCATTTATTTGTACTAGGTGTGTTATCACGGATTCCAGCTCGGTATGTTTTAACTGTGGCTTTTCTCAGTATGTCAGCTCAACGCCTGAACATTGGTATAGCTGTGGTTGCCATGGTGAAAGCAAGAAACTCAAGCACCAATGCTTCAACGATAGATGTGTGTCCTTCATATGACTCTTTGACTGTTGAGAGTAAGTAATATAGATAATAGTTGATATTTTTGAAAATAGATAGCAGCAGATCCATAAAGTGAGAGGAAGTATTTGTATGGAAAATGATAGTTAATATAGTCCATTTAGTGACATATCTGGAGCAGAGCTATAAGTGTTATATCTCTACCTTTTTTTAGGACTTTAAAGACATATAATTTTAAGGCAGTCTCATAAACTGAAGGCAGACACGCTTGATCTTTGAGAAACCTTTCTAATATTTGACACTCGTTTGGTATTTAAAGGTTGAAACAAAACAAAATTAACATCGTGGTCAGCATTCGATTCTTTTGTGAGACACTGTAATGAGCGGTTGTTCTGCGGTTTGCTCCATTTTTTGTGATAGAGTGAGATTTTTATAACAGTCTTTACGAGAATACACTTCACTCTTGTTCTCAATAATATTCGAGCTCAACGATTCTCGCCTCAGCAGATCATTCCGTTTCTTCCTTCAAGGTCTGGACATCAGAGAAATTCTTGATGCCCTTCAATCGTTACTCCAATGCGAAGATTTAATTGAGGTTGCTCAAGAAATCAACAGATCAGTAGCTATTATTACGTTGTCAACAGCTAACCTGATTGCAGAAAAATCTCTTTTGGTTAATGACCTGGAAATCCCTTTTTTATTTTCTTGACTGCTCCGTTAAGAAGGTCATTATTTCTAAACTTACGTTTTTTATCACGAACGATGAAATCTCATCCGAACTGTCCAAATATGGCGAAGTTATAACTATAATAGATGAATATTTCAAGGAGGAAAAATACTGCATAATCAAAACTGGAACCAGAATTATGAAAATTGCCCTAAAAAAATATCCCGAATTTTACTTCCATTGTCGGTTTCACAGCTACGATGTTTTATCCAGGAATAACCAAACTATGTAGAAAGTGCAAAATGCCAGGACATTATGTTGAATCATGTACCACATTCGTTTTGCCGAAAAAAACATTTGCGGAAATAATACCCAAACCAACTGATGACGTCAACAACACTACTTTGTTCAATACTGGGATTGAAAAAATATCCGAAAATGATCCATCAATGCCGATTGAAAAAGGAAAAGTTCTGGACTCTACCAACAAAACAAAACCGCCCAATGTGTCTGAAATTACGATTCCATTATTGAAATCCACAATTGACCTAATGGAATATACTCCACAATCTACAAATGAAGTTGAAAAATCATCTGAAGATCACGAAATTATTAAAATACCTGCCCTAAAGGAGCAAAAAGGAAAAAGGAAAATGCTCTCTCCAGTCACGGACATGCATATGGAAATCAAGCACTTTTTAGCTTTCCTTTCTAATAACGAAATAAACGACATAGTAGATGTCCCACGTGAAGTACTGATTCTCAGGAAAACTCTGAATCCCAAGAACAAAATCATAGCAAAATATCAAGTATTTTATGAAACCATAATTGACATTTTCGCCACTCATCAGCCAAATTTTATCTTGGAGCAATGTGCTCGCTTCTTAGCCGATTTTGATGAAGGAGGTCTTCCCAATCTTAAAAGAGTTCTTGACCTAAATTTCGAAGACGATGATTAGTTATTTTCTTGCTCTTTCCTGTTGATTTCGAGGTATTTTGTTTAAGTTTTGCTCTTCTTTCCTTTTTCTTTATTTTCTACTTTCTCCTCTCTTCTCATTTCCCTCTACCCTCACTTCACTTTCTTTCTTTCTCACCACTCATTGAGACGTCTGATGTCCCAGGTAGCTCACTGAGACGTCCGAAGTCTCGGAAGCTTGCTGGGCGTCTGATGTGGTTGTGATCGAACTTTCGCCTATCTTACGATCCTCCTGCTTTTAGTGAAGCTTTCAAAATTCAGTTAAATTTTTATTTTACCACTCTTAGACCTTTTAACTTGCGAAACGTCTTTAGCATCACTCTCCATTAGCAAATTTTTGCCGTGGAATTGATCCACTATATTTTTATTTTTTCATGCTTTTTAATTCCGATGAAGGAGGTATGGGCCCAGTCCCGGTACTCCAAACTTGCCATTAATGATCTTTGAAAAGGAACATCCTAATCAACTTATTAGAGATTTATTTAATTATAATGTGTACCCTCCCATAAATTCAAAAGACCAAAATCTCTACTTGATAATCAGAATTAAGAAAGGAATCGAAGCCAGATGGCGCCACTTGTACCGGCCACATCTGGAGCCGAACCTTAACTTATTCCTTACCTATCTCTTACTTCTCCCCTTCCCACTCTTTCAACTCATATTACGGTTATAACGTCATTTATTCACACATTTCAATCATTTGGCTACTGGAGTTAGCTAAGATTAAGCAGGTATAGGCCCCTGGCCTGAGACTGCTGCTGTCACTGTATGATCTTTGAACTTTGAGCACTAACCTGAATTGTTTTTGAGGGACAGCTGGCAGAAAATATTACGTTTTGATGAGGTGTATCGCTGATCAAAACAAATTAGCTTAACCTTATGCCCGATAGCTGAGTGTCTGAATCATACTTCAACGGCGCAAGGTATTAAGAAAAACTCAAGTGAACTGATTCTAGACATAATTTGCTCTCGAGAGTTTTTCCTAATTTCAAAAAATGAGTTTGTAAGTCTCCCCATCTACTGACGACTTTTGTAACTACAAGATATAAATTTGAAACAAAAAGCGTTCAGTAATACATTATCATAGGAAAATGTTTCAATTTCGTAGAAGCAGTTTTCCCGATTCTAGCGTGTTTGGCTACTGATCAAAGGGACCTGGCTTGCATGTTTACTTTCGTGTGTTGTCTCTCTACTGAGGCTTTATTTTCTTCACAGAACTTCTCTATGGCCGAAAAAACTTTTAGTTTCTCTTAAACCTCTGTGGTACTTACATAGCACTTTAAGCTTATAGACTGATAAAATGAAGTTGAGTAGGATCAAGTGTAGTAAAAAAAATACACATATATTTTTTAATGAAATGCAAATCTTTTTTTTAACATTTCTTCCGTTGTCAAAAGTATTTCATTTATTTTTATTTATTATTAGGAAAAAACATTTTTACGTGTATTTTCGATGATAAGTTTCTTATTTTTTCTCCCCTATTCCTGACCTTGGATATGCTGGGCACACCGGGCAGCCAACTAATTGAAAAGTTTATTGGATTCCACAAAGAGATGCAAATTTTTTTTTGAGAAACTAAATGCTGGAAGTCCGTGGAAGAAGTAGTACAGTCGCTTAAAAAAGTATCCGAACGTTATGGTTGATTACCGAATTCAGAAAAAATATATGTCAACGATATTTTTTGGAAATTAGTAATCTGGCAACCTTCGTGTACAGTCAGTCGAAAAAATATTCGAACATTATGGTTGATTACAAAATTCAGAAAAAATATCTGGCAACGATTTTTTTTTTAGAAATTAGTGATCTCGCAACCTTCGTGTACGTACATAAAGGTTGACAGTTCACTAATTTCTTAAAAAAAAAAACGTTGCGAAATATTTTTTGTGAATTCTGCAATCAACCATAGTGTTTATATATTTTTTGAGAGACTGTATTTATTTATTTCGGGAATTTTAGCTAGGTTATGATATGATGGTAGGCATGATTGTTTATTTGCAACTACACTAATCAATGAACTATTCGACATAAATATTTTTTGCAGATTTCTTTGCAATTTCCTTCCCCTTGGAAATATTTCCCCCGTTCTGTAAACAAATTGCACCCCTATTCTCTTCCCTCTGTGGTTAAGCTAGGACTCTCAAGAATTATTTTTAATTAATGTAACCGTGCTCTCGAACTCATAGGCACCTGGATTGGAATCCTGAATTGTTTCTTGTGTTCTCTTTCAGCTGATGTCTTTACAACCTCTCCGATTTGCTCTGTGTTCCTCTGTAATTACTGTCGCCATAGGTCGCAACAGAGTAAAGACTGTAGCTACATTAACTCGACTTCATCATTTGCTTAACAAATGATTTCTTTAATGTCAATCTGTTGCTGCCATCTAGTGGTAAAGAAGCACACTATTGAAAGTATATTTATTCATATCTTAATAAAACTCCACTTTAGTCGAGGCAAGGAGTGTCTCGAATAAATGTTGTGGGGGTCAGAAATTATGCTCTCGAGTAAATGTTGGTTGCCAAGAAACTAAAGATCTTCAGTAAATGTTGTTGGCCGAAACACAAAATTCTCGAGCAAATGTTTCTAGACAAAAAATAACACTTCGAGCAAATGACGTTAGCCCCTAATAATTTTGTCGTAAATGTTGGTAGCCCGAAGTAGCAGTAACTTCTGGCGTAATTATTGGTGACTACAAGAAAAGCCTGAAGTAAATGTTGATGATTGAAAGAAAGTCTGGGTTGTTTCACCTTAGACACTGTTTTTGCAAACAACAGTTAAATGGCCAGGTCACAAGAATCCCAAAAGCTCGGGGAAAGTTGGAAAAACACCTGGACAGTTTATAAGAGTCACAAGGAAACCTCTCGTGATGGCATCAAGAATGTTCTTTAACTGGCAGAATGACCCTCATGACACTGGGTCACGGTTTAACGTCCCATCCGATGGAAAGGATCTTTCCAAGCCCAACAATGTCTCCTTCCTCGACGGAAGTGGGGAGACAGTTACCGGAGATTCATTTTTCAACTTGAACCCTGAAACTGCAGATTACGAGTCTTACGCTTTAACGACGGAGCTCGTAATCTGTAGGTCACAAACTCGAGTTCCGTGGTTGTTTTACATTTGAGTGGCACTTTTTTGCAAACCATGGGCTAAATGGCTAGGTCACATGGACCCCGATGGTGTGGAAAAAAGTGCCGCTCAGAGGTAAAAACAACCCAACAGAACAGGTAGTGTGGAGCGATCATGCCAAATACCTAGGCATCACGATCCATCACAAACTCAAATGGGATGCCCATGTAGGGAATGTTATTAACAAAGCCACAGCACTATACTGCAAACTATTCCCTTTGCTTGGGGGTAAATCTCATATCGCAACATCACATAAAGTGCTAATTTATAATCAGGTAATCAAACCTATCCTTCTCTATGCCATCTGGGGTGCATGTTCTACTAAAAATCTTGCAAATCTCCAATCTCTACAGAATAAAATCCTACGATCTGCTGTAGCAGCTCCCTGGTTTGTCAGGAATACTATCATTCATCGAGATCAAAATTGTGAAACAATTCTCCAATCCATCAAGAAAATGGACAAGAACTATTTTGCAACTATCGCAGAACATCCTAATCAACTTATTAGAGATTTATTTAATTATGATGTGTACCCCTCACACAAATTCAAACGATTAAAATCTCTACTTGATAATCAGGATTACGAAAGGGATCGAAGCCAGATGGTGCCACTTGTACTGGCCCCATCTGGAGCCGAACCTTAACTTATTCCTTACCTTTCTCTTACTTCTCCCCTTCCACATGGGTTTCGTGAGAAAGAGACTTCCAAGGGTTCCATGAGAAAGATCTAGATTTCACATTGGATTCTTGAGAAAGATTTAGCCTTCATTGGTATCCGTGAGAAGGAGCTAGACATGGATTTCACATGGGATTCGTGAGAGAAATTTAGAGTTTTCTTGGGTTCAGTCGATTCAGTCGGGACCCATACCTAGTACGTCATTAGTAATTCCTAATCTGATTCGAATCACTCAGGTCCCATGCCCAGTACGTCACTAGTCATTCCTAATCTGATTCGAATCAGTCGGGACCCATGCCTAGTACGTCATTAGTAATTCCTAATCTCATTCGAATCACTCAAGACCCATGCCCAGTACGCCACTACTCATTCCTAATCTGATTCGAATCAGTCGAGACCCATGCCTAGTACGTCATTAGTAATTCCTAATCTCATTCGAATCATTCAAGACCCATGCCCAGTACGCCACTACTCATTCCTAATCTGATTCGAATCAGTCGGGACCCATGCCTAGTACGTCATTAGTAATTCCTAATCTGATTCGAATCAGTCGGGACCCATGCTTAGTAGGTCATTAGTAATTCCTAATCTGATTCGAATCAATGAGGACCTATGCCCAGTACGCCACTAGTCATTCCTAATCTGATTCGAATCAGTCGGGAACCATGCCTAGTACGTCATTAGTCATTCCTAATCTGATTCGAATCAGTCGGGAACCATGCCTAGTACGTCATTAGTCATTCCTAATTTGATTTGAATCAGTCGGGACCCATGCCCAGTACGTCATTAGTCATTCTTAATCTGATTCGAATCAGTTGGGACCCATGCCCAGTAGGTCATTAGTCATTCCTAATATGATTCAAATCAATCGGGACCCATGCCTAGTACGTCATTAGTCATTCCTAATCTGATTCGAATCAGTAGGGACCCATGCCCAGTGAGTCATTAGTCATTCTTAATATGATTCGAATCCGTCGGAACCCATGCCTAGTACGTCATTAGTCATTCCTAATCTGATTCGAATCAGTCGGGACCCATGCCTAGTTTGTCATTTGTCATTCCTGATCTGATTCGAATCAGTCGGGATCCATGCCCAGTACGTCATTAGTCATTCCTAATCTGATTCGAATCAGTCGGGACCCATGCCCAGTACGTCATTAGTCATTCCTAATCTGATTCGAATCAGGTGGGACCCATGCCCAGTACGTCATTTGTCATTCCTAATCCGATTCGAATCAGTCGTGACCCATGCCTAGTACGTCATTAGTCATTCCTAATCTGATTCGAATCAGTCGGGACCCATGCCCAGTACATCATTAGTCATTCCTAATATGATACGAATCAGTCGGGACCCATGCCCATTACGTCATTAGTCATTCCTAATATGATTCGAATCAGTCGGGACCCATGCCTAGTACGTCATTAGTCATTCCTAAACTGATTCGAATCAGTCGGGACCCATGTCCAGTACGTCATTAGTCATTCCTAATATGATACGAATCAGTCGGGACCCATGCCCATTACGTCATTAGTCATTCGTAATATGATTCGAATCAGTCGGGACCCATGCCTAGTACGTCATTAGTCATTCCTAATCTGATTCGAATCAGTCGGGACCCATGTCCAGTACGTCATTAGTCATTCCTAATATGATACGAATCAGTCGGGACCCATGCCCAGTACGTCATTAGTCATTCTTAATATGATTCGAATCAGTCGGGACCCATGCCTAGTACGTCATTTGTCATTCCTAATCTGATTCGAATCAGTCGGATCCATGGCCAGTACGTCATTAGTCATTCCTAATCTGATTCGAATCACTCGGGACCCATGCCTAGTACGTCATTAGTCATTCCTAATCTGATTCGAATCAGTCGGGACCCATGCCCAGTACGTCATTAATCATTCCTAATATGATTCGAATCAGTCGGGACCCATGCCCAGTACGTCATTAGTCATTCCTAATCTGATTCGAATCAGTCAGACTGACTTACTCTGAGAACCAAATGATTCAACGAACGAAATCGAATTATTCAAAAAAAAAACATATTTGCCCATCATTACCGAAACATGTCAGGAGTTTGCAATTACATAGTTCAAGGTTTGTTTCGAATTTAGAAAATGTAATTCCTCTGTTCTAGTTAGAAACTGTTTCATATCTATATTTCTAAAAATTGTAAATCATTCCATAGTTACTAATATATATTCAGGTCATCTTTTACAAATGATCAAATTATCATTTGTTAAAGTCATTTCCATTTTGAAATGATGTCTCCCCATGAATCAACAAAAAGTATTGCAGTTCTTACGTCACATAAACGAAATCCCCATCATGAAAATTTCTACCTATTTGATAAACAGATCAGTAGCGAGTCCAGGCTCGTAATCTGTACTTCCCAGGTTCGAGTCCCAGCTGGTTTCCGAGCTAGGTAAGCGGTGAGATTTATCTCCGCAAAAATTCCTTGCCATGCCCACGGTCAGCACGGGACACCAATGGAATTGGAAAGACCACCGTCCATCGTATGGGACGTTAAGCCGTGGTCCTGTGTGCGGGAGAGCCATACACTGTGCACGTTAAAGAACACGTTGGATGGCCTTGGCGGGAGGCTACCATCTGTCTCTCAACAGCCGTTCCTGTGGGTCCCCTCACCCAACCTTTTCTGAGCCTTCGGGGTCCTTGTGACCTGGGCATTTAACCCATAGAGAAAGACGAGAGGCGACTATCTTGTCTTGATAACAGGTTACCATCTGTCTCCCAACAGCTGTTCCAGTGGGTCCCCACTCCCAACCTCCTCTGAGCTATCGGGGTTCATGTGACTTGGTCATTTAGCCCATGGTGTGCAAAAAGGTGCCGCTCAGAGGTAAAACAACCCAACCCAATAAGTAGTGTGGAACGATCATGCCAAATACCTAGGCATTACGATCCATCACAAACTCAAATGGGATGTCCATTTAGGGAATGTTATTAACAAAGCCAGACCACTATACTGCAAACTATTCCTTTGCTTGGGGGGTAAATCTCATTTCGCAACATCACATAAAGTGCTAATTTATAATCAGGTTATCAAACCTTTTCTTCTTTATGCTGCCCCCATCTATAGTGCATGTTCTACTAAAAGTCTTGAAAATCTCCAATCTCTACAAAATAAAATCCTACGATCTGCTGTAGCAGCTCCCTGGTTTGTCAAGAATACTATTATTCATCGAGATCTAAATTGTGAAACAATTCTCCAATCCATCAAGAAAATGGCCAAGAACTATTTTGCAACTATCGCAGAACATCCTAATCAACTTATTAGAGATTTACTTAATTTTGATGTGTACCCCTCACACAAATTCAAGCGACCAAAATCTCTACTTCATAATTGGGGCGGGGGTAGCTCAGTCGGTAGCGCGACAGGCTCGTAATCTGTAGTTCCCAGGTTCGAGTCCCAGCTGGGTCAGCGTTGAGATTTATCTCCGCAAAATACCCCGCCCTGCCCACAGTCAGCAGGGGACACCGATGGGCTTGGAAAGGCCGCCGTCCGTCGGATGGAACGTTAAGCCGTGGCCACGTGTGCGGGAGAGCCATACCCGGTGCACGTTAAAGAACACACTGGATGGACTTGACGGGAGCCTACCATCTGTCTCCCAACAGCTGTTCCAGTGGGTCCTCTCCCCCAACCTTCTCTGAGCCTTCGGGGTCCATGTGAGCCCATGGTGTGCAAAAAAGTGCCGCTGAGAGGTAAAACAACCAACCAACAACTACTTGATAATTAGGATTCAGCAAGGGATCGAAGCCAGATGGCGCCACTTGTACTGGCCCCGTCTGGAGTCGAACCTTAACTTATTCCTTACCTTTCTCTTACTTCTCTCCTTCCCACTCTTTCAACTCATATTACGGTTATACCGTCATTTATTCACACATTTCAATCATTTGGCTACTGGCGTTAGTTAAGATTAAGCAGGTATAGGCTCCAGGCCTGGGACTACTACTGTCACTGTATGATCTTTGAACTTGCATTATAACATGATCTATATAAATATATTTTATACTATTGCTGATATTTTCAATAAATATCATATAGAATTTTTTACTTGTATAAATGTTCAACAGATGGCAGCAGGCACTTCCAGTATCAACCAAAAAAAATTACACTATTTACAGCAAAGTGCAGAAACCTATATACATCGATATGTTACAGGGAGCACAAATCTGTAATATACATTGACTTATATATTCGTAAGATGATTAAATGTATTAATTTACATATTATTTTAAAAATCCTGCCAAATTGCTCAAAATAAACATACAACGGCTTTTCCAACTATCGTAAAATGCACTTCTGAAGGCGATAAAATACTCATTGAATAACATTAGGGTCAGCTAACACTGTTCGCAAATAGCCAAGCAGGTTAAAACACTAATTAAATCACATTAAATATATCAAGAGTAAGCGAAATATAGCAGCAACGAGCTAAAACGATTGCACTGTGCATGCGCAGATCGCACCTTAGGGTTGTTTTCGTGCGTGCACACCAATTCAGCTTTGGCAATATTCCGCAGAGCGGCGCCATTTACGCTTGTGTAAAGTTTGCCTTCTTCTCCTTAGACCTTCTTTGGACGAACTTTCCAAATCCATATCTGCCTCATTGAGGGCAGGGTGGGGGTTCAAATGAGATAAAACTCAACGTTGTCCAGCTGGAGTTCGAACCTGTGAGATGCAGATTACGAGCCACCCATGCAATAGTAAGAGAAATGTTACATTTGAAATTGACCTTTTAAAGTTGCTACCACTATTTTATTAAAACAACTATATATTTAGAGAGAAAAATATCGCTTACAAGTTGCAGATGCGCTTTGACGTGTTTAGGATATCTAGTTAACTGCTATGTAGCAGTTTTAATATATATAAAATTTCTTTTATTTAATTCCCAATAGTTTAAGCAATGATTTTCCCAATAATTTTTTTTAGCTAGTTACATACACATTTCCAGGGGGTATGTGAAGGATAAAAGGTTGAGAACCACTGATATATATGTTTTATTTTATTCCCATTGTTATACTATAACTATAGTTTTATCTATCTATACAAGGGGTACACCACTTACATACACATTTCCAGGGAGTACGTGAAGCATAAAAGGTTGAGAACCACTGATATATATGTTTTATTTTATTGCCATTGTTATACTATAACTATAGCTTTATATATATACAAAGGGGATTGAAAAAATATCCAAAAATGATCCATCAATGCCGATTAAAAAAGGAAAAGTTCTGGACTCATCGCGAAGCATGTTGTACTTATCATGGAACTACTGAGAATTCTCGCTATTTTCTAGATAAATAGTGGGTTTTCAGATTTAAACTTCCAAACAAAACCAACAAAACAAAACTGCCCAATGTGTCTGACATACGATTCCATTATTGAAACCCACAATTGACCTTATGGGAACTTAATAGGATATTTAATAATAATAAATAATAGTAATTAACTTAATAGGAATATTAACTCCAGAATCTACCAATGAAGTTGAAAAATCATCTAAAGATCAGGAAATTATTAAAACACCGGCCCTAACGGAGCAAAAAGGAAAAAGGAAAATGCCATCTCCTATGGACTTTACTCTGCAGAGAACAATAATACCAGTCACGGACATGCATATGGAAATCAAGCACTTTTTAGCTTTCCTTTCTAATAACGAAATAAACGATATAGTAGATGTTCCACGTGAAGTACTGATTCTCAGGAAAACTATGAATCCCAAGAACAAAATCATAGCAAAGTATCAAGTATTTTATGAAACGATAATTGACATTTTCGCCACTCATCAGCCAAATTTTTTCTTGGAGCAATGTGCTCGCTTCTTAGCCGATTTTGATGAAGGAGGTCTTCCCAGTCTTAAAAGAGTTCTTGACCTAAATTTCGAAGATGATGATTAGTTATTTTCTTGCTCTTTCCTGTTGGTTTGGAGGTATTTGTTCAACTTCTGCTCTTCTTTCCTTTTTCTTTATTTTCTACTTTCTCCTGCCTCTCTTCCCATTTCCCACCACCCTCACTTCACTTTCTTTCCTTCTCACCGCTCACTGAGACGTCCGAAGTCTCGGAAGCTTGCTGGGGCGTCTGATGTGGTTGTGATACGCGATCCTCCTGCTTTTAGTGAAGCTTTCAAAATTCAGTTAAATTTTTATTTTACAACTCTTAGACCTTTTAACTTGCCAAACGTCTTTAGCATCACTCTTCCTTGGCAAATTTTTGCCGTGGAATTGATCCACTTTATTTTTATTTTTCATGTTTTTTAATTCCGATGAAGGAGGTATGGGCCGAGTCCCGGTACTCCAAACTTGCCATTAATGATCTTTGAAAAGGAACATCCTAATCAACTTATTAGAGATTTACTTAATTATAATGTGTACCCTCCCATAAATTCAAACGCCCAAAATCTCTACTTGATAATCAGCATTAAGAAATGAATCGAAGCCAGATGGCGCCACTTGTACCGGCCACATGTGGAGCCGAACCTTAACTTATTCCTTACCTATCTCTTACTTCTCCCCTTCCCACTCTTTCAACTCATATAACGGTTATACCGTCATTTATTCACACATTTCAATCATTTGGCTACTGGCGTTAGGTAAGATTAAGCAGGTATAGGCCCCAGGCCTGGGAATGCTGCTGTCACTGTATGATCTTTGAACTTTGAGAACTAACCTGAATTGTTTTTGAGGGACAGCTGGCAGAAAATATTAAGTTTTGATGAGGCTGTATCGCTGATCAAAACAAATTAGCTTAACCTTATGCCTGACAGCTGAGTGTCTGAATCTTAATTCAACGGCGCAAAGTATTAAGAAAAACTCAAGTGAACTGATTCTAGATATAATTTGCTCTCGAGAGTTTTTCCTAATTACAAAGGATGAGTTTGTAAGTCTCCCCATCTACTGACGACTTTTGTAACTAAAAGATATAAATTTGAAACAAAAAGCGTTCAGTAATACATTATGAGAGGAAAATATTTAAATTTCGTAGAAACAGTTTCCCCGATTCTAGCTTGCACACCAATTTGCCACGCTCAGCTTCGCCAATATTCCGCAGAGCGGCGCCACTTACGCTTGTGTAAAGTTTGCCTTTTCCTTAGACCTTCTTTGGACGAACTTTCCAAGTCCATATCTGTCTCACTGAGGGCAGGGTGCGGGTTTAAATGAGATAAAACTCAACGTTGTCCTGCTGAGGTTAGAACCTGTGAGATGCAGATTACGAGCCAACATACCATAATAAGTGAAATGTTATATTTGATATTGAATTTTTGAAATTGCTACCACTATTTTATTAAAACATCTACTTATATAAACGGAAAAAGATGGTTTTGTGGACGGAGTCTTGACGGCGTCTAGCGATTTCTCTAGTTAGCTGCTATATAGCAGTTAATATAGTAATATGATTTATTTTATTCCCATACAAGGGGTATGCAAGTTACATACACATTTCCATGGGGTACGTGAAGCATAAAAGGTTGGGCACCACTTACTTAGATTAATTTCTCATACATTTTTTTTGGTCACAAAAATTACTCACCGTTAATGTAGACGTATGCTATTGAAATTCGAGACGAAATTTCGAAGTCGTCGCTGCCGAATTGAAACAGACTTCATTTTACTAAGATATTGTATTAAAATGGGAAGAATATAATTTTAGAGAAAGAACATAAATATAACTTGTTACAGATGATTTATTGAGACTTGGGCTTGTTATATGGGTGA
This sequence comes from Ryuthela nishihirai, assembly GCA_038380435.1. Lineage (NCBI taxonomy): Eukaryota > Metazoa > Arthropoda > Arachnida > Araneae > Heptathelidae > Ryuthela > Ryuthela nishihirai. The sequence continues at coordinate 5,207,152 of JAWZYU010000008.1, forward strand.
GGATTTATATATAACAAATCAACAAATCTACCAAGGTAATTAAACCAAAAAACTTGTCGAAGAATTGTACAAATTGGGCTAAGTGGTCGGGTCGGAATCCACACACCCACAATATCTCGAATATATCCATAAGATATCCAGTGATTATCTTATGGATATATTCGAGATATTGTGGTTTTGTGAGAAATCTCTATTTTTCATTAAAATTGAATTACAAGTTTTTAAATTTATAATGCGTGATTTAACGTACATTGTCGTCAATAGTGCGAATTAATTTTATTTTGTAATCATTTATTTGTACTTGGTGTGTTATCACTGATTCCAGCTCGCTATGTTTTAACTGTGGCTTTTCTCAGTATGTCAACTCAACGCCACAACATTGGTATAGCTGTGGTTGCCATGGTGAAAGCAAGAAACTCAAGCACCAATGCTTCAACGACAGATGTGTGTCCTTCATATTGGAGATATATGATAGTTGATCTTTTTGAAAATAGATGCCAGCACTGTAAAACCCTCTAAGTTAATCCATAAAATTAGAGGAAGTATTTGTATGGAAAATGATAGTTTATATAGTCTCTTTAGTGACATATCTGGAGGAGAGCTATAAGTGGTATATCCCTACCTTTTTAGGACTTTAAAGACATATAATTTTAAGGCAGTCTCATAAATTCAAGACAGAGTCATTCGGTTCTCAGATACGGTAAAGAGCGGTCGCCAAACATCGGCAACGTCAACGGTGATCTGCTTTTCGAGTCGCGGCAGCCGTCGATTCCCGCGACGGCTCCGACCATCGAAAATTACGGTAAAGAGCGAGCACGTTTTTTGCAACTTTCCGATCTTTTGTTTGCCTAACTTCAGTCTTTTTCAAGACTAAACCTCTTCCCATCTAAAGTCAACTCAAGACAAGTCTTCAAGTTGTGAAGTGCTCATCACTGTGCATTTTATCTGCTCTGATCAGCTTTTCTCATTTCTCCCAGAAATCCAACTTGGAAAAATGATCTCCAATGTGATCCATTGTCCTATTTTGTGCTTGTGATTTGTGCTCCATCTACAAACCAGTGCTATTTAGAAAAGTGAAACTTATTCTTCAACGCAGCGGTTGTATTGAATATACAACTTCCTGCAATTGCTTGGTTAAGCAATTTCCTGCAAATTCTTATACTTCTACAAAACAAGGAATCGACGCTGCAGTGGGTTTATTGTATATAATTCCTTTCTGCTATTGCCTGTTTGGGGCGGGGGTAGCTCAGTCGGTAGCGCGCCAGGCTCGTAATCTACAGTTCCCAGGTTCGAGTCCCAGTTGGGTCAGCGTTGAGATTTATCTCCGCAAAATTCCCCCGCCCTCCCCACGGTCAGTAGGGGACACCGATGGGCTTGGAAAGACCGTCGGATGGGACTTTAAGCCGTGTCCCCGTGTGTGGGAAAGTCATACCCTGTGCACGTTAAAGAACACACTGGATGGCCTTGACGGGAGGCTACCATCTGTCTCCCAACAGCTGTTCCAGTGGGTCCCCTCCCCCAACCTTCTCTGAGCCTTCGGGGTCCATGTGACCTGGCCATTTAGCCCATAGTGTGCAAAAAAGTGCCGCTCAGAGGTAAAACAACAACAACTATTGCCTGTTTAGGCAATATCTTCCTTGCATAGCCTATCTGTTCTCAACAATTAGCCAAGTTTTATTCACTGGATGTTTCTTCAGCAATCTTCCGTTGCCTCGTTTATTGAAGCTTTTCTGTGCGGTCTGTGGCCTTGCTAAGTGATATTCAGTATTCCCTGTTTGGCAATTAATATCCGAAAACCCACTATTTATATAGAAATAGTGAGAATTCTCAGTGTGGCCATGAAAAGTCTACCTGCTTCGTGATTCTAAAGAGTTGAGCTCCTTGAATCACTCCGCCTGACCTAACTTTGCATTCTCAGAACTTCAACATTCCTGCTTTTAGTGTCAACGATCATTGCTCTTTTCCTCCACCAATCATATTTTCTATGTTTTTGCATTGACAGCTCTTCCTAATCATACAAGGTAAGTGGTACGTAACGGAATTTACGGATCGCCTCTGCAAATTTACAGCTAAGACTGTCTCTGCGATCCATTAGCTAGATTAAAAATTGTAGCAGGAAAATTCCCCCTGCTCTTAACTTTAGCGTTAGTTTTCACGTAGCTAGGGCGCAGCTTTCTACGATATAGACTAGTTAGAATTTTACAATCTAAGAGTGCAGTTAGTTTTAATTATTGTAGAACGACATTGCACATCCCGTCGTTCTCTTTACTCTAGCTAGAATTTGACTTTTCTCACTCTTCCGTAGCTTGATTTCTCTCCACTTCGTGGACATAAGGCAAAATTTTTTCGGATTATTTATCATAGTACTTATTGTGTATTGATTAGTTTTGTCATATACTATTCTTTTCTCTATCCCCCAATTTTCTATTATTTTCCCCCCTTTCCTTACACTCTCTTTCTAATTTATTTTACCTAACTACTCGTCATGTCTACTGATAATTCACCTGTCCGTAACTTAAACGCAGACTTCACACAGTTCTTCAGTAAATATGACTCTATGTCGGATACCGACAAATCCACCAGCTGTGTGGGGCGGGGTGGCTTAGTCGGTAGCGCGCCAGGCTCGTAATCTGTAGTTCCCAGGTTCGAGTCCCAGCTGGGTCAGCGTTGAGATTTATCTCCGCAAAATTCCCCGCTCTGCCCACGGACAGTAGGGGACACCGATGGGCTTGGAAAGGCCGCCGTCCGTCGGATGAGACGTTAAGCCGTGGCCCCGTGTGCGGGAGAGCCATACCCTGTGCACGTTAAAGAACACGCTGGATGGCCTTGACGGGAGGCTACCATCTGTCTCCCAACAGCTGTTCCAGTGGGTCCCCTCCCCCAACCTTCTCTGAGCCTTCGGGGTCCATGTGACCTGGCCATTTAGCCCATGGTGTGCAAAAAAGTGCCGCTCAGAGGTAAAACAACCCAACGTTAAAGAACACGCTGAATGGCCTTGACGGGAAGCTACCATCTGTCTCCCAACAGCTGTTCCAGTGGGTCACTTCCCCCAACCTTTTTGGGGCGGGGGTGGCTCAGTCGGTAGCGCGCCAGGCTCGTAATCTGTAGTTCCCAGGTTCGAGTCCCAGCTGGGTCAGCGTTGAGATTTATCTCCGCAAAATTTCCCGCCCTGTCCACGGTCAGTAATGGACACCGATGGGCTTGGAAAGGCCGCCGTCCGTCGGATGGGACGTTAAGCCGTGGCCCCGTGTGACGGGAGAGCCATACCCTGCGCACGTTAAAGAACACGCTGGATGGCCTTGACGGGAGGCTACCATCTGTCTCCCAACAGCTGTTCCAGTGGGTCCCCTCCCCCAACCTTCTCTGAGCCTTCGGGGTCCATGTGACCTGGCCATTTAGCCCATGGTGTGCAAAAAAGTGCCGCTCAGAGGTAAAACAACCCAACCCAACCGCCAGCTGTGTTGACTTAATGAACCATGCATACCAAGCCTACAAAGAAAATGGGGACAAATGGAACCATTCTTTCTTCCCTCCTCCTCCTCCAACTCACAGTCCTACCATTGATGATATTTATGATGGTCTCTCCAACTCTCCTTCCTCACTTATAGTTGACGAAAAGGAAAAAAATACTATACAAACTGATATAGCTTCTGAATTTATCTCGCCCCCTCGCAGGAGTAATAAACGGACAAGGACATCAACCGACGACTCCAACAAGACGACTATTTTCCGACCACTTATCAAAACCTCCAACTGATTTCAGATTCTCTCCGTCCCTGATAACACCACTGAACATGACCATGCCAAAACACATCCTTCTAACACTGCCCCCATACACCCCTCAGATCTTACATATAGCAAACCTATACGCATCCCTCCCCTCAAAATACAAGATGCCACTAAGTGGCCTAAAATCAACTCTCACTTTATAGCTATTGCAAAAACCAACTTCAATGCCAAGATGGGAGGTACTACAATCAGAGTTAACCCAACCTCTATAGAAGATTATAGAGCTTTCAGTACGCACCTTGAAGATATTAGCTATGGCTTCCATACCTTCACACTGGACAGTGAAAAGAATGCCAAGATGGCAGGTACTACAATCAGAGTTAACCCAACCTTTATAGGTGATTATAGAGCTTTCAGTTAGCACCTTCAAGATATTAGCTATGGCTTCCATACCTTCACACTGGACAGTGAAAAGAATGCCAAGATGGCAGGTACTACAATCAGAGTTAACCCAACCTTTATAGGTGATTATAGAGCTTTCAGTAAGCACCTTCAAGATATTAGCTATGGCTTCCATACCTTCACACTGGACAGTGAAAAGAATGCCAAGATGGCAGGTACTACAATCAGGGTTAACCCAACCTCTATAAAGGATATAGAGCTTTCAGTAAGCACATTGAAGATATTAGTTATGGCTTCCATACCTTCACACTGGACAGTGAAAAGAATGCCAAGATGGCAGGTACTACAATCAGAGTTAACCCAAACTCTATAAAAGATTATAGAGCTTTCAGTAAGCACCTTGAAGATATTAGCTATGGCTTCCATACCTTCACACTGGACAGTGAAAAGAATGCCAAGATGGCAGGACTACAATCAGAGTTAACCCAACCTTTATAGGTGATTATAGAGCTTTCAGTAAGCACCTTGAAGATATTAGCTATGGCTTCCATACCTTCACACTGGACAGTGAAAAGAATGCCAAGATGGCAGGTACTACAATCAGAGTTAACCCAACCTCTATAAAGGATATAGAGCTTTCAGTAAGCACATTGAAGATATTAGTTATGGCTTCCATACCTTCACACTGGACAGTGAAAAGAATGCCAAGATGGCAGGTACTACAATCAGAGTTAACCCAACCTCTATAAAAGATTATAGAGCTTTCAGTAAGCACCTTGAAGATATTAGCTATGGCTTCCATACCTTCACACTGGACAGTGAAAAGAATGCCAAGATGGCAGGTACTACAATCAGAGTTAACTCAACCTTTATAGGTGATTATAGAGCTTTCAGTAAGCACCTTGAAGATATTAGCTATGGCTTCCATACCTTCACACTGGACAGTGAAAACAATGCCAAGATGGCAGGTACTACAATCAGGGTTAAAGCAACCTCTATAGGTGATTATAGAGCTTTCAGTAAGCACCTTGAAGATATTAGCTATGGCTTCCATACCTTCACACTGGACAGTGAAAAGAATGCCAAGATGGCAGGTACTACAATCAGAGTTAACCCAAACTCTATAAAAGATTATAGAGCTTTCAGTAAGCACCTTCAAGATATTAGCTATGGCTTCCATACCTGCACACTGGACAGTGAAAAGAATGCCAAGATGGCAGGTACTACAATCAGAGTTAACCCAACCTCTATAGAAGATTATAGAGCTTTCAATAAGCACCTTGAAGATATTAGTTATGGTTTCCATACCTTCACAATGGACAGTGAAAAGAATGCCAAGATGGCAGGTACTACAATCAGAGTTAACCCAACCTCTATAAAAGAATATAGAGCTTTCAGTAAGCACCTTGAAGATATTATCTATGGCTTCCATACCTTCACACTGGACAGTGAAAACAATGCCAAGATGGCAGGTACTACAATCAGAATTAAACCAACCTCCACAGAAGATTATAGAGCTTTCAGTAAGCACCTTGAAGATATTAGCTATGGCTTCCATACCTTCACACTGGACAATGAAAACAATGCCAAGATGGCAGGTACTACAATCAGAGTTAACCCAACCTCTATAGAAGATTATAGAGCTTTCAGTAAGCACCTTGAAGATATTAGCTATGGCTTCCATACCTTCACACTGGACAGTGAAAAGAATGCCAAGATGGCAGGTACTACAATCAGAGTTAACCCAACCTCTATAAAAGATTATAGAGCTTTCAGTAAGCACCTTGAAGATATTAGCGATGGCTTCCATACCTTCACACTGGACAGTGAAAAGAATGCCAAGATGGCAGGTACTACAATCAGAGTTAACCCAAACTCTATAGATGATTATAGAGATTTCAGTAAGCACCTTGAAGATATTAGCTATGGCTTCCATACCTTCACACTGGACAGTGAAAAGAATGCCAAGATGGCAGGTACTACAATCAGAGTTAACCCAACCTCTATAAAAGATTATAGAGCTTTCAGTAAGCACCTTGAAGATATTAGCTATGGCTTCCAAACCTTCACACTGGACAATGAAAAGAATGCCAAGATGGCAGGTACTACAATCAGAGTTAACCAAACCTCTATAAAAGATTATAGAGCTTTCAGTAAGCACCTTGAAGATATTAGCGATGGCTTCCATACCTTCACACTGGACAGTGAAAACACAATCAAAGTAGTTATTAAAAATCTACCAGTTGACACCTCCAACCCGGAACTGAAACAGGAGCTTCTACATTATGACATCCCTATTATTAAGATTGTAAAATTTCACAAAGGACCAGACAAGACCCCACTTCCCCTTTTCTTCCTTGAGACTGAAAAAAATGATAGAGGAAAAAATGTCTATAACATCACATTCCTTTTTAACCTCAAGGTACAGGTAGAGAGTTACAGTAAAGTCAAAGGTCCCACACAATGTCATAAATGCCAAGGATTTAATCACACCCAACGTAACTGTTACCACGAACCTAGATGTGTGAAATGTGCTGGACAACACCTCACACTAGAATGTACTAGACCCGATCACTCTTCTCCCCCTAAATGTGCTAATTGTGGTGATGCACATACCGCCAACTTCAGAGGATGCCCACTATTTCCCAAATTAGTTCCCAACACTACAAGAATTGTCCCGACAAACTCTACCCAACCACTAAACACAGAGACCCACTCAAGGACTATGACTGCTACAGACACTACCCACCCCATCACTACTCCTACACTTACATACGCCAAACCTGCTTCACGAAACTCGTCACTCCCCAACAAAATCCCTCCACCTTCTCGTACTAGACACTCCGACCATAACTCTAATAATGGAAGAGGTGTAGAGTCCGAGAATGCAAATATCCTCAATATCATTCAAGAATTTGCTTCTCTGTTCCACAATATAAACCTCCCCAAAATCCTATCCATTGGTTACAACTTACTCATCAAACTGCGACAATCTGTATCCTTTGCTGATAAATGTACAATCCTACTTGAGGCTGTCAGCCAAATCAGTGAGTATCTATTCTGTCGTGGATAGTCATCTCCCGAATCTTACTCTCGTCTCCTGGAATGCCAATGGGATCAGATCCGACTTCCTTGAGTTTCAACACCTTCTCACCTCACAGGCTATTGACATAGCACTTGTCCAGGAAACGCACCTCAGACCAGGGGAAACCTCTAAGGAACCAAATTATAGCTGCAGCAGGAATGATCGACTCCACAATAAAGTTGGGGGGACTGCCATATTTATCAAAAACTCTATTCAACATGCGCTTATTCCTACGGATGGCTTGGTTTCACTTGAGGCTACAAAGATTGTCCTCACTACTACTCCTCTAGGCCATGTGCATCTTGTGAGTGTCTACAAACCCCCTCAGGCTTCCTTCATTGACTCAGAATTCTCCTCACTCTTTATTGAAAACACCCCATGTGTCTTAGCTGGTGATCTTATTGCTAAACACACAAACTGGGGGAGCCGGTCATGCAATACTGCTGGCCGATCTCTCCTTACTTTTACTACTGTTAACGGCATAATCATTGACGCCCATCTGCCCCTACGTTTTATTCCGCAAACACATCTATTAGACCTGATATTCTGGATATTGTACTCCTCTCAAAATTTTTTGCTCCATATGAGATCACCGTACTCAACTCTTTATCCTCAGATCATTGCCCTGTATTAATCAAATTTAATCTTGCTCTACAAATTTCCCCAACAGTTACCACACATATAAACTGGGATAAATTTAAGCATTCTATTAACATAACTGCACCATGTAAACCTATTATTAAGTCTACTACGGACATTGACATAGCCCTCAGCGATGTAAATAACAACATCACCAACGCTTTAACTAGCTCTACTGGCCACAAACTCCCTGACTTAAACTATAATAAACTAACTCCCCATCTAATTGCCCAAATTTATACTAAAAACCATGCCCGGAAAATTTGGCAATCAACCAGAAACCCCCTTGATAAAACCACCTACAACAAACTACGTGATCAATTAAGGAAGGACATCCTAACCTTTAGAAATGAAAACTGGACTAATAAGTTTGCCCAACTGGACCCACAAAACGGATCTCTTTGGACAATGATCAGATCCCTTAAAGGCAATCTTAAGAACTCAGGTCCACTACACGGGGTGGGTGGACTAGTATACACTGACTCAGACAAAGCTGAAGCCTTTGCTGACTCTATGGAGTCCCAATTTCAGCCTAACGATCAGTATACTAACGAAACCCATATCCGTCGAGTGAACAGAGTCCTCTCCAAATTCCTCCTATCCTCACACTCTGATAAACTTCCTTGGATATCTCACACTGAAATTTTAGCAGCTGTTGCAAAACTCGAAACCAACAAAGCACCTGGCTATGATAAAATCAAAAATTCCGCAATCAAAAACCTTCCTCACAAAACGATAATCTTACTATTAAATATCTACAATTCCTGTCTTACATTCCAATATTTCCCCCACATCTGGAAGAATACACTCGTTTCGATGCTTCCCAAATAGGGCAAAGACCCACTGTCTCCTGATAACTACAGACCCATCAGTCTCTTGCCCTGTCTGGGAAAGCTCTTTGAACGACTCATTCTTAACAGAATAAATGATTCACTACAAAAACTCAAAATTATCCCTGACATCCAATTTGGCTTCCGTAACAAACACGCTACAACCCATCAAATCCTGAGGGTGGTTGAAGAAATAGCAACCACTTATAATAAAAAAGAACACACGGTTGCTGTTTATATTGACATTGCAAAAGCTTTTGACAAGGTATGGATCGAGGGACTACTCTTTAAACTAATTCAGTTTAAGTTCCCTCCGGTACTCATTCATCTACTCCACAGTTACCTCCGACATCGAACTTTCCAAATTAAACTTAATAATGAAATTTCCACAGTCAGACCCATTTCAGCGGGAGTGCCGCGGGGATCGATTCTGGCTCCTACCTTGTTCAATGTCTATGTTTCTGACACTCCAAGAGTTGATAGAGTTTTTTGTGCCATGTACGCCGATGACACAGCCTTTTTATCTTCCTCACTTTCTATCTCACATGCAAGAGATCGTCTCCAATCTATGTTGGACTCCTATGAGGACTGGTGCACCTCATGGAGAGTTCAAATCAACACCAACAAATGTATGGCAGTCATTACTTCTCGGAAGAGAAACCCCATCTTGACAATTTCCTCATATTCGATAAGCAAATTGCGTGGATTGATATTACAACCTATCTTGGCCTCACTATTCACAAAAACCTTATTTCGACCCCACATGTTGACAAAGCCCTTCATAAAACCCGAATAGTCAAACTTAAATTGCTCCCCCTGATTGGCAGGAAGTCGAAATTATCCCCCAGACTCAAAATTCTCATCTATACACAAATCATTCGACCTATCCTTTTATACGCAGCCCCGATCTGGGATACCTGCTCTCCTACCTGCATCTCCAAACTACAAAAGTTTTAAAATTCTATCATCCGATCAGCTGTAGCAGCTCCCTGGTTTGTCCGCAACTCCATTCTCCAACGAGACCTACAAATCCCTGATATCTCGGAGATTATCCAAAACATGGTTAAAAAATTCCACGCTAACGCAAATTCTCATCCCAACCAATTGGTTCATCTTGCTCTCGACTATGAAGTTCATTCAAATATGCGACGTAGATGACCAAAATCCCTTCTTTCTTAGTCTTCCTTCTTTTCCCCTTTTTTCTGTCTTGGCATTACTATCAATATACGCATCTCCGTTACCATATGACGCCCCCCCCCCCCCAAGACCTGCATTACTAATCCATCTCCTGAGGCGGCCACTTCACGTGGGTTGAAAAAGGATCCTCCTCTTTCTTCCCCCATATGGCATATTCTAAATTGGCAGAAATGTCTCGGCAACGCGCCGAAGTATTAATCAAAATTTTCATCACTGCACACTTTCGTTGAAGGAGATATGGGTCCCCACCCGGTGCTCCATACTGTCAATAATGATCTTTGATCTTTGAAAAGGAACGTCGTGGTCAGCATTCGATTCTTTTGTGAGACACTGTAATGAGCGGTTGTTCTGCGGTTTGCTCCGATTTTTGTGATAGAGTGAGATTTTTATAACAGTCTTTACGAGACTACACTTCAGCCTTCTTCTCAATAATGTTCGATCTCAACGATTCCCGCCTCAGCAGATCATTCCGTTTCTTCCTTCAAGGTCTGGACATCAGAGAAATTCTTCATGCCCTTCAATCGTTACTCCAATCCGAAGATTTAATTGAGGTTGCTCAAGAAATCAACAAATCAGTAGCTATTACTACGCTGTCAACAGCTAACAGGATTGCAGATAAATCTCTTTTGGTTAATGACCTGGAAATCCCTTTCTACTTTCTTCGCAGCTCCATTAAGAAAGTCATTATTTCTAAACTTCCGTTTTTTATCACGAATGATGAAATCTCATCCGAACTGCCCAAATATGGCGAAGTTATAAATATAATAGATGAATACTTCAAGGAGGAAAAATACTGAATCAAAACTGGAACCAAAATTATGAAAATTGACCTTAAAGAAAATATCCCGAATTTTACTTCCATTGCCGGTTTCAAAGCTACGATGTTTTATCCAGGAATAACCAAACTATGTAGAAAGTGCAAAATGCCAGGACATTATGCTAAGTCATGTACCACATTCGTTTTGCCCAAAAAAACATTTGCGGAAATAATACCCAAATCAACTGATGATGTCAACAACACTTCTTTGTTCAATACTGGGATTGAAAAAACATCCGAAAATGATCCATCAATGCCGATTGAAAAAGGAAAAGTTCTGGACTCTACCAACAAAACAAAACTGTCCAATGTGTCTGAAATTACGATTCCATTATTGAAACCCACAATTGATATTATCGGATATACTCCAGAATCTACCAATGAAGTTGAACTCCCCCCGTGGCTCAGTCGGTAGCGCGCCAGGCTCGTAATCTGTAGTTCCCAGGTTCGAGTCGCAGCTGGGTCAGCGTTGAGATTTATCTCCGAAAAATTCCCCGCCCTGCCCACGGGCAGTAGGGGACACCGATGGGCTTGGAAAGGCCGCCGTCCGTCGGATGGGATGTTAAGAGGTGTCCCCGTGTGTGGGAAAGCCATACCCTGTACACTTTAAAGAACACGCTGGATGGCCTTGACTGGAGGCTACCATCTGTCTCCCAACAGCTGTTCCAGTGGGTCCCCTACCCCAACCTTCTCTGAGCCTTCTGGGTCCATGTGACCTGGCCATTTAGCCCATGGTCTGCAAAAAAGTGCCATTCAGAGGTAAAACAACCCAACCCAATGAACCACCCCTACTCTACTTCCCTATACCCCCGCTCCTACACATCCCTCCACCACCCATGCCTCTGCTGTTACACGTGATTTATCCCACCCCCCACACACCACTAACTACCTTGCCTCTACCTTCACACATCCTACCCTTCCCACCCCTCCCACCTGATCCCTTCCTACCTTTCACTTTTCCACCATCTTGACCTTTTTTCAAAAAATCAACATTACCGAAATTCTTTCCTTTGCCTCCATTCTCTTCCTAAAATTCTCTAGCGCCTCCAGCCCCACTGAAAAATTCAACATCCTACTGGAAGCTGTCAATTTTGTCATGACCACCTTCTTTGATGGCAAATAATCGCCCCTTCCCCCAACTTCAGATTCTTTACTGGAATGCAAATGGCCTGAAATCCGACTTCCATGAGTTCCAACTCTTCCTCTCTGAGCACCACATTGACATTGCCCTCATCCAAGAGTTGCACCTCAAACCAGGGGACACTTCTAAGGTACCTAATTTCAGCTGCTATAGAACCGATCGTCTCCACAATAAAGGTGGGGATATGCCATTTTCGTCCAAAACTCTATCTCACATGCACCTATTTCTTTCTCTGGCCTTACCTCTCTGGAGACTACGGAAATTATACTCACTAAAACTCCCATTGGCCAAGTGCAACTTGCGAGTGTCTATAAACCACCACACGCTACTCTCCTCGACTCCGACTTAAACGTCATCTTTAATTCTCTCCCCTGCATTGCAGCTGGAGACTTCAACTCCGAACATCCCGTTTGGAGAAGCGGCTCCACTAACATTTCAAGCAGACAACTCTTAAAATACACTTCCCATAAAGGCATAGCTATCGACACACCCTCCTCCCCCACATATTTCTCCTACAACACCAATGTTAAACCCGACTTCCTTGACCTAGCTCTTTTCTACAACATCTTTGTATCCTATGACATCAGAACCATAAACTCACTCTCATCCGATCACTGCCCTGTCATTCTCTCTTTAAATTTAACCATTCCCAAATCCACACACTCCCGTATTCACACTCATTGGAATAAATTCATAACAACTCTCCTTCAAAATTTAAACTGTCACATTTCCCATCTTCTACCTCTGATATTGATGAACTCATAAACTCCTTCCAATCACACATCCTGACATCTTTACACACCGCATCAAAAACACTACCTATCACCTAAAACTACAATAAACTTCCAAATTATCTTATTGATGAAATTCGGCTTAAAAATCAGGCACGGAAACACACACGCAATAAACGCGACAAGAAACATTACAACACCCTACTCACTCGACTCAGAGCTCACTTAAACGACTTTCGTTACGAGCAATGGCAAAATAAAGTTTCCTCCCTAAACCCCAACGATAACTCTATTTGGCACATGATTCATGCACTTGAAGGCTCCACTAAAAGAATTGGCGCACTTCACGGTTTGTCAGGATTGGTGTACTCAGATTCAGATAAAGCTGATGCTTTTGCTGACTCCCTTGAATCGCAATTCACTCCGAATGATGAGCACACCGACGAAGACTACATCCGGGAGTGGGCCTCTCTCTTTCTAATTTCTTCAGGGAACCCCACCATCATATCCTCCCTTTTATTTCCATCACCGAATTAACTCAATATATTAATACACTCAAACCCAACAAAGCACCCGGCGACAACAAAATTGGTAATGAAATTTTAAAACAGCTCCCTAATAAAGCCATTGTTTTCCTTTTAAACATATATAATCATTGTCTAAGACTAAAGTAGTATCATTACCTTATACCGTACCCCCACTAGTGCTTTCCCCCTATGACATCACCGGCCACGCCCACATCCACCCCTCCCCTTATGACGTAACATGACGTAATCATTTCGTAACCGGCGACGCCCCCTTATTAATAACTAACAATCCCCCTCCCCTCAGTGGCGCCATCTTTTGACAGTGAGAAGTACTATTTTCACAAAAACCACTTTATTTTAACTCTGATTTCTCGTTTTCGGACACCCCAGTCGTCCCACCTATATTTTAAGCCCTCCCCCTTATTAAAAAAACCCCTGGTGCCATCTGTTGACAATGAAGAGTACTCTTTTCGGAAAAACCTACTTATTTTAACTCTAATTTCCGATTTTTCTTTATTTTGCCCCAATCGTTGATCTATATTTTAAGCCCTCCTGCAGACCCCCCAGTTGACCTTTTAAGCCCTACCTATAGTTTAAGCCCTCGGATCAGCTGATGCAAGACTCAGAATAATTGCATAGAAAGGGATGATACAATTGTAACGCTCGCAGAAAATCAGGTCCCTAGTAATTAAACACTTACCAAAATTCTCTTCCCTTAAAAATTTAACAGGCTGCGTCCAATGCGTATTTTTAGTACATCTCCTGTATTCATCTGAAATTTTACAATTCCGTTCAACTCTTTTTGAATGTCTAATGCAGATCTCAAATTGTAAATCAACTCGCAGAGTTGTATTTATTCCTTAGTAATTAAAACCCTTTGCTATTCATTTAGCCAGGACGACTAAACGATTCCTTTAAAATTAAAATTCCCTGCTATTAAACTCCCTAGTAATTAAACACTCATCAAAATTCCCTTACCTATATTAAAAAAACCACCGTACGGTTGAAATAAATCAGTTTTCTGTAGATGTGTTTTATCGAAAAAGAAAAACCTTTTCCCCGGCAGCGAGAGTCGAACGCGTTACCTCAGTCTCCAGCTTCATTCTGTCAACTCCTTGAACAATAACCGATCCTGCAATGGAAAAGTTTCAAAGTCTGTTATTGGCATTCCTGAAGTCGTACGCGGTACAATCGGGAGAGTGTAACTGTGTATTCATCTGAAATTTTACAAATCCGTTCAACTCTTTTTCAATGTCTAATGCAGATCTCAAATTGTAAATCAACTCACAGAGTTGTATTTATTCCTTAGTAATTAAAACCCTTTGCTATTCATTTAGCCAGGACGACTAAACGATTCTTTTACAATTAAAATTCCCTGCTATTAAACTCCCTAGTAATTAAACACTCATCAAAATTCCCTTACCTTTATTAAAAGAACCACCGTACGGTTGAATTAAATCAGTTTTCTGTAGATGCGTTTTATCGAAAAAAAAAACTTCTCCCCGGCAATGAGAGTCGAACGCGCTACCTCAGTCCCCAGCTTCATTCTGTCAACACCTTGAACAAGAACCGATCCTGCAATGGAAAAGTTTCAAACTCTGTTATTGGCGTTCCTGAAGTCGTACGTGGCACAATCGGGGGGAGAGTGGAATTTCATCATGCACATACGTGTCCTCTTACCGGTCAGGTAGCAAGCTTCGAAACATCTCGTGACACATGATGCAATCGCCTCAGGAGGTTGAGTGTCCAGCGCTCAGTGTGATTGGTGATAAGGTTTCAAAATAGATGTTGTTGTTCTCTGAGGGTAGGTGACGTCACAACAAGGGGAAAGTAACATGGAGTGACCAGCGAGTGACACTTATCAGAAGGCTGCTGAGCATTGTTTATATATACAGGGACTTGTTAAGACATGGACATTCTGGTCAGCATTCTGTCTCTCTCTCTGGCCGCTATGGAGCTAGCCTACCAAACGTTTTATGAAGCAGCTCGTTTTATATTTGCGTCTACAGACGTTCCCGCACATCAGAAGGGGATAACCTACGAGGAATGCCTGCAGACCTTAATGAATGTTATAACCGACAAGATTCTGCATATGCTGAGCACTATAAAAGACGAGGCGGTCATAGAACCCTGCGAAGTAGCCAAGGAGTTTTTACGCCGTGTTCGTTTTGCGGAAGTAGTGGCATTAAATCATGTCAAAACCATGGATTATCGAATGGTACTCGAGGACGCCATGACCTCGATAGAGATTGCTGACATTGTGGAGGTCATGGAATAACTAAAAAACAACAAAAAGTTCTTTTCAGAACCACTTTATTTGTGTAGAAAGGATTATCGATCGTACAATTTCTGTTGACAACTCTTCTCTATCTATACATTTTTCTTCTCTATCACCCCCGTTAACAGAGTAAATTTTATAGGAATGTTTAACCTTCAGTGTAATTTTACACAGTGTGTTAGGATTAACAACTCTTATAGCATAGTTATTGCGGGTAGGCTCCCTCTGCACTTTTAAAATTTAGATCTTACACCGAGAGTCTTTTCATATACGTATTTTAAAAACCATTTTAAAACCAACACTTATTTCTTTTATACCTAGCGATTAGTGGTTGTTGCATTTTTTACTAGAAGAAACTCTACCCCTGCAGTAACAGCCCCCACAGAAAATAAAAAATGCTATCGGGCGAAAAATTAATAAAATCTGATTTTATTCGTAGTGATGAAAAATATTGATGGGGTAATAGATTCGACTTAAAAGACTTCGTGTTCGGATCCTCACCACGGACAACCTCTCGCTGATGAACGGTTAAACCCTACGAAATTATTCCAAACGGGGAATCACAAGGTTTTTATTGACGAATGAATCTTGGACCTGTACTGCTTCCGTACATCGTGAAAACCCACTCACAGCCTTGATCCGTGTTCCCAATTTCCTTTACTAAGTCATTTCAAAAAACATTGTGATTGCAAAAGTATGACTAACTGTTTTATTATGCCACGTTTTAAAAATACTTATTATTGTTGTATTCGCGTACGGGAGAGTAACACTGTTCGAAGAAAAATCAGGTAAAACAGTTTTTAAAAAAATCGTTTCCTCCGTCGTTTGCGTATGTCTCATCACGCTGGTGAAACCGGGTGAAAAAATATTTTTTTTTTGTACGAGGTAGAATGTTAAAAGAACGTCGCGTGAAAAACTTTAGTTCCATCACGAATGCACATTAATGGAGTAGGGAGGTCATAGTTTAATATTTCAGCTATAAAAAAAAATACAATGTCACACACACCCCTCTCAACTTGTCTACGCTAATCCGCTGAAATTTTATTTGCAACGGGACTGATACTTCGAATCCGCTATATGCTCCGGCCAGCGCCGCCTAGTGCTTCCACCCTCGTTTTGACACACACTCACTCCCATGTGCTCTGAACGACATGGACAGTGCAGGCTGGTGACGTACAAAGGTCACGGGGGCTGCAGTGGAATGCATGGCTCCTGCTGAATGCTACGCTATCAGAAGTCCATGTGGCGGTCATGTTTTAAAAGCGCTCAGAATATAACGATGTAAAGTCCGTTTTAATCAATACTTATTTCTTTCAACTCTGCGACTATTGGGCTGGCACATTTTCACTAGAAGGACCGCCTCACAGTGGCAATCCAGGCAGAAAAAAATTAATAAAAGAAAAAAATCTGATTTTATTCCTCATGATGAAAAATATTGAAGGTAATAGGGTCGACCTAAAAGACTCATGTTCGGATCCTTGTCCCGGATGGTTTTTAACAAAAGTCCTACGAAATTAAAAACTATCCCGTTACACGACTTTGTTTAAAAATACTTATTACGGTTGTATCCTCAGCAAACTCTTTCCTAGGAAGTAACGCTACTCGATGCAGCCCCAGTTACATGCTTTTACAGGGTAAAGACTGTGCGCCAGAATGTTAAAAGTAGTATTCATACGTTTCTGTAAAAAAAACAACTTTAGTTCCTGCTTAAAAGAATATGGTTCGATTCAGGAAGAATAGGATTTGACCTCGTGCATTAGAAAAGGGAACAAATCCGTCCCCGGTGTCCTTTGTTAGGTGGTAGTATTAGTATCCTTATACAAGCTCACTTCAAATTTTCATATGACATTTCGAGGTTGAGTTTCAAACTTTTTATTTTTTCCAACCGCGATAATGCGCAGTTTTCTGCGGAACGCGAGCGACTTCGACGCCAAGGACGACTAATCATTACATAATCATTACGTAACAGTCCCCTTATTAAAACACCCCCCTTTCCCCCTCAGTGGCGCCTCCATGGAACACACCTGTGAAATATCACCACGTTTTTGTTTTTAACGTACGGTTGAATCGTTCTACGATGCTAGCTTTGGTTTCATTATGAGTGTGTTTTTAAGATACTTTTGAAATACTCTGTTAGTGAATTCAACCCTCCCCACTTATCTGTTTGCAATTTCAGAGGTATTCTGAAAGATTTTTGTGATCAAAAGCTCCCACGATTTCCGTTTTAAAGGAGCACCACATACATATTTCGAAAGCACGTCTATACAAGCTCGTAAATATTTGTAGACGTCATTATGTTTACTAAGAGATGGCAAATCTACCAGATCTCGACCAATGGGATGGAGTTACAGGGACACGTCACAGGTTTAAGGTATAAGTATTACCCTTCGACGGGCAGTAAGGCATTATTTTTTCCAGTATCAACTTGCTATGGCTTGTGCTAAACGTTCCCTGACCGATGGTGATCTTCCTGCGAAGCGACTTGCTGTTAGAGATGACGATTTCCATATGTTTCAACTCTGATCGGATTTGTTTGCGAGCGTTTGTGAATATCGGTCATATCCTAAATTGCACATACGTGTGTTCCAGAGTGATGACTCGTTAAAACTATATCCTACAAAGGACGGTGTGATGCTGTCTGAAGAGCAGTGGCATGGACTGGTTTCGTATGCGTCTACAATCGTCGAAGCGTTCGAAGATGTCGAATACGGCAAGTATGAACTGGACGCTATGGTTTGCCTCGTCGTGCTCAAAGGTGGACACGGCGTGATCATTAAAAAAAGCATCACCCGTGACGGAGGACTTGTATTTTCGTCATCGGTTCGGCTCAGCGTCGAACAGTGGCAGCGGTTGACAGATTTATACGATCCAATCACCTACAGTTTGATGGCTCTGAAGTTTGAAAACGGTAAATTTTGGATTTCAGTGCGGAAGGTAGAATTAGCAGCAAACCTTCCTCGAAGCCCACCATCTAACGATCGACCCCTTGAACAAGACAGCAGTGATTTCGTAAAGCTTATGGACTGTTTAAAGCGGGCTTTGAAAACAGTTCTCGGAAAAGAACTGTTTACGCTGCTACGTAAGAACTGTTTCGGGTGTGAAGTGGATCATCCGAGTCAACTTCGCCATTCGTGCCTCACCATAAACGCTGAATCAGCTTACGATTATTTCACAGAAGTGGTAAGAAACGTTAATCTAACCGATATTGCCGAACGTTTTGTGGAAGAACCATGTATTTAACTAAATCGTCCTGCTAATATCACATGTATGTCTAAATTGAAATTTGCAACAGTACTAAAAGAGGTGCACGGTGAACTGGTATGTATGAACTAAATATTAATGTGACCTTAATGTAAATAAATATGAATGTCTCTGATATTTTTGTCAATGTGATTTCTTTTGTATAGTTAATGGGGATTTTAAGGTCAGCCTTAGAAGTGTTAATATTGTTCTCTGTATCAAGACCTCACACAGCTAGCAAGCTATGTTGGGTGGAATGTTTTATATCGGGTGGGTGTAAAAGAAAGGGATGGGAAACCAAAGCTAGCATCGTAGAACGATTCAACCGTACGTTAAAAACAAAAATGTGGTGATATTTCACAGATGTGTTCCATGGATAGTGATCGTTGTCTCTATAGATTTAAAGTATAGAGTGTGTATCTCTTTGTATGTAATCGCTTATAACGAGACAATATATCCTTTAAAAGTTGGAATATTATGAACTAAAAAAGTGATGATATATACACTATCTGATCGTTAAAATCAAACTTTAGCAGGTTAATATATTGTTCTCT
This sequence comes from Ryuthela nishihirai, assembly GCA_038380435.1. Taxonomy (NCBI): domain Eukaryota; kingdom Metazoa; phylum Arthropoda; class Arachnida; order Araneae; family Heptathelidae; genus Ryuthela; species Ryuthela nishihirai. The sequence goes on from JAWZYU010000008.1 coordinate 5,226,322, forward strand.
AGCTAGTCGGTAATTAGTGTGTCTTTGCTTTTAATAATAAACATGACTTCACGTAGCTAATTGTCGTAAAAATTACCTCTCATACGATCCGTAGAAGGGGTCGCTGAAGGCAGGTAAACAACTTTCATGTCTTACTATGGATCAAATATCCGAACACTATGGTTGATTACATATTTCTGAAAAATATCTGCCAACGATTACAACCTTCGTCCCTCAGAATCGTGAAGTAATTACTACTAGTTTGCAGGGGGGTAATGTTCCACAGACAGTGTTCTTTCAGATTGCCAAACAAGATAATATCAAAAACGTGTGCTAACCCGAACCACTTGTTCTAAGACTTCCACACTAGTGTAGAAATAGGAGGAAAAAATAACTAAACAGACATCTCCGTGTTAGATTGTAGTGAAACATCCTATCTTTTGTCGAAAAGCTTGTGTCTGCAGCTAACCACCTTCACATGAACTTATTCAAACGTGCTGAAAAGAGATAGTACGCTGGAATAACTGGCGACAGAGCTAGATCTCGATTCTGGGGGGTGACTTTTCACGGAAATACTATAAACAGTGAGTTTTCAGATTTTAAATTTCCAAACTTCGGTGGTCCTTTACTATATGCAAAGTATTTTTGTGATATTCATCCGTGTGTACGCAATGGACCGTGATTTATTAGCGTGGGGGAGGGGGGGTTAATATTTTATGATTTTTCCTCTATTACTCCTTCCGCTACGGTGTGACTTTTATCGGTCGCTCCTTATATGACACTGGTTAATAGTCGTTTTTTCTATCTTACAGTATTTGCGCTGTAATCTGCTGTTTCTACAGCCATCCCACTGTATTTTTATACTTTCTCTCTCGTCACAGATATTCTTCCTTCAAAAGAATTGTGAAAATATTCACCTATCACGTTGTGCGAATATACAGATATCCCTTTACATTTTCGTTTATGCACGTAATTTAGTTAAACGACCTAGTCACATACTGTATCGGGGGGTTAAAGTACTGAATAGGCTATTGTGAGATTTTCGTCGTAAGCAGATATACGGAATCAGATCCGATGATGCTTGCAATTTATCTACTTTGATCGTATGGTTTATTAGAAAGGGAAGATGTATTAGTGTTTGAACTTTATGCATGCTTTCTCTCACAAAATAATTAATGAGCGTTTTACGAATCTATGTCGTGAAGCAGACTCAATTTTTCATTCTAAATGTTTACTCAACCTATGGACAGGTAGTTTGTCGATGTAATGACAAGTCTTATGTGTAGATAGACACTTTGATTAACGAATGTCAGAAAAAGTCGTTGAATGTGTAAAACATCCCTTGTGATCCTGACAGCATCGACCGGGGAATGAACTCAGAAGATTGTGGGGTCGGAACTTTATAGAGGTCTATTCATATTTGATAATTTCTCGAGGGTTATGATAGTATAGTGAGCGAGGATCGCAGTCTATATTACTGTTGTCAAGCTCTGTACATTATGTTTCACACAAGTCCGTTCACGGTTTTCTAGTGCACTGTCGCATCGTTTAGTGCGGGTCGTCCTTGGCGTCGAAGTCGCTCGCGTTCCGCAGAAAACTGCGCATTATCGCGGTTGGAAAAAATAAAAAGGTTGAAACTCAACCCCAGAATTTCATATGAAATTTTGAAGTGAGCTTGTATAAGGATACTAATACTACCACCTAACAAAGGACACCGGGGACGGATTTGTTCCCTTTTCTAATGCACGAGGTCAAATCCTATTCTTCCTGAATCGAACCATACTCCTTTAAGCAGGAACTAATTTTTTTTTTTTACAGAAACGTATGAATTCTACTTTTAACATCTGGCGCACAGTCTTTACCTTGTAAAAGCATGTAACTGGGGCTGCATCGAGTAGCGTTACTTCCTAGGAAAGAGTTTGCTGAGGATACAACCGTAATAAGTATTTTTAAACAACGTCGTGTAACGGGATAGTTTTTAATTTCGTAGGACTTTTGTTAAAAACCATCCAGGGCAAGCATCCGAAAACGGGTCTTTTAGGTCGACCCTATTACCTTCAATATTTTTCATCACGAGGAATAAAATCAGATTTTTTCCTTTTATTAATTTTTTTCTGCCTGGATTGCCACTGTGAGGCGGTCCTTCTAGTGAAAATGTGCCAGTCCAATAGTCGCAGAGTTGAAATAAATAAGTATTGATTAAAACGGACTTTACATCGTTATACGTATAGTAATATTCTGAGCGCTTGGAGAACACGACCGCCACATGGACTTCTGATAGCGTAGCATTCAGCAGGAACCATGTATTCCACTGCAGCCCCCGTGACCTTTTACGTCACCAGCCTGCAGTGTCCGTGTCGTTCAGAGCACATGGGAGTGAGTGTGTGTCAAAACGAGGGTGGAAGCACTAGGCGGCGCTGGCCGGAGCATATAGCGGATTCGAAGTATCAGTCCCGTTGCAAATAAAATTTCAGCGGATTAGCGTAGACAAGTTGAGAGGGGTGTGTGTGACATTGTATTTTTTTTTATAGCTGAAATATTAAACTATGACCTCCCTACTCCATTAATGTGCATTCGTGATGGAACTAAAGTTTTTCACGCGACGTTCTTTTAACATTCTACCTCGTACAAAAAAAAAATATTTTTTCACCCGGTTTCACCAGCGTGATGAGACATACGCAAACGACGGAGGAAACGATTTTTTTAAAAACTGTTTTACCTGATTTTTCTTCGAACAGTGTTACTCTCCCGTACGCGAATACAACAATAATAAGTATTTTTAAAACGTGGCATAATAAAACAGTTAGTCATACTTTTGCAATCACAATGTTTTTTGAAATGACTTAGTAAAGGAAATTGGGAACACGGATCAAGGCTGTGAGTGTGTTTTCACATGTACGGAAGCAGTACAGGTATAAGATTCATTCGTCAATAAAAACCTTGTGATTCCTGGTTTGGAATACTTTCGTAGGGTTTAACCTCCGTCAGCGAGAGGTTGTCCGTGGTGAGGATCCGAACAAGAAGTCTTTTAAGTCGAACCTATTACCCCATCAATATTTTCCATCACGACGAATAAAATCAGATTTTATTAATTTTTCACCCGATAGCCTTTTTTATTTTCTGCGGGGGCTGTTACTGCAGGGGTAGGGTTTCTTCTAGTAAAAAATGCAACAACCACTAATTTGAGTTTGAAACTTTTCCATTACAGGATCGGTTCTTGTTCAAGAAGTTGACAGAATGAAGCTGGGGACTGAGGGTTGTTTGGAAATTAATATCTGAAAACCCACTATTTATTACTTAAAATAGCGAGAATTCTCAGTAGTTCCATGAAAAGTACGACCTGCTTCGTGATTTTTAGAGTTTGGCTCCTTAAATCACTCAGCTTGACTTAACTGTGCATTCTCGTAAACTTCAAACGCCGAGAAAACGTAACGTAAAAAAACGCAAGTTCCTCGGCGCTTATTTCACACACCAGACATCTCCTTAAAGAAAAAAGAGAGCTGGAAACGAAAAGAGAAGTAGCAGGAAAGAGATAGAAAAGCTTTCCTAAAACACATTCTCACATTACAAGAGACAAGAGTATAAAATTCCGATACTCAATTTCACACGCAAACGTAAAGGCAAACAAGTGCTTGAAAACGGCCACGATGCGCCACACGGGTCAGCCCGACAGAGGGCGCCCTGCGCATCGCCTCCGTGCCATGCGAAGGGCAGCAGAGAGCACGCGTCACTCACCCAGGAGGGACAGTCGCTCGGCACAGATCCAAGCCCGATCATTGGCTTAGCGCGCCGGGCGTCAGCTCCTCCCCTCAGTCGGTCGGAGACGAGCGGCGCCGGTGACGTCAGGCCTCTCCGCCGACTGAGAACCGAATGTTATGGTTTTGGACTTAGAAAAAACAGCGCTCGCTCGCTCGCGTAAGCGGACGGACGCTGCTCAACTAAGCCTTTTTGGAGCATAAAATAAAATTTTTGGCCGGAGCCAAGCAAAAAAACAGACAAGAAACTAAAACTCTACCGTCCAATAAAGGACACTAAAGTAAAATTGGGCACGCAGGCCCCTTGGAACTTATTAAAAAACACTACAAGAAAAGAAAATCTTTCCAATTTTTCCAGAAGAGGGGTTTTTTTTTGAAACCTCTATCGAGGCTTCGCCTCTTCTGGACACATTTACAGATTACATGAAAGGTAGTACTGGGCGACCAATAATTATTGTTGAAACCACGATAGCATCGGCACTTCCAAAGCAGTGCTTTCGTTGTGCCGAGAACTATGTTCAAAACATAATTATTTCTCCTGGTCCCACTAGTGTGAAAAAGGACCTCTTCCAACGAGAGGCTCTGGATTTTCATCCACTTACATATGTCCTTCCAAACCGCTGTCGCAAAGGGACAGTGATAAAGAATATGACCTATATCTTCGATATTTCCACAAATTTGGCATTTATCGGAGATAAAGGTCATTCTACTGTGTAGAATAAACCGGGTCGGAAGGGCATTGTGAGCCGCTAGCCAGTTGATGTCCCTAAACTCAGTAGTTGTACCAGGATTATATATATTGTCCCAGGCTTTTTCCCAGTCGATATTAAAGTATCGATAGGTAATGGGAGCCACCCAGGGCGGCAGAAAAGACAGATACAGGTTCCTTAGAGGCATTTCGCCGACCGAAGCACCGCTACTCAACCTCGCGCAGAATCTGTATACGTCCGCCAGCTCTCTATAACGTTGGGACATTTTTACAGCCTTTGGGCCTCGATATTCTGCTACCTGGCTTCCCAGTTCGCAGAATTTCCAGCCAAGATAATTACTGAAAGCAGCTCCTGGATGATCAACGTCATTAATATTAGCAAGTGCCTCTCGCAGTGAAACTGCTTTTTGCCAAGAACCGGGATGTTTAATATTCAGACCTCCCTCTGAACAGGGGCGATAAAGCATAAATCGTGAGACCTTTGCCCTCGTGCCCTGCCAAATAAGGTCAAAAACAATTTTTGTAAAGTCCGAAAGGAACTGAGTAGGAGGTCTGAAAACGCTTCCTATCAATGTAAATTTCGATCTCAAAATAGAGTTGGCCAATTTGGCTCTGTTGGCGAGTGATAAGTCAATTCCAAGCCAGATTTGTTGACTTTCCTTTGCTTTTTTTAGCACTTCGGTCCACGTCTTATAATGGCATCCTGTTCTATCAAAATACACGCCTAATATTTTGATAGATTCGTTAAACGGCACTATAATATTATTCGTGTTTCTCGCCCATTTACCCCATGTCAGAGCTCTTGTCTTATCCAGATTAAGCTCCGCCCCTGTGGCCTTTGAATAAATTTTGAAAACATTGAAAAATCTATCTAGAGAAAATTCATTCTCAAAAAAGAAATTGATGTCGTCTGCATAGGCGACATATTTTAGCTGGACACTGGTCCTTCCAGGGAGAGAAATACCCTGGAAGAGCCGGTCAGCTTGAATTTTCCTAGCTAAAGTTTCAATCGTCAAAACAAAAACCAGAGGTGACAGAGGGCATCCCTGTCTCACTCCTTTGGAGACTCGGAAAAAGTCAGAAATGCTCCCATTCACACTGACACCACTTTCAATATTTTTATATAAACATTTAAGAGTGTTTATGAAATTATTACCGAAGTTATGAGCTTTAAATAGGCGCCACAAAAAGGTATGAGACACTCTATCAAAAGCCTTATTTTGATCAACAGAGAGTAAGCAGCATTTACTACGTTTTAAAATTATGTAGTCTACTGCGTCAGCTAAAATGCTCAAATTTCGATTAATTTTTCTTCCCCCCACCGAGCAAGTTTGCAAAGGCCCAATAAGAGTCGAAAGAATTTTACTCAATCTGATCATAATAACTTTTGCAAAAATCTTATAATCACTGTTCAACACAGAAATAGGTCTCCAATCATTAACTGAAAAATTTTTTCCATCAGGTCGTTTACCTAAAAGTGCAATTTTTGCTCTTTTCATATTTGTTGACATTTCCCCTGCTTCAATCAAGCTGTTAAATAGATTGGCCAGCGGGATCCGAAGTGGCTTACAGAATGCTTTATAAAATTCTATCGGGAAGCCGTCAGTGCCGGCGGCGCTTCCCGATTTCATTTTTTTTATAGCTTTTTCCACCTCATGACCAGTGATTGGTTCATCGAGCATCGATTTTTGATCTTCAGCTATTTTTGGACAATTCATTAGCCAGCTTTCCATGTCGTCTTCGTGGAGCTGGTCCTCACAAAACAGTTTTTCGAAAAATTTTACAAATTCTTTTTTGATATTTTCAGTGCCTAAAATTTCCCCCCCCTTTTCCTCATCGCGAATAGAAGTAATGGAGGAGACTTCTAGTTTTTTTGGGGCCGCATGTTCGAAGACAGAGGTAAAATTTTCCTCCATTTCAATTTTTTTTCTTGCCGAAAACTGTTCTGCTTTGAGGCCAGTTGACAAATAGATTTCGCTAATTTCATTTTTTATCGATTGCACTAATAAGTGGTTAGCCTCGCTTTGACATCCTCCTCTGTAAAGATTCAAAGCAATACTCCTCAGGAAACGTAATCTATCCCTTTTCTTATTGGCGAGTTGCCTTCCCTCATTTTGTAAATAATCACGTAACCTTCCCTTAAGCCCCTCCCACCAGGAGCCAGTAAAAGATTCGGCTAACGCGATGTCTGATTCAATAATATCAGTCAAGGACTGTTTCAAATTTGCATTTTCCAAATGGGAAATGTTCATTCTCCACAGGCCCTTGCCCCTCCTTTCCGCCCTGGGAATAATTATGTCACCTGAGGCGATCCGATGGTCGCTGACGTGAAAACTCTGGCTGTTCACATCAGCGATATTAAAATTAACACATTGTGGGAGGTATTGGCTTGAGACGTAAATTCGATCAATTCTTCGCCGTATCTGGCCGTCCGAAGTCTGCCAGGTGGCGTCGAATTGATCATCGTTTTTGCATCTCCAAACATCCTCCAGATGGTATCCATTCACCAGTCTTGCCAGCCTAATTCGGCTGCTATCGCTCCGGTCAATGGATCCTCCATAGGCGTCCAGATTTGCATCAACGACTGAATTAAAGTCTCCTGCCAATACCAGACAATCATATGAATCAGATAAAAAATATGCTAAAGTATTATAAAACTCAATTCTCTCTTTCGATCTGTTGGGGCAGTAGACGTTCACCATACAAATGCGAAATTCTTCAAAACTAACCACCAGCTTGAGTATTCGACCCTCTACGTCGCTCTCAAACTTGCAAATTTTTACATTATTATTTTTCTTTTCACGACCTTGTATAATTGCGACTCCACGGGCGTGATTAGACCCAAAAGAAAAATATGAGCGATGTTTATCGTGTTTCAATAAGTCCTTCGCCCAACAGGCAGAGTCAAGGTGAGTCTCTTGCACGAACAGAAAATCAATATCATGAGAGTCCATGTATCCTCGTAACCAACTCTGTTTTCGAGGTGCTCTTGCACCTTGCACGTTGAGAGTGGCAAGTCGAATAGTGGGCCCCATCGAAAAGAGAGAAAAGCACAAAAAAAACAAACAAACAGAAAAACTACAGGCAAAAGCCCAGTACTACCGAAAACTAACACTAATAGCTCTCTCCAAGGTCCGGAGAATCTCCGTCCGAATCCGAATGGAGTGCCGGATCAATGGAATTTTTTAAGATTCCTTCAAGTAGCTCTGAAGCTGTATTGGTCTCAAAGTCCATCACCAATGGTTCTGGGCTGGTCGGCGACTGTTCCTGGGGGGGATCCTTTAAGAAATCAGTCCTTGTGGAGGACGACGAAAGTTCCACAGTTTTATTCACTGTTTTCGTTTTTTTTGCGGGTGCGGGCGTTGTCTTCCCACTTGCGTTCACTCGCTTATTGGCAGTAGACGCGGCTTTTTTTTCTACTTGCGGGGGCACAAAAGGTGCCGATTTTTGTGTTTCCACATTTTTGACTGCTTTGGTGGAGTTAGTGGCTCCATTGGGAATAACATTTGCCGGTTTAGGAGATGATTTTTTTCCTACTATGCTCGCCGAAACCGCTGTTGTAGTTTCGGCCGCAGGTTCGGCCGAGTCGGTTTGCGGCTGTTTATCCGTTTCGCTCGTCTTTGGAGGCGACTTTTGATTTACTACAGCATCGGCAAAAGTGCGTACGGAACATGAACTCAACGTGTGGCCCATGGTATTGCACTTTTTGCATGCCAGAACGCAATCCTTTTCCAGATGCGTGCTGGCGCGACAATTCTTGCATATTATAGCGGTGCATTGCGCCGCAAAGTGTCCTTGAAGGGAGCACTTTTTGCAGGTGATGATGACACCGTTATATACTAATATGGCGTTACAGCGAGCAATGGACATGGTATTTGGCACAGTACGTGCCATGTCCATTACTACGATTCGAGAACCCGTGAAAGTGCCTTTGAAACGGCCGTCTTTCTTCGTCTCGTATTCGATCGATAATACTTTTCCGTACGGCGATAGGGCCGCTGAGATGACCTCATTTGCGACTTCGAAATACACTCTGTGAACCGTAATGGTCACTATATTCGAGCCGGCTCTCTCAATATTAACTTTCTTGCCGTCGACTTCAAGTTCGCCCATGGCAAGCATTTTCATCATCAAATCCATCGACTGCATAGTGATGAATAGATTGTGGCCATTCCAGGCCTGGATCGCCTTCATACATTTCTCGCCAAATAAATCGGCGATCACGCCCAGTGTACTGAGCTGAGACACGCCTGTGGTCGAGCATCGCAGAGTCAGCGGATAGTTGTTTATTGACGACATTTAGGTAGACGAAAGTGGCGAAAACCAACGATACAAGGAGCGATTGACAGTTCCTAGTTGCAACTGACAGGTACAACCTTAACTTAAAATCACACTTTCTAAGCACTCACCCAGCTCGGAACTTATTAATATCAGATTGACAATATTAAATTAGGCTTTTCCTGACGGTTGAGGCGGCACTTTCCGATAACAGATCTTTCCGATCTGGGGGACTTTCCGATAACAGATCTCAGAAATGTTACGAAATTTCTGATTTGGGTTTTCCTTCGAGGTCAAAGGTGAACTCTAGATCTGCCAGTGCTAGAGACTTTTTTGGATGCACTGGTCCACTGGGGTGTGCAATTGGGGATGCAATTGTTCCTTCGAGATCAGAGATCAAATAGAGATCAACCGATGTTAGAGGGCTAAAAATTGGTGCCTTGGTGTATTTTTCAGTCAGAGTCCGAACTGTACACCGCACTGCCCGAGTCTCACCTTCAAGATGCAAGCTTTATACGTTCTGATTTTTCACTGCACTAAACACTAAAGGTTAGTTTTGTAAGCACCCCCAGGATGCGAAAAAGTTCAGCAATCTGATATATATATACAGGACACAATTTCAATTGGCTATATATCCTGAACAATATGTTGTATTTGAATTCTGTAAATTACATTTGATGATACACACATTAAAGTTTATAGATGTACACAATTACAATTGGCTATATTTCCTGAACAATATGTTGTATTTGACTGAACTCACGAATGCAAAAATTCTTGTGTTGCATAGTAGCCATTGTGCTTACAACTGACGCTGCTGTACGGCGCTAGAGTGCTCTAGCGGTAGTATTCGAAACTTTACAACATCCTCTTTTAAATGTAATTTACATAATTCAAATGAAACGTATAGTTCAGGAAATATAACCAATTGAAATTGTGTCCATCTTTTTGAATCACCCTGTATGTTTGTATATTTTAGAGAGTTTCTATGTTAGTTTGAGAACTTCACTTAAACAATAAGAGCTAGGACACGAAATTTTGTATACAGCTTCATCTCATTATAACTTAGTACAATGTAAGGGTAATCCAATAAAATTTAGCTCCCCTAAAACATTTGGCGTGAAACATCTGTCCATTGATAACTTTTCCCCTCCATAACACATTTCTCCATAAGTTTGGCGATGGCAGCGCCCCCAGAGATTTCGAACACTTGCAGCAGGTTTATTCCTGACCCATAGCAGCTAGGAGCCCGATCTCTGAACCACACACAGGAAGACACAGCATGGAAGAAATTTTGGGACACCACAAGAAAATTTGCGAGCGATCGGTCAATGTAATTACAGGAAGCAAAACACTTCTGCCACCAATGATGTCACATCACATGTGCTGAAAGAAGAAGAGGTACTATGAGTCATTTAATATACATCAAAGCCCTGGCAATTCTTCTAGTGCTAGATAAAAGCAAATTGAGTCTAAATTAGATTTATTAACCCAACAGGGTCAGTCTACGATGGAGATGTTAACTTCACTTGGACCGATTTAAATATCAAAATACAATCACATTGAAAGCAAATTTCCTTTTTACATAAATGGAAAATAATTTTAATATAGTTTTATATGAATGCAGAATAATTATTGCCAATTGTGCTTTCAATTAGTAAATAGTTTGTTTTAATGTGTATAGTTGTATATGGTTGGTTTGCAACGCGCATGCCCAAAAGTACCAATGAACTTTCATGACCTCCCACCCCCGCTTCCACCCCAAGTCCTCTTAGAACCACTTCCGGTGCCATAGAAGTAAGTGAATCATCAAAATGGAAACGAACTCTTATTATTATGTTTTAACTTTCTTTTACCGTTTCACATTTGTAAGATACATTTTCTCTTACATGTTTTGCAAATAATGGAAGTATTAACTGATTGTAAATACGAGTTTCAGTTTAAAATATGCAATCAATCTATATAAGCAATTGTCTTTTGCTCTGATGCATTCACTAGCTAACATAATGCATATCATGTAAATAATTTCCCTTTCAAATCATGTAATGCTCTGTTTTAAAGTTGTAATAAATTCTTGTTTAACATTAACGTTGTTTGTACTACAATGGAAACCATAGCCATCCATTGTGGTTGTGCCAGCCCTGATTTCCAGTGTGTATTTAAATATTAAATATATATATATATGTTAAATAATGCTGAGCAGAATATAACAGCTTTTAAATTTGCTGACTTACCATCAGACAAAACTAGGTATGTAGAGTCTGCTATAATGTTCACTATTCTGAATTGTGCTCCTAATATAACATTCAGTGCTGTTTTAGTACTGCTACTTTTCAGGATGCCTATTCTTATCAAGTCATTTTGCAAGTGTTTGGTCTTTTCTGAGGTTACCAGATGTCCCCATATTCCAGAAACAGTCCCTGGATGAAAAGCTCTATCCCTGATGAAAAGAATTTGTTTTCTAGATAATTTTTAATATAAAATTAACAGAACAGCATGAGCAGTCCTTTACTGGACCTCCTGGAAACCCTAGAATTTGTTTTCTAGATAATTTTTAATATTAAATTAACAGTACAGCATGAGCAGTCCTTTTACTGGTAAAATAGTAGTGGCAACACTGTTATAAAGAAATTTTAGTTGGCAATGCAGGTGATTTAAGAGTTGAGTCTTTAATTTTTTAATGAAAGGCCTCAGTTGCGAGCTATCCAACTAGGGTGACCAGACAGCTGACTGGGGACTAGCAGAAAAATTTTCAGCACATGAGATGTAAACCTGGAAACATAAAAGCTTGGCACACTGCCATCTGCACCAATCTCAGCCACAAAAGGATAGTAATTAAATATTTTAGAAGAAAATTAAAAGATGGTTTAAAAGTGCAGTTGGATGAAATTAACAAGAAATTTTAAATGTATGGAACTGTCAGAATTCAAAGATTTAAAAAAGTCCTGGAATTGTATTCCAGTCCATTTTCAGAGATTCTTTTCTTATTTGAAAACTCGCTTTACCAATGGTTAAATTTGAAATAAAAGCAACCAGAAAGTTGGTCTAAATTCAGAAATATGTTTAACTTTTAATAATTTACTCTCCATATATAGGGGCAAGCTGAATGAAAACTGTATTTTAAGCTCTCTAAAAGTGAAATAGTATTATCAACACTGCTATAAAAATTTAGTTGACAATGCAAGTGACTGAAAAATTGAATAGGATTTTTTAGTGAAAGTCCTCAATTGTGAGCTATCAAACTAGGATGATGAGACATCCCTGTTTTTCTCTTATGTCTGATCAATCCTTCATATTGAGTTTACCAAAGTCCCCTGATCTTTAAATTCTAGTTACTCTAGTCTTACCCTTTGGAAAAAGATGAGTTGCTTCAACAGTATGGATGCTCCCATAAATTAGTTGTAATAAATTAATTCCCAATGGGTCCCTTTCCACCAACCTTCTCTGAACCCTTGGGGTCTTTGTGACCTGGCCATTTAGCTCATTGTGTGCAAAAAAAGTGTTGGTCAGAGGTAAAACAACCCAACCTAAAATATGCCCCCCAGTCCTCCTCCTTGTAATAGCAGGTTGTTATTACCTCATGAAGGAAATGGACTCTCCATTAAAGAATGCAAGGGAAGACTGCCAGACCAGTTTGGCTCTTAATCTTCACTTTAGTGGCCACTTTCTATTTTTTTCATCCCTTGAAGAATGATCAACTTCCTGGAGCCTCAGTATCTGACCATGTAAACTAACTGAAACAAACAATCATTTTTATGGTCAAACATTTCCGAAACAGTGTCATCACTGAGAAAGCTAATAGTAATGTACATGTAATGCCCTGTGGCATAGTAACAATTGAAGAGTTGCCTGAAAAAACTGAATTTCTGCAGGAGTGGGACTAAATCCCATACTCCTGGAAACATGTCAAGACAGAGCGCCTGACATGCTTTAGGTGGCTGGGGGTTAAAATTTCTGCAAAACTCTGTTTTTTCATTTAACTTTCCAATTATTATTATTAGGCTACAGGATTTTTTTTTTTGCTTGTTCAATAATAAAAATGATATCTTTCTGTGAACAGTTAGTTTATCCTAGTCAACTGATAGTAGATCACAAAATCAAAGTTTAAAGTCGGCCATTAGCTGGAGTTTAATTAGGCTCGTCATAGCTCAGTAGAAAGAACATCTGATATTTTCCCAGGAGGTCATATGGTTCCCACTTTCATTAAAACTCGGTCTTTTCAGCTAGTTCTTTATCTGTGGATTACTGCTGAATTTGAATTATATCAAGGGCTCCTTGATCAGTGTTCATTTGAAGTCCAAATGATTTTTTTTATATGATTTGAATTATCCATACTGAAGAAGAAGAAGTTAAAAAGGTTTTGTTAGTGCAATAATTTATTAAAAGAATTAATGCTCTATGTAGAGGTCTTCAAACTTTTTTTGTCAGCAGGCCACTTTGGCAATTGTCTAAAGGCTGATGGGCCAAACTGTCATTTTAAAATACCTTTTTCATTTAAAGAGATAAAGAATACTGCTTAAAATATTAATTATTTATATTATATTATATATTTAATTTACTTCAAATTATATATTTAATTATACTTAAAATTAAAATATGTTAAAATTAGGCTGCATAAGTTTCATGAGTGGGTTACACATGGCATTAAAATTCGCTGTGGGAAAATCAAATAGAAATGTTAATTCAATAATTAAAAAAAAAATGACTCAACAAAAGTACAGAAAAACATTATTTGAAAATAAACGATAGAAAATATTATCTTGGAAAATGAAGCAATATCACTTATATCAGATTGAAATCAGATATGCATTTTAAGCAAGAAATCTATTTCTCAGATGATTAATTTGGATTTTCTAGTTTTTCATATCTTTGTGGGCCAGTTTAACCCATGGGCCATAGTTTGGAGACTCCTTCTTTGTTACTGCTGAATACAATTGTGTGGCATTTCAACTGAATATTTGTTACCAAGCATCAATTACTGCAGTTACTTAAGCTTACAATAGTTAACATAACATCATCATCAATCAGCCATGGGCTACGGAGGTCCAACCAGACCGTGCAATTTAGTTCTCCAAGCATATCTATCCTGAGCTACATCTGCTGCATCCTGCCACTGCACACCAATTCTAACAAGGTCCTGTTTGACATTGTCTGCCCATCACATCCTTGGTCTTCTCCTCTTTCTGAGGGCTTTAGGTACACTGTTCATAACCCTATTCGCCAATCTATAATTATTCATACGGGCAACATGGCCAAACCAACGGAGTCTCTCTCTGCACAATATGCTGCTTAAAGGAGGTTGCAAACTCCTTTGCCTAATCTCATCATTAGTTACAAAGTTGAACCATCTAATGCACAAGATACTGCGTAAGCATCTGGAATCAAAAGCATCTAGTTTCCTGTTATCTTGTTTACAAAGTGTCCAAGTTTCACTACCATAACTAACCCTAGAAAGAACCAAACTATTTTACAGTCTAATTTTAGTGTTTAGGTGTATATGACTATTTCTCCACACTCTCCATAGATTATTAAAAGCTATATGATAGTGAAATGTCTCATCTGTCAGTTCTTACATTTCAGAACTTCCCTACAAACTGAGTTAATATATGTAAATGTGTTATGTTAAGCTAAAACATAACACATTTACTTATATTAACTCAGTTTGTAGGGAAGTTCTGAAATGTAAGAATTGACAGACGAGACATTTCACTATCACATTGACCCATACCGGCTGAGATTTTAAATGTACTCATCTGAACAATGCTATTCTTTCCTCTTCATTACCTTCTACCTGCAGTTTGGGACATTATGGTAGTGAAAGGATCTAGAAAATATGGGGAGGTGGAACAAGACTAGATTTCATTGTAGTATAATATTTAGCTCCTCCATTTTAGATGACTAAATATTCCATTAAAAGATGCATGAAATATGCACAAGTTTTATCATTTTTTTTGCCTCCATTACCCTTACTGGCATCCTCAAATGGTGGGAGTGGGGTTTCTCCCCCCCCCCCTCCCCTAGAATAGGCCCTGGAAAGGGTTATATACCATGGAACTGGATCTGGATCACATCCATCATACCTCAATATGATGTGACAAACAATTTGTATCGACTTTCATGCAATTCCTAATCATTTATTTTTTGGCCTACACTCTTTTCTATCTGCTCTGAATTGGCAAACAAACGAATGGGAAGATCTATTCGAATTGGAAGGGTTGTCCAGTGACATTTGCTAATACACTGTTTTGAAGGGCATTCAAAAAGTTCTTGACATTCATTTGCAAAACAAAAAAACCATTGCATTTACCTCAACTAAACTTTTACTGCCCTTCAAATTACTGTCCGGCGTCTATGCCAATTTTCAAACACTTGGTGATACTCCTGTTGGAAAATACTCGAACTCTGACTCACCACATTTTAGTAGGTCTTGCACCTTTGAAAAAGGCTTCCCAGCAAGTTCCTATTTTAATTTTTGGAAACAACCAAAAATTGCATGGTGAAAGATTGGGTGAATATACAGGATCGGGTAGCTGTTTAATTTTTTTTTCCCTACTCCATATGGGCCATAACTTGAATGGTTTTGTAAGCACTGGCATTGTCATGAAAGAAAACCCTTGATACACCTGTTGTTGGCTGGTGCTCCTTCACCCCTTAACCATTTTGGGCAAAACAGTGTTGGTGTGGTATTGGCCATTTATAGTAATTTTTTTAGGTAATTATTATTTTACATTATATTTAAGGTGTCCATGACTATCACTACTTGGGAATTGAAAAAAGTTGTGAACATCCTCTTGCTTGAGCGAAAGTCTTGTCGGAAGATTTGGGAATACCATTCATCTTCTGTAACCCCAACGTAGTTGGCGATTTTTCTGGGAGTTGTATAGTAAACCAAGTCATCACCTGTGACAATGCCTGTTAACCGTTTGAGGCCACTAGATTTAAACATTGCCAGCATCTCTTTGCACAAGTATAACTCTAGCCTTTTTTTGCTCTTCTGTCTGTGGGGACAAGATTGGCACAGATCTTTTGGAACTTTAAATGTTGATGAATAATTATTTCCATACTGCCAATCGATACACTGACATCTAAACTTGTTACCTAAAAGGTGGTGATGTGTGAGCTTTCCTTAATGAGTTCACGAACAGCAGTGATGACTATCTTGTTCATGATCTCTTTCAGTCATCCTGCACCATTAAGGTCTTCCATATAAAATAAAAAAAATAAATACCCCCTCAAGCAGCTGCTTGCCACAGAGGTCTGATGGGAGCCTGTCAGTTTATATGCCATAGTAGAAGGTCTGAGAGGATGGCAAGCCCTCAGCAGAAAAACGACACAAACAGCCATGCCTTACCCGGGGCTCGAACCCAGGTCCCTTAGGTCAGTAGCCAAGTGCGCTAACCACTCGGCCATGGGATACTTGTGATAAATCAGCATGAATTTTTTTCCCCTGTTGTCCCCAAGCTGCATCCTTGTAGAAATGTGAAATCTTCCCCGGCTTTAGTATGCTCCATAGCAACAATGCACAAATTTCTCAGACCAAATTTTACATGCCACCAGTGAAGCGAAAAATGATGAAATGGCCTTTGTTTTTAACACTTAATAAGTTTAGACAAGCATTCAAACAAGTTGTAGCTTGTTATCTTCGGAGGAACGAGTGCAATTATACAGACACATGTCAAGAACTATAACTATACTAGATTTTAATGAAATAAGAAAAGGCATTCCAAACAGCATAAACCAATTGTAATATAGATAAGAACTAGAAATTTACATAGAGAGAAAATGCACAACACAGAAAATTCAAGAACCATCAATAGTCTGAATGTTTTTCTAATTCAGTAGCTAAAATATTTAAAATGCACTTAAAAGTAACTTCAAAAATTTTTCACGTGTTAAATCTTTTTTTTTTCTAATTTGTTACATTTAATGTTCTCACTATCCAATTAAAATACTAATTACCAACCCCAAGTGTCACCTTATCTAAACATCATCCTGACTCATGACACACCCTCCATTTGGAGTGAATTTTTTTTTTACTTTTCTGTTTTAGAAAAAAATCTTTTGAAATTCTGATCTTGAATAATTTAAAGTAATTTAGTGTTTAATATGTTGTTGAGCACAGATGGAGGACATGGATGGAATAAAAATTGCTGAGGATGGTAAGGACAGTAAAAGATCTTTGAGGAAGATGTTAATAAAACTGTAGAACAATCTACTTTAGACTGTAATAGATAACAGTATAAATCGTATTGATATAGCTTAAAGCTTTCTTGAAAATAAGCTTAGAAATGCACCTTTTACTTTTTTATTTTTTTCAATTGATATAAAGAAATTTAATTTGGTTCCCCAAAAAATTTATTCATTCCTCATTCTATAAAATATATTTGGTAAATTCTCTCAATTCTTTCATTTTTATTTCAGGTTGTGTCAAGGCAAAATAAAATGGAGAACGAGATACAGCAAGTGGGGCAAAATGCCGAAAGTTTAATGATAGATCTGCAGATGGTGTTAAAGGACCTGGAAGAATGTGCTAAAATGAGCAGAGACTTTCTTTCAATTTCCACTGAGTGGGAATGCTGTCGAAAGAACACCATAAAAATGCTTGATGATATAGCACATGAACTGGATAAGCATCACCGCAACATCAATGTAGCCAAAATTTCAGGGAGCGTTTTGAGTATCTTAAGTATAATTGCTGCATTAGTTGGAGGAAGTGGGCACTCACTGAACTCGAACCTCTTGGGATATCTTCTTACTGGAAGTGCTGTGGTTGGAGGCTTAACAACTGCAGGGTCATCTGTAGTAGAGGCAGGCTTGGCTAAGAATCTTTTCCACAAAGCACAGGTATTATTGACAGAGGATACCCAAATTTCAGAAGCTTTTTGTATCTGGTTTAAGCGCTCAGGAAACTTGATGGAGCAGATTGAAAAAATCTGCAATTTTGATATCTTTAAAGATATTTTCATCAGATGTATTTGCACCCTGTCAGAGATTTCAGACTGTGCAGACAACCTTTTTGATATAGTACATGGTAGAATTATAGAAGTTTTAACTAAAAGCGGAGCATCAAAGACTGATATAGGTAAAATTTGTGCCATATTCGAAGTCATTTACCATAGTCAGGAGCTCTTTAAAGTTGTGAAACAAATTTCTGAAGTGCTTCGTTCAAATCCTCATACACTGGAAGCAGTCCAATTGGCTGTTGGATTCCGCTGGATCACTTCGAAAGGTCTTAGTAGAACTGGAGATATTGTTCAGATATTGAGTTCTTTGTTTGGCAAAAGAGTTGCTGATGACACAGTTCGTAAAGCTGTGTCTTTTGGTCTGTTTGGTGCTCTGAAGCTGGCTGTTGATATAGTTGCACTGACTCTTACATCTAGTGATATCCATAAAGGTTCTGTGTCAGAATATGGAAACATGATTAGAAAAGTAAACTCTCTGCTTGAAAGTGAATTGAAATGTGTAAATCAAATGCAGCAGAAACTTGGAGAGCAAACATGAAATAATGCCTTTACCTTATGTAGTGAGATCAAATAATTTTTGTTCACTCTTACTAACTAAAGATTTTTTCTATGTTATTACTAAGCAAAAAAAATGGATATCAACAGAGCATCTAATGCCTGAATCCCATTTCTTACGAAGTGCTGTAATACTGTTTGCTAAAAATGTTGCGACAATAAAATTGGCAAAATCTAATGAAAAGTATGTGTTATCTAAATAATGTTTACTCATAATTTTAATAGTTTATTAACATTGATTTAGGTTTATGCTGATAAATAGGTGCTAAGAAAAATTAAAATGTGAATTTTTATGGAGTATATATAGTTCTTCGGTGAGTATATATATGTCAAACTGGATGAGAAGTTGTTAAAGAATTATATTCATTGTACTTTCTCTTCAAGCGTTTTTGTTGTGATTTCTATTCTACGTATTCATTTTACCTGTATTCTTTTACATTTAAATAGTTGACAAGTCATTGTTCATTTTTAACATTATTTATATGCATATATTTTCAATTATGTGAAAATATTTCCAATTTTTTAGGGTCGCGCAAAGGACATTGGTAGAAAAAACAACACGAAAGTGTTATTGAGGACTTTAGACATTCAAATAACCCAATGAAAAATAATATACGTTCACTATTAAATCCTTAAAATTATATTTTTATAGTACCTAATTCTCTTCGTACTCTCAGCATAAAATTGCATATAACGTTGTCTTCAACAGCTGCATCTGAACTGAAGAGATTTTACCATAGTAAATACATTGTAAAACATTCTTGGCAAAATTCCTCACACTGCCCATGGTCAGTAGGAGACACCGATGGGCTTGGAAAGGCTGCTGTCTGTTGGATGGGACGTTAAGCTGTGGGCCCGTGTGCGGGATATCCATATACTGCGCACGTTAAAGAACACACTGGATAGCCTCGACAGGAGGCTACCATCTGTTACCCAACAGCTTCTCTGAACCTTTGGTGGTCATTGGGACATGGCCATTTAGCCCATTGTATGCAAAAAAGTGCCACTCAGAGGTAAAACAACCAAAACGTTGTCTTTAGATTAATTAAATTTAAAAAACAATTGTTTGAAATAAGGAGTAGAATGAAATTGGCAACTTTTATATATATATAATCAATAGCAGCATACAAAATTCCGCTATTAAAAAATATGGGGGCACAAGAAAAGGTAGCCCCAGGGCCTACTTGTTCTGCCCCTGCTATATAATAAATAAAAATAAATACCCCCTCAAGCAGCTGCTTGCCACAGAGGTCTGACAGGAGCCTGTCAGTTTATATGCCATAATAGAAGGTCTGAGAAGATGGCAGGACCTCAGCAGAAAAACAACATGAACATCCATGCCTTATCCGGTGCTCGAACCCAGGTCCCTTGGAACTTCGTAAAATGCACCTTGTCTTCTGCCATTAAAATCAAACGAATCGTAAAATTCTGACCTAGAAATTTGCTATATCTTGTATTTAGTGTGCCCAGAAGTTCAGTTCATATTTTTTAAATATGTTTTGGTCAGCTATTTCTACAAACGCCGAAACTACCCCTCCCATTCCTTTCAGCCGGTTACGGGCTGTTTCAAAGATGATTGAAAAGATATTGGCAGATTGACTTAAAACTAACATGTTGATTTAAGAGGGTTTTAAAGAGGTGTTAATTGTAGAAAAAAGAAAGTATTATTTTTCATTATGACTTTGGAGGAGTAGGAAGAGATTATACCAAACACGCTACACAAATCATTTAAAATATAGATCAGTCTTCATTGCAGGCAGGGATCTAAAAATGAAAGTTTGGGAGGCAAGGAAATAGAGCTGGAAAATAATAAAATGGAGAGTTCAAAAGATTGGCTTTCCTTTAGTATAATACTTTTCCTTCCATTTTAGAGGGCTTTTAAGTTTTTTTGCCTCTATTATCCTTGTAAGAAAAAAGTTGAGTGATATTGACAGATAAACATGGCGGTACATAAGCAGTAATTAGGTGACACCTATGGGGGCAATGAGCTTTCAGAAAAATGGAAGCAAATGATTTAATGGTCTCGTAGTGTCAAAGGCGTCAACGCACTTGAGGCCGTACAGAACATTTTTAGGGACTACAAATTCTCGACTTTCAGCAGTATCGTTGACAGAGTAAGTATAACCTAGTTTTAAACAAGATGGTCTTAAATTACTTTTAAAATGATATAACTTGATCTAAATTTATCATCAATAGAGAAAAGAGCGGCAGAGTCTGACTTCGCTACGGAAGACAATACACCTAGCGTAGGCCTTCTGATGTATGCGAGATTGACATAAAATGTAGAATTCACGTGTCACAATTTTTTTTCTCGAACATTGCGTTTTTTGACTCAAAAATATTCTATTGCTGTCGAGCCAAGATTCTTATACACCAAGATAGCAGTTTCATAATTCATTATAAGCGCAAATTTATATAAATTTCCGATCAAGTAGCTGCTTGCTACAGAGGACAAAGGAGATTTTCCGTTGAATAAGTCTTCAAGATCTCATCAGACAGTCAAACATCTATGCCTAATTGACAATGCTGATGAGACATAAACTGATTCATTAATAATTCGTGCACTTGTATTAGTTTGAAAGTTTAGTTTTTGGACAGTAATTTCAGTATAGAAGTTTTAATGCTCTGGAATGTGAACCGTAATCTGCAGTTCCCAGGTTCGAGCCCCGCCTGGTCAACCATTGAGGTTCGTCTCTGCAAAACTCCCCCCCCCCCTCGGTCAGTAGAGGACACCGATGGCCTCTATGCATGTTAAATAACACGCTGGATGGCCCTGAAGGGAAGAGGGGCGAGGGTGGCTCAGTCGGTAGCGCGCCAGGCTCGTAATCTGTAGTTCCGAGGATCGAGTCCCAGCTGGGTCAGCGTCGAGATTTATCTCCACCCTGCCCATGGTCAGTAGGGGACACCGATGGGCTTGGAAAGGCCGCCGTCCGTCGGATGGGACGTTAAACCGTGCAACCGTATATGGGAGAGAGCCATACCCTGTGCACATTAAAGAACACGCTGGATGGCCTTGACGGGAGGCTACCATCTGTCTCCCAACAGCTGTTCCAGTGGGTCTCCTCCCCCAACCTCTGAGCCCTCGGGGTCATTGTGTGCAGAAAAGTGCCGCTCACAGATAAAACAACACAACCCAACTTATCCAAAATAAAAAAATAAATACCCCCTCAAGCAGCTGCTTGCCACAGAGGTCTGACAGGAGCCTGTCAGTTTATATGCCAGAGTAGAAGGTCTGTGAGGATGGCAGGACCTCGGCAGAAAAACAACACGAACATCCATGCTTTACCCGGGGCTCGAACCCAGGTCCCTTAGATCAGTAGCCAAGTGCACTAACCCCTCGGCCATTGTGGATCCTTTGGAAATCGAAACACCACAACGTAAAGCTCATCAGAATAATTCCACCGACAATTTGAAATGCAACACTCTCTTCTCATCTTCCAGAAAGAAATCGATAGTATACAGTGAACACAATTCAGCAGACAAAGTGATTTCGCAAACGCCACACAAATAAGCATTCATTGTTGCTTTGTGTCGACTAGGTCGAGTGAAACAAGAGGCAGATGCCAGATCCTGGCAGGATCGGTTAGTATGAACATGTCACGATTATTGCGAAACGTTAATAACGCTTAATTTTGTTTAAAATTTTATAGTTGTATTTAATTTGTTTTAGATAATATCCCAGGAGCTACCGTTAAGAAAATTATTTATAATAATAGAGGAGATTGAAGCATCGAGATTTGAGCATACTTACCTGGCTTTGGGGATGCCTTGATCAGCGAGGCGGCTGGAGATTTTTTTTTTAGCGGATGTTTTACGGTAAAGAGCGGTAGCTAACAGTTCAAGTGGATATCAAGTCTATACCAGTTAGTAAGTGTTAATTTTTCTTACCACCAGGCGTCTTTCGACATATCAACCCATTTGCTTGAAGCGATTCCTGTTTTCCTCACGAGATGGCGCATGTGCAGAAAATTGCTTTCAACACCATCAAGGTGCATCATCCTGGTACGGAGTCTCTAGTGGCGCTGGAAGCCCTCTGGCAACTTGGAGGGGAACGCGACAGTATTGAGTATGCGCAGGCAGTGAACAATTCGACCTCAGGATCGTTTTCAAGAGTAATATCCTTGTGCAACGCGCAGTTAAGAATCCCATCAAGGTGGGCGATAAGATCATAACTTGCGAGCCCTTAAACGACCAAAACATTAAAGTGTATGTGAGAAAACTACCGCCGTCGATGACCGACGAGATTATTCTCAGCACCTTTGGCCGATTCGGGAAGATCTCTGAAATCGCCGCAGAGACTATGTCGGTCAAATTTACCGACTATCCGATCAAAACGGGAACGCGCATTCTGACTATGCTGCCCAAAGAACAAATTCCCCCGCTGGTCAAAGTAGGGCGGTTTACAGCAGTTGTGTGGCACCCTGGACAAATCCGCTGCTGCAACTTTTGTGGCAAGGAAGGCCACATGCAACAGTTTTGCCCAGAGGTCACATGTGGCATCTGTAGGAACAAAGGGCATGCTACGCATAAATGCCCCGAGAAATGCGAAAACTGCAATTCCAAGAAGCATGAAGGCCCCTGCAACACACGTACCTTTGCGCACGTGACCACCACCTCAGTACCCATTTCAACTGATCAGACCACATCTACCACAAATGCGGCACCCTCTCCCGCTAATAAAGAGGTTGTGGAGACTTCCTCTGATGACGCAAATACACTTCAATCGGTATTCCCTACCATAGAAGAAGCTAATGCCATTCTTGCAGCCAAGAAAGCTTCGGAAAAGGAAAATAGGTCACCAACATCGTCGCCACGCAAACAGGCGAAGGAAAAAAATCATCATCATCATCATCATCCTCAAGCAGCCATGGTCTACGGAGGTCCAACCAGACCGTGCAATTTAGTTCTCCAAGCAAGTCTATCCTGAGCTACATCTACTGCATCTGGCCACTGCACACCAATTCTAACAAGGTCCTGTTTGACATTGTCTGCCCACCGCATCCTAGGTCTCCCCTTCTTTCTGAGGCCTTTAGGCACACTGTTCATAACCCTATTCGCCAATCTATAATTATCCATACGGGCAACATGGCCAAACCAACGGAGTCTCTCTCTGCACAATATGCTGCTTAAAGGAGGTTGCAAACTCCTTTTCCTAATCTCATCATTAGTTACAAAGTTGAACCACCTAATGCCCAAGATACTGCGTAAGCATCTGGAATCAAAAGCATCTAGTTTCCTGTTATCTTGTTTACAAAGTGTCCAAGTTTCACTACCATAACTAACCCTAGAAAGAACCAAACTATTATACAGTCTAATTTTAGTCTTTAGGTGTATACGCCTATTTCTCCACACTCTCCATAGATTCTTAAAAGTCCCAGCAGCAATCCCTATTCGTCTGTTAATCTCATGCCGCACATCACCATTATCTGCTACACAGCTCCCAAGATAATTAAACTGTGACACCTGCTCAAGACTGCAACCATTCAGATTAACTGAATCACAGCCTGCCTGACCAATTTTCATCACTTTAGTTTTCTCTCTGTTTATAACCAAACCTACTCTACTACCAGTCTCATCAACGGCTCGAATGAAAGAGTTCATCTCATCAACATCATTTGCCAGAAGGGCTAAATCATCAGCATAATCTAAATCAGAAATTTTCCTATCTCCAGCCCATTTAAGGCCAAAATCTTTCCCTTGAAGTGAATTTCGCATAACATAATCAATAACCAAGCTAAAGAGAAAAGGAGACAAAATGCACCCTTGTCGAACACCAGAAGTAATGCTAAACCAATTGCTACAAGCCTTACCAACTCTCACACACGACTCAGTGTTATTATAGAGAGCTTTCATAATGTTAACTAACTTGTCTGGTATACCATATGATCTCACAATCAACCACAAATTATGACGATCAACAGAGTCGAAAGCCTTTTTGAAATCAACAAAGCTAGCAACCAAAGGTTTCTGAAACTCTAAACATTTCTCAAGAATCTGCCTAAGTGAAAATATCTGATCTACACATCCCCTACCACTTCTGAATCCACATTGCTCATCACGCAATTGCCTGTCAACCAGATTCTTAATTCTATTAAGCACAATCATGGAAAGAACTTTACCTGGAACAGAGAGTAGGCTGATACCCCTATAGTTATCACAAGAACTGCAATCACCTTTTTTGAAAATAGGGATAACAATAGCTCTGGTAAAATCCTTAGGAACCATGCCTTTATCATAAAAGAGATTCAGAATTTCAGTCATCCAAGTGGTAACCGAAACATTCCCAGCTCTAAGCATTTCCGTAGTAATTTCATCTACCCCTGGGGATTTATGAAGTTTAAGTTTAGAAACAGCCAAACTAACTTCAGATTGTGTTATAGGGCCAACATTAATGCCACCAATGCATCTATCATCATTGCAAACAATGGGAGTAGAACTAACTACATTGTTTAGAACATCACTGAAATGCTCAGCCCACCTAGCCATGACAGAATCCTCCCCTTCTATAACCTTACCTTGTTTATCCTTCAATCCTTGTATGCCTGTCCGTTTTCTACCACACAAAACATTAACTATCTGGTACAGCTCTCTGCTGTTGTGCTGTCTAACTGCTTCCTCGGCTTTGTCAGCCAAACCATCAAGCCAAAAATTTTTATCAGCAGCTAACTGATCCTTTACAAGTTTATTAA
This sequence comes from Ryuthela nishihirai, assembly GCA_038380435.1. NCBI lineage: Eukaryota > Metazoa > Arthropoda > Arachnida > Araneae > Heptathelidae > Ryuthela > Ryuthela nishihirai. The sequence continues at coordinate 5,251,250 of JAWZYU010000008.1, forward strand.
GGTCTCTGTAATGCTTCTATTAGGACTAGTAGGGTATTGATTAAGGGCATTCCTGCAGTTCTTTCTTTCCGAAATAAGCTCAAGTGCCTTATCACTCAGATAATTTTGCCTCTTCTGCTCCTTTTTTCCTAAAAGAGTACTGTTAGTGTCCAAAAAAGCCTGTTTAAAATGATCCCATTCTTCCTCAACTTCAGTAGTAAGCAAACCATGACTGTCATAATGACTAAGTAACCTATCATGGTAAGCTTTGGCTATAACTGGATCTTTCAGAGCTTCAGTATTAAAAGTAAATTTTTTAACCCTAGCACAACACTTTTTAAGTTTAAGTTGCAACATACTTTTAACAAGGTAATGGTCAGATCCAATTTCAGCTCCCCTATATGCCCTGGTATTCCTAACAGAACTAGTCCATTTGCTGTTAATTAATATGTAATCAATCATATTCTTATGCAGCCCATCAGGTGAAACCCATGTGTACTTATGTATGTCGCGGTGTTTGTAATAAGTGTTAGTTATTCTGAATCCATTGAGTTTACTTACCTGTAGGAGACGTTGCCCATTGCTATTGCAGCTACCAATACCAAAAGGGCCTATTACTCCTCCCCAAAGGTCAGAGTCAGTACCAACTTTGGCATTGAAGTCACCAAGAACAAGGGTAATATCTCCTTGACAGAATTCAAAATATCCTGAAGTTGTTCATAAAACCTATCCTTCTCATCCTCATCGGCATCCTCAGTGGGGGCATAACAGCAGATAACATTCAAGTCTTTAACGCTTGTCTGAAATTTTGCTGTAAGAAACCTTTCATTAATGCACTCATATCCTAGAAGAGCATCACTAGCGTATCTGCTGAGAAGCAGACCCACGCCTTGGTGATGCTTTTTGTCGTCCCTCCCTGAAAAGAGAAATTTAAGATTATTTTTAAGAATCTGACCTTTATCTGTCCATCTGGTCTCTTGCAAGCCGAGAATATCTAAATTATAACGGTGGAATTCTTGTGTGAGGACATCAAGAGAAAAAGCTCTGTGCAGAGTCCTCACATTCCAACTACCTATGGAGAGAAAATGGTTAGTGGGATGTTTAAAGAAACTATGTTTATTGAGAGAGGGAATGCCGACAATATCAAACAGCCCCCTAATCGCAAACATGGGGCAAAGACCCGTTCCCCCACTACTAAAGGCTGAAGCCATCTACACTGGAAGACTTCCTCCAATGTAGAATTTGACGATGCCAATAGAAGCAAAGAGTTCAGGTGCCTGCGATGACTTCTGCTCAGGATTATCCACCAGCTGATAAACATATCATGTGGATCTATTCACTTGGGGCTGTCAACCCACAAACAAAAAGAAAACACAGCGGAAGATTTTCCCTCCACAGAAGCCCACCAGTGCAGCAAAATCAGGATCCATAATCAAGCTCAGAGCCATATATCTGTCCAGTCCAGTAGGTTTACATGGTCAGCACCAGGACCCTGTGTGGTTGACCACTCCTCAGCAGGGTAGAAAAAAAAGAAAAGTAGCCATAGTTGTCCAGATCAGTAGGCCACACTAATCTGGCAGCCCTCCCCTTCCGTTCACTTCCACAAGAGAGTATCTCTTTTGAAAGTTACTAACGGTCCGCACCACGAGAAGGCGGGGTTGGACATTAGGTGCTAGGCCTGGCCGGTTCTATGCATCATCACAGGGGATTGGTGCATAGCTCTCCTTCCAGTGATTACCTAGCTACCACATTAACCGATAGCTGTGACACAATCTTTACAGCACTGAAGCACGGGCGCGAGATGGACGAAGAAATCAGCTCTATCGACTCATCTAATTCTGAACTCGTGATCGATCTCAGCGCTGATGAAAGAGATTCACCAGCATCTCCACCTCCCTCCCTCTCTCCGGGAATTATAAGTCCCACGATTGTTCCCAATGCCAACAGCACAAAAAAAATCGTCGATAGACCTAGAGACCGCGAAGAAAGAGAAACTAAAAAGACTCAAATTCCGTCGCCCGCTCTCACGAGGCTTAAAACGGGCACGACTTCGGGGAATAAACCCCCCCAACCTTCAACGTCTAGAACAAGCTCTGTTGGAACTGCAAAGGGAGTGAAGAACCCGAAAACGGGCAAATAACTTTTGGAATGTGTAACTACGTCTTTTTGCATTTTTCTCAAATGCCACCCGTCTGTTTCAAAATACAAACCCAAAATGGCGACCCTAAACATAATGACCCTCAACGTGCGGAGTTTCCGCAAACGCAAGAAGCAAGATTGGTTACAGGGTTTTATGATTTTAAATAAAATTGATGTGTGTTTGCTGCAAGAAACCCACTTCGCCTGCTGGGGGGATATCACTGCATATCGGCGTAATTACGATATGCAGTGTTATTTCTCCAACGGTTCGCGGCAAAGCGCAGAAGTGGCGATCATTTTTTCGCAACAATGTAAGCCTGCAAATGTTAAATACGACTGTGACACTGGAGGAAGAATCGTCGCAGTCTCGTGCACTATACACAATTGCAACTTACGATTAGTAAACGTTTATTGCCCAAATAAGGCCACCGACAGAAAATCCTTCTACCGTACGCTGCCCTACTTCATAAACAGTGGACAGGACATGACAATCGTCGCCGGTGATTTCAACTCCGTTGTCGACACAGAGCTTGATAGATTCCCCCTCACACATCGAGGGGACGGCAGTGCTAAGGCATTTGCAACTATCCTGCAAGACTTTGACATCACCGATTGTTGGCGTAAGTGGCATCCGGCAGAATACGGCTATACGTGGCAGAAAATAAATCCACCAGCCAAATCACGAATAGACCGCATCTACATCAGCAAACAGTACGAGACCCGCTGCACAATGTGCGAACACGTCGAAATCAATAACGCAGATAATCAAATTAGTGACCATTTGGTTGTCTTAGGAAAATTGACGCTCTGTGAATCGATTAAAAGAGGGGGAGGCTTGTGGAAAATGAATGCCAGCCTGCTGGATGACATTCAAGTTTCACAGGAGATTAAATTATTTTTAAACACTAGGATAAGCAGTGCGAAGGCTACCGAAGCAGCCTGGTGGGACGAACTCAAAGGGGGGGTGAGGGATATACTTAAATTAGCTGGAAGGCGTTTGGCAGGGAAAAAGCGGAAGCGTCAAACTTTCTTAAGACAGGCTTTAGCAGCCTACACAGCTGGAGAAGCCGATGACAACTATAACCGATTCATCATCGCTGACATTAAAAGAGAACTCAACGAGCAATGTACAGTGAAAGGCTCTGAGACGAGATTAAATCTTGCAAGAGGTAGACTAGCCGAGGCTAACAACCTCAGCAGCCTACTGGCGAAATTTAAACGAAATTCTCACGAAAAGCGTACAATGACGCAATTGGAAGTGGGAGGGAATATTATTTCGGACCAAATTGGCATTAGACAAGAAGTCTATAATTTCTATCTAGATCTTTTCTCACCTGACAGCCTTTCACTCAAAGAAATCGATAAATGGCTAGAAGATACGCCACGGATCGCCAACGAAGTGACGTCTCGGTTAGAGGATGACATCACAGAAAAGGAAATACGGACTGCTGTAAAACAGCAAAACATCAACAAGAGTCCGGGCGAAGACGGCTTTGTAGCAGAGTTCTATAAAAAATTCGTGGACCTGCTATGGAAGCCACTAAGCGATTTCTACAACAACTTGCTGACAAACGAAGTAGCAATTACAGGAATGGAAAATGCTATTGTAACTTTGTTAAAAAAGTCGCCAAATGGTCACAACCTAACGAATTGGCGTCCGATTTCTCTGCTAAACTGTGATTACAAAATCTTGGCCAAAATTGTAACCAACCGTTTTGGAAAAATTCTGTGTGAAATCATTGGCGAATGCCAAGCTTGCAGTGTCCCTGGCAGGCAGATTCAACACAACATTCGGCTTATTCGAGATTGCTTCGAATTTAATTTTTCAAAAAAAACGAAATTCAGTTTTCTGGCAATTGACCAAAACAAAGCTTTTGATCGGGTTTCGCATGACTTCATGCGAAAACTATTGAAAGCTCACAACTTTGGCCCTAGAATTTGCAATTTATTTAATAATATGTATAAAAATGTAACAAGCCAAGTTTTGGTTAACGGGCACCTTACACAACGCTTCTCCGTTGCGAGGGGTGTTCGACAAGGCTGTCCGTTTTCCCCTCTGCTATTTGTACTCTCTCTGGAGACATTGCTTAGGAAAATCCAAGCGGACCCAAAATTTAAAGGTGTCATAGTACCTGGACATCGTACGCAGCTGAAATACGTTGCGTACGCCGATGATGTCACGTTTACCTTTTCGGATGAAGCTTCAATAGCTAATTTTTACGATCTTTTTAAAAAATACTCAGATTGCAGTGGGGCTCTAATTAATAGAGACAAAACCAAAATTATGGCTTGGGGCAAGTGGGGTCCTTCGGTGTGGAATCACGTCAAATCCGCCTCAGAGTCCTTAAGACTCCTAGGTGTGCATATCAATTGGGAGGGATGCGATCCAAGCACATGGAAATTGGCCATAGCCAAAGCAGAGAAAACATGCGAACTTTGGGGGGATAGAGGCCTTTCGATCTCTAAAAGGGCCGAAATTTTTAACGCGTTGATAATCCCAATTTTCACTTTTCTTGGAACTGTGTATACCCCCCCTTCTACGGTATACACGAAAATCACAAGAATCGCTGCTGGGTTTATCTGGGGATTCCAACACGAGCCTCTTAGTAGAGGAATCCTCTATCAGCCGGTTGGGGCCGGCGGGCTCGATCTAAAGCATGTTAAAACTTGGATTCGCACCCTACAGTATGTTGACGTTATTCAAACGCTGAATATCCCATCCCACCCTGCGAGTGCATTTCTCTCATATTTTCTCGGCCCAGCCGCACGGAAATATGTTGAGATATGTACTTATAAGGGCCCGGAATGTAATACTGTAAATAGAAATTATGTATTTTTGTCGGACGTCAATACCATATTAGAAAATAAATATGTGTTAAATCATGATAAAAAATGTGACAAGAAATTGGTGTACTCTGCTTTGCTTCCGGTGGAAATACCGCAAATTGTGAACAAAAGACCGGATATTGAATGGAAGATTGCTTGGTCGAACTTGCAAATCAAACACGTGGAGGCCCATAAACAAGATTTCCTTTGGAAACTCGCTCACGACATCCTTTTCACACGAGATAAGGCGTGGGCAAGGGGAACGTCAAGATCTGACAGATGTGCCTTTTGCGCGTGTATCGAAACCACGAAACGTTTATTCTATGACTGCAAATTCGCGCAAGAATTATGGCTAAAATTTCAAACGTGGTCAGGATTGCCAGCAATGTCAGCGGACACTGTATTATTCCATCATCCGATGGCAATCAGCAAACAAAAAAAATATGTTATGGATATCTGCCTGACCGAGATTAAACACCAACTCTGGAGGGCCAGGCAAAGGAAATTTTGGAGAAGCACAACAGAGACCACAGAAAAATTGCTATGGAAAACAAAATGTGAAATTCGCGATCGATTGCAGCTGGATAAGAAGCGATTAACAGCAAAGCATGCCATGTACTTGTGGCGACCATGGGATAAATTTGTTGGAGTGACTAAGGAAGGAATCTTATTTGTAAAATTTTAGTAATTATGTGGCAATTCCTTAATCATCATAGATTCAATTCATTGTTCAAATCAAAAGTTTAATTCTTAACAGGTTATTTTAAAATTATTGAAACTTATTTTTAACATTTAATGAAAGACTGTTTTTTTTAATCAATACTACCATTAAGGTAAATACTAAAGTAAAATCGAATAAATAATCCTTAAATGTATTTTTCCGAACTATTGCTAAAATTTAACTGTTCAGATACTAATTATTTCAATACAATGTTATATAAAACTAAAATCAGATACAAATGTGTAAATATTCAATGTTAGAATATATTAACCTAGTTGCAATTGTACTTTGTATTTGAATGTATGCAGTGTTTCATTTCCAGCCTTCAGTTCTTTCCCTTCTCCCTTTCTCTTCAACCCCCCCCCCCCCCCTGCCAATTCCTAATCTTTTAAGCTATGGTCAGCACTTACAAGCAGAAGGTCAAATCTCGCCATAGAAAGCCACGTAACCGTAACCTTCTGCCGGACCCATCCTTAGGCTCAGCATTCCTGGGCGAGGCAGGCTGCCAACTGACTTTAGGATATCACCTTTGGCACGCAGAGCCGAGACGAGCGCTGTTGCTGCTACTGACTCCCCCTTCTCACCTTGTCTTTTCCCTTTTCTTTTTTATCCTTCCTCCTTTCTTTCTTCCACTTTCTTTGACTCTGATTCCTTCCTCACACAGGAAATAAATCCTTTTCCTTCAATTTAATTATCATCCGATATCTCATGCTCATCTTTTTTATGGATCTCCGAAATCACCCTACAGTTATTTTTCAAGAATAACTGTGGTCATAAGACCCAGTGTGACTTGAACTGAACGGGGTCCTTGTCCGGGTTTTCGGGAAGGGAAAGGTGGGGGGGGGGGGGGGGCAGGAGCCTTTTTTATTTTATGCGGCCGAAACTTAATTTCCTGCGCAATGGCAGGAACCCGGATTTGGACCCCTCTCCGCTCAAGGGTGTTAAATGTTTTATGTTTTTTCTTTGGTTATGGCGAAAGGTTTGTATTTATCTTTCTCTTGAAGCCCCACACACATCTCAATTGTGATGCTAGGAAGGGGAAAGGACGCCGTCTAATAAGACTTGGGAATATTTCCTAGCAAGCACATCCCATCCCAAACGCGTGTGGGGCAGTGAATGCTGTGTGAAAGAGTGAAAGTTGTTTGAAAGATGTGTGTTTTTGAGGGACAGCTGGCAGAGAACATTATGTTTTGCTGAGGCTGTCTCGCTGATCACATTAAATTAGTTTAACCTTATGCCCGACAGCTGAGTGTCTGAATCTTAGTTCGACGGCACAAGGGATTAAGAAAAACTCAAGTGAAACTGATTTTAGATATAATTTGCTTTCGAGAGTTTTTCCTAATTACAAAGGAGGGGATAGGCTTTCTCATTGCACTTCGAGATTGCTGACCCCCGCCACTTTCGCAAACTGCGATAGATGGAGCGTGTAATTTTTGGTAGTGGGGACTGCGTTCGCGCGGACCCTATATTTCAAACGAAAAACAGTCTTGTGCCCATTGTGTGCAAAAGCATCTTTCAAAGGTAAAGTTCTTTATTGATTATTAAACGATATAGTCATCCTCTATATATCATCTTAGGTATAAGAATTTAATGGACTTTCTACTCATTAATATGCAAAATCGAGGTTTCACTATAACCTCGTTTTCCTTTTCATAACAAATATGCATATATGAAAATTTAATTGCTTTTATAATCAATATTGATTATTTGATTATAAAAAGATATAGTTTACTGACGGATTTTGGACGATGGTGAGGGAGGTTAAATTTTTATCTAATACCTAAAGTGCTGGCCCCGTGCACTTTAAAAAAAAAAATCTTCATCCACACTATGAAATGGGAAAAGACTGCATATTCATGGCGGTATTATGCCTGGAGGTGTATCATTTAGGGACTATGGAAGATTTTGTAGGCCAGAAATGACATTTTTAACTTTACTAAATGGATTATTTAACAATGGCTGTCATTTTTAGTTTTTTCCTTTTTGATTTGATCTGTGAGACAGCTGGTGTTAGGGGTTTTTCTACCTAGAAAAGAAAATGGGAATAAATAGACCCCTCTTATAACCGCCACTTACATAAAACCATAATGCTGGCTGCATTATCTCCATGTTTAGCATGATCACGGATTATGACGCATATTAATCTCCATTTCTTGCTTCAAGTTTCACACGTGCACAAGAGATTTTCCATTTCATATAATCTGTTGACAATATCATTCGTTGTGTTAAATCTGCTTTTCGTGCTTTTTCCCGAATTTTGTACCTGAGGGGGGGAGATTAAAACTCTCTTCCTTTTAGCGTTTGAAACAAATCAGGAAAAAAAACTGTTCTTATAAATACTCCGAAGCTGAATTCATTACTTAAAACTGAAACGTAGATTTCTAATGAGATCAATTGTAGGAAAACTTATCAAAAGACAGAAAACTATTTTATTTAAAAAAAAAATATACATTTTTAATGAGCACGAGATGTCATTATATCTCTTCTATACCTCCAGTCTTGATTTCAGCAAACGTGCCGAGATCCATTCGGTCTATTAATGCAATATTTAATTTAACGGAAATTGGGATTAACCTAAATTCGATCTCGAAATATTGATAAACTGTTTGGAAATTAAAAAAATTGAAGTTTTACTTTCTATATATAATAGCTACGCTTCAATGCTTCCAAAGAAATTATCAAAGAAACGAAACGCCATCCAACAGAGGAGAGAGCGCCCCCTATATTGGACAGTATCGCATCACTTTGCGTTTGCTCAGTAACACGAAAGTCTCGAACGTAACGCAAACTGCGATACGTCACCGTTCGTCGCACACCATGCTTTCAAAGAGAAGGCAACCATCCACTAAAGCAGCGTAAAGCGAGCAGAAAAAAAAGGGACATAACAGTTTGTCAATAGCAGGAAACCATTCGCCCATTTACAATAAAGAAGGTGGAAAGCTCTTTCGTAAAAAGCGTAACACATCCACTCTCTCAGAAGGAACAAAATTGGCAGAGAAGCGGAAAGTTACGTCAACCCGATAGAGGACGCTCTTCGCATCTCCACCGTCTCGGCAGGAATAGCAAACGAGCGAGCTGTCAATCACAAGTTTTTAAATTATGCTCTACCCGAAAATCCTAAGAATTATCTTTTTTGTATATCCCTAAAAAAACTGGCTGGAACATTATGCGTTTTGTGCATTTTTTTATTAGGAATAAAACAAAGGAAACAACGATAGTAATTTTGCGTTTTCACTTTGGAATTTAATTTGTGACTAGTTCATAAGGAGCGCCATCTATTGACGAAACAGACACGGCAAACGAACGTCTGCAGCCATACATAAGTCAAGGAAAGTCTACGGAGAAGGCCAGCTTCGCTTAAGTGGCGCCGTTCTGTGGAATTTTGCCGAAGCTAAAAGTGGCGAAATTGGTGTGCAGACAAGAAAAACTAAGGGGCGAACTGCGCATGCACAGTGCAATTATTTTAGCCCGCTACAGCCATGTTTTCTCTTGATGTATTTAACGTGATTTAATTAGTGTTTCAACCTGTCTAACACTCGTGGCTATTTGCACACAGTGATAGCTGACCCTAAAGTTATTGAATGAGTATTTTATCCCCTTCAGAAATGCATTTTACGATAGCTGCATAAAGCCTTTGTATGTTTATTTTGAGTAATTTTGCAGAATTTTAAAAATTAATATGTAAAGTGATACATTTAATCATCTTACGAATATGTAAATCAATGCATGTTGCAGTTTTGTGTTCCCTGGAACATATCAATGTATATATAGGTATCTGCACTTTGCTCAAAATAGTGTAATTCTTTTTTTATGGTTGATACAGGGAGTGGCTGCTGCCATCTGTTGAACGTTTATACAAGTAAAAAAAGTCGATATGATGTTTATTGATAATATCTATACTTGTTTAAAATATAATTATATAAAACATGTTATCGTGCATTGACACATAAATCTCAATTTATTATAATATATTAAATACAGTAGGGTGTTCAAAATATTCAAATTTTCTTTCTCAGCATAACCTTCCTCGGTAGTGGAAAAATAACGCAAGAATTCGCTCCTCTCCCTGGCTAGGTGGTTTCGCTGCATTGCATGGTAGACATCATTCTTGACCGAAATCCTGCAAATATCATGAAACCGAAATCACAGAAAATACTTAACCGAAATCACAGAAATATTGAGGTTACCGTTCACAGCAAACTGGAGCGTGTGCAGTAACTGTACACGCTCCAGTTTGCTGTGAACGGTAACTGGAGCGTGTACAGTTGCTGTACACGCTCCAGATATTTTTTCTGAATTCTGTAATCAACCATAGGGTTCGGATACTTTTTTTTTGACACGAAGGTTGCGAGATCGCTAATTTCTAAACCTGGATCGTGTGGGCCAACTCACAGAAATTTTGAGCATGTGCAGTCACCTCTCACAGCAAACTGGAGCGTGTGCAGTTACTGCATACGCTCCAGTTTGCTGTACACGCTCCAGATATTTTTTCTGAATTCTTTAATCAACCATAGTGTTCGGATATTTTTTTTGGAACGACTGTAGCATTCTCAAACTATTCAAAATGAAATCTTTTCAGCTTCCTACGGCGAAGACAGCCGAAAAGATTTTAATATCTTAGTTAATGATTCCGAGCTAGATGACAGATGGCGCTACAGAAATCAGGACGAATACGGCCACGTTGGTGGGGGCAACCCAACCCACCAATCAAATCTCGCATTGAGATGCGGACAAACGTTACTAAGAAAAATGCTGCATCGAAGGGAATAACTCCAACTGTTATTTATGGAAGTGATTATCTGGCAACTGTTGCAAACTTGACGCTCTGGAAAATCAATTAAACTGTAGTGGGGGGGGGGGGCGTTGTGGAAAATGAACGTCAGTCTTTTGGAGGACGTCCAGATTTTACAAGATGGCGAACTATTTTTGAACAGTAGGATAGAGAGTGCGGGAAGCCGCAAACGCACTTTGGAATCGCCAATTAAATCAATATAAACAATAAAACCTCTCTTAATTAATATTCTACCTTAAATTTATTAAGTTTTTGATTCTTAGCACTCAGAAGGAAAGTTCAAGAACTCAAAGCTAAAGAACTTCGGGAATTATTTAGTTTTCGATGTGTTCAACTGCGAAGTAGAGCTACATTGCAACATCAGATTTGGGTTACCCCTGAGCGGCACTTTTTTGCACACCATGGGCTAAATGGCCAGGTCACAAGGACCCCCAAGGGCTCAGAGAAAGTTGGGGGAGGGGACCCACTGGAACAGCTGTTAGGAGACAGATGGTAGCCTCCCGTCAAGGCCATTCAACGTGTTCTTTAACGTGTACAGGGTATGGCTCTCTCCCACACATGGGGCCATGGCTTTACATCCCATCCGACGGACGGCGGCCTTTCCAAGCCCATCGGTGTCCCCCACTGACCGTGGTCGGGGCGGGAAGTTTTGCGGAGATAAATCTCAACGCTGTTCCAGTTCGGACTCGGAATTGGGAACTGCAGATTACGAGCCTGGCGCGCTACCGACTGAGCCACCCCCGTCCCTTGTAGTTAGAGCAGAACCAGACTAAACCTCAAGAATAAGAAATGCATTTCAAGTTTTAATGTGCAGCAGATCAAAGATCATAGAGTGCTTAATCGAAGCTAACCTCAGTAGCCAAGTGAAGGAGATGTGTGAATAAATGGAAGAACCGTAATATGAGTTGAAAAGAGTGGGGGGGGGGGGGGGGGAGAGTGGGAAGGGGAGAAGTAAGTGTACAAGTGGCGCCATCTGGCTTCGACCGACCCCTTTCTTAATCCTGATTATCAAGTAGAGATTTTGATCGTTTGAATTTGTGTGAGGGCAGTTCTGAATTCGTATCAGTTAAAAAAAAGTAAGTAGTTAAAAAAAATTATTTAAATCAGAATAATATAAATGCGTAGATATATTTCGACTTCCGGGCCGAGCAGTCACTCATTTGACGATAATGTCCGAAACGTTCTATCGGATGTAAAATGTTTCCCACAAACAATAGTTTTATTAGATATTTTACTGATCCAAAAAGTTGGGGTTGGCTCAGTCGGTAGCGCACCAGGCTTGTAATCTGCAGTTCCCAGGTTCGAGTCCCAGCTCATTAAGCATTCAGAATTATCTCCGCAAGACTCCCCGCCCTGCCCACGGTCAGTAGAGGACACCGATGGGCTTGGAAAGGCCGCCGTCCGTCAGATGGGACGTTAAGCCGTGGCCCCGTGTGCGGGAGAGCCATACTCTGTGCACGTTAAAAACACGCTAGATGGCGTTGACGGGAGGCTACCATCTGTCTCCCAACAGCTGTTCCAGTGGGTCTCCTCCCCCAACCTTCTCTGAGCCCTCGGGGTCATTGCGACCTGGCCATTTAGCCCATTGTATGCAGAAAAGTTCCGCTGACAGATAAAACAACACAACCCAACTTATCCAAAATAAAAAAATACTAATGCTCTAGAATGTGAACCGTAATCTGCAATTCCCAGGTTCGAGCCCCGCCTGGTCAACAATTGAGGTTCGTCTCTGCAAAACTCCCCCCCCCCCTCGGTCAGTAGAGGACACCGATGGCCTCTATGCATGTTAAATAACACGCTGGATGGCCCTGAAGGGAAGAGGGGCGAGGGTGGCTCAGTCGGTAGCGCGCCAGGCTCGTAATCTGTAGTTCCGAGGATCGAGTCCCAGCTGGGTCAGCGTCGAGATTTATCTCCACCCTGCCCATGGTCAGTAGGGGACACCGATGGGCTTGGAAAGGCCGCCGTCCGTCGGATGGGACGTTAAACCGTGCAACCGTATATGGGAGAGAGCCATACCCTGTGCACGTTAAAGAACACGCTGGATGGCCTTGACGGGAGGCTACCATCTGTCTCCCAACAGCTGTTCCAGTGGGTCTCCTCCCCCAACCTCTGAGCCCTTGGGGTCATTGTGTGCAGAAAAGTGCCGCTCACAGATAAAACAACACAACCCAACTTATCCAAAATAAAAAAATACCCCCTCAAGCAGCTGCTTGCCACAGAGGTCTGACAGGAGCCTGTCAGTTTATATGCCAGAGTAGAAGGTCTGTGAGGATGACAGGACCTCAGCAGAAAAACAACACGAACATCCATGCTTTACCCGGGGGCTCGAACTCAGGTCCCTTAGATCAGTAGCCTCTGCACGTTAAAGAACACGCTGGATGGCCTTGACGGGAGGCTACCATCTGTCTCCCAACAGCTGTTCCAGTGGGTCCCCAACCTTCTCTGAGCCTTCGGGGTCCATGTGACCTGGCCATTTAGCCCATGGTGTGCAAAAAAGTGCCGCTCAGAGGTAAAACAACCCAACCCTTTCAAAAGAGATATTCTCTTGTGGAAGTGAACGGAAGTGCAAGGCTGCCAGATCAGTGTGGCCTACTGATCTGGACAACTACGACTACTTTTTTTTTTCTAACCCGGATGAGAAGTGGTCAACCATACAGAGTCCTTGCTGACCATATATATGTGAGTGCTGACCATATATATCAACCTTAATGGAATAATGGCTCTGAGCTTGATTATGGATCTTGAATTTGCTGTACTGGTGGGTTTCTGTGGAGGGAAAATCATCTGCTGTGTTTTCTGTTTGTGGATTAACAGCCTCAAGTGAATAGATTCACAGGATACGTTTTATCAGCAAGTGGATAATCCTGATCAGAGGCCATCACATGCACCTGAACTCTTGCTTCTATGGGCATCGTCAAGTCTTACATTGGAGGAAGTCTTCCAGTGAAGGATCTTGAATTTTCTGGATGTGTGTGGATCTTGAATTTACTGTACTGGTGGGTTTCTGTGGAGGGAATAATCATCTGCTGTGTTTTCATCATCAGCCTTTAGTAGTGGGGGAATGGATCTTTGCCCCATTGATTAGTGGCTGTTTGATATTGTCAGCATTCCCCTCTCAATAAATATAATTTCTTTAAAAATCCCACTAACCATTTTCTCTCCATAGGTTGTTGGAATGTGAGGACTCTTCACAGAGATTATACCTTTGATGTCCTCACTCAAGAATTTCAGCATTGTAATTTAGATATTCTTGGCTTGCAACAGACCAGATGGACAGATAAGGTCATTTTCTTAAAAATAATCTTAAATTTCTCTCTTTAGGGAGGGAAGATAAAAGATATCTCCAAGGCATAGATTTGCTTCTCAGCACACGCTAGTGATGCTCATCTACACACACCGGCCACTGAATTAGAAACCTTTATGCAAATGCATGTAAACGTCACTTGCACAGTGTATATGCACAATAGGTGGTCATTCATGTGCATCACCACGTGATCTAGGCAACTATTTAAGACTGCTGCTCGTCTGTAATGTTGATCACAATGGGAAAAACGAATCTTTCAGGGTTCGATAAAGAGCTTGTTGTGGGTGCCCGTCTGGCTGGAGCGACAATTTTAAAAACAGCAGAGCTGATGATTTCTCAAAAGGTGAGATATCTCGGTTTTTTAATCAGTGGAAAAATTTCCCACATTGCTTGTCTAAGAGGCGTAAGTGTGGCGCAATGACAATCTGTCAGGAACAAGATGGCTGTTGTCTAAGAAGGCTTGTACGGAGAAACAGGACTTCCTGTGTGCAGCAATTGACCGAAGAATTCAATGAAGGCTCTTCCCAACCCATATCTCAATGAATTATGCGCAGGGAATTGAACTGTATCAGAAGTTGCATGCCTATGCGAAAATTACTGATTTCTGCGAAGAACAGGAAAGTTCATTTACAGTGGTGTCAGGAACACCGTGACTGAACACTGGAAGACTGTAAAAAAGTCATGGTCTGATGAGTCATGGTACACCTGTACCGATGTTAGACAGAGAGTTTGGCACGAGCCCCATAAAGCAATGGACCCAGCTTGCCTTGTAATCACAACTCAAGTTTCTGGAAGCAGTGTCATGGTGTGTGGCATGTTCTGTTGATACCGAACAGGTCCCTTGATATTGCTGAAAGATTGGGTGTCCGCCAAAGATTATCTGAACATTGTTGCCAATCAAGTCCATCCTGCAATGTTGACTTTTTATCCAGCAGGTGACGGCTGTTTCATGGACGACAAAGCTACTGTCCAACGCACAAGATGTGTTCAGCAGTGGTTCAGCGAGCATGACAGAGACTTGCACCACCTTCCCTGGCCACCACAGAGCCCAGATCTGAACCCCATTGAGAATGTATGGGAAATGTTAGAAAAACAAATCTGGGAGCAAAATCCTCTTCCATCAAATCTGAGCCAGTTAATGGACTGTCGGGTGAATGCCTGGCATACTGTAGATGTAAAGGCACTCCAACACCTTGTGGAATCTATTCCAAACCGCATATGTGCTGTAATTCGGACGATAGGAGGTCCAACTCAGTACTAAATAAGAGTTTCTAATTCAGTGACCAGTATGTGTAGGATATGAGTGCATTATTGAAAGGTTTCTTACAGCTAAATTTCAGACAAGCATTATAGAGAATGTTATATGCTACTATTCCCCCACTGAGGATGTCGATGAGGATAAGGATAGGTTTTACAGACATAAGGATAGGTTTTTTCAGCATATTTTGAATTCTGTCAAGAAAGGAGATATTATCCTTGTTCTAGGTGACTTCATGCCATAGTTGGCACTGACTCTGAGGAGGGACCCCTGGGGAGGGGTAATAAGCCCTTTTGATATTGGTAGCTGAAATGGCAATGGTCAACGTCTCCTACAGATAAGTAAACTTAATGGTTTTAGAATAATTAGCACTTATTACAAACACTGCGACACACATAAGTACACTTGGGTTTCACCAGATGGGCTACATAAGAATATGACATTATATATCAATTAACAGTAAATGGACTAATTCTGTTAGGAATACCAGGTCATATAGGGGAGATGAAATTGGATCTGATGCTTACCTTGTTAAGTGTCTTGCAACTTAAGAAGTGTTGTGCTAAGGTTAAAAAATTTACCTTTAATACTGAAGCTCTGAAAGACGCAGTTATAGCTAAAGCTTACCATGATAGATTACTTAGCTATTATAACAGTCATAGTTTGCTTATTACTTGAGTTGAAGAAGAATGGGACCATTTTAATAGGCTTTTTTGGAAAGTAACAGTACTCTTTTAGGAAAAAAGGAGAAGAGGAGGCAGAATTATCTGAGTGATAAGGCACTTGAGCTTATTTCAGAAAGAAAGAACTGCAGGAATGTCCTTAATCAATACCCTACTAGTCGTAATAGAAAGCATTACAGAGAACTTAATAAACGTGTAAAAGATCAGTTAGCTGCTGATAACAATCTTTGGCTTGATGGTTTGGCGGACAAAGCCGAGGAAGCAGTTAGACAGCACAACAGCAGAGAGCTGTACCAGATAGTTAATGTTTTGTGTGGTAGAAAACGGACAGGCGTACAAGAATTGAAGGATAAACAAGGTAAGGTTATAGAAGGGGAGGATTCTGTCATGGCTAGGTGGGCTGAGCATTTCAGTGATATTCTAAACAATGTATTTTGTTCTACTCCCATTGTTTGCAATGATGATAGATGCATTGGTGGCTTTAATGTTGGCCCTATAACACAATCTGAAGTTAGTTTGGCTATTTCTAAACTTAAATTTCATAAATCCCCAGGGATAGATGAAATTACTACGGAAATGCTTAGAGCTGGAAATGTTTCGGTTACCACTTGGATGACTGAAATTTTAAATATCTTTTATGATAAAGGCATGGTTCCTAAGGATTTTATCAGAGCTATTGTTATCTCTATTTTCAAAAATGGAGATCGCAGTTCTTGTGATAACTATAGGGCTATCAGCTTACTCTCTGTTGCAGGTAAAGTTCTTTCCATGTTTGTGCTTAAAAGAATTAAGAATCTGGTTGATTGACAAAGCCGAGGAAGCAGTTAGACAGCACAACAGCAGAGAGCTGTACCAGATAGTAAATGTTTTGTGTGGTAGAAAATGGACAAGTATACAGGGATTGAAGGATAAACAAGGTTATAGAAGATGAGGATTCTGTCATGGCTAGGTGAGCTGAGCATTTCAGTGATGTTCTAAACAATGTGATTAGTTCTACTCCCATTGTTTGTAATGATGATAGATGCATTACTGGCTTTAATGTTGGCCCTATAACACATTCTGAAGTTATTTTAGCTGTTTCTAAATTTAAACTACATAAAACCCCAGGAGTAGATGAAATTACTACTGAAATGCATAGAGCTGGGAATGTTTTGGTTACCACATGAATGACCGAAATTTTGAATATGTTTTATGATAAAGGCATGGTTCCTAAGGATTTTACTAGAGCTATTATCCCTATTTAAAAAAGGTGATCGCAATTGTTGGGATAACTGAAAGGGTATCAGTCTATTTTCTGTTCCAGGTAAAGTTCTTTGCACGATTGTGCTCAACAGAATTAAGAATCTGGTTGATGGACAATTGCGTGATGAGCAGTGTGGATTAAGAAATGGTAGGGGGGGGGGGGTGTAGATCAGATTTTTTCACAGGCAGATTCTTGAGAAATGTTTAGAGTTTCAGAAACCTTTGGTTACTAGCTTTGTTGATTTCAAAAAGTCTTTTCACTCTGTTGAGCATCATAATTTGTGGTTGATTGTGAGATCATATGGTATACCAGACTAGTTAGTTAACATAATGAAAGCTCTCTATAATAACACTGAGTCGTGTGTGAGAGTTGGTAAGGCTTGTAACAATTAGTTTAGCATTGCATCTTGTGTTCGACAAGGGTGCATTTCGTCTCCTTTTCTCTCTTTAGTTTGGTTATTTATTATGCTATGCGAAATTCACTACAAGGGAAAGATTTTGGCATTAAATGGTGTGGAGATATGAAACTTTCTGATTTAGATTATGCTGCTGATTTAGCCCTTTTCTCAATTGATGTTGATGAGATGAACTCTTTCATTCGAATTGTTGATAAGATATAATAGAGTAGGTTTGGTGATAAACAGAGAGAAAACTAAAGTGATGAAAATTGGTCAGGCAGACTGTGATTCAATTAATCTGAATAGTTCCACTCTTGAGGAAGTGTCTCAGTTTAATTTTATTGGGAACTATGTAACCGATATTGATGATGTGTGGCTTCAGATTAATAGTCGAATAGGGATTGTAGCAGAGTCTTTTATGAATCTATGGAGAGTTTGGAGAAATAAGCGTATACACCTAATTAGACTATAATAGTTTGGTTCTTTCTAGAGTTATGAGTTAGACCCTTTATAAACAAATAACAGGAAACTTGATGCTTTTGATACTAGATGCTTGTGCAGTATCTTGGGCATTTGGTGGTTCAGCTTTGTAAGTAATGATGTGATTAGGCAAAGAAGTCGGCAACCTCATTTGAGCAGCATATTGTGATGAGAGACTCCGTTGGTTTGATCATGTTGCCCATATGGATAATTGTAGATTAGCGAATAGGGTTATGAACAGTGTGCCTAAAGGCTTCAGAAAGGGGGAGACCTAAGATGCGGTGGGCAGACAATGTCAAACAGGACCTTATTAGAATTGGTGTGCAGTGGCCAAATGCAGCAGATGTTATCTCAGGACAAATATGCTTGAGAAACTAAATTGCATGATCTGGTTGAACCTCCGTTGCACATGGCTGCTTGAAGATAATGATGAATTGCTTAAGGGAACTGAAGATAAAGAATTCATAAAACTTCAACTTCCCTCTTTTTTTTGAAAGATATATAGCAATTAGTCTTGCTTACTCTTATATCAGATACCATATTCCAACGCAGCTTAAAAAAAGTTATAATGACGAAATTGCAAAATTTTATTTCTAATTAAAATTAAGGATTTGTTCTTTGAAATTAAATAAATTATGGTATATTATGGATATCAACACAACATGTATTATGTTTTATAAAGCCATAATTTTATGCCATAACGATACATGGTACAAGCAACTTAACAAGTAGGAAAATAGAACATATTCAATCCTCAACAGCTAGAAATATTATACCAATTAAAGACCCTACACATCAAATTACCGACCAAAATAGATTTATTTTCTTGGATGTTTTACCTTATCAGAACTCATATAAATATATGCAATTTTTTGAGCACACATAAAAATCTAACATGGTTAAAGAAATCTGACATGATTTAAAGAAAAAAAGTTTTCAACTACCGAATTTTACAAATAACTATGGAAAGTGCCCAAGTGACTACAAAATTCAATACAATTTTAATCTCTTACCAAGGGAAATGCTAGCCGTAAGTTCTTTTAGGGAATTAAGACGCGAATTAAATAGTTTATATGTAAATTAGCAAATTAATATTAACACCTACTAGCAAATTATGTAGTGCTGAATATGAATATAAAAACCCAACTTCATTTTGATATATTCGAAATGAAAAAAAAAAAGTAAAAATTTTAGTAAAGAGAGCAAATTATTTAATGTTGAAATTTTCAAATGAAATAGTGCAACAACATGTAACTGTATTAAGATTAGCGGATGAATACAGAACGAAGGTGTGAAATACTATTTTGTCAATGTATTATCCTCTCCTGCAGATAAGCTGTTAGCTTATCTGCACAGGACATTTGTAAACAAAAATAATTTATTTGAAATTGCTTGAATAAATAAATGATTAAAAAACCAATCATTTATTAAAACTTTCAGTGGATTCGTTGTGGTCTTCAGTAGTTAGTGAAGCCTTTTAGTTTCCTGAATGTGAAAAGGCTGCCAGATCTAGCAACGCATTTGTTATATTGCTAACTGGGCTTTTATTGCTTATGTGTCATGCAACTGTTTCAAAATTGGAGCTTATTAAACGCTAATTGTTTTTGATGACAGGGATATGGAACCTATAGCTCCAGCTTGCGAAACAAGTTTGTTCAACCTGCTGAGTGAATATTGAGAATGTTAATATTTTCAGGTGGCTGGAAAATGGCATAAATTTAAAGCATTTAATCTTTATTCTTGTAGAGAAACTAGGAAAGTTTCTGAATTCAATCAGCCAGCTCTTGATACAAGAGGATAACGCCACTGGTGAATCAACAGGAAGGCCTACATATCACTTAGTTGAAGAAATGGTCAGTTCCTCGGTGGTCTAGCGGTTAAGATGCCCGACATGCTTCTAGGAGACCTTGGGTTCGAATCTGTCAAGACAACCAATTTCTTTTCAAGTGTTCCTTGGCTAAAGGGATTTTCCTGTGATAATTTATTTCTGAATAGTTTATATAACGCTGTGAGCGTGAGTAACAAATATTACTATCATCAAAAATGTGGCAGCTTGGGTGCCTAACTCCTGAAAATAGATTAGGCTTTGCAATTTTTTTTTTGATAATTATTTGAAAAATATGCTCTGTTATTACAAAAAATTTTTTACCTTTAAATTAGTATATTTATTAAAGTTCTGGACCATGCATTGGTATTCCACGCCTTGCCCACGGTCAGTAGGGGACACAGATGGGCTTGGAAAGGACGCCGTCCGTCGGATGGGACATTAAGCCGTGGCCCCGTGTGCGGGAGAACCATACCCTGTGCACGTTAAAGAACACGCTGGATGGCTTTGACGGGAGACTACCATCTGTCTCCCAACAGCTGTTCCAGTGGGTCCCCTCCCCCAACCTTCTCTGAGCCTTCGGGGTCCATGTGACCTGGCCATTTAGCCCATGGTGTGCAAAAAAGTGCCGCTCAGAGGTAAAACAACAACAACAACCCATGCATTGGTTTGGTGTGTGAAAAGTGACTTGCATATGCTTGTTTTGTTGAGAAATTAAATTTCTGTAATCAGGCATTTTACTATTCAGCCATGATTTTGAATTTAATATTTCGGCAAAATTAAGAGTGAATTTTATGTATTGCAAAAAAAATTATAAAGAATTAAGCTTGGTTTTTAGTAATGCTTATTAAATTAGCATTAATGTCAGATTTAGTTAACATATAGAATAATTTATGAAAAGAATTGCGGTTTAGAAGAAGATATTTCATTTTCTGATTCCATAGTTAATATTCCAATATGTTGCATAATACATATGTATAATTATTTTTTATTATAGAATCATCAATAACTTCTGTAGCAGTGTGTGCAAGATCAGGTGCTGGTGTTTTACGTGGTGTTAAAGCTGATTTGCATCTCACTGGAGAAATGTCACATCATGAATTACTAGACTGTTATTACTATTACTGTTATTTTGTGTGAGCATAGTAATACAGAAAGGGATTTTTAAATGAATTAGTTAAAGTGTTACAATCAAAATTAAATGGAGTTAGTTTGTTGGCTTCAAAAGCGGATAAAGATCCTGTTATGATTGTATGAAAATAGGGGAGGATTATGCTTGTAAACATCTGAATAAAGCAATTTTATTTTTAATGTAAAAGCTCAAATATGTTGTTCACACCTTTATTATAGTTTAACCCAAATGTAGGAAAAAAATACCACATAAGAAATCTTCAAAGAATATTTAGAACTCTTTGTAAGACTATTAAATGCTAAGTATAGTATCAACATCACCTAAAGCCATCCTGATGGCAGAGTGGTTACCATGCTTGGCTACTGATCACCAACTTGATAAATCATTGACGGGAATCTGGATGCTGTCATAAAACCAACAGTGCGACTCTATGAAATCGTCAATGCGATCCCGTAAAATGTCAAGAGACCTGGGTTCTAGCCCCAGGGAAAGCATGGATGTTTATGTTGTCTTTCTGCTGAGATCTTGCCTTCCTCACATCATGGACTCCCAAAATCAATCGGTGACTTCGACACCTCTTGATTTCTAGCCTGTCACTCTGACTCCTATTTGACCTTGAATGCAACACCGAATCTGAAAACTCCTCTTATTTCCAAGTTCTACACCCTGAAATAGGAGACCTGGAAATTCTCCAATTTCTGGCTCTAGCATTGGTTTATCGAAATTTGACCTTGAAGGATCCATCACATCCAAAATTTGGCATAATGTCTGTGATCTACGACTCAAAATACCCCTAGATACCAATTTTTAGCTCTCTAACACTGGCAGCTTTCTATTTTAACTTGGACCTAAAACAACCCAGTGCATCCGAAATGTGGCATAATTTTTAGCCCCTTAACACTGATAGCTCTTTATTTGACCTTTGACCTTGAAGGACTCGGTACATCCAAAATTTTACATTTCTGAGATGTACAGCTCAGAATGCACCCAGGAATTCCAGAATGCACCCAGGAATTATATTTTAGCTCTCTAGCACTGGTAGATCTAAATTTGCCCTCAAAGGGCCATCCCGAACAGAATTTTCTTAGCATTTCTGAGATCTACAATCCGAAACCCCCAGATACCAATTTGCATGTTTCTACAGGCCGGACTTCCGCATAAGCTAACTAAGCTACACCTTAGAGCTTCACATTTATGAGGGGCCTCAGATAATCAAATTTCAAGTTTACTGTGTCAAGATTTTTTTATATTTAAATTAATCTATTGTGCAAACAATTTTTTATCTCAGCTGTCCGCAGCAGTTATCATTTTATGGGTTCGAGTCCCAGCTGGGTCAGCGTTGAGAGCTATCTCCGCAAAATTTCCCCGCCCTGCACACGGTCAGTAGGGGACACCGATGGGCTTGAAAAGGTCGCCGTCCGTCGGATGGGACGTTAAGCCGTGGCCCCGTGTGCGGGAGAGCCATACCCTGTGCACGTTAAAGAACACGCTGGATGGCCTTGACGGGAGGCTACCATCTGTCTCCCAACAGCTGTTCCAGTGGGTCCCCTCCCCCAACCTTCTCTAAGCCTCTCTAAGCCTTCGGGGTCCTTGTGACCTGGCCATTTAGCCCATTGTGTGCAAAAAAGTGCCGCTGAGAGGTAAACCAACCAACCAGCATTATTATATACCAATGCTACTATAATGTTTTAACCACATCTATTTGGTATTTACGTTTTAATGTTCCGTTCAATATAAAGAATAAATCCATATTTCTACCAGACCAGGATCTAGGAAAATGTAAGGGGAGGGTTCGTTAAGTGACGCAGTTGAGCCGAAAAAAAGACAGGAGACTAAATTTCCTTTGCAGTATAACACGTTTACCGTAGTTTTAAAATCTTTAAATGATTTGTTTAAATGTAGTAAAATGTGCACAAGTTTAATAATGCTTTATCTCCATTATCGTTACTAGCATTCTCAAAGCGGTGATGTTGGGGAGGGGGTACTCCCTCCCCGTCCTAGATCCAGGCCAAATTTCGATTTTGACGCCTCTTAAACTTACAATAGCCTAGGTCTTCAGAAGGTCAAAGTTTGGCCCTGTATTTCTAGCACTCTTAGATCAAGGTTTGACCTCTACGAAGCTCCATTTCACTTTCAATTTGGTCAAATTTCGGATTTTTGTTTCGAGATTTACGACCTGGATTATCTGTATGTGCAAATTTTCAGAACTGTACACTTTCTGTACTTTCTAATAATGTAATGTATGCGCATTTCATTTCTGCTGCAAAATAAAATTAGTACGATCCCCTCCTTTGTAATTAGGAAAAACTCTCGAAAGCAAATTATATCTAAAATCAGTTTCACTTGAGTTTTTCTTAATCCCTTGTGCCGTCGAACTAAGATTCAGACACTCAGCTGTCGGGCATAAGGTTAAACTAATAAAATGTGATCAGCGAGACAGCCTCAGCAAAACATAATGTTCTCTGCCAGCTGTCCCTCAAAAACACACATCTTTCAAACAACTTTCACTCTTTCACACAGCATTCACTGCCCCACAATCCCCTGCCCCACTATCCCCTCCTTTGTAATTAGGAAAAACTCTCGAAAGCAAATTATATCTAAAATCAGTTTCACTTGAGTTTTTCTTAATCCCTTGTGCCGTCGAACTAAGATTCAGACACTCAGCTGTCGGGCATAAGGTTAAACTAATTTAATGTGATCAGCGAGACAGCCTCAGCAAAACAAAATGTTCTCTGCCAGCTGTCCCTCAAAAACACACATCTTTCAAACAACTTTCACTCTTTCACACAGCATTCACTGCCCCACACGCGTTTGGGATGGGATGTGCTTGCTAGGAAATATTCCCAAGTCTTATTAGACGGCGTCCTTCCCCCTTCCTAGCATGCACAATTGAGATGTGTGTGGGGCTTCAAGAGAAGGATAAATACAAACCTTTCGCCATAACCAAAGGAAAAACATAAAACATTTAACACCCTTGAGGGGAGAGGGGTCCAAATCCGGGTTCCTGCCATTGCGCAGGAAATTAAGTTTCGGCCGCATAAAATAAAAAAGGCTCCTGCCCCCCCCCCCCTTTCCCTTCCCGAAAACCCGGACAAGGACCCCGTTCAGTTCAAGTCACACTGGGTCTTATGACCACAGATATTCTTGAAAAATAATTGTAGGGTGATTTCGGAGATCCATAAAAAGATGAGCATGAGATATCGGATGATAATTAAATTGAAGGAAAGGGATTTATTTCCTGTGTGAGGAAGGAATCAGAGTCAAAGAAAGTGGAAGAAAGAAAGGAGGAAGGATAAAAAAGAAAAGGGAAAAGACAAGGTGAGAAGGGGGAGTCAGTAGCAGCAGCCAAAGGTGATATCCTAAGGTCAGTTGGCAGCCTGCCTCGCCCAGGAATGCTGAGCCTAAAGGTGGGTCCGGCTGAAGGTTACGGAACCTGGCTTTCTGTGGCGAGATTTGACCTTCTGCTTGTAAGTGCTGACCATAGCTTAAAAGATTAGGAATTGGGAGGGGGAGGGGTTGAAGAGAAAGGGAGAGGGGAAAGAACTGAAGGCTGGAAATGAAACACTGCATACATTCAAATACAAAATACAATTGCAACTAGGTTAATATATTCTAACATTGAATATTTACACATTTATATCTGATTTTAGTTTTATATAACATTGTATTGAAATAATTAGTATCTGAACAGTTAAATTTTAGCAATAGTTCCGAAAAATACATTTAAGGATTATTTATTCGATTTTACTTTAGTATTTACCTTAATGGTAGTATTGATTAAAAAACAGTGGTTCATTAAATGTTAAAAATAAGTTTCAATAATTTTAAAATAACCTGTTAAGAATTAAACTTTTGATTTGAACAATGAATTGAATCTAATGATGATTAGGGAATTGCCACATAATTACTAGAATTTTACAAATAAGATTCCTCCCTCACTCCAACAAATTTATCCCATGATCGCCACAAGTACTCCCGAACAACCAAATATTTTTCATTTGAAATATATAGGGTCCGCGCGAACGCAGTCCCCACTACCAAAAATTACACGCTCCATCTATCGCAGTTTGCGAAAGTGGCGGGGGTCAGCAATCTCGAAGTGCAATGAGAAAGCCTATCCCCTCCTTTGTAATTAGGAAAAACTCTCGAAAGCAAATTATATCTAAAATCAGTTTCACTTGAGTTTTTCTTAATCCCTTGTGCCGTCGAACTAAGATTCAGACACTCAGCTGTCGGGCATAAGGTTAAACTAATTTAATGTGATCAGCGAGACAGCCTCAGCAAAACATAATGTTCTCTGCCAGCTGTCCCTCAAAAACACACATCTTTCAAACAACTTTCACTCTTTCACACAGCATTCACTGCCCCACACGCGTTTGGGATGGGATGTGCTTGCTAGGAAATATTCCCAAGTCTTATTAGACGGCGTCCTTTCCCCTTCCTAGCATGCACAATTGAGATGCGTGTGGGGCTTCAAGAGAAACATAAATACAAACCTTTCGCCATAACCAAAGAAAAAACATAAAACATTTAACACCCTTGAGGGGAGAGGGGTCCAAATCCGGGTTCCTGCCATTGCGCAGGAAATTAAGTTTCGGCCGCATAAAATAAAAAAGGCTCCTGCCCCCCCCCCCCCCTTTCCCTTCCCGAAAACCCGGACAAGGACCCCGTTCAGTTCAAGTCACACTGGGTCTTATGACCACAGATATTCTTGAAAAATAATTGTAGGGTGATTTCGGAGATCCATAAAAAGATGAGCATGAGATATCGGATGATAATTAAATTGAAGGAAAAGGATTTATTTCCTGTGTGAGGAAGGAATCAGAGTCAAAGAAAGTGGAAGAAAGAAAGGAGGAAGGATAAAAAAAAAAGGGAAAAGACAAGGTGAGAAGGGGGAGTCAGTAGCAGTAACAGCGCTCGTCTCGGCTCTGCGTGCCAAAGGTGATATCCTAAGGTCAGTTGGCAGCCTGCCTCGCCCAGGAATGCTGAGCCTAAGGATGGGTCCGGCTGAAGGTTACGGTTACGTGGCTTTCTATGGCGAGATTTGACCTTCTGCTTGTAAGTGCTGACCATAGCTTAAATGATTAGGAATTGGCAGGGGGGGGGGGGTTGAAGAGAAAGGGAGAAGGGAAAGAACTGAAGGCTGGAAATGAAACACTGCATACATTCAAATACAAAGTACAATTGCAACTAGGTTAATATATTCTAACATTGAATATTTACACATTTATATCTGATTTTAGTTTTATATAACATTGTATTGAAATAATTAGTATCTGAACAGTTAAATTTTAGCAATAGTTCGGAAAAATATATTTAAGGATTATTTATTCGATTTTACTTTAGTTTTTACCTTAATGGTAGTATTGATTAAAAAACAGTCTTTCATTAAATGTTAAAAATAAGTTTCAATAATTTTAAAATAACCTGTTAAGAATTAAACTTTTGATTTGAACAATGAATTGAATCTAATGATGATTAAGGAATTGCCACATAATTACTAAAATTTTACAAATAAGATTCCTTCCTTAGTCACTCCAACAAATTTATCCCATGGTCGCCACAAGTACATGGCATGCTTTGCTGTTAATCTCTTCTTATCTAGCTGCAATCGATCGCGAATTTCACATTTTGTTTTCCATAGCAATTTTTCTGTGGTCTCTGTTGTGCTTCTCCAAAATTTCCTTTGCCTGGCCCTCCAGAGTTGGTGTTTAATCTCGGTCAGGCAGATATCCATAACATATTTTTTTTGTTTGCTGATTGCCAACGGATGATGGAATAATATAGTGTCCGCTGACATTGCTGGCAATCCTGACCACGTTTGAAATTTTAGCCATAATTCTTGCGCGAATTTGCAGTCATAGAATAAATGTTTCGTGGTTTCGATACACGCGCAAAAGGCACATCTGTCAGATCTTGACGTTCCCCTTGCCCACGCCTTATCTCGTGTGAAAAGGATGTCGTGAGCGAGTTTCCAAAGGAAATCTTGTTTATGGGCCTCCACGTGTTTGATTTGCAAGTTCGACCAAGCAATTTTCCATTCAATATCCGGTCTTTTGTTCACAATTTGCGGTATTTCCACCGGAAGCAAAGCAGAGTACACCAATTTCTTGTCGCATTTTTTATCGTGATTTAACATATATTTAGTTTCTAATATGGTATTGACGTCCGACAAAAATACATAATTTCTATTTACAGTATTACATTCCGGGCCCTTATAAGTACATTTCTCAACATATTTCCGTGCGGCTGGGCCGAGAAAATATGAGAGAAATGCACTCGCAGGGTGGGATGGGATATTCAGCGTTTGAATAACGTCAACATACTGTAGGGTGCGAATCCAAGTTTTAACATGCTTTAGATCGAGCCCGCCGGCCCCAACCGGCTGATAGAGGATTCCTCTACTAAGAGGCTCGTGTTGGAATCCCCAGATAAACCCAGCAGCGATTCTTGTGATTTTCGTGTATACCGTAGAAGGGGGGGTATACACAGTTCCAAGAAAAGTGAAAATTGGGATTATCAACGCGTTAAAAATTTCGGCCCTTTTAGAGATCGAAAGGTCTCTATCCCCCCAAAGTTCGCATGTTTTCTCTGCTTTGGCTATGGCCAATTTCCATGTGCTTGGATCGCATCCCTCCCAATTGATATGCACACCTAGGAGTCTTAAGGGCTCTGAGGCGGATTTGACGTGATTCCACACCGAAGGACCCCACTTGCCCCAAGCCATAATTTTGGTTTTGTCTCTATTAATTAGAGCCCCACTGCAATCTGAGTATTTTTTAAAAAGATCGTAAAAATTAGTTATTGAAGCTTCATCCGAAAAGGTAAACGTGACATCATCGGCGTACGCAACGTATTTCAGCTGCGTACGATGTCCAGGTACTATGACACCTTTAAATTTTGGGTCCGCTTGGATTTTCCTAAGCAATGTCTCCAGAGAGAGTACAAATAGCAGAGGGGAAAACGGACAGCCTTGTCGAACACCCCTCGCAACGGAGAAGCGTTGTGTAAGGTGCCCGTTAACCAAAACTTGGCTTGTTACATTTTTATACATATTATTAAATAAATTGCAAATTCTAGGGCCAAAGTTGTGAGCTTTCAATAGTTTTCGCATGAAGTCATGCGAAACCCGATCAAAAGCTTTGTTTTGGTCAATTGCCAGAAAACTGAATTTCGTTTTTTTTGAAAAATTAAATTCGAAGCAATCTCGAATAAGCCGAATGTTGTGTTGAATCTGCCTGCCAGGGACACTGCAAGCTTGGCATTCGCCAATGATTTCACACAGAATTTTTCCAAAACGGTTGGTTACAATTTTGGCCAAGATTTTGTAATCACAGTTTAGCAGAGATATTTATGTATTGCAAAAAAAATTATAAAGAATTAAGCTTGGTTTTTAGTAATGCTTATTAAATTAGCATTAATGTCAGATTTAGTTAACATATAGAATAATTTATGAAAAGAATTGCGGTTTAGAAGAAGATATTTCATTTTCTGATTCCATAGTTAATATTCCAATATGTTGCATAATACATATGTATAATTATTTTTTATTATAGAATCATCAATAACTTCTGTAGCAGTGTGTGCAAGATCAGGTGCTGGTGTTTTACGTGGTGTTAAAGCTGATTTGCATCTCACTGGAGAAATGTCACATCATGAATTACTAGACTGTTATTACTATTACTGTTATTTTGTGTGAGCATAGTAATACAGAAAGGGATTTTTAAATGAATTAGTTAAAGTGTTACAATCAAAATTAAATGGAGTTAGTTTGTTGGCTTCAAAAGCGGATAAAGATCCTGTTATGATTGTATGAAAATAGGGGAGGATTATGCTTGTAAACATCTGGATAAAGCAATTTTATTTTTAATGTAAAAGCTCAAATATGTTGTTCACACCTTTATTATAGTTTAACCCAAATGTAGGAAAAAAATACCACATAAGAAATCTTCAAAGAATATTTTGAACTCTTTGTAAGACTATTAAATGCTAAGTATAGTATCAACATCACCTAAAGCCATCCTGATGGCAGAGTGGTTACCATGCTTGGCTACTGATCACCAACTTGATAAATCATTGACGGGAATCTGGATGCTGTCATAAAACCAACAGTGCGACTCTATGAAATCGTCAATGCGATCCCGTAAAATGTCAAGAGACCTGGGTTCTAGCCCCAGGGAAAGCATGGATGTTTATGTTGTCTTTCTGCTGAGATCTTGCCTTCCTCACATCATGGACTCCCAAAATCAATCGGTGACTTCGACACCTCTTGATTTCTAGCCTGTCACTCTGACTCCTATTTGACCTTGAATGCAACACCGAATCTGAAAACTCCTCTTATTTCCAAGTTCTACACCCTGAAATAGGAGACCTGGAAATTCTCCAATTTCTGGCTCTAGCATTGGTTTATCGAAATTTGACCTTGAAGGATCCATCACATCCAAAATTTGGCATAATGTCTGTGATCTACGACTCAAAATACCCCTAGATACCAATTTTTAGCTCTCTAACACTGGCAGCTTTCTATTTTAACTTGGACCTAAAACAACCCAGTGCATCCGAAATGTGGCATAATTTTTAGCCCCTTAACACTGATAGCTCTTTATTTGACCTTTGACCTTGAAGGACTCGGTACATCCAAAATTTTACATTTCTGAGATGTACAGCTCAGAATGCACCCAGGAATTCCAGAATGCACCCAGGAATTATATTTTAGCTCTCTAGCACTGGTAGATCTAAATTTGCCCTCAAAGGGCCATCCCGAACAGAATTTTCTTAGCATTTCTGAGATCTACAATCCGAAACCCCCAGATACCAATTTGCATGTTTCTACAGGCCGGACTTCCGCATAAGCTAACTAAGCTACACCTTAGAGCTTCACATTTATGAGGGGCCTCAGATAATCAAATTTCAAGTTTACTGTGTCAAGATTTTTTTATATTTAAATTAATCTATTGTGCAAACAATTTTTTATCTCAGCTGTCCGCAGCAGTTATCATTTTATGGGTTCGAGTCCCAGCTGGGTCAGCGTTGAGAGCTATCTCCGCAAAATTTCCCCGCCCTGCACACGGTCAGTAGGGGACACCGATGGGCTTGAAAAGGTCGCCGTCCGTCGGATGGGACGTTAAGCCGTGGCCCCGTGTGCGGGAGAGCCATACCCTGTGCACGTTAAAGAACACGCTGGATGGCCTTGACGGGAGGCTACCATCTGTCTCCCAACAGCTGTTCCAGTGGGTCCCCTCCCCCAACCTTCTCTAAGCCTCTCTAAGCCTTCGGGGTCCTTGTGACCTGGCCATTTAGCCCATTGTGTGCAAAAAAGTGCCGCTGAGAGGTAAACCAACCAACCAGCATTATTATATACCAATGCTACTATAATGTTTTAACCACATCTATTTGGTATTTACGTTTTAATGTTCCGTTCAATATAAAGAATAAATCCATATTTCTACCAGACCAGGATCTAGGAAAATGTAAGGGGAGGGTTCGTTAAGTGACGCAGTTGAGCCGAAAAAAAGACAGGAGACTAAATTTCCTTTGCAGTATAACACGTTTACCGTAGTTTTAAAATCTTTAAATGATTTGTTTAAATGTAGTAAAATGTGCACAAGTTTAATAATGCTTTATCTCCATTATCGTTACTAGCATTCTCAAAGCGGTGATGTTGGGGAGGGGGTACTCCCTCCCCGTCCTAGATCCAGGCCAAATTTCGATTTTGACGCCTCTTAAACTTACAATAGCCTAGGTCTTCAGAAGGTCAAAGTTTGGCCCTGTATTTCTAGCACTCTTAGATCAAGGTTTGACCTCTACGAAGCTCCATTTCACTTTCAATTTGGTCAAATTTCGGATTTTTGTTTCGAGATTTACGACCTGGATTATCTGTATGTGCAAATTTTCAGAACTGTACACTTTCTGTACTTTCTAATAATGTAATGTATGCGCATTTCATTTCTGCTGCAAAATAAAATTAGTACGATCCCCTCCTTTGTAATTAGGAAAAACTCTCGAAAGCAAATTATATCTAAAATCAGTTTCACTTGAGTTTTTCTTAATCCCTTGTGCCGTCGAACTAAGATTCAGACACTCAGCTGTCGGGCATAAGGTTAAACTAATAAAATGTGATCAGCGAGACAGCCTCAGCAAAACATAATGTTCTCTGCCAGCTGTCCCTCAAAAACACACATCTTTCAAACAACTTTCACTCTTTCACACAGCATTCACTGCCCCACAATCCCCTGCCCCACTATCCCCTCCTTTGTAATTAGGAAAAACTCTCGAAAGCAAATTATATCTAAAATCAGTTTCACTTGAGTTTTTCTTAATCCCTTGTGCCGTCGAACTAAGATTCAGACACTCAGCTGTCGGGCATAAGGTTAAACTAATTTAATGTGATCAGCGAGACAGCCTCAGCAAAACAAAATGTTCTCTGCCAGCTGTCCCTCAAAAACACACATCTTTCAAACAACTTTCACTCTTTCACACAGCATTCACTGCCCCACACGCGTTTGGGATGGGATGTGCTTGCTAGGAAATATTCCCAAGTCTTATTAGACGGCGTCCTTCCCCCTTCCTAGCATGCACAATTGAGATGTGTGTGGGGCTTCAAGAGAAAGATAAATACAAACCTTTCGCCATAACCAAAGGAAAAACATAAAACATTTAACACCCTTGAGGGGAGAGGGGTCCAAATCCGGGTTCCTGCCATTGCGCAGGAAATTAAGTTTCGGCCGCATAAAATAAAAAGGCTCCTGCCCCCCCCCCCTTTCCCTTCCCGAAAACCCGGACAAGGACCCCGTTCAGTTCAAGTCACACTGGGTCTTATGACCACAGATATTCTTGAAAAATAATTGTAGGGTGATTTCGGAGATCCATAAAAAGATGAGCATGAGATATCGGATGATAATTAAATTGAAGGAAAAGGATTTATTTCCTGTGTGAGGAAGGAATCAGAGTCAAAGAAAGTGGAAGAAAGAAAGGAGGAAGGATAAAAAAAAAAGGGAAAAGACAAGGTGAGAAGGGGGAGTCAGTAGCAGCAACAGCGCTCGTCTCGGCTCTGCGTGCCAAAGGTGATATCCTAAGGTCAGTTGGCAGCCTGCCTCGCCCAGGAATGCTGAGCCTAAGGATGGGTCCGGCTGAAGGTTACGGTTACGTGGCTTTCTATGGCGAGATTTGACCTTCTGCTTGTAAGTGCTGACCATAGCTTAAAAGATTAGGAATTGGCAGGGGGGGGGGGGGTTGAAGAGAAAGGGAGAAGGGAAAGAACTGAAGGCTGGAAATGAAACACTGCATACATTCAAATACAAAGTACAATTGCAACTAGGTTAATATATTCTAACATTGAATATTTACACATTTATATTTGATTTTAGTTTTATATAACGTTGTATTGAAATAATTAGTATCTGAACAGTTAAATTTTAGCAATAGTTCGGAAAAATATATTTAAGGAGTATTTATTCGATTTTACTTTAGTATTTACCTTAATGGTAGTATTGATTAAAAAACAGTCTTTCATTAAATGTTAAAAATAAGTTTCAATAATTTTAAAATAACCTGTTAAGAATTAAACTTTTGATTTGAACAATGAATTGAATCTAATGATGATTAAGGAATTGCCACATAATTACTAAAATTTTACAAATAAGATTCCCTCCTTAGTCACTCCAACAAATTTATCCCATGGTCGCCACAAGTACATGGCATGCTTTGCTGTTAATCTCTTCTTATCTAGCTGCAATCGATCGCGAATTTCACATTTTGTTTTCCATAGCAATTTTTCTGTGGTCTCTGTTGTGCTTCTCCAAAATTTCCTTTGCCTGGCCCTCCAGAGTTGGTGTTTAATCTCGGTCAGGCAGATATCCATAACATATTTTTTTTGTTTGCTGATTGCCAGCGGATGATGGAATAATACAGTGTCCGCTGACATTGCTGGCAATCCTGACCACGTTTGAAATTTTAGCCATAATTCTTGCGCGAATTTGCAGTCATAGAATAGATGTTTCGTGGTTTCGATACACGCGCAAAAGGCACATCTGTCAGATCTTGACGTTCCCCTTGCCCACGCCTTATCTCGTGTGAAAAGGATGTCGTGAGCGAGTTTCCAAAGGAAATCTTGTTTATGGGCCTCCACGTGTTTGATTTGCAAGTTCGACCAAGCAATTTTCCATTCAATATCCGGTCTTTTGTTCACAATTTGCGGTATTTCCACCGGAAGCAAAGTAGAGTACACTAATTTCTTGTCGCATTTTTTATCGTGATTTAACACATATTTAGTTTCTAATATGGTATTGACGTCCGACAAAAATACATAATTTCTATTTACAGTATTACATTCCGGGCCCTTATAAGTACATTTCTCAACATATTTCCGTGCGGCTGGGCCGAGAAAATATGAGAGAAATGCACTCGCAGGGTGGGATGGGATATTCAGCGTTTGAATAACGTCAACATACTGTAGGGTGCGAATCCAAGTTTTAACATGCTTTAGATCGAGCCCGCCGGCCCCAACCGGCTGATAGAGGATTCCTCTACTAAGAGGCTCGTATTGGAATCCCCAGATAAACCCAGCAGCGATTCTTGTGATTTTCGTGTATACCGTAGAAGGGGGGGTATACACAGTTCCAAGAAAAGTGAAAATTGGGATTATCAACGCGTTAAAAATTTCGGCCCTTTTAGAGATCGAAAGGTCTCTATCCCCCCAAAGTTCGCATGTTTTCTCTGCTTTGGCTATGGCCAATTTCCATGTGCTTGGATCGCATCCCTCCCAATTGATATGCACACCTAGGAGTCTTAAGGGCTCTGAGGCGGATTTGACGTGATTCCACACCGAAGGACCCCACTTGCCCCAAGCCATAATTTTGGTTTTGTCTCTATTAATTAGAGCCCCACTGCAATCTGAGTATTTTTTAAAAAGATCGTAAAAATTAGTTATTGAAGCTTCATCCGAAAAGGTAAACGTGACATCATCGGCGTACGCAACGTATTTCAGCTGCGTACGATGTCCAGGTACTATGACACCTTTAAATTTTGGGTCCGCTTGGATTTTCCTAAGCAATGTCTCCAGAGAGAGTACAAATAGCAGAGGGGAAAACGGACAGCCTTGTCGAACACCCCTCGCAACGGAGAAGCGTTGTGTAAGGTGCCCGTTAACCAAAACTTGGCTTGTTACATTTTTATACATATTATTAAATAAATTGCAAATTCTAGGGCCAAAGTTGTGAGCTTTCAATAGTTTTCGCATGAAGTCATGCGAAACCCGATCAAAAGCTTTGTTTTGGTCAATTGCCAGAAAACTGAATTTCGTTTTTTTAGAAAAATTAAATTCGAAGCAATCTCGAATAAGCCGAATGTTGTGTTGAATCTGCCTGCCAGGGACACTGCAAGCTTGGCATTCGCCAATGATTTCACACAGAATTTTTCCAAAACGGTTGGTTACAACTTTGGCCAAGATTTTGTAATCACAGTTTAGCAGAGAAATCGGACGCCAATTCGTTAGGTTGTGACCATTTGGCGACTTTTTTAACAAAGTTACAATAGCATTTTCCATTCCTGTAATTGCTACTTCGTTTGTCAGCAAGTTGTTGTAGAAATCGCTTAGTGGCTTCCATAGCAGGTCCACGAATTTTTTATAGAACTCTGCTACAAAGCCGTCTTCGCCCGGACTCTTGTTGCTGTTTTGCTGTTTTACAGCAGTCCGTATCTCCTTTTCTGTGATGTCATCCTCTAACCGAGACGTCACTTCGTTGGCGATCCGTGGCGTATCTTCTAGCCATTTATCGATTTCTTTGAGTGAAAGGCTGTCAGGTGAGAAAAGATCTTGGTAGAAATTATAGACTTCTTGTCTAATGCCAATTTGGTCCGAAATAATATTCCCTCCCACTTCCAATTGCGTCATTGCACGCTTTTCGCGAGAATTTCGTTTAAATTTCGCTAGTAGGCTGCTGAGGTTGTTAGCCTCGGCTAGTCTGCCTTTTGCAAGATTTAATCTCGTCTCAGAGCCTTTCACTGTACATTGCTCGTTGATTTCTCTTTTAATGTCAGCGATGATGAATCGGTTATAGTTGTCATCGGCTTCTCCAGCAGTGTAGGCTGCTAAAGCCTGTCTTAAGAAAGTTTGACGCTTCCGCTTTTTCCCTGCCAAACGCCTTCCAGCTAATTTAAGTATATCCCTCACCCCCCCTTTGAGCTCGTCCCACCAGGCTGCTTCGGTAGCCTTCGCACTGCTTATCCTAGTGTTTAAAACTAATTTAATCTCCTGTGAAACTTGAATGTCATCCAGCAGGCTGGCATTCATTTTCCACAAGCCTCCCCCTCTTTTAATCGATTCACAGAGCGTCAATTTTCCTAAGACAACCAAATGGTCACTAATTTGATTTTCTGCGTTATTGATTTCGACGTGTTCGCACATTGTGCAGCGGGTCTCGTGCTGTTTGCTGATGTAGATGCGGTCTATTCGTGATTTGGCTGGTGGATTTATTTTCTCCCACGTGTAGCCGTATTCTGCCGGATGCCACTTACGCCAACAATCGGTGATGTCAAAGTCTTGCAGGATAGTTGCAAATGCCTTAGCACTGCCGTCCCCTCGATGTGTGAGGGGGAATCTATCAAGCTCTGTGTCGACAACGGAGTTGAAATCACCGGCGACGATTGTCATGTCCTGTCCACTGTTTATGAAGTAGGGCAGCGTACGGTAGAAGGATTTTCTGTCGGTGGCCTTATTTGGGCAATAAACGTTTACTAATCGTAAGTTGCAATTGTGTATAGTGCACGAGACTGCGACGATTCTCCCTTCTGTGTCACAGTCGTATTTAACATTTGCAGGCTTACATTGTTGCGAAAAAACAATCGCCACTCCGGCGCTTTGCCGCGAACCGCTGGAGAAATAACACTGCATATCGTAATTACGTCGATATGCAGTGATATCCCCCCAGCAGGCGAAGTGGGTTTCTTGCAGCAAACACACATCAATTTTATTTAAGATCATAAAACCCTGCAACCAATCTTGCTTCTTGCGTTTGCGGAAACTCCGCACGTTGAGGGTCATTATGTTTAGGGTCGCCATTTTGAGTTTGTATTTTGAAACAGACGGGTGGCATTTTCGAAAAATGCAAAAAGACGTAGTTATACAGTTCAAAAATTATTTGCCCGTTTTCGGGTTCTTCACTCCCTTTGCAGTTCCAACAGAGCTTGTTCTAGACGTTGAAGGTTGGGGGGGTTTATTCCCCGAAGTGGTGCCCGTTTTAAGCCTCGTGAGAGCGGGCGACGGAATTTGAGTCTTTTTAGTTTCTCTTTCTTCGCGGTCTCTAGGTCTATCGACGATTTTTTTTGTGCTCTTAGCATTGGGAACAATCGTGGGACTTATAATTCCCGGAGAGAGGGAGGGAGGTGGAGATGCTGGTGAATCTCTTTCATCAGCGCTGAGATCGATCACGAGTTCAGAATTAGATGAGTCGATAGAGCTGATTTCTTCGTCCATCTCGCGCCCGTGCTTCAGTGCTGTAAAGATTGTGTCACAGCTATCGGTTAATGTGAGGGAAGTCTCACTATTCTCCTTTGAAGAGTTGGGGGAGGTTGATTTTTTTTTCATCGCCTGTTTGCGTGGTGACGATGTTGGTGACCTATTTTCCTTTTCCGAAGCTTTTTTGGCTGCAAGAATGGCATTAGCTTCTTCTATGGTAGGGAATACCGATTGAAGTGTATTTGCGTCATCAGAGGGAGTCTCCACAACCTCTTTATTAGCGGGAGAGGGCTCCGAAGTTGAGGGTGCCGCATTTGTGGTAGATGTGGTCTGATCAGTTGAAGGGGGTACTGAGGTGGTGGTCACGTGCGCAAAGGTACGTGTGTTGCAGGGGCCTTCATGCTTCCTGGAATTGCAGTTTTCGCATTTCTCGGGACATTTATGCGTAGCATGCCCTTTGTTCCTACAGATGCCACATGTGACCTCTGGACAAAACTGTTGCATGTGGCCTTCCTTGCCACAAAAGTTGCAGCAGCGGATTTGTCCAGGGTGCCACACAACTGCTGTAAACCGCCCTACTTTGACCAGCGGTGGAATTTGTTCTTGGGGCAGCATAGTCAGAATGCGCGTTCCCGTTTTGATAGGATAGTCGGTAAATTTGACCGACATAGTCTCTGCGGCGATCTCAGAGATCTTCCCGAATCGGCCAAAGGTGCTGAGAATAATCTCGTCGGTCATCGACGGCGGTAGTTTTCTCACATACACTTTAATGTTTTGGTCGTTTAGGGGCTCGCAAGTTATGATCTTATCGCCCACCTTGATGGGATTCTTAACTGCGCGTTGCACAAGGATATTACTCTTGAAAACGATCCGTGAGGTCGAATTGTTCACTGCCTGCGCATACTCAATACTGTCGCGTTCCCCTCCAAGTTGCCAGAGGGCTTCCAGCGCCACTAGAGACTCCGTACCAGGATGATGCACCTTGATGGTGTTGAAAGCAATTTTCTGCACATGCGCCATCTCGTGAGGAAAACAGGAATCGCTTCAAGCAAATGGGTTGATATGTCGAAAGACGCCTGGTGGTAAGAAAAATTAACACTTACTAACTGGTATAGACTTGATATCCACTTGAACTGTCAGCTACCGCTCTTTACCGTAAAACATCCGCTAAAAAAAAAAACCTCCTCACTCGCAATCAGGCGTGAATCTAGAAAAAATTCGAGGGGACGAGGGAGAGGGCAAGAAATAATCGAGCCGAAAAAGTGTAAAGGGGTGGGGGATTGATTTCTAATGCAGTATAACATTTCTGCGCCGTTTTACGGGTTTTTAAAAGAATTCTTGAAAAAGGCATAAAAAATATCATCATAAAATATCATCATCATCCTCAAGAAGCCATGGGCTACGGAGGTCCAACCAGACCGTGCAATTTAGTTCTCCAAGCAAGTCTATCCTGAGCTACATCTACTGCATCTGGCCACTGCACACCAATTCTAACAAGGTCCTGTTTGACATTGTCTGCCCACCGCATCCTAGGTCTCCCCTTCTTTCTGAGGCCTTTAGGCACATTGTTCATAACCCTATTCGCCAATCTATAATTATCCATACGGGTAACATGGCCAAACCAACGAAGTCTCTCTCTGCACAATATGCTGCTTAAAGGAGATTGCAAACTCCTTTGCCTAACCTCATCATTAGTTACAAAGTTGAACCACCTAATGCCCAAGATACTGCGTAAGCATCTGGAATCAAAAGCATCTAGTTTCCTGTTATCTTGTTTAGAAAGCGTCCAAGTTTCACTACCATAACTAACCCTAGAAAGAACCAAACTATTATACAGTCTAATTTTAGTCTTTAGGTGTATGCGCCTATTTCTTCACACTCTCCCTAGATTCTTAAAAGTCCCGACAGCAATCCCTATTCGTCTGTTAATCTCATGCCGCACATCACCATTATCTGTTACATAGCTCCCAAGATAATTAAACTGTGACACCTGCTCAAGACTACAACCATTCAGATTAACTGAATCACAGCCTGCCTGACCAATTTTCATCATTTTAGTTTTCTCTCCGTTTATAATCAAGCCTACTCTACTACCAGTCTCATCAACAGCTCGAATCACAGCTACTTTGCCTCTTTACTCATTCTGAAAGGGCTTCCCCCTCCATTAGAACCGGCCCTGATCACAATCCGATATACATCAGAGTACATAAATGTGAAATGCGCATAAATATATCTATGATTCTTTTCCATATATTGGGATTTTTGCATATATGTGGACGTGAACAGCATTCTAGTAATGGATTTACCTCTCTTACAGTTTGTCATGTAACCAAAGGTGCAAGATAGAGAGTTTTCTGCTTTAATACCACTAGATGGCACCATCAAACTACTACCGAGGAAGAGATTAGCTGTCTAGGCATGAGAAAAATCTAAAACTAGAAAAGTATTATTCGAATATCGTCAGCAGTGACTTCGGTCGTAGTAGGGCACGTCCTTGTATGAGAAGGCCTGTAAAAAGCTAGGAGTATTATAGCTTATAGGATTCTTCTCTGTCCTATATGTCGCAAATAAAAAAAAATATTTTTAAAGCGCCCAAGTCATTGGAATATATTATCTTTTACAATAATCTAATAAAAAACCATGATCAATATCACGATAATCTCTATAAAGAAATTCAATGTTGAACTTTGTATTGTTGCAATATACCTAGCTCTGATTTTAAGCTTTTTTTTTCAAATTAAACAAGCTGGTTTAAAGAAAATCAGATTCTGCCTGAGGTGCTTTTAATTGAGGATTTTAATATTGATGTTAAAAATCCGCATAAATCTGGGGTAAATGTGTATACAAATTTTGGAAATGATCAAATGATAGATCAAGAGTTGGGGTTGGGTTGTTTTACCTCTGAGCGGCACTTTTTTGCACACCACATGTGACCTGGCTAAATGGCCAGGTCACATGGACCCCGAAGGCTCAGAGAAGGTTGGGGGAGGGGACCCACTGGAACAGCTGTTGGGAGACAGATGGTAGCCTCCCGTCAAGGCCATCCAGCGTGTTCTTTAACGTGCACAGGGTATGGCTCTCCCGCACACGAGGCCACGGCTTAACGTCCCATCCGACGGACGGCGGCCTTTCCAAGCCCATCGGTGTCCCCTACTGACCGTGGGCAGGGCGGGGAATTTTGCGGAGATAAATCTCAACGCTGACCCAGCTGGGACTCGAACCTGGGAACTACAGATTACGAGTCTGGCGCGCTACCGACTGAGCCACCCCCGCCCATAGATCTAGAGAATTTCCATAAAAGAGTGGAAATCAGAAACGATCAGTTGCCCGTACGTGTATATCGATCATGTAGTTGTACAAAACGGTTTTCCTTTAAGTTAACTAAAATTCTGCTGATAATGCTAAAAACAGGAATTACATCAATGAAATTACTGGCGTAAGCGTCAAAAGGAATACCGATGATGTAAGCTTAAAGAATATGTCAAAAGATTGGACAATTGGTCAAATCGTAGAAAACGTTAGTAACTCTTTCATTATATGTGTCTGACCTAAAGGGAAAAGATCTTTTCAATGGCGACTTTCCAGATATGATTACAACATCCAGTACACAGAACTCAATGTATTTTTCCAGATATCAAACTGGGGCGGGGGTGGCTCAGTCGGTAGCGCGCCAGGCTCGTAATCTGTAGTTCCCAAGTTCGAGTCCCAGCTGGGTTAGCGTTGAGATTTATCTCCGCAAAATTCCCCGCCGTTTCTGCATTTTAAACTAGGAGGTCAATAACAATTAGGTGCCTAAAAGAGTTCATGTCGTTTTGGCGTAGTTAATATTTTCGAAATGTTATCTAAAAGGTAATACAAAAGCCAGTCACCTTAGTTAAAAGTACAGTTAGTAGCAATTTGCATTTCATCAGGTACTGTTTGGACAACAAGTGAACGTTACCGGTACACCTGGGCGGGGGTGGCTCAGTCGGTAGCGCGCCAGGCTCGTAATCTGCAGTTCCCAGGTTCGAGTCCCAGCTGGGTCAGCGTTGAGATTTATCTCCGCAAAACTCCCCGCCCTGCCCACGGTCAGTAGGGGACACCGATGGGCTTGGAAAGGCCGCCGTCCGTCGGATGGGACGTTAAGCCGTGGCCCCGTGTGCGGGAGAGCCATACCCTGTGCACGTTAAAGAATACGCTGGATGGCCTTGACGGAAGGCTACCATCTGTCTCCCAACAGCTGTTCCAGTGGGTCCCCTCGCCCAACCTTCTCTGAGCCTTCGGGGTCCTTGTGACCTGGCCATTTAGCCCATGGTGTGCAAAAAAGTGCCGCTCAGAGGTAAAACAACCCAACAACCCAACCGGTACACCTATTACGGAGATGAGTCTCTAGACGTAAACTGAACTCAGTCATTATTAGGTAAAATAAATAATTATAAGTTTCTTCATTTAAAAATAAAGAGAGAATATTTTAAAAAATATATATATATTAGAAGCTACCGGTAATTTCATTAAGAAAAAACTAGGACATTAAAATCACAAGAAAATTTATTCGTAGGATTAGGTTATTCTTTCGATAATGTCTAGCAGTTTGGGGCTATAAGTACCTAAACTGTAATATTTGAAATAGAGTTAGAATTGTTGACCCAAAAAATCCATGGGTGAAATAATATTTATTTGAGAGTGACCAGTTTCAATGCTGTTTCTGTAGGTTATGAGTGTCTAAGGGAGAAGAAAGCTAGCCTTTCAAAGGCGTAATGCAAACTTTTCGTTTGCAGCGCCCTCTAAACACGACAAATTCCTGCGTTGCAGTGAAGCTACCAGCCAGGGAGAGGAGCGAATTCCCTGCATTATTTTTCCACTTCCGAGCGAGGTTTTCAGATGCTTACACCACGTGACTAATTTTATATACGATGTTTGGAAATTAAAACTACTGTTTGGAAATTTAAATCTGAAAACCATTTTCAGTGGTTGACTCTCTTTTCGTTTAGAGAGAAAATAAAAAGTGTGATCAAAATTACTTTTTAATAAAATCATATTTTGTAAAACTGGTAGTAGTTATGCTGAAGAAGGAAATTTTAATATTTTGAGCACTCTACATTATTTAGTATATTATAATAAATTGAAATTTATAAGTCAATGCACGATAACATATTTTATATTTCATAAAATTGTAGATATTTTTCATAAATATGATATGGAGTTTTTTACTTGTATAAAAGTTCAGCAGATGGCAGCAGGCACTTCCCGTATCAACCATAAAAAAGAATTACACTGTTAGAGCACAGTGCAGAAGCCAATGTACATCGATATGCTCCAGGGAACACAAACCTGCAACATACATTGACGTATATATATATTCGGAAGATGATTAAATGTATTAATTACATATTAGTTTAAAAAATTCTGCAGATTTACTCAAAATAAACATACAACGGCTTTTCCAGGTATCGTAAAATGTACTCCTGAACGGAATAAAACACTCATTGAATAACTTTAGGGTCAGCTACCAGTGTGCCAAAAAACATGGCTGTTAGACATTTGGTTTGGTTTGGTTTGTTTTACCTCTGAGCGGCACTTTTTTGCACACCATGGGCTAAATGGCCAGGTCGCGGGGGTGGCTCAGTCGGCAACGCGCCAGGCTCGTAATCTGTAGTTCCCAGGTTCGAGTCCCAGCTGGGTCAGCGTTGAGATTTATCTCCGCAAAATTCCCCGCCCTGCCCACGGTCAGTAGGGGACACCGATGGGCTTGGAAAGGCCGCCGTCCGTCGGATGGGACGTTAAGCCGTGGCCTCGTGTGCGGGAGAGCCATACCCTGTGCACGTTAAAGAACACGCTGGATGGCCTTGACGGGAGGCTACCATCTGTCTCCCAACAGCTTGTTCCAGTGGGTCCCCTCCCCCAACCTTCTCTGAGCCTTCGGGGTCCATGTGACCTGGCCATTTAGCCCATGGTGTGCAAAAAAGTGCCGCTCTGAGGTAAAACAACCCAAACAACCCAAAGCCAGGCCACATGGACCCCAAAGGCTCAGAGAAGGTTGGGGGAGGGGACCCACTGGAACAGCTGTTGGGAGACAGATGGTAGCCTCCCGTCAAGGCCATCCAGCGTGTTCTTTAACGTGCACAGGGTATGGCTCTCCCGCACACGGGGCCACGGCTTAACGTCCCATCTGACGGACGGCGGCCTTTTCAAGCCCATCGGTGTCCCCTACTGACCGTGGGCAGAGGGGGGAATTTTGCGGAGATAAATCTCAACGCTGACCCAGCTGGGACTCGAACCTGGGAACTACAGATTACGAGCCTGGCGCGCTACCGACTGAGCCACCCCCGCCCCTAGACATTTGGAAGCACTGGTTAAATCGCAATATATATACCAATAGTAAGACAAACCATAGCTGCAGTTGTCTAAAATGATTACACTGCGCATGCGCAGATCGCTCCCTACAGTTGTTTTTGTAACTGCACATCAATTTGCCACGTTCAGCTTCGGTAAAATTCCGCAGAACGGCGCCACTTACGCTTGTGCGAAGTTAGTCTTCTTCTCCTTAGACCTTCTTCGGTAAAGAGATAGTTGATTTTGGTACTATACACTCCTTGCTTAAGATCGCTCACGACTGGCTTTATGTCCCATCCTAAGGATGGCGGCTTTTTCAAGCCCATCGGTGTTCCCATTCTCGTCAATTACGGAGATAACTCTCTAGACTGGAACAGGTGGGATTTGAATTTGGGAACTATAGATCACTAGCCTGACAAACTACCAACTAAGACGACTGCACATAATAAGTTACGGAGGTCCAATCATAATGTACCATTTAGT
The DNA here is from genome assembly GCA_038380435.1 of Ryuthela nishihirai. Classification (NCBI taxonomy): domain Eukaryota; kingdom Metazoa; phylum Arthropoda; class Arachnida; order Araneae; family Heptathelidae; genus Ryuthela; species Ryuthela nishihirai. Next base: position 5,294,278 of record JAWZYU010000008.1, read on the forward strand.
TTCCGAAGCACGGGTTTCCCCATCAAATGTCTCTAGTGTGTACATAAAGTATCTGATCAGAGGCAAACCAATAAAGTAGAACCCTGAAAAATTGGTGCTACATATCACCTCTAAAAGCTAATCCTATGGTTATGGTTCGCGCCTTGGGCTCTTTTGTGAAAAAAAAAGAGTCATTTCGCAAATTTGCCCAGTTGTTACTTTAGTCATCATCATCCTCAAGCAGCCATGAGCTACGGAGGTCCAACCAGACCGTGCAGTTTAATTCTCCAAGCATATGTGTCCTGAGCTATATCTGCTGCATCTGGCCACTGCACACCAATTCTAACACTTTTAACAAGGTAATGGTCAGATCCAATTTCAGCTCCCCTATATGTCCTGGTATTCCTAACAGAACTAGCCCATTTGCTGTTAATTAATATATAATCAATCATATTCTTATGCAGCCCATCAGGTGAAACCCATGTGTACTTATGTATGTCGCGGTGTTTGTAATAAGTGTTAGTTATTCTGAAACCATTGAGTTTACTTACCTGTAGGAGACGTTGCCCATTGCCATTGCAGCTACCAATACCAAAAGGGCCTATTACTCCTCCCCAAAGGTCAGAGTCAGTACCAACTTTGGCATTGAAGTTACCAAGAACAAGGATAATATCTCCTTTCTTGACAGAATTCAAAATATCCTGAAGTTGTCCGTAAAACCTATCCTTCTCATCCTCATCGTCATCCTCAGTGGGGGCATAACAGCAGATAACATTCAAGTCTTTAACGCTTGTCTGAAGGTTTGCTGTAAGAAACATTAATGCACTCGTATCCTAGAAGATATCCACTCGTATCCCAGCAGACCCATGCCTTGGTGATGCTTATTGTCGTCCCACCCTGAAAAGTGAAATTTAAGATTATTTTTAAGAATCTGACCTTTATCTGTCCATCTGGACTCTTGCAAGCTGAGAATATCTAAATTATAACGGTGGAATTCTTGTGTGAGGACATCAAGAGAAAAAGCTCTGTGCAGAGTCCTCACATTCCAACTACTTATGGAGAGAAAATGGTTAGTGGGATGTTTAAAGAAACTATGTTGATTGAGATAGGTAGGGCCAACAATATCAAACAGCCCCCTGATCGCAGGCATGGGGCAAAGACCTGTTCCTCCTCCGCTAATTGCTGAAGTCACCGATGCTGGTAGAAACTTCAGGCACCATCTTTTCAAGTGCACTTTTTCAAGAGCCATATGGCCTGCCTGAGACACATTACTCCAGTTTAGGCTTGACGATGCCCAACTAGCTAAGTAATGTTCAGATACCTGCGATGGCCTCTGATTAGGATTATCCACAACCCAGAAGAAAACACAGCGGCAGATTCTCCCTCAACAGAGGCCCACCAGTGCAGCGTCCAAAATCCATAAACAAGCTCAAATCCATAAACAAGTTCAGTCTAGTAGTTATAAATGGTCAGCACCAGGACCTGTGAAGTTGACCACTCCTCAGCAGGATTGAAAAAAAAAAAGAAAAAAGTGGCCATAGATGACCAGATCAGTAGGCCATACTGAACTGGCAGCCCTCCCCTTCCGTTCCCTTCCAAAAGAGAATATCTCTTTTGACAGGTACTAACAGCCTGCCCCACGAGAAGGCGGGGTCGGACATTAGGCGCCTAGACCTGGCCGGTTCTGTGCATCATCACTAGGGATTGGTGCACAGCTCTCCTCCTAGTTTATGCCTAGCTCCCATTTACAGACAGTAGTATCATGAGTTATAGAGTTATAGGAAAGAGTTTGGTTGTGTTGTTTTACCTCTGAGCGGCACTTTTTTGCACACCATGGGCTAAATGGCCAGGTCACATGGACCCCGAAGGCTCAGAGAAGGTTGGGGGAGGGGACCCACTGGAACAGCTGTTGGGAGACAGATGGTAGCCTCCCGTCAAGGCCATCCAGCGTGTTCTTTAACGTGCCCAGGGTATGGTTCTCCCGCACACGGGGCCACGGCTTAACGTCCCATCCGACGGACGGCGGCCTATTCCAAGCCCATTAGTGTCCCCTACTGACCGTGGGCAGGACGGGGAATTTTGCGGAGATAAATCTCAACGCTGACCCAGCTGGGACTCGAACCTGGGAACTACAGATTACGAGCCTGGCGATTCTTGAGAAATGTTTAGAGTTTCAGAAACCTTTGGTTGCTAGCTTTGTTGATTTCAAAAAGGCTTTCGACTCTGTTGATCGTCATAATTTGTGGTTGATTGTGAGATCATATGGTATACCAGACAAGTTAGTTAACATTATGAAAGCTCTCTATGATAACACCGAGTCGTGTGTGAGAGTTGGTAAGGCTTGTAGCAATTGGTTTAGCATTACGTCTGGTGTTCGACAAGAGTGCATCTTGTCTCCTTTTCTCTTTAGTTTGGTTGTTGATTATGTTATGCGAAATTCACTTCAAGGGAAAGATTTTGGCCTTAATTGGGCTGGAGATACGAAAATTTCTGATTTAGATTATGCTGATGATTTAGCCCTTTTGGCAAATGATGTTGATGAGATGAACTCTTTCATTCGAGCTGTTGATGAGACTGGTAGTAGAGTAGGTTTGGTTATAAACAGAGAGAAAACTAAAGTGATGAAAATTGGTCAGGCAGGTTGTAATTCAGTTAATCTGAATGGTTGCAGTCTTGAGCAAGTGTCACAGTTTAATTGCCTTGGGAGCTATGTAACTGATACTGGTGATGTGCGGCATGAGATTAACAGAGAATAGGTAATGCTGCCGGGACTTTTAAGAATCTATGGAGATTGTGGAGAAATAGGCGCATACCCTAAAGACTAAAATTAGACTGTATAATAGTTTGGCTCTTTCTAGGGTTAGTTATGGTAGTGAAACTTGGACGCTATGTAAACATGATAACAGGAAACTAGATGCTTTTGATTCTAGATGCTTACGCAGTATCTTGGGTATTAGGTGGTTTAACTTTGTAACTAATGATGAGGTTAGGCAAAGGAGTCGTCAACCTCCTTTAAGCAGCATATTGTGCAGAGAGAGACTCCGCTGGTTTGGCCATGTTGCCCGTATGGATAATTATAGATTGGCGAATAGGGTTATGAACAGTGTGCCTAAAGGCCTCAGAAAGAGGGGGAGACCTAGGATGCGGTGGGCAGACAATGTCAAACAGGACCTTGTTAGAATTGGTGTGCAGTGGCCGGATGCAGCAGATGTAGCTCAGGATAGACTTGCTTGGAGAACTAAATTGCACGGTCTGGTTGGACCTCCGTAGCCCATGGCTGCTTGAGGATGATGATGATGATGAGTTTAAGAATGTAGAGCGGCAGATCTTCTCACACAGGGACGTACTAGAAGGGGGGGGGGAGGAGTCCGGAATATCGTAATCCCCTCCCGGAAATCTTGTTGCCTTATATTAAATCTCAAAATTAAAATTGTCTACTTGCTTTGAAATCCAAAACAATTTGTCTTTGTATAATTATATAATTTCATTTTAGCCCCACATTTTATATCCGACACAGAAATTACATGAAAAAAACAACTATAAAATCTCTCTACAAAAATTAGATTAGGAAAAAAAAACAACTATAAAATCTCATTCCGTATAGAATATTATTTTAACCTTTCCTTTTCGGTGGAATATTTTAGTAACTGGAAAACCCTACTCGTCTTATTTTCAGATGCCCCCTCTTCCGAAGCTAAATACTCGGACCTCCCCAAAACAAAATTCTCCCCTCCTCTCGAAACTAAATCCTGAGCACGTGCCTGCTGTCACAGGTCCAGAGACGCGTAGGTCATTTTCAACTTTTGACACCGCTAGCCAAAATGAAAATCAAGTCATTATTATTATTTAAAATATTTGCAATTAAAATTTAGTAAAATCTGCATAAATGTTTTTAGCCCTCAAGCAGCTCCAAAAGGAGCTTGTTATTGTAATGTGAAGTAAAAAAGGTATGTAAGTGTAAGGAGAGATCTCAGTAGAAAGTCACCAGAAAAGAAACATCCGTGCCTTATCCCCCCCGGGGGGGGGGGATCCGGAGAAGAAAGGTTTCTCAATTTCTAAAATATTCCACCGAACAAGAAAGGTTAAAAGGATATTCTGTATGGAATGAAATGAAATAATGTAGTTGTTTTTTAAATCTAATTTTAATGTCGGTCGTATACTATGGGGCTAATTATTTGGTATTTCAAAGCAGGCAGACAAGTTTGAGATTTCGTACAAGATGACCTGATTTTCGGGGAGGAGAGGTCCAGGACCCCCCCCCCCCCCTCCTCCTCTTCTTTCTTCTGAAAGGTCCTGGCGATCGGATCTGCCGTTGCTACATCGTAGGTTGGGTTGAGTTGTTTTACCTCTGAGCGGTACTTTCTTTGCACACAAATGGGCTAAATGGCCAGGTCACAAGGACCCCGAAGGCTCAGAGAAGATTGGGGGATGGGACACAATGAAACAGCTGTTAGGAGATAGATGTTAGCCTCCCGTCAAGGCCAACCAGCGTGTTCTTTAACGTGCACAGGGTATGGTTGTCCTGCACACGGAGCCACGGCTTAACGTCCCATCCGACGGACGACGACCTTTCCAAGCCCAGCGGTACCACTACTGACCGTAGACAAGGCGGTGAGTTTTGCGGAGATAAATCTCAATGCTGAGTTCGAACCTGCGAACTGCAGATTACGAGCCTGGTGCGCTACCGACTGAGCAACCCCCCCACTCCCCTTCATCGTAGGAATGACTTGACCCATGATATATGGATCCCTTGCTAAATACAGGGTACATCGATGGGTTTGGACAGGTCGCCGTCCGTCGGATGGGACTGTAACCGTGCCTCGTGTGCGGGAGAGCCATATCCTGTGAACTTTAAAGATCAGTTGGATGGGCTTCACGGGAGACTACCATCTGTCTCCTAACAGCTGTCGAGTCCATCCCCTTTTATCAATGCTTCTCTAAACTCTCGGGGTTCTTGTGGCCTGGCCATTTAGCCCATTTCTATGCAAAGGAAGTACCGCTCAGAGGTAACACAACTCAACCTTGCTAAACAGTCCCTTCGGCTATGTAAGATCAGATGTTCCCACTTTAGTATAATTTTCTTATTTATATTAATCACCCGATGGTGGTTGGGTGTTCTGTGTAAGCGGGGGGGGGGGGGGGGGAATGATGGTTTTCGTGTTACTACATTAAGGTAACCTTGCGGTTAAACTATTAATTAAGATTCTGTTAATTTACATTCAGCTTATAGTCGTTTGTTAAAATTGTTAAGGCTTCAAGTGATTAATTTAGTGTTAGAACAGGTGATGGATAAGACCGTGTTTCGTCGCGTTTATCGTGTTATTTTGCGATTGATTGAACATTTTGCGATGTTCCGGGGAAAGTTTTAGAAAGGAGAGATTGGGATCTTAGATGCAGTATTCATCAGATTAGAGTAGGATTCGTCAACTTGCAATGCACGTAAATAAAACTGAAAATGTCTTTCTATGGTCACTACAACGTTGTTGTTTTTTTTTTTGCAAAAAAAAAAAACAATTAAATTTAATCTGGATTTGTTACTTAAGTTGAAATTAGTGAAGCTATTACGTCTATGTTGCAAGTTTAAAATAAAAATAAATAGAATCTACGTGGTTTTTTCAAAGAGTTCTTCAGTGAGAAATTTTGAAGATCACTGATCCAGAAATCTAAAAGTATTCCATTTAAATTATGCTAATGTTTGTTTCATTTGGAAAGTGATGTTCGGAGATGAACTCTATCATTAAAGTCGTTGATGAGTTTCATGGTACAACAGGCTTTGATGATCAAGTATGTACAACAGGCATTGATGATCAAATATTTGCAACAGGCTGTGATGCTCAAATATGTGCAGCAGGCTCTGATGATCAAGTATGTACAACAGGCTTTGATGATCAAGTATGTACAACAGGCTTTGATGATCAAGTATGTGCAACAGGCTTTGATGATCAAGTATGTGCAACAGGCTTTGATGATCAAGTATGTACAACTGGCTTTGATGATCAAGTATGTACAACAGGCTTTGATGATCAAGTATGTACAACTGGCTTTGATGATCAAGTATGTACAACAGGCTTTGATGATCAAGTATGTACAACAGGCTTCGATGATCAAGTATGTATAACAGGCATTGATGATCAAATATTTGCAACAGGCTGTGATGCTCAAATATGTGCAACAGGCTCTGGTGATCAAGTATGTACAACAGGCTTTGATGATCAAGTATGTACAACAGGCTTCGATGATCAAGTATGTACAACAGGCTTGCAGATTAATTCCGAGCGAACTAAGATGTTGAAACCGATCCATTTCGTTAATTGTTTGGGTTGTTAGTAGTAGTTTGTAGTTGTAGTAGTTTAGTAAAGTTATCAAGAATTACATTTTGAAACTAGATGATGTGGAACCTTTTTCTTTTTGCATTAAATTCTAGGCATAGATTTTTTTTTTGCACTTTTTGGATTACTAGAAATTTTATTCGCATTTTTATTTTGTTCCTGATTTATTTTTTTGTGTGTGTTTTCTTCAGTCTCACATCTGATGTTGACAATTTAAATTGTTTCTCTATGAAGATCTCACGAACGAACTACTCTTTTGAGATGCCAAAATCTGCTTTTATCATCATCATCATCCTCAAGCAGCCATGGGCTACGGAAGTTCAACCAAACCGTACAATTTAGTTCTCCAAGCATATCTATCCTGAGTTACATCTGCTGCAGCTGGCCACTGCACACCAATTCTAATAAGGTCTTGTTTGACATTGTCTGCCCATCGCATCCTAGGCTTCCCCTCTCTTTCTGAGGCCTTTAGGCACACTGTTCATAACCCTATTCAGTGTTCTATAATTATCATTACGGGCAACATGACCAAACCAACGGAGTCTTTCTCTGCCCAATGTGCTATTTAAAGGAGATTATCGACTTCTTTTCCTAACCTCAGCATTACTTACAAAGTTGAACCACCTAATGCCCAAAATACTGCGTAAGCATCTAGAATCAAAAGCATCAAGTTTCCTGCTTTTATACTATTAACAATTATAGAAAATAAAAATACTACTACTACTAAATTAATTAAATTCGTAAAGTTGAATACATAATTTTTAGAAAATGTGTTATGCAAAATTCTTTATAAGAAATGTATAACTTGTCTATTCAATGGGAATAAATGTCTAATGTCTACTACCAGAATGAATGTTACAAATAACAGTGTAATGTAATAACAGTTACAATAAGAGTGCGCTGCTTATTATCATACAGATACTATCTCCTTCCTCTGATTTTTCGGGGCAGGGGTGGCTCAGTCGGTAGCGCGCCACGCTCGTAATCTGTAGTTCCCAGGTTCGAGTCACAGCTGGGTCAGCGTTGAGATTTATCTCCGCAAAAATTCCCCGCCCTGCCCACGGTCAGTAGGTGACACCGATGGGCTTGGAAAGGCCGCCGTCCGTCGGATGGGACGTTAAGTCGTGGCCCCGTGTGCGGGAGAGCTGTGCACGTTAAAGAACACGCTGGATGGCCTTGACCATCCAGCGTGTTCATGATGGTAGCCTCCATCTGTCTCCTAACGGCTGTTCCAGTGGGTCCCCAACCTTCTCTGAGCCTTCGGGGTCCATGTGACCTGGATATTTTAGCCCATGGTGTGCAAAAAAAGTGCCGCTCAGAGGTAAAACAACCAAACCCTGATTTTCGAATGACTTACATCAGCAATAAAACAATTTACTTTTTGAACCTCGCTGTGTTTGCCCTCTCAAACAAATCCTTATACCAGCTTTGAGAAGGCATTGTTAACACCGCTTCATTTTTGGCCCGCAAGAGAGAAAAATCGATACAGTTCACATTGTTGGATGGTTATGTAAAGATCGGTTGCGTCAAAAGTCAGATCCTGCATTGTTACGCAAAGCTACTTCCTGCCTTTCACCATCGGAACGGACATTTGACTCCAGGCCTCGGCTTGTTCCAGCATCGTCCAGAAAGTGGTGTGATTCAGCTGTTTCAACAGGTAAGTAAACAAACCATTGCTGATCCCATAAGGATCTCTTTAAAATCAATATTAGTTTATTTTACTTTTCACGCAAGGAAACAGAATACTTGGTCCGGTGAAATTCACTTGTTCCCAAACAGGCAGGATTGCTTTTCTAATAACTTTCTTCCCACTTTGGGCAAAAAACTACCTAATTAATATTCAAATATCATTCCGCTTTTCGTTCTTAAGAATTGTCCTTAGAAATAGAATTCATTGCTAAAGCGAATTTTTCTAAAAAATGTTCACTTTTTTTTCTTACATTTAAGAGTTTTGCTTGGGTGGGTTGTTTTACCTATGTGCACTTTTTTTTGCCCACAATGGGCTAAATGACAGATTACAAGGACCCCCAAAGGCTCAGGGAAGGTTTAGGAGAGAGGACCCACTGCACGGCCATTAGGAGACAGGCCACCTAAAGTGCTCTTTAACGTGCACAGACTCTCTCCTAGATAAGGAGCTACAGTTTAACGTCCCATCAGACGGACGGTGGCCTTTTCAACCCATCAGACGGACGGTGGCCTTTTCAACCCATCAGAATCGCCTTTCTCACAAACGAAAGGTTTAGAAAAGAAAATGCCTAACGCTGCAACTCGAATAAGAGCGCTACCGACTGAGCCAACTTCCGCCTTAGTTATTCTTTGTCACCAACTGTTTTCTAACCATTTAAGCATTGAGAGCGAATTAACTTTTACAAAATATATCAGAAGGTTTGAACACATTTAGTTAACCAATTTCATAAGAGTAAAAAAAAAATGTTCGAAAATGTAAATGTTTTCGAAAGATTTTCGAAAATGTAACTGTCTCATTAAGTTAAAGTGCTCTCTTTTAGCTTACTTGTTTACTTGGTTACTTAATTATGATTCATTTCTAGTACCTTTTGGGTTGTTTTACCTCAGAGGGAACGTTTTTGCATATAATGTGTTAAATGGGCAGGTTACAAGGACCCCGAGGGCTCAGAGAAGATTGGGGGAGGAACAGCTATTAGGAGACATATAGCAGCATCCCGTCTAGGCTATCCAGCCTGTTCTTTAACGTCCATGTGTGAGAGCCTGGCCCATGTCTCCCGCACATGGGCCAGGCTCGTAGTCTGCGTTCCCAGGTTCGAGTCCCAGTTCGGTCAGCGTTGAGATTTATCTCCGCAAAATTCCCCGCCCTGCCCACGGTCAGTAGGGGACACCGATGGGCTTGTAAAGGCCGCCGTCCGTCGGATGGGACGTTAAGCCGTGGCCCCGTGTGCGGGAGAGCCATACCCTGTGCACGTTAAAGAACACGCTGGATGGCCTTGACGGGAGGCTACCATCTGTCTCCCAACAGCAGTTCCAGTGGATCCCCTCCCCCAACCTTCTCTGAACCTTTGGGGTCCTTGTGACCTGGCCATTTAGCATATGGTGTGCAAAAAAGTGCCGCTCAGAGGTAAAACAACCCAACCCAAATCCCACACACGGAGCCACGACTTAACGTCCCATCCGACGGACGGTAGCCTTTCCAAGCCCATCGGTGCGGAGGTAGATCTCAACGTTGGCCCAGTTGGGACTTGAACCTGGGAACTGCAGATTGAGAAACCTGGTACGCTGCAGATTAACGCCCTCCCTACCTTTTGATATCATTAGAGATCCAAAAATTCCTAAGTACTCCAACTCTGAAGACCAGATAACTTTAATCTCGCCCTTTGGACGACTAACCACACACTATGTCGATCAAGAGGCAGCAAACGTTTAAAATACGTAAAGCCATACTTTGAAACTGTAAGCATTTTTCTATAAATTGTTTCAGTAAAACAAATGTTTAACTGGTTTTTGTAGAAAAGAGGAAAACAATTTATCGGGAACAGAATGCAGTCTGATACCGTAGTAATCATAATAAGAATAAAGATAACATTTTCTGATTGAAAATAGGAATAATTATAAATCAAATAAAATCATTTAAAACGATACCTTTATTACAGAAAATATTCAATATTTCATTCATACGACCACCGACTCCTTCCAGTTTTCAGCAGTTCATCTGCATCTGGTGATTTTTTGTAACCTTAATTTTGAGACTGCTGAAGCAACTATGAAAGACGTAGTAGCAGTCTTTATTATAGAGCCATTATTAATGCTAGTTAAGTTTACATATCTTTTGTCAAGGCTTCAAATAATAATTCGGAACAAATCACATTATTGAAAACATCTCCGAGTTGGTCAATATCTTTCCTCTGATAAAATTCTTATTTTCATTGAAGCCGGGATTGGTGCCAAAAATTCCATCATCTTAACCTGCTATCGTTAAACTACAAATTATAACGATCAACAGAGTCAAAATTCTTACTAAAATTTAAACTTGTGGCTGATCGTGAACAGTTCCAGAACAACCATTCTATTTCCAAATAATATCAATTTTTCTTTAACTTTAGATATATCGTAATGATATATCTGTTATGGATATAATTATTGCGTTGAAAATCCCGGTGACGATAGAACGAAATGAAATAATTTATATTAAATTGTATTATAAATCGGGTGGTAGTTGCGATAAAACTTTCGCATTTCAATTTTCTTATGGTTTTCGTCCATCATTTCTTGGTTTTTCAGTTCTATATGTTTGTCAAATTGACCACTAGCAACATGCTACCTACCAAATAAAAGCCTGTTATATAGGAGGGTCGGGGATTTTAAAAATTCGCCCAATTTTATTTGCCCATTTAAACCTATATAACAAAAGGTGTCTGTTGTAGCTTTGGCAGCCATAACTCATTGGGAATTCAACGTAGAGGCTGCAAATTTTCAGATAATGTTGCTAGCTGTGGTCCAGATTGCAATGCCAAATATCAAGTCAAACATCCAAAAGGGGAGCTTGCTAGAGGCAAAGATATGTACCGTGCTATTATTACGGAAAACGATAATCGCTGTCAAATCTATTGTTGCCATTTATTGCTCCCTAACTGTGAAAGTAAAGAGTTAAAATAAACATTTAAATCTGCTGACTTTGCCAGATTCTCCACATTTCCAAAAGCATTATTTAGGCGTTACATTGCAGTTAGGGACTTGATTTTCTAACCAAACATGGGGTAAGGTAGGGGGAATACGCCTACGAAATTGGGGACTTTTTGGTAAAGTACATCGGGAATAACAGAATGCCAAAATCTGACGAAATAATTATCTCGATCGTTTGCCACGGGCTCTGAGAGAGAGCGCCGAGTGAGCAATGATTTTTGCATCACCATTAAATTCCTCGTGTTCAAACTGTGTAAAATGTCGGAGGGACGGAAGAATACACAAAAGTGACCATTAGTGCAGGAAACAACAGAATATGCAGATTAAAAGTGAGACACGAGCTGTCACAATTTGTGTAGAAACGAAGCCACGGGCCAAGTGGAATCCTGATTTTTAAACCAATCACTGTGGCAAACAGGGGACGCTGTGAAGGAAATTTGGACCTTGCGGACGAATATCACGGGAGACATAGGGTGGCGAAATCTGTGTTAACGGAAATAAAGGAGATCACAATGCAGTTTCCTTGTAACAAAATTACGCGAAGGTTCTACAGCAGAGTTGGTAGTAGATAAATAAAGGTGTTTTATCGCTGGTCTTGTACCGATGAGAGCAAATTCTAATTCTTTTTTTAATTAAATCTTTCGGAAAATATTTCCATTAAATTCGCTCAAGAGAAAATAAATTCTGATTCATGCTTTAATGGATGCTTTTTAGCATCTGCATCCCTCTTTTTCCTTCCACACTTGCTGCCTATGTGTGGAGGGGTTTTCTCCTGGTTAGAGCAAAACACTCTGACATGGATGGTGCCTTGACGTGGCGTCAGAGCTTTTCACTAAACCATCCGGCAGACATCATTCCAATAGCATATCTATTAATTTTTGAGAACTTTCTATTATATGATTAATATATCGTTTAATCCACGCTTAATAAATGGTTTCAAAGTTAAAATATGAAAGAAATTCCCAATAACTACATATTGCTCTATTAATCTCTTTTATTACTTCATTAATATTTTATTTCCAATTAGATTTGTTGATGATAAAAACTTCCAAATACAGTAACCCTCGTAAGCGTGGTTACAGCTAATCCGCATGTCTTCTAATCCCGATTGGTGGACAGATTGCTGTGAGTTTACGGGTGTTTTTCTTATAGCGCATAATTTGTGCTCTGCTATTTAATTGAGCAAAAAGGTATTTTTTTTAAACTATGGATCTTAAGCATTTGAAGAACGGATAAAAAGAAATCAGGTTGCTTTAACTATCGTTAGCAAACTGAAAGTGAGAGAAGAACTTGAAAAAAAAAATTTAAATAAATTAAAAAATACCTATCTTCCTGTAATGCCCTAAAAAAGGAAACAAAATTCAAGCATATCGATGGTGCAATCAGTCACTGAATTCGTATTCACTGCAAAGGAAGATAGGGCACTGGCAATCTTTTTGAATAGGCGCCCTATATTCCTTTGAAGCGAATACGAAACTCAGTGACTGATTCCATCATCATATCATGTAGATTTATTTCCTACTATTTGGAGCACATACCAAAAGATATCAATTATTTTTTAATTTTTTTATTATATTTATATACACTGGTTTTCATAAATTAAAGGAAACTCAGAAAAATTACGATAAACAAAAAAACTATATAAATGATTTTAATGAAATTTGATAAAACATGAATAACAATGCTAGTTTGAGAACGGCATAAAATATTTCACACGAAATATTTTTCGTCAAAAAATAACACTTACAGAAACTTGTCCAAAAATGAGGTGTAAGATTGCAATGGCCAAAGCTCTTTAATAAGGAGTGCGTGTATTCCTTACAGCAATGCAGGCACGACAGCGATGTTCCATGTTGTTTATGATGTTGTGAATCAGCTCATTAGGGAGTAACAGAAAGCTGTGTCTTGCAGTAATAAGCTCCCCCTTTGTTTCTGGTGGTGGGTTGAGGGCAGCAATACATCTCCCTAGGGCATCCCACACATGTTCAATCGGATTTATGTCGGGAGATCGAACTGGCCATTCCATGCGCATATTGGTCTCCTCTTGAAGGTATTGTTCCACTAGTCGAGCTCTGAGTAGGCGAGCGTTATCATCTTATAAGATGAATGTTTTACCTATTGCACCAGCGTAAGGACGTACATCCAGGATGTCATCTCTATACCTCTGAGCATTGAGGTTCCTACTCGTGAACACATAGAGGTCTGTGCGTCCACCTAAAGAACTACCACTCCAAACACACACGCTACCTCCGCCGAAACTGTCTCTTTGACGGATGTTACTGGGATGATAGCTGTACCTCGTTCTCTCCATGTCAAATAATGTCTGGAATCACTCTGCAAGCAATATCTGGACTCATCTGTGAAGAGTATGAACCTCCATTGCTCTTCCAATTAACATGCATACATGCCCAATTCAACCTATCTCTCCTGTGACGATGTGAGGGGTATACAAATTACTGGCCTTCTAGCGTACAGACCTCCCTCACGGACCTCCATTGCTCTTCTGTCCAGTTAATATGCATGCATGCCCAATTCAACTTCTCCCTCCTGTGACGTGACGTGAGAGGTATTCAAATTATTGGTCTTCTAGCTTACAGACCTCCCATATGAAGCCTTCTGCGCACAGAAGACGCTAATACAACCCTCCCAGTGGCTGTTGCAAGAGAGGATTGTAACTGACAGGGAGTAGATGTCCTGCTCCTTCGTGCTATTAATCGCAAATATCGGTCTTTTACTGCAGTCGTAACTCTGGCCCTTCCTCGGCTAAACCTCTGAGACGTGGAATCTGTGCTAAGAAATTCATTTCACAGTCTATGGACGACAGAAGGACTCACATTCAGCCATCGTGCCATGTCTGATTGATTTTAGCCCGTTTCGAGCTGGCCAATAGCTCTCCACCGCAGTGCACTTGGCAAATGATGTTTCGAGGTCATTCCTACAAAATGGCTATTTCGAATTTCTTTACTCACATTTACCACACAAAATAACAATCCACTCGGAAACACCCGTTTTTATGCCGCTATCCGATTACTCAAATTCACACAACTTATACTAATTTGCATACAATATGTTCACTCGGCATTACTTTGCTGGTTACATGAACAAGTTTGGTGAGGATCACACAATGTTTTGGCGAATTATTGGGATTTTTCCCATTTTTCTTTAATTTATGGAAACCAGTGTGTGTGTGTATATATATATATTGTTACTATACACAGTCGTATCAGAATAACATGACCACCTACATAATAATGGGAATAACCACCCTTGGCCCGGATGACAGTACCGAGATGGCGTGGCATGGACGCAATGAGGCCCTGGAAGGTTGCCAGAGGCACATGTGCCCATTCGGATTCCAGCAGAACACAATGGTTCCGGAAATGACGTGGTTGTGGGTCCGCATGCCGTACCTGTCGATTCAAATGGTCCCACAAGTGTTCTATGGGATTGAGGTCTGGCGATTTTGCCAGCCAAGGGAGAATACATCACTGTCGTGTTCCTGGAACCAGTCACGCACCACCTTAGCGACATAGCAGCGTGCATTGTCCTGTTGGTAAATACCATCACCACCAAGGTAAACCTCCAACATGAAGGGATGCATGTGGTCAGCGTGGATGGACAGGTAGCCATTGGCGTTCAGGGACCCATCCAATGGTACCAGCAGTCCCAGGTCATACCAGGAAAACATCCCCCATACATCCACACTGCCACTGGCGACCTGTACTTAAACAAGAAGCGTGTCCGGGTGTTGGTTCTCATGTTTCTGACTCGTATCCGCCTGTCATTACTCTGGAGTAGAAACCTCGATTTGTCAGAGAAGGCAACCTTTTTCCACTCTTCCACTGTCCAATGAAATATTTTCTTTAATAAAATCCCATTTTGTAAAACAGATAGTAGCTATACTCAAGAAAAGAATTTTAATATTTTGAATATTCTACAATATTTAATGTATTATAATAAATTAAAATTTATGGCTCTATGCGAGATAACATGTTTTGTTTAATTATATTTTATAGAATTTTAGACATTTTCAATAAAAGTCATATCGAGTTTCTTAGTTGTATAAATTGTCAATAGATGGCAGCAGGCACTTCTCGTATCAACCGTAAAAAAATTTACTATTAGAACAAACTGCAGACACCTATACATCGATATGCTCCAGAGAACACAAAACTGCAACATACATTGACTTACATGTTCGCAAGATGATTAAATGTATTAATTTACATATTAATTTTAAAAATTCTGCAAATTTACTCAAAATAAACATACAACTGTTTTTCCAGGTATCGTAAAATGTACTCCTGAACGAGATAAAACACTCATTGAATAACTTTAGGGTCAGCTATCACTGTGCCAAACAGCCATGGCTGTTAGACATTTGGAAACACTGGTTAAATCGCAAAATACGTACCAATAGTAAGACAAACCACAGCTGCATTGGGCTAAAATGATTGCACTGCGCATGCGCAGATCGCCCCTTACAGTTTTTGTGTCTGCACATCAATTTGCCACGTTCAGCTTCGGTAAAATTCCGCAGAACCGCCGTTCTGCGTTCCACTTACGCTTTGTGCGAAGTTAGCCTTCTTCTCCTTAGACCTTCTTTGATTAGTATATACTCCGTTTCACCTAAGACCTGATTTCAACAGCTGTTTGCTTATTGGCTAAAGATCTTGTCACTACTTATAGGTGTATTTGTCCGCATAAGAAAATAAGTGTAGAGTTCTCGGATATATTGATTTCAACAATGCATGGTCAGGAAAAATAAATTTAATCTACTTTATTTTGTTGCTAGATGATGCACTTAAACGATAACACTTAATACTAACAATCAGAAGATTTATGAAATTGAGTATGAAATACGAAACTAAAATCAGCAACTCTCGATGAAGACGAGATGGCGTCCTTGGCTTATTTATGTGCAGTGAAAATGGAATAAACAACATAAATTGCTGACAATTACTTATATGTAAAGTTTCTAATCTAATGATGAAATGTGTGAAAACTCGATAAAGGAGCCTGAGTGGAATTTTTGAAAATATATGTGTCTCTACAAGAATATATTTGAAGTCGAATATTCTCGAAAGTGTGATCAATTTACCTTGACAGCCAATAGGAAAAAGGTTGGGTGCGTTAAAGAACACATTGGATGTCTTTGACGGGAGTCTACCATCTGAATTAAATTATATGCATAGGAATGATGAGGGTTGTTTCAAATAAGGATAGAATAATATTGTCAGATTGAAACAGTTCCCTCAACGATCAATAGATAAGAAATATAAAGTCTAGAAATATAAGTGCCATCTGGTGACTAAACTGAGAACTAAATGATTATCAGAAATGTAACGAGATTTGGTAATTAACGAAATTTGAATTTAAGCTAAACACTTTACAACCTTGAGCACAAATTATTAACTAACTGATATAATCAGTTAAATACCGTATATAGAACATCATCGTTGGTAAATGAAATATCACGCCTCATCTTTCATCAAAATCTGACTACGCTGTTACTAATCAGTTGTGTAGTAGTCTTATCGCCAGCACGAACGGCTTTTTGTGACTTTGCTGCTTTTTTGACAGCTTTTCCCGATGGCTGTGGTGGCATTTCTATAGAAGAAAACTCCATTTCAGTAATTCCATAATGAAACAATGAAATGCCTTTCAGTTTTGGGGGGGAGCGACCCCCAACTATGATCGGCAAAGCATTGATCTAATTTCATCGTAACTCATACGTCTTGTGAACGTAACGTATAAAACGTACGTCAGTTTGACGGTTTTCACACACCATTTTTCCGTAAGAAAAAAAGTCAAGCTTCCCTGATGAATGGAAACACGCAGAAATTTCCATGATTCACAAATCAGGCCAAGATCCCGTGTTTCCACAAAACTACAGACCCATCAGACTGCTGTCCTGCCTTGCAAAATTATTTGAGAAAATTGTTCTAAATAGAATTGACACTTTTTTGGACAACACAAATGTTATTCAGCCAGAACAGTTTGGCTTTAGAAAATCTCACTCCACTGTCCATAAAACTCTGAGAGTGGTGGAAACAGTGTCAGAAGCACTGAATAAAAAAGAATCCTCTGCTCCTTGTGCTTTTGGATGTTGCCGAAGCATTGGACCGGATCTGGATAGATGGTCTCATTAAAAAACTTATTGACGTAAAATTCCCAGATGCGTTGATTCATCTCATTTCAGACTACCTCAGAAATAGAACTTTCAAAGTCAGGTTTGGAAGATCATTTTCTACTTTGAAACAGATCTTAGCTGGAGTGCCTCAGGGCCCAATACTGGGGACATTTATTTTAACATTTATCTATATGACATCCCAACCATGTGTAATGTGAAGTTGGCTCTTTACGCGGAGGTTACAGCTATGATTGCCTCATCACTGAACGTACATTTTGCTATTCGCCGATTGCAACAGTTGTTAACACTCTTTCAGATGTGGTGTACTAAATGGAGGATAAAACTAAACGCAACAAAAGCTCAGCCCTTCTTTCCATCAGGAAAAGTGCATATTCTCCCTCGTATCGAAATATTTGATACATATATTGACTGGTGCGACTCTGCAAAATATCTTGGGATTTTTTTGCACAAAACACTAAACTGGTCAAACCACATTAATGAAGTCATCACGAAAGCACAGTCGGTTAATTACCAACTAAACTCACTGTTATACGGAAAATCTGCACTGGCAATTGAAAAAAAATGCTTCTCTATAAATTTATTTTTAGGCATATCCTACTGTACGCAGCACCTGTATGGGGATACAGCAGTGAGGACAAGATCAAGAAATTGCAAGTTTTTCAAAACCGCAACCTGAGATCAGTTCGGTGCCTACGTAATGGGAATGCCTGCAGATTTCAAGAGGCAGCAGCGCTAGTTACATTTTCCTCCGCTTGGCTCTTGCGATCCGCTGTTTTGCTTGTTACTTGCTTCATAGCAGTATAGGTTATTACGCTGTTTACCGCTTACTTCAAAATTGGATTCTGATACGAATTTGTTCATATGTGATTATTTACTATTCTGTCTACTTTCTGCTGGGGCGGGGGTGGCTCAGTCGGTAGCGCGCCAGGCTCGTAATCTGTAGTTCCCAGGTTCGAGACCCAGCTGGGTCAGCGTTGAGATTTATCTCCGCAAAATTCCCCGCCCTGCCCACGGTCAGTAGGGGACACCGATGGGCTTGGGGGGGTGGCTCAGTCGGTAGCGCGCCAGGCTCGTAATCTGTAGTTCCCAGGTTCGAGTCCCAGCTGGGTCAGCGTTGAGATTTATCTCCGCAAAATTCCCCGCCCTGCCCACGGTCAGTAGGGGACACCGATGGGCTTGGAAAGGCCTCGTCCGTCGGATGGGACGTTAAGCCGTGGCCCCGTGTGAGGGAGAGCCATACCCTGTGCACGTTAAAGAACACGCTGGATGGCCTTGACGGGAGGCTGCCAACTGTCTCCCAACAGCTGTTCCAGTGGGTCCCCTCCCCCAACCTTCTCTGAGCCTTCGGGGTCCATGTGACCTGGCCATTTAGCCCATGGTGTGCAAAAAAGTGCCGCTCAGAGGTTAAACAACCCAACCCAAACAACCCAAAAGTCTACTTTCTGCTGTTTTTAACTAGAAGTCTGAACGATGATGCAGTATTGTGTGATGTTTTGCAGAAGAGAAACTCAGTTTCTATCGAATCTATTCCAAATTGGTTCTGCAAGACAGGTGGCTGCATCAATATGTCGGCAACGTAACGATGACATGAGTAATTGGAAAAAATTTCTGAGATCACTTTTGAATAAATAATATTTTGGAATCGCGGAAACCTTTGTAATATGGAACTAAGTTACACTGCCCTAACAAAATATTAGAGAATTTCTGTGTTATGTGAATGGGAATCTTACTATGAATTCAAGATTATAATTTTATCTATTTAAATCTCGATTTTCAACAACATTCGTCTAGTATTTAAGGATTCATTATTCCCATTTGTATCTCTGAGAAAGATTCTAGTTTATTGCACTTGATTTGCCATCTGTCTGATTCTTTACCATATGACTTCAACCAGATCGCTATAAACTTACAGTACTGTGCAAATTAGTTAGGACAATAGGAAAATGCAGTAACAAAGACACAACTAAAATATTTATTTGTTTAATAGTGTAGTTAATAATGAATGTGACCCCCCTTAGCTTTAATTACTTCTTTCACCCCCTCAACCATTGATGCCACTAGCTTTCCACACATCTCCTTCACTTCAGGGTCGCGGTACCACACTTTCATGACACTTTCTATCATTTTGGTTTTCGTCGTGCAATCCATCTTAGATATGCGTGCTTTAATCGGGTGAATTTCCTGGCCACTCCAATATCTTCAAACGTTGCTGGGTAAAGAAGCTCTTAGCAACTTAGAATTGTGGCATGGAGCCAGATCCTGTTGAAATACCCCATCACCGTTAGGAAACAGCTTCTGCAGTGTTGGGACCATTTTTGCCTCCAGAACGCCTATGTACTTTTTGCTGTCCATCATTCCTTCAATGGGGTGAAGCGTCTGTGGCCAGGAAGCTGTGAAACATCCCCAAAACATGACCTTTGGTGGGTCTTTGGGGGATTGCTGGATGTGGCCAGATCGAAGAAGTTCTCCAGGCTTCGCTTGTCCCAACTAATTCGCATAATACTGTACCATTAGCGTAAGGTTAGTTTACCGCGGAACGGTGCTGCCCTCATGTGCGCGCTTGCTAACACGGAGAATCGCAGAAATCGGCAGGCATTCCCATCACGTAGGCACCGCTCAGTTACTGCAGCACCAAGATATGTTCGCAAATCTATATTACACCGGGGAGGACGAGTAGGAATTAGGCTAGGTGCGGTTGAGCCGCGTTTGTTATCTGTGTAGTCAGGTTAACTTAGCTTTAAACCTAACTTTTAGGAACACATTCCACAGCTCTTTTCAGACTTAACGGTTAGATTAGAAAAGTTATATAGGGTTTTCTGGATCCAGGAAGAAACTGCTTCGGCTTAGGTCGTATTTTTTACTTTCTCTTTGCCGCCCATCCAAATGCATACCAGACTTTAAGCGAAAAACGGCTTTCTGTTAGAAGACGATAACCCTCGAGTTTCATGCAGTCCCCCACCACCAACCCCCGTATTACAAAAAAAACCTCCCCCAAAGTGAAGTAGCTCCCTGCAGTAGCAAAAATATCACTGTCATAGATAATAATAATGACATTTGTTCAGAACCCGCTATCATGATCCCAGATTCAGAAGAAGACCATATACTTAAAGAAAATACAATACGCATCATTAGCTGTAGTGAGGCAGATATCGCAGTCTGTGGCACAGCGAATCTTCGGAACGAAATAAAATTGATTTTTGACAAAAAAATTAAGACTAACTCGAAGAAAAATATTCTTATGGAACTGGAGACACAAAGAACCACTAACATTTGCAAGAATATCATGCATATCATGGAGCACAGAGTTATCCTAAGCTTCCCCAAAAAGCACATGTTTAACGAACAAAGCTATTACCTACAGTGAAAAAAGCATGAACTCTGACCAACGAATCACCACTATCTCCCAAGGTATCATTTTCACGTTTGCAGCCAAACCTAGACCCGATTTTATTAAAATAGATGATTTTTATTTCTAAGTTCAGAATCATTACTCGCTCCCTCTTCTGTGTTTCAGATGTTTCAGATTCGGACATTCTGCCATAGGCTGCCGCAGCAGAGTTCGCTGCAAAAAATGTAGTGGGGCTCACGCTTTCGAATACCGTAACTATCGAACCTCTAAATGCCCCAATTGTCACGGCAATCACTGCGCGACTTACGGAGGATGCGAAGCCAGATACTTGGCGAATAAAATCAGGAAAATTCAAATAGATAAAAACCTCTCATGGTCTCAAGCTGCGGCCATCTACAGACGAAAGTATGGGAAAAAATCCGAAAATCAATATTCGGGGGCGGGGGGGGGGGGGCAATTTTGAACGACCATCCTCCTCGAGATATTCTGCGCCTAAAACTAAAACACAGTTCGATAGGCCTATTTCTAGATTAAGGAACATACAAAATAGCCAAGAAATGGAATTCCCTTCATTTCATAGCAGCAACATAACCTCCAATTCAACTTCCAATATAGAAGAAGAATGCTTATCCATCTCATCCGCAGGATCAGATGTTTCGCTCACTGATGCAGAGAAATTGCACGTAATTGTAACCGAACTGCAACTCAAAATGCAAAACATCTTGCTCTCATTTATCGAAAGTCTCACCCAAGTTATAAATCACGTTTTAGCCAGAAATAAATCTACTCCCAACCCTGCCCAATCAGACACAGGATCTGATATTATTGCTGCGATCTCAGAAAAAAAAAATCACTCCTTCACCTTCCCTCCAAATATTTATTTGCTTATTATGGATAATTTTTCTAGCGAACTCTCTTCTGCAGTTCTTCAATGGAACTCTCGATCCTTACTTTCGAAATTATGTCCTCTTTCTGAAGTACTAAAACAGCACAACTTCGCCGCCTTGGCTATACAGGAATTGGTAAAAACTGAGTGTCAAAGAAAAATAAATATTCCTAATTTTATCCCTCATCCTCATCTCTTCAACAAATTTCCAAATTACAGCTGGAGCTGGGATCTTTATTCACAGAAATATCCCCCATAATAGGATATCACTCCTACAGATGAGACCAGAATAGAATATGTGGCAGTAAGATTTAACATATCAATATGTTCCTCTTCTATCCTTCTATAATCCACATTACTGTTAAATGTTTAGGTAAAATTTTAGAAGCATGCCCCATTTCCTTGGTTATTATTATTTTTCCATGGTAATTTTAGAAGCATGCCATTTCCTTTGTATTTTAGAAGCATGCCCCATTTCCTTGGTATTATTATATTTTTAAAGCATGCCCATTTCCTTGGTATTATTATTTCCTTGGTATTTTAGGGTATTATTCCCTTACCATTTCCTTATGATTTTCCTTGGTATCATTACCCCATTTCCTTGGTATGCGGCGATTTCAGTGCCCATAGCCCGACATGGGGTGACGACAGACTGGATCCCAAAGGAACCATTATTGAACAATTCATCTCGAAATATAATCTGGTTCTTATGAACGACGGAAGTCACACCTATTTTAGGTCTCACTGCAGAACTACTGCTATCGATCTCATCTTGGCTTCGCCCGAAATTGCACATTTGTTTAATTGGAGACTACATCCCGACCAAGTCTTCAGCGATCACTCGCCCATCATTATTAACGAACAACTGATTAGTAACACACAAACTATACAACTGATTAGTAACAGCGTACTGAGATTTTGATGAGAGATGAGGAGTGACATTTCATTTACCAACGATGATAGTTTAGTTCTCAGTTAAGTCACCAGATGGCACTACGTATATACCAAATAAACAAAATATTTGTTTCATTTTTACCTCTTCTGTAATCATGCAGCCTATCAGTTTAGTATTTCATTATATGCTCTGCATTTAAATTATTTCATATATAATAGCGATTAGCAGGCTAGTGACTGTAATCACTAACAAACTCCGATCCAATTGATCAGAAAAAGATTAATTAATAACAAAGTGCATTAAACAAAGTTCATAGGTTTTTTACTTTAATTTTGGGTTTCAGATGTTTTAGGAACATTACTAGATTTTATGTAACTGTCTGGTGAAATGGGAAAAAAAGGTTTGTTATCAGCGCCATCTATTGATCGTTGAGGCAACTGTTACAATTAGACAATATTATTCTTAGGATCCTTATTTGAAAGAACCCTCATCATTCCTAAGCATATGCATTTAATTCAGACCCTACTTGATAGAACTATCATCATTTCTAAGAATATATATATATTGAATTCAGATCATTTAGTTATTAAGTGATAAACATATTTTCTTAATTGACATAATTATAAAGTTTCAAAGAACGAAGCTACCGTTTTATTTATTAAATTATTTTGATAGAGTGAAATCCAGATTGAAAGTTTCTTGGGAGCTCAGATTTTTCTTCAAAATGCGAGTTATTCTTTAAAAAAAACTGAGATTGCAATGGGGCTCTAGTTAATAGAGGCAAAACCAAAATTATGGCTTTGGGGCAAGTGGGGTCCTTCAGTGTGGATTCACGTCAAATCCGCCTCAGAGCCCTTAAGACTCCTAGGTGTGCATATCAATTGGGAGGGATGCGATAAAAGCACATGGAAATTGGCTATAGCGAAAGCGGAGAAAACATGCGAACTTTGGGGGGATAGAGACCTTTCGATCTCTAAAAGGGCGGAAATTTTTAACGCGTTGATAATCCCAATTTTCACTTTTCTTGGAACTGTGTATACCTCCCCCCCCCCCTTCTACGGTATACACGAAAATCACAAGAATCGCTGCTGGGTTTATCTGGGCATCCCAACACGAGTCTCTTAATAGAGGAATCCTCTATCAGCCGGTCGGGGTCGGCGGGCTCGATTTAAAGCATGTTAAAACTTGGATTCGTACCCTACAGTATGTTGACGTTATTCAAACGCTGAATATCCCATCCCACCCTGCGAGTGCATTTCTCTCATATTTTCTCGGCCCAGCCGCACGGAAATATGCTGAGAAATGTGCTTATAAGGGCCCGAAATGTAATACTGTAAATAGGAATTATGTATTTTTGTCGGACGTCAATACCACATTAGAAACTAAATATGTGTTAAATCATGATAAAAAATGTGACAAGAAATTAGTGTACTCTGCTTTGCTTCCGGTGGAAATACCGCAAATTGTGAACGAAAGACCGGATATTGAATGGAAAATTGCTTGGTCGAACTTGCAAATCAAACACGTGGAGGCCCATAAACAAGATTTCCTTTGGAAACGCTCACGACATCCTTTTCACACGAGATAAGGCGTGGGCAAGGGGAACGTCAAGATCTGACAAATGTGCCTTTTGCGCGTGTATCGAAACCACGAAACATTTATTCTATGACTGCAAATTCGCGCAAGAATTATGGCTAAAATTTCAAACGTGGTCAGGATTGCCAGCAATGTCAGCGGACACTGTATTATTCCATCATCCGATGGCAATCAGCAAACAAAAAAAATATGTTATGGATATCTGCCTGACCGAGATTAAACACCAACTCTGGAGGGCCAGGCAAAGAAATTTTTGGAAAAGCAAAACAGAGACCACAGAAAAATTGCTATGGAAAACAAAATGTGAACTTCGCGATCGGTTGCAGCTGGATAAGAAGAGATTAACAGCAAAGCATGCCATGTACTTGTGGCGACCATGGGCTAAATTTGTTGGAGTGACTAAGGAGGGAATCTTATTTGTAAAATTTTAGTAATTATTTGGCAATTCCCTAATCATCATTAGATTCAATTCATTGTTCAAATCAAAAGTTTAATTCTTAACAGGTTATTTTAAAATTATTGAAACTTATTTTTAACATTTAATGAAAGAATGTTTTTTTTTAATCAATACTGCCATTAAGGTAAATACTAAAGTAAATTCGAATAAATAATCCTTAAATGTATTTTTCCGAACTATTGCTAATATTTAACTGTTCAGATACTAGTTATTTCAATACAATGTTATATAAAACTAAAATCTGATATAAATGTGTAAATATTTAATGTTAGAGTATATTAACCAGTGTTTCTTTTCCAGCCTTCAGTTCTTCTTTCCCTTCTCCCTTTCTCTTCAAACCCCCCCCCGCTCCCAATTCCTAGTCTTTTATGCTATGGTCAGCACTTACAAGCAGAAGGTCAAATCTCGCCATTGAAAGCCACGTTACCGTAATCTTCAGCCGGACCTACCCTTAGGCTCAGCATTCCTGGGCGAGGCAGGCTGCCAACTGACCTTAAGATATCACCTTTGGCACGCAGAGCCGAGACGAGCGCTTTTGCTGCTACCGACGAGGGTCTTTTCCTTTTTTTTTCCTCCTTTCTTTCTTCCACTTTCTTTGACTCTGATTCCTTCCTCACACAAGAAATAAATCCCTTTCCTTTAATTTATTTATCATCCGATGTCTCATGCTCATCTCTTTTTACCGATCTCCGAGATCACCCTACAATTATTTTTCAAGAATAACTGTGGTCACCAGACCCAGTGTGACTTGAACTGAACGGGGTCCTTGTCCGGTTTTTCGTGAAAGGAAAGGGGGCCGGGAGCCCTTTTTTATTTTATGCAGTTCCTGCGCAATGGCAGGAACCCGGATTTGAATCCCTCTCCTCTTAAGGGTGCTAAATGTTTTATGTTTTTTCTTTGGTTATGGGGAAAGGTTTGTATTTGTCTTTCTCTTGAAGCCCCACACGCATCTCAATTGTGCATGCTAGGAAGGGGGATGGACGCCGTCTAATAAGACGGGAATATTCCCTAGCAAGCACATCCCATCCCAAACGCGTGTGGGGCAGTGAATGCTGTGTGAAAGAGTGAAAGTTGTTTGAAAGATGTGTGTTTTTGAGGGACAGCTGGCAAAGAACATTTTGTTTTGCTGAGGCTGTCTCGCTGATCACATTAAATTAGTTTATCCTTATGCCCGACAGCTGAGTGTCAGAATCTTAGTTCGACGACACAAGGGATTAAGAAAAACTCAAGTGAAACTGATTTTAGATATAATTTGCTTTCGAGAGTTTTTCCTAATTACAAAGGAGGAGTGAATTTTTGTTATATCTTCTGCAATTGATTTTATTATTGCAAATATTTATGAACAGTGACCGTGACGAAATTACCGTTGTGTGTGTGTGTGCTGGAAGTTCAAAAATCGGAAATTTAATTTATATTTCTAGTCATCATCGATAGATGGCAGCACCTACCTTTCATCAAAAGCAGGTTAGGGTTTACCTTAAATGCCTTCACTCAAACAAAGGTTTATGTCACTGGTCTATATAATCAAATCACATTTCCTTCGTCAAGCTAACTCAGAATAAAATACTCTTATATATTTTAATTCAGGTGCCGAATAAATGTATTTCAAGAGTTATAACATGTAAAGTTCAGTTATGTAAGTTAAATTAAATTTTCTCTTTTATGAATTCGAACTGATTAAGTTTTTATTGCTTTGCAATATATATATACCAGAATTTTTATTTCAGGTACGAAATGCAGTTTTCATTCCCTTCAATAATTGTTATATTCACATTAATAACCACATGATACACTGCCAAGGAGTGGTACTGCAAAGTAACGAAATTTAAGGTCTGTCATATACATTATCTTATAGGTGCTGCCATCTGACGGTCAATATATGAAACTTTCGAATTTCGGCAGAGACAATTACTGGGGTCATGTTGATAAAAGTAGAAATCACTGGCTAAACTTATAGATTGTTTGGTTACAGAACAAAAGCGACTGGTTTCTAATACTAGTTGCAGAACTAGTATTAGAAACCAGTCGCTAGTTGTTTTTAAACTAGTTGCAGAACCAGCAATAAATTCCCGCCGACTAGAATATTTTTGTTCCTAATTTGAGTAACCATTTTTAGCAACTTTACTTCTTAACGTCAGGAAATTCTGCATGCCTCATTCTGTTTCTTTTTTCGTAGTCTAGCTTTTCCCACACCATTATTTGTTCTTTAAAATGGTCGACAGAGCACTACTAGAAATTCTGAATTCTTTGTCTTTCCTTTGTTCCACTACTTTCAACAGCTATGATCACTTTCGCTTCATCACTTAATATGGGGCGGGGGTGTCTCAGTCGGTAGCGCGCCAGGCTCGTAATCTGTAGTTCCCAGGTTCGAGTCCCAGCTGGGTCAGCGTTGAGATTTATCTCCACAAAATTCCCCGCCCTGCCCGCTGTCAGTAGGGAACATCGATAGGGTTGGAAATACAATCGTCCGTCGGATGGGATGTTAAGCCGTGGTTCCGTGTGCGGGAGAGACATACCCTGTGCACGTTAAAGTAACACGCTGGATGGCCTTGACGGAAGGCTACCATCTGTCTCCCAACAGCTGTTCCAGTGGGTCCCCTCCCCCAACCTTCTCTGAGCCTTCGGGGTCCTTGTGACCTGCCCATTTAGCCCATGGTGGGCAAAAAAAAGTGCCGCTCAGAGGTAAAACAACCCAACCATCACTTAATGACAGTGACGTTATTTTACGTTGCAATACTGTCAATCATGGCAAATATTTCAGACCTTCCCATCTTCAGTAACAAAACAAATTTTCATCAAAAAAACATCAGAAAGGGATTTTCTTTCAAACATTCTTCATAAAATTTCGAGTTAAAGAGAGAAAAAAATACAACAAATGCATAATGATTTGGTTGGTAATTAAAAAATTGAGTTAACGAGAAATTCGAGATATGGAGGTTCGAGTTATAACGAGGTTTTCGAGATATGGAGGTTCAAAATAACGATGTATCCGAGATACAGGGATTCGAGTTAACGAGGTATTCGAGATAGAGAGGTTCGATTTAACGAGGTATATGAGATATAGAGGTTCGAGTTAATGAGGCATTCGAGTAGAGAGGCTTGCTTTAACGTGGTATTTCAGATATAGAGGCACGAGTTAACGAGGTATTTGAGATATAAAGGATCGAGTTGACGAGAAATTCGATATGTATAGGTTGGAGTTAACGGACGTCGACTGTATAACTAACAGCCTCATGTCAGACGGCGATATCAAGTGGACTATTTCAGGAGAAATTCCTTAAAAAATGGTGAAAAATTCTCTCACTATATAATTGTAATTCAAAAAAATTTTTTTTTTCAAAATACACAAATAATATTTCACATACTTAGTTAACAAAATTTTTTAAACTCTAATTGTATTAAACTATAATAATTGTAATATATACATATTTAAAAATAGATTTGTTTAATGTCCCACAACTACCAGTTTTAAATTAGTTTAAGTTTTAAGAGAAGCTAGCCTTCCCAAAATTTCGGTAGCTTTGCGCAGAGGCAGTGTCATAGCCGATCAGCGAGGGGGCTTTTGCTGAAGATTGCAGTGGAGATTTTTTTGGCGGATGTTTTACGGTAAAGAGCGATAGCTGACAGTTCAAGTTGGTGAGTTATATTGCTTACAGTGATTAACGTTGCTGCGTTTTCGTATCTGCCTGTGCTAGAACTTTCGTTGACTCTCGTCTTCCTGGAGTTTTAAATACGATTTTAGTGCTCAATTATGTCTTCTGCTAACAACTATCCGCTCACAGTGTTGTGCACCACCACTGGAGTATCCCAGTTACAGACACTGGGTGTAATAAGAGATAAGTTTGGTGATAAGAGCATGAAGGCCATGCAGGCTTGGAACGGGCACCAGCTCTACGTCACGATGACCTCTATGGATCTAATGAGCCAATTATTAGCGCTTGGAGAGCTGGATGTTGGGGGAAAAAAAGTCAACATCGAAAGAGCAGGCTCTAATATTGTTACGATAATGGTGCATAGAGTCCTTTTTGAGGTAGCCAACGAAGTCATCGCTGCCTCTCTAGCGCCATATGGAAAAATTATTTCCATTAATTATGAAACAAAAAAAGACGGCCGCTTTAAAGGCGCCTACACCGGTTCAAGAATCGTCGTAATGGACATGGCACGCACAGTGCCAAATACCATGACCATCGCACGTTGCTCCGCTATAATGGTGTATAACGGAGTTGTTATCACGTGTAAAAAGTGCTCGCTGCAAGGGCACTTCGCTGCTCAATGCACTGCCATTATGTGCAAAAACTGCAGAGCCAGCACTCATCTTGAGAAAGATTGTGTGTTGGCCTGCAAAAAATGCAGCAGAATTGGGCATACCATCAGCAATTGTGAAGTGCGATCATTCGCTGATGTGATTGCAAACAAGAAAGTAGGCCAAAAAGTGTCTCAGCCAATTAGTCAGCCGACAACGGAAGCAGCCGAAGTTACGGCCGAAACCGGCAATCCGCCACCTGTTACTGTGGAAACAGGCAAAGGCGCTGAAAAACCTGCAGTTACAGTGCCGATTGCAACCATCTCCACTGTAAAAGCCACCAAGAGCACTGATCTAAATAAATCACCAGCCATGGTGCCTCACCAGGTGGAGAAAAAAGGTGCTGTTGCCGCTGGGAAGAGAGGCAACGTAGCCGGGAAGACAACGACAGCGCCGGCGAAAAAGACTAAAACGGTACCGTTGAACTGTCTTCGGCGTCGCCAAGGACAGATTTTCTGAAAGAATCGGCTAAGGAAGCTGCTCCTGTTAAAGCCGAGCATCTAGAGATGGACACTGAAGCCATACCTGCTTCTGTGCTTCTTGAAAGCACTTTACTAAACTCCACTGAATCCATAATGCTCTCGGATTCAGATGGAGATTGTACGAACCTGAGTGAGAGGTGATAGTTTGCTTGTTTTGGTAGTACTGGGCCGTTTCTGTCTTTGTTTTTTGTTGGTGTTTTTTTTTTTGTCTGTTTGTGCTTTTCTCTCCTTGCGATGGGACCGCTTCTTCGACTTGCCTCCTTAAATGTTCAAGGCGGAAGATCGCCAAAAAAGCAGAGCTGGATCCGAGGTTATTTAGTGGAAAATAACATCGACTTCCTCCTCTTACAAGAAACACATTTAGAGAGTGCCTGCTGGGCTAAAGAACTATTGAAAAAGGACAAACATCGCTCCTTCTTTTCCTTCGGATCTAGCAACGCCAGAGGTGTGGCAATTATTCTCGGACATGGAAAAAAATTTCATATATGCAAGTTTGAAAGTGATGTACATGGCCGAATTATGAAGATCATTGTGGCTTATGAAGGGTTTCGATTCTGTGTGGTAAACGTATATTGCCCCAACAGATCGAAGGAGAGAACTGAATTTTATAACAATTTGTCTTATTTTCTAACTGACTGTTATGATTGTCTGATATTGGCTGGAGATTTTAATTCAGTCGTGGATGTGGATCTGGACGTCTCGTGTGGATCCGCTGATCAGTGTGACAGCAGCAGATTACAGCTGGCTCGACTGGTGAGCGGATACCATCTGGAGGACGTCTGGAGACGCAAACACGATGATCAATTCGCAGCTACCTGGCAGTCGTCAGACGGCCAGATTAAGAGGCGAATTGATCGAATTTATGTCTCTAGCCAATTTCTATCTAATTGTGTTAATTTTAATATCGCTGACGTAAACAGCCAGAACTTTTACGTCAGCGACCATCGGATCGCCTCAGGAGAAATAATTATTCCTAGGGAGGATAGGAGGGGCAAGGGTTTGTGGAAAATGAACATTTCCCATTTGGAAAATGATAATTTGAAGCAATCCTTGACTGATATCTTTGATTCAGACATCGCGTCAGCCGACTCATTCACCGGCTCCTGGTGGGAGGGGCTCAAGGGAAGGTTACGCGTTTTTTTACAAACAGAGGGAAGGCAACTCGCAAATGAGAAAAGGGAAAGATTACGTTTCCTGAGGAGTATTGCTTTGGGTCTTAACAGAGGAGGATGCCAAAGTACTGCTAATAACCTATTGGTGCAAGAAGTTAATAGTGAAATCAACAATATTTATATGTCAACAGGCCTTCAGGCAAAACAGGTTTCATTTAGAAAGCAAATAGAAATGGAGGAAAATTTCTCCTCTGTATTTGAACATTCGGCTCCCAAAAATTTGGAAGTCACCTCCATCACTTCCATTCGCGATGCTGTAGGGGGGAGGGATGTTTTTGGCACAGAAAACATTAAAAAAGCATTTGTTAAATTTTTTGCAAACCTGTTTTGCGAAGACCAGATCTGTGAAGATGATATGATAAATTGGATTGGCAATTGCCCACAAATCACTGACCATGAAAAAGAGATACTCGACGATCCTATTTCAACAACAGAAGTGGAGAAGGCAATCAGAAAAATGCGATCGGGAAGCGCCGCCGGCACTGATGGTTTCCCGATCGAGTTTTATAAAGCATTTGTAAGAACTCTGAGAGTTCCACTCGCAGAAGTATTTAACCAATTAATATCAGCTGGTGAAATGCCAATTAACATGAGAAGAGCAAAAATTGCACTTTTAGGTAAACGATCCGACGGAAATAATTTTTCTGTGAATGATTGGAGACCCATTTCTGTGTTAAACAGTGATTATAAAATTTTTGCAAAAGTTATCTCGATCAGATTGAGTAAAGTTCTTTCGGCACTCATTGGGCCTATGCAAACATGCTCGGTGGGGGGAAGGAAAATTAATCAAAATTTAAGTATTTTAGCAGATGCAATTGATTACGTAAACTTAAAACGTAACAAATGCTGTTTACTCTCTGTTGATCAAAACAAGGCTTTTGATAGAGTGTCACATAATTTCTTGTGGCACCTATTCAAAGCCCATAACTTTGGAAATAATTTTATAAACACTCTAAAGTGCTTATATTACCATATTGAAAGTGGTGTCAGTGTGAATGGGAGCATCTCTGACTTCTTCCGCGTCTCCAAAGGAGTAAGGCAGGGATGCCCTCTGTCGCCTTTGGTTTTTGTTCTGACTATTGAAACTTTAGCTAGGAAAATTCAGACCGACCGGCTCTTTCAGGGCATTCCTCTCCCTGGAAGGACCAGTGTCCAACTTAAATATGTCGCCTATGCAGACGACATAAATTTCTTTTTTGAGAATGAATATTCTCTAGGTAGATTTTTTAATATTTTCAAAATTTATTCAAAAGCCACAGGGGCGGAGCTTAATCTGGATAAGACAAGAGCTCTGACATGGGGCAATTGGAAAGAAGACACGTACAATATTATTGTGCCGCTTGATGAGCCTGTTAAAATACTTGGCGTTTATTTTGACAGGAAAGGATGCCATTACAAAACGTGGACCGAAGTGCTAAAAAAAGCAATGGAAAGTCAACAGATTTGGCTGGGAGTTGACTTATCGCTCGCCAACAGGGCTAAATTAGCCAATGCTATTTTGATTTCTAAATTTACTTTGATAGGCAGCGTCTTCAGACCTCCAACAAAATTTCTTTCGGATTTCACAAAAATTCTTTTTGACTTCATTTGGCAGGGCACGAAGGCAAAAGTCTCTCGATTTATGCTCTATCGCCCCTGTAATGAAGGAGGCCTGAATATTAAACATCCCGGTTCTTGGCAAAAGGCAGTTTCCCTGCGAGAGGCATTGTGTAATATTCCTAGTGTCGATCATCCAGGAGCTGCTTTCAGTAATTATTTGGGCTGGAAATTCTGCGAGCTGGGAAGCCGGGACGCAGAATATCGCGGCCCAAAAGCTGCAAAGATCAAAGATCATTAAGGACAAGATGGAGTACCAGTCAAAGACTATACCTCCTTCATATAAATTGGCCATAGGCAAATGACTAAGTAAAAGAATAAGGCAGCATAAGCTGCGGCAGAGACTGCCCATGATAAAATTAAGTAAAGGAAGACAGGAAAATGTTTAAATTTCGAAGTAAAAGATAGAATGGCCGAAAAGGTGAGAAAGGATAGGAAAGAACATTCACTGAAAAAACACAGACTTCGCATTAAATTACTGCGATGTCAAAAGTTACAGTGAGCTGAGTTAACGCAAGTAGGAAGTACGAAAGAAAGAGGGGAAGAAAGGAAAGGAAAGGAAAAAATTTCCACAACGCCAGGAAAAGCAACAAAAACAACAGAAAAGTAGCACCATAGCAGCAAAAAGCACAGAGATCAACATGAAAAGTTACATCAGAAAGCAAGCAAAGTAAATACCTGTAAGAGCGTGAGATCACAAGCTGATAGGATGTCCCTTAATATCGTTGTCAACTTTAATGCGAACCATGTTAAGTCCATTGCAGGAATAAAAAGGGTGGTAAAGTGCACATTTTTCCAGTATGGTCCACGGTTGACATCCACTAAATTTGCTATATATCAGATTATAGAACTCAAGGTATCCAGGTTTAAATATTTTATCGGGCAACAATGATTTCTTCAAAATCAAGATATCTTCGGGAGTGTTCCTGAGTTGGTGAATTTCGTGGGTGGCCATATGCATCAAAAAATTTATGACGACTTCATATGATTCTTCTTTGTAAAAGAACTGTCTGTCTTTTCCAAAAAGGAGAGAGTCAGTAATCGGGGGAAGTTTATTTTTCTGCGAGGATTGAGCTGTATCCGGTTCGAAATTCTCTACGTTGTTTTGAGTGTCGAGGGACTCATCGTAATCAAGGTCCATAACTAGGGATTTTGGCGAAGGGATGGAATCAAAAGAATCAGAAATCTTATTATCGAGGGAGGATTCAACGCCAATGAGAGGAGTGGAATTTTTCACAGTAATGGGATCTAAGTTGGCCGAAACCTCAGGGTTGTCTGCTTTGTTATCACAATCAGAAATGGGGTTTGGGAGAATGCCATCATCATTTGGGTTGGAGCGTTTAATAGTAACAGAAGGTTGTTTGCTTGTAGCAGCAGAGGCAAACGATTTAGCAGCACAGGAGTCAGCAAAATGGCCTGGCTGCCTACAATTCCTGCATAGCTTTGTTATTCCTGAGTAGAAAATAGTGGCTGTGAATCCAGAAATCAACAAAAAGTTGGGGATATGTTCATCTAATTCAATTTTCACAATTCTGGTTCCAGTTTTAATGCTCTTGTATTTGTCTTCTTTGTAATACTCGTGTTCTATATCCTGAATTTTGCCAAAATGGGACAGTTCAGCAGCAATATCCTCACAAGAGATAAAAAAAGGTAATTTAGAGACAAATACCTTTTTGATCGAAGATCCGAGGTAATGGTAAGAAATATCCAGATTATCCACTTGTAACACAGGATGTTGAAGAAGATCTTCAGTAGCTTCATCTGAGGATAAGGTTATGATAGCCACAG
The DNA here is from genome assembly GCA_038380435.1 of Ryuthela nishihirai. Lineage (NCBI taxonomy): Eukaryota > Metazoa > Arthropoda > Arachnida > Araneae > Heptathelidae > Ryuthela > Ryuthela nishihirai. Next base: position 5,327,917 of record JAWZYU010000008.1, read on the forward strand.
AACGATTAATTACTTGAGCCACCTCAATAACATTATTCATTTGGAGTAAATCTTGAATTCCACAAATAATTTCTTTGATGTCTAGTCCTTGCAAGAAAAAACGGAAAGATCTTCTAAGTCTGGAATCTCTTAGTGCAAACATGCTGAAAAGAATGTGCACAAAGGAACAATAGTCTCGAAAAGACTGTTAAAAGAAAGTGGGAAACAAAGCTTTGTTCCCACTGAACGGAGGTTGGAAGAAACGTGGCATACACAAAGACGATCGCCCGCTACCGTAAACTTCCTTCTAGCAATGCCGTCGCGGGAATCGACGGCTGCCGCAGCTCAGAAAACAGATTACCGTCGGCGGAGCCGATGATCTATGACCGCTCTTTACCGTATCTCACAGTTCTCCCCAAAAGCTGCTCTCAGGTCTCAGGTCTAGCAATGACTGTGCAGCACCGGGTACAAGAAGACCCATATCTGCCTTAACTGAAATGTATATAAGGGGTGAGCAAAGCCACATAAAAGACTACTCGGTTGCAAGAACCGACGCGAAGAAGTTCGCTCGAACGTAGTGGAAAAAGAAAATAAGAGAAGATCGGAGCACCTCAGAGGAGGTAAACGAGAAACAACAGGGCGACGAGCAAGAGGCAGCAAGCAAAGCAGTAAGCGGAATGGCAAGAGAAAAACCACCTAGGCAAAGGGAACGGAATTAGGGAGCGGGCGAGTTAACATTAACAAACCCGAAGTCAGATCGCAGAAGTTTATGAAGCTGTGGAAGTCCGCCGCTAATAAAGTATGAGAGATAAGTAGCGCATTGCGCTAACACATAGTCCGGCTGGTTGCCTGCCAAACATTTTATCATAGTATCATAGAATGGAGTAAACTTTGGTAGGATCTGTTTGTTACTATCTATGGTTTTTTGAAGCCACCAGATCTTTGGAGGGGCTCCTTCTATAGAATTTTCTTGAGTGTCGTGCAGGAAATATAGGAATTTGTCAATGTCCGGCTTCAATTGCGACGGCGGAGTGGGTTTACGATTCCGCCTGAAGTCAACGGGAGAGGTCATCATCTGGTTACTTTTCGTATTTTTTATCGAGGATGGGGTAGACGGCTCAGTGGCGTAGACATGTGGAATGGCTATCTCGGATGTTGAAGTTTGTTGCTTAGCAGCAATTGAGGCGAAGGATTGTTGAATTCCATTTTCAGATTCAATGACTGAGGTTGGAGAGTCCATTTTAAGATCGGAATAAGTAGAGATTTGAGTATCATGGTTGGGAGAAGGGTTCGTGATTCGAGAAGTTAGAGTTGGATGGTTAAAGGCAGTACAGGAAATTGCAAGATGGCCTGGAGATTTGCATCTCCTGCATAATTTGGTGACGCCAGAATAAGAAATGGTGGCGTTGAACCCTGAAATGGAGAGGAAATTTGGAATGTTCTCGGTTAATTTGATCTTCAGAATTCGGTTTCCAGTTTTTATTTTTTGAAAGCGTTCCTCAAAGTAGAACTCGTCATCAATATGGATAATTTCTCCAAATTTGGATAGCTCTTGGGAAATTTCGTCATTAGATACAAAGAACGGAAGATTGGAAATAATAACCTTTTTTATAGAGGACCCAAGAAAAGTAAACGGGACCTCAATCTCATTTATTTTTAAAACCTTCAATTCATTAAGTTTTTCAGAGGCTTCACAAGATCCGAGGGTGATAATTGCGACTCTGCGATTAATAGATTGGGCAACCTCAATTAAATCATGAAATTCAGAACCAAGCGAATCAAGCAGATATGAAATTAAGTCTTTGATATTAAGTCCATTCAACAAAAAACGAAAGGATCTATTTAGTCTTGGATCATTAAGGGAGAGCATCGTGAGGTATAGAACAAAGAATGGGGAAAATCAGAGTGGCGCAAAAAGCAAGTGCAAAAAGAGTGAGGTTATCTGAAAAGCAGACTCAAAAGACTGGAAGAATTAACGGAAGGACTAGTCTCATAAAGACTCTTCAGGTTTAAAGATAGAAAAATCACTGAAGACAAAAGAAGTCAAAAGAAATAAGTCTCATAAAGACTTTTCGAATGAAAGAACAAAGGAAAAATCAAAAGTGCAAAAAACGTGGTCTAGCCTACCGTGAACTGCGTCGATGGGATGCCGTTACGGGAATCGAGAGCTGCCGCAAAGCGATCGGAGAAGTACCGTCGAAGGAGCCGTGAACTGCGTCGGTAGGATGCCATTACGGGAATCGAGAGCTGCCGCGAAGCGATCGGAGAATTACCGTCGATGGAGCCGGTCTTTTACGTCTATCTCTGTTGAACTCAAACTATCGAATCAGATCAGAAAAGAAAAACCCCAAAAGCTGCTAAAATGTCCCATCGATATATAGGGCTGGCGGACGTATACAGATTCTGCGAGAGACTGAGTAGCGGTACTTCGGTCAACGAAATGTCTCTGCGGGATCTGTATATGTCATTTCTGCCTCCCTGGGTGGCTCCCATTGCCCATCGGTTTCATAATATCGATTGGGCAAAAGCCTGGGATAATATTTATAAACCTGGTACCATTACTGAGTTCAGAGACATCAACTGGCTTGCGGCTCACAATGCCCTTCCGACCCGAGTAATTCTACATACTAGAGTGGCCTTTATCACCGACAAATGCGAAATTTGTGGGATTGTCGAAGATATTGGCCATGTATTGTATCACTGCCCGTTTGCGGCAGCGGTTTGGAAGGACATATGTAATTGGATGAGAATCCAGAGCCTCACACTAGAAGAGGTTCTCTTTCACACTAATGGGACCAGAAACAATTATGTGAGGAACCTAGTTCTGGCCACAACAAAGGCATTTCTTTGGAAGGGCCGGTGCTATCGTCACTTTAATGTTTCATATTGGTCGCCCAGTACTACCTTTAATGTTATTTGTAAAGTTATTCAGAAGAGGAGACGCGCCGACAGAGGTTTCAAAAAAAATCCTCTGTTTTGGAAAATTTGGCGTGATTTTCTTTTTTTGTAGTATTTTTATTTTGTTTTCCCGCGGCCTGCGCGCCCGGTTTTTACCCTGTGGCCCTTTAGTGGACCCCAGTGGCTAATATGATTGTGTTTTTTATTGCTGGCTACGGCCAAAAAAAATTTGTTTATGTATTTAAAAACGCTTAGTTAACTCGCGCTTGCTCGTTGGCGCGAGCGAGCCGCGATTTTTTCTAAGTCCAGCTTGTCAACACCTGCCTCTCAGTCGGGGGAGAGGGCTGGCGTCACGGGCGCCACTCGTCTCCGGCCGGCTGGGGGGGGGGAGCCGGCGCTCGGCGCGCTGAGCCAATGATCGGGCTTGGATCTGTGCCGAGCGTCGCCTCCTCCTGTGTGACTGACGTTTGCTCTTTGCTGCCATTCACATGGCGCAGCGGTATTGCGCAGGGCGCCCTCTATCGGGATGATCCGTATAGCGTAATGCTACTGATTTTGAGCGATTGTTTCCTTTGCGTTTGAGTGAGTTTTTTTATTTCAAGTGTTACCTTGTAATTGTCTCTTGTTATGTGTGAATGGATATAGGATTGCTATTCTATCTCTTTTCTTGTCCTTCTCACTTCCCTTTCAATCTCTCTTTCTTCTTGAAATGAGTTGATTGGTGTGTGAAATAACCGCTGAAGAGCTTACGTCTTTACGTTACGTTTTTTCAGCGGTTGAAGTTCTGAGAATGCAAAGTTAGGTCAAGCGGAGTGAGTCAAGGAGCCAAACTCTTTAGACTCACGAAGCATTTTAGACTTATCATGGCCATACTGAGAATTCTCGCTATTTTTATATAAATAGTGGGTTTTCGGATTTTAATTGCCAAACACAGCGAAGCATGTTGTACTTATCATGGAACTACTGAGAATTCTCGCTATTTTCTAGATAAATAGTAGGTTTTCAGATTTAAACTTCCAAACAAAACCAACAAAACAAAACTGCCCAATGTGTCTGACATACGATTCCATTATTGAAACCCACAATTGACCTTATGGGAACTTAATAGGATATTTAATAATAATAAATAATAATAATTAACTTAATAGGAATATTAACTCCAGAATCTACCAATGAAGTTGAAAAATCATCTAAAGATCAGGAAATTATTAAAACACCGGCCCTAACGGAGCAAAAAGGAAAAAGGAAAATGCCATCTCCTATGGACTTTACTCTGCAGAGAACAATAATACCAGTCACGGACATGCATATGGAAATCAAGCACTTTTTAGCTTTCCTTTGTAATAACGAAATAAACGATATAGTAGATGTTCCACGTGAAGTACTGATTCTCAGGAAAACTATGAATCCCAAGAACAAAATCATAGCAAAGTATCAAGTATTTTATGAAACGATAATTGACATTTTCGCCACTCATCAGCCAAATTTTTTCTTGGAGCAATGTGCTCGCTTCTTAGCCGATTTTGATGAAGGAGGTCTTCCCAGTCTTAAAAGAGTTCTTGACCTAAATTTCGAAGATGATGATTAGTTATTTTCTTGCTCTTTCCTGTTGGTTTGGAGGTATTTGTTCAACTTCTGCTCTTCTTTCCTTTTTCTTTATTTTCTACTTTCTCCTGCCTCTCTTCCCATTTCCCACTACCCTCACTTCACTTTCTTTCCTTCTCACCGCTCACTGAGACGTCCGAAGTCTCGGAAGCTTGCTGGGGCGTCTGATGTGGTTGTGAGCGAACTTTTCGCCTATGATACGCGATCCTCCTGCTTTTAGTGAAGCTTTCAAAATTCAGTTAAATTTTTATTTTACAACTCTTAGACCTTTTAACTTGCCAAACGTCTTTAGCATCACTCTTCCTTGGCAAATTTTTGCCGTGGAATTGATCCACTTTATTTTTATTTTTCATGTTTTTTAATTCCGATGAAGGAGGTATGGGCCGAGTCCCGGTACTCCAAACTTGCCATTAATGATCTTTGAAAAGGAACATCCTAATCAACTTATTAGAGATTTACTTAATTATAATGTGTACCCTCCCATAAATTCAAACGCCCAAAATCTCTACTTGATAATCAGCATTAAGAAAGGAATCGAAGCCAGATGGCGCCACTTGTACCGGCCACATGTGGAGCCGAACCTTAACTTATTCCTTACCTATCTCTTACTTCTCCCCTTCCCACTCTTTCAACTCATATAACGGTTATACCGTCATTTATTCACACATTTCAATCATTTGGCTACTGGCGTTAGGTAAGATTAAGCAGGTATAGGCCCCAGGCCTGGGAATGCTGCTGTCACTGTATGATCTTTGAACTTTGAGAACTAACCTGAATTGTTTTTGAGGGACAGCTGGCAGAAAATATTAAGTTTTGATGAGGCTGTATCGCTGATCAAAACAAATTAGCTTAACCTTATGCCTGACAGCTGAGTGTCTGAATCTTAATTCAACTGCGCAAGGGATTAAGAAAAACTCAAGTGAACTGATTCTAGATATAATTTGCTCTCGAGAGTTTTTCCTAATTACAAAGGATGAGTTTGTAAGTCTCCCCATCTACTGAATACTTTTGTAACTAAAAGATATAAATTTGAAACAAAAAGCGTTCAGTAATACATTATCAGAGGAAAATATTTAAATTACGTAGAAGCAGTTTCCCGATTCTAGCTTGCACACCAATTTGCCACGCTCAGCTTCGCCAATATTCCGCAGAGCGGCGCCACTTACGCTTGTGTAAAGTTTGCCTTCTCCTTAGACCTTCTTTGGACGAACTTTCCAAGTCCATATCTGTCTCACTGAGGGCAGGGTGCGGGTTTAAATGAGATAAACTCAATGTTGTCCTGCTGAGGTTAGAACCTGTGAGATGCAGATTACGAGCCAACATACCATAATAAGTGAAATGTTATATTTGTGTTTGAATTTTTGAAATTGCTACCACTATTTTATTAAAACAACTATCTATATAAATGGAAAAAGATGGTTTTGTGGACGGAGTCTTGACGGCGTCTAGTGATTTATCTAGTTAGCTGCTATATAGCAGTTAATATAGTAATATGATTAATTTTATTCCCATTGTTATACTCTAACTGTAGTTTTATATATTTATATACAAGGGGTATGCAAGTTAAATACACATTTCCATGGGGTACGTGAAGCATATAAGGTTGAGAACCACTTACTTAGATTAATTTCTCATACCTTTTTTTTGGTCACAAAAATTACTCACCGTTAATGTAGACGTATGCTATTGAAATTCGAGACGAAATTTCGAAGTCGTCGCTGCCGAATCGAAACAGACTTCATTTTACTAAGATATTGTATTAAAATGGCAAGAATATAATTTTAGAGAAAGAACATAAATATAACTTGTTACAGATGATTTATTGAGACTTGGGCTTGTTATATGGGTGAGGATTTATATATAACAAATCAACAAATCTACCAAGGTAATTAAACCAAAAAACTTGTCGAAGAATTGTACAAATTGGTCTAAGTGGTCGGGTCGGAATCCACACACCCACAATATCTCGAATATATCCATAAGATATCTAAGATAACAAATGGATATCCACTGATTATCTTATGGATATATTCGAGATATTGTGGTTTTGTGAGAAATCTCTTTTTTTCATTAAAATTGAATTACAAGTTTTTAAATTTATAATGCGTGATTTAACGTACATTGTCGTCAATAGTGCGAATTAATTTTATTTTGTAATCATTTATTTGTACTTGGTGTGTTATCACGGATTCCAGCTCGCTATGTTTTAACTGTGGCTTTTCTCAGTATGTCAACTCAACGCCACAACATTGGTATAGCTGTGGTTGCCATGGTGAAAGCAAGAAACTCAAGCACCAATGCTTCAACGACAGATGTGTGTCCTTCATATTGGAGATATATGATAGTTGATCTTTTTGAAAATAGATGCCAGCACTGTAAAACCCTCTAAGTTAATCCATAAAATTAGAGGAAGTATTTGTATGGAAAATGATAGTTTATATAGTCTCTTTAGTGACATATCTGGAGGAGAGCTATAAGTGGTATATCCCTACCTTTTTAGGACTTTAAAGACATATAATTTTAAGGCAGTCTCATAAATTCAAGACAGAGTCATTCGGTTCTCAGATACGGTAAAGAGCGGTCGCCAAACATCGGCAACGTCAACGGTGATCTGCTTTTCGAGTCGCGGCAGCCGTCGATTCCCGCGACGGCTCCGACCATCGAAAATTACGGTAAAGAGCGAGCACGTTTTTTGCAACTTTCCGATCTTTTGTTTGCCTAACTTCAGTCTTTTTCAAGACTAAACCTCTTCCCATCTAAAGTCAACTCAAGACAAGTCTTCAAGTTGTGAAGTGCTCATCACTGTGCATTTTATCTGCTCTGATCAGCTTTTCTCATTTCTCCCAGAAATCCAACTTGGAAAAATGATCTCCAATGTGATCCATTGTCCTATTTTGTGCTTGTGATTTGTGCTCCATCTACAAACCAGTGCTATTTAGAAAAGTGAAACTTATTCTTCAACGCAGCGGTTGTATTGAATATACAACTTCCTGCAATTGCTTGGTTAAGCAATTTCCTGCAAATTCTTATACTTCTACAAAACAAGGAATCGACGCTGCAGTGGGTTTATTGTATATAATTCCTTTCTGCTATTGCCTGTTTGGGGCGGGGGTAGCTCAGTCGGTAGCGCGCCAGGCTCGTAATCTACAGTTCCCAGGTTCGAGTCCCAGTTGGGTCAGCGTTGAGATTTATCTCCGCAAAATTCCCCCGCCCTCCCCACGGTCAGTAGGGGACACCGATGGGCTTGGAAAGACCGTCGGATGGGACTTTAAGCCGTGTCCCCGTGTGTGGGAAAGTCATACCCTGTGCACGTTAAAGAACACGCTGGATGGCCTTGACGGGAGGCTACCATCTGTCTCCCAACAGCTGTTCCAGTGGGTCCCCTCCCCCAACCTTCTCTGAGCCTTCGGGGTCCATGTGACCTGGCCATTTAGCCCATAGTGTGCAAAAAAGTGCCGCTCAGAGGTAAAACAACAACAACTATTGCCTGTTTAGGCAATATCTTCCTTGCATAGCCTATCTGTTCTCAACAATTAGCCAAGTTTTATTCACTGGATGTTTCTTCAGCAATCTTCCGTTGCCTCGTTTATTGAAGCTTTTCTGTGCGGTCTGTGGCCTTGCTAAGTGATATTCAGTATTCCCTGTTTGGCAATTAATATCCGAAAACCCACTATTTATATAGAAATAGTGAGAATTCTCAGTGTGGCCATGAAAAGTCTACCTGCTTCGTGATTCTAAAGAGTTGAGCTCCTTGAATCACTCCGCCTGACCTAACTTTGCATTCTCAGAACTTCAGCATTCCTGCTTTTAGTGTCAACGATCATTGCTCTTTTCCTCCACCAATCATATTTTCTATGTTTTTGCATTGACAGCTCTTCCTAATCATACAAGGTAAGTGGTACGTAACGGAATTTACGGATCGCCTCTGCAAATTTACAGCTAAGACTGTCTCTGCGATCCATTAGCTAGATTAAAAATTGTAGCAGGAAAATTCCCCCTGCTCTTAACTTTAGCGTTAGTTTTCACGTAGCTAGGGCGCAGCTTTCTACGATATAGACTAGTTAGAATTTTACAATCTAAGAGTGCAGTTAGTTTTAATTATTGTAGAACGACATTGCACATCCCGTCGTTCTCTTTACTCTAGCTAGAATTTGACTTTTCTCACTCTTCCGTAGCTTGATTTCTCTCCACTTCGTGGACATAAGGCAAAATTTTTTCGGATTATTTATCATAGTACTTATTGTGTATTGATTAGTTTTGTCATATACTATTCTTTTCTCTATCCCCCAATTTTCTATTATTTTCCCCCCTTTCCTTACACTCTCTTTCTAATTTATTTTACCTAACTACTCGTCATGTCTACTGATAATTCACCTGTCCGTAACTTAAACGCAGACTTCACACAGTTCTTCAGCAAATATGACTCTATGTCGGATACCGACAAATCCGCCAGCTGTGTGGGGCGGGGGTGGCTTAGTCGGTAGCGCGCCAGGCTCGTAATCTGTAGTTCCCAGGTTCGAGTCCCAGCTGAGTCAGCGTTGAGATTTATCTCCGCAAAATTCCCCGCCCTGCCCACGGACAGTAGGGGACACCGATGGGCTTGGAAAGGCCGCCGTCCGTCGGATGAGACGTTAAGCCGTGGCCCCGTGTGCGGGAGAGCCATACCCTGTGCACGTTAAAGAACACGCTGAATGGCCTTGACGGGAAGCTACCATCTGTCTCCCAACAGCTGTTCCAGTGGGTCACTTCCCCCAACCTTTTTGGGGCGGGGGTGGCTCAGTCGGTAGCGCGCCAGGCTCGTAATCTGTAGTTCCCAGGTTCGAGTCCCAGCTGGGTCAGCGTTGAGATTTATCTCCGCAAAATTTCTCGCCCTGTCCACGGTCAGTAATGGACACCGATGGGCTTGGAAAGGCCGCCGTCCGTCGGATGGGACGTTAAGCCGTGGCCCCGTGTGCGGGAGAGCCATACCCTGCGCACGTTAAAGAACACGCTGGATGGCCTTGACGGGAGGCTACCATCTGTCTCCCAACAGCTGTTCCAGTGGGTCCCCTCCCCCAACCTTCTCTGAGCCTTCGGGGTCCATGTGACCTGGCCATTTAGCCCATGGTGTGCAAAAAAGTGCCGCTCAGAGGTAAAACAACCCAACCCAACCGCCAGCTGTGTTGACTTAATGAACCATGCATACCAAGCCTACAAAGAAAATGGGGACAAATGGAACCATTCTTTCTTCCCTCCTCCTCCTCCAACTCACAGTCCTACCATTGATGATATTTATGATGGTCTCTCCAACTCTCCTTCCTCACTTATAGTTGACGAAAAGGAAAAAAATACTATACAAACTGATATAGCTTCTGAATTTATCTCGCCCCCTCGCAGGAGTAATAAACGGACAAGGACATCAACCGACGACTCCAACAAGACGACTATTTTCCCACCACTTATCAAAACCTCCAACTGATTTCAGATTCTCTCCGTCCCTGATAACACCACTGAACATGACCATGCCAAAACACATCCTTCTAACACTGCCCCCATACACCCCTCAGATCTTACATATAGCAAACCTATACGCATCCCTCCCCTCAAAATACAAGATGCCACTAAGTGGTTTAAAATCAACTCTCACTTTATAGCTATTGCAAAAACCAACTTCAATGCCAAGATGGGAGGTACTACAATCAGAGTTAACCCAACTTCTATAGAAGATTATAGAGCTTTCAGTACGCACCTTGAAGATATTAGCTATGGCTTCCATACCTTCACACTGGACAGTGAAAAGTATGCCAAGATGGCAGGTACTACAATCAGAGTTAACCCAACCTCTATAAAGGATATAGAGCTTTCAGTAAGCACATTGAAGATATTAGTTATGGCTTCCATACCTTCACACTGGACAGTGAAAAGAATGCCAAGATGGCAGGTACTACAATCAGAGTTAACCCAAACTCTATAAAAGATTATAGAGCTTTCAGTAAGCACCTTCAAGATATTAGCTATGGCTTCCATACCTTCACACTGGACAGTGAAAAGAATGCCAAGATGGCAGGTACTACAATCAGAGTTAACCCAACCTTTATAGGTGATTATAGAGCTTTCAGTAAGCACCTTCAAGATATTAGGTATGGCTTCCATACCTTCACACTGGACAGTGAAAAGAATGCCAAGATGGCAGGTACTACAATCAGAGTTAACCCAACCTTTATAGGTGATTATAGAGCTTTCAGTAAGCACCTTCAAGATATTAGCTATGGCTTCCATACCTTCACACTGGACAGTGAAAAGAATGCCAAGATGGCAGGTACTACAATCAGAGTTAACCCAACCTCTATAAAGAATATAGAGCTTTCAGTAAGCACATTGAAGATATTAGTTATGGCTTCCATACCTTCACACTGGACAGTGAAAAGAATGCCAAGATGGCAGGTACTACAATCAGAGTTAACCCAACCTCTATAAAAGATTATAGAGCTTTCAGTAAGCACCTTGAAGATATTAGCTATGGCTTCCATACCTTCACACTGGACAGTGAAAAGAATGCCAAGATGGCAGGTACTACAATCAGAGTTAACCCAACCTTTATAGGTGATTATAGAGCTTTCAGTAAGCACCTTGAAGATATTAGCTATGGCTTCCATACCTTCACACTGGACAGTGAAAAGAATGCCAAGATGGCAGGTACTACAATCAGGGTTAACCTAACCTCTATAGGTGATTATAGAGCTTTCAGTAAGCACCTTGAAGATATTAGCTATGGCTTCCATACCTTCACACTGGACAGTGAAAAGAATGCCAAGATGGCAGGTACTACAATCAGAGTTAACCCAACCTCTATAAAAGATTATAGAGCTTTCAGTAAGCACCTTGAAGATATTAGCGATGGCTTCCATACCTTCACACTGGACAGTGAAAAGAATGCCAAGATGGCAGGTACTACAATCAGAGTTAACCCAAACTCTATAGGTGATTATAGAGCTTTCAGTAAGCACCTTGAAGATATTAGCTATGGCTTCCATACATTCACACTGGACAGTGAAAAGAATGCCAAGATGGCAGGTACTACAATCAGAGTTAACCCAACCTCTATAAAAGGTTATAGAGCTTTCAGTAAGCACCTTGAAGATATTAGCTATGGCTTCCAAACCTTCACACTGGACAATGAAAAGAATGCCAAGATGGCAGGTACTACAATCAGAGTTAACCAAACCTCTATAAAAGATTATAGAGCTTTCAGTAAGCACCTTGAAGATATTAGCGATGGCTTCCATACCTTCACACTGGACAGTGAAAACACAATCAAAGTAGTTATTAAAAATCTACCAGTTGACACCTCCAACCCGGAACTGAAACAGGAGCTTCTACATTATGACATCCCTATTATTAAGATTGTAAAATTTCACAAAGGACCAGAAAAGACCCCACTTCCCCTTTTCTTCCTTGAGACTGAAAAAAATGATAGAGGAAAAAATGTCTATAACATCACATTCCTTTTTAACCTCAAGGTACAGGTAGAGAGTTACATTAAAGGCAAAGGTCCCACACAATGTCATAAATGCCAAGGATTTAATCACACCCAACGTAACTGTTACCACGAACCTAGATGTGTGAAATGTGCTGGACAACACCTCACACTAGAATGTACTAGACCCGATCACTCTTCTCCCCCTAAATGTGCTAATTGTGGTGATGCACATACCGCCAACTTCAGAGGATGCCCACTATTTCCCAAATTAGTTCCCAACACTACAAGAATTGTCCCGACAAACTCTACCCAACCACTAAACACAGAGACCCACTCAAGGACTATGACTGCTACAGACACTACCCACCCCATCACTACTCCTACACTTACATACGCCAAACCTGCTTCACGAAACTCGTCACTCCCCAACAAAATCCCTCCACCTTCTCGTACTAGACACTCCGACCATAACTCTAATAATGGAAGAGGTGTAGAGTCCGAGAATGCAAATATCCTCAATATCATTCAAGAATTTGCTTCTCTGTTCCACAATATAAACCTCCCCAAAATCCTATCCATTGGTTACAACTTACTCATCAAACTGCGACAATCTGTATCCTTTGCTGATAAATGTACAATCCTACTTGAGGCTGTCAGCCAAATCAGTGAGTATCTATTCTGTCGTGGATAGTCATCTCCCGAATCTTACTCTCGTCTCCTGGAATGCCAATGGGATCAGATCCGACTTCCTTGAGTTTCAACACCTTCTCACCTCACAGGCTATTGACATAGCACTTGTCCAGGAAACGCACCTCAGACCAGGGGAAACCTCTAAGGAACCAAATTATAGCTGCAGCAGGAATGATCGACTCCACAATAAAGTTGGGGGGACTGCCATATTTATCAAAAACTCTATTCAACATGCGCTTTTTCCTACGGATGGCTTGGTTTCACTTGAGGCTACAAAGATTGTTCTCACTACTACTCCTCTAGGCCATGTGCATCTTGTGAGTGTCTACAAACCCCCTCAGGCTTCCTTCATTGACTCAGAATTCTCCTCACTCTTTATTGAAAACACCCCATGTGTCTTAGCTGGTGATCTTATTGCTAAACACACAAACTGGGGGAGCCGGTCATGCAATACTGCTGGCCGATCTCTCCTTACTTTTACTACTGTTAACGGCATAATCATTGACGCCCATCTGCCCCTACGTTTTATTCCGCAAACACATCTATTAGACCTGATATTCTGGATATTGTACTCCTCTCAAAATTTTTTGCTCCATCTGAGATCACCGTACTCAACTCTTTATCCTCAGATCATTGCCCTGTATTAATCAAATTTAATCTTGTTCTACAAATTTCCCCAACAGTTACCACACATGTAAACTGGGATAAATTTAAGCATTCTATTAACATAACTGCACCATGTAAACCTATTATTAAGTCTACTACGGTCATTGACATAGCCCTCAGCGATCTAAATAACAACATCACCAACGCTTTAACTAGCTCTACTGGCCACAAACTCCCTGACTTAAACTATAATAAACTAACTCCCCATCTAATTGCCCAAATTTATACTAAAAACCATGCCCGGAAAATTTGGCAATCAACCAGAAACCCCCTTGATAAAACCATCTACAACAAACTACGTGATCAATTAAGGAAGCACATCCTAACCTTTAGAAATGAAAACTGGACTAATAAGTTTGCCCAACTGGACCCACAAAACGGATCTCTTTGGACAATGATCAGATCCCTTAAAGGCAATCTTAAGAACTCAGGTCCACTACACGGGGTGGGTGGACTAGTATACACTGACTCGGACAAAGCTGAAGCCTTTGCTGACTCTATGGAGTCCCAATTTCAGCCTAACGATCAGTATACTAACGAAACCCATATCCGTCGAGTGAACAGAGTCCTCTCCAAATTCCTCCTATCCTCACACTCTGATAAACTTCCTTGGATATCTCACACTGAAATTTTAGCAGCTGTTGCAAAACTCAAAACCAACAAAGCACCTGGCTATGATAAAATCAAAAATTCCGCAATCAAAAACCTTCCTCACAAAACGATAATCTTGCTATTAAATATCTACAATTCCTGTCTTACATTCCAATATTTCCCCCACATCTGGAAGAATACACTCGTTTCGATGCTTCCCAAACAGGGCAAAGACCCACTGTCTCCTGATAACTACAGACCCATCAGTCTCTTGCCCTGTCTGGAAAAGCTCTTTGAATGACTCATTCTTAACAGAATAAATGATTCACTACAAAAACTCAAAATTATCCCTGACATCCAATTTGGCTTCCGTAACAAACACACTACAACCCATCAAATCCTGAGGGTGGTTGAAGAAATAGCAACCGCTTATAATAAAAAAGAACACACGGTTGCTGTTTATATTGACATTGCAAAAGCTTTTGACAAGGTATGGATCGAGGAACTACTCTTTAAACTAATTCAGTTGAAGTTCCCTCCGGTACTCATTCATCTACTCCACAGTTACCTCCGACATCGAACTTTCCAAATTAAACTTAATAATGAAATTTCCACAGTCAGACCCATTTCAGCGGGAGTGCCACGGGGATCGATTCTGGCTCCTACCTTGTTCAATGTCTATGTTTCTGACATTCCAAGAGTTGATAGAGTTTTTTGTGCCATGTACACCGATGACACAGCCTTTTTATCTTCCTCACTTTCTATCTCACATGCAAGAGATCGTCTCCAATCTATGTTGGACTCCTATGAGGACTGGTGCACCTCATAAAGAGTTCAAATCAACACCAACAAATGTATGGCAGTCATTACTTCTCGGAAGAGAAACTCCCATCTTGACAATTTCCTCATATTCGATAAGCAAATTGCGTGGATTGATATTACAACCTATCTTGGCCTCACTATTCACAAAAACCTTATTTGGACCCCACATGTTGACAAAGCCCTTCATAAAACCCGAATAGTCAAACTTAAATTGCTCCCCCTGATTGGCAGGAAGTCGAAATTATCCCCCAGACACAAAATTCTCATCTATACACAAATCATTCGACCTATCCTTTTATACGCAGCCCCGATCTGGGGTACCTGCTCTCCTACCTGCATCTCCAAACTACAAAAGTTTTAAAATTCTATCATCCGATCAGCTGTAGCAGCTCCCTGGTTTGTCCGCAACTCCATTCTCCAACGAGACCTACAAATCCCTGATATCTCGGAGATTATCCAAAACATGGCTAAAAAATTCCACGCTGACGCAAATTCTCATCCCAACCAATTGGTTCATCTTGCTTGCTATGAAGTTCATTCAAATATGCGACGTAGATGCCCTAAATCCCTTCTTTCTTAGTCTTCCTTCTTTTCCCCTTTTTTCTGTCTGGCATTACTATCAATATACGCATCTCTGTTACCATATGACTCCCCCCCCCCAAGACCTGCATTACTAATCCATCTCCTGGGGCGGCCACTTCACATGGGTTGAAGAAGGATCCTCCTCTTTCTTCCCCCATATGGCATATTCTAAATTGGCAGAAATGTCTCGGCAACGCGCCGAAGTATTAATCTAAATTTTCATCACTGCACACTTTCGTTGAAGGAGATATGGGTCCCCACCCGGTGCTCCATACTGTCAATAATGATCTTTGATCTTTGAAAAGGAACATCGTGGTCAGCATTCGATTCTTTTGTGAGGCACTGTAATGAGCGGTTGTTCTGCGGTTTGCTCCGATTTTTGTGATAGAGTGAGATTTTTATAACAGTCTTTACGAGACTACACTTCAGCCTTCTTCTCAATAACGTTCGAGCTCAACGATTCTCGCCTCAGCAGATCATTCCGTTTCTTCCTTCAAGATCTGGACATTAGAGAAATTCTTGATGCCCTTCAATCGTTACTACAATCCGAAGATTTAATTGAGGTTCCTCAAGAAATCAACAAATCAGTAGCTATTACTACGCTCTCAACAGCTAACAGGATTGCAGATAAATCTCTTTTGGTTAATGACCTGGAACCCCTTTCTACTTTCTTCGCAGCTCCATTAAGAAGGTCATTATTTCTAAACTTCCGTTTTTTATCACGAATGATGAAATCTCATCCGAACTGTCCAAATATGGCGAAGTTATAAATATAATAGATGAATACTTCAAGGAGGAAAAATACTGAATCAAAACTGGAACCAAAATTATGAAAATTGACCTTAAAGAAAATATCCCGAATTTTACTTCCATTGCCAGTTTCAAAGCTACGATGTTTTATCCAGGAATAACCAAACTATGTAGAAAGTGCAAAATGCCAGGACATTATGCTAAGTCATGTACCACATTCGTTTTGCCCAAAAAAACATTTGCGGAAATAATACCCAAATCAACTGATGATGTCAACAACACTACTTTGTTCAATACTGGGATTGAAAAAACATCCGAAAATGATCCATCAATGCCGATTGAAAAAGGAAAATTTCTGGACTCTACCAACAAAACAAAACTGTCCAATGTGTCTGAAATTATGATTCCATTATTGAAACCCACAATTGATATTATCGGATATACTCCAGAATCTACCAATGAAGTTGAACTCCCTCCCCCGTGGCTCAGTCGGTAGCGCGCCAGGTTCGTAATCTGTAGTTCCCAGGTTCGAGTCCCAGCTGGGTCAGCGTTGAGATTTATCTCCGAAAAATTCCCCGCCCTGCCCACGGGCAGTAGGGGACACCGATGGGCTTGGAAAGGCCGCCTTTCCGTCGGATGGGACGTTAAGAGGTGGTCCCGTGTGTGGGAGAGCCATACCCTGTGCACGTTAAATAACACGCTGGATGGCCTTGATGGGAGGCTACCATCTGTCTCCCAACAGCTGTTCCAGTGGGTCCCCTACCCCAACCTTCTCTGAGCCTTCTGGGTCCATGTGACCTGGCCATTTAGCCCATGGTGTGCAAAAATGTGCCGCTCTGAGATAAAACAACCCAACCCAATGACCCCCCCCCCAATCTACTTCCATATACCCCCGCTCCTACACATCCCTCCACCACCCATGCCTCTGCTGTTACACGTGGTTTATCCCACCCCCCACACACCACTAACTACCTTGCCTCTACCTCCACACATCCTACCCCTCCCACCCCTCCCACCTGATCCCTTCCCACCTCTCACTTTTCCACCATCTTGACCTTTTTTCAAAAAGTCAACATTACCGAAATTCTTTCCTTTGCCTCCATTCTCTTCCTGAAATTCTCTAGCGCCTCCAGCCCCACTGAAAAATTCAACATCCTACTGGAAGCTGTCAATTTTGTCATGACCACCTTCTTCGATGGCAAATAATCGCCCCTTCCCCCAACTTCAGATTCTTTACTGGAATGCAAATGGCCTGAAATCCGACTTCCATGAGTTCCAACTCTTCCTCTCTGAGCACCACATTGACATTGCCCTCATCGAAGAGTCGCACCTCAAACCAGGGGACACTTCTAAGGTACCTAATTTCAGCTGCTATAGAACCGATCGTCTCCACAATAAAGGTGGGGGTATGCCATTTTCGTCAAAAACTCTATCTCACATGCACCTATTTCCTTCTCTGGCCTTACCTCTCTGGAGACTACGGAAATTATACTCACTAAAACTCCCAGTGGCCAAGTGCAACTTGCGAGTGTCTATAAACCACCACACGCTACTCTCCTCGACTCCGACTTAAACGTCATCTTTAATTCTCTCCCCTGCATTGCAGCTGGAGACTTCAACTCCAAACATCCCGTTTGGAGAAGCAGCTCCACTAACATTTCAGGCAGACAACTCTTAAAATACACTTCCCATAAAGGCATAGCTATCGACACACCCTCCTCGCCCACATATTTCTCCTACAACACCAATGTTAAACCCGACTTCCTTGACCTAGCTCTTTTCTACAACATCTTTGTATCCTATGACCTCAGAACCATAAACTCACTCTCATCCGATCACTGCCCTGTCATTCTCTCTTTCAATTTAACCATTCCCAAATTCCCACACTCCCGCATTCACACTCATTGGAATAAATTCATAACAACTCTCCTT
Source organism: Ryuthela nishihirai (assembly GCA_038380435.1). NCBI lineage: Eukaryota > Metazoa > Arthropoda > Arachnida > Araneae > Heptathelidae > Ryuthela > Ryuthela nishihirai. The sequence continues at coordinate 5,345,891 of JAWZYU010000008.1, forward strand.
CAAAATTTAAACTGTCACATATCCCCATCTTCTACCACTGATATTGATGAACTCATAAACTCCTTCCAATCACACATCCTGACATCTTTACACACCGCATCAAAAACACTACCTATCACCTCAAACTACAATAAACTTCCAAATTATCTTATTGATGAAATTCGGCTTAAAAATCAGGCACGGAAACACACACGCAATAAACATGACAAGAAACATTACAACACCCTACTCACTCGACTCAGAGCTCACTTAAACGACTTTCGTTACGAGCAATGGCAAAATAAAGTTTCCTCCCTAAATCCCCACGATAACTCTATTTGGCACATGATTCGTGCACTTGAAGGCTCCACTAAAAGAATTGGCGCACTTCACAGTTTGTCAGGATTGGTGTACTCAGATTCGGATAAAGCTGATGCTTTGCTGACTCCCTTGAATCGCAATTCACTCTGAATGATGAGCACACCAACGAGGACTTCATCCGGGAGTGGGCCTCTCTCTTTCTAATTTCTTCAGGGAACCCCACCATCACACCCTCCCTTTTATTTCCACCACCGAATTAACTCAATATATTAATACACTCAAACCCAACAAAGCACCCGGCGACGACAAAATTGGCAATGAAATTTTAAAACAGCTCCCTAATAAAGCCATTGTTTTCCTTTTAAACATATATAATCATTGTCTAAGACTAAAGTAGTATCATCACATTATACCGTACCCCCACTAGTGCTTTCCCCCTATCACGTCACCGGCCACGCCCACATCCGCTCCTCCCCCTATGACGTAACATGATGTAACATGACGTAATCATTACGTAACCGGCGACGCCCCCTTATTAATAACTAATAAGTCCCCCTCCCCCTCAGTGGCGCCATCTGTTGACATAAGAAGTACTATTTTCCCAAAAAACCCTTTATTTTAACTCTAATTTCTCGTTTTTGGACACCCGGTCGTCCCACCTATTTTTTAAACCCTCCCCCTTATTAAAAAAAAAACCCTGGTGCCATCTGTTGACAATGAAGAGTACTCTTTTCGGAAAAACCTCCTTATTTTAACTCTAATTCCCGATTTTACTTTATTTTGCCCCAATGGTTGATCTATATTTTAAGCCCTCCTGCAGACCCTCCAGGTGACCTTTTAAGCCCTACCTATAGTTTAAGCCCTCGGATCAGCTGATGCAAGACTCAGAATAATTGCATAGAAAGGGATGATACAATTGTAACGCTCACAGAAAATCAGGTCCCTAGTAATTAAAAATTTACCAAAATTCTCTTCCCTTAAAAATTTAACAGGCTGCATCCAATGCGTATTTTTAGTACATCTCCTGTATTCATCTGAAATTTTACAATTCCGTTCAACTCTTTTTGAATGTCTAATGCAGATCTCAAATTGTAAATCAACTCGCAGAGTTGTATTTATTCCTTAGTAATTAAAACCCTTTGCTATTCATTTAGCCAGGACGACTAAACGATTCCTTTATAATTAAAATTCCCTGCTATTAAACTCCCTAGTAATTAAACACTCATCAAAATACCCTTACCTTTATTAAAAAAACCACCATACGGTTGAAATAAATCAGTTTTCTGTAGATGCGTTTTATCGAAAAAAAAAACCTTTTCCCCGGCAGCGAGAGTCGAACGCGTTACCTCAGTCCCCAGCTTCATTCTGTCAACTCCTTGAACAAGAACCGATCCTGTAATGGAAAAGTTTCAAACTCTGTTATTGGCATTCCTGAAGTCGTACGCGGCACAATCGGGAGAGTGCAACTATGTATTCATCTTAAATGTTACAAATCCGTTCAACTCTTTTTGAATGTCAAATGCAGATCTCAAATTGTAAATCAACTCACAGAGTTGTATTTATTCCTTAGTAATTAAAACCCTTTGCTATTCATTTAGCCAGGACGACTAAACGATTCCTTTATAATTAAAATTCCCTGCTATTAAACTCCCTAGTAATTAAACACTCATCAAATTTCCCTCACATTTATTGAAAAATATCGAAAACAAAAAACTTCTCGCCGGCAACGAGAGTCGAATGCGCTACCTCAGTTCCCAGCTTCATTCTGTCAACTCCTTGAACAGGAACCGATCCTGCAATGGAAAAGTTTCAAACTCTGTTATTGGCATTCCTGAAGTCTTACGTGGCACAATCAGGAGAGTGCAACTGTATATTCATCTGAAATTTTACAAATCCGTTCAACTCTTTTTGAATGTCTAATGCAGATCTCAAATTGTAAATCAACTCACAGAGTTGTATTTATTCGTTAGTAATTAAAACCCTTTGCTATTCATTTAGCCAGGACGACTAAACGATTCCTTTATAATTAAAATTCCCTGCTATTAAACTCCCTAGTAATTAAACACTCATCAAAATTCCCTTACCTTTATTAAAAGAACCACCGTACGGTTGAAATAAATCAGTTTTCTGTAGATGCGTTTTATCGAAAAAAAAAACTTCTCCCCGGCAACGAGAGTCGAACGCGCTACCTCAGTCCCCAGCTTCATTTTGTCAACACCTTGAACAAGAACCGATCCTGCAATGGAAAAGTTTCAAACTCTGTTATTGGCGTTCCTGAAGTCGTACGTGGCACAATCGGGGGGAGAGTGGAGTTTCATCATGCACATACGTGTCCTCTTACCGGTCAGGTAGCAAGCATCGAAACATCTCGTGACACATGATGCAATCGCCTCGGGAGGTTGAGTGTCCAGCGCTCAGTGTGATTGGTGATAAGGTTTCAAAATAGATGTTGTTCTCTGAGGGTAGGTGACGTCACAACAAGGGGAAAGTAACATGGAGTGACCAGCGAGTGACACTTATCAGAAGGCTGCTGAGCGTTGTTTATATATACAGGGACTTGTTAAGACATGGACATTCTGGTCAGCATTCTGTCTGTCTATACTATTACGTAATGATTATGTAATGATTACGTAACACTCCCCTTATTAAAACACCCCCCTTTCCCCCTCAGTGGCGCCTCCATGGAACACACCTGTGAAATATCACCACGTTTTTGTTTTTAACGTACGGTTGAATCGTTCTACGATGCTAGCTTTGGTTTCATTATGAGTGTGTTTTTAAGATACTTTTGAAATACTCTGTTAGTGAATTCAAACCCCCCCCCCTTATCTGTTTGTAATTTCAGAGGTATTGTGATCAAAAGCTCCCACGATTTCCGTTTTAAAGGAGCACCACATACATATTTCGAAAGCACGTCTATACAAGCTCGTATATATTTGTAGACGTCATTATGTTTACTAAGAGATGGCAAATCTACCAGATCTCGACCAATGGGATGGAGTTACAGGGACACGTCACAGGTTTAAGGTATAAGTATTACCCTTCGACGGGCAGTAAGGCATTATTTTTTCCAGCATCAACTTGCTATGGCTTGTGCTAAACGTTCCCTAACCGATGGTGATCTTCCTGCAAAGCGACTTGCTGTTAGAGATGATGATAGACATATGTTTCAACTCGGATCGGATTTGTTTGCGAGCGTTTGTGAATATCGGTCATATCCTAAAGTGCACATACGTGTGTTCCAGAGTGATGACTCGTTAAAACTATATCCTACAAAGGACGGTGTGATGCTGTCTGAAAAGCAGTGGCATGGACTGGTTTCGTATGCGTGTACAATCGTCGAAGCTTTCGAAGATGTCGAATACGGCGAGTATGAACTGGACGCTATGGTTTGCCTCGTCGTGCTCAAAGGTGGACACGGCGTGATCATTAAAAAAAGCATCCCCCGTGACGGAGGACTTGTATTTTTGTCATCGGTCGGCTCAGCATCGAACAGTGGCAGCGGTTGACAGATTTATGCTATCCAATCACCTACAGTTTGATGGCTCTGAAGTTTGAAAACGGAAAATTTTAGAATGCAGTGCGGAAGGTAGAATTAGCGGCAAATCTTCCTCGAAGCCCACCATCTAACGATCGACCCCTTGAACAAGACAGCAGTGATTTCGTAAAGCTTATGGACTGTTTAAAGCGGGCTTTGATAACAGTTCTCCGAAAAGAACTGTTTACGCTGCTACGTAAGAACTGTTTCGGGTGTGAAGTGGATCATCCGAGTCAACTTCGCCATTCGTGCCTCACCATAAACGCTGAATCAGCTTGCGATTATTTCACAGAAGTGGTAAGAAACGTTAATTTAACCGATATTGCCGAACGTTTTGTGGAAGAATCATGTATTTAACTAAATCGTCCTGCTAATATCACATGTATGTCTAAATTGAACTTTGCAACAGTACTAAAAGAGGTGCACGGTGAACTGGTATGTACGAACTAAATATTAATGTGACCTTAATGTAAATAAATATGAATGTCTCTGATATTTTTGTCAATGTGATTTCTTTTGTATAGTTAACGGGGATTTTAAGGTCAGCCTTAGAAGTGTTAATATTGTTCTCTGTATCAAGACCTCGCACTGCTAGCAAGCTATGTTGGGTCGAATGTTTTATATCGGGTGGGTGTAAAAGAAAGGGATGGGAAACCAAAGCTAGCATCGTAGAACGATTCAACCGTACGTTAAAAACAAAAATGTGGTGATATTTCACAGATGTGTTCCATGGATAGTGATCGTTGTCTCTATAGATTTAAAGTATAGAGTGTGTATCTCTTTGTATGTAATCGCTTATAACGAGACAATATATCCTTTAAAAGTTGGAATATTATTATGAACTAAAAAAGTGATGATATATACACTATCTGATCGTTAAAATCAAACTTTAGCAGGTTAATATATTGTTCTCTAGCTAGTCAGTAATTAGTGTGTCTTTGCTTTTAATAATAAACACGACTTCACGTAGCTAATTGTCGTAAAAATTACCTCTCATACGATCCGTAGAAGGGGTCGCTGATGGTAGGTAAACAACGTTCATGTCTTACTATGGATCAAATATCCGAACACTATGGTTGATTACATATTTCTGAAAAATATCTGCCAACGATTACAACCTTCGTCCCTCAGAATCGTGAAGTAATTACTACTAGCTTGCAGGGGGGGTAATGTTCCACAGACAGTGTTATTTCAGATTGCCAAACAAGATAATATCAAAAACGTGTGCTAACCCGAACCACTTGTTCTAAGACTTCCACACTAGTGTAGAAATAGGAGGACAAAATAACTAAACAGACATCTCCGTGTTAGATTGTACTGAAGCATCCTATCTTTTGTCGAAAAGCTTGTGTCTGCAGCTAGCCACCTTCACATGCACTTATTCAAACGTGCTGAAAAGAGATAGTACGCTGGAATAACTGGCGACAGAGCTAGATCTCGATTCTGGGGGGTGACTTTTCACGGAAATACTATAAACAGTGAGTTTTTAGATTTTAAATTTCCAAACTTTGGTGATCCTTTACTATATGCAAAGTGTTTTTGTGATATCCATCCGTGTGTGATTCTCCGTGTGTGATTATCCGACCGTGATTTACTAGCGTGGGGGAGGGGGGGGTTAATATTTTATGATTTTTCCTGTATTACTCCTTCCGCTACGGTGTGACTTTTATCGGTCGCTCCTTATATGACACTTGTTAATAGTCGTTTTTTCTATCTTACAGTATTTGCGCTGTAATCTGTTGTTTTTACAGCCATCCCACTGCATTTTTATACTTTCTCTCTCGTCACAGTTATTCTTCCTTCAATAGAATTGTGAAAATATTCACCTATCCCGTTGTGCGAATTTACAGATATCCCTTTACATTTTCGTTTATGCACGTAATTTAGTTAAACGACCTAGTCACATACTGTATCAGGGGGTTAAAGTACTGAATATGCTACTGTGAGATTTTCGTCGTAAGCAGATATACGGAATCAGATCCGATGATGCTTGCAATTTATCTACTTTGATCGTATGGTTTATTAGAAAGGGAAGATGTATTAGTGTTTGAACTTTATGCATGCTTTCTCTCACAAAATAATTAATGAGCGTTTTACGAATCTGTGTCGTGAAGCAGACTCAGTTTTTCCTTCTAAATGCTTACTCAACCTATGGACAGGTAGTTTGTCGATGTAATGACAAGTCTGATGTGTAGATAGACACTTTGATTAGTGAATGTCAGAAAACGTCGTTGAATGTGTAAAACATCACTTGTGATCCTGACAGCATCGACCGGGGAATGAACTGAGAAGATTGTGGGGTCGGAACTTTACAGAGGTCTATTCATATTTGATAATTTCTCGAGGGTTATGATAGTATAGTGAGGGAGGATCCCAGTCTATATTACTGTTGTCAAGCTCTGTACATTATGTTTCACACAAGTCCGTTCACGGTTTTCTAGTGCACGGTCGTATCGTTTAGTGCGGGTCGTCCTTGGCGTCGAAGTCGCTCGCGTTCCGCAGAAAACTGCGCATTATCGTGGTTGGAAAAAGTAAAAAGGTTGAAACTCAACCCCAGAATTTCATATGAAAATTTGAAGTGAGCTTGTATAAGTATACTAATACTACCATCTAACAAAGGACACCGGGGACGGATTTGTTCCCTTTTCTAATGCACGAGGCAAATCCTATTCTTCCTGAATCGAACCATATTCCTTTAAGCAGGAATTAAAGTTTTTTTTTTTACAGAAACGTATGAATTCTACTTTTAACATTCTGGCGCACAGTCTTTACCCTGTAAAAGCATGTAACTGGGGCTGCATTGAGTAGCGTTACTTCCTAGGAAAGAGTTTGCTGAGGATACAACCGTAATAAGTATTTTTAAACAACGTCGTGTAACGGGATAGTTTTTAATTTCGTAGGACTTTTGTTAAAAACCATCCAGGGCAAGGATCCGAACACAGGTCTTTTTGGTCGACTCTATTACCTTCAATATTTTTCATCACGAGGAATAAAATCAGATTTTTTCCTTTTATTAATTTTTTCTGCCTGGATTGCCACTGTGAGGCGGTGCTTCTAGTGAAAATGTGCCAGCCCAATAGTCGCAGAGTTGAAATAATAAGTATTGATTAAAACGGACTTTACATCGTTATACGTATAGTAATATTCTGAGCGCTTGGAGAACACGACCGCCACATGGACTTCTGATAGCGTAGCATTCAGCAGGAGCCATGCATTCCACTGCAGCCCCCGTGACCTTTGTACGTCACCAGCCTGCAGTGTCCGTGTCGTTCAGAGCACATGGGAGTGAGTGTGTGTCGAAACGAGGGTGGGAGCACTAGGCGGCGCTGGCCGGAGCATATAGCGGATTCGAAGTATCAGTCCCGTTGCAAATAAAATTTCAGCAGATTAGCGTAGACAAGTTGAGAGGGGTGCGTGAGACATTGTATTATTTTTTTATAGCTGAAGTATTAAATTACGATCTCCCTACTCCATTAATGCGCATTCGTGATGGAACTAACGTTTTTGACGCGACGTACTTTTAACATTCTACCTCGTACAAAAAAAAAATATTTTTTCACCCGGTTTCACCAGCGTGATGAAACATATGCAAACGCCGGAAGAAACGTTTTTTTAAAAACTGTTTTACCTGATTTTTCTTTGAACAGTGTTACTCTCCCGTGCCGTGGATACAACAGTAATAAGTATTTTTAAAACGCGGCGTAATAAAACAGTTAGTCATACTTTTGCAATCACAATGTTTTTTGAAGTGACTTAGTAAAGGAAATTGTTAACATGGATCAAGGCTGTGAGTGTGTTTTCACATGTACGGAAGCAGTACAGGTCCAAGATTCATTCGTCAATATAAACCTTGTGATTCCCCGTTTGGAATAATTTCGTAGGGTTTAACCTCCGTCAGCGCGAGGTTGTCCATGGTGAGGATCCGAACACGAAGTCTTTTAAGTTGAACCTATTACCCCATCAATATTTTCCATCATGACGAATAAAATCAGATTTTATTAATTATTCGCCCGATAGCCTTTTTTATTTTCTGCGGGGGCCGTTACTGCAGGGGTAGGGTTTCTTCTAGTAAAAAATGCAACAACCACTAATCGCTAGGGATAAAAGAAATAAGTGTTGGTTTTAAAATGGTTATAAAAATACGTATATGAAAAGACTGTCAGTGTAAGATCTAAATTTTAAAAGTGGAGAGGGAGCCTACCTGCAATAACTATGCTATAAGAGTTGTTAATCCTAACACACTGTGTAAAATTACACTGAAGATTAAACATCCCTATAAAATTTACTCTGTTAACGGGGGTGATAGAGAAGAAAAATGTATAGATAGAGAAGAGTTGTGAACAGAAATTGTACGATCGATAATCCTTTCTACACAAATAAAGTGGTTCTGAAAAGAACCTTTTGTTGTTTTTTAGTTATTCCATGACCTCCACAATGTCAGCAATCTCTATCAAGGTCATGGCATCCTCGAGTACCATTCGATAATCCATGGTTTTGACATGATTTAATGCCGCTACTTCCGCAAAACGTACACGGCGTAAAAACTCCTTTGCTACTTTGCAGGATTCTATGACCGCCTCGTCATTTATAGTGCTCAGCATATGCAGAATCTTGTCGGTTATAACATTCATTAAGGTCTGCAGGCATTCCTCGTAGGTTATCCCCTTCTGATGTGCGGGAACGTCTGTAGACGCAAATATAGAACGAGCTGCTTCATAAAACGTTTGGCAAGCTAGCTCCATAGCGTCCAGAGAGACAGACAGAATGCTGACCAGAATGTCCATGTGTTAACAAGTATCTGTATATATAAACAATGCTCAGCAGCCTTCTGATACGTGTCACTCGCTGGTTACTCCACGTTACTTTCCCCTTGTTGTGACGTCACTTACCCTTAGAGAACAACAACATCTATTTTGAAACCTTATCACCAATCACACTGAGCGCTGGACACTCAACCTCCCGAGGCGATTGCATCATGTGTCACGAGATGTTTCGAAGCTTGCTACCTGACTGGTAAGAGGACACGTATGTGCATGATGAAACTCCACTCTCCTCCCCGATTGTGCCACATACGACTTCAGGAATGCCAATAACAGAGTTTGAAACTTTTACATTGCAGGATCGGTTCTTGTTCAAGGAGTTGACAGAATGAAGCTGGGGACTGAGGTAACGCGTTCGACTCTCGCTGCCGGGGAAAAGGTTTTTTTTTTCCGATAAAACACATCTACAGAAAACTGATTTATTTCTACCGTACGATGGTTTTTTTAATAAAGGTAAGGGAGTTTTGATTAGTGTTTAATTACTAGGGAGTTTAATAGCAGGGAATTTTAATTATAAAGGAATCGTTTAGTCGTCCTGGCTAAATGAATAGCAAAGGGTTTTAATTACTAAGGAATAAATACAACTCTGCGAGTTGATTTACAATTTGAGATGTGCATTAGACATTCAAAAAGAGTTGAACGGAATTGTAAAATTTCAAATGAATACAGGAGATGTACTAAAAATGCGCATTAGACGCAGCCTGTTAAATTTTTAAGGGAAGAGAATTTTGGTAATTGTTTAATTACTAGGGACCTGATTTTCTGTGAGACGTTACAATTGTATCATCCCTCTCTATGCAATTATTCTGAGTCTTACATCAGCCGATACGAGGGCTTAAACTATAGGTAGGGCTTAAAAGGTCAACCGGGGGGTCTGCAGGAGGGCTTAAAATATAGGTCAACCATTGGGGCAAATAAAGGAAAATCGGGAATTAGAGTTAAAATAAGGAGGTTTTTCCAAAAAGAGTACTCTTCATTGTCAACAGGTGGCACCAGGGTTTTTTTAATAAGGGGGAGGGCTTAAAATATAGTTGGGACGACCGGGGGTTCCGAAAACCAGAAATTAGAGTGAAAATAAAGGTTTTTTGGGAAAATAGTACTTCTCACTGTCAACAGATAGCGCCACTGAGGGGGAAGGGGAATTGTTAATTATTAATAAGGGGGCGTGGCCGGTTACGTAATTATTATGTAATTATTACGTCATGTTAAGTCATAGGGGAGAGGTGCTGAAGTGGGCGTGGCCTGTGACGTCATAGGGGGGAAAGCACTAGTGGGGGTACGGTATAATGTGATGATACTACTGACTAAACTTCTTCCCCACTGCGCCAGACTTGTAATCTGTAGTTCCCAGGTTGGAGTCCCAGCTGGGTCAGCGTTGAGATTTATCTCCGCAAAATTCCCCGCCCTGCTCACGGTCAGTAGGGGACACCGATGGGCTTGGAAAGGCCGCCGTCCGTCGGATGGGATGTTAAGCCATGGCCCCATGTGTGGGAGAGCCATACCCTGTGCACGTTAAAGAACACGCTGGATGGCCTTGACGGGAGGCTACCATCTGTCTCCCAACAGCTGTTCCAGTGGGTCCCCTCCCCCAACCTTCTCTGAGCCTTCGTGGTCCTTGTGACCTGGGCTATTAACCCATGGAGAAAGATGAGAGACGAGCATTATGTCTTGATAAGAGGTTACCATATTTCTCCCAACAGCTGGTCCAGTGAGTCCTCTCCCCCAATCTTCTCTGAGCCTTTGGGGTCCATGTGACTTGGCCATTTAGCCCATGGTGTGCAAAAATGGGCCGCTCAGAGGTAAAACAACCCAACAGGTAGTGTGGAGCGATCATGCCAAAAACCTAGGCATTACGATCCATCACGAGCTCAAATGGGATGCCCATGTACAGAATGTTATTAACAAAGCCAGAGCACTATACTGCAAACTATTCCCTTTGCTTGGGGGTAAATCCCATATCGCAACATCACATAAAGGGCTAATTTATAATCAGGTAATCAAACCTAACCTTTTTTATGCTGCCCCCATTTGGGGTGCATGTTCTACAAAAAATCTTGCAAATCCCCAATCTCTGGGGCGGGGGTGGCTCAGTCGGTAGCTCGCCAGGCTTGTAATCAGTAGTTCCTGGGTTCGAGTCCCAGCTGAGTGGGCGTTGAGGTTTATCTCCGCAAAAATTCCCCGCCCTCCCACGGTCAGTAGGGGACATCGATGGGCTTGGAAAGATCGCCGTCCTTCGGATGGGACGTTAAGTCGTGGCTCCGTGTGCGGGAGAGTCATACCCTGTGCACGTTAAAGAACACGCTGGATGGCCTTGAGAGTCTACCATCTGTCTCCCAACAGCTGTTCCAGTGGCTCTCCTCCCCCAACCTTCTCTGAGCCTTCGGGGTCCATGTGACCTGGCCATTTAGCCCATGGTGTTCAAAAAAGTGCCTCTCAGAGGTAAAACAACCCAACATAACCCCAATCTCTACAAAATGAAATCCTACGATCTGCTGTAGCAGCACCCTGGTTTGTCAGGAATATTATCATTCATCGAGATCTAAATTGTGAAAGAATTCTCCAATCCATCAAGAAAATGGCCAAGAACTATTTTGCAACTATCGCAGAATATCCTAATCAACTGATTAGAGATTTACTTAATTTTGATGGGTGCCCCTCACACAAATTCAAACGACCAAAATCTCTACTTGATAATTAGGATTAAGAAAGTGATCGAAGCCAAATGTCGCCACTTGTACTGGCCCCATCTGGAGCCGAACCTTAACTTATTCCCTACCATTCTCTTACTTATCCCCTTCCCACTCTTTCAACTCATATTACGGTTATACCGTCATTTATTCACACATTTCAATCATTTGTCTTCTGGCGTTAGCTACGATTAAGCAGGTGTAGGCCCTGCTGCTGTCACTGTATGATCTTTGAACTTTGAGCACTAACCTGAATTGTTTTTGAGGGACAGCTGGCAGAAAATATTACGTTTTGATGAGGCTGTATCGCTAATCAAAACAAATTAGCTTTACCTTATTCCCGACAGCTGAATGTCTGAATCTTAGTTCAACGGCACAAGGGATTAAGAAAAACTCAAGTGAACTGATTCTAAATATAATTTGATTTCGAGAATTCCTCTTAAACCTCTATGGCAATTACATAGCACTTTAAGCTTATAAACTGTAGGCGCTACCATTGATGCTAGCAGTGGAGCGAAAGCAAGATGGGGATGCTGCGACCTTGTAAAATGAAGTTGAGTAGGATCAAGTGTAGCAAAAATTAATACACATATATTTTTTGATGAAATGCAAATTTTTTCTTTTAACATTTCTTCCGTTGTCAAAAGTATTTCATTTGTTTTTATTTATTTTTAGGAAAAAACATTTTTACGTGTATTTTCGATGATAAGTTTCTTGTTTTTTCCCCCCTATTCCTGACCTTGGATATGCTGGCCACACCGAGCAGCCAACTAATCCAAAAGTTTTTTGGATTACACAAAGTGATGGAAATTTTTTTGAGAAACTAAATGCTGGAAGTCCGTGGTAGAAGTAGTACAGTCGCTCAAAAAAAGTATCCGAACACTATCGTTGATTACCGAATTCAGAAATAATATATGTCAACGATATTTTTTAGAAATTAGTGATCTCGCAACTTTCGTGTACACTCGGGCAAAATTATATCCGAACACTACGGTTGATTACAGAACTCAGAAAAAATATCTGGCAAAGATTTTTTTTTTAGAAATTAGTGATCTGACAACCTTCGTAACAGTCACTCGAAAAAATATCCGAAAAAATATTCAGAAAAAATATCTGGCAACGATTTTTTTTTACAAATTAGTGATCTCGCAACCTTCGTGTACAGTCGGTCAAAAATATATTCGAAGAATATGGTTGATTGCAGAATTCGGAAAAAATATCTGGTTTCGATTTTTTTTAGAAATTAGTGATCTCGCAACCTTCGTGTACGTACATAAAGGTTGCCAGTTCACTAATTTCTAAAAGAAAACGTTGCCAACTATTTTTTATGAATTCTGCAATCAACCTAAGTGTTTGGATATTTTTTGAGCGACTGTATTTATTTATTTCAGGAATTTTAGCTAGGTTATGGTATGATGGTAGGCATGATTGTTTATTTGCAACTACACTAATTAATGAACTATTCGACATAAATATTTCTTTGCAGAATTTGTTTCATTGCTTCCCCCTGGAAATATTTCCCCGTTCCTGTAAACAAATTGCACCCCCATTTTCTTCCCCCGGAGGTTAAGCTAGGACTATCAAGAATTATTTTTAATTAATGTAACTGTATAGGTCTCGAACTCTTAGGGACCTGGATTGGAATCCCGAATTATTTCTTGTGTTCTCTTTCAGCTGATATCTTTCCTACCTCTCCGATTTTCTCTATGTTTCTCTGGAATTACTGTCGCCAATAGATCGCAACAGAGTAAAGACAGTAGCTACATTATCTCGACTTCATCATTTGCTTAACAAATGATTTCTTTAATGTCAATCTGTTGCTGCCATCTAGTGGTAAAGAAGCACATATTAATTCATATATTAATAAAACTCCACTTTAATCGAGGTCACCTGAAATAATTGATTTCTAAAAGTAAGGTCTTGAATAAATGTTGTGGTGGTCAGAAATTATGCTCTCGAGTAAATGTTGGTTGCCAAAAAACTAAAGATCTTGAGTAAACGATGTTGGCCAAAACACAAAATTCTCGAGCAAATGTTGGTAGACAAAAAATAACACTTCGAGCAAATGACGTTAGCCCCTAATAACTTTTGTCGTAAATGTTGGTAGCCCCAAATTGCAGTACCTTCTGGCGTAAATATTGGTGACTACAAGAAAAGCCTCAAGTAAATGATGATTGAAAGAAAGTCTGGGTTGTTTCACCTTAGACACTGTTTTAGCAAACAACAGATAAATGGCCAGGTCACAAGAATCCCAAAAGCTCGGGGAAAGTTGGAGAAACACCTGGACAGTTTTTAAGAGTCACAAGGAAACCTCCCGTGATGGCATCAAGAATGTTCTTTAACTGGCAGAATGACCCTCATGACATTGGGTCACGGTTTAACGTCCCATCCGATGGAAGGGATCTTTCCAAGCCCATCAATGTCTCCTTCCTCGCCGGAAGTGCGGAGACAGTTAGCGGAGATTCATTTTTCAACTTGAACCCTGAAACTGCAGATTACGAGTCTTACACTTTAACGACGGAGCCCGTAATCTGTAGGTCACAAACTCGACTTCCGTGGTTGTTTTACATTTGAGTGGCACTTTTTTGCAAACCATGGGCTAAATGGCCAGGTCACATGGACCCCGATGGTGTGCAAAAAAGTGCCGCTCAGAGGTAAAACAACCCAACAGGTAGTGTGGAGCGATCATGCCAAATACCTAGGCATCACGATCCATCACACTTCTCAAATGGGATGCCATTGTAGGGAATGTTATAAACAAAGCCACAGCACTATACTGCAAACTATTCCCTTTGCTTGGGGGTAAATCTCATATCGCAGCATCACATAAAGTGCTAATTTATAATCAGGTAATCAAACCTATCCTTCTCTATGCCATCTGGGGTGCATGTTCTACTAAAAATCTTGCAAATCTCCAATCTCTACAAAATAAAATCCTACGATCTGCTGTAGCAGCACCCTGGTTTGTCAGGAATACTATCATTCATCGAGATCTAAATTGTGAAACAATTCTCAAATCCATCAAGAAAATGGCCAAGTACTATTTTGCAACTATCGCAGAACATCCTAATCAACTTATTAGAGATTTACTTAATTATAATGTGTACCACTCACACAAATTTAAACGATCAAAATCTACTTGATAATCAGAATTACGAAAGGGATCGAAGCCAGATGGCGCCACTTGTACTAGCCCCATCTGGAGCAGAACCTTAACTTATTCCTTACCTTTCTCTTACTTCTCCCCTTCCCACTCTTTCAACTCATATTACGGTTGGTACTTCAATTTTAGCGAGGCCCCTGAAAAGTTGTCTAACTTAATCGATAGACGGCGACACTTGCATGAATTTCAGATTTTGAAACTTGACTTTACATTTGCTTTTTAAAGAAATCAAAAATATATGAGAAACTAGTCCGAATTATAAAAAAAGCCCCAAAATTGTTAGGCAAAGTGAGAAGAAATCAGTAAAGACTTCTCATAGGTTTAACATGGCAGTCTTTACTGATTTGTTCTCACTTGGCTTAAAATTTTTTGGGGCTTTTTTTATAATTCGGACGACTGATTTGGTCGCTACAGTTCAGCAGTTGCTGCTAATAATGCGTCAAACACATTATCACGGCCGACGTGATACCTGAACATGAATTCTGCTAGGTAAGACTCCAAGTGATGGCGAGCCGTACCCCTGTGCTTTTTGTTTCGCTATTTTGCTGATCCCCATAAGCGTTCAATTTTCTGGGTATGAGTGCCAGTCGTACGATCCACAAAGTTGTACTTATGGTTCACCGTAAAGTGACGGAAACTAGCTTCCTCCAGTTCTTTTGTTTTATAACCATTCCAGCAGTCCGTGTAGATCACCGATCCCTCACTAACGTGCTCTTGGATGTTCTCCATGAGGGTTCTCGCAGTTCTGTTTTCTACTTGAACCAAGAAACACTCGTTGTCGTCGCGACAAATGCCAACTAAAATCC
Organism: Ryuthela nishihirai; assembly: GCA_038380435.1. Lineage (NCBI taxonomy): Eukaryota > Metazoa > Arthropoda > Arachnida > Araneae > Heptathelidae > Ryuthela > Ryuthela nishihirai. The sequence goes on from JAWZYU010000008.1 coordinate 5,361,205, forward strand.
ACTGTTGCGGCAGTACTCTCCCTGCATTATTCTTCCGCTTTACGAAGAGGGATTCATCAATTTCCACGATTTTATCAGGTCCTCCTATTTTATTGGCAGAATGTCTTATCATGAATTCGGAGCAGACTTCCCTCATGTAATTATTCCAGTCGATGACTGCTGTTTGTCCCATGTTTAATTGTTTGTTGCACCATCGGATTGAGGTGAGTTCTTCGCTCCAACAGTACATGAACCGCAATGCCGTGAGAAAGGATATTCTTGATCCACTAAACCAATTCTCCAAACGAAGACCTTTCTTCTTTTTGCAACCCCTGACATTGCATCTCCAGATGGTATGTTTTCCCACATAAAGTTGCATACTATGGCCATTTTCACAAATCTTTTCAGCGGGCAAAATGCATTTCTCTTGGAAAAAAGCTATAGCATCTTTTTCCGTCGATGGCAGATTGAAAATAGTAAGCATATTAAATGTTTAACAACGAACAGAGCGCCAATTCCCTTTTCCCGCCAAGGCCGCTATCAGTTTAACCGAAATCAAAGACGCTAATTAATCACCAAATTAGCTGGTGCAAGTGTCGCCATCTATCGATTAAGTTAGACAACTTTTCCGGGTCCTCGCTGAAATTGAAGTACCTTACGGTTATACCGTCATTTATTCACACATTTCAATCATTTGGCTATTGGCGTTAGCTAAGATTAAGCAGGTATAGGCCCGAGGCCTGGGACTGTGTCACTGTATGATCACTGCTGCTCTCACTGTATGATCACTGCTGCTCTCACTGTATGATCTTTGAACTTGCATTATAACATGCTTTATATAAATATATTTTATACAATTGCTGATATTTTCAATAAATATCATATCGAGTTTTTTCCTTGTATAAATGTTCAACAGATGGCAGCAAGCACTTTCAGTATCAACCATAAAAAAAATTACACTATTTAGAGCAAAATGCAGAAACCTATATACATAGATATGTTCCGGAGCACAAACCTGCAATATACATTGACTTATATATTCGTAAGATGATTAAATGTATTAATTTACATAGTATTTTAAAAATCCTGCCATATTGCTCAAAATAAACATACAACGGCTTTTCCAACTATCGTAAAATGCACTTCTGAAGGCGATAAAATACTCATTGAATAACTTTAGAGTCAGCTAACACTGTGCGCAAATAGCCAAGCAGGTTAAAACACTAATTAAATCACATTAAATATATCAAGAGTAAGCGAAATATAGTAGTAACTGGCTAAAACGAATGCACTATACATGAGCAGATCGCACCTTAGTGTTGTTTTCGTGCGTGCACACCAATTTGCCACGGTCAGCTTCGGCAATATTCCGCAGAATGGCGCCACTTACGCTAGTGTAAGGTTTGCCTTCTCCTTAAACCATCTTTGGACGAACTGAGGGCAGGGAACTGCCTCACTGAGGGCAGGGTGGGGGTTTACATGAGGTAAAACTCAAAGTTTTCCAGCTGGGGTTCGAACCTGAGAGATGCAGATTGCGAGGCACCTATGCAATAGTAAATGTTATATTTGATATTGAACTTTTTAAGTTGCTACCACTTTTTTATTAAGAAAATTTCTTATGTAATAAAAAAAAAAAGTCTTTCGTTTAAAGTCGACGTTCTTAACCGGATTAGAAACTTTTCTATCTAGTTAGCTGCTGTACAGCAGTTATAGATTAATATATGATTTATTTTATTCCCATTATACTATAACTATAGTTCAAATAACCCATTATATCATAACTATAGTTTATATTATAGTTTATTGTACTATAGCTATAGTTTTATTTTTCTGTACAAGGTGTACGTGAAGCATAAAAGAACCACTGATATATATATGTTTTATTTTATTCCCATTGTTATACTATATCTATAGTTTTATCTATCTATACAAGAGGTACGCCAGTTGCATACACATTTCCAGGGGGTACGTGAAGCATAAAAGGTTGAGAACCACTGATATATATGCTTTATTTTATTCCCATTGTTATACTATAACTATAGTTTTATCTATCTATACAAGGGGTACGCCAGTTACATACACATTTCCAGGGGGTACGTGAAGCATAAAAGGTTTAAAACCACAGACTTAGATTAATTTCTCATACATTTGTTATTTGGTCACAAAAAATACTCACCGTTAATGTAGACGTATGCTATTGAAATTCGAGACGAAATATGGAAGTTGCTGCCAATTCGAAACAGGCTTCATTTTACTAAGATATTGCATTACAATGGCAAGAATATAATTTTAGAGAAAGAACATAAATATAACTTGTTACAGATGATTTATTGAGACTTGTGAGTGAGTGAGTGAGTGTGTCCACATGAGGCGACCAAAGAATGGGATTTTTGGCCTAGAAGCCTTTTATCCCTAAGTAAAGGTAATTTTGAAAGATGTTTAATGACGAAGAACAGATGAAAAACGACCAGAGGCAAAAACGAAAGATCCAGGGCAAGAATCAGAGCCTGAATTTGAACAGCAAGAATATCACTAAGAGACCAGGGAGCAAGAGAAAAATTGTGATTTTTTATATAGGAAAGGTACATATTCTATCGTTCCAGCTCATAATGCTTGCATTGAATAATGTAGTGAAATGTTGACTTGGGCTTGTTATATGGGTGAGGATTTATATATAACAAATCAACAATATCTACAAAAGTAATTAAACCAAAAAACTTGTCGAAGAATTGTACAAATTGGGCTAAGTGGTCAGGTCGGATTTTATTTTGCAATCATTTATTTCTACTAGGTGTGTTATCACGGATTCCAGCTCGGTATGTTTCAACTGTGGCTTCTCTCAGTATGTCAGCTCAACGCCTCAACATTGGTATAGCTGTGCTTGCCATGGTGAAAGCAAGAAACTCAAGCAACAATGCTTCAACGACAGATGTGTGCCCTTCATTTGACTCTTTGACTGTTGAGATTAAGTAATATAGATAATAGTTGATCTTTTTGAAAATAGATGGCTTCACTAAACAATTCTCTAAATACATAAAGTGAGAGGAAGTATTTGTATGGAAAATGGTAGTTTATATAGTCCATTTAGTGACATATCTGGAGGAGAGCTATAAGTGTTATATGTCTACCTCTTTAGGACTTTAAAGACATATAATTTTAAGGCAGTCTCAAGGCAGACACGCTTGATCTTTGTGAAACCTTTCTAATATTTGACACTCGTTTGGTATTTAAGGGTTGACACAAAACAAAATGAACATCGTGGTCAGCATTCGATTCTTTTGTGAGACACTGTAATGAGCGGTTGTTCTGCGGTTTGCTACGTTTTTGTGATAGAGTGAGATTTTTATAAAAGTCTTTACGAGACTACACTTCAGTCTTCTCAATAATATTCGAGGTCAACGATTCTCGCCTCAGCAGATCATTCCGTTTCTTCCTTCAAGGTCTGGACATCAGAGAAATTCTTGATGCCCTTCAACCGTTACTCCAATCCGAAAATTTAATTTAGGTTGCTCAAGAAATCTACAGGTCAGTAGCTATTATTACGCTGTCAACCTTGGAAGCAACAGCTAACCTGATTGCAGCTAAATCTCGTTTGGTTAATGACCTGGAAATCCCTTTCTATTTCCTTGACTCCTCCATTAAGAAGGTCATTATTTCTAAACCTCCGTTTTTTATCACGAATGATGAAATCTCATCCGAATTGTCCAAATATGGCGAAGTTAAAAATATAATAGATGAATACTTCAAGGAGGAAAAATACTGCAAAATCAAAACTGGAACCAGAATTATGAAAATAGCCCTCAAAGAAAATATTGCGAATTTTACTTCCATTGTCGGTTTCACAGCTACGATCTTTTATCCAGGAATAACCAAACTATGTCATCATCATCCTCCTCCTCAAGCAGCCATGGGCTACGGAGGTCCAACCAGACCGTGCAATTTAGTTCTCCAAGCAAGTCTGTCCTGAGCTACATCTATTGCATGTGGCCACTGCCCACCAATTCCAACTAGGTCCTGTTTGACATTGTCTGTCCACCGCATCCTAGGTCTCCCCTTCTTTCTGAGGCCTTTAGGCACACTGTTCATAACCCTATTCGACAATCTATAATTATTCATACGGGCAACATGGCCAACCCAACGGAGCTCTCTCTGTACAATATGCTGCTTAAAGGAGGTTGCAAACTCCTTTGCCTCACCTCATCATTAGTTGCAAAGTTGAACCACCTAATGCCCAAGATACTGTGTAATCATCTGCAATCAAAAGCATCTAGTTTTCTGTTATCTTGTTTGCAAAGTGTCCACGTTTCACTACCATAACTAACCCTAGAAAGAACCAAACTATTATACAGTCTAATTTTAGTCTTTAGGTGTATACGCCTATTTCTCCACACTCTCCATAGATTCTTAAAAGTCCCGGCAGCAATCCCTATTCGTCTGTTAATCTCATGCCGCACATCACCATTATCTGTTACATAGCTCCCAAGATAATTAAACTGTGACACCTGCTCAAGACTGCAACCATTCAGATTAACTGAATCACAGCCTGCCTGACCAATTTTCATCACTTTAGTTTTCTCTCTGTTTATAACCAAACCTACTCTACTACCAGTCTCATCAACAGCTCGAATGAAAGAGTTCATCTCATCAACATCATTTGCCAAAAGGGCTAAATCATCAGCATAATCTAAATCAGAAATTTTCGTATCTCCAGCCCATTTAAGGCCAAAATCTTTCCCTTGAAGTGAATTTCGCATAACGTAATCAATAACCAAGCTAAAGAGAAAAGGAGACAAAATGCACCCTTGTCGAACACCAGAAGTAATGCTAAACCAATTGCTACAAGCCTTACCAACTCTCACACACGACTCGGTGTTATCATAGAGAGCTTTCATAATGTTAACTAACTTGTCTGGTATACCATATGATCTCACAATCAACCACAAATTATGACGATCAAGAGAGTCGAAAGCCTTTTTGAAATCAACAAAGCTAGCAACCAAAGGTTTCTGAAACTCTAAACATTTCTCAAGAATCTGCCTAAGTGAAAATATCTCATCCACACATCCCCTACCACTTCTGAATCCACATTGCTCATCACGCAACTGACTGTCAACCAGATTCTGAATTCTATTAAGCACAATCATGTAAAGAACTTTACCTGGAACAGAGAGTGGGCTGATACCCCTATAGTTATCACAAGAACTGCGATCACCTTTTTTGAAAATAGGGATAACAATAGCTCTGGTAAAATCCTTAGGAACCATGCCTTTATCATAAAAGATATTCAGAATTTCAGTCATCCAAGTGGTAAACGAAACATTTCCAGCTCTAAGCATTTCTGTAGTAATTTCATCTACCCCTGGGGATTTATGAAGTTTAAGTTTAGAAACAGCCAAAATAACTTCAGATTGTGTTATAGGGCCAACATTAAAGCCATCAATGCATCATCATCATTGCAAACAATGGGAGTAGAACAAACTACATTGTTTAGAACATCACTGAAATGCTCAGTCCATCTAGCCATGACAGAAAATCCCCTTCTATAACCTTACCTTGTTTATCCTTCAATCCTTGTATACCTGTCCGTTTTCTACCACACAGAACATTAACTATCTTGTACAGCTCTCTGCACTTGTGCTGTCTAACTGCTTCCTCGGCTTTGTCAGCCAAACCCTCAAGCCAAAGATTCTTATCAGCAGCTAACTGATCTTTTACATGTTTATTAAGTTCTCTGTAATGCTTTCTATTAGGACTAGTAGTGTATTGATTAAGGACATTCCTGCAGTTCTTTCTTTCCAAAATAAGCTCAAGTGCCTTATCACTCAGATAATTCTGTCTCTTCTCTTCCTTTTTTCCTAAAAGAGTATGGTTAGTGTCAAAAAAGCCTGTTTAAAATGATCCCATTCTTCCTCAACTTCAGTAGTAAGCAAACCATGCCTGTCATAATGACTGAGTAACCTATCTTGGTAAGCTTTGGCTATAACTGGATCTTTCAGAGCTTCAGTATTAAAAGTAAATTTTTTAACCCTAGCACAACACTTTTTAAGTTTAAGTTGCAACACACTTTTAACAAGGTAATGGTCAGATCCAATTTCAGCTCCCCTATATGCCCTGGTATTCCTAACAGAACTAGCCATTTGCTGTTAATTAATATGTAATCAATCATATTCTTACGCAGCCCATCAGGTGAAACCCATGTGCACTTATGTATGTCACGGTGTTTGTAATAAGTGTTAGTTATTCTGAATCCATTGAGTTTACTTACCTGTAGGAGACGTTGCCAATTGCCATTGCAGCTACCAATACCAAAAGGGCCTATTACTCCTGCCCAAAGGTCAGAGTCGGTACCAACTTTGGCATTGAAGTCAACAGGAACAAGGGTAATATCTCCTTTCTTGACAGAATTCAAAATATCCTGAAGCTGTTCATAAAACTTATCCTTCTCATCCTCATTGGCATCCTCAGTGGGGGCATAACAGCAGATGGCTGTGCCATATGGTTGATTAAAGTGCCATATGGTTGATTAAAGTGCCATATGGTTGATTAAAGAAGTGCCATTAATATGGCACTTCTTTAATCAACCATATGGCACTGTGGTTGATTACAGAATTCAAAAAAAATATTTGGCACCGATTTTTTTTTAGAAATTAGTGATCTGGCAACCTTCGTGTACAGACAGTCGAAAAATATCAGAACATTATGGTTGATTACAAAAATCAGAAAAAATATATGTCAACGATATTTTTTAGAAAATAGTGATCTCGCAACCTTCGTGTACAGTTGGTCAAAAAAAAATATCCGAACACTATGGTTGATTACAAAATTCAGAAAAAATATTTGGCAGCGATTTTTTTTTAGAAATCAGTGATCTGGCAACCTTCGTGTACAGACAGTGGAAAAATATCAGAACATTATGGTTGATTACAAAAATCAGAAAAAATATATGTTAACGATACTTTTTTAGAAAAGAGTGATCTCGCAACCTTCGTGTATAATCAGTCAAAGAAAATATCCGAACACTATGGTTGATTACAGATATCAGGAAAAATATCTGGCAAAGATTTTTTTTTTTAGAAATTAGTGATCTGGCAAACTTTGTGTACAGTCAGTCGAAAAAAAATATCCGAACGAACATTATGGTTGATTATAGAATTCAGAAAAAATATATGTCAACGATATTTTTCACAAATTAGCGATCTCGCAACCTTCGTGTACAGTCGGTCAAAAAAATATCCGAACACTATGGTTGATTACAGAAATCAGGAAAAAAATCTGGCAAAGATTTCTTTTTTTTTTAGAAATTAGTGATCTGGCAACCTTCGTGTATAGACAATCGAAAAAATATCCGAACACTTTGGTTGATTACAGAATTCAGAAAAAATACCTGGCAGCGATTTTTTTTTAGAAATTAGTCATCTGGCAACCTTTGTGTACAGTCAGTCGAAAAAATATCCGAACACTATGGTTGATTACAGAATTCGGAAAAAATATATCTCAAGGATATTTTTTAGAAATTAGTGAGCTCGCAACCTTCGTGTACGTACATAAAGGTTGCCAGATCACTAATTTCTAAAAAAAAACTTTGTCAAATATTTTTTATGAATTCTGCAATCAACCATAGTGTTTGGATATTTTTTTAGCGACTGTATTTATTTATTTCGGGAATTTTAGCTAGGCTATGGTATGATGGTAGGCATGATTGTTTATTCGCAACTACACTAATTAATGAACTATTCGACATAAATGTTTCTTTGCAGAATTTGTTTCTTTGCTTTCCCCCTGGAAATATTTCCCCCTTCCTGTAAACAAATTGCACCCCCATTCTCTTCCCCCTGAGGTTAAGCTAGGACTATCAAGAATTACTTTTAATTAATGTAACTGTATAGGTCTCGAACTCTTAGGGACCTGGATTGGAATCCCGAATTGTTTCTTGTGTTCTCTTTCAGCTGATGTCTTTCCTACCTCTCCGTTTTTTTCTATGTTTCTCTGTAATTACTGTCGCCATAGGTCGCAACAGAGTAAAGACTGTAGCTACATTATCTCGACTTCATCATTTGCTGAACAAATGATTTCTTTAATGTCAATCTGTTGCTGCCATCTAGTGGTAAAGAAACACACTAATTGAAAGTATATTAATTCATATATTAATAAAACTCCACTTTAGTCGAGGCAAGGAGTGTCTCGAATAAATGTTGTGGTGGTCAGAAATTATGCTCTCGAGTAAATGTTGGTTGCCAAGAAACTAAAGATCTTCAGTAAATGTTGTTGGCCAAACCACAAAATTCTCGAGCAAATGTTGGTAGACAAAAAATAACACTTCGAGCAAATGACCTTAGCCCCTAATAATTTTTGTCCTAAATGTTGGTAGCCCCAAGTAGCAGTAACTTCTGGCGTAAATATTGGTGACTACAAGAAAAGCCTCAAGTAAATGTTGATGATTGAAAGAAAGTCTGGGTTGTTTCACCTTAGACACTCTTTTTGCAAACAACAGATAAATGGCCAGTTCACAAGGATCCCAAAAGCTCGGAGAAAGTTGGAGAAGCAGTGGATAGTTTTTAAGAGTCACAAGGAAACCTCTCGTGATGGCATCTAGAGTGTTCTTTAACTTGCAGAATGACCCTCATGACACTGGGTCACGGTTTAACGTCCCATCTGATGGAAGGGACCTTTCCAAGCCCATCAGTGTCCCCTTCCTCGCTGGAAGTGGGGAGACAGTTAGCGGAGATTCATTTGTCAACTTGAAACCTGAAACTGCAGATTACGGGTCTTATTCTTTAATGACAGAGCCCGTAATCTGTAGGTCACAAACTCGAGTTCCGTGGCTCCGTGTGCAGGAGAGCCATACTCTGTGTACATTAAAGAACACACTAAATGACCTTGACAGGAGGTTATCATCTATCTTGGAAAGGCCGCCGTCCGTCTCATGTGACGTTAAGGCGTGGCCCCCGTGTGCAGGAGAGCGATACCCTGTGCGCGTTTAAGAACACGCTGGATGGCCTTGACGGGAGGCTACCCACCATCTGTTTCCCAACAGCTGTACCAGTGGGTCCCTCCCCAACCTTCTCTGAGCTTTCGGGATACATGTGACCTGGCCATTTAGTCCTTGGTGTACAAAAAAGTGCCGCTCAGAGGTAAAACAATCCAACCCAACCATCTATCTTAAGGGGGTGGCTCAGTTGGTAGCGCGCCAGGCTCGTAATCTGCTGTTCCCAGGTTCGAGTCCCAGCTGAGTCAGCGTTGAGATTTATCTCCGTAAAACTCCCAGCCTTGCATTAGGGGACACCGATGGGTTCCGTCGGATGGAACGTTAAGCCGTGGCTCCATGTACGGGAGAGCCATACCCTGTGCACGTTTAAGAACACCTGGATGGCCGTGACGGGAGGATACCATCTGTCATCCCAATACCATCTATCCCCCTGTCATGCCGCTCAGTGGTAAGAGGTTTCCTCCCGCTCAGAGGTTTCCCCCTGCGCTTGTGCGTATTCTGCGCAGCTATCTAACGGGCAGATCTTTTCAAGTTAAACTAGGCTCAGATGTCTCTAGCAGAAGGCTTTGAGTTGGTTGTTTTACCTCTGAGCGGCACTTTTGTGCACACCATGGGCTAAATGGCTAGGTCACATGGACCCCGAAGGCTCAGAGAAGGTTGGGGGAGGGGACCCACTGGAACAGCTGTTGGGAGACAGATGGTAGCCTCCCGTCAAGGCCATCCAGTGTGTTCTTTAACGTGCACAGGGTATGTCTCTCCCGCACACGGGGCCTCGGCTTAACGTTCCATCCGACGGACGGCGGCCTTTCCAAGCCCATTGGTGTCCCCCACTGACCGTGGGCAGGGTGGGGAATCTTGCGGAGATAAATCTCAACGCTGACCGAGCTGGGACTCGAACCCGGGAACTACAGATTACGAGCCTGGCGCGCTACCGACTGAGCCACCCCCGCCCCTAGCAGAAATCATATCCATGCCGGGGTTCCCCAGGGATCCCTTATTGTTCCTACCTATTTCAACATTTACGTTTCTGACACTCCAAGTGTGGATAGAGCGCATACCGCTATGTATGCTGATGACACAGCATTTATCTCTTCATCTCCCAATATCAAACACGTTTGAAACAAAATGCAAAGGATCTTCGACGCTTATGATTCATGGTGCACCTCTTCGCGTATCAAAATCAATACAGATAAATGTATGGCAGTACTCATTTCTCGTAAACGCAACCCCCATCTTACCAATTTTCTGTTGAAAGATTCTGCTAAATATTTAGGAGTCACAATTACCAGAAACCTCCTTTGGAATATACACATTGACTCTGCCCTTCGTAAGGCCAGAGCCATCAAAATTCAACTCTACTCCCTCATACACAAAAATTCTGTTTTGGCACCGAAACTCAAAATTTTAATTAACGGCTTTTCCAACTATCGTAAAATGCACTTCTGAAGGGGATAAAATACTCATTGAATAACTTTAGGGTCAGCTATCACTGTGTATAAATAGCCAAGCAGGTTGAAACACTAATTATTCACATTAAATATATCAAGAGTAAGACAACCAAAGCTGCAGTGGGCTAAAATGATTGCACTGCGCATGCGCAGGGGCCCACTAGGGTTTGCCACGTTCAACTTCGGCAATATTCCGCAGAGCGGTGCCACTTACGCTTGTGTAAAGTTTGCCTTCTTCTCCTTAGACCTTCTTTGGACGAACTTTCCAAGTCCATACCTGTCTCACTGAGTGCAGGGTGGGGGTTAAATGAGATAAAACTCAACGTTGTCCAGCTCGGGTTAGAATCTGTGAGATGCAGATTACGAACCACCCATGCCATAGTAAGAGAAATATTAAATTTGAATTTCAACTTTTTAGTTGCTACCACTATTTTATTAAAACAACTATATATTTAAAAAAAAGATGTTTGTTGACTTTTCAGAACTATCACTGATATATATGTTTTTCAAGCAGAGTGATTCAAGGAGACCAACTCTTTGAATTGCGAAGCATGTACTTATAATGAAAATATTAAATCTCCCTATTTTTACATAAATAGTGAGTTTCGGATTTTATTTTCCAAACATCATTCCCATTGTTATGCAATAACTATAGTTTTATCTATCTGTACAGTTACATCCACATTTCCGAGGGGTACGGGAATCATAAAAGTTTGAGAACCACTGATTTTTTTTTTTGTTATACTATAACTACAGTTACATATATACAAGGGGGACGCCAGTTAAATACATATTTCCATGGGGTACGTGAAGCATAAAAGGTTGAGAACCAGTGACTTAGATTAATTTCTCATACATTTCTTATTTGGTCAAAAAAAATAGTCACCGTTAATGTAGACGTATGCTATTGCAATTCGAGACGAAATTTGGAAGTTGTCGCTGCCAATTCGAAACAGGCTTCATTTTACTAAAATATTGCATTACAATGGCAACAATATAATTTTAGAGAAAGAACATAAATATAACTTGTTACAGATGATTTATTGAGACTTGGGCTTTTTATATGGGTGAGGATTTATATATAACAAATCAACAATATCTACCAAGGTAATTAAACCAAAAAACTTGTCGAAGAATGGTACAAATTGGGCTAAGTTGTCAGGTCGGAATCCACACACCCAAAATATCTCGAATATATCCATAAAATATCTAAGATAACAAATGGATATCCACAGATTATCTTATGTCAGGTCGGAATCCACACACCCAAAATATCTCGAATATATCCATAAAATATCTAAGATAACAAATGAATATCCACAGATTATCTTATGGATATTCGAGATATTTTGGTTGTGTGGAAAATCTCTATTATTCATTAAAATTGAATTACAAGTTTTTAAATTTATAATGCGTGATATAACGATCTAAGGGACCTGGGTTCGAGCCCCGGGTAAGGCATGAATGTGTGTGTCGTTTTTCTGCTGAAGTCCTGCCATCCTCTCAGACCTACTTTGGCATATAAACTTACAGGCTCCTGTCAGACCTCTGTGGCAAGCAGCTGCTTGAGGGGGTATTTATTTATTTATTATTTATAACGTACATTGTCGTCAATAGTGCGAATTAATTTTATTTTGCAATCATTTATTTGTACTAGGTGTGTTATCACGGATTCCAGTTCGGTATGTTTTAACTGTGGCTTTTCTCAGTATGTCAGCTCAACACCGCAATATTGGTATAGCTGTGGTTGCCATGGTGAAAGCAAGAAACTGAAGCACCAATGCTTCAACGACAGTTGTGTCCTTCATGTGATTCTTTGACTGTTGCGAGTAACTAATGTAGATAACAGTTGATCTTTTTGAAAGTAGATGGCAGCACTGTAAAACCCTCTAAGTTAATACATAAAGTGAGAGGAAGTATTTGTATGGAAAATGACAGTCTATATAATCCATTTAGTAACATATCTGGAGGAGAGCTATAAGTGTTATATCTCTACCTTTTTTAGGACTTTAAAGACATATAATTTTAAGGCAGTCTCATAAACTCAAGGCAGACACGCTTGCTCTTTGAGAAACATTTCAAATATTTGACAGTCGTTTGGTATTTAAAGGTTGAAACAAAAGGAACATCGTGGTCAGCATTCGATTCCTTTGTGAAACACGGTAAAGAGTGGTTGTTCTGCGGTTTGCCCCAATTTTTGTGATAGAGTGAGTTTTTTAAAACTGTCTTTACGAGACTATACTTCAGTCTTCTTCTCAATAATGTTCGAGCTCAACGATTCTCGCCTCAGCAGATCATTCCGTTTCTTCCTTCAAGGTCTGGACATCAGAGAAATTCTTGATGCCCTGCAATCATTACTCCAATCCGAAGATTTAATTGAGGATGCTCAAGAAATCAACAGATCAGTAGCTATTATTACGCAGTCAACCTGGGGCGGGGGTGGATCAGTCGCTAGCGTGAGAGGCTCGCAATCTGTAGTTCCCAGGTTGGAGTCACAGCTGGGTCAGCGTTGAGATTTATCTCCTCAAAATTCTCCACCCTGCCCACGGTCAGTAAGGGCCACCAATGGGCTTGGAAAGGCTGTGGTCCCCGTCTGCGGGGGACGGGGGTGGCTCAGTCGGTAGCGCGCTAGGCTCGTAATCTGCAATTCCCAGGTTCGAGTCCCAGCTGGGTCAGCTTTGAGATTTATCTCCACAAAATTTCCTGCCCTGCCCACGGTCAGTAGAGGACACTGATGTGATTGAAGCCCGCCGTCCATCGGATGGGATGTTAAGCCGTGGCCTCGTGTGCGGGAGAGCCATACCCTGTGCACGTTAAAGAACACGCTGAATGGCCTTGATGAGAGTCTACCATCTGTCTCCCAACAGCTGTTCCAGTGGGTCCCCTTTCCCAACCTTCTCTGAGCCTTCAGGGTCCATGTGACCTGGCCATTTAGCCCATGGTGTGCAAAAAAGTGCCTCTCAGAGGTAAACAACCCAACCCCAATCCCTACAAAATAAAATCCTACGATCTGCCGTAGCAGTTCCCTGGTTTGTCAGGAATACTATCATTCATCGAGATCTAAATTACGAAACAATTCTCCAATCCATCAAGAAAATGCCAAAGAACTATTTTGTAACTATCGCAGAATATCCTAATCAACTGATTAGAGATTTACTTAATTATGATGTGTGCCCCTCACGCAAATTCAAACGATCAAAATCTCTACTTGATAATTAAGATTTAGGAATGGACCGAAGCCAGATGGCGCCACATGTGGAGCCGAACCTTAACTTATTCCTAACTTTCTCTTACTTCTCCCCTTCCCACTCTTTCAACTCATATTACGGTTATACCGTCGTTTATTCACACATTTCAATCATTTGGCTACTGGCGTTAGATAAGATTAAGCAGTATAGGCCCTGCTGCAGTCACTGTATGAACTTTGAACTTTGAGCACTAACCTGAATTGATTTTAAGGGACAGCTGGCAGAAAACATTACGTTTTGATGAGGCTGTATCGCTGAGCAAAACAAATTAGCTTAACCTTATGCCCGACAGCCGAGTGTCTGAATCTTAGTTCAACGGCATAATATAATTTTAGAGAAAGAACATAAATGTAACTTGCTACAGTTGATTTATTGAGACTTGGGCTTGTTATATGGGTGAGGATTTATATATAACAAATCAAAAATATCTACCAAGGTAATTAAACCAAAAAACTTGTCGAAGAATTGTACAAATTGGGCTAAGTAGTCAGGTCGGAATCGACACAACCACAATATCTCGAATATATCCATAAGATATCTAAGATAACAAATGGATATCCACTGATTATCTTATGGATATATTCGAGATATTGTGGTTGTGTGAGAAATCTCTACTTTTCATTAAAATTGAATAAAGGTTTTTAAATTTTTAATGCGTGATATAACGTAAATTGTCGTCAATAGTGCGAATTAATTTTATTTTGCAATCATTTTGCTGCTGAGGTCCTGCCATCCTCTCAGATCTTCTACTATGGCATATAAACTGACAGGCTCCTGTCAGACATCTGTGGCAAGCAGCTGCTTGAGGGGGTATTTATTTTTATTATTTGTACTAGGTGTGTTATCACGGATTCCAGCTCGGTATGTTTTAACTGTGGCTTTTCGCAGTATAGCGCGCTCAGTATGTCAGCTCAACGCCTCAACATTGGTTTAGCTGTGGTTGCCATGGTGAAAGCAAGAAACTCAAGCACCAATGCTTCAACGACAGATGTGTGTCCTTCATATGACTCTTTGACTGTTGAGAATAAGTAATATAGATAATAGTTGATCTTTATGAAAGTAGATGGCAACACTGTACAACTCTCTCTAAGTTAATCCATAAAGTGAGAGGAAGTATTTGTATGGAAAATGATAGTTAATATAGTCCATTTAGTGACATATCTGGAGGAGAGCAATAAGTGTTATATCTCTACATTTTCAGGACTTTAAAGACATATATTTTTAAGGCAGTCTCATAAACTCAAGGCAGACACGCTTGATCTTTGAGAAACCTTTCTTATATTTGACATTCGTTTGGTATTTAAAGGTTGAAACAAAACAATAAGAACATCATGGTCAGCATTCGATTCTTCTTGATGCCCTTCAATCGTTACTCCAATCCGAAGATTCAATTGAGGTTGCTCAAGAAATCAACAGATCAGTAGCTATTATTACGCTGTCAACAGCTAACCTGATTGCAGATAAATCTCTTTTGGTTAATGACCTGGAAACCCCTTTCTACTTTCTTGGCTCCTCCATTAAGAAGGTCATTATTTCTGAACTTCCGTTTTTTATCACGAATGATGAAATCTCATCCGAACTGTCCAAATATGGCGAAGTTATAAACATAATAGATGAATACTTCAAGGAGGAAAAATACTGCATAATCAAAACTGGAACCAGAATTGTGAAAATTGACCTCAAAGAAAATATTGCGAATTTTACTTCCATTGCCGGTTTCACAGCTACGATCTTTTATCCAGGAATAACCAAACTATGTAGAAAGTGCAAAATGCCAGGACATTATGTTGAGTCATGTACCACATTCGTTTTGCCCAAAAAAATATTTGCAAAAATAGTACCCAAATCAACTGATGATGTCAACAACACTACTTTGTTCAATACTGGGATTGAAAAAACATCCGAAAATGATCCATCAATGCCGATTGAAAAAGGAAAAGTTCTGGACTCTACCAACATAACAAAACTGCTCAATGTGTCTGAAATTCATCATCACATCATCCTCAAGCAGCCATGGACTACGGAGGTCCAACCAGACCGTGCAATTTAGTTCTCCAAGCAAGTCTGTCCTGAGCTACATCTACTGCATCTGGCCACTGCACACCAATTCTAACAAGGTCATGTTTGACATTGTCTGCCCACCACATCCTAGGTCTCCCTTCTTTCTGAGGCCTTTAGGCACACTGTTCATAACCCTATTCGCCAATCTATAATTATTCATACGGGCAACATGGCCAAACCAACGGAAAAAAATTTCTTGGTTACAAAGCCTAACCTCATCATTAGTTACAAAGTTGAACCACCTAATGCCCAAGATACTGCGTAAGCATCTGGAATAAAAAGCATCTAGTTTCTTGTTATCTTGTTTACAAAGTGTCCAAGTTTCACTACCATAACTAACCCTAGAAAGAACCAAACTATTATACAGTCTAATTTTAGTCTTTAGGTGTATACGCCTATTTCTCCACACTCTCCATAGGTTCTTAAAAGTCCCGGCAGCAATCCCTATTCGTCTGTTAATCTCATGCCGCACATCAGCATTATCTGTTACATAGCTCCCAAGATAATTAAACTGTGACACCTGCTCAAGACTGCAACCATTCAGGTTAACTGAATCACAGCCTGCCTGACCAATTTTCATCACTTTAGTTTTCTCTCTGTTTATAACCAAACCTACTCTACTACCAGTCTCATCAACAGCTCGAATGAAAGAGTTCATCTCATCAACATTTTTTGCCAAAAGGGCTAAATCATCAGCATAATCTAAATCAGAAATTTTCTTATCTCCAGCCCATTTAAGGCCAAAATCTTTCCCTTGAAGTGAATTTCGCATAACATAATCAATAACCAAACTAAACAGAAAAGGAGACAAAATGCACCCTTGTCGAACACCAGAAGTAATGCTAAACCAATTGCTACAAGCCTTACCAACTTTCACACACGACTCGGTGTTATTATAGAGAGCTTTCATTATGTTAACCAACTTGTCTGGTATGCCATATGATTTCACAATCAACCACAAATTTTGACGATCAACAGAGTCGAAAGCCTTTTTTAATTCAACAAAGCTAGCACCAAAGGTTTCTGAAACTCTAAACATTTCTCAAGAATCTGCCTAAGCGAAAATATCTTATCCACACATCCCCTACCACTTCTGAATCCACATTGCTCATCACGTAATTGACTGTCAACCAGATTCTTAATTCTATTAAGCACAATCATGTAAAGAACTTTACCTGGAACAGAGAGTAGGCTGATACCCCTATAGTTATCACACGAACTGTGATCACGTTTTTTGAAAATAGGGATAACAATAGCTCTTGTAAAATCCTTAGGAACCATGCCTTTATCATAAAAGATATTCAGAATTTCAGTCATCCAAGTGGTAACCGAAACATTACCAGCTCTAAGCATTTCTGTAGTAATTACATCTACCCCTGGGGATTTATGAAGTTTAAGCTTAGAAACAGCCAAAATAACTTCAGATTGTGTTATAGGGCCAACATTAAAGCCAGTAATGCATCTATCATCATTGCAAACAATGGGAATAGAACTAACCGAATTGTTTAGAATATCACTGAAATGCTCAGCCCACCTAGCCATGACAGAATCCTCACCTTCTATAACCTTACCTTGTTTATCCTTCAATCTCTGTATACCTGTCCGTTTTCTACCACACAAAACATTAACTATCTGGTACAGCTCTCTACTGTTGTGCTGTCTAACTGCTTCCTCGACTTTGTCAGCCAAACCATCAAGCCAAAGATTCTTATCACCAGCTAACTGATCATTTACACGTTTATTAAGTTCTCTGTAATGCTTTATATTAGTACTAGTAGGGTATTGATTAAGGACATTCCTGCAGTTCTTTCTTTCCGAAATAAGCTCAAGTGCCTTATCACTCAGATAATTCTGTCTCTTCTGCTCCTTTTTTCCTAAAAGAGTACTGTTAGTGTCCAAAAATGCCTGTTTAAAATGATCCCATTCTTCCTCAACTTCAGTAGTAAGCATAAAATGACTGTCATAATGACTAAGTAACCTATCATGGTAAGCTTTGGCTATAACTGGGTCTTTCAGAGCTTCATTATTAAAAGCAAATTTTTTAACCCTAGCACAATACTTTTTAAGTTTAAGTTCAAGACACTTTTAACAAGGTAATGGTCAGATCCAATTTCAGCTACCCTATATGCCCTGGTATTTCTAACAGAACTAGCCCATTTGCTGTTAATTAATATATAATCAATCATATTGCTATGCAGCCCATCAGGCGAAACCCATGTGTAGTTATGTTTGTTGCGGTGTTTGTAATAAGTGTTGGTTATTCTGAAACCATTGAGTTTACTTACCTGTAGGAGACGTTGCCCATTGCCATTGGAGCTACCAATAGCAAAACGGCCTATCACCCCTCCCCAATGGTCAGAGTCAGTACCAACTTTGGCATTGAAGTCACCTAGAACAAGGGTAATATCTTCTTTCTTGACAGAGTTCAAAATATCCTGAAGTTGTCTGTAAAACCTATCCTTCTCATCCTCATCGGCATCCTCAGTGGGGGCATAACAGCAGATAACATTCAAGTCTTTAACGCTGGTCTGAAATTTTGTTGTAGGAAACCTTTCATTAATGCACTCGTATCCTAGAAGAGCATCACTAGCGTGTCTCCTGAGAAGAAGACCCACGCCTTGGTGATGCTTATTGTCGTCCCTCCCTGAAAAGAGAAATTTAAGATTATTTTTAAGAATCTGACCTTTATCTGTCCATCTGGTCTCTTGCAAGCCGAGAATATCTAAATTATAATGATTGAATTCTTGTGTGAGGACATCAAAAGAATAAGCTCTGTGCAGAATCCTCACATTCCAACTACCTATGGAGAGAAAATGGTTAGTGAGATGTTTAAAGAAACTATGTTTATTGAGAGAGGGAATGCCGACAATATCAAACAGCCCCCTAATCGCAGACATGGGGCAAAGACCCGTTCCCCCACCACTAAAGGCTGAAGCCATCTACACTGGAAGACTTCCTCCAATGTAGAATTTGACGTTGCCAATAGAAGCAAAGAGTTCAGGTGCCTGCGATGACCTCTGCTCAAGATTACCCACCAGCTGATAGACATATCCTGTGAAACTATTCACTTGGGGCTGTCATCCGACAAACAAACAGAAAACACAGCTGAAGATATTCCCTCCACAGTAGCCCACCAGTGGAGCAAAATTAGGATCCATAATCAAGCTCAAAGCCTTAATTCAGTCCAGTGGATTTATATGGTCAGCACTAGGACCCTGTGTGGTTGACCACTCCTCAGCAGGGTAGAAAAAAAAAGAAAAGTAGCCATAGTTGTCCAGATCACTAGGCCACACTAATCTGGCAGCCCTCCCCTTCCGTTCACTTCCACAAGAGAGTATCTCTTTTGAA
Organism: Ryuthela nishihirai; assembly: GCA_038380435.1. Lineage (NCBI taxonomy): Eukaryota > Metazoa > Arthropoda > Arachnida > Araneae > Heptathelidae > Ryuthela > Ryuthela nishihirai. The sequence goes on from JAWZYU010000008.1 coordinate 5,380,275, forward strand.
AGGTCGGACATTAGGTGCTAGGCCCGGCCGGTTCTATGCATCATCAAAGGGGATTGGTGCATATCTCTCCTTCCAGTGACTACTTAGCTACCATTTACAGACTACGATTCCATTATTGAAACCCACAATTGCCCTTATCGGATATACTCCAGAATCTACCAATGAAGTTGAAAAATCACCTAAAGATCAGAAATTATTAAAACACCGGCCCTAAAGAAGCAAAAAGGAAAAAGGAAAATGCCATCTCCTGTGGACTTTATACCACAGAGGAAAACAGTACCAGTCACGGACATGCATATGGAAGTCAAGAACTTTTTAGATTTCCTTTCTAATAATGAAATAAACGATATAGTAGATGTCCCACGTGAAGTACTGATTCTGAAGAAAACTCTGAATCCCAGGAACAAAATCATAGCAAAGTATCAAGTATCTTATGAAACGATAATTGACTTTTTCTCCACTCATCAGCCAAATTTTATCTTGGAGCAATGTGCTCGCTTCTTGGCCGATTTTGATGAAGGAGGTCTTCCCAATCTTAAAAGAGTTCTTGACCTAAATTTCGAAGATGATGATTAGTTTCTTGCTCTTTCCTGTTGGTTTGGAGGTATTTTGTTCAACCTTTATTGTGCTTTCCTTTTTTCTTTATTTTCTACTTTCTCCTGCCTCTCTTCCCATTTCCCACTACCCTCACATCACTTTCTTTCCTTCTCACCGCTCACTGAGACGTCTGATGTCCCAGGTAGCTCACTGAGACGTCTGAAGTCTGGGAAGCTTGCTGGGGCGTCTGATGTGGTTGTGAGCGAACTTTTTGCTTATCTTACGATCCTCCTGCTTTCAGAGAAGCATTCAAAATTCAGTTAAATTTTTATTTTACCACTCTTAGACCGTTTAACTTGCGAAACGTCTTTAGCATCACTCTCAATTGGCAAAATTTTGCGGTGGAATTGATCCACTTTATTTTTAATTTTTTCATGTTTTTTAATTCCGAATGAAGGAGGTATGGGCCCAGCTTGCCATTCCAAACTTGCCATTCATGATCATTGATCTTTAAAAAGGAACATCCTAATCAACTTATTAGAGATTTACTTAATTATGATGTCTCCCCTCCCATAAATTCAAACGACCAAAATCTCTCCTTGTTAATCAGGATTAAGCAAGGGATCGAAGCCAGATGGCGCCACTTGTACTGGCCCATCTGGAGCCGAACCTTAACTTATTCCTTACCTTTCTCTTACTTCTCCCCTTCCCACTCTCCCCCCCCCCCCCCCCCACTTTTCAACTCATATTACTGTTATACCGTCATTTATTCACACATTTCAATCATTTGGCTACTGGCGTTAGCTAAGATTAAGCAGGTATAGTCCCCAGGTCTGGGACTACTACTGTCACTGTATGATCTTTGAACTTGCATTATAACATGTTTTATATAAATATATTCTATACAATTGCTGATATTTTCAATAAATATCATATCGAGTTTTTTACTTGTATAAACGTTCAACAGATGGCAGCAGGCACTTCCAGTATCAACCAAAATAAATTACACTATTTAGAGCAAAGTGCAGAAACCTATATACATCGATATGTTCCAGGGAGCACAAACCCGCAATATACATTGACTTATATATTCGTAAGATGATTAAATGTATTAATTTACATATTATTTAAAAAATCCTGCAAAATTGCTCAAAATAAACATAAAACTGCTTTTCCAACTATCGAAAATTTCACTTCTGAAGGTGATAAAATACTCATTGAAAACTTTAGGGTCAGCTATCACTGTGAGCAAATAGCCAAGCAGGATAAAACACTAATTAAAACACATTAAATATATGAAGATTAAGCGAAATATAGCAGCAACGAGCTAAAACGAATGCACTGTGCATGCGCAGATCGCACCTTAGGGTTGTTTTCGTGCGTGTACACCAATTTGCCACGTTCAGCTTCTGCAGTATTCCGCAGAGCGTCTCACTTACGCTTGTGTAAAGTTTGCCTTTTTGGACGAACTTTCCAAGTCCATATCTGCCTCACTGAGGGCAGGGTGGGGGTTTAAATGAAATAAAATTCAACGTTGTCCATCTCGGGTTCGAACCTGTGAGATGCAGATTACGAGCCACCCATGCAATAGTAAGAGAATTGTTTTATTTGAATTTTAACTTTTTAATTTACTACCACTCTTTTATTAAAATAACTACCTATTTGGAAAAAAGAAAAGATGGTTTACATGCACACTCGTTGAAACAAATTGAATCATCTAGTTAACTGCTGTGTAGCAGTTCAAAATTAAATTAATGTAATTGAAATATAATATACTTATATATTCCCATTGTTATACTATAACTAGAGTTTTATCTATCTCTACAAGGGGTATGCCAGTTACATACACATTTCCAGGGTATACGTGAAACAAAGAAGGTTGAGAACCACTGATATATATGTTTTTATTTTATTCCCATTATTATACTATAACTAGAGATTTATCTATCTATACAAGGGGTACGCCAGTTACATACGCGTTTCCAAGGGGGTACGTGAAGGATAAAAGTTTGAGGACAACTGATATACATGTTTTTATTTTATTCTCATTGTTATACTATAACTAGAGATTTATCTATCTATACAAGGGGTACGCCAGTTACATACAAATTTCCAGGGGGTACGTGAAGCATAAAAGGTTGAGAACCACTTATATACAAGTTTTGTTTTATTCCCATTGTTATATTTTAACTATAGATTTATATATATATACAAGGGGTACGCCAGTTACATACACATTTCCAGGGGGTACGTGAAACATAAAAGGTTGAGAACCACTGAAATATATGTTTTATTTTATTCCTATTGTTATACTATAACTATAGTTTTTTCTATCTATACAAGGGATACGCCAGTTACATCCACATTTCCATGGGTTACGTGAAGCATAAAAGGTTGAGAACCAGTGACTCATATTAATTTCTCGTACATTTCTTTTTTGGTCACAAAAATTACTCAAATTAATGTAAACGTATGTTATTGAAATTCGGGACGAAATTTGGAAGTTATCGCTGCCGATTCGAAACAGGCTTCATTTTATTATGATATTGCATTAAAATGGCAAGAATATAATATTAGAAAAGGAACATAAATATAACTTGCTACAGATGATTTATTGAGACTTCGGCTTGTTATATGGGTGATGATTTATGTATAACAAATCAACAATATCTACCAAGGTAATTAAACCAAAAAACTTGTCGAAGAATTGTACAAATTGGGCTAAGTGGTCAGGTCGGAATCCACACACCCACAATATCTCGAATATATCCATAAGATATCTAAGATAACAAATGGATATCCACTGATTATCTTATGGATATATTCGAGATATTGTGGTTGTGTGAGAAATCTCTATTTTTCATTAAAATTGAATTGCAAGTTTTTAAATTTATAATGCCTGATATAACGTACATTTTCGTCAATAGTGCGAATTAATTTTATTTTGCAATCATTTTTCTGCTGTGGTCCTGCCATCCTCTCAGATCTTCTACTATGGTATATAAACTGACTGCTCCTGTCAGACCTCTGTGGCAAGCAGCTGCTTGAGGGGCGATTTATTTTTATTATTTGTACTAGGTGTGTTATCACGGATTCCAGCTCGGTATGTTTTAACTGTGGCTTTTTTCAGTATGTCAGCTCAACGCCTCAACATTGGTTTAGCTGTAGTTGCCATAGTGAAAGCAAGAAACTCAAGCACCAATGCTTCAACGACAGATGTGTGTCCTTCATATGACTCTTTGACTGTTGAGAGTAAGTAATATAGATAATAGTTTATCTTTATGAACGTAGATGGCAACACTGTACAACTCTCTCTAAGTTAATCCATAAAGTGAGAGGAAGTATTTGTATGGAAAATGATAGTTAATATAGTCCATTTAGTGACATATCTGGAGGAGAGCTATAAGTGTTATATCTCTACCTTTTTAGGACTTTAAAGACATATAATATTAAGACAGTCTCATAAACTCCAGGCAGACACGCTTGATCTTTGAGAAACTTTTCTGATATTTGACACTCGTTTGGTATTTAAATGTTGAAACAAAGCAAAAGGAACATCGTGGTCAGCATTCGATTCTTTTGTGAGACACTGTAATGAGCGGTTGTTCTGCGGTTTGCTCCGATTTTTGTGATAGAGTGAGATTTTTATAACAGGCTTTACGAGACTACACTTCAGTCTTCTTCTCAATAATGTTCGAGCTCAACGATTCTCGCCTCAGCAAGTCATTCGGTTTCTTCCTTCAAGGTCGGGACATCAGAGAAATTCTTGATGCCCTTCAATCGTTACTCCAATCCGAAGATTTAATTGAGGTTGCTCAAGAAATCAAAAGATCAGTAGCTATTATTACGCTGTCAACAGCTAACCTGATTGCAGATAAATCTCTTTTGGCTAATGACCTGTAAATCCTTTTCCACTTTCTTGGCTCCTCCATTAAGAAGGTCATTATTTCTAAACTTCCGTTTTTTATCACGAATGATGAAATCTCATCCGAACTGTCCAAATATGGCGAAGATATAAATGTAATAGATGAATACTTCAAGGAGGAAAAATACTGAATCAAAACTGGAACCAAAATTATTAAAATTGACCTCAAAGAAAATATCCCGAATTTTACTTCCATTGTCGGTTTCAAAGCTACGATGTTTTATCCAGGAATAACCAAACTATGTAGAAAGTGCAAAATGCCAGGACATTATGTTGAGTCATGTACCACATTCGTTTTGTCCAAAAAAACATTTGCGGAAATAATACCCAAATCAACTTATGATGTCAACAACTCTACTTTGTTCAATACTGGGATTGAAAAAACATCCGAAAATGATGCATCAATGCCGATTGAAAAAGGAAAAGTTCTGGACTCTACCAACAAAAACAAAACTGCCCAATGTGTCTGAAATTAGGTTTCCATTATTGAAATCCACAATTGACCTTATCGGATATACTCCATAATCTACCAATGAAGTTGAAAAATCATCTAAAGATCAGGATATTATTAAAACATCGGCCCTACAGAAGCAAAAAGGAAAAAGGAAAATGCCATCTCCTGTGGACTCTACTCCGCAGAGAAAAATAGTACCAGTCACGGACATGCATATGGAAGTCAAGCACTTTTTAGTTTTCCTTTCTAATAACGAAATAAACGACATAGTAGATGTCCCACGTGAAGTACTGATTCTCAAGAAAACTCTGAATCCCAAGAACAAAATCATAGCAAAGTATCAAGTATTCTATGAAACGATAATTGACATTTTCACCACTCATCAGCCAAATTTTTTTCTTGGAGCAATATGCTCGCTTCTTAGCCGATTTTGATGATGGAGTTCTCCCCAATCTTAAAAGAGTTCTTGACCTAAATTTCGAAGACGATGATTAGTTATTTTCTTGCTCATTCCTGTTGGTTTGGAGGTATTTTGTTGAACTTTTGCTGTTCTTTCCTTTTTTCTTTATTTTCTGCTTTCTCCTGCCTCTCTTCCCATTTCCCACTACCCTCACTCACTTTCTTTCCCTTTCACGCTCACTGAGACGTCCGATGTCCCAGGTAGCTCACTGAGACGTCCGAAGTCTCGGAAGCTTGCTGGGGGGATTCCCGCAACGGCATCGGATAGCTGAGTCGCGACAGCCCTCGACGGCATCGATTTCGCGTAAGTACGGTAAAGAGCGTTCGGTTACGTGACCACGTTTTTTGTTGTTTCTTTGTTCTTTCGGATTCTCACTCGGAGCTCGATTGAGTGGACCTTTAGTGCTAAAGTTATTAGTGTGCACCCTTTCTCGATTTTTATTTTTCTTCTCAACTGCGGTCTCTTTTTTTATTTAACTGTGCAACGGCATTTCTCCGGAACTTTTGCTCAACATCAGTGTATGGATCAAAGGACAATATTCACAGTGCTAAACAACAATGCCTTCCTCCAGCCATAAAAAGAAAAAGAATCAATACACCGAATCCTACTTCAAAGTAAAAGTAAAACCGAACAAGAAACAAAAAGGAAAAAACTCAAGCCCGACCAAAAACGAAGAAGGGGAAGAACATCCCTTAGAGGAATCTTTTCTGATGGAAGACCTCCACATCTCATCAGAGTCGGAGTGCTCTCCAACCAAATCCAACGAAGACAACCTCTCAATCTTAACTGCGGAAGCATCGCCAACACCTTTAAAGCCAGAGGCAGGAAAAAAAATGAATACCCATCAAAATCTAAGTACTGACAACAACATGAAAAATATCAAAAGTACTCCTAAAATGCCTGTACTCGAAAATATTGCCACAACCACCCAGTCAGCAATGAAATGCAACACCCCAATAATCATCTCTGGCATAAATGCTAGCCTCAAATCGATGGGTATTAAATACCTATCAAAATTCTTTTTTAACCTACTAGATGACCACATCCCTGGCCGGTTCTATAAGTCAGAAAAACTACTCCTGCACCCTAAATATATGAACCAATTCGACAAAATTATGAAAATCCAAAAAATTGATAAAATCGAAGTAATTGCGGAAATTCTGAAAACAAAAAAATCACTCCTCGGCTCTATAGCAGGAGTCAACTCCAACCTGGATGACGACACAATTCTGGACTTATTAAATGACCAAAATGTGATCAGTATCCGTAGAATGATCAATTTCAATGCCATACATGATCGCAAAAAGGACAATGTCAACTGCAACCCCACAAATAAAATAATTTTAGAATTCGAAGCTGACACCCTTCCACAGGAAGTTTACCTAGGTTTCTACAAGCACAATGTAAGAACTTACACCTTGCCCCCGAGCCTATGCCTAAAATGTTATGTCTTCGGCCACTCAGTCGCAAACTGCAAGGGTCGTCTTCGATGCAAAAGATGCAGCGCCAACCACCACCACAGGGACTGCACCAGCACTATATTGAAATGCCCTAACTGCTCTGGAAGTCACCCAGCAACCTACGCTAAATGCGAAATAAAATTAATAGCATGCAAGGCCAAACACATCCAAATAACTGAAGACCTAAATTGGAATCAGGCCTTTCAAAAGGCTAAAAAACAACACCATGCTGACAAAAATCTAAAAGAAAATGAACTGTCCGCCAACATATACAGGAATCTCCAAGAGCTGAAACCTACAAGCAACTCCATGGCCAAGCAAACGTACCAGATAGAAGACCAAACAGAATTCCCATCTATGTCTACAACTCTAACAAATGGAACAACATCCTACAACCACTCTCACCAGGTGAACTGTCCAACAAAAGATGTCTCCTTTGCTGCAACAGTGAAAAAAAACGTTACTGGGACAAAGTCTACAAAGCCTATCACACCAGGATCATCTAATGCCACAAATACTGCAAACCAAAGCATACCTCAGGTTATTCCCACTGAGGGCATCTCTTTCAATCTACAATCAAAAGGACAAATCGTAAGTTTAATCCTGAAACTTTTAAATTTAATATTACCAAGCAGCCCCCACCTAAACCTAATTAATGACATATTACTATCCACCCTAAATTGCCTTCCATGAATAGTGACCGAAAGATTCTCCAATGGAACTCTAGAGGAATCACCTCAAAAGTACACCTACTCAAACACTTGATCAAAACTCAAAATCTATCTATTATCCTTCTCCAAGAAACATTCACAAAATCAATCCCACAATTTAATAATTTCATCTCATACCAACAAAAAAACTCCCCACACTCCAAAGGCATCATCACATACATAAAACAGAACATCCCACAAACACAAATACCAATCCCTATTTTACAAGACTCCCTAGAATGCTTAGCAATCAAAATAACCATCAACAAAAAACAAATTTACATACTCAATTGCTACAACTCAGGAAAAACCATTTATGAATCAACCTACTCAAAAATTTTATCTTATTTACCGGGTGAAGTCCTTATCTGTGGGGACTTCAACTCACACCACACAAGCTGGTTCTCATGGAAATCTGACCACAAAGGAAAACACCTCCTTAAATTTATTAATATGCACAACTTATTAATACTAAATGAAAACTCTAAAACCATTAAAAATAAACTCAACACACATGCAGTCATTGACCTCACACTAGTGACACCTGGCCTGGCAAACTTTTTTAAATGGTCAATCTCACCTGACTCTTATAATAGTGACCACTTCCCAATATTTATAACTCCTGATAATAATAAAACTAAAAAACCAACTATATCTCTCACCAACTGGCCCAACTTTAAAACAGACCTACACAATAATAAAATACAAAAAAACTCTTACCCTTCTTATAATGACATCATACAAAACATATCAACATGCCAGGACAAACACACAACACAACACACTAAAAAACTACCACATAATAACTCACATACAATATTTGTAAATAAACTTATAGCAATCAGAAGGAAAGCAGAGAGAATCATGCTCAGAAATAACACCTTCAGAGATGTGGAAAACTTTAACAGACTTTCAACTGCTATCAACAAAAAAATTAAAAATATACAAAAATCAAACTGGCATCTACTTACTGATTCACTCTCCCCCAACTCATCTACCAGTAACTTATGGAAAATATACAAAAAATTACACAACAACCAATGCCCAAAAACAATCTCCACACCAATAGAATCTCTGGCCCTACACAATAATGAAAGCATTTCAAGTATAGCAGACAAATTTGCCACACACCACATCAACAAAGTCAATGACTCTCACACACTAAGCAAAAAATTTGACAACATAACTTTTCTACACAGATTTTTCAAAGACAAAGACCATATTCTAAATCTACCATTCACGCTACATGAGCTTACCAATGCAATCAAACAACTCAAAAATAGAACTGCAAATGGACCGGATAAAATATCAAACAGATTACTCAAACATCTTCCTTTAAACTGGCTACTTGCCCTACTTAATAACTTTAACCAAATCTGGAAATCAGGCACCCTACCCCCTCAATGGTATGACAATCATCTAATATTTCTACTTAAAAATAAAAAAGACTTTAAAGAACTGACTTCATACAGGCCAATTTGCCTCTCATCTAACATGCTAAAACTATTCGAGAGAATGGTAAACAACAGACTGACCTGGTACATAGAAAGCCAAAACATCCTTTGTGAGCACTTTTATGGATTCAGGCCAGGCAGATCTACTAAAGACCTCTTACTTCATCTAACTACAGACATAGAATATGCATTCTCCAACAACCAGTATTTAATAGCCATCGTTGTAGACATCAAACATGCCTTTGACTCTGTCAACCATAATGCACTACTCTTTAAACTAAAAAAACTAAAACTTAGTGGCAATATATACAAATTCCTATTCAACATTATTACAAAAAAAACATTCAAAATAAAAATTCACAACTATCTATCTTCTACTTACCCTATTAACACAGGTATTATACAAGGTGACATTATGTCACCAAACCTCTTTAATTTATTCTTACATGACCTCCCACAATATTTCACACATGATATAAAATATGGCATTTATGCAGACGACATCATAATCTGGACACACCATAATAACCTAGACATTATCAAACATAACTTACAAATTAACATAGATAATTTGACAACATTCTGCAAAGACTGGAATCTTAATATATCAATAGATAAAACATCAATAATACCTTTTTATAAAAATAAATTCCCCCACAGAAAACTAAATATATTCATACACAACAAAAAAATCACAATTGTTAAAGACATAAAATTCCTAGGCCTCCACTTTGACTCCAAACTCAAATGGACTAAACACATCAAACATGCTACAACTACAGGAAACAAACTATTTCAATATCTCAAATATCTCGGACACTCTACATGGGGCTGTAATTCTAAAAATCTACTCCTGATATACCAAAACCTCATAGCACCAAAATATCAATATGGCATTGAACTACTAAATAATATTTCACAACACAACACAAATTTATTAGAAACCATACAAACTAAAATTATCAGACACATACTGGGTATCCCAAAAGGCAGTAAAAACATAGATCTCTATGCAGACACAGCTATCCCCCCCATTAGTATCAACAAAAAATATCTCCTATCAAACTTAATTTTCAGAATCATTTCAAAAAACAGACAACACCCCATTATAAAAAAAATCACTAGCAATAATCCTCCCAATACCATCTCCACCTTAAACCAAAATCAGAAAATACTAGAAATTATTCACTCCAACACAAGTGGAAACTACATACCTAATTTCCCACCCTGGATAAGCTGCCCCCCCATAATCTCCCTGGACATTCCAGGAATTACACAAAAACAATCACTAGATTCAAATCAACTGCTAGACCTGTCAAACCTACACATTGACATAACATACACAAATCACATCAAAATTTTCACAGATGGCTCACACAATGACAACACAAAAATTTCCTCAGGAGCCTTCACATGTCCAGAATTCAAAAAATCTTATTCATTTAAATTTAATCAAGCTTCTCCAATCATACTAGCTGAAACAAATGCCATCATTCTAGCAATACAATGGGCACTTACATTTCACAACTCACAAATTGTCATCTTCTCAGACTGCAAATCTGCTTTAGAATTACTTTACGCCAACCCTTACAAATCTAACTACCCCATCTTCTCTAATGACTGCAATATTTTAATTTCCAAACATCTCTCACAAAAAAACATCATACACATACAATGGGTACCCTCACACATTGGCATCACTGGAAATGAAGAAGCAGACTCATTAGCAAAACAAGCCCAAAAAAACATAACATCCATCCCAACTCCCTTCTTCATACAAATTCACAAACAACAAAATAAAACACTTTTATTCAATGATATACAACAATATTTTCAGACAAATGCAACCCACTCACACAGATTCATGATTAATCACAACATACAAAAATTTAAGGATTATGGCTTAACCAAAGCTGAAAGGAGTTTAATAGCTAAAATCAGAACCAATTGGGCACTAACAAATACTACACTTTATACATACAATAAAATCTCATCCCCCAACTGCAAATTCTGTAATTCCCCACACACCATAGAACACATAATCTTTGAGTGCCAACATTTCAATGCCCAAAGAGACACCTACTACTCAAACCTTACAAAACATAATATTACAGTATTTAACTTTTCAAATATACTAGAGCACGAAAACCAAACAATCAACAAAAAAATCCTCAAACTACTAATAAAATTCTTTAGAGACTGTGAACTCTTCAACATAATCTAAAACTTACCAAAAATAAAAAAAAAAATTTTCTAAAAAAAAAAACATTTCAAAATTAAACAAGAAAAAATCATAAAAGAGAGGAAAAAAATAATATTAATTAAAAAATGCTTAACTAATCATAGTTAATTCTCAAAAAAAAAATTTAATTAAAACAAAAACAACTCTCCTCTCCTTGCCAGAGAATGAGTTTTTTTTTTTTTAAATCTTTTTTGACAAAAAAAAAAACCTGTATAAAAAAATACACAAATTCTTTTTTTCTCTCTCTCCTCTTTCCCAAGGGAGGGAGATCCAAAAAAAAAATCCAAGAAAAAAAAAAAGATATCAATATATAAAAAAACAAAAAGGGGTTTAAAATAACAAGTAGTCTTACTTACTCTAACTACAACATCAACAACATGAAGCTTACCCAAAACTACTGATAATATACCAAATTTTCCAACTCGTAAATTTCTCACACATACCACACAGACAACATGAAGTTTTAATTACAAAATACAATAACACCACTAAACAACACGAAGATTTAACAACAACTACTCAATTCTCAACACCACCAATAAAACACCTATAGATTATCCATGCCTTTTTTTTTTCTTTTTTTTTCACACTTACAAGGACCTGAATGAGTTGGAGTAGATTTACTACTCCAGAATATTCATTTTGAGGGAAGTTATCCATCCTATCCATCCATCCTTGCTGGGGTCATGTGTTACAAAAAAAATTTACTATTAATAGGGAGTGCGATTTTGACCATCAATCAAGGTGGTTGTGTGTTTCTCCGCTCTTGGATTTTTTTTTTCAGCCTGAAGTAAGTTTTATTTTAATTCTGTGTTTCTTTTTTTTTCTTACTCATCTAAGTTCAAGTTGAACGTCCAATTTTGTCGATATGACGAACGGAACTAAGAAAAAGAAAGTGAAAGATTCTTTGCCGGTGAGCACAAGAATTAGAGTAAAGAGAAACAAGAACTTTTGCCAATTGACACCCAAACAAAAGGACATAAATCAATTTTCTCTTCTATCTGAGGACCTTAAAATTTCTAGTGAGTCAGAGAGCTCACCAACGAAATCAGAAGATCCTAATGAGAATGAAAATAAGATTATGTCTAATAACTTGATAATACAAACTGATACAAATACTTTCTTGAAGCAAAATATCAACTTTTCTCCGAAACCAAATGACAACTGCACGAAGGATGAACAAAACGTGATTAAGGATATCCACATAAAAGATCAGCCTTCACAAGAAGAAAATGATAAAATTTCAAAGAATTTCGCAATTATCACAACCTTAGACATCGAGAACTTTAAAATTCCTGAACCAATTAATGATACTGATCAAAAATCGGAAGACTTTTATTTATTACCGCCATTGAAGGAGACTTAAGTGACATCGACCTTGGCAAGATTACGTCATTCTTCTTCAGACTTACCGGAGAACATCTGATTGGTAAGTTTATCTCACTGGGCCGACTTCTAATTTTTCCGAACAACAAAACTCAACATGATAAAATATTAAATTTATCTGAAATTTTAAATATGAAAATCAAAGTTGAATACCCTAAATTTATGAACTCTGTCCTTGGTACCATTATTGGAATTTCTCCCGATTACGGTGACGATGAATTACTTGAAATCTTGAAAGAGCAGGGAGTAATTAGTTTACGCAGAATGATGCATTATGATAAGAATTTTAACCAAAGAGAAAATAAGGTTACTCCAACTCACAAAGTCGTCTTGGAATTTGAAGTAAAATTCTCCCTCCTCACATTGTTATTGGTTTTAGAAGGCACTCCGTTAAAAAGTACTATCTACCACCAAATCTTTGCCTTCGCTGTTGGGTCTTTGGGCACACAGTGGCGGTCTGTAGAGGGAAGCAGAAATGTAAAAGATGCAGTGGTTTTCATAATCACAGACAATGCAGAGCAACTGATTTTAAATGCCCAAACTGTCACGGCGCCCATCCTGCCACTTGGTCTGGCTGCAAAGCCAGATCAATTGCTTGCAAGGCAAGGGAGTATCAGATCGATTTAAACTTAAACTGGTCTCAGGCTCATATCAAGGCAAAATTATTTTTTGAAAATGGATCAAATCTTCAAAATACAGTTTGGTCTAATTCACATCTGGACAATCCAAGACCAAGACTAACAGAACCTAACATTTCCCAAACAAACAATCAAGAGAACATAACTGAAAACTATAATACCAACTCAAATTCTCAAAATGTGGACACGGAACACCTTGCCATTCCATCAACTTTAGAAACCAAGCCTCATCCAACAGCAAATTATAATTATCATTTAAATCAAAATGCTCAAAACTATGCACAAATTGTTAAAAAGAATATTACAGGTGCAAAAAACTCTAACAATTCAAATCAACTTCATAATGCTAATATGAACTTAAATGCTCAGAAATCTCAAAGTGCTCCAATGAGTGAACAAGCTGGTGCAATGCCAAAAGCTCTTATCATTGATTTACTTATTAAATTGCTGGATTTAATATTGCCTAGCAGTCCAGAACTATCTCTTATCAAAGATATTCTTTTATCATTAATGAATTCTGTTTCATGGGAAAAACCAACCTACTAGTTCAATGGAACTGCAGAAGTATACAAATAAATCTCACCATTTTAAACACCTGTTATCATCCAAAAATATCCAAATTGCATGTATTCAGGAAACAGACAGAGGTAAGCTCCCCAAAATTAATAATTATGTTTTATATTCCCAGAAAAATTCCCATAGTACCAAAGGTATAGCAACTTATATCCACAAATCATTACCCCAAAGACAAATAAATTTAAATATAATTTCTGAGAAATTAGAAGTACTAATTATACAAACTAGAATTTTCAATAAATTAACTTATATTATAAATATATACAATGCTTGTTATATGGTTACATATGCCCAATACTCTGAGGTCTTAAGCAATCTTGAGGGAGAACTTATAATCTGCGGTGACTTTAATACACACAACTCATTATGGTTTTCATATAAAAATGATAGTAAAAGCAAACATCTCATAAAATTTATAGAACACTACAAACTAATTATATTAAACCAAAAATATTGTACTCACATTAACAGATATAATAACTTGTCCATCATTGATTTAACTTTATGTTCTGAATTCATTGCACAAAAAATACAATGGTCAATTTCACCAGACAGTCTTGAAAGTGACCACTATCCTATCTTTTTAACAGTTAATAAATTACCACAATCTAAACCAACATCTACTATCATAAATTGGAAAAAATTTAAAGAAGATACCACTAATTACTCAGATAATGAAACTGGCTATTATAATTTTTTTAATTATCTGGAAAACAAAAAGAATGAAAACTCACATAAAATCACTAAACTAATACCTAATAATAATATTCACAATATTTTTATCAATAAGCTTATAGCAATCAGAAGAAAAGCTGAAAGAAATATGAAAAATAAAAGAACATTTCTGGCATGTGAAAATTACAAAAGACTTGAAAAGGCAATCTCAAAAAAAATAAATAATCTACAGAAAAACAACTGGACTATATTCACAGAAAAAATTTCCCCTCAATCAACAACATCTAATCTATGGAAAATTTATAAGAGCTTAAATAATGAAACCAATCCATCAGACCCCATACAATCATATGCACTAAAATTTAACAAATCCCTAAAAGAAACCTCAGAGGACCTAGCACAAAATTTTATTGACTCCACTTTTATCCCAAGTAACAACTTAGACATAAGACTTTCTAATTCAAACATTGTACACAAAACATTCGAATCTCAGAAAACAAAATTTCTAAACCTCCCTTTTTCTTTTTTCGAATTAAAATGTGCCATTAACGTTTTAAAATCTAAAACTTCCGCAGGACCTGATAAGATTACAAATAAATTATTAAAAAACCTCCCCTCAAATTGCTTGAGAAATCTTCTGGACGTATTTAATGATATATGGAATAAAAGAACTTATCCTTCCGTCTGGTTCCATAACTATATGATATTTATTAAAAAAGCAAATAAACCATCAGATTCACTTAAATCTTACAGACCTATATGTCTAAGCTCTAACATTTTAAAACTATTTGAAAGGATGATAGCATTCAGACTAAATTGGTACATTGAAAACAATAACATTCTGAACTTTAATTTTTATGGATTCAGACCGGGAAAATCAACTACAGATTTGCTTCTAAACCTTATTTCTGATGCAGAATTTTCATTAAAAAACAAATTTTACATGGTTGCAGTTATCATAGACATTGAAAAAGCCTTCGATTCCACTTCTTTTAATATTTTACTTTCAAAATTAAGAGAAATTAAATTATGTGGAAATTTATATCATTTCTTATTTCACCTTATAAAAAATAAGACATTCCAAGTTAAACTAAACAAGACTATCTCTGATAATTATAAATTTCAAAATGGCATTACCCAAGGAGATATATTATCTCCCACCTTATTTAATTTATATTTAAAAGACCTCGACAAAATATTTGATAATGAAATTAACTTTGGCACATATGCAGATGATATTATCTTCTGGACTATAGACACAAATATAGATCTTATTCAAAAAAGACTACAATACACACTCAATAAATTAAATTGCTTTTTAAAGAATTTTAATTTAAAAATCTCAACTGACAAAACTAATATTTTATATTTTTACCATAAAAGACTACCACAAGAATTCAATCTCAATATTAACAATAAATCAATTAACATTGTCAATAACATAAAATTTCTTGGCTTAACATTAGACTCAAAATTATCATGGGATCTATATATTAAAGCTGCTAGAGAGAAAGCTTCAAAATTATTTAACTTCCTAAGATATCTAGGGAATTCAAAATGGGGTTGCTCACAAAAATTATTAATTTTAATATACAAAGCAATCATTCTGCCTAAATCTTTTTATGGTATTGAACTCATTAACAACATATCTAAAACTAAATTAAAACTTCTAGAAAGCATCCAAACAAAAATTTTAAAATATTGCTTAGGAATTTTTCAAAGCTCATTCAATTTTGACGCCTATGCAGAAACAGCAATTCCACCTTTGGCAATACAAAAAAAATATCTACTATCTAACTTAATATTTAGAATAATTTCCAAAAATAGAACTCATACAATTATTGAAAAAATCATTAACAATTTCCAAGACATCACTTTAAATGAATTTCATGAGAAAAATGCAAGCTTAATTTTATTAAATAATCAAATCAGGGGTAGCCTCTTTCCCAACTTTCCATACTGGATATCTACAAACCCTATAATTACAAAAAATATTCAAGGTATAGATTCAAAAAGAACATATGATAATTCTAGCTTAAAAATCTTAACAGAAACACACCTGTATAACAATTATCAAAATTTTATACACATCTATACAGATGGCTCAGTAGATCATGAAGGTGGTTCATCTTCTGGAGCGTACTTCTGTCCTTCTGAAAACTATTCATTCAAATTTAAATTTAACACTTTAACGCCTGTTATCATAACTGAAATTACAGCAATTATATTAGCAATAGACTGGGCAAAAAAATACAATAATTGTAAAATAGTTATCTTAACGGACAGTAAATCTTCCTTAGAAATTCTACTAAATAATCCCATAAATTCAAATTTTCCAATTTATTTAAATGACCTTAACATTTTATTATTTGATCACTTAAAAATAAATAACATTATCTATCTACAATGGGTACCTGCCCATTGTGGAATCCCTCATAATGAATATGTAGATACATTGGCAAAAGAAGCTAAATCTCTAACAAACACTATTATTTTCATACCTTTCATGTTTAACATATTTAAATCAAACAATTTAATCAATAGACAAAAAGAACTTCAAGAATGGTACACTATTAATGCTTCACATACGCACAGATTCAAAATTTCACCTCTAATCTCTGAATTTAAAAACTACGGATTAAAAAAGAATGAAATTAATGCTATCACCAGAATCAAAATAAATAAGGCACGCACCAATTCTTATTTATTTAAAATTAAAAAAATTGACTCTCCCAATTGTAACTTCTGCAGTTCTATTCAGAATGTTGAACATATTCTTTTTGAATGTAACAAATTTAATACAGAAAGAAAAGAATTCTCTGAAAAACTCAAAAAAATAAATATTACACAATTAAATCTAAAAAATATTTTAAAACCTTCTAACCTTAAACTTAAATTTTTTTCTTATTCTATTTTAATCTCATACCTTTAAAAAATAAATTTCTTAAATGTACTCTGATTAAAATCTAATATTTCTCAAATCAATTCAAAAAATGTTCCTGAATGAGTCTGCGAGGGATCTGATTCCTCGTAGGAATATTCATGTTGTTGATTTGTCTTATTACTACTATTAATAGGGTTTTTTTTGGACGGTAAAGAGTGTGACGATCGGTCGAAGAAATTTCGGCTCCGTCGACGGCATCGGATTGTTGAGTCGCGGCAGACCTCGATTCCCGCAACGGCATCGGATAGCTGAGTCGCGACAGCCCTCGACGGCATCGATTTCGCGTAAGTACGGTAAAGAGCGTTCGGTTACGTGACCACGTTTTTTGTTGTTTCTTTGTTCTTTCGGATTCTCACTCGGAGCTCGATTAAGTGGACCTTTAAGTGCTAAAGTTATTAGTGTGCACCCTTTCTCGATTTTTATTTTTCTTCTCAACTGCGGTCTCTTTTTTATTTAACTGTGCAACGGCATTTCTCCGGAAATTTTGCTCAACATCAGTGTATGGATCAAAGGACAATATTCACAGTGCTAAACAACAATGCCTTCCTCCAGCCATAAAAAGAAAAAGAATCAATACACCGAATCCTACTTCAAAGTAAAAGTAAAACCGAACAAGAAACAAAAAGGAAAAAACTCAAGCCCGACCAAAAACGAAGAAGGGGAAGAACATCCCTTAGAGGAATCTTTTCTGATGGAAGACCTCCACATCTCATCAGAGTCGGAGTGCTCTCCAACCAAATCCAACGAAGACAACCTCTCAATCTTAACTGCGGAAGCATCGCCAACACCTTTAAAGCCAGAGGCAGGAAAAAAAAATGAATACCCATCAAAATCTAAGTACTGACAACAACATGAAAAATATCAAAAGTACTCCTAAAATGCCTGTACTCGAAAATATTGCCACAACCACCCAGCCAGCAATGAAATGCAACACCCCAATAGTCATCTCTGGCATAAATGCTAGCCTCAAATCGATGGGTATTAAATACCTATCAAAATTCTTTTTTAACCTACTAGATGACCACATCCCTGGCCGGTTCTACAAGTCAGAAAAACTACTCCTGCACCCTAAATATATGAACCAATTCGACAAAATTATGAAAATCCAAAAAATTGATAAAATCGAAGTAATTGCGGAAATTCTGAAAACAAAAAAATCACTCCTCGGCTCTATAGCAGGAGTCAACTCCAACCTGGATGACGACAGAATTCTGGACTTATTAAATGACCAAAATGCGATCAGTATCCGTAGAATGATCAATTTCGACACCATACATGATCGCAAAAAGGGCAATGTCAACTGCAACCCCACAAATAAAATAATTTTAGAATTCGAAGCTGACACCCTTCCACAGGAAGTTTCCTAGGTTTCTACAAGCACAATGTAAGAACTTACACCTTGCCCCCGAGCCTATGCCTAAAATGTTATGTCTTCGGCCACTCAGTCGCAAACTGCAAGGTTCGTCTTCGATGCAAAAGATGCAGCGCCAACCACCACCACAGGGACTGCACCAGCACTATATTGAAATGCCCTAACTGCTCTGGAAGTCACCCAGCAACCTACGCTAAATGCGAAATAAAATTAATAGCATGCAAGGCCAAACACATCCAAATAACTGAAGACCTAAATTGGAATCAGGCCTTTCAAAAGGCTAAAAAACAACACCATGCCGACAAAAATCTAAACGAAAATGAACTGTCCGCCAACATATACAGGAATCTCCAAGAGCTGAAACCTACAAGCAACTCCATGGCCAAGCAAACGTACCAGATAGAAGACCAAACAGAATTCCCATCTATGTCTACAACTCTAAAAAATGGAACAACATCCTACAACCACTCTCACCAGGTGAACTGTCCAACAAAAGATGTCTCCTTTGCTGCAACAGTGAAAAAAAACATTACTGGGACAAAGTCTACAAAGGATCACACCAGGATCATCTAATCACACCAGGATCATCTAATGCAACAAACACAGCAAACCAAAGCATACCTCAGGTTATTCCCACTGAGGGCATCTCTTTCAATCTACAATCAAAAGGACAAATAGTAAGTTTAATCCTGAAACTTTTAAATTTAATATTACCAAGCAGCCCCCACCTAAACCTAATTAATGACATATTACTATCCACCCTAAATTGCCTTCCATGAATAGTGACCGAAAGATTATCCAATGGAACTCTAGAGGAATCACCTCAAAAGTACACCTACTCAAACACTTGATCAAAACTCAAAATCTATCTATTATCCTTCTCCAAGAAACATTCACAAAATCAATCCCACAATTTAATAATTTCATCTCATACCAAGAAAAAAACTCCCCACACTCCAAAGGCATCATCACTTACATAAAACAGAACATCCCACAAACACAAATACCAATCCCTATTTTACAGGACTCCCTAGAATGCTTAGCAATCAAAATAACCATCAACAAAAAACAAATTTACATACTCAATTGCTACAACTCAGGAAAAACCATTTATGAATCAACCTACTCAAAAATTTTATCTTATTTACCTGGTGAAGTCCTTACCTGTGGGGACTTCAACTCACACCACACAAGCTGGTTCTCATGGAAATCTGACCACAAAGGAAAACACCTCCTTAAATTTATTAATATGCACAACTTATTAATACTAAATGAAAACTCTAAAACCATTAAAAATAAACTCAACACACATGCAGTCATTGACCTCACACTAGTGACACCTGACAAACTTTTTTAAATGGTCAATCTCACCTGACTCTTATAATAGTGACCACTTCCCAATATTTATAACTCCTGATAATAATAAAATTAAAAAACCAACTATATCTCTCACCAACTGGCCCAACTTTAAAACAGACCTACACAATAATAAAATACAAAAAAACTCTTACCCTTCTTATAATGACATCATACAAAACATATCAACATGCCAGGACAAACACACAACACACTAAAAAACTACCACATAATAACTCACATACAATATTTGTAAATAAACTTATAGCAATCAGAATGAAAACAGAGAGAACCATGCTCAGAAATAACACCTTCAGAGATGTGGAAAACTTGAACAGACTTTCAACTGCTATCAACAAAAAAATTAAAAATATACAAAAATCAAACTGGCATCTACTTACTGATTCATCTACCAGTAACTCATCCACCAGTAACTTATGGAAAATATACAAAAAATTACACAACAACCAATGCCCAAAAACAATCTCCACACCAATAGAATCTCTGGCCCTACACAATAATGAAAGCATTTCAAGTATAGCAGACAAATTTGCCACACACCACATCAACAAAGTCAATGACTCTCACACACTAAGCAAAAAATTTGACAACATAACATTTCTACACAGATTTTTCAAAGACAAAGACCATATTCTAAATCTACCATTCACGCTACATGAGCTTACCAATGAAATCAAACAACTCAAAAATAGAACTGCAAATGGACCGGATAAAATATCAAACAGATTACTCAAACATCTTCCTTTAAATTGGCTACTCGCCCTACTTAATAACTTTAACCAAATCTGAAAATCAGGCACCCTACCTCCTCAATGGTATGACAATCATCTAATATTTCTGCTTAAAAATAAAAAAGACTTTAAAGAACTGACTTCATACAGGCCAATTTGCCTCTCATCTAACATGCTAAAACTATTCGAGAGAATGGTAAACAACAGACTGACCTGGTACATAGAAAGCCAAAACATCCTTTGTGAGCACTTTTATGGATTCAGGCCAGGCAGATCTACTAAAGACCTCTTACTTCATCTAACTACAGACATAGAATATGCATTCTCCAACAACCAGTATTTAATAGCCATCGTTGTAGATATCAAACATGCCTTTGACTCTGTCAACCATAATGCACTACTCTTTAAACTAAAAAAACTAAAACTTAGTGGCAATATAAAACAAATTCTTATTCAACATTATTACAAAAAAACATTCAAAATAAAAATTCACAACTATCTATCTTCTACTTACCCTATTAACACAGGTATTATACAAGGTGACATTATGTCACCAAACCTCTTTAATTTATTCTTACATGACCTCCCACAATATTTCACACATGATATAAAATATGGCATTTATGCAGACGACATCATAATCTGGACACACCATAATAACCTAGACATTATCAAACATAACTTACAAATTAACATAGATAATTTGACAACATTCTGCAAAGACTGGAATCTTAATATATCAATAGATAAAACATCAATAATACCTTTTTATAAAAATAAATTCCCCCACAGAAAACTAAATATATTCATACACAACAAAAAAATCACAATCGTTAAAGACATAAAATTCCTAGGCCTCCACTTTGACTCCAAACTCAAATGGACTAAACACATCAAACATGCTACAACTACAGGAAACAAACTATTTCAATATCTCAAATATCTCGGACACTCTCGGGCTGTAATTCTAAAAATCTACTCCTGATATACCAAAACCTCATAGCACCAAAATATCAATATGGCATTGAACTACTAAATAATATTTCACAACACAACACAAATTTATTAGAAACCATACAAACCAAAATTATCAGACACATACTGGGTATCCCAAAAGGCAGTAAAAACATAGATCTCTATGCAGACACAGCTATCCCCCCATTAGTATCAACAAAAATTATCTCCTATCAAACTTAATTTTCAGAATCATTTCAAAAAACAGACACACCCCATTATAAAAGAAATCACTAGCAATAATCCTCCCAATACCATGTCCACCTTAAACCAAAATCAGAAAATACTAGAAATTATTCATTCCAACACAAGTGGAAACTACATACCTAATTAATAACCCCCCCCCCCCGTAATCTCCCTGGACATTCCAGGAATTACACAAAAACAATCACTAGATTCAAATCAACTGCTAGACCTGTCACATCCCTACACATTGACAAACATACAAAAATCACATCAAAATTTTCACAGGTGGCTCACACAATGACAACACAAAAATTTCCTCAGGAGCCTTCACATGTCCAGAATTCAAAAAATCTTATTCCTTTAAATTTAATCAAGCTTCTCCAATCATACTAGCTGAAACAAATGCCATCATTCTAGCAATACAATGGGCACTTACATTTCACAACTCACAAATTGTCATCTTCTCAGACTGCAAATCTGCTTTAGAATTACTTTACGCCAACCCTTACAAATCTAACTACCCCATCTTCTCTAATGACTGCAATATTTTAATTTCCAAACATCTCTCACAAAAAAACATCATACACATACAATGGGTACCCTCACACATTGGCATCACTGGAAATGAAGAAGCAGACTCATTAGCAAATCAAGCCCAAAAAACATAACATCCACCCCAACTCCCTTCTTCATACAAATTCACAAACAAAATAAAACACTTTTATTCAATGATATACAACAATATTTTCAGACAAATGCAACCCACTCACACAGATTCATGATTAATCATAACATACAAAAATTTAAGGATTATGGCTTAACCAAAGCTGAAAGGAGTTTAATAGCTAAAATCAGAACCAATTGGGCACTAACAAATACTACACTCTATACATACAATAAAATCTCATCCCCCAACTGCAAATTCTGCAATTCCCCACACACCATAGAACACATAATCTTTGAGTGCCAACATTTCAATGCCCAAAGAGACACCTACTACTCAAACCTTACAAAACATAATATTACAGTATTTAACTTTTCAAATATACTAGAGCATGAAAACCAAACAATCAACAAAAAAATCCTCAAACTACTAATAAAATTCTTTAGAGACTGTGAACTCTTCAACATAATCTAAAACTTACCAAAAATAAAAAATAAAATTTTCTAAAAAAAAAACATTTCAAAATTAAACAAGAAAAAAATCATAAAAGAGAGGAAAAAAATAATGTTAATTAAAAAATGCTTAACTAATCATAGTTAATTCTCAAAAAAAAAATTTAATTGAAACAAAAACAACTCTCCTCTCCTTGCCAGAGAATGAGTTTTTTTTTAAATCTTTTTTGACAAAAAAAAAACCTGTATAAAAAAATACACAAATTCTTTTTTTCTCTCTCTCCTCTTTCCCAAGGAAGGGAGATCCAAAAAAAAAATCCAAGAAAAAAAAGATATCAATATATAAAAAAAGGGGTTTAAAATAACAAGTAGTCTTACTTACTCTAGCTACAACATCAACAACATGAAGCTTACCCAAAACTACTGATAATATACCAAATTTTCCAACTCTTAAATTTCTCACACATACCACACAGAGAACATGAAGTTTTAATTACAAAATAAAATAACACCACTAAACAACACGAAGATTTAACAACAACTACTCAATTCTCAACACCAATAAAACACTTATAGATTATCCATGCCTTTTTTTTTTCTTTTTTTTTCACACTTACAAGGACCTGAATGAGTTGGAGTAGATTTACTACTCCAGAATATTCATTTTGAGGGAAGTTATCCATCCATCCAACTTTTCGCCTATCTTACGATCCTCCTGCTTTTAGTGAAGCTTTCAAAATTCAGTTAATATTTTATTTTACCACTCTTAGACCTTTTAACTTGCCAAACGTCTTTAGCATTACTCTCCATTGGCAAATTTTTGCCGTGGAATTGATCCACTATATTTTTATTTTTCCATGTTTATTAATTCCGATGAAGGAGGTATGGGCCCAGTCCCGGTACTCCAAACTTGCCCTTAGTGATCTTTGAAAAGGAACATCCTAATCAACTTATTAGATATTTACTTAATTATGATATGTACCCCGCCATAAATTCAAACGACCAAATTCTCTACTTGATAATCAGTATTAAGAAAGGAATCGTAGCCAAATGGCGCCACTTGTACTGGCCACATGTGGACCGAACCTTAACTTATTCCTTATCAATCTCTTATTTCTCCCCTTCCCACTCTTTCAACTCATATTACGGTTATACCGTCATTTATTCACACATTTCAATCATTTGGCTACTGGAGTTAGCTAAGATTAAGCAGGTATAGGCCGCAGGCCTGGGAGGGACAGCTTTTGAGGGACAGCTGGCAGAAAATATTAAGTTTTGATGAGGCTGTATCGCTGATCAAAACAAATTAGCTTAACCTTATGCTGACCGACAGCTGAGTGTCTGAATCTTAGTTCAACGGCGCAAGGGATTAAGAAAAACTCAAGTGAACTGATTCTAGATATAATTTGCTCTCGAGAGTTTTTCCTAATTACAAAGGATGAGTTTGTAAGTCCTCCCATCTACTGACGACTTTTGTAACCAAAACATATAAGTTTAAAACAAAAAGCGTTCAGTAATACATTATCAGAGGAAAATGTTTAAATTTCGTAAAAGCAGTTTTCCCGATTCTAGCGTGTTTGGCTACTGATCAAAGGGACCTGGCTTGCATGTTTACTTTCTTGTGTTGTCTCTCTACTGAGGTTTCATTTTCTTCACAGAACTTCTCTATGGCCGAAAAAATTTTCAGTTTCTCTTAAACCTCTATGGTATTTACATAGCACTTTAAGCTTATAGACTGATAAAATGAAGTTGAGTAGGATCAAGTGTAGTAAAAAATAATACACATATATTTTTTAATGAAATGCAAATTTTTTTTTAACATTTCTTCCGTTGTCAAAAGTATTTCATTTGTTTTTATTTATTATTAGGAAAACACATTTTTACGTGTATTTTCGATGATAAGTTTCTTGTTTGTTCCCCCTATTCCTGAACTTGGATATGCTGGCCACACCGAGCAGCCAACTAATTCAAAAGTTTTTTGGATTCCACAAAGTGATGCAAATTTTTTTGAGAAACTAAATGCTGGAAGTCCGTGGTAGAAGTAGTACAGTCGCTCAAAAAACTATCCGAACACTATGGTTGATTACAGAATTCAGAAAAATATTTGGCAGCGTTTTTTTTAGATATTAGTGATCTGGCAACCTTCGTGTACACTCACTCGAAAAAATATCCGAACACTATGGTTGATTACAGATTTCAGGAAAAATATCTGGCAGCGATTTTTTTTTTAGAAATTAGTGATCTGGTAACCTTCGTGTACAGTCAGTCGAAAAAATACCCGAACATTATGGTTGATTACAGAATAAAGAAAAAACATCTGGCAACGATTTTTTTTTTTAAATTAGTGATCTCGCAACCTTCGTGTACAACCGGTCAAAAAAATGTGCGAACACTATGGTTGATTACAGAAATCAGAAAAAAAAATCTGGCAAAGATTTTTTTTTTAGAAATTAGTGATCTCGCAACCTTCGTGTACAGTCGGTGAAAAAAAATGCCCGAAGATTATGGTTGATTGCAGAATTCGGAAAAAATATTTGGCATTGATTTTTTTAGAAATTAGTAATCTCTCAACCTTCGTGTACGTACATAAAGTTTCCCAGATCACTAATTTCAAAAGAAAAAAACGCTGCCAAATATTTTTTATGAATTCTGCAATCAACAATAGTGTTTGGATATTTTTTGAGCGACTGTATTTATTTATTTCGGGAATTTTACTACGTTATGATGGTGGGCATGATTGTATATTTGCAACTACAGTAATTAATGTACTATACCCCCTCAAGCAGCTGCTTGCCACAGAGGTCTGACAGGTGCCTGTCAGTTTATATGCCATAGTAGAAGGTCTGTGAGGATTTCAGGACCTCAGCAGAAAAAGAACACAAATATCCATGCCTTATCCGGATCTCGAACCCAGGTCCCCTAGATCAGTAGCCAAGCGTGCTAACCACTCGGCCATGGGACGGCTAACTGAACTATTCGAGATAAATATTTCTTTGCAGAATTTGTTTCTTTGCTTCCCTTTGGAAATATTTCTCCCTTCCTGTAAACAAATTGCACCCCCATTCTCTTCCCTCTGTGGTTAAGCTAGGACTATCAAGAATTACTTTTAATTATTGTAACCGTATAGCTCTCGAACTCTTAGGGACCTGGATAGGAATCCCGAATTTTTTCTTGTGTTTTCTTTCAGCTGATGTCTTTCCTACCTCTCCGATTTTCTCTATGTTCCTCTGTAATTACTGTCGCCATAGGTCGGAACAGAGTAAAGACTGTAGCTATATTATATCGACTTCATCATTTGCTTAACAAATGATTTCTTTAATGTCAATCTGTTGCTGCCATCTAGTGGTAAAGAAGCACACTAATTGAAAATATATTATTTCATATATTAATAAAACTCCACTTTAGTCGAGGCAAGGAGTGTCTCGAATAAATGTTGTGGGGGTCAGAAATTATGCTCTCGAGTAAATGTTGGTTGCCAAGAAACTAAAGATCTTGAGTAAATGTTGTTGGCCAAAAACACAAAATTCTCGAGCAAATGTTGGTAGACAAAAAATAACACTTCGAGCAAATGACGTTAGCCCCTAATAACTTCTGTCGTAAATGTTGGTAGCCCCAAGTAGCAGTAACTTCTGACGGAAATATTGGTGACTAGAAGAAAAGCCTGAAAAAAATGTTGATGATTCAAAGAAAGGCTGGGTTGTTTCACCTAAGACACTGTTTTTGTAAACAACAGATAAATGGCCACGTCACAAGGATCCCAAAAGCTCGGAGAAAGTTGGAGAAGCACTGGACAGTTTTTAAGAGTCACAAGGAAACCTCTCGTGATGGCATCTAGAGTATTCAATAACTTGCAGAATGACCCTTATGACGCTGGGTCACGGTTTAACGTCCCATCCGATGGAAGGGAGCTTTCCAAGCCCATCAGTGTCCCCTTCCTCGCCGGAAGTGGGGAGACAGTTAGCGGAGATTCATTTTTCAACTTGAACCCTGAAACTGCATATTACGAGTGTTATGCTTTAATTACGGAGCCCGTAATCTGTAGGTGACAAACTCGAGTTCCATGGCTCCATGTGCAGGAGAGCCATACCCTGTGTACATTAAAGAACACACTGAATGACCTTGACAGGAGGTTATCATCTATCTTGGAAAAACCGCCGTCCGTCTGATGTGACATTAAGCCATGGCCCCAGCGTGCGGGAGAGCGATAACCTGAGCACTGTTAAGAACACGCTGGATTTCCTTGAAGAGAGGCTACCATCTGTATCCCAACAGCTGTTACAATGGGTCCCCTCCCCCAACCATCTCTGAGCCTTCGGGGTCCATGTGACCTGGCCATTTAGCCCATGGTGTGCAAAAAATTGCCTCTCAGAAGTAAAACAACCCAACCCAACCCCAATCTCTACAAAATAAAATCCTACGATCTGCTGTAGCAGCTCCGTGTTTTGTCACGAACACTATCATTCATCGAGATCTAAATTCTGAAACAATTCTCAAATCCATCAAGTAAAATGGCGAAGAACTATTTTGCAATTATCGCAGAACATCCTAATCAACTCATTATAAAGATTTACTTAATTATGATGTGTACCCCTCACAAAAATTCAAACGACCAAGGTCACTACTTGATAATTAGGATTAAGAAAGAGATCGAAGCCAGTTGGCGCCACTTGTACTGGCCCCAACTGGAGCCGAACCTTAACTTATACCTTACCTTTCTCTTACTTCTCCCCTTCCCACTCTTTCAACTCATATAACGGTTATACCGTCATTGATTCACACATTTCAATCATTTGGCTATTGACGTTAGCTAAGATTAAGCAGGTATAGGCCCCAGGCCTGGGACTGTGTCACTGTATGATCACTGCTGTTGTCACTGTATAATCTTTGAACTTGCATTATAACATGTTTTATATAAATATATTTTATACAATTGCTGATATTTTCAATAAATATCATATCGAGTTTTTTACTTGTATTAACGTTCAACAGATGGCAGCAGGCACTTCCAGTATCAGTCAAAAAAAAATTACACTATTCAGAGCAAAGTGCAGAAACCTATATACATCGATATGTTTCAGGGAGCACAAATCTGCAATATACACTGACTTATATATTCGTAAGATGATTAAATGTATTAATTTACATAATAAATTTAAAAATCCTGCAAAATTGCTCAAAATCAACATACAACGGCTTTTCTAACTATTGTAAAATGCACTTCTGAAGGCGATAAAATACTCATTGAATAACTTTAGGGTCATCTATCACTGTGTGCAAATAGCCAAGCAGGTTGAAACAATAATTAATCACATTAAATATATCAAGAGTAAGACAAACCATAGCTGCAGTGGGCTACGATGATTGCACTGCGCATGCGCAGATCGCCTACTCGGATTATTTTCGTGCCTACAGACCAATTTGCCACGCTCAGCTTCAACAATATTACGCAGAGCGGCGCCACCTACGCTTGTGTAAGGTTTGCCTTCTTCTCCTTAGACCTTATTTGGACGAAGTTTCCAAGTCCATATCTGTCTCACTGAGGGCAGGGTGGGGGTTTAAATGACATAAAACTCAACGTTGTCCTCCTGCGGTTCGAACATGTGAGATGCAGATTACGAACCACCCATGCCATAATAAGAGAAATGTTACATTTGATTTTGAACTTTTTAATTCGCTACCACTCTTTTATTAAAAGAACTAGCTATTTACAAAAAGATGTTTTTTTCGTTCTGAGAACCATTTCTGATATAAGTGTCATGTTTTCCAAGCGGTGTCATCAAATTCTCTGTTTTTGAATCCTTAGTGTGTCTTTAGGATTTTTTTTTCCGAACATCATTCTTATTGTTATACTATAACTATCTATACGAGGCGTACGGCAGTTACATCCACATTTCCATGGGGTACGTGAAGCATAAAAGGTTGAGAGACACTGATATATATGTTTTATTTTATTCCCCTTGTTATATTATAACTATAGTTTTATCTATCTATACACATTTCCAATACACATTTCCAGGGGGTACGTGAAGCATAAAATGTTGAGAACCACTGAATATATACGTTTTATTTCATTCCCATTGTTATACTATAACTATAGTTTTATCTATCTATACAAGGGGTACGCAAGTTATATGCACATTTCCAGGGGGTACGTGAAGCAAAAAAGGTTGAGATCCACTGATATATATGCTTTATTTTATTCCCATTCTTATACTATAACTATAGTTTTATCTATCTATACAAGGGGTATGTCAGTTACATACACATTTCCAGGGGGTACGTGAAGCATAAAAGGATCAGAACCACTGACTCAGATTAATTTCTAATACATTTCTTATTTGGTCACAAAAAAGCTCACCGTTAATGTAGACGTTTGCTATTGAAATTCGAGACGAAATTTGGAAGTTGTCGCTGCCAATTCGAAACAGGCTTCATTTTATTAAGATATTGCATTACAATGGCAGGAATATAATTTTAGAGAAAGAACAAATATAACTTGTTACAGATGATTTATTGAGACTTAGGCTTGTTATATGGGTGAGGATTTATATATAATAAATCAACAATATCTACCAAGGTAATTAATACAAATTGGGCTAAGTGGTTAAGTCGGAATCCACACAACCACAATATCTCGAATATATCCATAAGACATCTGAGATAACAAATGGATATCCACTGATTATCTTATAGATATATTCTTAACTAATCGAGATATTGTGGTTGTGTGAGAACTCTCTATTTTTCATTAAAATTGAATTACAAATTTTTAAATTTATAATGTGTGATATAACATATCCTGTCGTCAATAGTGCAAATTAATTTTATTTTGCAATCATTTATTTGTACTAGGTGTGTTATCACGGATTCCAGTTCGGTATGTTTTAACTGTGGCTTTTCTCAGTATGTCAGCTCAACGCCGCAATATTGGTATAGCTGTGGTTGCCATGGTGAAAGCAAGAAACTGAAGCACCAATGCTTCAACGACAGTTGTGTGTCCTTCATGTGACTCTTTGACTGTTGTGAGTAAGTAATGAAGATAACAGTTGATCTTTTTGAAAGTAGATGGCTGCGCTGTAAAACCCTCTAAGTTAATACATATAGTGAGAGGAAGTATTTGTATGGAAAATGACAGTTTTTATAGTCCATTTATTAACATATCTGGAGGAGAGCTATAAGTGTTATATCTCTACTTTTTAGGACTTTAAAGACATATAATTTTAAGGCAGTCTCATAAACTCGAGGCAGACACGCTTGATCTCTGAGAAATCTTTCTAATATTTGACCATCGTTTGGTATTTAAAGGTTGAAACAAAACAAAAGTAACATCGTGGTGGGCATTCGATTCTTTTGTGAGACACGGTAAAGAGCGGTTGTTCTGCGGTTTGCTCCGTTGTTTGTGATAGAGTGAGATTTTTATAACAGTCTTTACGATACTACACTTCAGTCTTCTTCTCAATAATGTTCGAGCTACACTTCAGTCTTCTTCTCAATAATGTTCGAGCTCAACGATTCTCGCCTCAGCAGATCATTCCGTTTCTTCCATCAAGGTCTGGACATCAGACAAATTCTTGATGCCCTTCAATCGTTACTCCAATCCGAAAATTTAATTGAGGTTGCTCAAGAAATCAACAGATCAGTACCTATTATTACGCTGTCAACAGCTAACCTGACTGCAGATAAATCTCTTTTGGTTAATGACCTGGAAACCTTTTTCTACTTTCTTGGCTGCTCCATTAAGAAGGTCATTATTTCTAAATTTCCGATTTTTATCACGAATGATGAAATCTCATCCGAAATGTCCAAATATGGCGAAGACATAAATGTAATAGTGACATAACTTCAAGGAAGAAAAATACGGAATCAAAACTGGAACCAGAATTATGAAAATTGACCTCAAAGAAAATATTCCGAATTTTACTGCCATTGCCGGTTTCACAGCTACGATCTTTTATCCAGGAATAACCAAACTATGTAGAAAGTGCAAAATGCCAGGACATTATGTTGAGTCATGTACCACTTCGTTTTGCCCAAAAAACCATTTGCGGAAATAATACCCAAATCAACTGATGATGTCAACAACACTACTTTGTTCAATACTGGGATTGAAAAAACATCCGAAAATGATCCATAAATTCCACAATTGACCTTATCGGATATACTCCATAATCTACCAATGAAGTTGAAAAATCATCTAAAGATCAGGTAATTATTAAAACACCGGCCCTAAAGAAGCAAAAAGGAAAGTGCCATTTCCGTTGACTATACCCTAACAGTTGAAAAAGTACCAGTCACGGACGTGCATATGGAAAGCACTTTTTAGCTTTATTTTCTAATAATGAAATAAACTACGGTGTAGATGTCCCACGTGAAATACTGATTCTCAAGAAAACTCTGAATCCCAAGAACAAAATCATAGCAGAGTATCAAGTATTTTATGAAACGATAATTGACTTTTTCGCCACCAATCAGCCAAATTTTATCTTGGAGCAATGTGCTCGCTTCTTAGCCGATTTTGACGAAGGAAGTCTTCCCAATCTTAAAAGAGTTGACCTAAATCTCGAAGACGCTGATTAGTTATTTTCTTGCTCTTTCCTTTTGGTTTCGAGGTATTTTGTTCAACCTTTATTGTGCTTTCCTTTTTTCTTTATTTTCTACTTTCTCCTGTCTCTCTTCCCATTTCCCACTACCCTCACTTCACTATCTTTCCTTCTCACCGCTCATTGAGACGTCCGATGTCCCAGATAGCTCACTGAGACGTCCGCAGTCTCGGAAGCTTGCTGGGGCGTCTGATGTGGTTGTGAGCGAAATTTTCGCCTACCTTACGATCCTCCTGCTTTCAGAGAAGCATTCAAAATTCAGTTAAATTTTTATTTTACCACTCTTAGACCGTTTAACTTGCGAAACGTCTTTAGCATCACTCTCAATTGGCAAAATTTTGCCGTGGAATTGATCCATTTTATTTTTAATTTTTTCATGTTTTTTAATTCCGATTCAAGGAGGTATGTGCGGAGTCCCGGTACTCCAAACTTGCCATTAATTATCATTGATCTTTAAAAAGGAACATCTTAATCAACTTATTAGAGATTTACTTAATTATGATGTATCCCCTCCCATAAATTCAAACGACCAAAATCTCTCCTTGTTAATCAGGATTAAGCAAGGGATCGAAGCCAGATGGCGCCACTTGTACTAGCCCATCTGGAGCCGAACCTCAACTTATTCCTTACCTTTCTCTTATTTCTCCCCTTTCCACTCTCCCCCCCCCCACTCTTTTCAACTCATATTACGGTTATACCGTCATTTATTCACACATTTCAATCATTTGGCTACTGGCGTTAGCTAAGATTAAGCAGGTATAGTCCCCAGGCCTGGGACTACTACTCTCACTGTATGATCTTTGAACTTGCATTATAACATGTTTTATATAAATATATTCTATACAATTGCTGATATTTTCAATAAATATCATATCGAGTTTTTTACTTGTATAAACGTTCAACAGATGGCAGCAGGCACTTCCAGTATCAACCAAAATAAATTACACTATTTAGAGCAAAGTGCAGAAACCTATATACATCGATATGTTCCACGGAGCACAAACCCGCAATATACATTGACTTATATATTCGTAAGATGATTAAATGTATTAATTTACATATTATTTAAAAAAACCTGCAAAATTGCTCAAAATAAACATAAAACTGCTTTTCCAACTATCGAAAATTTCACTTCTGAAGGTGATAAAATACTCATTGAAAACTTTAGGGTCAGCTATCACTGTGAGCAAATAGCCAAGCAGGATAAAACACTAATTAAAACACATTAAATATATGAAGAGTAAGCGAAATATAGCAGCAACGAGCTAAAACGAATGCACTGTGCATGCGCCGATCGCACCTTAGGGTTGTTTTCGTGCGTGTACACCAATTTGCCACGTTCAGCTTCGGCAGTATTCCGCAGAGCGTCTCACTTACGCTTGTGTAAAGTTTGCCTTCTTTGGACGAACTTTCCAATTCCATATCTGCCTCACTGAGGGCAGGGTGGGGGTTTAAATGAGATAAAATTCAACGTTGTCCATCTGGGGTTCGAACCTGTGAGATGCAGATTACGAGCCACCCATGCAATAGTAAGAGAATTGTTTTATTTGAATTTGAACTTTTTAATTTACTACCACTCTTTTATTAAAATAACTACCTATTTGAAAAAAGAAAAGATGGTTTACATGCGCACTTGTTGAGATAAATTAAATCATCTAGTTAACTGCTGTGTAGCAGTTCAAAATTAAATTAATATAATAAATTTATATATTATATTCCCATTGTTATACTATAACTAGAGTTTTATATATCTCTACAAGGGGTACGCCAGTTACATACACATTTCCAGGGTGTACGTGAAACAAAGAAGGTTGAGAACCACTGATATATATGTTTTTATTTTATTCCCATTATTATACTATAACTAGAGATTTATCTATCTATACAAGAGGTAGGCCAGTTACATACGCGTTTCCAACGGGTACGTGAAGCATAAAAGGTTGAGGACAACTGATATACATGTTTTTATTTTATTCCCATTGTTATACTATAACTAGAGATTTATCTATCTATACAAGGGGTACGCCAGTTACATACAAATTTCCAGGGGGTATGTGAAGCATAAAAGGTTGAGAACCACTTATATACAAGTTTTGTTTTATTCCCATTGTTATATTTTAACTATAGATTTATATATATATACAAGGGGTACGCCAGTTACGTACACGTTTCCAGGCGGTACGTGAAGCATAAAAGGTTGAGAACCACTGATACATATGTTTTATTTTTTTCCCATTGTTATACTATAACTATAGTTTTATCTATCTATACAAGGGATACGCCAGTTACATCCACATTTCCATGGGTTACGTGAAGCATAAAAGGTTGAGAACCAGTGACTCATATTAATTTCTCATACATTTCTTTTTTGGTCACAAAAATTACTCAAATTAATGTAGACGTATGTTATTGAAATTCGGGACGAAATTTGGAAGTTATCGCTGCCGATTCGAAACAGGCTTCATTTTATTATGATATTGCATTAAAATGGCAAGAATATAATATTAGAAAAGAAACATAAATATAACTTGCTACAGATGATTTATTGAGACTTCGGCTTGTTATATGGGTGATGATTTATGTATAACAAATCAACAATAACTACCAAGGTAATTAAACCAAAAAACTTGTCGAAGAATTGTGCAAATTGGGCTAAGTGGTCAGGTCGGAATCCACACAACCACAATATCTCGAATATATTCCATAAGATATCTAAGGTAACAAATGGATATCCATTAATCATCTTATGGATATATTCGAGATATTGTGGTTGTGTGAGAAATCTCTATTTTTCATTAAAATTGAATTACAAATTTTTAAATTTATAATGCGTGATATAACGTACATTGTCGTGAATAGTACGAATTAATTTTATTTTGCAATCATTTTTCTGCTGTGGTCCTGCCATCCTCTCAGATCTTCTACTATGGCATATAAACTAACTGCTCCTGTCAGAACTCTGTGGCAAGCAGCTGCTTGAGGGGGTATTTATTTTTATTGTTTGTACTAGGTGTGTTATCACGGATTCCAGCTCGGTATGTTTTAACTGTGGCTTTTTTCAGTATGTCAGCTCAACGCCTCAACATTGGTATATCTGTGGTTGCCATAGTGAAAGCAAGAAACTCAAGCACCAATGCTTCAACGACAGATGTGTGTCCTTCATATGACTCTTTGACTGTTGAGAGTAAGTAATATAGATAATAGTTTATCTTTATGAAAGTAGATGGCAACACTGTAGAACTCTCTCTAAGTTAATCCATAAAGTGAGAGGAAGTATTTGTATGGAAAATGAGAGTTAATATAGTCCATTTAGTGACATATCTGGAGGAGAGCTATAAGTGTAATATCTCTACTCTTTTTAGGACTTTAAAGACATATAATTTTAAGGCAGTCTCATAAACTCAAGGCAGCACGCTTGATCTTTGAGAAACTTTTCTGATATTTGACACTCGTTTGGTATTTAAATGTTGAAACAAAGCAAAAGGAACATCGTGGTCAGCATTCGATTCTTTTGTGAGACACAGTAATGAGCGGTTGTTCTGCGGTTTGCTCCGATTTTTGTGATAGAGTGAGATTTTTATAACAGGCTTTACGAGACTACACTTCAGTCTTCTTCTCAATAATGTTCGAGCTCAACGATTCTCGCCTCAGCAGGTCATTCCGTTTCTTCCTTCAAGGTCGGGACATCAGAGAAATTCTTGATGCCCTTCAATCGTTACTCCAATCCGAAGATTTAATTGAGGTTGCTCAAGAAATCAAAAGATCAGTAGCTATTATTACGCTGTCAACAGCTAACCTGATTGCAGATAAATCTCTTTTGGTTAATGACCTGTAAATCCTTTTCTACTTTCTTGGCTCCTCCATTAAGAAGGTCATTATTTCTAAACTTCCGTTTTTTATCACGAATGATGAAATCTCATCCGAACTGTCCAAATATGGCGAAGATATAAATGTAATAGATGAATACTTCAAGGAGGAAAAATACTGAATCAAAACTGGAACCAAAATTATGAAAATTGACCTCAAAGAAAATATCCCGAATTTTACTTCCATTGCTGGTTTCAAAGCTACGATGTTTTATCCAGGAATAACCAAACTATGTAGAAAGTGCAAAATGCCAGGACATTATGTTGATTCATGTACCACATTCGTTTTGTCCGAAAAAACGTTTGCGGAAATAATACCCAAATCAACTGATGATGTCAACAACACTACTTTGTTCAATACTGGGATTGAAAAAACATCCGAAAATGATGCATCAATGCCGATTGAAAAAGGAAAAGTTCTGGACTCTACCAACAAAACAAAACTGCCCAATGTGTCTGAAATTAGGTTTCCATTATTGAAATCCATAATTGATCTTATCGGATATACTCCATAATCTACCAATGAAGTTGAAAAATCATCTGAAGATCAGGATATTATTAAAACATCGGCCCTAAAGAAGCAAAAGGGAAAAAGGAAAATGCCATCTCCTGTGGACTCTACTCCGCAGAGAAAACTAATACCAGTCACGGACATGCATATGGAAGTCAAGCACTTTTTAGTTTTCCTTTCTAATAACGAAATAAACGACATAGTAGATGTCCCACGTGAAGTACTGATTCTCAAGAAAACTCTGAATCCCAAGAACAAAATCATAGCAAAGTATCAAGTATTTTATGAAACGATAATTTACATTTTCACCAGTCATCAGCCAAATTTTTTCTTGGAGCAATGTGCTCGCTTCTTAGCCGATTTTGATGATGGAGTTCTCCCCAATCTTAAAAGAGTTCTTGACCTAAATTTCGAAGACGATGATTAGTTATTTTCTTGCTCATTCCTGTTGGTTTGGAGGTATTTTGTTCAACTTTTGCTGTTCTTTCTTTTTTCTTTATTTTCTGCTTTCTCCTGCCTCTCTTCCCATTTCCCACTACCCTCACTTCACTTTCTTTCCTTTTCACGCTCACTGAGACGTCCGATGTCCCAGGTAGCTCACTGAGACGTCCGAAGTCTCGGAAGCTTGCTGGGGTCATGTGTTACAAAAAATTTACTATTAATATATCAAAATTTAATTGCACCCAAATACGAATATGGAATATAATTCTTAAACAATTTATCTCAAAACAACATCTCTAAACTAGAAAAAATACAAACAAAAATAATTAGACATATTCTAGGAATTCCAAAAGGTAGTAAAAACATAAACCTATATGCAGACACTGTTAACCCCCCATTACAATTAAAAAAAAATATTTACTTTCAAATCTAATGTTTAGAATTGTCACCAAAAACAAAATACATCCCATTATACAAAAAATCACCACTAACTTTTTCAATAATTCTAATATTGACACAAACCAAATGCAAAAATTAACAGAAATCCTTCTACAAAACCTAAGTGGAGATTATTTCCCTAATTTTCCACCTTGGACAAGC
Source organism: Ryuthela nishihirai (assembly GCA_038380435.1). NCBI lineage: Eukaryota > Metazoa > Arthropoda > Arachnida > Araneae > Heptathelidae > Ryuthela > Ryuthela nishihirai. The sequence continues at coordinate 5,417,550 of JAWZYU010000008.1, forward strand.
TGCTCCCCAATCATCTCATTAGACATACCTGGAATAATAAAAAAACATAATTTAAACACAGACCAACTCCTAACATTAACAATCTCATACATGGACAACACATACAAACAACACATAAAAATATTCACTGATGGCTCATACAATGAAAACACTAAAACATCATCAGGAGCATTTACATGTCCAAACTATAACACATCCAACCCTTTCAAATTTAGCCAACAAACCTCAATTATAATAGCCGAAACTTCAGCTATCATCTTAGCAATAAACTGGGCATTAAAATTCCATAACTCCTACATAGTTATCTTATCTGATTGTAAATCTGCAATACAATTACTTTACACAAATCCCTATAAATCCAAATATTCCATTCTTTTAAATGATATTAACATCTTAATATTTAAACATTTCTCACAACACAATTTCATATATATACAATGGATACCCTCACACACAAGCATTGCAACTAGCTAAACAGGCACAAAACAATACAAACAGCATACCTACTCCCTTCTTCATTCACACTCATAAACAAAAAAACAAAATACTTCTTTTTAATGAAACACAACAATACTTTCAAACAAATGCAATAAATTCCCATAGATTCCTCATATGTAATAAAATCCAAAAATTCAATGATTTTGGCCTTAAAAAAGATGAAATTAGCCTAATCTCAAAAATTAAAACGAATTGGGCCCTAACAAATACTCTATACACTTACAAAAGGATATCTTCACCAAACTGCAATTCATGTAATACCCCTCAAACCTTAGAACACGTAATTTTTAAATGTCAATTATTCACAACACAAAGAAGGACCTACTTTGATAAATTATTAAAACACAATATTACACCTAATACCTTCTCATCAATATTACACCACAACAATGCAATCACTAATAAAAAAATCGTAAAACTCCTTATAAAATTTTTTAAAGAATGTGATCTCTTTAACAATATTTAAATGCTCAATTAAAACAACTCAAGCAACATGAAGATAACTCTCTCACAAAAACAACTAAGCATATCACCTATACAACATGAAGAATAAACAACAAATTACTCCTGTGAAATGACCTCACTCATAACAACATGAAGAAAAACATAACAAATATATAAAACTACACACATGCCCAAATATACCCTTAAATTTCCCGGATTTTTTTATTTTTTTCCAATATAACAAGACCTGAATGAGTCAGAATAGCACCACTATTCTGGATAAATTCAATTTGGCGAGCAGTTTCATCATCATTGCATGGGCGTCTGATGTGGTTGTGAGCGAACTTTTCGCCTATCTTACGATCCTCCTGCTTTTAGAGAAGCATTCAAAATTCAGTTAAATTTTTATTTTACCACTCTTAGACCGTTTAACTTGCGAAACGTCTTTAGCATCACTCTCAATTGGCAAATTTTTGCCGTGGAATTGATCCACTTTATTTTTAATTTTTTCATGTTTTTTAATTCCGATTGAAGGAGGTATGGGCGGAGTCCCGGTACTCCAAACTTGCCATTAATGATCATTGATGTTTAAAAAGGAACATCCTAATCAACTTATTAGAGATTTACTTAATTATGATGTCTACCCTCCCATAAATTCAAACGAACAAAATCTCTCCTTGTTAATCAGGATTAAGCAAGGGATCGAAGCCAGATGGCGCCACTTGTACTGGCCCATCTGGAGCCGAACCTTAACTTATTCCTTACCTTTCTCTTACTTCTCCCCTTCCCACTCTCCCCCCCACATCCCCCCTACTCTTTTCAACTCATATTACGGTTATACCGTCATTTATTCACACATTTCAATCATTTGGATACTGGCGTTAGCTAAGATAATGGTATAGTCCCCAGGCCTGGGACTGCTGCTGTCACTGTATGATCTTTGATCTTCATTATAACATGTTTTATATAAATATATTTTATACAATTGCTGATATTTTCAATGAATATCATATCGAGTTTTTTACTTGTATAAACGTTCAACAGCTGGCAGCAGGCAATTCCAGTATCAACCAAAATAAATTACACTATTTAGAGCAAAGTGCAGAAACATATATACATCGATATGTTCCAGGGAGCACAAACCTGCAATATACATTGAGTTATATATTCGTAAGATGATTAAATGTATTAATTTACATATTATTTAAAAAATCCTGCCAAATTTCTCAAAATAAACATAAAACTGCTTTTCCAACTATCGTAAAATGCACGTCTGAAGGGGATAAAATACTCATTGAAAACTTTAGGGTCAGCTATCACTGTGAGCAAATAGCCAAGCAGGATAAAACACTAATTAAAACACATTAAATATATGAAGAGTAAGCGAAATATAGCAGCAACGAGCTAAAACGAATGCACTGTGCATGCGCAGATCGCACCTTAGGGTTGTTTTCGTGCGTGTACACCAATTTGCCACGTTCAGCTTCGGCAATAATCCGCAGAGCGTCTCCACTTACGCTTGTGTAAAGTTTGCCTTCTTTGGACGTACTTTCCAAGTCCATATCTGCCTCACTGAGAGCAGGATGGGGGTTTAAATGAGATAAAATTCAACGTTGTCCATCTCGGGTTCGAACCTGTGAGATGCAGATTACGAGCCACCCATGCAATAGTAAGAGAATTGTTTTATTTGAATTTTAACTTTTTAATTTACTACCACTCTTTTATTAAAATAACTACCTATTTGGAAAAAAAAAAAGATGGTTTACATGCACACTCGTTGAAACAAATTAAATCATCTAGTTAACTGCTGTGTAGCAGTTAAAAATTAAATTAATATAATTGAAATATAAGATATTTATATATTCCCATTGTTATACTATAACTAGAGTTTTATCCATCTCTACAACGGGTACGCCAGTTACATATACATTTCCAGGGTGTACGTGAAACAAAGAAGGTTGAGAACCACTGATATATATGTTTTCATTTTATTCTCATTATTATACTATAACTAGAGATTTATCTATCTATACAAGGGGTACGCCAGTTACATACGCGTTTCCAGGGGGTACGTGAAGCATAAAAGGTTGAGAACCACTGACATATATGCTTTATTTTATTCCCATTGTTATACTATAAGTATAGTTATATATATATACAAGGGGTACGCCAGTTACATACACATTTCCAGGGGGTACGTGAAGCATAAAAGGTTGAAAACCGCTGATATATATGTTTTTATTTATTCCCATTGTTATATTATAACTAGATGTTTATCTATCTATACAAGGGGTACGCCAGTTACATACACATTTCCAGGGGGTACGTGAAGCATAAAAGGATGAGAACCACTGATATATATATATATGTTTTATTTTATTCCCATTGTTATACTATAATTATAGTTTTATCTATCTATACAAGGGGTACGGCAGTTACATACACATTTCCAGGGGGTACGTGAAGGATAAAAGTTTGAGAAACACTGATATATATGTTTTTATTTTATTCCCATTATTATACTACAACTAGAGATTTATCTATCTATACACGGGGTACGCCAGTTACGTACACGTTTCCAGGGGGTACGTGAAGCATAAAAGGTTGAGGACAACTGATATACATGTTTTTATTTTATTCAAATTCTTATACTATAACTAGAGATTTATCTATCTATACAAGAGGTACGCCAGTTACATACAAATTTCCAGGGGGTACGTGAAGCATAAAAGGTTGAGAACCACTTCTATACAAGTTTTGTTTTATTCCCATTGTTATATTTTAAATATAGATTTATATATATGTATACAAGGGGTACGCCAGTTACATACACATTTCCAGGGGGTACGTGAAACATAAAAGGTTGAGAACCACTGATATATATGTTTTATTTTATTCCCATTGTTATACTATAACTAGAGATTTATCTATCTATACAAGGGGTACGCCCGTTACGTACACGTTTCCAGGCGGTACGTGAAGCATAAAAGGTTGAGAACCACTGATACATAGGTTTTATTTTTTTCCCATTGTTATACTATAACTATAGTTTTATCTATCTATACAAGGGATACGCCAGTTACATCCACATTTCCATGGGTTACGTGAAGCATAAAATGTTGAGAACCAGTGACTCATATTAATTTCTCATACATTTCTTTTTTGGTCACAAAAATTACTCAAATTAATGTAGACGTATGCTATTGAAATTCGAGACGAAATTTGGAAGTTATCGCTGCCGATTCGAAACAGGCTTCATTTTATTATGATATTGCATTAAAATGGCAAGAATATAATTTTAGAAAGGAACATAAATATAACTTGCGACAGATGATTTATTGAGACTTCGGCTTGTTATATGGGTGATGATTTATGTATAACAAATCAACAATATCTACCAAGGTAATTAAACCAAAAAACTTGTCGAAGAATTGTACAAATTGGGCTAAGTGGTCAGGTCGGAATCCACACACCCACAATATCTCGAATACATCCATAAGATATCTAAGATAACAAATGGATATCCACTGATTATCTTATGGATATATTCGAGATATTGTGGTTGTGTAGGAAATCTCTATTTTTCATTAAAATTGAATTACAAATTTTTAAATTTATAATGCGTGTTATAACGTACATTGTCGTTAATAGTGCGAATTAATTTTATTTTGGAATCATTTTTCTGCTGAGGTCCTGCCATCCTCTCAGATCTTCTACTATGGCATATAAACTGACAGGCTCCTGTCAGACCTCTGTGGCAAGCAGCTGCTTGAGGGGGTATTTATTTTTATTATTTGTACTAGGTGTGTTATCACGGATTCCAGCTCGGTATGTTTTAACTGTGGCTTTTTTCAGTATGTCAGCTCAACGCCTCAACATTGGTATAGCAGTGGTTGCCATGGTGAAAGCAAGAAACTCAAGCACCAATGCTTCAACGACAGATGTGTGTCCTTCATGTGACTCTTTGACTGTTGTGAGTAAGTAATGTAGATAACAGTTGATCTTTATGAAAGTAGATGGCAACACTGTACAACGCTCTAAGTTATTCCATAAAATGAGAGGAAGTATTTGTATGGAAAATGATAGTTAATATAGTCTCTGTAGTGACATATCTGGAGGAGAGCTATAAGTGTAATATCTCTACTTTTTTTAGGACTTTAAAGACATATAATTTTAAGGCAGTCTCATAAACTCAAGGCAGACACGCTTGATCTTTGAGAAACTTTTCTGATATTTGACACTCGTTTGTTATTTAAAGGTTGAAACATAACAAAAGGAACATCGTGATCAGAATTCGATTCTTTTGTGAGACACTGTAATGAGCGGTTGTTCTGCGGTTTGCTCCGATTTTTGTGATAGAGTGAGATTTTTATAACAGTCTTTACGAGAATACACTTCAGTCTTCTTTTCAATAATGTTCGAGTTCAACATTTCTCGCCTCAGCAGTTCATTCCGTTTCTTCCTTCAAGGTCTGGACATCAGAGAAATTCTTGATGCCCTTCAATCGTTACTCCAATCCGAAGATTTAATGGAAGTTGCTCAAGAAATCAACAAATCAGTAGCTATTATTACGCTGTCAACAGCTAACCTGATTGCAGATAAATCTCTTTTAATTAAGGACCTGGAAACATTTTTCTACTTTTTTGGCTGCTCCATTAAGAAGGTCATTATTTCTAAACTTCCGATTTTTATCACGAATGATGAAATCTCATCCGAACTGTCCAAATATGGCGAAGTTATAAACATAATAGATGAATACTTCAAGGAGGAAAAATACTGCATAATCAAAACTGGAACCAGAATTATGAAAATTGCCCTCAAAGAAAATATCCCGAATTTTACTTCCATTGCCGGTTTCACAGCTACGATCTTTTATCCAGGAATAACTAAACTATGTAGAAAGTGCAAAATGCCAGGACATTATGTTGAGTCATGTACCACTTCGTTTTGCCCAAAAAAACATTTGCGGAAATAATACCCAAATCAACTGATGATGTCAACAACACTACTTTATTCAATACTGGGATTGAAAAAACATCCGAAAATGATCCATCAATGCCGATTGAAAAAGGAAAAGTTTTGGACTCTACCAACATAACAAAACTGCCCAATGTATCTGAAATTACTATTCCATTATTGAAACCCACAATTGACCTTATCGGCCCCCTACCGTGGCTCAGTCGGTAGCGCGCCAGGCTCGTAATCTGTAGTTCCCAGATTCGAGTCCTAGCTGGGTCAGCGTTGAGATTTATCTCCGTAAAATTCCCCGCCCTGCCCACGGGCAATAGGGGACAGCGATGGGCTTGGAAAGGCTGCCGTCCGTCGGATGGGACGTTAAGCCGTGGCCCCGTGTGTGGAAGAGCCATACCCTGTGCACGTTAAATAACATGCTGGATGACCTTGACGGGAGGCTACCATCTGTCTCCCAACAGCTGTTCCAGTGGGTCCCCTCCCCCAACCTTCTCTGAGCCTTCGGGGTCCATATGACTTGTCCATTTAGCCCATGGTGTGCAAAAAAGTGCCGCTCAGAGGTAAAACAACCCAACCCAATGAAACCCCCCTCCTCCTACTCTACTTCCCTATACCCCCGCTCCTACACATCCCTCCACCACCCATGCCTCTGCTGTTACACGTGGTTTATCCCACCCCCACACACCACTAACTACCTTGCCTCTACCTCCACACATCCTACCCCTCCCACCCCTCCCACCTCATCCATCCCCACCTCTCACTTTTCCACCATCTTGACCTTTTTTCAAAATATCAACATTACCGAAATTCTTTTCTTTGCCTCCATTCTCTTCCTAAAATTCTCTAGCGCCTCCAGCCCCACTGAAAAATTCAACATCATACTGGAAGCTGTCAATTTTGTCATGACCACCTTTTTCGATGGCAAAAAATCGCCCTTTCCCCCAAATTCAGATTCTTTACTGGAATGCAAATGGTCTGAAATCCGACTTCCATGAGTTCCAACACTTCCTCTCTGAGCACCACATTGACATTGCCCTCATCCAAGAGTCGCACCTCAAACCAGGGGACACTTCTAAGTTACCTAATTTCAGCTGCTATAGAACCGATCGTCTCCACAATAAAGGTGGGGGTACTGCCATTTTCGTCAAAAACTCTATCTCACATGCACCTATTTCCTTCTCTGGCCTTACCTCTCTGGAGACTACGGGAATTATACTCACTAAAACTCCCATTGGCCAAGTGCAACTTGCGAGTGTCTATAAACCACCATACGCTACTCTCCTCGACTCCGACTTAAACGTCATCTTTAATTCTCTCCCCTGCATTGCAGCTGGAGACTTCAACTCCAAACATCCCGTTTGGAGAAGCGGCTCCACTAACATTTCAGGCAGACAACTCTTAAAATACACTTCCCATAAAGGCATAGCTATCGACACACCCTCCTCCGGCACATACTTGTCCTACAACACCAATGTTAAACCCGACTTCCTTGACCTAGCTCTTTTCTACAACATCTTTGCATCCTATGACCTCAGAACCATAAACTCACTCTCCTCCGATCACTGCCCTGTCATTCTCTCTTTAAATTTAACCATTCCCAAATTCCCACACTCCCGCATTCACACTCATTGGAAAAAATTCATAACAACTCTCCTTCAAAATTTAAACTGTCACATATCCCCATCTTCTACCTCTGATATTGATGAACTCATAAACTCCTTCCAATCACACATCCTGACATCTTTACACACCGCATCCAAAACACTACCTATCACTTCAAACTACAATAAACTTCCTAATTATCTTATTGATGAAATTCGGCTTAAAAATCAGGCACGGAAACACACACGCAATACACACGACAAGAAACATTACAACTCCCTACTCTCTCGACTCAGAGGTCACTTAAACAACTTTCGTTACGAGCAATGGCAAAAAAAAGTTTCCTCCCTAAACCCCCACGATAACTCTATTTGGCACATGATTCGTGCACTTAAAGGCTCCACTAAAAGAATTGGCGCACTTCACGGTTTGACAGGATTGGTGTACTCAGATTCGGATAAAGCTGATGCTTTTGCTGACTCTCTTTAATCGCAATTCACTCCGAATGATGAGCACACCGACGAGGACTTCATCCGGGAGTGGGCCTCTCTCTTTCTAATTTCTTCAGGGAACCCCACCCTCATACCCTCCCTTTTATTTCCTTCACTGAATTAACTCAATATATTAATACACTCAAACCCTACAAAGCACCTGGCGACGACAAAATTGGTAATGAAATTTTAAAACATCTCCCTAATACAGCCATTGTTTTCCTCTTAAACATATATAATCATTGTCTAAGACTGAACTACTTCCCCACTGCGCCAGACTCGTAATCTGCAGTTCCCAGGATCGAGTCCCAGCTGGGTCAGCGTTGAGATTTATCTCCGCAAAATTTCCCGCCCTGTCCACGGTCAGTAAGGGACACCGATGGGCTTGGAAAGGCCGCCGTCCGTCGGATGGGACGTTAAGCCGAGGCCACGTGTGCGGGAGAGCCATACCCTGTGCACGTTAAAGAACACGCTGGATGGCCTTGACGGGAGGCTACCATCTGTTTCCCAACAGCTGTTCCAGTGGGTCCCCTCTCCCTACCTTCTCTGAGCCTTCGGGGTCCATGTGACCTGGCCATTTATCCCATGGTGTGCAAAAATGTGCCACTCAGAGGTAAAACAACCCAACCCAACTTCCCCACTATCTGGAAAAATGCATTGGTTACAATGCTTCCCAAGCCAGGTAAAGACCCATTCTTTCCTGTAAATTACAGACCCATCATGTCTTACCTTGCATGGGAAAGCTATTGGAACGAATGATTTTACACAGATTAAACGACACGCTTACTACACTTAACATTCTCCCCCCTCAACAATTCGGCTTCCGCAAACATCACTCCACAGTCCATCAAATCCTACGTGTGGTGGAAATCCTAGCTGCTGCCGGAAATAAGAATGAACATTCAATTTCTGTCTTCATTGACGTTGCCAAAGCTTTCGATAAGGTTTGGATAAACGGACTCCTGTATAAATTGATTCAATTTCACTTTCCCCTTGCGCTTGTGCGTATTATGCGGAGCTATCTAACGGGAAGAACTTTTCAAGTTAAACTGGGCTCAGATGTCTCTAGCAGAAGGCTTTGGGTTGGTTGTTTTACCTCTGAGCGGCACTTTTTTGCACACCATGGGCTAAATGGCCAGGTCACATTGACCCCGAAGGCTCAGAGAAGGTTGGGGGAGGGAACCCACTGGAACAACTGTTGGGAGACAGGGGTAGCCTCCCGTCAAGGCCATCCAGCGTGTTCTTTAACGTGCACAGGATATGTCTCTCCCGCACACGGGACCTCGGCTTAACGTCCCATCCGACGGACGGCGGCCTTTCCAAGCCCATTGGTGTCCCCCACTGACCGTGGGCAGGGCGGGGAATCTTGCGGAGATAAATCTCAACGCTGACCGAGCTGGGACTCGAACCCGGGAACTACAGATTACGAGCCTCGCGCGCTACCGACTGAGCCACCCCCGCCCCTAGCAGAAGGCATATCCATGCCGGGGTTCCCCAGGGATCCCTTATTGTTCCTACCTATTTCAACATCTACGTTTCTGACACTCCAAGTGTGGATAGAGTGCATACCGCTATGTATGCTGATGAAACAGCATTTATCTCTTCATCTCCCAATATCAAACACCCTTGAAACAAAATGCAAAGGATCTTGGACGCTTATGATTCATGGTGCATCTCTTTGCGTATCAAAATCAATACAGATAAATGTATGGCAGTACTCATTTCTCGTAAACGCAACCCCCATCTTACCAATTTTCTGTTGAAAGATTCTGCTAAATATTTAGGAGTCACAATTACCAGAAATCTGCTTTGGAATATACACATTGACTCTGCCCTTCGTAAGGCCAGAGCCATCAAAATTCAACTCTACTCCCTCATACACAAAAATTCTGTTTTGGCACCGAAACTCAAAATTTTAATTAACGGCTTTTCCAACTATCGTAAAATGCACTTCTGAAGGGGATAAAATACTCATTGAATAACTTTAGGGTCAGCTATCACTGTGTACAAATAGCCAAGCAGGTTGAAACACTAATTAATCACATTAAATATATCAAGAGTAAGACAACCAAAGCTGCAGTGGGCTAAAATGATTGCACTGCGCATGCGCAGGGGCCCACTAGGGTTTGCCACGTTCAATTTCGGCAATATTCCGCAGAGCGGCGCCACTTACGCTTGTGTAAAGTTTGCCTTCTTCTCCTTAGACATTCTTTGGACGAACTTTCCAAGTCCATACCTGTCTCACTGAGTGCAGGGTGGGGGTTTAAATGAGATAAAACTCAACGTTGTCCAGCTCGGATTAGAACCTGTGAGATGCAGATTACGAACCACCCATGCCATAATAAGAGAAATGTTAAATTTGAAATTCAACTTTTTAGTTGCTACCACTATTTTATTAAAACAACTATGTATTTAAAAGAAAGATGTTTGGTGACTTTTCAGAACTATCACTGATATATATGTTTTTCAAGCAGAGTGATTCGAGGAGTCCAACCTTTGAATTGCGAAGCATGTACTTATAATGGAAAAATTAAATCTCGCTAGTTTTACATAAATAGTGAATTTCGGATTTTATTTTCCAAACATAATTCCAATTGTTATGCAATAGCTATAGTTTTATCTATCTGTACAGTTACATCCACATTTCCAGGGGGTACGGGAATCATAAAAGTTTGAGAACCACTGATATGTATGTTTTATTTTATTCCCATTGTTATACTATAACTTCAGTTACATATATACAAGGGGGACGCCAGTTAAATACATATTTCCATGGGGTACGTGAATCATAAAAGGTTGAGAACCAGTGACTTAGATTAATTTCTCATACATTTCTTATTTGGTCAAAAAAATTAGTCACCGTTAATGTAGACGTATGCTATTGAAATTCGAGACGAAATTTGGAACTTGTCGCTGCGAATTCGAAACAGGCTTCATTTTACTAAAATATTGCATTACAATGGCAACAATATAATTTTAGAGAAAGAACATAAATATAACTTGTTACAGATGATTTATTGAGACTTGGGCTTTTTATATGGGTGAGGATTTATGTATAACAAATCAACAATATCTACCAAGGTAATTAAACCAAAAAACTTGTCGAAGAATGGTACAAATTGGGCTAAGTTGTCAGGTCGGAATCCACACACCCAAAATATCTCGAATATATCCATAAAATATCTAAGATAACAAATGGATATCCACTGATTATCTTATGGATATATTCGAGATATTTTGGTTGTGTGTAAAATCTCTATTATTCATTAAAATTGAATTACAAGTATTTAAATTTATAATGCGTGATATAACGATCTAAGGGACCTGGGTTCGAGCCCCGGGTAAGGCATGAATGTGTGTGTCGTTTTTCTGCTGAAGTCCTGCCATCCTCTCAGACCTACTTTGGCATATAAACTTACAGGCTCCTGTCAGACCTCTGTGGCAAGCAGCTGCTTGAGGGGGTATTTATTTATTTATTATTTATGACGTACATTGTCGTCAATAGTGCGAATTAATTTTATTTTGCAATCATTTATTTGTACTAGGTGTGTTATCACGGATTCCATTTCGATATGTTTTAACTGTGGCTTTTCTCAGTATGTCAGCTCAACGCCGCAATATTGGTATAGCTGTGGTTGCCATGGTGAAAGCAAGAAACTGAAGCACCAATGCTTCAACGACAGTTGTGTGTCCTTCATGTGACTCTTTGACTGTTGTGAGTAACTAATGTAGATAACAGTTGATCTTTTTGAAAGTAGATGGCAGCACTGTAAAACCCTCTAAGTTAATACATAAAGTGAGAGGAAGTATTTGTATGGAAAATGACAGTCTATATAATCCATTTAGTAACATATCTGGAGGAGAGCTATAAGTGTTATATCTCTACCTTTTTTTAGGACTTTAAAGACATATAATTTTAAGGCAGTCTCATAAACTCAAGACAGACACGCTTGCTCTTTGAGAAACATTTCAAATATTTGACAGTCATTTGGTATTTAAAGGTTGAAACAAAAGGAACATCGTGGTCAGCATTCGATTCTTTTGTGAAACACGGTAAAGAGTGGTTGTTCTGCGGTTTGCCCCAATTTTTGTGATAGAGTGAGTTTTTTAAAACTGTCTTTACGAGACTATACTTCAGTCTTCTTCTCAATAATGTTCGAGCTCAACGATTCTCGCTTCAGCAGATCATTCCGTTTCTTCCTTCAAGGTCTGGACATCAGAGAAATTCTTGATGCCCTTCAATCATTACTCCAATCCGAAAATTTAATTGAGGATGCTCAAGAAATCTACAGATCAGTAGCTATTATTACGCTGTCAACCTGGGGCGGGGGTGGATCAGTCGCTAACGTGAGAGGCTCGAAATCTGTAGTTCCCAGGTTGGAGTCACAGCTGGGTCAGCGTTGAGATTTATCTCCTCAAAATTCTCCGCCCTGCCCACGGTCAATAAGGGACACCAATGGGCTTGGAAAGGCTGTGGTCCCCGTCTGTGGGGGACGGGGGTGGCTCAGTCGGTAGCGCGCTAGGCTCGTAATCTGCAATTCCCAGGTTCGAGTCCCAGCTGGGTCAGCTTTGAGATTTATCTCCACAAAATTTCCCGCCCTGCCCACGGTCAGTAGAGGACACTGATGGGATTGAAGCCTGCCGTCCATCGGATGGGACGTTAAGCCGTGGCCTCGTGTGCGGGAGAACCCTGTGCACGTTAAAGATCGTGCACATACCCTGTGCACGTTAAAGAACACGCTGGATGGCCTTGACGAGAGTCTACCATCTGTCTCCCAACAGCTGTTCCAGTGGGTCCCCTCCCCCAACCTTCTCTGAGCCTTCAGGGTCCATGTGACCTGACCATTTAGCCCATGGTGTGCAAAAAAGTGCCTCTCAGAGGTAAAACAACCCAACCCCAATCTCTACAAAATAAAATCCTACGATCTGCCGTAGCAGTTCCCTGGTTTGTCAGGAATACTATCATTCATCGAGATCTAAATTACGAAACAATTCTCCAATCCATCAAGAAAATGCCAAAGAACTATTTTGCAACTATCGCAGAATATCCTAATCAACTGATTAGAGATTTACTTAATTATGATGGGTAACTCTCACACAAATTCAAACGACCAAAATCTCTACTTGATAATCAGGATTAAGCAAGGGATCGAAGCCAGATGGCGCCACTTGTACTGGCCACATCAGGAGCCGAACTTTAACTTATTCCTAACTTTCTCTTACTTCTCCCCTTCCCACTCTTTCAACTCATATCACGGTTATACCGTCGTTTATTCACACATTTCAATCATTTGGCTACTGGCGTTAGATAAGATTAAGCAGTATAGGCCCTGCTGCAGTCACTGTATGAACTTTGAACTTTGAGCACTAACCTGAATTGTTTTTAAGGGACAGCTGGCAGAAAACATTACGTTTTGATGAGGCTGTATCGCTGAGCAAAACAAATTAGCTTAACCTTATGCCCGACAGCTGAGTGTCTGAATCTTACTTCAACGGCATAATATAATTTTAGAGAAAGAACATAAATGTAACATGCTACAGTTTATTTATTGAGACTTCGGCTTGTTATATGGGTGAGGATTTATATATAACAAATCAAAAATATCTACCAAGGTAATTAAACCAAAAAACTTGTCGAAGAATTGTACAAATTGGGCTAAGTAGTCAGGTCGGAATCGACACAACCACAATATCTCGAATATATCCATAAGATATCTAAGATAACAAATGGATATCCACTGATTATCTTATGGATATATTCGAGATATTGTGGTTGTGTGAGAAATCTCTATTTTTCATTAAAATTGAATTACAAGTTTTTAAATATTTAATGCGTGATATAACCTATATTGTCGTCAATAGTGCGAATTAATTTTATTTTGCAATCATTTTGCTGCTGAGGTCCTGCCATCCTCTCAGATCTTCTACTATGGCATATAAACTGACAGGCTCCTGTCAGACATCTGTGGCAAGCAGCTGCTTGAGGGGGTATTTATTTTTATTATTTGTACTAGGTGTGTTATCACGGATTCCAGCTCGGTATGTTTTAACTGTGGCTTTTCTCAGTATGTCAGCTCAACGCCTCAACATTGGTTTAGCTGTGGTTGCCATGGTGAAAGCAAGAAACTCAAGCACCAATGCTTCAACGACAGATGTGTGTTCTTCCTATGACTCTTTGACTGTTGAGAGTAAGTAATATAGATAATAGTTTATCTTTTTGGAAATAGATGGCAGCTCTATACAACCCTCTAAGTTAATCCATAAAGTGAGAGGAAGTATTTGTATGGAAAATATTAGTTAATATAGTCCATTTAGTGACATATCTGGAGGAGAGCAATAAGTGTTATATCTCTACATTTTTAGGATTTTAAAGACATATAATTTTAAGGCAGTCTCATAAACTCAAGGCAGACACGCTTGATCTTTGAGAAACCTTTCTTGTATTTGACATTCGTTTGGTATTTAAAGATTGAAACAAAACAAAAGGAACATCGTGGTCAGCTTTCGATTCTTTTGTGAGTCACTGTAATGAGCGGTTGTTCTGCGGTTTGCTCCGATTTTTGTGATAGAGTGAGATTTTTATAACAGTCTTTACGGGAATACACTTCAGTCTTCTTCTCAATAATGTTCGAGCTCAACGATTCTCGCCTTAGCGGATCATTCCGTTTCTTCCTTCAAGGTCGAGACATCAGAGAAATTCTTGATGCCCTTCAATCGTTACTCCAATCCGAAGATTTAATTGAGGTTGCTCAAGAAATCAACAAATCAGTAGCTATTATTACGCTGTCAACAGCTAACCTGATTGCAGATGGTTAGCTGTTGACTCTTTTGGTTAGCTGTTTGGTTAGCTGGGTTGATGGTTAGCTGGTTGACTCTTTGATGGTTGTTCTCTTTTGGTTAAGGACCTGGAAACCTTTTTCTACTTTCTTGGCTGCTCCATTAACAAGGTCATTATTTCTAAACTTCCGATTTTTATCACGAATGATGAAATCTCATCCGAACTGTCCAAATATGGCGAAGTTATAAACATAATAGATGAATACTTCAAGGAGGAAAAATACTGCATAATCAAAACTGGAACCAGAATTATGAAAATTGACCTCAAAGAAAATATTCTGAATTTTACTTCCATTGCCGGTTTCACAGCTACGATCTTTCTACATAGTTTAGTTATCCAGGAATAACTAAACTATGTAGAAAGTGCAAAATGCCAGGACATTATGCTGAGTCATGTATCACATTCGTTTTTCTCAAAAAACCATTTGCGGAAATAATACCCAAATCAACTGATGATGTCAACAACACTACTTTATTCAATACTGGGATTGAAAAAACATCCGAAAATGATCCATCAATGCCGATTGAAAAAGGAAAAGTTTTGGACTCTACCAACATAACAAAACTGCCCAATGTATCTGAAATTACTATTCCATTATTGAAACCCACAATTGACCTTATCGGATATACTCCAGAATCTACCAATGAAGTTGAACCCCCCCCCCCTCCCGTGGCTCAGTCGGTAGCGCGCCAAGCTCGTAATCTGTAGTTCCCAGGTTCGAGTCCCAGCTGGGTGAGCGTTGAGATTTATCTCCGTAAAATTCCCCGCCCTGCCCACGGGCAGTAGGAGACACCGATGGGCTTGGAAAGGCCGCCGTCCGTCGGATGGGACGTTAAGCCGTGGCCCCGTGTGTGGAAGAGCCATACCCTGTGCACGTTAAATAACATGCTGGATGGCCTTGACGGGAGGCTATCACCTGTCTCCCAACAGCTGTTCCAGTGGGTCTCCTCCCCCAACCTTTTCTGAGCCTTCGGGGTCCATATGACCTGTCCATTTAGCCCATGGTGTGCAAAAAAGTGCCGCTCAGAGGTAAAACAACCCAACCCAATGAAACCCCCCTCCTCCTACTCTACTTCCCAATACCCCCGCTCCTACACATCCCTCCACCACCCATGCCTCTGCTGTTACACGTGGTTTATCCCACCCCCACACACCACTAACTACCTTGCCTCTACCTCCACACATCCTACCCCTCCCACCCCTCCCACCTCATCCATCCCCACCTCTCACTTTTCCACCATCTTGACCTTTTTTCAAAATATCAACATTACCGAAATTCTTTCCTTTGCCTCCATTCTCTTCCTAAAATTCTCTAGCGCCTCCAGCCCCACTGAAAAATTCAACATCATACTGGAAGCTGTCAATTTTGTCATGACCACCTTCTTCGAATGCAAAAAATCGCCCCTACCCCTAAATTCAGATTCTTTACTGGAATGCAAATGGTCTGAAATCCGACTTCCATGAGTTCCAACACTTCCTCTCTGAGCACCACATTGACATTGCCCTCATCCGAGAGTCGCACCTCAAACCAAGGGACACTTCTAAGGTACCTAATTTCAGCTGCTATAGAACCGATAGTCTTCACAATAAAGGTGGGGGTACTGCCATTTTCGTCAAAAACTCTATCTCACATGCACCTATTTCCTTCTCTGGCCTTACCTCTCTGGAGACTACGGGAATTATACTCACTAAAACTCCCATTGGCCAAGTGCAACTTGCGAGTGTCTATAAACCACCACACGCTACTCTCCTCGACTCCGACTTAAACGTCATCTTTAATTCTCTCCCCTGCATTGCAGCTGGAGACTTCAACTCCGAACATCCCGTTTGGAGAAGCGGCTCCACTAACATTTCAGGCAGACAACTCTTAAAATACACTTCCCATAAAGGCATAGCTATCGACACACCCTCCTCCGGCACATACTTGTCCTACAACACCAATGTTAAACCCGACTTCCTTGACCTAGCTCTTTTCTACAACATCTTTGCATCCTATGACCTCAGAACCATAAACTCACTCTCCTCCGATCACTGCCCTGTCATTCTCTCTTTAAATTTAACCATTCCCAAATCCACACACTCCCGCATTCACACTCATTGGAAAAAATTCATAACAACTCTCCTTCAAAATTTAAACTGTCACATATCCCCATCTTCTACCTCTGATATTGATGAACTCATAAACTCCTTCCAATCACACATCCTGACATCTTTACACACCGCATCCAAAACACTACCAGTAGTAGCAACTTATCTTTGGCGTGAATAAATTATCTCCGGTCCACTGCATACGGTGGCGTCCTTGTGTGAATAAATTATCTCCGCTGCACACGCTGACGGCGGGGGGTTTAATTTTTGAGGGGGGTTTAATTTTTGGTTTCCCACATTGGGGAGGGGCGCGTCCGGAAGTGTCGACCCCCACACGTGTGTGCTACCCTAGCAGTTGTTGGTCAATATTCTACCGGAAGTGTTGGAGAGGTCTTTGACCCCCCTTAGGCACGCAACGGTCTAGGGCTGCCAACCGTATGCTTTTCCTAGCGTCGGGCTGACCGTGGGATTCTTGTAATGACAACCCATGCGTATCAGCACGCAGACGGGATGTTAAAAAAAAGGACGCCACGACAGGTCCCGTGGGAAACCCAGATTCTTGCTGAAAATGTCCGTTGGCGAGCACGCAGGTAGAAACGAAATTTAAAAAATGACGACCCCCATTTCTTACCCCCATGCGTATCAGCACGCAGACGGGATGTTAAAAAAAGGACGCCACGACAGGTCCCGTGGGAAACCCAGATTCTTGCTGAAAATGTCCGTTGGCGAGCACGCAGGTAGAAACGAAATTTAAAAAATGACGACCCCCATTTCTTACCCCCATGCGTATCAGCACGCAGACGGGATGTTAAAAAAGGACGCCACGGGAGGTCACGTGGGAAACTCAGATTCTTACTGAAAACGACCGTTGGCGAGCACGCAGGTAGAAACGAAATAAAAAAAAAATGAATGTCATTGGTGGGAGGGGGAGTACCCGCGAATGCGCATACCGTCATGGAGTTGTCATACGGCGAGAAACTTGCGGCATTAAGTCGGATTCAGGGAGAGCTCGAGGATATCCTTCTGCGTATCGAGTTGGAATCAGCTATGCGGACCTCGAGACCGACCCTTGGACAGCCGAGAGATAACTCCGGCCAGTCAAGTGCCACCGGACAACCACGGCCCACCGACCTGCCAAGCACCTCCGCCAAGCCCCGTACCTGGCGCCTCAGCCTAAAGAGACGTCGCCAGATGCGTGGAGAAGGCCCCCGACGCCAAGCGTCCCCACCGCTGCAGCATCTTCTGCGCCTGCGCCCGACATCGCGCAGGCAAGTGCGACTCCCGGCTACGTAGTGACGCGCTCCAACAGCTTCAGGTCCGCCAAATACAAAGCTATATTCACGTCCCAACCGGACCCACACGTAACAGCATTTGTCTACCGCCTGAGGCAGTATGGTGCCCGTCGGCAGAAATCGCCCACGCAGGCGGAATGTTAAAAAAACGGACACCACGGGAGGTCACGTGATCGTGGGAGAAGGGTTTAACTCTCACATTTCCTGTACACAGATTCTTTCTCGTATGTAGAGAAACTTTCTGATTTAAATCGCGGCATGGCGTCATAGCACACCGTTAGCGAAGCATGACCTGTGCGCCTGAATTACATAATTTAACGATCAAAGTACTATCATTTTAAATATTACGTTTGAGTGTAATTTACCGTACGTTTTAAAATATGCTCACGATGTTTGTCATAAAGGTGTGATTCATTTTACGTACAATACATAATTTATCAGTCAAGATATAAAGGCGTGAATAAATTTTACGTGTAAGTGAAATATATTATCGTGTAAGCGTACGTTGTATGACCACGTATTATAACTTAGGTTCTACACACCAATAAAAATAAGATAATGTATAACAAAAAATTATTTCTAGTAATCCTGCAGTGGATGTCCACGTATTATAACTTAGGTTGTACACACCAATAAAAATAAGATAATGTTTAACAAAAAAAAAACACTTTTTGAGATGTGCATACAGAAACACAATTGGGAATTAATTTTGCTCTAGACAATTATAAAGCAGTTTTTGATTCTGCTTAAAGCAGAGGATTTGACCCGGAAGAAGATCTGTACATGCTAAAACAATGCATGGTTCAACTTATTCGATGCATCTGTTGGAATCGACTACCAAAGTATAAAGCATTGAGTCAGGCTCTTTGATTCATATGATTAACTATTATGGTTTACTACGAAAGCTTTTAGTAATGAATAGAACAGTAAATGACATCAAAACTTTTCGAGATCTGCATACAGAAATATCTGAAAACATCAGACGGGGGAAAAATTCTAGTAATCCAGTCAACATCTAAATAATTCTAGAAGTTTAATGCGAAAAAGTCCCCAGGTCAACCCGTACTTCTTGAATATTCTGGACAGCAGAAACACACTTAAACGTTACCAAAGCTGAGACCGTAATGTACCTTCACGACGGGAATGCTCTATTTTTCGAAAATTCTTATACAAAAGTTTAGACATCGAGATGCTGAACCGCAATACAACACCCCAAGGGTTAAAGGATCTTTCTAAAAACCCTCGTAACTTTGACGGTACGCTTTTTCTGCAACACACTACCCCAGGGGCTAAAAATCAAACACAGCTTGTTTTTCTGTGATGCTCCACCGATATGAGGACCAACCCTATACACAGGTTATATTCACTTGACTGATTTAAATCAAAACTTTGGCGCACTACCCAGGGGCTAAAAATCAAACACAGCTTGTTTTTCTAGGATGCTCCATCGATATGAGGACCAACCCTATACACAGGTTATATTCACTTGGCTGATTTAAATCAAAACTTTGGCGCACTACCCAGGGGTTAAAAAATCAAACCCAGCGTGTTTTTCTAGGTTGCACCATCGATATGTGGACAAACCAGTTTCAATATTCTTAGGGCGAACTGAAAAAAGCTGGTAAAGGTCATATTGAGATATTCACAGTCTGATGATTTAAATACACACGCTATATTCACGGACTGATGATTAAAAACGCCATAAATATACACTTTTCTGATGAGTAAGTTGACTCGTACACGGGGGAAATGTACGGACAGCAAAGGGTTAAGATTTTACGTCTGAGGTCTTGCACTCTGACCGTGCTTTCAGTTTAAAACATCGTTGTCTGTGTGTTTCAAGTTGCCACAGGACGCGTGATTTTTTACGAGTCGACGTATTAAAGCCGCAATAGGCGACCACGCAGCCGAGCAACATTATGGAGACAGACGATGTCCTTGAAAGACGCAACTCCGTCGGGACACTGGCAGGGGAGGATTTGAAAAACTCGAGGCCTGAATGGCTTTTCACTCCCGTTATTTTCTAAGACATAACAAATATTCTGATATCACTTATTTAAATTCAGAAACTATTCTCCATCTTTATCACTGTTCGTTTTAATACCACCTAAGTTTACTATATTTGTTGATATGTACTGGGGTGTCAAACCACTTGAACGTAAAAGCAAACTGTCTTTGGTACATTTGCATGCACACTTGACCCCACTGCTCTAAAACAGGTTTCACGAACTTTCTTTGGGTATTATAGCGCAAACGTATGGACTGCGCTATTGGTAAAGAATGTTTTACTGCGAACACTAATCTCTTTCATATCGGGAGTAAAATTACACGCACAAACGAGTTAGGTTGTTCATGTTGGAAGAAAATTTAAGATTCTTATTTCCTGTGTTTTTCTCTTGTAGGTACGTATAAAGAATGCTTTGGAATAGACGTTTACACCATAATTGCTTAATGCTATCACATTTGTACACGCCAAGACATGTGAAAAAGTTTGCAGCGTAAAGTCCCTGTAACACATTTCGAGATTCACTTAAAACTCCTCTGGGCGTTTACACGCAATTTTCTGTGTAATTCCGCTGTCTGGGAAATTAGCCATCACTTTCTGCCTATAGTTTTTGACAGCCATCTTTGTCTCGCTAGTTCGTATAGGGTTTAGGTAAACCTTTTCAAAACCGTTAAGAAAGAAATCACAATGACAATAAAATCAGATACACTATTTATTTAATAACTATTAGTACATATACAGCCCGCATCGCAGGAAAGTTCCATACAGACAGGAATGATATCTAAACGATGTAACTGAACTTCTTTCACAAAAATGTTTAACGATAACGATGAATGTTTCTTACATCTTCTGGGAAATAGTCTACAACTGTTATAGCAAGGTACCAATGGCGAAGCTGACTTTACCCGCAATACAGTTCTTTGCGCATTCTGACACATTCTTAACTGAACGGTGAAGAGCCATAGTGTATAGTTAAATTCATTCACTTCCCATCGCTGAAACCTTTGCTTGGTCCCTCAAGGCCTCTAGATGAGTTTGTAGGATGTCGAGGTAGCGTCTCATTTTGGAGGGTTCTGACGAGTTCATTACAGATAAGATTTCATGGTCTAGCCATTGCGAAGATGTTACGGCTGGGCCTTTACATTGATGGCTTTTAAGTCGCGCTACAAGTCCGATGACGTCCTTGTTACACTGTAAACAAACGGCACGAAATCCCTTTCCTTTAGGGTATTTCTTGAAACCTTTCCAAATAGGATCGCTCTTCCGTCCTGACATGTTCAACGAGTCGCTTACTGACAGCAAATGATACAGGCACACAGTGGTACTTATGATTTAAATCCGAACCTTCAACCATTCAGTGTGAACCAATGAATGGCTTCTGCAATTCAGTGTGAACTATATCTCGACCAATGAAAGGCTTCTGCAAGATTCTCGTAACCTATTTACGCGCTCCAACAACCCTACCTCTTTTTTTTTTTATAGAACCTTAATGATCCGGTGGAAAATTCTCTAGTTTTCGAGGTAATATGACTCTCATGTGTGTAGTTTGTGAGTCTCTTCATTTCAAAGGCGCATGTCATGACGAGGACTATTTTTATTGTGATGGTTTTGAGAGGATGTCTTTAGAAAAGAATTGGTTATGTTCGAAATGTATCAATCTACCCAGTAACACTTCTAAGCTTAAATAAACAACAGAAGAACGCGTTATCACGTGATGTAACAACAGTTGCCATGGAGACTAAAAGTTGTACAACAGATAAATCTAATGTGTA
Source organism: Ryuthela nishihirai (assembly GCA_038380435.1). Taxonomy (NCBI): domain Eukaryota; kingdom Metazoa; phylum Arthropoda; class Arachnida; order Araneae; family Heptathelidae; genus Ryuthela; species Ryuthela nishihirai. The sequence continues at coordinate 5,439,551 of JAWZYU010000008.1, forward strand.
TAACGGCTAGTCCCGTTTTCTTACATATCTCAAAATAAGAGGTAAAGCAACGTGAAGTACTTCTGGATTAAATCTGATACTAATCGCATTACTCAACTGATTTAAATCCACATTAATGTTATTCAGGACTGCCTGTACAGTATGAGAAATTAATAAACACCCGGCCTTTTCCATTACAGGGACATGAATAAGAAAAGACCTAGAACTCTGACAGTTGCTTGTTACAGAAGAAGCTAACAATTTAGAACGAGACGATTTCTTTCATAGCCAACACTGATATCAAATCTACAACATTATTACTCTAATAACGAACAGTTTTCAGATAGTCATTCTTTTACATTTCTCGAATCAGTTAAGGAGAACAATGAAACAGCATTGCGGTAAAAATCTTTTATTCATACACTAAGAAATTACAATGACGCCCAAACAGATATTAAACAGAAATTAGTAACACTATTAGCATTTATTTAGTACATATTCAGAGGTACGAACCAGTTCGTCGTACACTTTGTTTAGTAATATAGGAAAGTGTAACATGTAGGTGTAATTATCTTCAACTCCGACCTCTTCCACAAAAAGTTTAGCGATATCACTTAAATGAATGTTTCTCAAGGCTTCTGCGAAATGAACATCCACTGATTCAACGGATATAGCAACACACGAATGGCGAAGCTGACTCGGATGATCTACTTCACACCCAATACAGCTCGTACGAAGAATCCGAAAAATTTCTTTTCTGACGAGAGTATTTAATGTTTTTATGAAACTTAGCTTGACTCTCTGATCATACGGTTCAACATTAGACAGTCTTGGAGTATGGTCTGTAGTTAATTCGACATCTTTTACCGCATTAGAAAAGTTATTGAACTTCAGAGCCATCAAGCTGCATGTGATATAGTTGCGGGAATCTTTTAACCACGACCATTGTTTGATGCTGAGATGTACCGAAGAAATCGTTGAAGTACCGTCGTCACACACACCACCTTTTTCAATGACCACCCCATTTTTACCCTTGAATACCACCATGCCGTGCAGTTCATACGCGAAGGTAGACGTATAGGCGAGTGTAGAAGTCAGTCCACACCACTGTTCTTCGGATAATATAACCGAAGCCTTTATGGGTCTAAACGGAATGTCACAACACTTCTGAAGCAAACATATGTGGACTTCGGGAACGTTCTTGCAAATCTTCACCAACAAGTCAGAGCCTAGCTGGTAATCGTCATCTCCAATAGCAAACCGCTCCACGGGGAGATCACTTTCGGGCTGAACACAGGCCATCGTTAACACTTCAATACTGCAAAACTATGTCTTTTCACATATCAAGTGTACTACTTATACCTAAAACCTTTGACGTCACCTGGCTAAATAGACCACCATTGGTCGAGATCTAATTCCTAGTGATATTAAAAACCAATTGTAGAAGAGTAATTTCTTAGTGTATGAATTGGAGGACGGGTCTTTTTTCGTCACACATACAGTACAATATTAACCCGCAATAATTTATTTTTATACTTTTTATAATTTTCTTTTCACCGTTTTTATTTCTTCTTAAAGTACAAGTATATGGAAGAAGGACACCCGCAGAAACTGATTTAAGTAACTGACCCCCAGAAAAAAAAAATCTCTGGTTTAAAAAATTTATTTGTTTTTAAATCAGAGATTTTTTTTTTCTGGGGGTCAGTTACTTAAATCAGTTTCTGCGGGTGTCCTTCTTCCATATACTTGTACTTTAAGAAGAAATAAAAACGGTGAAAAGAAAATTATAAAAAGTATAAAAATAAATTATTGCGGGTTAATATTGTACTGTATGTGTGACGAAAAAAGACCCGTCCTCCAATTCATACACTAAGAAATTACTCTTCTACAATTGGTTTTTAATATCACTAGGAATTAGATCTCGACCAATGGTGGTCTATTTAGCCAGGTGACGTCAAAGGTTTTAGGTATAAGTAGTACACTTGATATGTGAAAAGACATAGTTTTGCAGTATTGAAGTGTTAACGATGGCCTGTGTTCAGCCCGAAAGTGATCTCCCCGTGGAGCGGTTTGCTATTGGAGATGACGATTACCAGCTAGGCTCTGACTTGTTGGTGAAGATTTGCAAGAACGTTCCCGAAGTCCACATATGTTTGCTTCAGAAGTGTTGTGACATTCCGTTTAGACCCATAAAGGCTTCGGTTATATTATCCGAAGAACAGTGGTGTGGACTGACTTCTACACTCGCCTATACGTCTACCTTCGCGTATGAACTGCACGGCATGGTGGTATTCAAGGGTAAAAATGGGGTGGTCATTGAAAAAGGTGGTGTGTGTGACGACGGTACTTCAACGATTTCTTCGGTACATCTCAGCATCAAACAATGGTCGTGGTTAAAAGATTCCCGCAACTATATCACATGCAGCTTGATGGCTCTGAAGTTCAATAACTTTTCTAATGCGGTAAAAGATGTCGAATTAACTACAGACCATACTCCAAGACTGTCTAATGTTGAACCGTATGATCAGAGAGTCAAGCTAAGTTTCATAAAAACATTAAATACTCTCGTCAGAAAAGAAATTTTTCGGATTCTTCGTACGAGCTGTATTGGGTGTGAAGTAGATCATCCGAGTCAGCTTCGCCATTCGTGTGTTGCTATATCCGTTGAATCAGTGGATGTTCATTTCGCAGAAGCCTTGAGAAACATTCATTTAAGTGATATCGCTAAACTTTTTGTGGAAGAGGTCGGAGTTGAAGATAATTACACCTACATGTTACACTTTCCTATATTACTAAACAAAGTGTACGACGAACTGGTTCGTACCTCTGAATATGTACTAAATAAATGCTAATAGTGTTACTAATTTCTGTTTAATATCTGTTTGGGCGTCATTGTAATTTCTTAGTGTATGAATAAAAGATTTTTACCGCAATGCTGTTTCATTGTTCTCCTTAACTGATTCGAGAAATGTAAAAGAATGACTATCTGAAAACTGTTCGTTATTAGAGTAATAATGTTGTAGATTTGATATCAGTGTTGGCTATGAAAGAAATCGTCTCGTTCTAAATTGTTAGCTTCTTCTGTAACAAGCAACTGTCAGAGTTCTAGGTCTTTTCTTATTCATGTCCCTGTAATGGAAAAGGCCGGGTGTTTATTAATTTCTCATACTGTACAGGCAGTCCTGAATAACATTAATGTGGATTTAAATCAGTTGAGTAATGCGATTAGTATCAGATTTAATCCAGAAGTACTTCACGTTGCTTTACCTCTTATTTTGAGATATGTAAGAAAACGGGACTAGCCGTTATACACATTAGATTTATCTGTTGTACAACTTTTAGTCTCCATGGCAACTGTTGTTACATCACGTGATAACGCGTTCTTCTGTTGTTTATTTAAGCTTAGAAGTGTTACTGGGTAGATTGATACATTTCGAACATAACCAATTCTTTTCTAAAGACATCCTCTCAAAACCATCACAATAAAAATAGTCCTCGTCATGACATGCGCCTTTGAAATGAAGAGACTCACAAACTACACACATGAGAGTCATATTACCTCGAAAACTAGAGAATTTTCCACCGGATCATTAAGGTTCTATAAAAAAAAAAGAGGTAGGGTTGTTGGAGCGCGTAAATAGGTTACGAGAATCTTGCAGAAGCCTTTCATTGGTCGAGATATGGTTCACACTGAATTGCAGAAGCCATTCATTGGTTCACACTGAATGGTTGAAGGTTCGGATTTAAATCATAAGTACCACTGTGTGCCTGTATCATTTGCTGTCAGTAAGCGACTCGTTGAACATGTCAGGACGGAAGAGCGATCCTATTTGGAAAGGTTTCAAGAAATACCCTAAAGGAAAGGGATTTCGTGCCGTTTGTTTACAGTGTAACAAGGACGTCATCGGACTTGTAGCGCGACTTAAAAGCCATCAATGTAAAGGCCCAGCCGTAACATCTTCGCAATGGCTAGACCATGAAATCTTATCTGTAATGAACTCGTCAGAACCCTCCAAAATGAGACGCTACCTCGACATCCTACAAACTCATCTAGAGGCCTTGAGGGACCAAGCAAAGGTTTCAGCGATGGGAAGTGAATGAATTTAACTATACACTATGGCTCTTCACCGTTCAGTTAAGAATGTGTCAGAATGCGCAAAGAACTGTATTGCGGGTAAAGTCAGCTTCGCCATTGGTACCTTGCTATAACAGTTGTAGACTATTTCCCAGAAGATGTAAGAAACATTCATCGTTATCGTTAAACATTTTTGTGAAAGAAGTTCACTTACATCGTTTAGATATCATTCCTGTCTGTATGGAACTTTCCTGCGATGCGGGCTGTATATGTACTAATAGTTATTAAATAAATAGTGTATCTGATTTTATTGTCATTGTGATTTCTTTCTTAACGGTTTTGAAAAGGTTTACCTAAACCCTATACGAACTAGCGAGACAAAGATGGCTGTCAAAAACTATAGGCAGAAAGTGATGGCTAATTTCCCAGACAGCGGAATTACACAGAAAATTGCGTGTAAACGCCCAGAGGAGTTTTAAGTGAATCTCGAAATGTGTTACAGGGACTTTACGCTGCAAACTTTTTCACATGTCTTGGCGTGTACAAATGTGATAGCATTAAGCAATTATGGTGTAAACGTCTATTCCAAAGCATTCTTTATACGTACCTACAAGAGAAAAACACAGGAAATAAGAATCTTAAATTTTCTTCCAACATGAACAACCTAACTCGTTTGTGCGTGTAATTTTACTCCCGATATGAAAGAGATTAGTGTTCGCAGTAAAACATTCTTTACCAATAGCGCAGTCCATACGTTTGCGCTATAATACCCAAAGAAAGTTCGTGAAACCTGTTTTAGAGCAGTGGGGTCAAGTGTGCATGCAAATGTACCAAAGACAGTTTGCTTTTACGTTCAAGTGGTTTGACACCCCAGTACATATCAACAAATATAGTAAACTTAGGTGGTATTAAAACGAACAGTGATAAAGATGGAGAATAGTTTCTGAATTTAAATAAGTGATATCAGAATATTTGTTATGTCTTAGAAAATAACGGGAGTGAAAAGCCATTCAGGCCTCGAGTTTTTCAAATCCTCCCCTGCCAGTGTCCCGACGGAGTTGCGTCTTTCAAGGACATCGTCTGTCTCCATAATGTTGCTCGGCTGCGTGGTCGCCTATTGCGGCTTTAATACGTCGACTCGTAAAAAATCACGCGTCCTGTGGCAACTTGAAACACACAGACAACGATGTTTTAAACTGAAAGCACGGTCAGAGTGCAAGACCTCAGACGTAAAATCTTAACCCTTTGCTGTCCGTACATTTCCCCCGTGTACGAGTCAACTTACTCATCAGAAAAGTGTATATTTATGGCGTTTTTAATCATCAGTCCGTGAATATAGCGTGTGTATTTAAATCATCAGACTGTGAATATCTCAATATGACCTTTACCAGCTTTTTTCAGTTCGCCCTAAGAATATTGAAACTGGTTTGTCCACATATCGATGGTGCAACCTAGAAAAACACGCTGGGTTTGATTTTTTAACCCCTGGGTAGTGCGCCAAAGTTTTGATTTAAATCAGCCAAGTGAATATAACCTGTGTATAGGGTTGGTCCTCATATCGATGGAGCATCCTAGAAAAACAAGCTGTGTTTGATTTTTAGCCCCTGGGTAGTGCGCCAAAGTTTTGATTTAAATCAGTCAAGTGAATATAACCTGTGTATAGGGTTGGTCCTCATATCGGTGGAGCATCACAGAAAAACAAGCTGTGTTTGATTTTTAGCCCCTGGGGTAGTGTGTTGCAGAAAAAGCGTACCGTCAAAGTTACGAGGGTTTTTAGAAAGATCCTTTAACCCTTGGGGTGTTGTATTGCGGTTCAGCATCTCGATGTCTAAACTTTTGTATAAGAATTTTCGAAAAATAGAGCATTCCCGTCGTGAAGGTACATTACGGTCTCAGCTTTGGTAACGTTTAAGTGTGTTTCTGCTGTCCAGAATATTCAAGAAGTACGGGTTGACCTGGGGACTTTTTCGCATTAAACTTCTAGAATTATTTAGATGTTGACTGGATTACTAGAATTTTTCCCCCGTCTGATGTTTTCAGATATTTCTGTATGCAGATCTCGAAAAGTTTTGATGTCATTTACTGTTCTATTCATTACTAAAAGCTTTCGTAGTAAACCATAATAGTTAATCATATGAATCAAAGAGCCTGACTCAATGCTTTATACTTTGGTAGTCGATTCCAACAGATGCATCGAATAAGTTGAACCATGCATTGTTTTAGCATGTACAGATCTTCTTCCGGGTCAAATCCTCTGCTTTAAGCAGAATCAAAAACTGCTTTATAATTGTCTAGAGCAAAATTAATTCCCAATTGTGTTTCTGTATGCACATCTCAAAAAGTGTTTTTTTTTTGTTAAACATTATCTTATTTTTATTGGTGTGTACAACCTAAGTTATAATACGTGGACATCCACTGCAGGATTACTAGAAATAATTTTTTGTTATACATTATCTTATTTTTATTGGTGTGTAGAACCTAAGTTATAATACGTGGTCATACAACGTACGCTTACACGATAATATATTTCACTTACACGTAAAATTTATTCACGCCTTTATATCTTGACTGATAAATTATGTATTGTACGTAAAATGAATCACACCTTTATGACAAACATCGTGAGCATATTTTAAAACGTACGGTAAATTACACTCAAACGTAATATTTAAAATGATAGTACTTTGATCGTTAAATTATGTAATTCAGGCGCACAGGTCATGCTTCGCTAACGGTGTGCTATGACGCCATGCCGCGATTTAAATCAGAAAGTTTCTCTACATACGAGAAAGAATCTGTGTACAGGAAATGTGAGAGTTAAACCCTTCTCCCACGATCACGTGACCTCCCGTGGTGTCCGTTTTTTTAACATTCCGCCTGCGTGGGCGATTTCTGCCGACGGGCACCATACTGCCTCAGGCGGTAGACAAATGCTGTTACGTGTGGGTCCGGTTGGGACGTGAATATAGCTTTGTATTTGGCGGACCTGAAGCTGTTGGAGCGCGTCACTACGTAGCCGGGAGTCGCACTTGCCTGCGCGATGTCGGGCGCAGGCGCAGAAGATGCTGCAGCGGTGGGGACGCTTGGCGTCGGGGGCCTTCTCCACGCATCTGGCGACGTCTCTTTAGGCTGAGGCGCCAGGTACGGGGCTTGGCGGAGGTGCTTGGCAGGTCGGTGGGCCGTGGTTGTCCGGTGGCACTTGACTGGCCGGAGTTATCTCTCGGCTGTCCAAGGGTCGGTCTCGAGGTCCGCATAGCTGATTCCAACTCGATACGCAGAAGGATATCCTCGAGCTCTCCCTGAATCCGACTTAATGCCGCAAGTTTCTCGCCGTATGACAACTCCATGACGGTATGCGCATTCGCGGGTACTCCCCCTCCCACCAATGACATTCATTTTTTTTTTATTTCGTTTCTACCTGCGTGCTCGCCAACGGTCGTTTTCAGTAAGAATCTGAGTTTCCCACGTGACCTCCCGTGGCGTCCTTTTTTAACATCCCGTCTGCGTGCTGATACGCATGGGGGTAAGAAATGGGGGTCGTCATTTTTTAAATTTCGTTTCTACCTGCGTGCTCGCCAACGGACATTTTCAGCAAGAATCTGGGTTTCCCACGGGACCTGTCGTGGCGTCCTTTTTTTAACATCCCGTCTGCGTGCTGATACGCATGGGGGTAAGAAATGGGGGTCGTCATTTTTTAAATTTCGTTTCTACCTGCGTGCTCGCCAACGGACATTTTCAGCAAGAATCTGGGTTTCCCACGGGACCTGTCGTGGCGTCCTTTTTTTTAACATCCCGTCTGCGTGCTGATACGCATGGGTTGTCATTACAAGAATCCCACGGTCAGCCCGACGCTAGGAAAAGCATACGGTTGGCAGCCCTAGACCGTTGCGTGCCTAAGGGGGGTCAAAGACCTCTCCAACACTTCCGGTAGAATATTGACCAACAACTGCTAGGGTAGCACACACGTGTGGGGGTCGACACTTCCGGACGCGCCCCTCCCCAATGTGGGAAACCAAAAATTAAACCCCCCTCAAAAATTAAACCCCCCGCCGTCAGCGTGTGCAGCGGAGATAATTTATTCACACAAGGACGCCACCGTGTGCAGTGGACCGGAGATAATTTATTCACGCCAAAGATAAGTTGCTACTACTACTACCTATCACTTCAAACTACAATAAACTTCCTAATTATCTTATTGATGAAATTCGGCTTAAAAATCAGGCACGGAAACACACACGCAATAAACACGACAAGAAACATTACAACTCCCTACTCTCTCGACTCAGAGGTCACTTAAACAACTTTCGTTACGAGCAATGGCAAAAAAAAGTTTCCTCCCTAAACCCCCACGATAACTCTATTTGGCACATGATTCGTGCACTTAAAGGCTCCACTAAAAGAATTGGCGCACTTCACGGTTTGACAGGATTGGTGTACTCAGATTCGGATAAAGCTGATGCTTTTGCTGACTCTTTTTAATCGCAATTCACTCCGAATGATGAGCACACCGACGAGGACTTCATCCGGGAGTGGGCCTCTCTCTTTCTAATTTCTTCAGGGAACCCCACCCTCATACCCTCCCTTTTATTTCCTTCACTGAATTAACTCAATATATTAATACACTCAAACCCAACAAAGCACCTGGCGACGACAAAATTGGTAATGAAATTTTAAAACATCTCCCTAATACAGCCATTGTTTTCCTCTTAAACATATATAATCATTGTCTAAGACTGAACTACTTCCCCACTGCGCCAGACTCGTAATCTGTAGTTCCCAGGATCGAGTCCCAGCTGGGTCAGCGTTGAGATTTATCTCCGCAAAATTTCCCGCCCTGTCCACGGTCAGTAAGGGACACCGATGGGCTTGGAAAGGCCGCCGTCCGTCGGATGGGACGTTAAGCCGAGGCCACGTGTGCGGGAGAGCCATACCCTGTGCACGTTAAAGAACACGCTGGATGGCCTTGACGGGAGGCTAACATCTGTTTCCCAACAGCTGTTCCAGTGGGTCCCCTCCCCCAACCTTCTCTGAGCCTTCGGGGTCCATGTGACCTGGCCATTTAGCCCATGGTGTGCAAAAATGTGCCGCTCAGAGGTAAAACACCCCAACCCAACTTCCCCACTATCTGGAAAAATGCATTGGTTACAATGCTTCCCAAGCCAGGTAAAGACCCATTCTTTCCTGTAAATTACAGACCCATCATGTCTTACCTTGCATGGGTATTATCACTCCACAGTCCATCAAATCGAATGATTTTACACAGATTAAACGACACGCTTACTACACTCAACATTCTCCCCCCTCAACAATTCGGCTTCCGCAAACATCACTCCACAGTCCATCAAATCCTACGTGTGGTGGAAATCCTAGCTGCGGCCGGAAATAAGAATGAACATTCAATTTCTGTCTTCATTGACGTTGCCAAAGCTTTCGATAAGGTTTGGATAAACGGACTCCTGTATAAATTGATTCAATTTCACTTTCCCCCTGCGCTTGTGCGTATTATGCGGAGCTATCTAACGGGAAGAACTTTTAAAGTTAAACTGGGCTCAGATGTCTCTAGCAGAAGGCTTTGGGTTGGTTGTTTTACCTCTGAGGGGCACTTTTTTGCACACCATGGGCTAACTGGCTAGGTTACATGGACCCCGAAGGCTCAGAGAAGGTTGGGGGAGGGGACCCACTGGAAAAGCTGTTGGGAGACAGATGGTAGCCTCCCGTCAAGGCCATCCAGCGTGTTCTTTAACGTACACAGGGTATGTCTCTCCCGCACACGGGGCCTCGGCTTAACGTCCCATCCGATGGACGGCGGCCTTTCCAAGCCCATTGGTGTCCCCCACTGACCGTGGGCAGGGCGGGGAATCTTGCGGTGATAAATCTCAACGCTAACCGAGCTGGGGCTCGAACCCGGGAACTACAGATTACGAGCCTGGCCCGCTACCGACTGAGCCACCCCCGCCCCTAGCACAAATCACATCCATGCCGGGGTTCCCCAGGGATCCCTTATTGTTCCTTCCTATTTCAACATCTACGTTTCTGACACCCCAAGTGTGGATAGAGTGCATACCGCTATGTATGCTGATGAAACAGCATTTATCTCTTCATCTCCCAATATCAAACACGCTTGAAACAAAATGCAAAGGATCTTGGATGCTTATGATTCATGGTGCACCTCTTCGCGTATCAAAATCAATACAGATAAATGTATGGCAGTACTCATTTCTCGTAAACGCAACCCCCATCTTACCAATTTTCTGTTGAAAGATTCTGCTAAATATTTAGGAGTCACAATTACCAGAAACCTCCTTTGGAATATACACATTGACTCTGCCCTTCATAAGGCCAGAGCCATCAAAATTCAACTCTACTCCCTCATACACAAAAATTCTGTTTTGGCATCGAAACTCAAAATTTCAATTAACGGCTTTTCCAACTATCGTAAAATGCACTTCTGAAGGGGATAAAATACTCATTGAATAACTTTAGGGTCAGCTATCACTGTGTGCAAATAGCCAAGCAGGTTGAAACACTAATTAATCACATTAAATATATAAAGAATAAGACAAACCATAGCTGCAGTGGGCTAAAATGATTGCACTGCGCATGCGCAGATGGCCCACTAGGGTTATATTCGTTCCTGCACACCAATTTGCCACGCTCAGCTTCGGCAATATTCCGCAGAGCGGCGCCACTTACGCTTGTGTAAAGTTTGCCTTCTTCTCCTTAGATCTTTGGACGAACTTTCCAAGTCCATACCTGTCTCACTGAGTGCAGAGTGGGGGTTTAAATGAGATAAAACTCAACGTTGTCCAGCTCGGGTTAGAACCTGTGAGATGCAGATTACGAACCACCCATGCCATAGTAAGAGAAATGTTATATTGAATTTGAACTGTTTAGCTGCTACCACTATTTTACTAAAACAAGTAACTATTTAAAAAAAAGATGTTTATTTACTTTCAGAACTATCACTGATATATATGTTTTTCAAGCAGAGTGATTCGAGGAGTCCAACTCTTTGAATTGCGAAGCATGTACTTATAATGGAAAAATTAAAATCTCGCTATTTTTACATAAATAGTGAGTTTTCGGATTTTATTTTCCAAACATAATTCCCATTGTTATACAATAACCAAGGAGTGTCTAAGGAAGAAAAGAGCTAGCTCCATAGGCATAATATAAACTTTTTGATTGCATCATCATCATCCTCAAGCAGCCATGGGCTACGGAGGTCCAACCAGACAGTGCAATTTAGTTCTCCAAGCAAGTCTATCCTGAGCTACATCTACTGCATCTGGCCACTGCACACCAATTCTAACAAGGTCCTGTTTGACATTGTCTGCCCACCGCATCCCCTTCCTTCTGAGGCCTTTAGGCACACTGTTCATAACCCTATTCGCCAATCTATAATTATTCATATGGGTAGCATGGCCAAACCAACGGAGTCTCTCTTTGCACAATATGCTGCTTAAAGGAGGTTGCAGACTCCTTTGCTTAACCTCATCATTAGTTACAAAGTTGAACCACCTAATGCCCAAGATACTGCGTAAGCATCTGGAATCAAAAGCATCTTGTTTCCTGTTATCTTGGTTACAAAGTGTCCAAGTTTCACTACCATAACTAACCCTAGAAAGAACCAAACTATTATACAGTCTAATTTTAGTCTTTAGGTGTATACGCCTATTTCTCCACACTCTCCACAGATTCTTAAAAGTCTCGGCAGCAATCCCTATTCGTCTGTTAATCTCATGCCGCACATCACCATTATCTGTTACATAGCTCCCAAGATAATTAAACTGTGACACCTGCTCAAGACTGCAACCATTCAGATTAACCGAATCACAGCCTGCCTTACCAATTTTCATCACTTTAGTTTTCTTTCTGTTTATAACCAAACCTACTCTACTACCAGTCTCATCAACAGCTCGAATGAAAGAGTTCATCTCATCAACATCATTTGCCAAAAGGGCTAAATCATCAGCATAATCTAAATCAGAAATTTTCGTATCTCCAGCCCATTTAAGGCCAAAATCTTTCCTTTGAAGTGAATTTCGCATAACATAATCAATAACCAAGCTAAAGAGAAAAGGAGACAAAATGCACCCTTGTCGAACACCAGAAGTAATGCTAAACCAATTGCTACAAGCCTTACCAACTCTCACACACGACTCAGTGTTATTATAGAGAGCTTTCATAATGTTAACTAACTTGTCTGGTATACCATATGATCTCACAATCAACCACAAATTATGACGATCAACAGAGTCAAAAGCCTTTTTGAAATCAACAAAGCTAGCAACCAAAGGTTTCTGAAACTCTAAACATTTCTCAAGAATCTGCCTAAGTGAAAATATCTGATCCACACATCCCCTACCACTTCTGAATCCACATTGCTCATCACGCAATTGACTGTCAGCCAGATTCTTAATTCTATTAAGCACAATCATGGAAAGAACTTTACCTGGAACAGAGAGTAGGCTGATACCCCTATAGTTATCACAAGAACTGTGATCACCTTTTTTGAAAATAGGGATAACAATAGCTCTGGTAAAATACTTAGGAACCATGCATTTATCATAAAAGATATTCAGAATTTCAGTCATCCAAGTGGTAACCGAAACATTCCCAGCTCTAAGCATTTCCGTAGTAATTTCATCTACCCCTGGGGATTTATGAAGTTTAAGTTTAGAAACAGCCAAAATAACTTCAGATCGTGTTATAGGGCCAACATTAAAGTCACCAATGCATCTATCGTTATTGCAAACAATGGGAATAGAACTAACCGCATTGTTTAGAACATCACTGAAATGCTCAGCCCATCTAGCCATGACAGAAAATCCCCTTCTATAACCTTACCTTGTTTATCCTTCAATCCTTGTATGCCTGTCCGTTTTCTACCACACAAAACATTAACTATCTGGTACAGCTCTCTGCTGTTGTGCTGTCTAACTGCTTCCTCGGCTTTCTCAGCCAAACCATCAAGCCAAAGATTCTTATCAGCAGCTAACTGATCTTTTACACGTTTATTAAGTTCTCTATAATGCTTTCTATTAGGACTAGTAGGGTATTGATTAAAGACATTCCTGCAGTTCTTTCTTTCTGAAATAAGCTCAAGTGCCTTATCACTCAGATAATTCTGCCTCTTCTGCTCCTTTTTTCCTAAAAGAGTACTGTTAGTATCCAAAAAAGCCTGTTTAAAATGATCCCATTCTTCCTCAACTTCAGTAGTAAGCAAACCATGACTGTCATAATGACTAAGTAACCTATCATGGTAAGCTTTGGCTATAACTGGATCTTTCAGAGCTTCAGTATTAAAAGTAAATTTTTTAACCCTAGCACAACACTTTTTAAGTTTAATTTGCAACACACTTTTAACAAGGTAATGGTCAGATCCAATTTCAGCTCCCCTATATGTCCAGGTATTCCTAACAGAACTAGCCCATTTGCTGTTAATTAATATGTAATCAATCATATTCTTATGCAGCCCATCAGGTGAAACCCATGTGTACTTATGTATGTTGCGGTATTTGTAATATGTGTTAGTTATTCTGAATCCATTGAGTTTACTTACCTGTAGGAGACGTTGCCCATTGCCATTGCAGCTACCAATACCAAAAGGGCCTATTACTCCTCCCCAAAGGTCAGAGTCAGTACCAACTTTGGCATTGAAGTTACCAAGAACAAGGGAAATATCTCCTTTCTTGACAGAATTCAAAATATCCTGAAGTTGTTCATAAAACCTATCCTTCTCATCCTATTCGGCATCCTCAGTGGGGGCATAACAGCAGATAACATTCAAGTCTTTAACGCTTGTCTGAAATTTTGCTGTAAGAAACCTTTCATTAATGCATTCATATCCTAGAAGAGCATCGCTAGCGTGTCTGCTGAGAAGCAGACCCACGCCTTGGTGATGCTTTTTGTCGTCCCTCCCTGAAAAGAGAAATTTAAGATTGTTTTTTAGAATCTGACCTTTATCTGTCCATCTGGTCTCTTGCAAGCCGAGGATATCTAAATTATAATGGTGGAATTCTTGTGTGAGGACATCAAGAGAAAAAGCTCTGTGCAGAGTCCTCACATTCCAACTACCTATGGAGAGAAAATGGTTAGTAGGATGTTTAAAGAAACAATGTTTATTGAGAGAGGGAATGCCGACAATATCAAACAGCCCCCTAATCGCAGACATGGGGCAAAGACCCGTTCCCCCACTACTAAAGGCTGAAGCCATCTACACTAGAAGACTTCCTCCAATGTAGAATTTGACGATTGCAGCGCCCTCTAAATATGGCAAATTCGTGCATTCCAGTGAAGCCATCTAGCCAGGGAGAGGAGTCAGTTCCTTGCGTTATTTTTCCACCGACCAGCAAGGTTTTCAATGGCTTACCCCACGTCACTAATTTTATATTCACTTTAGTGTCCATTTCTTAAATCTTAACATCACAATTATCTTTTTACAAGAATTAGTTAAAATTATTTTCTTTAATAAAGTTCCATTTTTTAAAACAGGTAGTAGCTGTGCTCAAGAAAAGAATTTTAATATTTTGAACATTCTACAATATTTAATATATTACAATATATTGAAATTTATGGCTCTATGCGAGATAACATGTTTTGTTTAATTATATTTTATAGAATTTTAGATATTTTCAATAAAAGTCATATCGAGTTTCTTACTTATATAAATTGTCAATAGATGGCAGCAGGCACTTCTCGTATCAACCATAAAAAAATTTACTATTAGAACAAACTGCAGACACCTATATACATCGATATGCTCCAGAGAACACAAAATTGCAACATACATTGACTTTCATGTTCGCAAGATGATTAAATGTATTAATTTACATATTAATTTTAAAAATTCTGCAAATTTACTCAAAATAAACATACAAGGTTTTTCCAGGTATTGTAAAATGTACTCCTGAACGAGATAAAACACTCATTGAATAACTTTAGAGTCAGTTACCACTGTGCCAAGCAGCCATGGCTGTTAGACATTTGAAACACTGGTTAAATCGCAATATACATACCAATAGTAAAACAAACCATAGCAGCATTGGGCTAAAATGATTGCACTGCACATGCGCAGATCTCCCCTTACAGTTGTTTTTGTGCCTGCGCATCAATTTGCCATGTTCAGCTTCGGTAAAATTCGGCAGAACGGCACCACTTACGCTTTTGTGAAGCTAGCCTTCTTCTCCTTAGACCTTCTTTGCAATAACTATAGTTTTATCTATCTGTACAAGGGGTGCCAGCTACATACACATTTCCAGGGGGTACGTGAAGCATAAATGTTTGAGAACCACTGATATATGTGTTTTATTTTATTCCCATTGTTATACTATAACTATAGTTATATATATACAAGGGGTACGCGAGTTACACCCATATTTCCATGGGGTACGTGAAGCATAAAAGGTTGAGAACCACTGACTTAGATTAATTTCTCATACATTTCTTATTTGGTCACAAAAAATACTCACCGTTAATAGAGACGTATGCAATTGAAATTCGAGTCGAAATTTGGAAGTTGTCGCTGCCAATCCCAAACAGGCTTCATTTTACTAAGATATTGCATTACAATGGCAATAATATAATTTTAGAGAAAGAACATAAATATAACTTGTTACAGATGATTTATTGAGACTTGGGCTTTTTATATGGGTGAGGATTTATATATAACAAATCAACAATATCTACCAAGGAAATTAAACCAAAAAACTTGTCGAAGAATGGTACAAATTGGGCTAAGTGGTCAGGTCGGAATCCACACAACCACAATATCTCGAATATATCCATAAAATATCTAAGATAACAAATGGATATTCACTGATTATCTTATGTATATATTCGAGATATTGTGGTTGTGTGGGAAATCTCTATTATTCATTAAAATTGAATTACAAATTTTTAAATTTATAATGCGTGATATAACGTACATTGTCGTCAATAGTGCGTTATTTGTACTAGGTGTGTTATCACGGATTCCAGCTCGGTATGTTTTAACTGTGGCTTTTTTCAGTATGTCAGCTCAACGCCTCAACATTGGTATAGCTGTGGTTGCCATAGTGAAAGCAAGAAACTCAAGCACCAATGCTTCAACGACAGATGTGTGTCCTTCATATGACTCTTTGACTGTTGAGAGTAAGTAATATAGATAATAGTTGATCTTTATGAAAGTAGATGGCAAAACTGTACAACTCTCTAAGTTAATCCATAAAGTGAGAGGAAGTATTTGTACGGAAAATGATAGTTAATATAGTCCATTTAGTAACATATCTGGAGGAGAGCTATAAGTGTTACATCTCTACCTTTTTTAGGACTTTAAAGACATATAATTTTAAGGCAGTCTCATAAACTCAAGGCAGACACGCTTGATCTTTGCGAAACCTTTCTAATATTTGACACTCGTTTGGTATTTAAAGGTTGAAACAAAACAAATCCCATAAATCTCAACTTTCATTTGCCTCTATCGTAGGAAATCAGCTTTCCTCCTCAGAAGTAAATAATCAGGACAATAATGTTTCTCCTACTTTCACTTCTACCCCCGATTCCAATTTGGTCATTTCTGAAGCTCCAACTGTTCAGAACTCAAATGCGGCAACCATTTCCTCCTCCCTCTCTGGCGAAGATTCTACAATTTGTAATTCAATCTCAGATTCCATTGAATCCATCCCTTCTCCGAGACCTCTTGTCATGGACCTGGACCCCAAAGAGCCTTCCAACCCTCATATTACCGATCTATGTTCTACACTGGCTGTACCTCAACATTCGCTCAAAAATGAAAAACTCATGCCAATAGACTCACTAATCTTTGGAGAAGCCAAAATTACTTTCGAACCAGACCAATCCGCAGAAGCCATTATGAACTTTCTAAAGGACATTGCTAGTCACGAAATTAACCAATTAAAGTACACTCCGGATAAAATATTGACCCTGCGACAAACAATGAAGCCAAATAAAAAATTAAAGCCTGGATATGTAGAATTTTATGAAACAGTAGCAGAAAAATTTAGAGAATTCCAACCGTGTGTCATCTTAGATAAATGCGCTTATTATCTCCCATATTTTCTGACCTATGGTAATGATTCCCTTTGTCTAAGAATCGACCAAGATATTAAAGACGCCTACAATAGTCTATGATTTTCTGCGCTTGAAGTTCCTGTTGTCGTCGAACCTCTTTTGAGTATCTCCGCTCTTGCTTCTCCTGCTTTTTTCTCTCCTTTTCCTGCTCACCATCGTTTTTGGCACCCTGTCCGCTAATTCATTTTCCCGTTAGTTCAGATTTGTCGGCTTCGCCCGTCCAACTTCATTTTAGTCTCAAAATTTTTTCCCTCTATTTTGTCGGCACCCTATTTTTATATCATGTTGTCTGCTTCCTTCGTGCGGAATCCTCCGCAGTGGTTCACTTGTAATCGTAGTAGTCTCCATATGGTCCCATTCACCCCCCCCCCCCCCCACATTTATTAGTCAGATAAGGCAGATATGGGACTCTTTTGTACCCGGCGCTGCGATTGTCACTTAAAGTCCTGAGTCCTGAGAAAAAGAACGTCGTGGTTAGCATTTGATTCTTTTGTGAGACACGGTAAAGAGCGGTTGTTCTGCGGTTTGCTCCAATTTTTGTGATAGAGTGAGTTTTTTAAAACTGTCTTTACGAGACTACACTTCAGTCTTCTTCTCAATAATATTCGAGCTCAACGATTCTCGCCTCAGCAGATCATTCCTTTTCTTCCTTCGAGATCTGGACATCAGAGAAATTCTTGATGCCCTTCAATCATTACTCCAATCCGAAGATTTAATTGAGGTTGTTCAAGAAATCAACAGATCAGCAGCTATTATTACGCTGTCAACCTGGGGTGGATCAGTCGGTAGCGTGAGAGGCTCGCAGTTTGTAGTTCCCAGGTTCGAGTCCCAGCTGGGTCAGCGTTGAGATTTATCTCCGCAAAATTCCCCTGCCCACGGTCAGTACGGGACACCAATGGGCTTGGAAAGGCTGTGGTCCCCGTCTGCGGGGGACGGGGGTGGCTCAGTCGGCAGCGCGCTAGGCTCGTAATCTGCAATTCCCAGGTTGGAGTCCCAGCTGGGTCAGCGTTGAGATTTATCTCCACAAAATTTCCCGCCCTGCCCACGGTCAGTAGGGGACACCGATGGGCTTGGAAAGGCCTCAGTCCGTCGGATGCGGGAGAGCCATACCCTGTGCACATTAAAGAACACGCTGGATGGCCTTGGCGGGAGGCTACCATCTGTCTCCCAACAGCTGTTAAAGTGGGTCCTTTCCCCCAACCTTCTCTGAGCCTTCGGGGTCCATGTAACTTGGCCATTTAGCCCATGGTGTGCAAAAAAGTGCCGCTCAGAGGTAAAACAACCCATCAGGTAGTGTGGAGCGGTCATGCCAAATACCTAGGAATTACGATCCATCACAAGCTCAAATGGGATGCCCATGTACAGAATGTTATTAACAAAGCCAGAGCACTATACTGCAAACTTTTCCCTTTGCTTGGGAGTAAATCCCATATCGCAACATCACATAAAGGGCTAATGTATAATCAGGTAATCAAACCTATCCTTCTTTATGCTACCCCCACCTGGGGTGCATGTTCTACTAAAAATCTTGCAAATCCCCAATCTCTGGGGCGGGGGTGGCTCAGTCGGTAGCTCGCCAGGCTTGTAATCAGTAGTTCTTGGGTTCGAGTCCCAGCTGAGTCAGCGTTGAGGTTTATCTCCGCAAAAATTCCCCGCCCTCCCACGGTCAGTAGGGGACACCGATGGGCTTGGAAAGATCGCCGTCCGTCGGATGGGACGTTAAGCCGTGGCTCCGTGTGCGGGAGAGCCATACCCTGTGCACGTTAAAGAACACGCTGGATGGCCTTGAGGAGAGTCTACCATCTGTCTCCCAACAGCTGTTCCAATGGATCCCCTCCTCCAACCTTCTCTGAGACTTTGCGGTCCATGCGACCTGGCCATTTAGCCCATGGTGTGCAAAAATGTGCCTCTCAGAGGTAAAACAACCCAACCCAACCCCAATCTCTACAAAATAAAATCCTAAGATCTGCTGTAGCAGCTCCGTGGTTTGTCAGGAACACTATCATTCATCGAGATCTAAATTGGTGAAACAATTCTCCAATCCATCAAGAAAATGGCCAAGAACTATTTTGCAACTGTCGCAGAACATCCTAATCAACTCATTATAAAGATTTACTTAATTATGATGTGTACCCCACACACAAATTCAAACGACCAAGATCTCTACTTGATAATTTGGATTAAGAAAGCGATCGAAGCGAGATGGCGCCACCTGTACTGGCCCCATCTGGAGCAGAACCTTAACTTATACCTTACCTTTCTCTTACTTCTCCCCTTCCCACTCTTTCAACTCATATAACGGTTATACCGTCATTGATTCACACATATCAATCATTTGGCTATTGGCGTTAGCTAAGATTAAGCAGGTATAGGCCCCAGGCCTGGGACTGTGTCACTGTATGATCACTGCTGTTGTCACTGTATAATCTTTGAACTTGCATTATAACATGTTTTATATAAATATATTTTATACAATTGCTGATATTTTCAATAAATATCATATCGAGTTTTTTACTTGTATTAACGTTCAACAGATGGCAGCAGGCAATTCCAGTATCAACCAAAAAAAATTTACTCTATTTAGAGCAAAGTGCAGAAACCTATATACATCGATATGTTTCAGGGAGCACAAGTCTGCAATATACACTGACTTATATATTCGTAAGATGATTAAATGTATTGATTTACATAATAAATTTAAAAATCCTGCCAAATTGCTCAAAATGAACATACAACGTCTTTTCTAACTATCGTAAAATACACTTCTGAAGGCGATAAAATACTCATTGAATAACTTTAGGGTCACCTATCAATGTGTGCAAATAGCCAAGCAGGTTGAAACAATAATTAATCATATTAAATATATCAAGAGTAAGACAAAACATAGCTACAGTGGGCTAAAATGATTGCACTGCGCATGCGCAGAGTGCCCACTATCGTTATTTTCGTGCCTGCACACGAAATTGCCACGCTCAGCTTCGGCAATATTCCGCAGAGCGGCGCCACTTACGCTTGTGAAAAGTTTACCTTCTTCTCCTCAGACCTTCTTTGGACGAAGTTTTCAAGTCCATATCTGTCTGACTGAGTGGGGGTTTAAATGGGATAAAAACTCAACGTTGTCCTGCTGGGGTTCGAATCTGTGATTGGCTCAGTCCAGGTACTCCAAACTTGCCATTAATGATCTTTGATCTTTGAAAAGGAATTTCCGATGGTTGCAACTGCGCTATCACAAAAAAAGTTATTCGCAAATAACTATTTTGCATTATTATAAATATATATAAAATTATTTTAAATAATGCAAAATAGTCATTTGCGGAAATAAAATGTTACATGCGATAGTTGCAAACTGCCCAATGTGTCTGAAATTACGATTACATTATTGAAACACACAACTGACCTTATCGGATATATTCCAGAATATACCAATGAAGTTGAAAAATCATCTAAAGATCAGGAAATTATTACTAATTTTTTTAGAAATGAGTGATCTGGCAACCTTTGCCTAGTCGAAAAAATATCCGAACACTATGGTTGATTACAGAATTCGGAAAAAATATATCTCAACCATATTTTTTAAAAATTAGTGATCTCGCAACCTTCGTGTACGTACATAAAGGTTGGCAGATCACTAATTTCTAAAAAAAAAACTTTGTCAAATATTTTTTATGAATTCTGCAATCAACCATAGTGTTTGGATATTTTTTTAGCGACTGTATTTATTTATTTCGGGAATTTTAGCTAGGTTATGGTATGATGGTAGGCATGATTGTTTATTTGCAACTACACTAATTAATGAACTATTCGACATAAATATTTCTTTGCAGAATTTGTTTCTTTGCTTTCCCCTGGAAATATTTCCCCCTTCCTGTAAACAAATTGCACCCCCATTCTCTTCCCCCTGAGGTTAAGCTAGGATTATCAAGAATTATTTATAATTAATGAAACCGTATAGCTCGAACTCTTAGGCACCTGAATTGGAATCCTGAATTGTTTCTTGTGTTCTCTTTCAGCTGATGTCTTTCCTACCTCTCCGATTTTCTCTGTGTTCCTCTGTAATTACTGTCGCCATTGGTCGCAACAGAGTAAAGACTGTAGCTACATTATCTCGACTTCATCATTTGCTTAACAAATGATTTCTTTAACGTCAATCTGTTGCTGCCATCTAGTGGTAAAGAAACACACTAATTGAAAATATATTAATTCATATATTAATAAAACTCCACTTTATTCGAGGCAAGGAGTGTCTCGAATAAATGTTGTGGGGGTCAGAAATTATGCTCTCGAGTAAATGTTGGTTGCCAAGAAACTCGTGCCAGAATGACCTTGACAGGAGGTTATCATCTATCTTGGAAAGTCCGCCGTCTGTCTGATGTGACGTTAAGCCGTGGCCCCCGTGTGCAGGAGAGCGATAACCTGTGCACGTTTAAGAACACGCTTGATGGTCTTGACGGGAGGCTACTACCATCTGTTTCCCAACAGCTGTACCAGTGAGTCCCTCCCCAACCTTCTCTGAGCCTTCGGGATACATGTGACCTGGCCATTTAGTCCTTGGTGTACAAAAAAGTGCCGCTCACAGGTAAAACAATCCAACCCAACCATCTATGATAAGGGGGTGGCTCAGTCGGTAGCGCGCCACGCTCGTAATCTGCAGTTCCCAGGTTCGAGTCCTAGCTGAGTCAACGTTGAGATTTATCTCCGTAAAACTCCCCGCCTTTCCCAAGGTCATTAGGGGACACCGATGGGTTCCGTCGGATGGAACGTTAAGCCGTGGCTCCATGTACGGGAGAGCCATACTCTGAGCACTTTTAAGAACACGCTGGATGGCCGTGACGGGAGGCTACCATCTGTCATCCCAACAGATGTTCCAGTGGGTCCCCTCCCCCAACTTTGCCTGAGCCTTCGGGGTACATATGACCTGGCCATTTAGCCCATGGTATGCAAAAAAAGTGCCGCTCAGAGGTAAAACAAAAACAACAACAACATCTACCTTAGGAGGGCTTAGGTAGGGGTCAGGCAATGTACGTGTCTATGAAAACACCTTTGTTATCAGTCGAATAAAAACATCGGAAAGAATAAAACAAGTAAACATTACAATGTGATAAGTTGATAATTAATATGATGTTACAATATCCTGGACTTGGTAGTTTCTGAGAGATCAATTGTTAGGTTGAGTTGTTTTACCTCTGAGTGGCACTTTTTTGCACACAATGGGCTAAATGACCAGGTCATAGGGACCCCAAGGACTCAGAGAAAGTTGCGGGAGGGGCCCAATGGATAGTATTGAGAGACAGATGGTCAGCTCCCGTCAAGGCCATTCGGTAAGTTCTTCAACGTGAACAGGGTATGTCTCTCCCTTTCACGGGGCTACGGTTTAACGTCCCATCCGAAAGACGGTGGCCTTTCCAAGCCCATCAGTGCCCCCTACTGACCGAGAGGAAGGCAATAGTTTTTCAGAGATAGTTGAGACGCTGGCATAGTTGGAACTCGAACCTGGGAACTTCAGATTACGAGACTAATACACACTGACTGAGCCACCCCCGCCCCGTTTAGAACAGTGGAGAGAACGAAGTCCGTTGCATAAATTGTTTAATGTTATAAAAATTTATCATAAACTATAACAATTCATAGCCATTAAATATCTCTAAATTAATCGTTAATACATATATAAATCAAATTAATACTGGAATAAAGGGGAAACTAAAAACGCATTGCTCTAAATATGTTTCATAAATCTCAAAACATTTGCGATATACGTCGTCAAGATAGCTTTAATTCCATTAAAATTGGGTTGGGTTGTTTTACCTCTGAGCGGCAATTTTTTGCACCTTGGGGTAAATGGCCACGTCACAAGGACCCTGAAGTCTCAGAGAAGGTTAGGAGTGAGGACCCACTGGAACAGCTGTTGGGAGACAGATGGTAGCCTCCCATCAAGGCCATCCAGCGTGTTCTTTAACGTGCACAGGATATGGCTCTCCCGTACACGGAACCAGGGCTTAACGTCCCATCCGAAGGACGGCGACTTTTCCGAGACCATCAGTATCTTCTACTGACCGTGGACAGGCGGGGTGTTTTGCGGAGATAAATCTCAACGCTGACCCAGCTGGGACTCGGACCTGGGAACTACAGATTACGAGCCATCTCGCCCCCGTAAAATAAGCAACAAGCCTATGCTATGTAAATAGGAAGGATAACGTTAAATCTCTATAAATTTTCATACTACCGACTGTGCCACCCCGCCAAGCTGATAGGGATCACACTAATTCTATGATGCAGAAAGAGTCACGAAATTTTCGGGAAAAAATCCGAAATCTGACCTCCGATGCATCTTTGAAAGACAAACAGATATCTCAAAGAGGTAAGACTTTGATCTATAAGTGCTAAAAACATGAAAATTGGTATTTGAGAGTGTTTCGGGTTGTAGATTTCTGAAGCATTACGGAATTTTAGATCCAGAGGGTTCTTCTAGGTCATAGGTCAAATTTAGATCTACCTGTGATAGAGAGCTAGACATTGGTGCATGGAGAGTAAATTCGGATGGTAGATCTCAGAAATGTGAAACGGGATAGGTCATTCAAGGTCAAAGACCAAATTATTCCTACTGGTACCATAGAGCTCAAATTTGATGACTAGGAGTTGGCTTGGGTTGTGGTTTTACCTCTGAGCGGCACGTTTTTGCACACAACGGGCTAAATAAGGGCGGGGGTGGCTCAGTCGGTAGAGCGCCGGCCTCGTGTTCTGAGAGATTGTTGAGATTTATCTCTGAAAAATTCCCCACCCTGCCCACGTCAGTAGGGGACACCGATGGGCTTGGAAAGACCGCCGTCGGTCGGATGGAACGTTAAGCCGTGGCTCCATATGCGGGACAGCCATACCCTGTGCACGTTAAAGAACACGCTGAATGGTTTTGACGGGAGGCTACCATCTGTCCCCCAACAGCTGTCCCAGTGAGTCCCCTCCCCCAACCTTCTCTGAGCCTTCGGGGTCCATGTGACCTGGCCATTTAGCCCATGATGTAAAAAAAGTGCTGCTCAGAGGTAAAACAATCCAACGTTAAAGAACACTCTGGATGGCCTTGACGGGAGGCTACCATATGTCTCCCAACAGCTGTTCTAGTGGGTCCCCAACCTTCTCTGAGCCTTAGGGTCCTTGTGACTTGGCCCATGATGTGCAAAAAAGTGCCGCTCAGAGGTAAAACAACCCAACACAACGGGCTAAATAACCAGGTCACAAGGACCCCAAAGGATCAGAGAATGTTGGGAGAAGGGGATCCACTGGAAGAGCTGTTGGGCTGGGAGTATTTAGGATCTTAGTTCTCAGAAATAATCGGAAAATTTGGATGTCATCGGTTAACGATTTTCGAATATTATTGCTATTTGGCTTATAAAGCAATAATAATGTTCGTAAGGTACAGTAGATGCGATTTTAAATAAATTAGCGACACTTCATAAGGTCAAAAACTTTTTAATTACTCCAGCAAATTTTATAGCGTTCTTCAACTGAATGATAATAATAAATAATAAATCCCTCCTCAAGCAGCTGCTTGCCACAGAGGTCTGACAGGAGCCTGTCAGTTTATATGCCACAGTAGAAGGTCTGAGAGGATGGCAGGACCTCAGCAGAAAAACGACACAAACAGCCATGCCTTACCAGGGGCTCGAACCCAGGTCCTTTAGATCAGTAGCCAAGCGCGCTAACTACTGAACATTTATTTACTAATAACGCCTTCCCCCCTGTTCTGCCTTCAGTGAGAAAGGGGACGACGTCCTTTGGACGAGGCCTTAATCCGTGGTCCCTTGTGAAGAAGAGACTTGACCTCTGCTCGTTAAAGAACACGCTGGATGGCTTTGACGAGATACTCTCATCTATCTGCTATGAAAGATCCTTCAGCAACCTTCTTTGAGCTTTGGGGTCCTTGTGTCATGGTCATTTTGCAAATTATGTGCAAAATTTGGATTGGGTTGTTTTACCTCTGAGCAGCAATTTTTTTGCACACAATGGGCTAAGTGGCCAGATCACATGGACCCCGAAGGCTCAGAGAAGGTTGGGATAAGGGACTCACTGGAACAGCTATTGGGAGACAAATGGTAGCCTCCCGTCAATGCCATCCAGCGTGTTCTTTAACGTTGGGTTATTTACATTTGAGTGGCACTTTTTTGCAAACCATGGGCTAAATGACCAGGTCACATGGACCCCGATGGTGTGCAAAAAAGAGCCGCTCAGAGGTAAAACAACCCAAGCCAACAGGTAGTGTGGAGCGATCTTGCCAAATACCTAGGCATTACGATCCATCAGAAACTCAAATGGGATGCCCATGTAGGGAATGTTATTAACAAACCAGAGCACTATACTGCAAACTATTCCTTCTGCTTGGGGGTAAATCTCATATCGCAACATCACATAAAGTGCTAATTTATAACTATCTATGCCTTCTCTATGCCATCTGGGGTGCATGTTCTGATAAAAATCTTGCAAATCTCCAATCTCTACAAAATAAAATCCTGCGATCTGCTGTAGCAGCTTCCTGGTTTGTCAGGAATACTATCATTCATCGAGATCTAAATTGTGAAACAATTCTCCAATCCATCAAGAAAATGGCCAAGAACTATTTTGCAACTATCGCAGAACATCCAAATCAACCTATTAGAGATTTACTTAATTATGATATGTACCCCTCACACAAATTGAAACGATCAAGATCTCTCTACTTGATAATCAGGATTAAGCAAGGGATCGAAGCCAGATGGCGCCACTTGTACTGGCCCCATCTGGAGCCGAACCTTAACTTATTCTTTACCTTTCTCTTACTTCTCCCCTTCCCACTCTTTCAACTCATATTAC
Source organism: Ryuthela nishihirai (assembly GCA_038380435.1). Lineage (NCBI taxonomy): Eukaryota > Metazoa > Arthropoda > Arachnida > Araneae > Heptathelidae > Ryuthela > Ryuthela nishihirai. The sequence goes on from JAWZYU010000008.1 coordinate 5,465,517, forward strand.
GGTTATACCGTCATTTATTCACACATTTGAATCATTTGGCTACTGGCGTTAGCTGAGATTAAGCAGGTATAGGCTCCAGGCCTGGGACTAATACTGTCACTGTATGATCTTTGAACTTGCATTATAACATGTTTTATATAAATATATTTCATACAATTGCTGATATTTTCAATAAATATCATATCGAAATTTTTACTTGTATAAACGTTCAACAGATGGCAGCAGGCAATTCCAGTATCAACCAAAAAAAATTTACTCTATTTAGAGCAAAGTGCAGAAACCTATATACATCGATATGTTCCAGGGAGCACAAATTTGTAATATACATTGACTTATATATTCGTAAGATGATTAAATGTATTAATTTACATAGTATTTTAAAAATCCTGCCAAATTGCTCAAAATCAACATACAACGGCTTTTCCAACTATCGTAAAATGCACTTCTGAAGGCGATAAAATACTCATTGAATAACTTTAGGGTCACCTATCAATGTGTGCAAATAGCCAAGCAGGTTGAAACAACAATTAATCACATTAAATATATAAAGAGTAAGACAAACCATAGCTGCAGTGGGCTAAAAGGATTGCACTGCGCATGAGCAGAGCGCCCACTAGGGTTATTTTTGTGCCTGCCCACCAATTTGCCATGCTCAGCTTCGGCAATATTCCGCAGAGCGGCGCCACTTACACTTGAGTAAAGTTTCCTTCTTCGCCTTAGACCTTCTTTGGACGAAGTTTCCAAGTCCATATCTGTCTCACTGAGGGCAGGGTGGGGTTTTAAATGAGATAAAACTCAACGTTGTCCTGCTGGGGATAGAAGCTGTGAGATGCAGATTACGAGCCACCCATATCATAATAAATGTTATATTTGAATTTGAACTTTTTAAGTTGTTACCACTACTTTATTAAAACAATTGCGTATTTAAAAAAAAGATGTTTGTTTCTTTTTGAGAACTACCACTCTCAAGCATCATTTCCATTGTTATCTATACGGCAGTTACATACACATTTCCAGGGGGTACGTGAAGCATAAAAGGTTGTGAACCACTGATATATAAGTTTTATTTTATTCCCATTGTTATACTATAACTATAGTTTTATCTATCTATACAAGGGGTACGCAAGTTACATGCACATTTCCAGGGGGTACGTGAAGCATAAAAGATTGAGAACCACTGATATATATGCTTTATTTTATTCCCATTGTTATACTGTAACTATAGTTTTATCTATCTATACAAGGGGTGTGTCAGTTACATACACATTTCCAGGGGGTACGTGAAGCATAAAAAGTTCAGAACCACTGACTCATTAATCTCTCATACATTTCTTATTTGGTCACAAAAAAGCTCACCGTTAATGTAGACGTTTGCTATTGAAATTCGAGACGAAATTTGGAAGTTGTCGCTGCCAATTCGAAACAGGCTTCATTTTACTAAGATATTGCATTACAATGGCAAGAATATAATTTTAGAGAAAGAACATAAATATAACTTGTTACAGTGATTTATTGAGACTTCGGCTTGTTATATGGGTGAGGATATATATATAACAAATCAACAATATCTACCAAGGTAATTAATACAAATTGGGCTAAGTGGTCGGAATCCACTCAATCACAATATCTCGAATATATCCATAAGACATCTGAGATAACAAATGGATATCCACTGATTATCTTATGGATATATTCTTAATTAATCGAGATATTGTGGTTGTGTGAGAACTCTCTATTTTTCATTAAAATTTAATTACAAATTTTTAAATTTATAATGCGTGATATAACGTATATTTTCGTCAATAGTGCAAATTAATTTTATTTTCCAATCATTGATCCGTACTAGGTGTGTTATCACGGATTCCAGCTCGGTATGTTTTAACTGTGGCTTTTCTCAGTATGTCAGCTCAACGCCTCAACATTGGTATAGCTGTGGTTGCCATGGTGAAAGCAAGAAACTCAAGCACCAATGCTTCAACAACAGATGTGTGTCCTTCATATGACTCTTTGTTGAGAGTAAGTAATATAGATAATAGTTGATCTTTATGAAAGTAGATGGCAACACTGTACAACTCTCTAAGTTAATCCATAATGTGAGAGGAAGTATTTGTATGGAAAATGATAGTTAATATAGTCCATTTAGTGACATATCTGGAGGAGAGCAATAAGTGGTATATCCCTACCTCTTTAGGACTTTAAAGACATATAATTTTAAGGCATGTCATAAACCCAAGGCAGACACGCTTGATCTTTGAGAAACCTTTCTAATATTTGACACTCGTTTGGTATTTAAAGGTTCAAACAAAACAAAAGGAACATCGTGGTCAGCATTCGATTCTTTTGTGAGACACTGTAATGAGCGGTTGTTCTGTGGTTTGCTCCTATTTCTGTGATAGAGGGAGATTTTTATAACAGTATTTACGAGACTACACTTCAGTCTTCTTCTCAATAATTTTTGAGTTCAACGATTCTCGCTTCAGCAGATCATTCCGTTTCTTCCTTCAAGGTCTGGACATCAGAGAAATTCTTGATGCCCTTCAATCGCTACTCCAATCCGAAGATTTAATTGAGGTTGCTCAAGAAATCAATAGATCAGTAGCTATTATTACGCTGTCAACAGCTAACCTGATTGCAGATAAATCTCTTTTGGTGAATGACCTGGAAACCTTTTTCTACTTTCTTGGCTGCTCCATTAAGAAGGTCATTATTTCTAAATTTCCGATTTTTATCACGAATGATGAAATCTCATCCGAACTGTCCAAATATGGCGAAGATATAAATGTAATAGTGACATAACTTCAAGGAGGAAAAATACGGAATCAAAACTGGAACCAGAATTATGAAAATTGACCTGAAAGAAAATATCCCGAATTTTACTTCCATTGCCGGTTTCACAGCTACGATGTTTTATCCAGGAATAACCAAACTATGTAGAAAGTGCAAAGTGCCAGGACATTATGTTGAGTCATGAACCACATTCGTTTTGCCCAAAAAATATTTGCGGAAATAGTACCCAAATGAACTGATGATGTCAACAACACTACTTTGTTCAATACTGGAATTGAAAAAACATCCGAAAATGATCCATCAATGCTGATTGAAAAAGGAAAAGTTCTGGACTCTACCAACAAAACAACACTGCACAATGTTTCTGAAATTACGATTCCATTATTGAAACCCACAATTGACCTTATGGGATATACTCCACAATCTAATAATGAAGTTGAAAAATTATCTAAAGATCAGGATATTATTAAAACACCGGCCCTAAAGAAGGAAAAAGGAAAATGCCATCTCCGTTGACTATACCCCGCAGTGAATAAAAAGTACCAGTTACGGACATGCATATGGAAGTCAAGCACTTTTTAGATTTCCTTTCCAGTAACGTAATAAACGATATAGGAGATGTCCCACGTGGAGTACTGATTTTCAAGAAAACTGAATCCCATGAACAAAATCATAGCAAAGTATCAAGTATTTTATGAAATGATAATTGACTTTTTCGCCACCCATCAGCCAAATTTTATCTTGAGCAATGTGCTCGCTTCTTAGCCGATTTTGATGAAGGAGGTCTTTCCAATCTTAAAAGAGTTCTTGACCTAAATTTCGAAGACGATGATTAGTTATTTTCTTGCTCTTTCCTGTTGATTTCGAGGTATTTTGTTTAACTTTTGCTCTTCTTTCCTTTTTCTTTATTTTCTACTTTCTCCTGCCTCTCTTCCCATTTCCCACTACCCTCACATCACTTTCTTTCCTTCTCACCGCTCACTGAGACGTCTGATGTCCCAGGTAGCTCACTGAGACGTCTGAAGTCTGGGAAGCTTGCTGGGGCGTCTGATGTGGTTGTGAGCGAACTTTTTGCTTATCTTACGATCCTCCTGCTTTTAGTGAAGCTTTCAAAATTCAGTTAAATTTTTATTTTACCACTCTTAGAACTTTTAACTTGCCAAACGTCTTTAGCATCACTCTCCATTGGCAAATTTTGCCGTGGAATTGATTCACTTTATTTTTATTTTTTCATGTTTTTTAATTCCGATGAAGGAGGTTTGTGCCCAGTCCCGGTACTCCAAACTTGCGATTAATGATCTTTGAAAAGGAACATCCTAATCAACTTATTAGAGATTTACTTAATTATGATATGTACCCTCCCATAAATTCAAACGATCAAAATCTCTCCTTGCTAATCAGGATTAAGCAACGGATCGAAGCCAGATGGCGCCACTTGTACTGGCCCATCTGGAGCCGAACCTTAACTTATTCCTTACCTATCTCTTACTTCTCCCCTTCCCACTCTTTCAACTCATATAACGGTTATACCGTCATTTATTCACACATTTCAATCATTTGGCTACTGGCGTTAGGTAAGATTAAGCAGGTATAGGCCCCAGGCCTGGGAATGCTGCTGTCACTGTATGATCTTTGAACTTTGAGCACTAACCTGAATTGTTTTAAAGGGACAGGTGTCAGAAAACATAACGTTTTGATGAGGCTGTATCGCTGAACAAAACAAATTACCTTAACCTTATTCCCGACAGCTGAGTGTCTGAATCTTAGTTCAACGGCACAAGGGATTAAGAAAAACTCAAGTGAACTGATTCTAGATATAATTTGCTCTCGAGAGTTTTTCCTAATTACAAAGGATGAGTTTGTAAGTCCTGCCATCTACTGACGACTTTTGTAACTAAAAGATATAAGTTAAAACAAAAAGCGTTCAGTAATACATTATCACAGGAAAATGTTTCAATTTCGTAGAAGCAGTTTTCCCGATTCTAGCGTGTTTGGCTACTGATCAAAGGGACCTGGCTTGCATGTTTACTTTCTTGTGTTGTCTCTCACTGAGGTTTCATTTTCTTCACAGATCTTCTCTATGTCCGAAAAAACTTTCAGTTTCTCTTAAACCTCTATGGTAATTACATAGCACTTTAAGCTTATAGACTGATAAAATGAAGTTGAGTAGGATCAAGGGTAGTAAAAAAAATACACATATATTTTGTAATGAAATGCAAATCTTTTTTTTAACATTTCTTCCGTTGTCAAAAGTATTTCATTTGTTTTTATTTATTATTAGGAAAACACATTTTTACGTGTATTTTCGATGATAAGTTTCTTGTTTTTTCCCCTATTCCTGACCTTGGATATGCTGGCCACACCGAGCAGCCAACTAATTCAAAAGTTTTTTGGACTCCACAAAGTGATGCAAATTTTTTTGAGAAACTAAATGCTGGAAGTCCGTGGTAGAAGTAGTACAGTCGCTCAAAAAACTATCCGAACACTATGGTTGATTACAGAATTCAGAAAAAATATTTGGCAGCGTTTTTTTTAGATATTAGTGATCTGGCAACCTTCGTGTACAGTCACTCGAAAAAATATCCGAACACTATGGTTGATTACAGATTTCAGGAAAAATATCTGGCAGCGATTTTTTTTTAGAAATTAGTGATCTGGCAACCTTCGTGTACAGTCAGTCGAAAAAGTACCCGAACATTATGGTTGATTACAGAATATAGAAAAAATATCTGGCAGCGATTTTTTTTTAAATTAGTGATCTCTCAACCTTCGTGTACTGTCGGTCAAAAAATATCCGAACCCTATGGTTGATTACAGAAATCAGAAAAAAAATCTGGCAAAAATTTTTTTTTAGAAATTAGTGATCTCGCAACCTTCGTGTACAGTCGGTGAAAAAAAATGCCCGAAGACTATGGTTCATTGCAGAATTCGGAAAAAATATTTGGCATTGATTCTTTTAGAAATTAGTAATCTCTCAACCTTCGTGTACGTACATAAAGTTTGCGAGATCACTAATTTCAAAAAAAAAACGCTGCAAAATATTTTTTATGAATTCTGCAATCAACCATAGTGTTTGGATATTTTTTGAGAGACTGTATATATTTATTTCGGGAATTTTACTAGGTTATGATGGTGGGCATGATTGTATATTTGCAACTACAGTAATTAATGTACTATACCCCCTCAAGCAGCTGCTTGCCACAGAAGTCTGACAGGTGCCTGTCAGTTTATATGCCATAGTAGAAGGTCTGTGAGGACGGCAGGACCTCAGCAGAAAAAGAACACATATAATATATAAGAATATATAATAAGAAATATAAGAACACATATAACACATAAAATATCCATGCCTTATCCGGGGCTCGAACCCAGGTCCCCTAGGTCGTAGCCAAGCGTGCTAACCACTCGGCCATGGGACGGCTAAATGAACTATTCGAGATAAATATTTCTTTGCAGAATTTGTTTCTTTGCTTCCCCTTGGAAATATTTTTCCCTTCCTGTAAACAAATTGCACCTCCTTTCTCTTCCCCCTGAGGTTAAGCTAGGACTATCAAGAATTACTTTTAATTAATGTAACCGTATAGCTCTCGAACTCTTAGGGACCTGGATAGGAATCCCGAATTTTTTCTTGTGTTTTCTTTCATCTGATGTCTTTCCTACCTCTCCGATTTTCTCTATGTTCCTCTGTAATTACTGTCGCCATAGGTCGGAACAGAGTAAAGACTGTAGCTATATTATATCGACTTCATCATTTGCTTAACCAATGATTTCTTTAATGTCAATCTGTTGCTGCCATCTAGTGGTAAAGAAGCACACTAATTGAAAATATATTAATTCTTATATTAATAAAACTCCACTTTAGTCGAAGCAAGGAGTGTCTCGAATAAATGTTGTGGGGGTCAGAAATTATGCTCTCGAGTAAATGTTGGTTGCCAAGAAACTAAAGATCTTGAGTAAATGTTGTTGGCCAAAACACAAAATTCTCGAGCAAATGTTGGTAGACAAAAAATAACACTTCGAGCAAATGACGTTAGCCCCTAATAACTTCTGTCGTAAATGTTGGTAGCCCCAAGAAGCAGTAACTTCTGACGGAAATATTGGTGACTAGAAGAAAAGCCTGAAAAAAATGTTGATGATTCAAAGAAAGGCTGGGTTGTTTCACCTTAGAACTGTTTTTGTAAACAGCAGATAAATGGCCAGGTCACAAGGATACCAAAAGCTCGGAGAAAGTTGGAGAAGCACTGGACAGTTTTTAAGAGTCACAAGGAAACCTCTCGTGATGGCATCTAGAGTATTCTATAACTTGCAGAATGACCCTTATGACACTGGGTCACGGTTTAACGTCCCATCCGATGGAAGGGAGCTTTCCAAGCCCATCAGTGTCCCCTTCCTCGCCGGAAGTGGGGCGACAGTTAGCGGAGATTCATTTTTCAACTTGAACCCTGAAACTGCATATTACGAGTGTTACGTTTTAATTACGGAGCCCGTAATCTGTAGATGACAAACTCGAGTTCCATGGCTCCGTGTGCAGGAGAGCCATACCCTGTGTACATTAAAGAACACACTGAATGACCTTGACAGGAGGTTATTATCTATCTTGGAAAGACCGCCGTCCGTCTGATGTGCGGGAGAGCGATAACCTGTGCACTTTTAAGAACACGCTGGATTTCCTTGACGAGAAGCTACCATCTGTATCCCAACAGCTGTTACAATGGGTCCCCTCCCCCAACCATCTCTGAGCCTTCGGGGTCCATGTGACCTGGCCATTTAGCCCATGGTGTGCAAAAAATTGCCTCTCAGAAGTAAAACAACCCAACCCCAATCTCTACAAAATAAAATCCTACGATCTGCTGTAGCAGCTCCGTGTTTTGTCAGGAACACTATCATTCATCGAGATCTAAATTCTGAAACAATTCTCAAATCCATCAAGTAAAATGGCGAAGAACTATTTTGCAATTATCGCAGAACATCCTAATCAACTCATTATAAAGATTTACTTAATTATGATGTGTACCCCTCACAAAAATTCAAACAACCAAGATCACTACTTGATAATTAGGATTAAGAAAGAGATGGAAGCCAGTTGGCGCCACTTGTACTGGCCCCAACTGGAGCCGAACCTTATCTTATACCTTACCTTTCTCTTACTTCTCCCCTTCCCACTCTTTCAACTCATATAACGGTTATACCGTCATTGATTCACACATTTCAATCATTTGGCTATTGGCGTTAGCTAAGATTAAGCAGGTATAGGCCCCAGGCCTGGGACTGTGTCACTGTATGATCACTGCTGTTGTCACTGTATAATCTTTGAACTTGCATTATAACATGTTTTATATAAATATATTTTATACAATTGCTGATATTTTCAATAAATATCATATCGAGTTTTTTACTTGTATTAACGTTCAACAGATGGCAGCAGGCACTTCCAGTATCAACCAAAAAAAATTACACTATTTAGAGCAAAGTGCTGAAACCTATATACATCGATATGTTTCAGGGAGCACAAATCTGCAATATACACTGATTTATAGATTCGTAAGATGATTAAATGTATTAATTTACATAATAAATTTAAAAATCCTGCAGAATTGCTCAAAATCAACATACAACGGCTTTTCTAACTATTGTAAAATGCACTTCTGAAGGCGATAAAATACTCATTGAATAACTTTAGGGTCATCTATCACTGTATGCAAATAGCCAAGCAGGTTGAAACAATAATTAATCACATTAAATATATCAAGAGTAAGACAAACCATAGCTGCAGTGGGCTAAGATGATTGCACTGCGCATGCGCAGATCGCCTACTCGGATTATTTTCGTGCCTACAGACCAATTTCCCACGCTCAGCTTCGGCAATATTACGCAGAGCGGCGCCACTTACGTTTGTGTAAGGTTTGTCTTCTTCTCCTTAGACCTTATTTGGACGAAGTTTCCAAGTCCATATCTGTCTCACTGAGGGCAGGGTGGGGGTTTAAATGAGATAAAACTCAACGTTGTCCTCCTGCGGTTCGAACACGTGAGATGCAGATTACGAACCACCCATGCCATAATAAGAGAAATGTTACATATGATTTTGAACTTTTTAATTTGCTACTACTCTTTTATTAAAAGAACTAGCTATTTGAAGAAAGATGTTTTTTTCCTTTTGAGAACTATTTCTGATATAAGTGTCCTTTTTTTCCAAGCGATGTCATCAAACTCTCTGTTTGTGAATCCTTAGTGTGTTTTTCGGATTTTATTTTCCAAACATTTTCTTATTGTTATACTATAACAATCTATACAAGGGGTACGGCAGTTACATTCTCATTTCCATGGGGTACGTGAAGCATAAAAGGTTGAGAAACACTGATATATATGTTTTATTTTATTCCCCTTGTTATACTATAACTATAGTTTTATCTATCTATACAAGGGGTAGGCCAGTTACATGCACATTTCCAGGGGGTACGTGAAGCATAAAAGTTTGTGAACCACTGATATATATGTTTTATTTTATTCCCATTGTTACACTATAACTATAGTTTTATCTATCTATACAAGGGGTACGCAAGTTATATGCACATTTCCAGGGGGTACGTGAAGCATAAAAGGTTGAGATCCACTGATATATATGCTTTATTTTATTCCCATTCTTATACTATAACTATAGTTTTATCTATCTATACAAGGGGCATGTCAGTTACATACACATTTCCAGGGGTTACGTGAAGCATAAATGGATCAGAACCACTGACTCAGATTAATTTCTAATACATTTCTTATTTGGTCACAAAAAAAGCTCACCGTTAATGTAGACGTTTGCTATTGAAATTCGAGACGAAATTTGGAAGTTGTCGCTGTCAATTCGAAACAGGCTTAATTTTATTAAGATATTGCATTACAATGGCAGGAATATAATTTTAGAGAAAGAACAAATATAACTTGTTACAGATGATTTATTGAGACTTGGGGTTGTTATATGGGTGAGGATTTATATATAATAAATCAACAATATCTACCAAGGTAATCAATACAAATTGGGCTAAGTGGTTAAGTCGGAATCCACACAACCACAATATCTCGAATATATCCATAAGACATCTGAGATAACAAATGGATATCCACTGATTATCTTATAGATATATTCTTAATTAATCGAGATATTGTGGTTGTGTGAGAACTCTCTATTTTTCATTAAAATTGAATTACAAATTTTTAAATTTATAATGTGTGATATAACGTATATTGTCGTCAATAGTGCAAATTAATTTTATTTTGCAATCATTTATTTGTACTAGGTGTGTTATCACGGATTCCAGTTCGGTATGTTTTAACTGTGGCTTTTCTCAGTATGTCAGCTCAACGCCGCAATATTGGTATAGCTGTGGTTGCCATGGTGAAAGCAAGAAACTGAAGCACCAATGCTTCAACGAAAGTTGTGTGTCCTTCATGTGACTCTTTGACTGTTGTGAGTAAGAAATGTAGATAACAGTTGATCTTTTTGAAAGTAGATGGCAGCACTGTAAAATCCTCTAAGTTAATACATAAAGTGAGAGGAAGTATTTGTATGGAAAATGACAGTTTTTATAGTCCATTTATTAACATATCTGGAGGAGAGCTATAAGTGTTATATATCTACTTTTTTAGGACTTTAAAGACATATCATTTTAAGGCAGTCTCATAAACTCAAGGCAGACACGCTTGATCTTTGAGAAATCTTTCTAATATTTGACCATCGTTTGGTATTTAAAGGTTGAAACAAAGCAAAAGGAACATCGTTGTCAGCATTCGATTCTTTTGTGAGACACGGTAAAGAGCGGTTGTTCTGCGGTTTGCTCCGTTTTTTGTGATAGAGTGAGATTTTTATAACAGTCTTTACGATACTACACTTCAGTCTTCTTCTCAATAATGTTCGAGCTCAACGATTCTCGCCTCAGCTTCATTCAGTTTCTTCCATCAAGGTCTGGACATCAGACAAATTCTTGATGCCCTTCAATCGTTACTCCAATCCGAAAATTTAATTGAGTTTGCTCAAGAAATCAACAGATCAGTACCTATTATTACGCTGTCAACAGTTAACCTGACTGCAGATAAATCTCTTTTGGTTAATGACCTGGAAACCCCTTTCTACTTTCGTCGCTGCTCCATTAAGAAGGTCATAATTTCTAAACTTCCAATTTTTATCACGAATGATAAAATCTCATCCGAACTGTCCAAATATGGCGAAGTTATAAACATAATAGATGAATACTTCAAAGAGGAAAAATACTGCATAATCAAAACTGGAACCAGAATTATGAAAATTGCCCTCAAAAAAAATATCCCGAATTTTACTTCCATTGTCGGTTTCACAGCTACGATCTTTTATCCAGGAATAACCAAACTATGTAGAAAGTGCAAAATGCCAGGACATTATGTTGAGTCATGTACCACATTCGTTTTGCCCAAAAAACCATTTGCGGAAATAATACCCAAATCAACTGATGATGTCAACAACACTACTTTGTTCAATACTGGGATTGAAAAAACATCCGAAAATGATCCATCAATGCCGATTGAAAAAGGAAAATTTCTGGACTCTACCAACAAAACAAAACTGCCCAATGTGTCTGAAATTAGGTGTCCATTATTGAAATCCACAATTGACCTTATCGGATATACTCCATAATCTACCAATGAAGTTGAAAAATCATCTAAAGATCAGGTAATTATTAAAACACCGGCCCTAAAGAGGCAAAAAGGGAAAAGGAAAGTGCCATTTCCGTTGACCATACCCTAACAGTTGAAAAAGTACCAGTCACGGATGTGCATATGGAGAGCACTTTTTAGCTTTATTTTCTAAATATGAAATAAACTGCAGAGTAGATGTCCCACGTGAAATACTGATTCTCAAGAAAATTCTGAATCCCAAGAACAAAATCATAGCAGAGTATCAAGTATTTTATGAAACGATAATTGACTTTTTCGCCACCCATCAGCCAAATTTTATCTTGGAGCAATGTGCTGCTTCTTAGCCGATTTTGATGAAGGAGGTCTTTCCAATCTTAAAAGAGTTCTTGACCTAAATTTCGAAGACGACGATTAGTTATTTTCTTGCTCTTTCCTGTTGGTTTGGAGGTATTTTGTTCAACCTTTATTGTGCTTTCATTTTTTCTTCATTTTCTACTTTCTCCTGTCTCTCTTCCCATTTCCCACTACCCTCACTTCACTTTCTTTCCTTCTCACCGCTCATTGAGACGTCCGATGTCCCAGATAGCTCACTGAGACGTCCGAAGCCTCGGAAACTTGCATGGGCGTCTGATGTGGTTGTGAGCGAACTTTTCGCCAATCTTACGATTCTCCTGCTTTCAGAGAAGCATTCAAAATTCAGTTAAATTTTTATTTTACCACTCTTAGACCGTTTAACTTGCGAAACGTCTTTAGCATCACTCTAAATTTGCAAATTTTTGCCGTTGAATTGATCCACTTAAGTTTTAATTTTTTCATGTTTTTTAATTCCGATTGAAGGAGGTATGGGCGGAGTCCCGGTACTCCAAACTTGCCATTAATGATCATTGATCTTTAAAAAGGAACATCCTAATCAACTTAGTAGAGATTTACTTAATTATGATGTCTCCCCTCCCATAAATTCAAACGACCAAAATCTCTCCTTGTTAATCAGGATTAAGCAAGGGATCGAAGCCAGATGGCGCCACTTGTACTGGCCCATCTGGAGCCGAACCTTAACTTATTCCTTACCTTTCTCTTACTTCTCCCCTTCCCACTCCCCCCCCACTCTTTTCAACTCATATTACGGTTATACCGTCATTTATTCACACATTTCAATCATTTGGCTACTGGCGTTAGCTAAGATTAAGCAGGTATAGTCCCCAGGCCTGGGACTACTACTGTCACTGTATGATCTTTGAACTTGCATTATAACATGTTTTATATAAATATATTCTATACATTTGCTGATATTTTCAATAAATATCATATCGAGTTTTTTATTTGTATAAACGTTCAACAGATGGCAGCAGGAACTTCCAGTATCAACCAAAATAAATTACACTATTTAGAGCAAAGTGCAGAAACCTATATACATCGATATGTTCCAGGGAGCACAAACCAGCAATATACATTGACTTATATATTCGTAAGATGATTAAATGTATTAATTTACATATTATTTAAAAAAACCTGCAAAATTGCTCAAAATAAACATAAAACTGCTTTTCCAACTATCGAAAATTTCACTTCTGAAGGTGATAAAATACTCATTGAAAACTTTAGGGTCAGCTATCACTGTGAGCAAAGAGCCAAGCAGGATAAAACACTAATTGAAACACATTAAATATATGAAGAGTAAGCGAAATATAGCAGCAACGAGCTAAAACGAATGCACTGTGCATGCGCAGATCGCCCCTTAGGGTTGTTTCCGTGCGTGTACACCAATTTGCCACGTTCAGCTTCGGCAGTATTCCGCAGAGCTTCTCACTTACGCTTGTGTAACGTTTGCCTTCTTTGGACGAACTTTCCAAGTCCATATCTGCCTCACTGAGGGCAGGGTGGGGGTTTAAATGAGATAAAATTCAACGTTGTCCATCTGGGGTTCGAACCTGTGAGATGCAGATTACGAGCCACCCATGCAATAGTAAGAGAATTGTTTTATTTGAATTTGAACTTTTTAATTTACTACCACTCTTTTATTAAAATAACTACCTATTTGGAAAAAAAAAAAAAAAAAGATGGTTTACAAGCGCACACTTGTTGAAACGAATTAAATCATCTAGTTAACTGCTGTGTAGCAGTTCAAAATTAAATTAATATAAATAAAATGTAATATATTTATATATTATATTCCCATTGTTATACTATAACTAGAGTTTTATCTATCTCTACAAGGGGTACGCCAGTTACATACACATTTCCAGGGTGTACGTGAAACAAAGAAGGTTGAGAACCACTGATATATATGTTTTTATTTTATTCCCATTATTATACTACAACTAGAGATTTATCTATCTATACACGGGGTACGCCAGTTACGTACACGTTTCCAGGGGGTACGTGAAGCATAAAAGGTTGAGGACAACTGATATACATGTTTTATTTTATTCCCATTGTTATACTATAACTAGAGATTTATCTATCTATACAAGGGGTACGCCAGTTACATACAAATTTCCAGGGGGTACGTGAAGCATAAAAGGTTGAGAACCACTTATATACAAGTTTTGTTTTATTCCCATTGTTATATTTTAACTATAGATTTATATATATATACAAGGGGTACGCCAGTTACATACACATTTCCAGGGGGTACGTGAAACATAAAAGGTTGAGAACCACTGAAATATATGTTTTATTTTATTCCCATTGTTATACTATAACTATAGTTTTATCTATCTATACAAGGGGTACGCCAGTTACGTACACGTTTCCAGGCGGTACGTGAAGCATAAAAGGTTGAGAACCACTGATACATATGTTTTATTTTTTTCCCATTGTTATACTATAACTATAGTTTTATCTATCTATTCAAGGGATACGCCAGTTACATCCACATTTCCATGGGTTACGTGTAGCATAAAAGGTTGAGAACCAGTGACTCATATTAATTTCTCATACATTTCTTTTTTGGTCACAAAAATTACTCAAATTAATGTAGACGTATGTTACTGAAATTCGGGACGAAATTTGGAAGTTATCGCTGCCGATTCGAAACAGGCTTCATTTTACTAAGATATTGCATTACAATGGCAAGAATATAATTTTAGAGAAAGAACATAAATATAACTTGTTACAGATGATTTATTGAGACTTGGGCTTTTTATATGGGTGAGGATTTATGTATAACAAATCAACAATATCTGCCAAGGTAATTAAACCAAAAAACTTGTCGAAGAATGGTACAAATTGGGCTAAGTGGTCAGGTCGGAATCCACACACCCACAATATCTCGAATATATCCATACGTTATCTAAGATAACAAATGGATATCCACTGATTATCTTATGGATATATTCTAGATATTGTGGTTGTGTGATAAATCTCTATTTTTCATTAAAATTGAATTGCAAATTTTTAAATTTATAATGCGTGATATAACGTACATTGTCGTCAATAGTGAGAATTAATTTTATTTTGGAATCATTTTTCTGCTGAGGTCCTGCCATCCTCTCAGATCTTCTACTATAGCATATAAACTGACAGGCTCCTGTCAGACCTCTGTGGCAAGCAGCTGCTTGAGGGGGTATTTATTTTTATTATTTGTACTAGGTGTGTTATCACGGATTCCAGCTCGGTATGTTTTAACTGTGACTTTTCTCAGAATGTCAGCTCAACGCCTCAACATTGGTATAGCTGTGTTTGCCATGGTGAAAGCAAGAAACTCAAGCGCCAATGCTTCAACGACAGATGTGTGTCCTTCATATGACTCTTTGACCTTTGAGAGTAAGTAATATAGATAATAGTTGATTTTTCTGAAAATAGATGGCAGCACTCTAAAACCCTTTAAGTTATTCCATAAAGTGAGAGGAAGTATTTGTATGGAAAATGATAGTTAATATAGTCCATTTAGTGACATATCTGGAGGAGAGCTATAAGTGTTATACTCTACTTTTTTTAGGACTTTAAAGACATATAATTTTAAGGCAGTCTCATAAACTCAAGGTAGACACGCGTGATCTTTGCGAAGCCTTTCTAATATTTGACACTCGTTTGGTATTTAAAGGTTGAAACAAAACAAAATGAACATCGTGGTGAGCATTCGATTATTTTGTGAGATACTGTAATGAGCGGTTGTTCTGCGGTTTGCTCCGATATTTGTGATAGAGTGAGATTTTTAAAACTGTCTTTACGAGACTACACTTCAGTCTTCTTCTCAATAATGTTCGAGCTCAACGATTCTCGCCTCAGCAGATCATTCCTTTTCTTCCTTCAAGGTCTGGACATCAGAGAAATTCTTGATGCCCTTCAATCGTTACTCCAATCCGAAGATTTAATTGAGGTTGCTCAAGAAATCAACAAATCAGTAGCTATTATTACGCTGTCAACAGCTAACCTGATTGCAGATAAATCTCTTTTGGTTCAGGACCTGGAAACCTTTTTCTACTTTCTTGGCTGCTCCATTAAGAAGGTCATTATTTCTAAACTTCCGTTTTTTTTATCACGAATGATGAAATCTCATCCGAACTGTCCAAATATGGCGAAGATATAAATGTAATAGATGAATACTTCAAGGAGGAAAAATACTGCATAATCAAAACTGGAACCAGAATTATGAAAACTGACCTCAAAGAAAATATCCCGAAATTTACTTCCATTGCCGGTTTCACAGCTACGATCTTTTATCCAGGAATAACTAAACTATGTAGAAAGTGCAAAATGCCAGGACATTATGTTGAGTCATGTACCACATTCGTTTTGCCCAAAAAAACATTTGCGGAAATAATACCCAAATCAACTGATGATGTCAACAACACTACTTTGTTCAATACTGGGATTGAAAAAAAATATCCGAAAATGATCCATCAATGCCGATTGAAAAAGGAAAAGTTCTGGACTCTACCAACAAAACAAAACTGCCCAATGTGTCTGAAATTACGATTCCATTATTGAAACCCACAATTGACCTTATCGAATATACTCCAGAATCAACCAATGAATTTGAAAAATCATCTAAAGATCAGGATATTATTAAAACATCGGCCCTAAAGAAACAAAAAGGAAAAAGGAAAATGCCATCTCCTGTGGACTTTACTCCGCAGAGAAAAATAGTACCAGTCACGGACATGCATATGGAAGTCAAGCACTTCTTAGATTTCCTTCCTAATAACGAAATAAACGACATAGTAGATGTCCCACGTGAAGTACTGATTCTCAGGAAAACTCTGAATCCCAAGAACAAAATCATAGCAAAGTATCAAGTATTTTATGAAACGATAATTGACATTTTCGCCACCCATCAGCCAAATTTTATCTTGAGCAATGTCCTCGCTTCTTAGCCGATTTTGATGAAGGAGGTCTTTCCAATCTTAAAAGAGTTCTTGACCTAAATTTCGAAGACGATAATTAGTTATTTTCTTGCTCTTTCCTGTTGGTTTGGAGGAATTTTGTTCAACTTTTGCTCTGCTTTCTTTTTTCTTTCTTTTCTACTTTCTCCTGCCTCTCTTCCCATTTCCCACCACCCTCACTTCACTTTCTTTCCTTCTCACCGCTCATTGAGACGTCCGATGTCCCAGGAAGTTCACTGAGACGTCCGAGTTCTCGGAAGCTTCTGCGGCGTCTGATATGTTTGTGAGCAAACATTTCGCCTATCTTACGATCCTCCTGCTTTTAGTGAAGCTTTCAAAATTCAGTTAAAATTTTATTTTACCACTCTTAGAACTTTTAACCTGCCAAACGTCTTTAGCATCACTTATTTTTATTTTTTCATGTTTTTTAATTCCGATGAAGGAGGTATGTGCCCAGTCCCGGTACTCCAAACTTGCCATTAATGATCTTTGAAAAGGAACATCCTAATCAACTTATTAGAGATTTACTTAATTATGATGTGTACCCTCCCATAAATTCAAACGACCAAAAACTCTACTTGTTAATCAGGATTAAGCATGGGATCGAAGCCAGATGGCGCCACTTGTACTGGCCCATGTGGAGCCGAACCTTAACTTATTCCTTACCTTTCTCTTACTTCTCCCCTTCCCACTCTCCCCCCCAACTGTTTTCAACTCATATTACGGTTATACCGTCATTTATTCACACATTTCAATCATTTGGCTACTGGCGTTAGCTGAGATTAAGCAGGTATAGGCCCCTGGCCTGGGACTGCTGCTGTCACTGTATGATCTTTGAACTTTGAGCACTAACCTGAATTGTTTTAAAGGGACAGGTGTCAGAAAACATAACGTTTTGATGAGGCTGTATCGCTGAACAAAACAAATTACCTTAACCTTATTCCCGACAGCTGAGTGTCTGAATCTTAGTTCAACGGCACAAGGGATTAAGAAAAACTCAAGTGAACTGATTCTAGATATAATTTGCTCTCGAGAGTTTTTCCTAATTACAAAGGATGAGTTTGTAAGTCCTGCCATCTACTGACGACTTTTGTAACTAAAAGATATAAGTTAAAACAAAAAGCGTTCAGTAATACATTATCACAGGAAAATGTTTCAATTTCGTAGAAGCAGTTTTCCCGATTCTAGCGTGTTTGGCTACTGATCAAAGGGACCTGGCTTGCATGTTTACTTTCTTGTGTTGTCTCTCACTGAGGTTTCATTTTCTTCACAGATCTTCTCTATGTCCGAAAAAACTTTCAGTTTCTCTTAAACCTCTATGGTAATTACATAGCACTTTAAGCTTATAGACTGATAAAATGAAGTTGAGTAGGATCAAGGGTAGTAAAAAAATACACATATATTTTGTAATGAAATGCAAATCTTTTTTTTAACATTTCTTCCGTTGTCAAAAGTATTTCATTTGTTTTTATTTATTATTAGGAAAACACATTTTTACGTGTATTTTCGATGATAAGTTTCTTGTTTTTTCCCCTATTCCTGACCTTGGATATGCTGGCCACACCGAGCAGCCAACTAATTCAAAAGTTTTTTGGACTCCACAAAGTGATGCAAATTTTTTTGAGAAACTAAATGCTGGAAGTCCGTGGTAGAAGTAGTACAGTCGCTCAAAAAACTATCCGAACACTATGGTTGATTACAGAATTCAGAAAAAATATTTGGCAGCGTTTTTTTTAGATATTAGTGATCTGGCAACCTTCGTGTACAGTCACTCGAAAAAATATCCGAACACTATGGTTGATTACAGATTTCAGGAAAAATATCTGGCAGCGATTTTTTTTTAGAAATTAGTGATCTGGCAACCTTCGTGTACAGTCAGTCGAAAAAGTACCCGAACATTATGGTTGATTACAGAATATAGAAAAAATATCTGGCAGCGATTTTTTTTTAAATTAGTGATCTCTCAACCTTCGTGTACTGTCGGTCAAAAAATATCCGAACCCTATGGTTGATTACAGAAATCAGAAAAAAAATCTGGCAAAAATTTTTTTTTAGAAATTAGTGATCTCGCAACCTTCGTGTACAGTCGGTGAAAAAAAATGCCCGAAGACTATGGTTCATTGCAGAATTCGGAAAAAATATTTGGCATTGATTCTTTTAGAAATTAGTAATCTCTCAACCTTCGTGTACGTACATAAAGTTTGCGAGATCACTAATTTCAAAAAAAAAACGCTGCAAAATATTTTTTATGAATTCTGCAATCAACCATAGTGTTTGGATATTTTTTGAGAGACTGTATATATTTATTTCGGGAATTTTACTAGGTTATGATGGTGGGCATGATTGTATATTTGCAACTACAGTAATTAATGTACTATACCCCCTCAAGCAGCTGCTTGCCACAGAAGTCTGACAGGTGCCTGTCAGTTTATATGCCATAGTAGAAGGTCTGTGAGGACGGCAGGACCTCAGCAGAAAAAGAACACATATAATATATAAGAATATATAATAAGAAATATAAGAACACATATAACACATAAAATATCCATGCCTTATCCGGGGCTCGAACCCAGGTCCCCTAGGTCGTAGCCAAGCGTGCTAACCACTCGGCCATGGGACGGCTAAATGAACTATTCGAGATAAATATTTCTTTGCAGAATTTGTTTCTTTGCTTCCCCTTGGAAATATTTTTCCCTTCCTGTAAACAAATTGCACCTCCTTTCTCTTCCCCCTGAGGTTAAGCTAGGACTATCAAGAATTACTTTTAATTAATGTAACCGTATAGCTCTCGAACTCTTAGGGACCTGGATAGGAATCCCGAATTTTTTCTTGTGTTTTCTTTCATCTGATGTCTTTCCTACCTCTCCGATTTTCTCTATGTTCCTCTGTAATTACTGTCGCCATAGGTCGGAACAGAGTAAAGACTGTAGCTATATTATATCGACTTCATCATTTGCTTAACCAATGATTTCTTTAATGTCAATCTGTTGCTGCCATCTAGTGGTAAAGAAGCACACTAATTGAAAATATATTAATTCTTATATTAATAAAACTCCACTTTAGTCGAAGCAAGGAGTGTCTCGAATAAATGTTGTGGGGGTCAGAAATTATGCTCTCGAGTAAATGTTGGTTGCCAAGAAACTAAAGATCTTGAGTAAATGTTGTTGGCCAAAACACAAAATTCTCGAGCAAATGTTGGTAGACAAAAAATAACACTTCGAGCAAATGACGTTAGCCCCTAATAACTTCTGTCGTAAATGTTGGTAGCCCCAAGAAGCAGTAACTTCTGACGGAAATATTGGTGACTAGAAGAAAAGCCTGAAAAAAATGTTGATGATTCAAAGAAAGGCTGGGTTGTTTCACCTTAGAACTGTTTTTGTAAACAGCAGATAAATGGCCAGGTCACAAGGATACCAAAAGCTCGGAGAAAGTTGGAGAAGCACTGGACAGTTTTTAAGAGTCACAAGGAAACCTCTCGTGATGGCATCTAGAGTATTCTATAACTTGCAGAATGACCCTTATGACACTGGGTCACGGTTTAACGTCCCATCCGATGGAAGGGAGCTTTCCAAGCCCATCAGTGTCCCCTTCCTCGCCGGAAGTGGGGCGACAGTTAGCGGAGATTCATTTTTCAACTTGAACCCTGAAACTGCATATTACGAGTGTTACGTTTTAATTACGGAGCCCGTAATCTGTAGATGACAAACTCGAGTTCCATGGCTCCGTGTGCAGGAGAGCCATACCCTGTGTACATTAAAGAACACACTGAATGACCTTGACAGGAGGTTATTATCTATCTTGGAAAGACCGCCGTCCGTCTGATGTGCGGGAGAGCGATAACCTGTGCACTTTTAAGAACACGCTGGATTTCCTTGACGAGAAGCTACCATCTGTATCCCAACAGCTGTTACAATGGGTCCCCTCCCCCAACCATCTCTGAGCCTTCGGGGTCCATGTGACCTGGCCATTTAGCCCATGGTGTGCAAAAAATTGCCTCTCAGAAGTAAAACAACCCAACCCCAATCTCTACAAAATAAAATCCTACGATCTGCTGTAGCAGCTCCGTGTTTTGTCAGGAACACTATCATTCATCGAGATCTAAATTCTGAAACAATTCTCAAATCCATCAAGTAAAATGGCGAAGAACTATTTTGCAATTATCGCAGAACATCCTAATCAACTCATTATAAAGATTTACTTAATTATGATGTGTACCCCTCACAAAAATTCAAACAACCAAGATCACTACTTGATAATTAGGATTAAGAAAGAGATGGAAGCCAGTTGGCGCCACTTGTACTGGCCCCAACTGGAGCCGAACCTTATCTTATACCTTACCTTTCTCTTACTTCTCCCCTTCCCACTCTTTCAACTCATATAACGGTTATACCGTCATTGATTCACACATTTCAATCATTTGGCTATTGGCGTTAGCTAAGATTAAGCAGGTATAGGCCCCAGGCCTGGGACTGTGTCACTGTATGATCACTGCTGTTGTCACTGTATAATCTTTGAACTTGCATTATAACATGTTTTATATAAATATATTTTATACAATTGCTGATATTTTCAATAAATATCATATCGAGTTTTTTACTTGTATTAACGTTCAACAGATGGCAGCAGGCACTTCCAGTATCAACCAAAAAAAATTACACTATTTAGAGCAAAGTGCTGAAACCTATATACATCGATATGTTTCAGGTAGCACAAATCTGCAATATACACTGATTTATAGATTCGTAAGATGATTAAATGTATTAATTTACATAATAAATTTAAAAATCCTGCAGAATTGCTCAAAATCAACATACAACGGCTTTTCTAACTATTGTAAAATGCACTTCTGAAGGCGATAAAATACTCATTGAATAACTTTAGGGTCATCTATCACTGTATGCAAATAGCCAAGCAGGTTGAAACAATAATTAATCACATTAAATATATCAAGAGTAAGACAAACCATAGCTGCAGTGGGCTAAGATGATTGCACTGCGCATGCGCAGATCGCCTACTCGGATTATTTTCGTGCCTACAGACCAATTTCCCACGCTCAGCTTCGGCAATATTACGCAGAGCGGCGCCACTTACGTTTGTGTAAGGTTTGTCTTCTTCTCCTTAGACCTTATTTGGACGAAGTTTCCAAGTCCATATCTGTCTCACTGAGGGCAGGGTGGGGGTTTAAATGAGATAAAACTCAACGTTGTCCTCCTGCGGTTCGAACACGTGAGATGCAGATTACGAACCACCCATGCCATAATAAGAGAAATGTTACATATGATTTTGAACTTTTTAATTTGCTACTACTCTTTTATTAAAAGAACTAGCTATTTGAAGAAAGATGTTTTTTTCCTTTTGAGAACTATTTCTGATATAAGTGTCCTTTTTTTCCAAGCGATGTCATCAAACTCTCTGTTTGTGAATCCTTAGTGTGTTTTTCGGATTTTATTTTCCAAACATTTTCTTATTGTTATACTATAACAATCTATACAAGGGGT
Organism: Ryuthela nishihirai; assembly: GCA_038380435.1. Taxonomy (NCBI): domain Eukaryota; kingdom Metazoa; phylum Arthropoda; class Arachnida; order Araneae; family Heptathelidae; genus Ryuthela; species Ryuthela nishihirai. The sequence continues at coordinate 5,487,787 of JAWZYU010000008.1, forward strand.
ACGGCAGTTACATTCTCATTTCCATGGGGTACGTGAAGCATAAAAGGTTGAGAAACACTGATATATATGTTTTATTTTATTCCCCTTGTTATACTATAACTATAGTTTTATCTATCTATACAAGGGGTAGGCCAGTTACATGCACATTTCCAGGGGGTACGTGAAGCATAAAAGTTTGTGAACCACTGATATATATGTTTTATTTTATTCCCATTGTTACACTATAACTATAGTTTTATCTATCTATACAAGGGGTACGCAAGTTATATGCACATTTCCAGGGGGTACGTGAAGCATAAAAGGTTGAGATCCACTGATATATATGCTTTATTTTATTCCCATTCTTATACTATAACTATAGTTTTATCTATCTATACAAGGGGCATGTCAGTTACATACACATTTCCAGGGGTTACGTGAAGCATAAATGGATCAGAACCACTGACTCAGATTAATTTCTAATACATTTCTTATTTGGTCACAAAAAAAGCTCACCGTTAATGTAGACGTTTGCTATTGAAATTCGAGACGAAATTTGGAAGTTGTCGCTGTCAATTCGAAACAGGCTTAATTTTATTAAGATATTGCATTACAATGGCAGGAATATAATTTTAGAGAAAGAACAAATATAACTTGTTACAGATGATTTATTGAGACTTGGGGTTGTTATATGGGTGAGGATTTATATATAATAAATCAACAATATCTACCAAGGTAATCAATACAAATTGGGCTAAGTGGTTAAGTCGGAATCCACACAACCACAATATCTCGAATATATCCATAAGACATCTGAGATAACAAATGGATATCCACTGATTATCTTATAGATATATTCTTAATTAATCGAGATATTGTGGTTGTGTGAGAACTCTCTATTTTTCATTAAAATTGAATTACAAATTTTTAAATTTATAATGTGTGATATAACGTATATTGTCGTCAATAGTGCAAATTAATTTTATTTTGCAATCATTTATTTGTACTAGGTGTGTTATCACGGATTCCAGTTCGGTATGTTTTAACTGTGGCTTTTCTCAGTATGTCAGCTCAACGCCGCAATATTGGTATAGCTGTGGTTGCCATGGTGAAAGCAAGAAACTGAAGCACCAATGCTTCAACGAAAGTTGTGTGTCCTTCATGTGACTCTTTGACTGTTGTGAGTAAGAAATGTAGATAACAGTTGATCTTTTTGAAAGTAGATGGCAGCACTGTAAAATCCTCTAAGTTAATACATAAAGTGAGAGGAAGTATTTGTATGGAAAATGACAGTTTTTATAGTCCATTTATTAACATATCTGGAGGAGAGCTATAAGTGTTATATATCTACTTTTTTAGGACTTTAAAGACATATCATTTTAAGGCAGTCTCATAAACTCAAGGCAGACACGCTTGATCTTTGAGAAATCTTTCTAATATTTGACCATCGTTTGGTATTTAAAGGTTGAAACAAAGCAAAAGGAACATCGTTGTCAGCATTCGATTCTTTTGTGAGACACGGTAAAGAGCGGTTGTTCTGCGGTTTGCTCCGTTTTTTGTGATAGAGTGAGATTTTTATAACAGTCTTTACGATACTACACTTCAGTCTTCTTCTCAATAATGTTCGAGCTCAACGATTCTCGCCTCAGCTTCATTCAGTTTCTTCCATCAAGGTCTGGACATCAGACAAATTCTTGATGCCCTTCAATCGTTACTCCAATCCGAAAATTTAATTGAGTTTGCTCAAGAAATCAACAGATCAGTACCTATTATTACGCTGTCAACAGTTAACCTGACTGCAGATAAATCTCTTTTGGTTAATGACCTGGAAACCCCTTTCTACTTTCGTCGCTGCTCCATTAAGAAGGTCATAATTTCTAAACTTCCAATTTTTATCACGAATGATAAAATCTCATCCGAACTGTCCAAATATGGCGAAGTTATAAACATAATAGATGAATACTTCAAAGAGGAAAAATACTGCATAATCAAAACTGGAACCAGAATTATGAAAATTGCCCTCAAAAAAAATATCCCGAATTTTACTTCCATTGTCGGTTTCACAGCTACGATCTTTTATCCAGGAATAACCAAACTATGTAGAAAGTGCAAAATGCCAGGACATTATGTTGAGTCATGTACCACATTCGTTTTGCCCAAAAAACCATTTGCGGAAATAATACCCAAATCAACTGATGATGTCAACAACACTACTTTGTTCAATACTGGGATTGAAAAAACATCCGAAAATGATCCATCAATGCCGATTGAAAAAGGAAAATTTCTGGACTCTACCAACAAAACAAAACTGCCCAATGTGTCTGAAATTAGGTGTCCATTATTGAAATCCACAATTGACCTTATCGGATATACTCCATAATCTACCAATGAAGTTGAAAAATCATCTAAAGATCAGGTAATTATTAAAACACCGGCCCTAAAGAGGCAAAAAGGGAAAAGGAAAGTGCCATTTCCGTTGACCATACCCTAACAGTTGAAAAAGTACCAGTCACGGATGTGCATATGGAGAGCACTTTTTAGCTTTATTTTCTAAATATGAAATAAACTGCAGAGTAGATGTCCCACGTGAAATACTGATTCTCAAGAAAATTCTGAATCCCAAGAACAAAATCATAGCAGAGTATCAAGTATTTTATGAAACGATAATTGACTTTTTCGCCACCCATCAGCCAAATTTTATCTTGGAGCAATGTGCTGCTTCTTAGCCGATTTTGATGAAGGAGGTCTTTCCAATCTTAAAAGAGTTCTTGACCTAAATTTCGAAGACGACGATTAGTTATTTTCTTGCTCTTTCCTGTTGGTTTGGAGGTATTTTGTTCAACCTTTATTGTGCTTTCATTTTTTCTTCATTTTCTACTTTCTCCTGTCTCTCTTCCCATTTCCCACTACCCTCACTTCACTTTCTTTCCTTCTCACCGCTCATTGAGACGTCCGATGTCCCAGATAGCTCACTGAGACGTCCGAAGCCTCGGAAACTTGCATGGGCGTCTGATGTGGTTGTGAGCGAACTTTTCGCCAATCTTACGATTCTCCTGCTTTCAGAGAAGCATTCAAAATTCAGTTAAATTTTTATTTTACCACTCTTAGACCGTTTAACTTGCGAAACGTCTTTAGCATCACTCTAAATTTGCAAATTTTTGCCGTTGAATTGATCCACTTAAGTTTTAATTTTTTCATGTTTTTTAATTCCGATTGAAGGAGGTATGGGCGGAGTCCCGGTACTCCAAACTTGCCATTAATGATCATTGATCTTTAAAAAGGAACATCCTAATCAACTTAGTAGAGATTTACTTAATTATGATGTCTCCCCTCCCATAAATTCAAACGACCAAAATCTCTCCTTGTTAATCAGGATTAAGCAAGGGATCGAAGCCAGATGGCGCCACTTGTACTGGCCCATCTGGAGCCGAACCTTAACTTATTCCTTACCTTTCTCTTACTTCTCCCCTTCCCACTCCCCCCCCACTCTTTTCAACTCATATTACGGTTATACCGTCATTTATTCACACATTTCAATCATTTGGCTACTGGCGTTAGCTAAGATTAAGCAGGTATAGTCCCCAGGCCTGGGACTACTACTGTCACTGTATGATCTTTGAACTTGCATTATAACATGTTTTATATAAATATATTCTATACATTTGCTGATATTTTCAATAAATATCATATCGAGTTTTTTATTTGTATAAACGTTCAACAGATGGCAGCAGGAACTTCCAGTATCAACCAAAATAAATTACACTATTTAGAGCAAAGTGCAGAAACCTATATACATCGATATGTTCCAGGGAGCACAAACCAGCAATATACATTGACTTATATATTCGTAAGATGATTAAATGTATTAATTTACATATTATTTAAAAAAACCTGCAAAATTGCTCAAAATAAACATAAAACTGCTTTTCCAACTATCGAAAATTTCACTTCTGAAGGTGATAAAATACTCATTGAAAACTTTAGGGTCAGCTATCACTGTGAGCAAAGAGCCAAGCAGGATAAAACACTAATTGAAACACATTAAATATATGAAGAGTAAGCGAAATATAGCAGCAACGAGCTAAAACGAATGCACTGTGCATGCGCAGATCGCCCCTTAGGGTTGTTTCCGTGCGTGTACACCAATTTGCCACGTTCAGCTTCGGCAGTATTCCGCAGAGCTTCTCACTTACGCTTGTGTAACGTTTGCCTTCTTTGGACGAACTTTCCAAGTCCATATCTGCCTCACTGAGGGCAGGGTGGGGGTTTAAATGAGATAAAATTCAACGTTGTCCATCTGGGGTTCGAACCTGTGAGATGCAGATTACGAGCCACCCATGCAATAGTAAGAGAATTGTTTTATTTGAATTTGAACTTTTTAATTTACTACCACTCTTTTATTAAAATAACTACCTATTTGGAAAAAAAAAAAAAAAAAGATGGTTTACAAGCGCACACTTGTTGAAACGAATTAAATCATCTAGTTAACTGCTGTGTAGCAGTTCAAAATTAAATTAATATAAATAAAATGTAATATATTTATATATTATATTCCCATTGTTATACTATAACTAGAGTTTTATCTATCTCTACAAGGGGTACGCCAGTTACATACACATTTCCAGGGTGTACGTGAAACAAAGAAGGTTGAGAACCACTGATATATATGTTTTTATTTTATTCCCATTATTATACTACAACTAGAGATTTATCTATCTATACACGGGGTACGCCAGTTACGTACACGTTTCCAGGGGGTACGTGAAGCATAAAAGGTTGAGGACAACTGATATACATGTTTTATTTTATTCCCATTGTTATACTATAACTAGAGATTTATCTATCTATACAAGGGGTACGCCAGTTACATACAAATTTCCAGGGGGTACGTGAAGCATAAAAGGTTGAGAACCACTTATATACAAGTTTTGTTTTATTCCCATTGTTATATTTTAACTATAGATTTATATATATATACAAGGGGTACGCCAGTTACATACACATTTCCAGGGGGTACGTGAAACATAAAAGGTTGAGAACCACTGAAATATATGTTTTATTTTATTCCCATTGTTATACTATAACTATAGTTTTATCTATCTATACAAGGGGTACGCCAGTTACGTACACGTTTCCAGGCGGTACGTGAAGCATAAAAGGTTGAGAACCACTGATACATATGTTTTATTTTTTTCCCATTGTTATACTATAACTATAGTTTTATCTATCTATTCAAGGGATACGCCAGTTACATCCACATTTCCATGGGTTACGTGTAGCATAAAAGGTTGAGAACCAGTGACTCATATTAATTTCTCATACATTTCTTTTTTGGTCACAAAAATTACTCAAATTAATGTAGACGTATGTTACTGAAATTCGGGACGAAATTTGGAAGTTATCGCTGCCGATTCGAAACAGGCTTCATTTTACTAAGATATTGCATTACAATGGCAAGAATATAATTTTAGAGAAAGAACATAAATATAACTTGTTACAGATGATTTATTGAGACTTGGGCTTTTTATATGGGTGAGGATTTATGTATAACAAATCAACAATATCTGCCAAGGTAATTAAACCAAAAAACTTGTCGAAGAATGGTACAAATTGGGCTAAGTGGTCAGGTCGGAATCCACACACCCACAATATCTCGAATATATCCATACGTTATCTAAGATAACAAATGGATATCCACTGATTATCTTATGGATATATTCTAGATATTGTGGTTGTGTGATAAATCTCTATTTTTCATTAAAATTGAATTGCAAATTTTTAAATTTATAATGCGTGATATAACGTACATTGTCGTCAATAGTGAGAATTAATTTTATTTTGGAATCATTTTTCTGCTGAGGTCCTGCCATCCTCTCAGATCTTCTACTATAGCATATAAACTGACAGGCTCCTGTCAGACCTCTGTGGCAAGCAGCTGCTTGAGGGGGTATTTATTTTTATTATTTGTACTAGGTGTGTTATCACGGATTCCAGCTCGGTATGTTTTAACTGTGACTTTTCTCAGAATGTCAGCTCAACGCCTCAACATTGGTATAGCTGTGTTTGCCATGGTGAAAGCAAGAAACTCAAGCGCCAATGCTTCAACGACAGATGTGTGTCCTTCATATGACTCTTTGACCTTTGAGAGTAAGTAATATAGATAATAGTTGATTTTTCTGAAAATAGATGGCAGCACTCTAAAACCCTTTAAGTTATTCCATAAAGTGAGAGGAAGTATTTGTATGGAAAATGATAGTTAATATAGTCCATTTAGTGACATATCTGGAGGAGAGCTATAAGTGTTATACTCTACTTTTTTTAGGACTTTAAAGACATATAATTTTAAGGCAGTCTCATAAACTCAAGGTAGACACGCGTGATCTTTGCGAAGCCTTTCTAATATTTGACACTCGTTTGGTATTTAAAGGTTGAAACAAAACAAAATGAACATCGTGGTGAGCATTCGATTATTTTGTGAGATACTGTAATGAGCGGTTGTTCTGCGGTTTGCTCCGATATTTGTGATAGAGTGAGATTTTTAAAACTGTCTTTACGAGACTACACTTCAGTCTTCTTCTCAATAATGTTCGAGCTCAACGATTCTCGCCTCAGCAGATCATTCCTTTTCTTCCTTCAAGGTCTGGACATCAGAGAAATTCTTGATGCCCTTCAATCGTTACTCCAATCCGAAGATTTAATTGAGGTTGCTCAAGAAATCAACAAATCAGTAGCTATTATTACGCTGTCAACAGCTAACCTGATTGCAGATAAATCTCTTTTGGTTCAGGACCTGGAAACCTTTTTCTACTTTCTTGGCTGCTCCATTAAGAAGGTCATTATTTCTAAACTTCCGTTTTTTTTATCACGAATGATGAAATCTCATCCGAACTGTCCAAATATGGTGAAGTTATAAACATAATAGATGAATACTTCAAGGAGGAAAAATACTGCATAATCAAAACTGGAACCAGAATTATGAAAACTGACCTCAAAGAAAATATCCCGAAATTTACTTCCATTGCCGGTTTCACAGCTACGATCTTTTATCCAGGAATAACTAAACTATGTAGAAAGTGCAAAATGCCAGGACATTATGTTGAGTCATGTACCACATTCGTTTTGCCCAAAAAAACATTTGCGGAAATAATACCCAAATCAACTGATGATGTCAACAACACTACTTTGTTCAATACTGGGATTGAAAAAAAATATCCGAAAATGATCCATCAATGCCGATTGAAAAAGGAAAAGTTCTGGACTCTACCAACAAAACAAAACTGCCCAATGTGTCTGAAATTACGATTCCATTATTGAAACCCACAATTGACCTTATCGAATATACTCCAGAATCAACCAATGAATTTGAAAAATCATCTAAAGATCAGGATATTATTAAAACATCGGCCCTAAAGAAACAAAAAGGGAAAAAGGAAAATGCCATCTCCTGTGGACTTTACTCCGCAGAGAAAAATAGTACCAGTCACGGACATGCATATGGAAGTCAAGCACTTCTTAGATTTCCTTCCTAATAACGAAATAAACGACATAGTAGATGTCCCACGTGAAGTACTGATTCTCAGGAAAACTCTGAATCCCAAGAACAAAATCGTAGCAAAGTATCAAGTATTTTATGAAACGATAATTGACATTTTCGCCACCCATCAGCCAAATTTTATCTTGAGCAATGTCCTCGCTTCTTAGCCGATTTTGATGAAGGAGGTCTTTCCAATCTTAAAAGAGTTCTTGACCTAAATTTCGAAGACGATGATTAGTTATTTTCTTGCTCTTTCCTGTTGGTTTGGAGGAATTTTGTTCAACTTTTGCTCTGCTTTCTTTTTTCTTTCTTTTCTACTTTCTCCTGCCTCTCTTCCCATTTCCCACCACCCTCACTTCACTTTCTTTCCTTCTCACCGCTCATTGAGACGTCCGATGTCCCAGGAAGTTCACTGAGACGTCCGAGTTCTCGGAAGCTTCTGCGGCGTCTGATATGTTTGTGAGCGAAATTTTCGCCTATCTTACGATCCTCCTGCTTTTAGTGAAGCTTTCAAAATTCAGTTAAAATTTTATTTTACCACTCTTAGAACTTTTAACCTGCCAAACGTCTTTAGCATCACTTATTTTTATTTTTTCATGTTTTTTAATTCCGATGAAGGAGGTATGTGCCCAGTCCCGGTACTCCAAACTTGCCATTAATGATCTTTGAAAAGGAACATCCTAATCAACTTATTAGAGATTTACTTAATTATGATGTGTACCCTCCCATAAATTCAAACGACCAAAAACTCTACTTGTTAATCAGGATTAAGCATGGGATCGAAGCCAGATGGCGCCACTTGTACTGGCCCATGTGGAGCCGAACCTTAACTTATTCCTTACCTATCTCTTACTTCTCCCCTTCCCACTCTCCCCCCCCAACTGTTTTCAACTCATATTACGGTTATACCGTCATTTATTCACACATTTCAATCATTTGGCTACTGGCGTTAGCTGAGATTAAGCAGGTATAGGCCCCTGGCCTGGGACTGCTGCTGTCACTGTATGATCTTTGAACTTTGAGCACTAACCTGAATTGTTTTAGAGAGACAGCTGTCAGAAAACATTACGTTTTGATGAGGCTGTATCGCTGAACAAAACAAATTAGCTTAACCTTATGCTCTACAGCTGAATGTCTGAATCTTAGTTCAACGGCACAAGGGATTAAGAAAAACTCAAGTGAACTGATTCTAGATATAATTTGCTTTCGAGAGTGTTTCCTAATTACAAAGGATGAGTTTGTAAGTCCTCCCATCTACTGACGACTTTTGTAACTAAAAGATATAAGTTTAAAACAAAAAGCGTTCAGTAATACATTATGAGAGAAAAATGTTTCAATTTCGTAGAAGCAGTTTTCCCGATTCTAGCGTGTTTGGCTACTGATCAAAGGGACCTGGCTTGCATGTTTATTTTCTTGTGTTGTCTCTCTACTGCGGTTTCTTCTTCTTCACAGAACTTCTCTATGGCCCAAAGGATAAAAGTAGAAAATTGACGGTAGCAGTACCAGACATTAGTATATACCTGCATAAACTGAGTTATTCCTTAAATGCTATTGACTGTATTTAAAATAATAAGATGGCGAGGCCGTGGCAGAGACTGCCAATGTTGAGTTACATTGAGGGGGGGGGGGGGGAAGGTGGGATATATATCATAAAAATGGGTTGGGGCTATCAGAAAAGATGTAGAATGTATTAAAGAAAATTGTATCTGAGAATTTAAATTAATTAGTAAGAGATAGGAGGATTATCAGTGAGATATGAGATTGGGTAATGTGAGGGTTGGGTTGGGTTGTTTTACCTCTGAGCGGCATTTTTTTGCACACCATGGGCTAAATGGCCAGGTCACAAGGACCCCGAAGGCTCAGAGAAGGTCGGGGGAGGGGACCCTCTGGAACAGCTGTTGGGAGACAGATGGTAGCCTCCCGTCAAGGCCATCCAGCGTGTTCTTTAACGTGCACAGTGTATGGCTCTCTCCCGCACACGGGGCCACGGCTAAACGTCCCATCCGACGGACGGCGGTCTTTACAAGTCCATCGGTGTCCCCTACTGACCGCGGGCAGGGCGGGGAATTTTGCGGAGATAAATCTCAACGCTGACCCAGCTGGGACTCGAACCTGGAAACTGCAGATTACGAGCCTGGCGCGCCACCGAATGAGCCACCCCCGCCCCCTTGTAATGTGAGGGTGGGTGGGATATGGGGGAAGTGTAGTGAGGGAGGGAAGGGGAGAAGGGCCAAATGGAGAGTGAGTACAAAGGCAAAAGTAGTACAGAGAGTGAGCAACTAGAGGCAAAAGTTAGACAATAGCTGTCATCACTCTTCATCAGGAGCCTTAGGGAAGAGGATGCTCCTAGGGCGTTTAAATTTATCGGATGGCACAAACTGATAGTTGTTGGCATTCCGGATGAGAGCATTGGGATGAGTATCTGCAGAGTCAAAGTAGTTCTTGACAAGTTTCTTTATACTTTCTAAGATAGAGTCGTAATTCAGATCTCTGTGAATAACGGAATTCTTGACGAACCACGGTGCTGCTATAGCTGATCGCAATATCTTGTTTTGAGTCGATTGAAGTTTGGCAAGATTAGAGATGGATGTTGCGCCCCAGATGGGTGCAGCATATAGTAGTATAGGTTTAATCACTTGCGTGTAAATAAGGATTTTGTTTTGAATGCTTGTAGAAGCTCTATTGCCGATGATAGGGAATAATTTGCAGTGAAGTGCTCTTGCTTTGTTGATGACGTTGGTAACGTGTGCATTCCAGCTGAGTTTATGGTGAAATCGTGACTCCAAGATATTTAGCATGGTCGCTCCACGCTATCCGTTTGTCGAACAGGTAGAGATTATCATGATGGGGATTTCTCTTATGTGACGTAAGGACTGCAATACTTTTAGAAGGGTTAACCTGCACCCTCCAGTCCGTGCACCAGGATTCAAAGGAATTAAGCATTGCCTGCATTCTTTTGCAGGCAAAGGATGCATAGAGGGAGGGAGCAAGAAATGCCGTTTCGTCAGCGTACATGGCATTAATAATTCGTTTCTGTTTTGGAACAGCTGAGGTATAGATGTTAAACAATGTCGGAGCCAGAATGGATCCCTGAGGAACTCCTGCATTGATGGGTTTTGTTTCAGAAATGCAGTTTGCAACTTTGACTTGGAATGTGCGCTGAGAGAGGTAGTTGTGAATAATGGTGATCAAGGCATGAGGAAAGTTAAATTTGATGAGTTTAAAAATGAGTCCCTCAGTCCAGACTCTGTCGAACGCCTTTGCAACATCGATGTATACAGCCACTATTGATTCTTTTTTATTGCAGGCCTCTGCAATAGTTTCTACCACCTTTGAATTTGGTGCACTGTGGAAACCAAATTGTTCAGGGGAGGACATTGAGAGACAGCAATGAGAATTCAAGGCGCCTGAGAATGGATTTCTCCAAAAGTTTTCCCAGGCAGGGAAGTAAGCTAATTGGGCGGTGGTTGTCGGGATTTGGGTTGGGTTGTTTTACCTCTGAGCGGCACTTTTTTGCACACCATGGGCTAAATGGCCAGGTCACATGGACCCCGAAGGCTCAGAGAAGGGTTGTCGGGAAAGAGTGGGTTTTTTCCTTGTTTTGGCAACATGGTGATGATGGCATTTTTCCATGCTTGAGGAAAGTAACGAAAGTGAAGGCATTTGTTAAATATTTTAAGAAGTAGTAATACTGCTTTCCTGGGAAGGTTTTCGATGATTGAATTGTTGATGGCATCATCTCCGGCGGCTTTTTTTAAGTTTTAGCTTTTGATGTTCTCCTTGATTTCTTCAAATATGATAAATTGCTTTTTGTCTTCACACGGTGATTTTCTGAATCTTCTGAGAATACCTTCCACCTCATCGACCATATCGTCATTGACATACACTTCATTCGGCCGAAATTGCAATTCAAGTGAATTAGCAAACGTTTCGGCCTTATCCGAATTAAAATATGCCCTGCCGTCCGATCCATGAAGTGGACCAGCATGTTGGCTGTCTCCTTTTAATGATCTAACCATTTTCCAAACTGAGCCATCACGTGGGTTAAGTGAGGTAAGTTTATTTATCCAGTTGTTATTTCTAAATTCTTGTAAATTGTTTCGAAGTTTGATTTTGAGTTGATTATAGACTTTTTTGTCTTGCGGTAATCTTGAAGATTGCCATGTTCTTCTTGCTCTATTTTTGTCTTGTACATCTTTTTTTTAGTTCTGGTGATAGTTTATTATAGTGTGGTTTTATTTCTCTAGCAGTGGAAGAGTCTTGAAGGGCTTGATGAATATGAATGGTGAAATTTCGAATAGTCAAATCAATATCTTTACTGTTGAGTAGAGTTGGGTTGCAATCAATGGCAAGGGAAAGTTGACGTTGGAATTTTGGCCAATTTATGAATAAATTATTATTGGAGTCAGAAGATGAGATTTCAAAATTTAATGACATTGGATTGGATTGTTTTACCTCTGACCGGCACTTTTTTGCGCACCATGGTCTAAATGGCCAGGCCACAAGGACCCCGAAGGCTCAGAGAAGGTTAGGGGAGGGGACCCACTGGAACAGCTGTTGGGAGACAGACGGTAGCCTCCCGTCAAGGCCATCCAGCTTGTTCTTTAACGTGCACAGGGTATGGCTCTTCCGCACACGGGGTCACGGCTTAACGTCCCATCCGACGGACGGCGGCTTTTTCAAGCCCATCGGTGTCCCCCTACTGACTGTGGGCAGTGCGGGGAATTTTGCGGAGATAAATCTCAACGCTGACCCAGCTGGAACTCGAACCTGTGAACTCAGATTATGAGCCTGGCGCGCTACCGACTGAGCCACCCCCGCCCCCATTGGTCAGTCAATCACTCACAATGTATATTAGATGTAATTGTGAGTAAGGCCATCCAGCGTGTTCTTTAACGTGCACAGGGTATGGCTCTTCCGCACACGGGGCCACGGCTTAACGTCCCATCCGACGGACGGCGGCTTTTTCAAGCCCATCGGTGTCCCCTACTGACTGTGGGCAGTGCGGGGAATTTTGCGGAGATAAATCTCAACGCTGACCCAGCTGGAACTCGAACCTGGGAACTCAGATTATGAGCCTGGCGCGCTACCGACTGAGCCACCCCCGCCCCCATTGGTCAGTCAATCACTCACAATGTATATTAGATGTAATTGTGAGTAAGGCCATCCAGCGTGTTCTTTAACGTGCACAGGGTATGGCTCTTCCGCACACGGGGCCACGGCTTAACGTCCCATCCGACGGACGGCGGCTTTTTCAAGCCCATCGGTGTCCCCTACTGACTGTGGGCAGTGCGGGGAATTTTGCGGAGATAAATCTCAACGCTGACCCAGCTGGAACTCGAACCTGGGAACTCAGATTATGAGCCTGGCGCGCTACCGACTGAGCCACCCCCGCCCCCATTGGTCAGTCAATCACTCACAATGTATATTAGATGTAATTGTGAGTAAGGCCATCCAGCGTGTTCTTTAACGTGCACAGGGTATGGCTCTTCCGCACACGGGACCACGGCTTAACGTCCCATCCGACGGACGGCGACCTTTCCAAGCCCATCGGTGTCCCCTACTGACCGTGGGCAGGGCAGGGAAATTTTGCGGAGATAAATCTCAACGCTGACCCAGCTGGGACTCGAACCTGGGAACTATAGATAAGAGCCTGGCGCGCTACCGACTGAGCCACCCCCGCCCCATTTGATGACATAATGACAGGACAATGGTCTGAATTTAGGACATTTGCAACATGAAGATGGTGAGTTGCATAAAAGTTTTTTAGAAGGAAAATATCCAGCACATCAGGTTTGTGATTGGAGTTGTGGGAGTAGAAAGTTGGTTCAGTAGTTGAGTCAATGATAATTCCTTTGGATTCGGTGAAATCTAATAGTTTTTTGCCATTTGGGGTGGTGTGTGAAGAGCCCCATTGTCTATGTTTACAGTTGAAATCTCCCGCAACAATGCAGGGTATGCTGGGATGAAATAATTTGGAAAGTTCAGAAGGAAGATGTTTAGCATTGGGTTGCTTGTAGACGCTGGTGATATGCATGTTGCCAAAAGGGGTGTTTGTGAGCTGTATCATGGTAGCTTTAATTTCGTTAAGACCATTAATGGGTAGAGAGGCGTGCGGAAACGAATTTTTAACCAGTATTGCAGTCCCCCCACCTTTGTTGTGGAGGCGATCAGTTCTATAGCATAGTTTTCTATGCCTTTCAAAGAATAAGAAAGCTCTTAAAGTGCACTGCAATTGTCGAGGTGAGTATCGTAAGGTCCTCGCCTTCTGTAAAGCCGACTAAAAGACATTGTTTTTTTCAAGAAAACTTTAAAAACCGTTAACAGAAAAAAAGGAATCCGACATCCACGTGCTTCAATTGATGCATCTAGAGGATCGTGTTGGGATTTTAAAAACAGTACCTGGTGTAAGATGAGTTTCTTGGATAAGAGCAACATCTATAGAATTTTCAGTGAGGAAGTCATTGAATTCCATGAGGTCTGTTTTAATTCCATTAGCATTCCAGGAGGCTATCGTGAATTCAGGGTTTAGTGAATTACTCGCCATCGCAGAAAAGACCACTGAATTTTTCAATTGCTTCAAACATGAGGTCACATTTTGCAGATGTGGATTGTGCGGTTTTAAATTTTTCGAAGAAGGTTGTTGCCAGACTTAAAATTTCCTTTATCTTGAAATTCTTAAAAGCATTGATGAAGTTTTGGAGTGTCGGTGATGGATTCCAAAATAGAGCCAGTGTCATTATCCATTTGAGAAGATTGTTGTGTTTTGGGTTGAGCATGGGATGCAGCCTGAGCATATGTCATGGAAGTGGGTCGCGTCCCATGTGCAGCAGAAGGTATTCGTGTTGCAAAATTCCTCTGGGGGGGGGGAATTCCAGTAGCATTTACAGTTGGAGAGTTTTTTGGGAAGTTGGGACATCCTCTGTAGTTGGCGGTGTGGGGTCCAGAGCAGTTTGCACATCTTAAAGGTTCTTCCCGTGATCTGCGTGGACTGTCAATGGTGAGGTGAAGGCCGGCACATTTTACACATCTGGCTTCATGATGACAATGGCTTTGTGCATGTCTTACAGTTCTGAATATTCCCTTGAAATTATGAACCGATTGGAATATCAGTTCGCAATATTTGAAACATATCTAATCTTCCATTAATTTAAATTTTTACCGCCAGATGGCGCTGGGGTTGAAGAAAGAGTTGGGTTGGGTTGTTTTACCTCTGAGCGGCACTTTTTTGCACACCAAGGGCTAAATGGCCAGGTCACATTAACCCCGAAGGCTCAGAGAAGGTTGGGGGAGAGGGCCCACTAGAACAGCTGTTGGGAGACAGATGGTAGCCTCCCGTCAAGGCATCCAGCGTGCTCTTTAACGTGCACAGGGTATTTCTCTCCCGCACATGGGGCCACGGCTTAACGTCCCATCCGATGGACAGCGGTCTTTCCAAGTCCATCGGTGTCCTCTACTGACCGTGGGCATGGCGGGGGATTTTGCGGAAATAGGAAGAAAGACAGCAATGTTTATTGAAAACTATATTTTAGAGTCTGTAATGAAACGAGTACACGTTAACTTAACTGGCCCTTAACATTTATAAAAAAAAAAAAATAAAAAACCAAAATGCAATAAACCGCGGGGCGGGGGTGGCTCAGTCGGTAGAGGGCCAGGCTCGTAATCTGTAGTTACCAGGTTCGAGTCCCAGCTCTGGGTCAGCGTTGAGATTTATCTCTGCAAAATTCCTCGCCCTGCCCACGGTCAGTAGGGGACACCGATGGGCTTGGAAAGGCCGCCGTCCGTCGGATGGGACGTTAAGCCGTGGCCCCGTGTATAGGAGAGCCATACCCTGTGCACGTTAAAGAACACGCTGGATGGCCTTGACGGGAGGCTACCATCTGTCTCTCAACAGCTGTTCCAGTGGGTCCCCTCCCCCAACCTTCTTTGAGCCTTCGGGGTCCATGTGACCTGGCCATTTAGCCCATGGTGTGCAAAAAAGTGCCGCTCAGAGGTAAAACAACCAAACATTAAAGAACACGCTGGATGGCCTTGACGGGAGGCTACCATCTGTCTCCCAACAGCTGTTCCAGTGGGTCCCCTCCCCCAACCTTCTTTGAGCCTTCGGGGTCCATGTGACCTGGCCATTTAGCCCATGGTGTGCAAAAAAGTGCCGCTCAGAGGTAAAACAACCCAACCCAACACAATAAACCGCAGTAATATGCTCATGGAATTGATCCGTCATGCCCGAAACATCGTTAGAGAAATAGTCTAGAGAAGATTCCTAAATATTCGGAGTCTTTTGCCCAACCTTATTGTTACTGGAAGTTCAACTGAAAAAATTGAAGCTGGCTCTCAGTTGTCAAGTTAAAGAGCAGGAAAAAAGAAATTGACTTTCTTAGACTCCGCAGAAATGCTTCTTGAACACGATCCTCTAGATACATCAATTGAAGCACGTGGATGTCGGATTCCTTTCTCTCTGTTAACGGTTTTTAAAGTTTTCTTGAAAAAAACAATGTCTTTTAGTCGGCTATACAGAAGGCGAGACCCTTACGATACTCACCTCGACAATTGCAGTGCACTGTAAGAGCTTTCTTATTCTTTAAAAGGCTTAGAAAACATTGTGCTTTTATTTTCCCAGGCGAGAATAAAAAGAATAACTGGAGGAGAGCGATATTGAAAACAAGAAATCGTTTTAAAATATTTAGGGTTAGAATACGTTTCAAGAATTCTTTTCCTATAGAAAGCGAGTTTCAAAACGCCATCTTTCTGTGTGTTTTCCTTTTCTGTCTCTCTATCTGTCTGCCTGCTTTTGTTTATCTGTCTGTCTGTGTCTGATTGCTTCTGTCTGTCCGTCCATCTATTTTTCTGTCTGTGTCTCTGCCGATCTGTCTGCCTCTTTCTGTTTATCCATTTGTTTGTTTGTCTGCTTGTCTGTCTGTCCGTTTGTTTTTCTGTCTGTGTCTCTGTCTGCCGATCTGTCTGCCTCTTTCTAAAGACAGAAATCTGATTATAATAAAGATCTGTTTATCCATTTGTTTGTCTGTCTGTCTGTCAGTCTGTCTTCCTGCTCTATCTATCCATGTTAATCTGTTTCTGTCTGTCTTTCCCTTCTTCTGTCTATTTACCCTTCTTCTGTCTCTCTGTCTCTGTGTCTGATAAAGATCTGTTTATCCATTTGTTTGTTTGTCTGTCTGTCAGTCTGTCTTCGTGCTCTATCTATCCATGTTAATCTGTTTCTGTCTGTCTTTCCCTTCTTCTGTCTATTTACCCTTCTTCTGTCTCTCTGTCTCTGTCTGCATGATTCTGACTATCTGTCTCTTTACCTATTTCTGTCTCTCCGTCTGTCTCTGCCTGTCTGCCTACCAGCATGTTTACTGTCTGTCTGTTTTATCTGTCTATCTGTTTGTTTACCTATATGATTGTTTCTGTCTACTTGCTTTTGTCTGTCAGTTTACCTGTTTCTGTCTATCTGTCTACCTGTTTCTGTCTATCTGTCTACCTGTTTCTGTCTATCTGTCTACCTGTTTCTGTCTATCTGTCTCTCTGTTTCTGTCTATCTCTATCTGCTTCCTTCTGCCTATTTCTCTCCCTCTAACTTCTTCCGTTTATCTATTTACCTTTTTCTGCCTACTTGCCTCTGTCCATCTGCCTATCTCTATCAGTCTGTTCCTGTCTATCTACCTTTTCTGTCTGTCGGTTGTATATGTATATCTATTTCTCTACCTGTTTGCTTTCTTGCCTATCTGTCAGTCAATCTATTCCATTTACAAGAATGGGAAGAAGTTGAGAAGGCCACCCCTTTACGTTGTCTTTAGTTAAGAGAAGAGAAAGTTTAAATATTCAAATTTGATATTCCAATATGATGCCGTTTAGGGGTAGTTCTCTATTTCATTTCTTGGAGAGTGGGTGGGGAGAAAAAAGACAATGGTGAACAAACCTTTTTGGCATCGGGCCGAATAGAAAAATGTTATGCTTCGCAGGCTTCCATAAAATAAGGGTTGGGTTGTTTTACCTCTGAGCGGCACGTTTTTGCACACCATGGGCTAAATAGCCAGATCACATGGACCCCGAAGGTTCAGAGAAGGTTGGGGGAGAGGACCCACTGGAACAGCTGTTTGGAGACAGATGGTAGCCTCCCGTCAAGGCCATCCAGCGTGTTCTTTAACGTTGGGTTTTACCTCTGAGCGGCACTTTTTTGCACACCATGGGCTAAATGGCCAGGTCACATGGACCCCGAAGGCTCAGAGAAGGTTGGGGGAGGGGACCCACTGGAACAGCTGTTTGGAGACAGATGGTAGCCTCCTGTCAAGGAAATCCAACGTGCTCTTCCGCACATGGTGCCACGGCTTAACGTCCCATCCGACGGACGACGGCCTTTCTAAGCCCACGATGTTTCCTACTGACCGTGGGCAGGGCGGGAAATTTTTCTGGAGATAAGTCTCAACGCTAACCCAGCTGGTACTCGAATCTGGGAACTGCAGATTACGAGCCTGGCGCGCTACCGACTGAGCCACCCCTGCCCGTCCATATAATAAGGAACAACCCTGTGTTATGTCAATGGGAAGTTAACTTCGACGCTCTATAACTTCAAAATATATTTTATTCTTTTGAAAAAAATTGATAGCAGATAAAGATATGTAATCGAGATAGAGATGTATCGATTTTCAAAAATATTGGTTCAGAATTTAATGAGTTATGGAAGTTTGAATATTTAATAACAGCAATGCCAGTCTTAAAAAACTTATGTAAAAATGAATAGTGAAATAATTCTTTACCCAAACTTTTAAAATACACAAATATTTTATTAAAAATTTTGATACAATATTTATTGCTAAGTTTTAATTGATTGCTGAAGTCAATCTTTGTGACTGGCATTGTTATTGTTAAATATCCAAACTTCCATAACTCATTAAATACTGAACGAATAGTGTTGAAAATCGAAATATTGATTTATTTCATTGAGATCTTTATCTGCAATATCATTTTTTGAAACAAAAAAAAATTCTTTTTAGAAGTTATAGAGCTTTGACGTTAATTTCCCATTGACTTAACATAGAGATTTTCCTTAATTTATGGGGGTTTTGATGGCTAGTAATCTGCAGTTCCTAGGTTCGAGTTCCAGCTGGGTCAGCGTTGAGATTTATCTCCTCAATAATTCCCCGCCCTGCCCACGGTCAGTAGGGGACACCAATGGTCTTGGAAAGACCGCCGTCCATTGGATGGGACGTTAAATCACCGTTCAGTGTGCGTGAGAGCCATACTCTGCGTAAGTTAAAGAACACACTGGATGGCCTTGACGAGAGGCTGTGATCTGTCTTCCAATAACTGTTCCAATGGGTTACCTTTCCTCAACCTTTCCTGAGATCTCGTGGTTCTTGTGACCTGGCCGTTTAGCCCATTGTGTGTAAGAAAGTGCCTCTCAGAGGTAAAACAACCCATCCCTAATTTTTGGAAACAAATGTAGTTGTGGGCCAATGGTTGGGAGGAGATTGCAATAAAAATATTAGCTTTGTTACATTTTACAATGCTTCTCCTATGTATAGATACGAATAATAAGAAAAAACATTCAATATAAATATAAAGTTTATTTTAATTTCGAAGTGGAAGTTGCTTTTCGAAACAATATTTGAAGGTTGGGACTGGATCCCAAAAATGAGCTCCTAAATATTCATCTTCTTTGACGTTGTGGATAGTTGCATGGCAGTTATTAAAAATTCCTTCTCTCTCGTGTATTAAAACGCCATTCACTTTAGTAGAGCGAAATTAAAAAGAATTTTCTTTTTTACATTTTCCAATTTCACGCCGGCAGGATAAAATTGCCAGAGTTTGGGCAAGTCGTCTTTAAGGAACAATGAGAGAGAGCTGTATACCGATTTGGGTTGTTTTACCTCTGAGCGGCACTTTTTTACACACCATGGGCTAAATGGCCAGGTCACATGGACCCCGAAGGCTCAGAGAAGGTTGGTGGAGGGGACCCACTGGAACAGCTGTTGGGAGACAGATGGTAATCTCCCATCAAGGCCATCCAGCGTGTTCTTTAACGTTGGGTTGTTTTACCTCTGAGCGGCCCTTTTTTGCACACCATGGGCTAAATGGCCAGGTCACATGGACCCCGAAGGCTCAGAGAAGGTTGGTGGAAGGGACCCACTGGAACAGCTGTTGGGAGACAGATGGTAGCCTCCCGTCAAGGCCATCCAGCGTGTTCTTTAACGTTGGGTTGTTTTACCTCTGAGCGGCCCTTTTTTGCACACCATGGGCTAAATGGCCAGGTCACATGGACCCCGAAGGCTCAGAGAAGGTTGGGGGAGGGGACCCACTGGAATAGCTGTTGGGAGACAGATGGAAGCCTCCCGTCAAGGCCATCCAGCGTGTTCTTTAACGTTGGGTTGTTTTACCTCTGAGCGGCACTTTTTTGCACACCATGGGCTAAATGGCCAGGTCACATGGACCCCGAAGGCTCAGAGAAGGTTGGGGGAGGGGACCCACTGGAATAGCTGTTGGGAGACAGATGGAAGCCTCCCGTCAAGGCCATCCAGCGTGTTCTTTAACGTTGGGTTGTTTTACCTCTGAGCGGCCCTTTTTTGCACACCATGGGCTAAATGGCCAGGTCACATGGACCCCGAAGGCTCAGAGAAGGTTGGGGGAGGGGACCCACTGGAATAGCTGTTGGGAGACAGATGGAAGCCTCTCGTCAAGGCCATCCAGCGTGTTCTTTAACGTGCACAGGGTATGGCTCTCCCGCACACGGGGCCACGGCTTAACGTCCCATCCGACGGACGGCGACATTTCCAAGCCCATCGGTGTCCCCTACTGACCGTGGGCAGGGCGGGGAATTTTACGGAGATAAATCTCAACGCTGACCCAGCTGGTACTCGAACCTGGGAACTACAGATTACGAGCCTGGCGCGCTACCGACTGAGCCACCCCCGCCCCTGCTGTATACCGAATTTGGACATCAAACCTCATACCGTTTACGAACTCTTGATCAAACAAACACTCTAAAATAAATAGTAGGTTAAATGAAAGCAATATCCAGACTTTTCTGTTGAACTGTCAAAGCTGAACGGCATCTTACTCGTAGTTTAAGGGGGGCGGGGGTGGCTCAGTCGGTAGCGCGCATCTGTAGTTCCCAGGTTCAGTCCCAGCTGGGTCAGCGTTGAGATTTATCTCTGCAAAATTCTCCGCCCTGCCCACGGTCAGTAGGGGACATCAATGGGCTTGGAAAGGCCGCCGTCCGTCGGATGGGACGTTAAGCCGTGGCCCCGTGTGCGGGAGAGCCATACCCTGTGCACGTTAAAGAACACCCTGGATCGCCTTGACGGGAGGCTACCATCTGTCTACCAACAGCTGTTCCAGTGGGTCCCCCTCCCCCAACCTTCTCTGAGCCTTTGGGTTCCATGTGACCTGGCCATTTAGCTCACGGTGTACAAAAAAGTGCCGCTCAGAGGTAAAACAACCCAACGTTAAAGAACACACTTGATGGACTTGACGGGAGGCTACCATCTGTCTCCCAACAGCTCTTTCATTGGGTCCCCTCCTCCAACCTTCTGTGAGCATTCGGGGTCCTTGTGACCTGCCATTTAGCCCATGGTGTGCAAAAAAGTGCCGCTCAGAGTTAAAACAACCCAACGTTAAAGAACACACTGGATGGCCTTGACGGGAGTCTACCATCTGTCTCCCAACAGCTGATTCATTGGGTCCCCTCCTCCAACCTTCTCTGAGCCTTCGGGGTCCTTGTGACCTGGCCATTTAGCCCATGGTGTGCAAAAAAGTGCCGCTCAGAGGTAAAATAACACAACCCAACCTGCAAACGGGGACACGGTTTAACATCCGATCCGATGGATGTAGTCTTTCTAATTCCACCGGCGTCCCCTCTCTGATCGCTCATCATCATCATCCTCAAGCAGCCGTGGGCTACGAGAAGGCGGGGTTGGACATTAGGTGCTAGGCCTTGCCGGTTCTATGCATCATCACAGGGGATTGGTGCATAGCTCTCCTTCCAGTGACTACCTAGCTACCATTTACAGACCCCCCCCCCCACACACACAGGTAGACACGGCTTAATATCCATCGATTGGACGGCGTGACATTCCTTTCTAAGCCCAATTTTGTCTCCTACTGACCGTGGGAAAGGTGAGGAGTGTTGCGGAGATTGGGACTCGAACCTGAGAACAGCAGATTACGAGCCTGGCGCGCTACCGATTGAGCCACCCCCACCCCCGCCCCTCTAAAATTTATATCGACGTTAGCTAAGAGTGATGCCTTCCTTGATGTAAAAGATCAATTGCACCAATGCATGATTACCTTATATTACTTACTAGAAATCAATCGGTGCCTTCGACATCTTGATTTCCAGTGAGAGCTCTCGGAAATAGTTGTCTAAGACGTTCTGAAATGGGTGTCGGAGTAAAGGCTGTAAATCAATCGGTGCCTTCGACGCCTTTTGATTTTTAGTGAGAGCTCTCGGAAATGGGTGTCTAAGAGGTTCTGAAATAGATGTCGGAGTGACGGGCTAGAAATCAATCGATGCCTTCGCCGCCTTTTGATTTCTAGTGATAGTTTTCGGAAATGGGTGTCTAAGAGGTTCTGAAATGGGTGTCGGAGTAACAGGCTGTAAATCAATCGGTGCCATCGCCGCCTTTTGATTTCTAGTCAGTTTTCGGAAATGGGTGTCTAAGAGGTTCTGAAATAGATGTCGGAGTGACGGGATAGAAATCAATTGATGCCTTCGCCGCCTTTTGATTTCTAGTGAGAGTTTTCGGAAATGGGTGTCTAAGAGGTTCAGAAATGGGTGTCGGAGTGACGGGCTAGAAATCAACTGGTCCTCTGGTCGT
The DNA here is from genome assembly GCA_038380435.1 of Ryuthela nishihirai. Taxonomy (NCBI): domain Eukaryota; kingdom Metazoa; phylum Arthropoda; class Arachnida; order Araneae; family Heptathelidae; genus Ryuthela; species Ryuthela nishihirai. Next base: position 5,510,116 of record JAWZYU010000008.1, read on the forward strand.
TCGTCGCATCTGATTTCTACTGAGAGCTGTCGGAAATAGGTGTCGGAGTAACAGGCTGTAAATCAATCGATGCCTTCGCCGCCTTTTGATTTCTAGTGAGAGTTTTCGGAAATGGGTGTCTAAGAGGTTCTGAAATGGGTGTTGGAGTGACTGGCTAGAAATCAACTGGTCGCTTCGGTGCTTTTGATTTCTAGTGAGAGCTCTCGGAAATGGGTGTCTAAGAGGTTCTGAAATAGGTGTTGGAGTGACTGGCTAGAAATCAACTGGTCGCTTCGGCGCTTTTGATTTCTAGTGAGAGCTCTCGGAAATGGGTGTCTAAGAGGTTCTGAAATAGGTGTTGGAGTGACTGGCTAGAAATCAACTGGTCGCTTCGGTGCTTTTGATTTCTAGTGAGAGCTCTCGGAAATGGGTGTCTAAGAGGTTCTGAAATAGGTGTTGGAGTGACTGGCTAGAAATCAACTGGTCGCTTCGGCGCTTTTGATTTCTAGTGAGAGCTCTCGGAAATGGGTGTCTAAGAGGTTCTGAAATAGGTGTTGGAGTGACTGGCTAGAAATCAACTGGTCGCTTCGGCGCTTTTGATTTCTAGTGAGAGCTCTCGGAAATGGGTGTCTAAGAGGTTCTGAAATAAGTGTCAGAGTGACGGGCTAGAAATCAATTGATCCCTTTGGCGACTTTTTATTTCTGGGTCAACGTTGAGATTTATCTCGCAAAATTATCCGCCCTATGCACAATCAGTAGGGGACACCAATGGGCTTGGAAATGCCGCCGTTCCTCGGATGGGACGTTAAGTCGTGGCCCCGTGTGTGGGAGAGTCATGCCCTGTGCACGTTAAAGAACACGCTGGATGGCCTTGACGGGAGGCTACCACCTGTCTCCCAACAGCTGTTCCAGTGGGTCCCCTCCCCCAACCTTCACTGAGACTTCGGGGTCCATGTGACCTGGCCATTTAGCCCATGGTGTGCAAAATCGTGTCGCTCAGAGGTAAAACAACCCAACCCTTTTGATTTGTAGTAAGAGCTGTCGGAAATGGGTGAGTAGGAGAATTTGATATAGGTGTCGGGTTGATGAGCTGGAAATCAAGAGCTGCCGAAGGACCGTTGATTTTTAGCATCACTCGACACCGATTTCACAAAATTTTAACTCTCAGCACTGGTATATTGGAATTTGACCTATGACCCCGAAGAACCCATCATATCCAAATTTTGACTATATTTCCTAGATCTACAACTGAAAATACTCTTTTTTTAACCCACACCAATTTTAGCTAACAGTGGTAGATGTATAATTCGCCTTTGCTTTCGAAGAACCTATAGCATCGAAAATTTCAAAATATTTTTGAAATTTACGACCTACAATACTCCAAGGAAATACCTAAGGAAATAATTTTAGCTGTCTAATACTGGTTGATCTAAATTTGACCTTTGACCACGAAGGACTCGTCAGATCCAAAATTTCGTAAAATTTTTGAGATCTGCAGCCCGAAATAATCCCATACACCAATTTTCACATTCCTAGCACATGTAGATCCAAGGGGTCCAGTGGGTCCCTTTCTCCCAAACTTCTCTGAGCCCTCGGAGTCCTTGTGACTTGGCTATTTAGCCCACTGTGTGTAAAAAGTGCTTCTCAGAGGTAAAACAACCCAAAATAAGAGCATGTTGGGTAGCCTTGACGGGAGGCCACCAACTGTCTCTCAACAACTATTCAGTGGATCCCCTCCCCAACCTTGCCTTTGGGGTTCTTGTGAAATGGCCATTTAGCCCACTGTGTGCAAAAGTTCCTCTCAGAGGTAAAACACCCATCCTCATTAATTATCTAATTCTGCATTGAAATACAACTACATTAATAATGAATTGTATATTTTTAAATTTTTTTTAATTTTCCTTATATTGCTATAGGTTGGGTTGGGTTCTTTTTCCTCTGAGCGGCACTTTTTTGCACACCATGCGCTAAATGTCCAGGTCACATGGACCCCGAAGGCTCAGAGAAGGTTGGGTGAGTGGACCCACTAGACAGCTGTTAGGAGACAGATGATAGCCTCCCGTCAAGGCCATCCAGCGTGTTCTTTAACGTTCACAGTGTTTGGCTCTCCCGCACACGGCGCCACGGCTTAACGTCCCATCCGACGGACGGAGGTCTTTCCAAGCCCATCAGTGTCCCCTACTGACCGTGGGCAGGGCGGGGAATTTTGCGGAGATAAATCTCAACGCTGACCCAGCTGGGACTCGAACCTGGGAACTAAAGATTACGAGCCTGGCGCGCTACCGACTGAGCCACCCCCGCCCGATATATTGTTATAGTTGTCAGAGAAGGAATAAGACTAAGAATTTCCTTCATTGTTTAAGAGAACTTTTAGTCATGTGATCGATCATAATACAGTTATGATCTTGCTTGTTGTGAGTCCAGCGACGAACGTTGGTGAACTCGATGACAGCGGAAGAGGAGGAGGGATTACAGATGGGGATTAGAGGAAGAAACTTCATTTTCAGGAAGGGGAACTGGAAAATTATACGAAGCAGCTAGAGGAACTGCGAATGGGAACATCAGAAGGAGAAACCCAGAGAAAACGATTCGCTGACGTCATAAAGATGAAAAAATTGGCAAAGAAAATAGGACATGTTCAGTGAAATAACAAAAAAAAAAGTTTTAGAAGAAAATGGATTTTTTTTTTTGCATAGAAAGTAATGATGTAAACAGGATGATTATCTGAAACCGGTTTTTAAAATTGCAGTTTTTGGCCGCTCAGATATCAGAGTTTTTAACGTGCTTGAGGTATGGTGCAAAAAGATCTCAGTTCGATTGCAGCTTGGATTTCACCCCCCCCCCCCCTTATTTATGTCTCCTCTCTTTTCCATTTCTTAAGTTTGGCTTTCACTTCTTTTTCACCTCTTTTGAACTTTATTTTTAATTTACATCTTTTGTTTTTAAATTTTCTACCTTTTTTGAACTTTATCTTTTTCACTTCTTTTGTATTTAAATTTCTGCCGTTTTTGGCCATTTAACTTTTTTAATTTTATTAATTTCTTTATCTTTTGTATTTCATTTTTCCTCTCCTTCTAGCCATTGCCATTTTTTTTACCTGTTTCATCCTTTACCTTTTCTTTTTACTTGGCATTTTGCCGTTTTTACATTTTTTTCCTTTTTATCTTTTGGCTTTTTATTTTAAAAACAATCCTTCTCTCTTTATTTTTTAATTTTTTTAGGTATCTTTCCTATTTTCACCTTGTATTTTTTAATCGCTTTTGGCCTTTAATTTTTAAAAAATCTCTTTGATCATTATCTTTTGCCTTTTATTTTTTATTTCTTTTAACTTTTATCTTTTGAGAATTTTTAAAACTCTTTTAGCCTTTATTTTTTGTCTTTAATTTTTTCCTACCCTTTTGTCCTTTACCTCTTTTCCCTTTACTTGTTTACCTCATTTGGCCCACAATTTATAAACCTCTTTTGGCTTTTAGTTTTTTTACCTCGCTTGGCCCATAATTTTTCTAAACCTCTTTTGTCCTTTACCTTTTTTTCATCTGGATGCAGATTGGATTGGGTTACCTCAGAGCGCACTTTTTTTTGCATACAATAGGCTGAATGGCCAGGACCCTGAAGGCTCAACGGATGTTGGGTAAGGGGACTCAATACAAAACTATTGAGTAGTCCTATCAGCTCCTATCAAGGCCATCTAGATATTCTTTAATGTGCACAGGGTATGGAGCTGGGGCGGGGGTGGCTCAGTCGGTAGCGCGCCAGGCTCGTAATCTGTAGTTCCCAGGTTCGAGTCCCAGCTGGGTCAGTGTTGAGATTCATCTCCGCAAAATTCCCCGTCCTGCCCACGGTCAGTAGGGGACACCGATGGACTTGGAAAGGCCGCCGTCCGTCGGATGGGACGTTAAGCCGTGGCTCCGTGTGCGGGAGAGCCATACCCTGTTCACGTTAAATAACACGCTGGATGGCCTTGACGGGAGGCCATATCTGTCTCCATCTGTCTCCCAACAGCTGTTCCACTGGGTCCCCTCCCCCAACCTTCTCTGAGCCTTCGGGGTCCATGTGACCTGGCCATTTAGCCCATGGTGTGCAAAAAAGTGCCTCTCAGAGGTAAAACAACCCAACCCAACAGGGTGTGGAGCTTCTGCACAGAAAGCCAAGGCTTTACCTCTCATTCGAATGACCCTTTCCAAATCCATTGGTGTCCCGTTTCCGACCGAGTGCAGGGTGGAGGCTTAGTGGAGATCTATTTCAACACTCTCACGTGTGGGATTTGAACCTGGGAACTACAGATTATGAGCCTGGAGCGCTACCGACTCAGTTTATCTCCTCTGCCTCTGAAGGAAAATTTTTGTTTTCACACAATGGATTGCGTTTTCGTTTTAGCTCTGAACTTCACTTTTGTGCTCGCTTAGCTATAAATGTCAGATCACAAAGACTCCAAGAGTTGAGAGAAAGGGATCCAGTGGGAAGATGTTCGGAGACAATTTTGTAATGGATACCTTTCTGTTGGGAGACAGTTGTCCAGTGGATATCTTTCTGTTGGAAAATAGTTGTCCAGTGATAACCTTTCTGTTGGGAGACAGTTGTTCAGTGGATACCTTTCTGTTGGGAGACAGTTGTTCAGTGGATAACTTTATGTTGGGAGACAGTTGTCTAGTGGATACCTTTCTGTTGGGAGACAGTTGTCCAGTGGATACCTTTCTGTTGAGAGACAGTTGTTCAGTGGATACCTTTCTGTTGGGAGACAGTTTTCCAATTGATACCTTTCTGTTGGGGGATAGTTGTCCAGTGGATACCTTTCTATTGGGAGACAGTTGTTCAGTGGATACCTTTCTGTTGGGAGACAGTTGTTCAGTGGATACCTTTATGTTGGGAGACAGTTGTCCAGTTCTGTTGGGAGACAGTTGTCTAGTGGATACCTTTCTGTTTTGAGACAGTTGTAGAGTGGATATCTTACTGTTGGGAGACAGTTGTTCAGTGGATATCTTACTGTTGGGTGACAGTTGTTCAGTGGATAGCTTACGTTTGGGAGACAGTTGTTCAGTGGATAGCTTACGTTTGGGAGACAGTTGTTCAGTGGATAGCTTACGTTTGGGAGACAGTTGTTCAGTGGATAGCTTTCTGTTGGCAGACAGTTGTTCACTGGATAGCTTTATTGGGGGAGACAGTTGTTCAGTGGATATCTTACTGTTGGAAGACAGTTGTTCAGTGGATAACTTTCTTGGGGAGACATTTGTCCAGTGGATAGCTTTCTGTTGGTAGACAGTTGTCCAGTGGATAGCTTTCTATTGGGAAACAGTTATCCAGTAGATAGCTTTCTGTTGTGAGACAGTTGTCCAGTGGATAGATTTCTGTTGGGAGACAGTTGTCCAGTGGATAGCTATCTATTGGGAGACAGTTGGTTAGCACGCTTGGCTACTGATCTAACGGACCTGGGTTCGAGCCCCGGATTAGGCATGGATGTGTGTGTCGTTTTTCTGCTGAGGTCCTGCCATCCTCTCAGATATTCTACTTTGGCATATAAACTGACAGGCTCCTGTCAGACCTCTGTGGCAAGCAGCTGCTTGAGGGGGTATTATATATTATCCAGTAGATAGCTTTCTGTTCGGAGACAGTTGTGAGTGGATAGCTTTCTGTTGGGAGACAGTTGTCCAGTGGATACCTTTCTGTTGGGAGACAGTTGTCTAGTGGATATCTTACTGTTGGGTGATAGTTGTTCAGTGGATAGCTTTATTGGGGAGACAGTTGTCTAGTGGATATCTTACTGTTGGAAGACAGTTGTTCAGTGGATAACTTTCTTGTGGAGACATTTGTCCAGTGGATAGCTTTCTGTTGGGAGACAGTTGTCCAGTGGATAGCTTTCTGTTGGGAGACAGTAGTTCCAGCGGATACTTTTCTCTTAGTAAACCTCTATAATTTTCACTATCAACTAAAAATTTACTACATATATCATATACAACCCAAAACCTACGATATCATCTCTGGCTAGGACAGTGCATTAGCAGAAGAATTTAAAAAAATGTCTAATCATCATTTTTTCCTCTGATTGTTTTTAGCCTCTGCTGCAGAACTAACAAACTTTAACAATATAATGGGAGTAATGGATTGGCTAAACTTTAACTTAATTAAATCTGCGTTTATTAGGGAAAGCTTAGCTCTATTAAACTCTCTATTTCCGGCAGATTTTAATTAGGTAAATACTTCAGTTGTAGAACAAACTGCTAGTATATAAGTTTTACGAATTATTTTGCTTCCTTCTTCCAGGCCGATAGCTGCCTCTCCTGGCTTGTATGTCTTAGGTAGTCCATGGGTGTGCACAGGGTATGGCTCTCTCGCATAGGGGGTCACAGGCTTAACGTCCCATCCGACGGACGGCGGTCTTTCCAAGCCCATCGGTGTCCCCTACTGACCGTGGGCAGGGCGGGGAGATTTGCGGAGATAAATCTCAACGCTGACCCAGCTGGGACTGGGGCCACGGCTTAACGTTCCATCCGACGGACGGCGGCCTTTCCAAGCCCATCGGTGTCCCCTACTGACCGTGGGCAGGGCGGGGAGTTTTGCGGAGATAAATCTCAACGCTGACCCAGCTGGGACTGGGGCCACGGCTTAACGTTCCATCCGACGGACGGCGGCCTTTCCAAGCCCATCGGTGTCCCCTACTGACCGTGGGCAGGGCGGGGAGTTTTGCGGAGATAGGCCTCAACGCTGACCCAGCTGGGACTGGGGCCACGGCTTAACGTCCCATCCGACGGACGGCGGCCTTTCCAAGCCCATTTGTTTCCCCTACTGACCGTGGGCAGGGCGGGGAGTTTTGCGGAGATAGGCCTCAACGCTGATCCAGCTGGGACTGGGGCCACAGCTTATAACGTCCCATCCGACGGACGGCGGCCTTTCCAAGCCCATCGGTGTCCCCTACTGACTGTGGGCAGGGCGGGGAGTTCTGCGGAGATTGGCCTCAACGCTGACCCAGCTGGGACCAGGTTATAAGGACCCGGAGAAGCTTGGGGGAGGGATTCCATTCGACAGCTGTTGGGAGTCAAATGACAGCCCCCCCACGTCAAGGCCATTCAGTGTGTTCTTTAACTTGCACCGGGTATATCCATCCGACGGACAGCAGACTTTCCAAGCCCAACGGTGTCCTCTACTGACTGATGGTCCAGATGGGACTCGCCAGGAGGGCAACGCTGGCCTAGATGGGACTCGAACCTGGGAACTGCAGATTACGAGCCTGATGCGCTACCGAATGAGCCACCCCCGCCCTTATAGAGGATCGAGCGTATTCAATAATGGTATATTTTTATTAACTATTATTAGTTTATAACTAACAATTTGCAAATTGTTAGTTATAAACTTTATACAAAATGGTTTTTCCTTCGTTTTCTTGATTGTTTCGATAATTTTCTAGAGAGTATTGAATTGCAATTTTTGTGTAATATGATAGAAATCCAAAAAGTTTTTTCAAAGAAAAATCTTCCTCATTTAAATCGGAACAGAAATGGAAAAAACAAATGTCTTCACAGTGTTTGAGAACTACCAGTAAATAAACATTAATATATTCTTCAAATTAAGTAACAAATATTTATGGAGACGCCTGGAGCTATGAATTGTAGCATTTGCTTTTAATTTCCAAACAAATTTTGAACAAAAAGATTAGAAATATGTATCAGTTTACTTGCGTTAGCTGTACCCAACACAGAGAAGTTATAACAGGGACACTGGGATGTATACTCGCAATGCGTTCATGTCAGACTCTCGAAATTCCCTATCTACAAATTACTACCCACTTTTTTTCTTCAGAAACGACTCCATTCCTTTTTATTAGATCTATTTTTCCGGATTCTACCATTCTGCTACTGCATAAAACTCTGTACCGAGATCGAATTCCAGCAACTTGTTAAAAATTCACGAAATCTCTTTGTGTTCACTGTAACATTCCAGCATTTTATGTATAAATAGTGTACAAGACAAAAATTTAAGGACTTTTGAAATAAAAAAATCCCTCTGTGACCATTATTTAACGACACTATCCGACCGAAATACTATGGGTTGGGTTGTTTTACCTCTGAGCGGCACTTTTTTGCACACCATGGGCTAAATGGCCAGATCACATGGACCCCGAAGGCTCAGAGAAGGTTGGGGGAGGGGACCCACTGGAACAGCTGTTGGAAGACAGATGGTAGTCTCCCGTCAAGGTCATCCAGCGTGTTCTTTAACGTGCACAGGGTATGGCTCTCCCGCACACGGGGCCACGGCTTAACGTCCCATCCGACGGACGGCGGCCTTTCCAAGCCCATCGTTGTCCCCTACTGACCGTGGGCAGGGCGGGGAATTTTGCGGAGACCGAAATACTATGAACCTAATGCTTCGTGACACATTTCTCAAATATTAAAGTTTGAATTCTCTGCGCATAGTTCTCTTTGAAATGGGTTTTGAAGTATGTCTATCTATCGACTCTCTCAGTTGATGAACTATAGAAACTCTGTTGTGCTGCCCATGCCCTGCCCATGGGCAGTTGGGGACACCGATGGGTTTGGAAAGGCCGCCGTCCATCGGATGGTACGTTAAGCCGTGTGCGGGAGAGCCATAACCTGTGCACGTTAAAGAACATGCTGGATGACTTTGACGGGATGCTACTATCTGTCTCCCAACAACTGTCCAATAGGTCGTCTCCCCTCAACCTTCTGTGAACCCGGGGTCCTTGTGACATGACCATTTAACCCATTGTGTGCAAAAAATAGTGCCGCTCAGAGGTAAAACAACCCAACCTTTCTTCTCATGTCGGACTTGACTTTCCACATTCTTTTCCGGATATTATAGGACTTCATAATGACGTAGAATACTGACGTCACTGTGAAATTTTCCATGCACTAATATGTCTCATGGTACTTCGGGAACGATAGTGTTCTTAATAATTTGCCCACATAGTGCATACTTCCGACAAGCAAACCCATAATTTAAACTAGAAGAACTCCATGCCCTGCCTACCTAGCAATGGTTGTCCATTGCTAACTCTTTCCAACGATAAGTTCATTCACATCTTTCGACCGTAACGTACTACTTCAGCCATAAATGTTTTCTCCACTTTTTTAGGGAAAGTCTGAAACTAAAGTTATAGTAGATGGCACTCAGCGTGATTTTGAATAACTGCCAATGTTAAGTCTATCAGAAGCATCGGTTTTTAACAGTTAATGTTTAGTCTATGGTAATTCGAAAATTTCAAACCCGCCCAACCCAATGTCAATTGACCCCAGCGGGTTTGCACATAGCCTTAATATTTCTATCCCCTGAGTGAAGAGAACTTTCTTGCAAAGTTTGATGTCCCTAACTGTTCTGGAGGCCGAGTGAATATACGTACAGACAAGCAAAGACATGTAAAATTCCATAACAACTTAGTAGTTTTTATTCTATTTTTGCCTATGAAAATTATACTGGTAGTTACTTATTTTAAAAAAAACCGTCCACTTCTGGTGTATCAAGGTACAGGAAGGGACGAACCTCGAAACTCCATATTACGAGCCTGGTGCTCTATCGACTAAGCCAGATACCACCGCGGGTTGTTGGGTTGTTTTACCTCTGAGCGGCACTTTTTGCACACCATGGACTAAACGGCCAGGTCACATGGACCCCGAAGGCTCAGAGAAGGTTGGGGGAGGGGACCCACTGGAACAGCTATTGGGAGACAGATGGTAGCCTCCCGTCAAGGCCATCCAGCATGTTCTTTAATGTGCACAGGGTATGACTCTCCCGCACACGGGGCCACGGCTTAACGTCCCATCCGACGGACGGCGGCCTTTCCAAGCCCATCGGTGTCCCCTACTGACCGTGGGCAGAGCGGGGAATTTTGCGGAGATAAATCTCAACGCTGACCCAGCTGGGAGTTGAACCTGGGAACTACAGATTACGAGCCTGGCGCGCTACCGACTGAGCCACCCCCGCCCCTCAGTCAGTAGGGGATACCGATGGTCGTTGAAAGGCCCAGACCGTTGGATGGAATTTAAGCAGTGATACCGTGTGCGGGAGAGACATACCTTGTGCTTGTTAAAAACACACTGGACGGCCTAAATGGGAGGCTGCCAACTGTCTCCCAACAGTTATCCAGTGAATCCCTTCTTCCGAACCGTCTCTGGGCCTTCGGGGTCGTTATGACCTGGCTGGCTCTTTAGTCCATTTGTGCAAAAACTGCCGTTTAGAGGTCAAATAGCTCAAACCTATCGCTCACACAGTGCACGGCTTAATGTCCCATTCAACAGACGGCGGCCTTTTCAAGCCCATCGTTGTCTCTTACTGACAGGGGTCAGGACGGGGAATTTAGGGATATAAATCTCAAACCTAGCCTATCTGGGACTCGAACCTGGAACCTGCAGATTACAATCTGGCGCGCTACAGACTGAGTCACACCGCCCCATTGGCCCAGGAATTACGACTCTTATACAAAATGATGATCAACTGAAATCCCACTGGATTCACCAGCAAAAGTTTCTCTCTTTATCTCATTTTAAGTCAAGCCGTTGGGTTGTTTTACCTCTGAGCGGCACTTTTTTTGCACACCATGGGCTAAATGGCCAGGTCACAAGGACCCCAAAGGCTCAGAGAAGGTTGGGGGAGGGAACCCACTAGAGCAGCTGTTGGGAGACATGGTAGCCTCCCATCAAGGCCATCCAGCGTGTTCTTTAACGTTGGGTTGTTTTACATCTGAGCGGCACTTTTTTGCACACCATGGGTTAAATGGCCAGGTCACAAGGACCCCAAAGACTCAGAGAAGGTTGGGGGAGGGAACCCACTAGAGCAGCTGTTGGGAGACATGGTAGCCTCCCGTCAAGGCCATCCAGGGTGTTCTTTAACGTTGGGTTGTTTTACCTCTGAGCGGCCCCCTTTTTTGCACACAGTGGGCTAAATCGCGAGGTCACAAAGACCCTTATGTCCCAGAGAAGGTTGGGGGAGGGGACCCACTGGAACAGCTATTGGGAGACAGATGGTAAACCATACAATAGTCAAGGCCATCCAGCGTGTTCTTTAATGTGTACAGGATATGACCCTCCCGCATACGGAGCCACGGCTTAATGTCCCATCCGACGGACGGTGGCCTTTCCAAGCCCATCAGTGTCCCCTACTGACCGTGGGCAGAGCGGGAAATTTTGCGGACATAAGTCTCAACGCTGACCCAGCTGGGACTCGAAACTGGGAACTGCAAATTACGAGCCTGGCGCGCTACCGACTGAGCCACCCCCGCCCAAAGGCAACCCGAGTTTCATAGAAACTTCCTACTCTGAGAAATCGTTCCTTTCCAACACTTGTGCGATTCGTTTACCAATTGCCAAAAGAGCAACAACACTTTGCAACAGATATTAGAGAGAAATTGCGTCGTCGTTGTCGTCACGTGAGTGTGCTGTGGCGCTGTTCCTTCTTCCCAGAATGCTCCTCTAGCAGTCCAGCTGATTGAAGATCCCTGAAACGCAGCATTAGCAGACAGTCACGAGGCAAAAGAGAAGCGGTATCTCGAGGATAACGTGCTCTCGCTCTTGGATACAGTGCAACAGCCAATGGGAATGCTTATATCTCCACTGTGTCGCCTTTTCTGGATACTGTGGCGAAGTTGAGAAGGTAAGAATGCTGTTTTTCGCGCTGATTTATTGTTCATGGGTTGGGTTGTTTTACCTCTGAGTGGCACTTTTTTGCACACCATGGGCTAAATGGCCAGGTCACATGGACCCCGAAGGCTCAGGGAAGGTTGGGGGAGGGACCCACTGGAACAGCTGTTGGGAGACAGATAGTAGCCTCCCGTCAAGGCAATCCAGCGTGTTCTTTAACGTTGGGTTGTTTTACCTCTGAGCGGCATTTTTTTGCACACCATGGGCTAAATCGCCAGGTCACAAGACCCCGAAGGCTCAGGGAAGGTTGAGGGAGGGACCCACTGGAAAAGCTGTTGGGAGACAGATGGTAGCCTCCCGTCAAGGCAATCCTGCGTGTTCTTTAATGTGCACAGGGTATGGCTCTCCCACACACGAGGCCACGGCTTAACGTTCCATCCGACGGACGGCGTCCTTTCCAAGCCCATCGGTGTCCCCTACTGGACGTGGGAAAGGCGGGAAGTTTTGCGGAGACAAGTCTGGGGGCTTACCCAGCTGGGACTCGAACCTGGGAACTGCAGATTACGAGCTTGGTGCGCTACCGACTGAGCCCCCCCCCCACTTAATAATCCAGAAGTGTGAAATTCAGAAAGGAAGCAACATTCAATATCTGTGTTACATATAAACATTCCGAGTAGTTTAATGGAAAAAAGTTTCTATATCATCCAGTTTCAAATGCAGTTCTTGAGAACTTTAGAAACAAATGATAATTAGTGATATTATTCATGCTGACTGGGAGAGAGGAAAGGAATTTCGGTGCTAAAATACAAATAATAGTGCCTAAAAATTTCCTTATGTAATGCAGGAATTTTATAATTTGTGTTTTTATCTCGTCGTAATTGGCAATTTTTCGTATCAGTTTTAATGCTATCATTTCTAAAGTAAAAGTATTTTATAATTTCGAAAAAATAATCGTAACGTAAAGGAGAAAATTCCTGCTTCTCGAAACAAAGGTAATGAAGGTTGCGTTTTTGGGCTTTTAGTTAATAAGCGAATAAATCTCTTTTGCAGCATTAAAAGTTGTTTAAAATTATTGAAATACATGTCCCCCCCCCCCCCTCAAGGTTTTATACCATATGTTAATTGAGAACGAATTAATGCATAATATAGTGTACACATAAATTTAAATGAAACTAAGTGTCTTACGAGATATAAGCGGGCCAGTTACAGATGACCTACCTTTTCACCTATGTTACATGCACGTTCCAAATTAAGCATGCATCAATCCAAATACCTAAATATTTCACTGACGGCACAAAAGAAATTTGAGGACAATTACAGCGACTATTCGGAGAATACATACTTTATGACATAGTAATTACAGATATTTAGAGTAATTTTTCTAAAACATCATTTTTTTTCCCAATTGGGTTGGGTTGTTTCACCTCTGAGCGGCACTTTTTTGCACACCATGGGCTAAATGACCAGGTCACATGGACCCCGAAGGCTCAGAGAAGGTTGGGGGAGGGGACCCACTGGAACAGCTGTTGGGAGACAGATGGTAGCCTTCCGTTAAGGCCATCCAGTGTGTTCTTTAACGTGCACAGGGTATGGCTATTCCGCACACGGGGCCACGGATTAACGTCCCATCCGACGGACGGCGGCCTTTCCAAGCCCATCGGTGTCCCCTACTGACCGTGGGCAGGGCGGGGAATTTTGCGGAGATAAATCTCAACGCTGACCCAGCTGGGACTCGAACCTGGGAACTACAGATTACGAGCCTGGCGCGCTACTGACTGAGCCACCCCCGCCCCTTTTTTTTCCCCAAGTAAAGGTGGTTCTAAAGCATGGGTGCACAAACTTCTCTGTCATTGGGCAAAATAGAAAAATGTTGTTTGCTGTAGGCAGGGCATGACTAGGAGAGGGGGGGGGGGACAAGGGGGACGTCTTCTTGCCTCCTCTCTTTTCAAAGGACCCTTTGAAAATTCTTTTCGGTTGGGTTATTTCTCCTCTGAACGACATTTTTCTGGGCACAATGGGCTAAATGGCCAGGTCACAAGGACCCCGAAGGTTCAGGGAAGATTGGGTTTTTTGCCTCTAAGCGGCATTTTTTTTTTTTTGCACACAATTGCCTAAATGTCAAAGTCATAAGGACCCCGAAGGTTTAGAGAAGGTTGGGTTGTTTTACTTCCGAGTGGCACCTTTTGCACACCGTGGGCAAAATGGCCAGGACCCCAAAGGCTCAGAGAAGTTTGGGAGAGGGGACCCACTGGAGCAGCTGTTAGGAGACAGTGTTGGGTTGTTTTACCTCTGAACGTCTTTTTTTTTTTGCACACAATGGTCTAAATGACCAGCTCACAAGGACCCCGAAGGCTCAGAGAAAGTTGGGGGAGGAGACCCACTGGAACAGTTGTTGGGAAACAGATGATAGCCTCCATTCAAGGCCATCCAGTGTGTTCTTTAACATGCATAGGGTGTGTTTCTCCCGCACAAAGAACCGCGGCTCAATGTCCCATCCAACGGACGGAAGCCTTTCCAAATCCGAATTTCCAAGCCCATGGGGGCGGGGGTGGCTCAGTCGGTAGCGCGCCAGGCTCGTAATCTGTAGTTCCCAGGTTCGAGTCCCAGCTGGGTCAGCGTTGAGATTTATCTCCGCAAAATTCCCCGCCCTGCCCACGGTCAGTAGGGGACACCAATGGGCTTGGAAAGGTCGCCGTCCGTCGGATGGGACGTTAAGCCGTGGCCCCGTGTGTGGGAGAGCCATACCCTGTGCACGTTAAAGAACACGCTGGATGGCCTTGACGGGAGACTACATCTGTCTCCCAACAGCTGTTCCAGTGGGTCCCCTCCCCCAACCTTCTCTGAGCCTTCGGGGTCCATGTGACCTGGCCATTTAGCCCATGGTGTGCAAAAAAGTGCCGCTCAGAGGTAAAACAACCCAAAAATCCAAGCCCATCGGTGTCCCCGACCGTGGTCAGGAGGGATAAATCTCAACATTATTTAACGGAGTCAACATTAATAACTCAACAAAATTTTACGGAGATAAATCTCAACGTTGACCCAGCTGTGACTCGAACCTGGGAACTACAGATTACGAGCCTGGCACGCTACCGACAGAAAATGCTATTAAGGTAAAGAAGGCAAATATTATTAAACTTGTATATCTCTTAAGCATTTACCAATAGTGTGGCCTGGTTATTTAGCCCATTGTGTTCAAAAAAAGTTCCGCTCAGAGGTAAAACAACCCAACTTTCTCTGAGCCTTCGTGGTCCTTGTGGCCTGGCTATTTAGTCCATTGTGTGCAAAAAAGTGTCACTGAGAGGTAAAACAACCCAACCTTCTCTGAGAGTTCGTGGTCCTTGTGGCCTGGCTATTTAGCCCATTGTATGCAAAAAAGTGCAGCTCAGAGATAAAACAACCCAACCTTCTCTGAGCTTTCGTGGTCCTTGTAGCCTGGCTATTTAGCCCATTGTGTGCAAAAAAGTGCCGCTCAGAGGTAAAACAACACAACGTAATCTGTCGTTTTCCTTAAAGTTCTTCATCGTTCGAATTGTGTAGTACCGCAATTATCACTATGAGGCAGATTTCGAGCGTCACACTGAACCATATTACCGGCTTCATTGTTGCACGTTTTCCATTCGTTAGAACATAATCATCTAATTAAATAAATAAACTAAAATGAGGTAATTTAAAATGTTATTTCAGAAGTATTTTCCTATGCTCTGTCAATTCTAAGGCGTTCTTTGAAAATAGTTTGAATTTTAAATATTTCTATCGCGGTTGTATCAAATTGAAATAACAACGATGAAAAGATTACCAATTTGTAATATTAAAGTTTTAATTTTTTTTAGTAAACAAAGATTAAGTTCTTCGTTCACGTTTCTGGGAATTTCTAATTATGCAGAACTGATGCTTTGAAATAAATTAAGATGTAACTGATAGAGATTAGCTATAGTAGTCAACGATATTTTTTTAATAATAACAAATGAATCTTTATATTCTGATAATAATATGTTACAGAACGATTAACAGTTGTCCTATAAAGCTAAATAGCTTATCTGCAGTAAATATAACAGTTACAATATTTATTTAGATTAAATAATTTAAGGAAGAAAAAAAAAAAGATAAAAAAACATAAATAAAAGTAAAATTCAGAAAAAAAAAGTATAGTAGAATCATTTGGATACATAGTTCACAAAGCCAGACTGCAAATAAATGTATTTGATATTAAACTTTTGTGTTACATAACTATACACAGATATGAAAATATCAATTGACAAACTATAAAAATAAAACTAATTCGAAAGAGATTTAAAAACAGCAGTATTATATAATGTCTTCCTTAAAAAAAAAGTTTTAAATTTTTCTCCAAAGTGGGGCGGGGGTGGCTCAGTCGGTAGCGCACCAGGCTCGTAATCTGTAGTTCCCAGGTTCGAGTTCCAGCTGGGTCAGCGTTGAAATTTATCTCCGCAAAATTCCCCGCCCTGCCCACGGTCAGTAGGGGACACCGATGGGCTTGGAAAGGCCGCCGTCCGTCGGATGGGACGTTAAGCCGTGACCCCGTGTGCGTTAGAGCCATACCCTGTGCACGTTAAAGAACACGCTGGATGCCTTGACGGGAGGCTACCATCTGTCTCCCAACAGCTGTTCCAGTGGGTCCCCTTACCCAACCTTCCCTGAGTCTTCAGGGTCCTTGTGACCTGGCCATTTAGCCCATTGTGTGCAAAAAAGTGCCGCTCAGAGGTAAAACAACCCAAACCCAAATCTCTTCAAAGTCAGAAATTTTCAGATGCATAGTATATCTTTCTAGAGTTGAAGAATAATCGAAAATTTAAAAGCCGGGTTTTAATCGATCGATCTGTTTTTTAAAAATCTTGTTTTAACCGGTTTTGAACAAAAGGTATAGTAATTTTTAAAAGTTAAAATGAAAGGTATTGACTTTAACTGCTTATGATATTTTGGTAAAAAAAATTCCAAAAAGCATAGTGTCAAATATAATATGTTATATATATATCATATATATAAAAACCAGCATCATACTCATGCATATGAAAAAGAAAATGACAACTTTGACAATTGACATATTTCATTTTTGCCAAAATAATACATTATTCAAACAATTTAGAATTGAATAAAAATTAATAAAAATCTATGCTTAGAAAGTAAAAATTAAACTTTTTGTAAAAAAAATTGTAAAGAATAAAATTAAAATTTCTCTCTCTTGTGAAAAAATCATTGAAATAAAATTCATCATTAAAAAAAACATTTACTTAGAAAACAAAAAAAAACCCTTCTTGTAAGAAAAGATATAAAATTAAATTTAGATTTTATCTCTATGTGACGCCCGAAATGTACCCGAAATGTACCACGAAAGCTCAGAGAAGGTTGGGTTGTTTTATCTCTGAGCGGCACTTTATGTTGAAAATGACATCTTAAGAAACATAGGGCATTATGGGCATTATCTGTCATTCTTGAACGAAGCTTAGATAAAAGAAAAGCCCGCAGCTGAAAAGCCTCTTTCTGACTCCACACTCGTTGGTTTAACGGTCCGTAACCGCATTATGTAAAAGCTCTAAATTTTTACTCTTTTTTAATGTGCCTTCAAAATAAATTTAAATACATCATTGACATTAAAATCTCTGGGATCTTTCGTAGGCAGCATTTCTAATTTATTCATTTTGTTCAAATACTCGTGCATTAAGTCGTCATCTTCGTTAATTTTAGCACCGTGCACTTGTGACTCAGCGTTATCATCTACCTCGATGGTTTGACGTTCATTAAGAAAAAGCCTAAGAAATGTATGCTGTTCGATTTTCTTTACTGTTTGTCTGGAAAATAAAAGGAATAAATCAGATGATTCATTTTTAAAATCATCTAGAATAATTAAATATCTTAACAATGAAATGACTGGGGGCGGGAGTGACTCAGTAGGTAGCGCGCCAGGCTCGTAATCTGTAGTTCCCAGGTTCGAGTCCCAGCTGGGTCAGCGTTGAGATTTATCTCCGCAAAATTCCCCGACCTGCCCACGGTCAGTAGGGGACACCGATGGGCTTGGAAAGGCTGCCGTCCGTCGGATGGGACGTTAAGCCGTGGCTCCGTGTGCGGGAGAGACATACCCTGTGCACGTTAAAGAACACGCAGGCTGGCCTTGACGGGAGGCTACCATCTGTGTCCCAACAGCTGTTCCATTGGGTCCCCTTCCCCAACCTTCTCTGAGCCTTCGGGGTTCTTGTGACCTGGACATTTAGCACATGGTGTGCAAAAAAGTGCCCCTCAGAGGTAAAACAACCCAATGAAATGACTTCCTTTTGTAGTCTTGATGAATAACGTTTGATAAGGCATTCTTTGAGATTGGCAGCAATAGGATTTTCCTTATTGTCTAGTTTCTTAAGGCAAATTTTCATAAGCATGTCAGCTTTAAGTAAAGTTGCTTCTTCAGACCATAGAACCTACAAAACAAATCCAAGTGGACGAAGAGTTTCAGCGAGATTATCTAACAAATTCCATTCCTCCTCAAAGACATTGGGGCGGGGGTGGCTCAGTCGGTAGCGCGCCAGGCTCTTAATCTGGAGTTCCCAGGTTCGAGTTTCTTTTTTTTTTTTAAACAACCTTTAATTTTTTGGGGAGCGTGGGGCTTTACAGCCCCCACTCCCAAAAAAATTAAATAGAAGATTTAGAAAAATATATATTTAATTAACGTGACCTTTGGGGTGTGGATGGCGCAGTCGGTAGCGTGCCAGGCGTGTAATTTTTGTGTCATTAATATTTAATTAATTTAATTTTTATTGTCACTTTTTTGCACACAATGGGCTATATGGACAAGAACCCCGAAGGCTCAGAGAAGGTTGGGGGTGGGGACCTACTGGAACAGCTGTTGGGAGACAGAGATACATCTAAGAGCAAAAACATTATGACCAGCGAGTCTTTATGCCAATCGAAGCAACTGCAGGTAAACAGCGGCGCGTGTGAAGGTCCTGAAACGTTATAAATAACACTGATATTGAGCTCTGTTAATCAGTGTTATTCTTGTTCTTCAGATGAGGAAGGCAGCTGACTTAAGCGAGTTTGACAAAGGCCAAATTGTAATGGTCAGACGCCTGAGTCAAGAGCATTTCTGAGATGGCAAGGCTTGTGGGGTGCTAACAGTCAGTCATGGTTAGTACCTTCAAAAAGTGGTCCGAAGAGGGAAAAAATCACGAACCGCCGGCAAGATGTGGGCCGACCATGTTTCAATGATGCTAGAGGTGAGCGTAGGCATGCTAGAGGAGAGCGCAGGCATGCTAGAGGTGAGCGTAGGTCCCGTTTGGAATAATGATGTTGATCCTCTTTGGTGTGTGACGAAAGAGTAGCAAGCGAAATCGTGGATCGTTAGTAATGCTTCATAATAGGCGTTTAATAATGTTGTTTCCTTGCTTGCTTCAAACGTCTGGGGGGCGGGGGTGGCTCGGTCGGTAGCGCGCCAGGCTCGTAATCTGTAGTTCCCAGGTTCGAGTCCCAGCTGGGTCAGCGTTGAGATTTATCTCCGCAAAATTTCCCCGCCCTGCCCACAGTCAGTAGGGGACACCGATGGGCTTGAAAAGGCCGCCGTCCATCGGATGAGACGTTAAGCCGTGGCCCCGTGTGCGGGAGAGCCATACCCTGTGCACGTTAAAGAACACGCTGGATGGCCTTGACGAGAGGCTACCATCTGTCTACCAACATCCGTTCCAGTGGGCCCCTCCTCCAACCTTCTCTGAGCCTTCGGGGTCCATGTGATCTGGCCATTTAGCCCATGGTGTGCAAATAAGTGCCGCTCAGAGGTAAAACAACCCAATCCAAGCTACACAAATGTACTGCTAATTTAAGCCTCTAGTAGATCGTAGATCGTATAATCATATTCGATGTAGTGGATAATAATTTTACCCCTAACCATCTCCATTAGAAAGATATGCCTACTTGGCATGAGTAAGAACGAAATATATAAGTAAACCACCCTTAGGTGGGCCCCTAAGGGCAAACATAAGAAAAGCTAAAAATAGCAGTAAAATTGTATAAGAAACCTAAAACGGATAGGCCTCCTCAGAGAACGCTACCGTTTTAGGCCTCTTGTACTTGTTCAAAACAGTATGATCGTAAAGAATCAGAGAAGAAATAATCTCTTTGGGATTATTGCTTACATCCTCAAAAAATCTTTTTGAGGTGCGTTTTATATTCAATTCAATTGAAATTTATTTCACACTTTTGATACATTAAAAACACGTAATTTAAAACTTATAATAACAAAAGGAATAAATGTTTTTCTTTTCCAAAGCAAATAGACAATTTTGAAAGTGTAAAATTCAAAACTCCATATGAGCCAAAGCTCATTTGTGGAGATATTAGATTACGAAAACATCAAATATTGTAAACCAACACTACCAACTTATTTAACACTGACATATAATAAACTCGTTAACATTATGACTCAAAATGTGTATTTAAACACTATAATCATGCAAGGCATAATTACTATAGCAAATTTTCTACCTTTTGCTCGAGTATCCATTTCATAATTAATTTTTTAAAAAGGTAAAAATTTCTTTCATTCTTTATGTTGTAAGGTAATTGTAAGGTTTATATACGTATATATATGGTCGATGACCAGGTCTTTATGGAGTGGTCTGTTAGTGACAAACCAGGGGACATCGACCGCAGTTCTCAAAATCTTGTTCTGAATCTTACGAATATTGGTGGGTGCAGTATTCGCCCATATGGGTGAAGCATAGAGAATCACCGGTCTGGTCAACATATCATAGAGTAAAAGCTTATGATCAATCATTAAAATGGTTAAGCCTCTAGGTTAGTTAGTTAAATCTGCGTTTATTTGGGAAAGTTTAGGTCTGTTAAAGCCTCTAGTTTTAAAAATGCATCTTTTAAAGCAATTTTAATTATTTAAGCAGCGGTAGTGTAATGGAAACTTCCATATTAGAATTAAATACTAGCAAATATGCATTTTATATTCCACCACTGCCTAGGCAGCCAATCAGACCAGGAAGGCTCCTCCCCGCCTTTCTTTCGTTTCCTCCTTTCGCTCTTTCCTTCCAGAGAATTGACTCATCAGGCTTCTTTCCTGCTAGGCGGGTAAAATAATGCTTTTAAAATTCGAATGTTGCACAAACTTCAAAAGTTAATTGTTCGCTTCACAAAGTAGGATTTAGAATTTAGTATAAAGCAATTTATTTAAAAATGCAACTATTCCGAAAAAATATTTCGCAGCACACTCTTTATAATTCACTCAGTTATATCCATTAGAACGTAACGTACGAACTGTTTACTCAGACGATGCAGACATGTTGCCATTCAATGAAAACTAATCTTCTGATAATCTAGTAAAATAAATTTTTCAATTGCAAATTTAGACTTCTGGAAAATTGATGCAACCATTCCAGCAAAGTTTTCGCAACACACTTTCGAATATGTAATAATAATACCATCGGTAATAATTTTTTCCACATAAGTATTAACTAACTTCTATATCTCCAGTTAATCTGTGTATTTAATATAAAATACATACAGGTATTATAATCCTTTGAAACAGAATATAAAATATTTTGTGCATTTTTAAAGGCAGAATTAAGAAGAGCTAAAATATTTACTATATGTACCTCCGTGGCAAGCAGCTGCTTCAGGGGGTATTTATTTTATTATATTTTATTATTATGGCTTTCAAAGCTGTGGAAAAAATAATAAGAAACAATGGAATTATGTTATTGTTAGGGACAAAAGTAAAAAAATATATTGTACTTTCTTACGAGAACACAACTGAATTGGTTGATGACATGAATATAAATTTTATTCAACGTATTATCGCTCAAAAAAATATCCGAACACTATAGTTGATTACAGAATTCAGAAAAAAATATTTGGCAACGATTTTTTTAGAAATCAGTGATGTGGCAACCTTCATTAGTTGATTACAGAATTCAGAAAAAATATCTGGCAACGATTTTTTTAGAAATTAGTGATGTGGCAACCTTCATTAGTTGATTACAGAATTCAGAAAAAATATCTGGCAACGATTTTTTTAGAAATTAGTGATATGGCAACCTTCGTTGGTTGATTACAGAATTCAGAAAAAATATCTGGCAACGATTTTTTTAGAAATCAGTGATATGGCAACCTTCGTTGGTTGATTACAGAATTCAGAAAAAATATCTGGCAACGATTTTTTTAGAAATCAGTGATATGGCAACCTTCGTTGGTTGATTACAGAATTCAGA
Source organism: Ryuthela nishihirai (assembly GCA_038380435.1). Classification (NCBI taxonomy): domain Eukaryota; kingdom Metazoa; phylum Arthropoda; class Arachnida; order Araneae; family Heptathelidae; genus Ryuthela; species Ryuthela nishihirai. The sequence goes on from JAWZYU010000008.1 coordinate 5,531,894, forward strand.
AAAAATATCTGGAACGATTTTGTTAGAAATCAGTGATATGGCAACCTTCGTTGGTTGATTACAGAATTCAGAAAAAATATCTGGCAACGATTTTTTTAGAAATTAGTGATGTGGCAACCTTCGTTGGTTGATTACAGAATTCAGAAAAATATCTGGCAACGATTTTTTTAGAAATCAGTGATATGGCAACCTTCGTTGGTTGATTACAGATTTCAGAAAAAATATCTGGTAACGATTTTTTTAGAAATCAGTGATGTGGCAACCTTCGTTGGTTGATTACAGATTTCAGAAAAAATATCTGGCAACGATTTTTTTAGAAATTAGTGATGTGGCAACCTTCGTGTCACACGAAAGTTGCCATATCACTGATTTCTAAAAAAACGCTGCCAGATTTTTTTTTTCTGAATTCTGTAATCAACCATAGTGTTTGGGTTTATTTTTTGGAGCGACTGTATTACATATCTGAACCCTGAAATTGATAATCAGCATAGATTAAGTTATTCATGTGATGTAAATTGTGTATCACAATCTCTTTATATGTAAAATGCGGATTATGCAGCAATTGGTAAAGAACTAGTAGCAATGAGTAAGAATAAAGCCTCTGGATATGATGGTATTACAGTGTCCATGTTGCAAATTATTGCTATATATAATTTACATGTTTTTACTTATTTAATTAATTTATCACTACAACAAGGAAAATTTATTGAACAATTAAAACGTGCTTTATTTCCCCGATTTACAAATCGGATGATAAACAATTGTTGACTAACTATAGACCGATCTCATTATTTGCGGTGTTTTCTAAATTAATTGAAAATTTTTTAAAAAAAGACGTGGATTATTTAAATTAACATAGCTTTTTTTTCGAAGAACCAATTTGGTTTTAGGGAGGGTATAAACATTGAACAATGTATTCTGAAGCTAACGGAAGGTATTTATAAAAGCATTGATGCGAGTATACTGTTAAAAAAACTCGTTGCCAGCGGTGTAAGAGGACATATTTATAATTGGTTTAAAAGCTACCTTTTAGCAAGAAGTCAGGCGGTAAAAGTAAATAGGGAAATTAAAAAAGGTGTACCTCAAGGCTCTGTATTGGGTCTCATCTTGTTCCTAATTTACATTAATGACATGCGATTTACATTTAAAAAGTTCATTAATATGTTACGCCGATGACATTGCAGTAATTTACACAGTAGATACTATTTTAGAAATGGAAACAAATGTTGAAAATGATCTTTAAAAATACATAGGTGGCTAGTTTTTAATAAATTAAATTTGAATATTAATAAAAGTAAATTTCTTTATTCTGAATTCCTTAAAACAGATACTTCAATAGAAATTAAATATCATGATGTTAATTGCCTTCTTAATCGCAACTGTATATGCCCTAAATTAGAAAGAGTATATAATTGCAATTATTTGAGGGTTGAAATGGATTCTTTTTTAAAATGGAGGATTCATGCAAATAAGATTACAAAATGGTACATATTGTTTAAATTTTATCATATTCAAAAAATAGTAGATAAGAAATTTTTAACTGTACTATATTATGCCTGGGTTTACTCTAATATGCAGCATGGTTTGTATAGTTGGGGAGGTGAGAATGATATTAATTTATATAATTTATTTATGGAATATAAAAAATATTTAAGTTAGTGTTCAATGTTAAGACCCATCTATTTTATTTCATTTTGATCAATGGGGCAGAGGTGGCTCAGTCGGCTGGAACATCCAGCTGTCGGCTCAGTCGGCTGGCTCATCCAGCTGGATGGGACTTTAACATCCTCTGGATGGGACGTTAAGCGTCTTCTGGATGGGACGTTCACAGGCTCGTAATCTGTAGTTCCCAGGTTCAAGTCCCAGCTGGAAGGGACGTTAAGCCGTAGCCCCGTGTTCGGGAGAGCCATACCCTGTGCACGTTAAAGAACACGCTGGAGGCTACCATCTGTCTCCTAACAGCTGTTCCAGTGGATCTAAGCCTTTGGGGTCCTTGCGACCTGGCCATTTGGCTCATGGAGTGCAAAAAAGTACCGGTCAGATGTAAAACAACCCAACTCATTTTCATCATATAAGAAATATTTTTATATACAAAATTCTATTGTTTTTATATCAAAATAAGCAATGGATAGAGAATAAACGCACTGAATGGAATTTACGAGTAAAAGGAGTAATGTTGAAATACCGTTAGCAAAGAAAAATTTTCTCCAAAGGCACTTCGCTTATTTGGCACCAAAATTTCACAATTCTTTACCACTGGATATGAGAGATGAAAACAATTTTACTGTCTTCAAAAGGAAATTACATACACATATATTAACCCTTATGAATCCTACTTTACGGTCAATCGTTTAAATCTTTTATTTATAATTCATGAATATCTTTTTTCTTATTATTGATGTATCAAGTTATATTAAGAATTGATTGTTATTCCCATTACTGGAGGGGCGGGGTGGCTCAGTCGATAGCGCGCCAGGCTCGTTGTAGTTCCCAGGTTCGAGTCCCAGCTGGGTCAACGTTGAGATTTATCTCCGCAAAATTTCCCGCCCTGCTCACGGTCAGTAGGGGACACCTATGGGCTTGGAAAGCCGCCGTCCGTCGGATGGGACGTTAAGCCGTGTCCCCCGTGTGCGGGAGAGCCATACCCTTGCACGTTAAAGAACACGCTGGATGGCCTTGACGGGAGGCTACCATCTGTCTCCCACAGCTGATCCAGTGGGTCCCTTCCCCCAACTTTCTCTGAATCTTCGGGGTCTTTGTGACCTGGCCATTTAGCCCATGGTGTGCAAAAAAGTGCGGCTCAGAGGTAAAACAACCCAACTAACGCGTTGCAGCTTAACATCACGGCACTAGCTTAACATGGTGAAGTATGTTTTCTTGTTGAATTTGGTCAGATATAACCTATTGAATGTAAAGAAAATGGAGTGAGAGCTCACTTGAAAGAAAAATGTATAATAACTTATGTGCCAATATTTTCCTGAAAGTCTACTTCAAAGAAAGTGAATATTTCTTTTTCTGAGAAATCATTCTAATCTCGTACGCCTGATTTCCACTTTGCTTCAGCACTGAAAGTTTCTGTATTACCAGAATTGGGTGGCGGCCGTGGCTCAGTCGGTAGCGCGTCAGGCTCGTAATTTGCAGATCACAGGTTTGAGCCCCGCCTGGTCACCGTTGAGATTTGTCTTCGCAAACTTCAATCCCTGCTCTCGGTTATTAGGGGACACCGATGGGCTTGGAAAGACCGCCGTCTGTGGGATGGAATGTTAAGCCGTGGTCCGTTTATGACATGACTTTAACGGGAGGCTACCATCTGTCTCCCAACAGCAGTCCAGTGTGTCACCTCACCTGAACTTTCTTTGAGCCCTCAGGGTCTTTATAACCTGGTCAGTTAGCCCACTGTGTTCAAAAAGTGCCACTCAGAGACAAAACAACCCAGCCTTCTCTGAACTATCAGGGTCTTTGTGACCTAGTCATTTAGCCCGTTGTGTGCAAAAAGTGCCGCTCTGAGGCAAAGCAACCCAACCTTCTCTGAACCCTCGGGGTCTTTGTGACCTAGCCATTTAGCCCGTTGTGTGCAAAAAGTGCTGCTCAGAGGCAAAACAGCCCAACATTCTCTGAGCCGTCGGGTCTATGTGACCTGGTCATTTAGCCCATTGTGTGCAAAAAGTGCCGCTCAGAGGTAAAACAACCCAAACCTTCCCCCAACCTTCTCTGTTCCCTCGGGGTCCTTGTGACCTGGCCATTTATCCCATTATATGCAAAAACGTGCCGCTCAGAGGTAAAGCAACCCAACAACCCAAACCACTACTCTCAAACAACTTCTTTGCAATATCCAGAATTTTTCCGTATTTTTCTTTTAGATCTTAACCACCCAAAGCTGACAAAGAAGTACCCTAAACTTTATTTCAAATATTATTTATATTATCCATCTCAACTTATGATAAGGTTGGTTTGTGTTCTAAAATTTTATGCAACCTGATATAGCAGAATTGGCAGTTAATAGAAAAAAAAATTGTACATGAAAAAAAAACACGGAATTCACCATCTACTGCTGAAATCTGTCTACCAAGATTTATTCTGTGCCAAAGAGATTGGAGTGCTGCTCTGTTTCCATTATTTGATCAAAGAGAAAAACTACAAGGAATGCATGTCAGGAGTCGTGTACCACTCTCTGTGCTAACAAGCAGGCCACATGAATCTGCGTTGAAGGGCACACTGAGTACTGTAACGAATGACTCTGTTCTGTCAGGGAGTGATTCTTTCTGTCATGATCCTTATTGACTCAGAGTTTCTGGAGTTACAGTGGAAAGAATCAGAAATAATGACATTAAAGACTACCGGTAAAATTTCTTTTGCTTCTAAATAAATAAGTGGACATCGGTAGAAAAATAGTATAGTATTCAATACTAGAGAAAAAAAATTATGCCGTTTTTCGTTAATAAATTGCAATTTTTTTGCATTTTCTTTTATTTTTGCATTATGCTTAGATGTATTTCAGAATTATTTTAATTAATTTAAAAATTTAGTGTTAGTTCTTTTCTTAACACTTTACAGCACATATTGCTTAAGGTTGAGTTGTTTTACCTCCGAGCAGCACTTTTTTGCACACAAGGGGCTAAAAAGCCAGATCACAAGGATCTCAATGGCTTAGAGTAAGTTGGGACACACTATACAGCTGTTAGAAGACAGATGGTAATCCCCACCATCAAGGTCATCCTGCGTGTTCTAACGTGCATAGGGTATGGCTCTCCTGCACACGGTTTAATGTCCAATCCTACGGACTGCGGTCTTTCCAAGTCCATCAGTGTCCATGTATTTTTAATATTACTGCAAGGTACTTTAGGATAAAATTTACAAAAAAAAACAATTAAGGAAATAATTAATCTAAGAGTAATATAAATATATTTACCTGAAATTTCAATATTTTTAATTTTCTATTATTGTTACAAATGTAATATATTTAGTATTATTTTTATTTAATAAATATTTCCTAAACAACCTGGAATAATATCAAATTAAAATTTTCAAAATTGTAAAACCCTAGGCACCACGTGGGCAAGTGGTTAACCAACACCTCCTATAACAGAAATCCAGAGGACCAAATTTATGACGTCAACTTAAGTAGTTCTACTATATAGACACTTCTTATAGTTTTATTTTAATATTATTACTTGTGGATTCTTGCAAAATTTTATATTAATGTTTGTCTATAAATATATTTTATTTTAGGAGAAAATTTATTTTTATTAATTAGCATTATTATATTTGATAATAAATATAAAAAAATTTCTTCCCAAATAAAATATGCTTATAGATAAACCTTAGTATAAAATTAGCACAAGAGTTCACCAGTAATAATATTAGAATAAAAAATATAAGAGTTGTCTATGTAGTACGACTACTTTGTACTGTCAAGAATTTGGTATATTGGCCTTCTGTTCTATGAGGTGATGGCTTTCTTTCGATCAAATTTTCCTACGAATGTCGACTTTTTAATGTTTTATTCGTATACATGGGGACTTATATTTATGATTTCTATCTATCCTAGGTGTAGACTGTATCTGCTACCATTTTCCTCTGTCAAATCTATCGCCTTTTTTCTTTCCTCTTTCGATGTGGTTTTCTGATAGTGAACCGACTAGTGAGGGAGAAAAATCTTGCATTTTGCCTTCCTACGATGCGTAAAAAAATAAAGATTGGATTTTTTTTTTTATCGGTAACTGACGATGGGGCTGGGGGGTGGGTAGGTCTCCCATCGTCAGGAAGCAAAGGAAAAATCCCAATCAAAAATTTCTCAAGCGGAATATACGTCAAAAGTGTAGGAAGCTATCGGATTTTAAATTTCAAGCAAAGAAGGGATATGGGTTCGAGCCCCGGGTAAGGCATGGATGTTTATATTGTTTTCGGGCTGAGGTCCCGCTATTCTTTGGCGTATAAACTGACAGGCTCTTGTCAGACCTCTGTGGCAAACAGTTGGTTGAAAGAATATTAATTTTTTTTTAAATCCTGCTTTCATGAAATAACTTCGTTAAATCTTCATTTCATTATAAATCGAAGAATTTATTTGTAAATGTAGCTTTATACTTATATTAAAACATTTGTAAATATTTTGACTAATTACCATTTCTTTTATATTTATAACTACCAGTAGAATTTTATTCAATATATATTTAAGTAAAATAATTTCCTTTAGGGTTATTATTCTTCGACGTAGTGCACGGACTAAACAGAATTTCCGAACGAAAGGGCGCGAAAGAACAGTGATTTCCGGAATAATAGTTTATGTTGATGAAGAGGATTTTAGAAATAAATTATTCAGTTAATGCATTTATCCAGGTCTGAGGCTTTACGAGATCCTTTTTGTACCTAGTTCCGACACTGGTCTAACTTATAACAATGATACCCATTAATTTATGTGAACAATTGAATAAATCACTGATTTTACACAAAAATTTCCCAAAATTATTTGTTAGAAAATACTTTAATTCTTAGAAACATAAGAAGACTACAGTCGATGCGGGGTGGCTCAGTCGGTAGCGCGCCAGGCTCGTAATCTGTAGTTCCCAGGTTCGAGTCCCAGCTGGGTCAGCGTTGAGATTTATCTCCGCAAAATTCCTCCGCCCTGCCCACGGTCAGTAGGGGACACCGATGGGCTTGGAAAGGCCGCCGTCCGTCGGATGGGACGTTGAGCCGTGGCCCCGTGTGCGGGAGAGCCATACCCTGTGCACGTTAAAGAACACGCTGGATGGCCTTGACGGGAGGCTACCATCTGTTTCCCAACAGCTGCTCCAGTGGGTCTCCTCCCCCAACTTTCTCTGAGCCTTCGGGGTCCATGTGACCTGGCCATTTAGCCCATTGTGTGCAAAAAAGTGCCGCTCAGAGGTAAAACAACCCAACTCTTGAATACCTTCACTTCAGTCGTAAACAATCCTTTTATCTGTGTTAACTCACTAGATTTTACACTAATAAAACTAATCTACCTCCCCCATATAAAACACACCATATAAAAATATTTCTTCGCTTATACTCTTGAGCACTGACTAAAGCTTTTTATGCCTACTTTCAGATCTCCATAACTACAACATTACAATTCTATCATTCTTAATTTTCTGATCAGTTCTATTTTCAAATTCGTTTGTTATATAAATCTCTCGCAGAGCGTTCATGTCACGTTTATCATAAAGTCACTGCAGCAAGTTCATCTGTCGTAACAATAGTATTATTTGTCTTTCATCGGAGGGAATGTATTAATGCCTTTAACCCTTTCAGGACCATAAGGTTTCTAAGAGTAAATATTAGTATGTAACTGTTTATTTTAGTTTGTTTAGACGTAAAATAAATAAAAATCATAAGAAAAATACATAACAATGTGTAGTTTTTTTGGAATTTTATGGGAAATATTTTTCCCAATGGACTATAAAGGTAACACAAATTATAGTTAGGCTTATTATGCAATGTCTTTTATTTATTGGTTTATTAGAACAAAATGTTAATTAAAATAATATAAAATTATGAAATAAAATTACTGTACAAATATAAAATAAATAAATAAATACCCCCTCAAGCAGCTGCTTGCCACAGAGGTCTGACAGGAGCCTGTCAGTTTATATGCCACAGTAGAAGATCTGAGAGGATGGCAGGACCTCAGCAGAAAAACGACACAAACACCCATGCCTTACCCGGGGCTCGAACCCTGGTCCCGTAGATCAGAAGCCAAGCGCGCTAACCACTCGGCCACGGGACGGCTACTGTACAAAATGATGTGCTAATTATGATATTCTGCGAAGCAATTTCTTTTGGTTGTGAAGCAAAGATGGACATTGCACAGATGCAACATTATTGCAAAGATGGACATGGACTAAACGTTCCCGTTTACGTAATTGCGTTCGGCATACGTTCTATTTTGGACATTCTGTATAAAAAATGCAGATAAGGTTATAATTAAATCGACAATCACCAATTTTAAAATGGGGAAAAATGTTTCCCTTAGTCGTGAAAGGGTTAACGTTAACCTGATATCACAATCCGAACTTTTATTTTTGGAAATTTCGATACAAAGGTTAATTTTAAATTAATCAGCTTCACCAGGGATTTATGAAAATAACAGTTATGGAATATGTCTCTTGACATAAAGGCTGGGGACAGTGCTTTTTGTCATGAAGCTCACTGAAGTGTTGAATAGTTTATTACATCATACACATGTTAGTCCAAAGATGTCAGCAAAAAGTAAATCTTTTTTCGAAAATTAGTTACCGCTACACTCTTGGTAATTGTAGATACATTAATTATTTATTTTCTTCACAAATTGGTTTCAGTGTCTAAACTTGGGTAATGTAAAATATAATTCAGAGAAAATCATGTATTGATATCACTCTGTATTTTTCTGCATTCGGATTGGATTGCTTTACTCTGAGTTTCGATTAAGTGCATACAATGGGCTAAATGGCCAGTCACTAGGTCCCCAATTGCTCAGAGTAGGTTGGATTCTTTTACCTCTGAGAGGCACTTCTTTTGCACAAAATGGGCTAATGGCCAGGTAACAAATACCCCAATGGCTCAGAGTAGATTGGGTTGTTTTACCTCTGAGAGGCATTTTTTTGCACACAATGGGCTAATGGCCAGGTCACAAGTACCCCAATGGCTTAGAGAAGGTTGGAAACACACTGGAACAGCTGTTAGGGGACAGATGGTAGCCTCCCGTCAAGGCCATCCAGCGTGTTATTTAGCGTGCAAAGGGTCTCCCTTACGCTGAGCCACGGCTTAACGTCCCATCCGACGAAGAGTAGCGTTTCCAAGCCCATCGATGTTCCCTACTGATTTAGGTCATGGAGTTTGATGGAGATAAATCTCAACGCTGACACAGGCAGGACTCGAACCTAGGAACTGCAGATTAAGAGCCTGGCAAGCTACCGACTGAGAGACATCCACCCATTTGATTAAGATCTTTATATCTATTTTTCATTAAAAATCATATTTAAGAAGTTATTGGACTCTGAATGTGATTTTTCATTAATATAACATAGAACTGTTTCTATTTTTCTGCCCAGGACTTGGGTGGGGTTGTTTTACCTCTGAGAGGCACTTTTTTGCACACCATGGGCTAAATGGCCAGGTCACATGGACCCCGAAGGCTCAGAGAAGGTTGGGGGAGGGGACCCACTGGAACAGCTGTTGGGAGACAGATGGTAGCCTCCCGTCAAGGCCATCCAGCGTGTTCTTTAACGTGCACAGGGTATGGCTCTCCCGCACACGGGGCCACGGCTTAACGTCCCATCCGACGGACGGCGGCCTTTCCAAGCCCATCGGTGTCCCTTACTGACCGTGGGAAGGGCGGGGAATTTTGCGGAGATAAATCTCAACGCTAACCCAGCTGGGACTCGAACCTGGGAATTACAGATTACGAGCCTGGCGCGCTACCGACTGAGACACCCCCGCCCCACCCAGGACCTGAATACATATATTATTATGAATGTTTAGAATGTTTGAATGCTTAGCAACAAAAATTATAGATGAACTAATTTATTTCAGAGGTATAAGACCACATATATAAAACTAATTCAACTAACAGAAATCCTTGCCTTCATCACTACGAAGCTAAACGATAAAAATGGTGTTTTGTGCATCTTAATTATACTTCGGATATTTTTTTGAGTGACTGTACAAATATTTGAACACTATGGCTGATTACAGAATTCAGAAAAAATATCTGGCCACGATTTTTTTAGAAATTGGTGATCTGATAAACTTCACGTCACGTGACACGAAGGTTGCCAGATCACTAACGTCTAAAAAAATCGTTGCCAGATATTTTTTCTGAATTCTACACGAAGGTTGCCAGATCAATTATTTTCTAAAAAAGTATCCAACCATAGTGTTCGGATACTTTTTTGAAGCACTGTACTAAAATTATTTCAATATCTACTCAAAGCGAAAATGGAATATTATATAAACATTAGACAAGCAACGAAAGTTTCTTTATTGAAATGCCTATAACTTCCAATTCCTTTTATGCACTATGTTGTCACTAAATCGTATTTGCTTTTCTTGTTGGCTTCTTTTCACCAATAGAAGGGGCGGGGGTGGCTCAGTCGGTAGCGCGCCAGGCTCGTAATCTGCAGTTCCCAGGTTCGAGTCCCAGCTGGGTCAGTGTTGAGATTTATCTCCGCAAAATTTCCCCGCCCTGCCCACGGTCAGTAGGGGACACCGATGGGCTTGAAAAGGCCGCCGTCCGTCGGATGGGACGTTAAGCCGTGGCCCCGTGTGCGGGAGAGCCATACCCTGTGCACGTTAAAGAACACGCTGGATGGCCTTGACGGGAGATTACCATCTGTCTCCCAACAGCTGTTCCAGTGGGTCCCCTCCCCCAACCTTCTCTGAGCCTTCGGGGTCCTTGTGGCCTGGCCATTTAGCCCATGGTGTGCAAAAAAGTGCCGCTCAGAGGTAAAACAACCCAACAACACCAATAGAAATAATCTTCATCTTTTACATTAAGATCACGATGAACTCTTCCTACGAAGAAATTAAAACCAGCTCAGCTTGCCCAACTAACATATTGTCTCTTCGGTTTGATTGCCATATCTCTTGAATAAACTTCAGCGTAAACAAAATATAAATAACTTTCTCACTTAGATTAACATAATTAACTCGTTAAAAGGAAAATAAATATACACTTTTGCCACTACCGAAAACTTTCCAATATTTCTAAACACCGTTATTATTTCAAGTCACCTCTTACAACAGAAAGTCATGGGAACAAGGTATGATGACATCAGCATAAATATTCCTAACATCTAGATTAGGGATTTTCAACGTGGGATACACGGAAAAAATTTTTGGGGTACGCCGTGAGATCTCTTTTACTGATTACCTAGTAAAATGTTTATAATTTTATAAGATTTGTTAAATTGTTTATGTAATTTTTTGTGTTTATCGATATATGTAATTTTTTGTGTTTATCGACATATGTAATTTATGAATACAAAATTTAATGTGTGTACATATATATATGTTTTATTTCATTCTCACTGTTATACTATAACTATAGTTTTATCTATCTATACAAGGGATATGCCAGTTACATACACATTTCCAGGGGGTACTTGAAGCATAAAAGGTTGAGAACCACTGATCTACATAATTCTTATAATTTAGTTTCTGTTATTATTTCTGGTAGACACATTTGCTAATCTTCTTACTAACATTTATCGAAAAATATATTTCATTTAGAAAGAAAATTATTCGTATTTATTATAAAATATCGTAATGATAATTACTACAAATGTTTCTCTTAAATATAATATATTTATAGACAAACCTTAGTATAAAAATTAGCACAAGAGTCACAAGTAATAATATTAAAATAAAATATATAATAGTTATTTATATGATCAGGATACTTGGTTATCCTAAATTTAGTACACTGGGAAGAATAAATGTCCTTTTTCTTCGAAACTTGGTGTTGTCTGACGTACGCTTTTTGCGTTACGATCGAAAGACGTTTGTGTTTACGAGGAAAACGAAGTAAGCAATACCAAACAACGATAGGGGCACCTCACGCCAATTTAAAAACAACGATAGGGGCACCTCACTCCAATTTAAAAACAACGATAGGGGCACCCCACCCTCACGCCAATTTAAAAACAACGATAGGGGCACCCCACCCCCACGGTCGGGAGGTATTTCATTGCATTCACTTTTGAAATCACTGAAATGGAGCTTTCTTTTATAGACTGCAAAGTTTCAGATTTTTAATTTCCAAACAAATGTTACAGGAAGTGTTGGTCTTTTCCAATAGATTAGTGACATAGTTCTCACGCTGAAGCATAACACGAGTGTCACATACCACATAAGTTTTGGTTTTATTGTTATATATTCATCTGTCTTAACAAAATATATAATGTATTTTTGACGTTATGGTTAACAATCAGAATTTTTTTTCTCTTCATGCAGATAACAAGTTTTACTTGATACCTGAGCTGTGCTTACATTTGTCATTAGTGGAGAATTAAACACTCCAAGAAAGAAATTCGGCTGTCATCCATTCATTTATCTTTGATTTGTGAATAGTCGTAAAGAAAGAACTGGCAAAACTGGCTACTGATACGAGTCCTCATGCAAATAGAGTTGTACTTTTTAATTGGTAAGTTGGATTATAAATTTATTAAAGGCAAGACGAACGCTTGAACAGTGCGATAACAGAAGATTGTTTGGAAATTAATCTGAATGCTTTATTTCAAAAGAATTTTAGATATGATTTTATTTCATAAAATATTTCCGGTAGCTATTTATATTTTATTTGTAATTATATGTTAATGTTAGGTATTTAAGTTAAATCCATTTATCAATCAGTAAAAGTTGCGAGACTAATATAAAGGAATCAATGTAATACATATTTTACAATTAATTATATTTAATTTATCTCCGCTACTTAACTGATTACTTTAATACACATACATTAATTATGCGTAATATTATCTAAATAAAATAAATACCCCCTCAAGCAGCTGCTTTCCACACAGGTCTGACAGGAGTCTTACAGTTTATATGCCATAGTAGAAGATCTGCGAGGATGGCAGGGCTTCAGCAGAAAAACAACATAAACACCCATGCCTTATCCTGGGCTCGAACCCAGGTCCCTTAGATTAGGAGCTAAGTGCGCTAACCACTCGGCACATATAATTTATTTCCTTATCCTGCTTTCGGTGAGAAAGGAGACACCGATGGGCTTGGAAAGGCCACTATCCATCTAATGGGAGGTTAAGGTGTGATTCTGTGTGCTGGAAAGAGCCAAACCCTGTGCGAATTAAAGAATACTCTGTATGGCCTTGATGGAGACTCCCACCTATCTCTTAACATCTGTCTAGTGAGAACCCTTCCCTAAATCTTCTCCGAGCCCTTCGAGGACCTTCAGACCTGGTCATTTAGCCCATTGGGTGCACAAAAATATATTTCAGGGAACAGCAACTGAAATCTGTAAATTGTTTTAAGGGCTTTTAAGGGTTAACTTACAAGAGGATATCAATGGCCGGGGTGGCTCAATCACCAACACGTCAGGCTCGTAATCTGCAGGTCCCAGGTTCCAGTTCTGCAGATGACTGCCAGAGGTGTCTCAGTCTGGCAGAGTTGAGATTTATCTCCGCAAAACTCCATGTCCTAGATCAGTAGGAGACACGTTTAAGTTTGGAGAGGCCGTCGTCCGTCGGATGGGATGTTAATGCATGATTCAGGAGAGACATACCTTGTGCACGTTAAAGAACACACTGGATGGCCTGGATGGGAGGCTTCCACTAACAGCTGTCCACTCAATTCCCACTCACAACCTTCGGGGTGGGGGGGGGGGGGTGACTCAGTCGGTAGCACGCCAGGCTCGTAATCTGCAGATCCCAGATTTGAGTCCAAGCTGGGCCAGAGTTAAGATTTATCTCCACAAAACTCCCCGTCCTGCCCTCAGTTAGCTGGGGACACGATGGGCTTGGAAAGGTCGCGTCCTTCGGTGGGATGTTAAGGCGTCTCTCTGTGTGCGGGGGAGAGCCATACTCCGTTAAAGAACACGCTGGATGCACTTTACGAGAGGCTACGATCTGTCTCCCAACACGGTTCTCCCCCAACCTTCTCTGAGCTCTCGGGGTACTTGAGACGTGGCCTTTTAGTTCAACATGTGAAAAAAATTGCCACTAAGAGGTAAGAGAACCCAAATCCACTAACCTTCTCTTAGCCCATGGGGTCTTAGTAACCTGGCTATTTAGCCATTGGGCACAAAACAATGACGCTCAAAGGTAAAACAATCGATTTCATTGCCTGTTGAGTTGGTTTACGTTACGTTATACAAGAAACGTTTAGCCCATAATACATCTCTCAGTCTTAGTACAGGGACGTACCCAAGGGGGGGGGGGGGATCAGAGGGTCATGCCCCCTCCCCATGCCGATAATCAGGTTGTCTTATACGAAATCTCAAACTACTCTACTTGCTTTGAAATACAAAACTGTTATATTTCAATAATTTTATTTTAGCCACATAGTATATGCCAGGCACTAAAAATAGATTTAAAAAAAAACTGTAAAATTTTGTTCTATATATAATATTATTTTAACCTTTCCTGTCAGGTGGGGATCGCTCAGTCGGTAGCGCGCCAGGCTCGTAATCTGTAGTTCCCAGGTTCGTAATCCCAGCTGGGTCAGCGTTCAGATTTATCTCCGCAAACCTCGCTGCCCATGGTCAGTAGGAGACACCGATGGGCTTGGAAAGGTCGCCGTCAGTCGGATGGGACGTTAAGCCGTGACCCCGTGTGCGGAAGAGCCATACCCTATGCAAGTTAAAGAACACGCTGAATGACCTTGACGGGAGGCATCCATCTGTCTCCCAACAGATATTTCAGTGAGTCCCCTCCCACAACTTTCGAGTCCTTGTGGGGAAAAAAAGTGCCGTTCAGAGGTAAAACAACTGAAGTCTTATTTCCAAATCTTCCCTCCCCCATATCTCCGCAAAATTCACCGCCCTGCCCACGGTCAGTAGGGGACACCGATGGGCTTGGAAAGGCCACCGTCCGTCGGATGGGACGTTAAGCCGTGGCCTCGTGTGCGGGAGAGCCATACCCTGTGCACGTTAAAGAACACGCTGGATGGCCTTGACGGAAGGCTACCATCTGTCTCCCAACAGCTGTTCCAGTGGGTCCCCTCCCCCAACCTTCTCTGAGCCTTCGGGGTCCATGTGATCTGGCCATTTAGCCCATGGTGTGCAAAAAAGTGCCGCTCAGAGGTAAAACAACCCAAATCCCTCCCCCATCGAAAATAAATTCTACAACCCTCCCCGAAACTAAATTATTGGTACGTCCCTGTATTAGTGAACTTTGAAATGCAGGATCAAATTTTCTATTGAATAACAATCTAAACTCGTGAGAAAGTTTTTGCAGTATGTAATACATTTCTTGTTTTGAAACTTGTTTTGAAACTTTGAAACTTAGTGGAACTAGTTCCAATAATATTGAAGTGTTCTCTACCTTCTTTTAATATCTGTTTTCAGTGACAGCAGTACTCTGACTTTCGTCTTTTTTCTATATCTTCACAGCTGTGCCGATCTCGGTGGGCCTGAAGATCACGCGCTTTGACGTCCCCTCTCTTCTGCTTCCTGGAGACTCAGCTTATCTGACCTGTCTGTACGACTTGGGAAGCGAAAAACTTTATTCTATCAAGTGGTACAAAGACAAAGTCGAATTCTATCGTTTTTTTCCTAGCCTGGCACCTCAATATATGGCATTTCCTGCCAAGGGACTTGATATTGACGTAAGTAGCATTTTCCAAGGGATAGCTACTAGAGATTTGTCAACACCCTCTATAACAGAAGGCCTTACAACTAAATTATGACGTCACATATCTAGTTCTGAAATATAGACATTTCTTATATATTTATCTCTGCTATTATTAGTGCATTTTCATACTAATCTCTATATTAATGTTTGTTTATAAATATACCTTTTTCAGAAGGAAATTAATCCCATTTATTAACATTATCATAACGCTAATACATACACATTATATGGAAGAAAAATTATTTGTATTTATAAATAAACATTCGTATAAAGATTAGTATTAAAATTTACCAGTAGTAATAACAGAAATAAATATATATGAAATATCTAGATGTTAAAAACCAGAGGTTAAAACTTCCTATGCTGACGTCATTACTTAGTTTTACAGCGTTCTTTCTGTTAAGGGAGGGTGTTTAAATTGTTGAGCTCAAAACAGCACAAACGATTTCGGGCTCTTTGTAGAATAATTGAAATTTAAAATATTTCTGGTAATTGTGAGAAAAAAAAGTATTTTTCTTTATAATTTAAATCTTTTATTCAGTCTTTAATGATTAAAAATAAACATCAAGCCTGTTTTTTTTATTATAATTATGTATTCGCTATCTCTAAAAATGACTGGTAATTTTCTTTTGTAATGATATAACCAACGGAATTTCAGTTTCTATTAATATTTCTAAACGTTTTCGTTCTAAATATAACATCAACATCTTAATTTTGGCATAAAATGATCATAATTAATGAGAGTGAAATAAATGATTAAATAAAAAAAAAACACCCCCTCAAGCAGCTGCTTGCCACAGAGGTCTGACAGGAGCCTGCCAGTTTATATGCCATATTAGAAGGTCTGAGGGGATGGCAGGACCTCAGCAGAAAAACGACACATACATCCATGCCTTATCCGGGGTTCGAACCCAGGTCCCGTAGATCAGTAGCCAAGCGTGCTAACCACTTAGCCACGGGACGGCAAAAAAATATGATTAGCGACATGCATTTCTGCATATGTCGTAGGATCCGTCACAGTAATTGTTTTCGTAAATCGAGTTCCAAAAATTGTGCCAATTCATCTCTAATAGCTGCTCTTTAGCAGAATGATCTGATGTTAATACAAATTGAATTCGAGGAAAATAATAAGCTCGAAGTTAGAGAAAAAAGCCGTCTTTCTTTAAATCGTTTATTTATTTAATTAAAACCTGACACACACATTGGTGATGTTAGTGGCTAGGAGTTTTACACTAGAAAAAACAGTTTTGAACCAGGTGGTATGTAAATCCAGTCTGAACTGTAATATCTATTACTATTGTTTTGTAAGAGCCGTAGGAAAAGGGTGAGTCCTGACATTTCGTAGAAAACGTAAATGTCAAGCATCTGATAAAAGAGGGGTTCGGTTGTTTTTCCTCTGAGCGGCACTTTTTTGCACAACATGGGCTAAATGGCCATGTCACATGGACCCCGAAGGCTCAGAGAAGGTTGGGAGAGGGGACCCACTGGAACAGCTGTTGGGAGACATATGGTAGCCTCCCGTCAAGGCCATCCAGCGTGTTCTTTAACGTGGACAGGGTATAGCTCTCCCGCACACGGGACCACGACTTAACGTACCATACGACGGACGGCGTATGACAAAAGATTATATATCATATATTTTCAATATATCGAATGTAACATATATTGAATCATACCTGAGTTCTTCCAATAAACGGATCTTTTCAAAATGAAGTTTATGGAAGAAATCCCGACATAGGCATAGTGTGGTATGTGATTATTTTACTCGTCAGCAGTAAGTTTTTTCTACCCTTATACAGTGGATGCAATAGCCAGGTCATTAAAACCCCAAGAAATCAGAATTGGTTGGGTTGTTTTACCTCTGAGCGGAACTTTTTTTGCACACAATGGGTTAAATGACTAAGTCATAAGGACCCTGAGGGCTCAGAGAAAGTTGGTGGATGGGACCCACTGGACAGCTGCTAGGAGACAGATGGTAGCCTCCCATTAAGGCCATCCAGCGTGTTCTTTAAAGTGCACAGGGTATGGCACTCGACACACGGGTCCACAGCTTAACGTCACATCCGACGGAAGACGGTCTTTCCAAGCTATCGGTGTCCCATACTGACCGAGAGGGCGGGGAATTTTGCGGAGAAAAATCTCAACGCTGACCCAATTGGCAGAATTCAGAGTTGAGCAGGCGATTGGCTGCATTATTTTACCTTTGTGCGGAGCTTTTTTCACACAATGGGTGAATTGACCAGGTCACAAGGATCCCAAGGTGCTCAGACAAGGCTGTGGAAGGGAATTTACTAGACAGCTGTTACGAACCATATGGAAGCTTCCATTGCCCATCAAGAAAACTCTTTAACGTGTACAAGGAATGGCTCTCCTGCACATGGGGCCACGGATTAACATCCCTTATGTTGACAATTCTAAATCTTGAATTGAATTGAATAAGTTTATTTCACCCAAACATACATATATTGGTACATAAAACACAGACAAGTTCACAGGTGAAAATGGTGAACATAATAAACCGTAGCTTTTGAAGAAATATTTCCTGAATACACTTAGATTTAAAACATTAGAGATGGTCTTCATTTATACATTTATTTGAGCACGTGAATTTTTGTGGTCTGACTCTATCATTGACTTGATAATAAGTATAGTTTATACTTATATTTAAAAGTTCTATATTGTTCCATTGCAGCAGTATCCTCTGGAATCTTGTCATTTCAAATCTTAATTCCAATGTACCGTATTGATCTCTGGCCTATATTTTTCTTATAAAGAGGCAACATGATCTTGTTCTTAAGTCGAGTATTGTAACTGAAAGTCGTCGTTCTTTCTAGGCAGCAATAAAGTTCAGAGTACCGTATCATTTTATTCTTCACTCTGTACACAAAATTCCCCATAACATACTTGTAAATATTATATATATAGTATTCCATGGTCTGCCATCAAGTGTTGTACCGGAATTCTGCAATTTAATCTTAGAATATATCTCATAATTCTCTTCTTCAAGCAAAATAAACTATTCAAATTGGCTGAACCAGTATCTCCCCAAACATTAATTCCATATATTAAATGTAGGTACACTAATGCATAATATCAATTCATCAAAGCTTGTTGATATGGCGCCTTTCCTATGTATCATCGTGCAAAGGAATTTCAAAAACTCTAAGCTTTAAATATGAAGGAATTTAATTTCATTTTGTTCTTTAATTGCTACTTAAAGAACAATAAAAAATTCTCACTAAGACGCTTAATAAAAGCTCACCTATGCAATATTTTAAGCAATGAAGATTTTCTTTATCGAATGCCAAAGGTCCGCAACCTTTTTATCTTGTTTCGTTTTTTGAAGATTGAGGGTGGCGCTAAGATCACCTAGACTTTTAAAGAAAGCTCGGTGAGCATCATGTTCGACAACTTTAACCCAATCCAAGTTGAAGTACTATAAATGTAATTTCAATTTTTGTAGTTTAACTCTTCATTCCAGTAGTTTGCCTTCCAGCATGTCATGATATTTTATTTTCAAAAAATTACATTTTTTAATCGTCTTTGCCGAAATGTGGAATTTAAATTGCTTTGCTTTAGTAAAAAATTATGCATTTATTACACGTGGGAAGGGCCGGATCTAGGGTAGGAGGAGGAGAAATTGGGATCATGACCCCCTCCCCAGTTTGAGAATGCTAATAAGGGTAATACAGGCAAAATATTGTTAAACTTATGTATATTTAAAGCATTTTTCAAGAAATTTTTAAAGATCTCTAAACGAAATGAAAATTCAGTCTTTTGAACCTTTATTTTCACCTAGAGCCTGGCCTAAATGTGGGTTTTTATTTTTAGTTCAAATTAGCAGGTCTTAAACATTTCCTTTATAATTACAGAGTTTCAACCTCGAAGTTTCCGAACTGGTCAATATATAATTATAATTTTCCCGGTAGTTAATACATTATAATCAGTTTTTAAACAATGCGAACAATACAAGAGAAAAAAAAATAACATAACGAATATTACAGAATAACTCACTGCCTAATTCTTAATTCTGATAATTATTAAAAAACTTTGTTTTTTAAACGTAAGAAATTAATTAACTATTAATTACTAATCCTCTCGCTGGTCAGCGATGATTTGTATCTGGTCTAACTGAAATTTTCCATCTCAGCCCAACAATTTTTCCCTCTTTTGATTAATGAATTTCTCATGATAAGCATAATCAGTATCCAAAATGAACAACAAAGTATTTGTATTATTACGCTATCATTGATCGAACATAACTATGATTTGTAAGATCTAGTTTTTATACTCTGATGTGCTGCCTGTGCAGCCTGTATGGGTTACACTGCTACTGAAAAGTCGTGGAAAAAGATAACTCCTTCTTTGGGAAAAAGGTGGCAAAGGAAAATATCTGCAGAGTCACGTACGGCGGCAATCAGTGTTGCCATCCATGAACTAAAGAATTTACAAGGGACAAGAAGGAACAACAAGCAAAAGCGTAAAGGACGCCCTCTTCCGGCATATTTCACTTGAGGATTCAAGCAGCACCACAGAGAAGCAGACTTTCAAAGAAATTTGAAGTTCAAAATTGTGTCAGACTTCGTTTTCTATACGTATGCTAGTATTATTCAAATCTAGAAATATTATGTGGCACTAGATATCAAGTTTAACTATATTGCATTTGGCAATTGCAAGATTTTATCTAGAAACTACCGCTTTTAAATTTTTTTAAATAATAATCTTTACACAGGGAACAGCTTTAACGGGAAATCAATAGCAATATTCTCCAGAGTATGAGCATTCCAGCGAAAAAAGTTCTCAATAGTGTAAGAGGTGGGTCTTTTTCGGCCATTTTTGCTTCAGAGTTCAAATAGTAACGCAGAGAAGCAAACTTCAAGTGTATCTCTTACATTAGTCAGTGTTGCTTTTTTTACATTCTTTACTTGAACCTCCGAGAAATTGTTGTGCAGTATTTCTCTCAAAACAAATTTTAATGTTTTGCAGTATTTCTCCAACACCATTCTTAAATTTTTATGTAGTATTTCTCCCATAATGATTTTTAATATAGTTGTGTAGTATTTCTGCCAAAACGATTTTAGTATTGTTCTGTGGTATTTCTCTCAAAACGAATTTTAATATTATTGTGTAGAATTTTTCCCAAAATGATGTTTTTAAAATTGTTGTGTCGTATTTTTCCCAAAACGATTTTTCATATTGTTGTATAGTATTTCTCTCAAAACGATTTTTCATATTGTTGTTTAATATTTCTCTCAAAACGATTTTTCATATTGTTGTTTAATATTTCTCTCACAACGATTTTTCATTTTTCATATTGTTGTGTAGTATTTCTCTCAAAACGATCTTTAATATTGAAGTGTCGTATTTTTCCCAAAACGATTTTTAATGTTGTTGTGTAGTGTTTCTCTCAAAGCGAATTTTCATATTGTTGTGTAGTGTTTTTAACAAAACGATTTTTCATATTGTTTTGTAGTTTTTCTCTCAAAACGATTTTTCATATTGTTGTGTAGTATTTCTCTCAAAACGATCTTTAATATTGATGTGTAGTATTTCACTCAAAACGATCTTTAATATTCATGTGTCGTATTTTTCCCAAAACGATCTTTAATATTGATGTGTCGTATTTTTCCCAAAACGTTTTTTAATGTTGTTGTGTAGTGTTTCTCTCAAAGCGATTTTTCATATTGTTGTGTAGTGTTTTTCTCAAAACGATTTTTCATATTGTTGTGTAGTGTTTTTCTCAAAACGATTTTTCATATTGTTGTGTAGTATTTTTCTGAAAACGATTTTTCATATTGTTGTGTAGTATTTTTCTCAAAACAATTTTTCATATTGTTATGTAGTATTTCTCTCAAAACGATATTTCATATTGTTATGTAGTATTTCTCTCAAAACGATTTTTCATATTCTTATGTAGTATTTCTCTCAAAACTATTTTTCATATTGTTGTGTAGTATTTTTCCCAAAACGATTTTTAATGTTGTGTCGTATTTTTCTCAAAACGATTTTTCATATTGCTGTGTAGTATTTCTCTCAAAACGATTTTTCATATTGTTCTGTAGTATTTTTCCCAAAACGAATTTTAATGTTGTTGTGTTTCTCTCAAAACGATTTTTCATATTGTTGTGTAGTATTTTTCTCAAAACGATTTTCATATTGTTGTGTAGTATTTCTCTCAATACGATTTTTCATATTGTTGTGTAGTATTTCTCTCAAAACGATTTTTCATATTGTTCTGTAGTATTTTTCCCAAAACGAATTTTAATGTTGTTGTGTGGTGTTTCTCTCAAAACGATTTTTTCATATTGTTGAGTAGTATTTTTCTCAAAACGATTTTTCATATTGTTGTGTAGTATTTCTCTCAGTACGATTTTTTATATTGTTGTGTAGTATTTCTCTCAAAACGACTTTTCATATTGTTCTGTAGTATTTCTCTGAAAACGATTTTTCATATTGTTGTGTAGTATTTCTCTCGAAACGATTTTTCATATTGTTGTGTAGTTTATCTCTCAAAACGATCTTTAATATTGATGTGTCGTATTCCCCCCCCCCCAAACGATTGTTAATGTTGTTGTGTAGTGTTTCTCAAAACGATTTTTCATATGGTTGTGTAGTATTTCTCTCGAAACGATTTTTCATATTGTTATGTAGTATTTCTCTCGAAACGATTATTCATATTGTTGTGTAGTATTTCTCTCAAAACGATCTTTGATATTGATGTGTCGTATTTTTCCCAAAACGATTTTTAATATTGTTGTGTAGTGTTTCTCTCAAAACGATTATTCATATTGTTGTGTAGTATTTCTCTCAAAACGATCTTTAATATTGTTGTGTAGTATTTTTCCCAAATCGAATTTTAATGTTGGTGTGTGGTGTTTCTCTCAAAACGATTTTTCATATTGTTGTGTAGTATTTCTCTCAAAACGATTTTTCATATTGTTGTGTAGTATTTTTCCCAAAACGATTTTTAATGTTGTTGTGTAGTGTTTCTCTCAAAACGATTATTCATATTGTTGTGTAGTATTTCTCTCAAAACGATCTTTAATATTGTTGTGTAGTATTTTTCCCAAATCGAATTTTAATGTTGTTGTGTGGTGTTTCTCTCAAAACGATTTTTCATACGGTTGTGTAGTATTTTTCTCAAAACGATTTTTCATATTGTTGTGCAGTATTTTTCCCAAAACGATTTTTAATGTTGTTGTGTAGTATTTCTCTCAAAACTATTTTCATATTGTTGCGGATCACAAAAATGGATAGCCACTGAACGTGAGTATTAAAAGCTATATTTCAAAACCAAATTCAATACAAGGTAAATTGTTACAAAGGAAATATGGATGAAGTATCTTATTAACAAATCAACTATTAACATGCACAAGTCATCAATCTTCCTGCGTAGAGCACACAATATCAGCTCTGTGTATTTTACTAAATACTACCTTTTACTTGATTTACCAGGTCACCCGAAGATCTTCACTCGTAAACCAATTCTCGTCCTGTGCTAATAACTGTTCACACACTAGCCGAACAAAAAGACAGTCCGTGTAGACATTCGAAGTTAGCCATAAAAGTTCCCACTTTTATACTTCCGTGTATACACAACACATCAAGTTACTTCTTGATACTTAACGATAAAAGATCCCACTTTTATCCTTCCGCGTATACACAACACATCAAGTTACTTCTTGATACTTACGCGCACTGTCTCAGAACAGCTCACCGTCCATTTTCGAACTCACCGACTGTTACAACACACAACGACCGTTACAATACAAAAATGACCGTTAACGCTCCACTCTTCTTCTCCAAATTCTCCCAACGTTCTTATTCGTTGGCTGAAACTTTGCTTTCGGTTGCCAGATTCTTCTGTCGTAACACTGCCCCCTTCCTAGGTATTGTTCGTCCCGAACAATTCTGGATTCCAAAGCTTCTTCAGTTCTTCGATGAAACGGGGCCAAACGATCCACGTGAACCACCTTGCACTTTGTAGCTGGACATCGACGAATGCGATATACCACGTCTGTGTCAAAATGAAAGCGAATCTCATTATGACGTAGATTTCTTTTCTGACTGAAGCCTCGTCCACAAACATAATACGTGTAAGGCCTATAGCCCTTGTGAACACGTTTATGTCTCTGCAGGGAGAAGAATCGACTAAGAGTTTTCGTGCAAAACCTGTAAAAAGTTTTCTTCTTTGTCGAAAGTTTTCTTCTTTGGATTTTTACTTCTATCAACAGTAACAAGGAATGAAAGTCATTAGTGACGTAAAATCTAGGGAGAATTTTCATCCTGCAATCTGACCCTTTTGTCAGTTGACTTTCACTTAATTCAGAACTGTCGTGATGAACCTTCAGCCATATTTCACCTGATTCAATTTGATCCCCAAGGTGCTTCACAAATATAATATCAGCTCCATAATTCTTTTTAGCGCTTCGGTCCATCTCCTCCTTCCATACTCTTGCTAGAACTGCAGCTTCTAATCCGACAACCTTACCTGTTTCTCCTGTATAAGTGAAATCAGTGATGTGTCGGGCTGCTAGCAATATTTTTTCTGTTTTATCTTCACATAGCCAGCTTGCAACATCTTCAGATACTCCTTGTTCTATTAACATGTTACGAAACTTGTTCAAAGCATTGCCGTTATGCAGAACCTTGCGGACACGTGATGCTTCATCTACTCTATTATCCACAATGTTCACCAAACGCAGAAGTTCTCCTCCTAACTCTTCGACGAGCTCTTGCAGTTCCAAGGATCCGTCACCAAGGAAACACTGAACAGCTTCCATCACTTCCAGAGAGTTGTCAACAGAGTTTTCAAGAGGTGAATCCATGTTGCTGATAACAGCTGAACAACTCAAACTCTTCATTCCACGAGCCTGTGATGCTGCAACCATTTTCTTAACTAAATCAACAGCAACATCTTCTGTACTGATGAGATCAATAGCTCCTTTTCCGAATTCAACATCATAAACCAAAGCACACACTCCTTCAGCCAGCTTTTTGGACACAATTGA
Source organism: Ryuthela nishihirai (assembly GCA_038380435.1). Classification (NCBI taxonomy): domain Eukaryota; kingdom Metazoa; phylum Arthropoda; class Arachnida; order Araneae; family Heptathelidae; genus Ryuthela; species Ryuthela nishihirai. Next base: position 5,556,210 of record JAWZYU010000008.1, read on the forward strand.
GCATATCATTAGAGGAACGCTATCCACGGTAGCCGTCAGATCCTTGCAGCGGTAAATCTCCTTATCTGTTGGCACCAGCTCCTCTGTCTGTCCTACGATGCAGCATCCGACGTCTTCCATCATCTGCTCGATTTTATCTTTAGTGCAGTCGACTGTGAAGCCAGGGATGGATTCCAATTTGTCCAGAGTATCTCCCGTCAATTGGAGAGCACGACCGGAGATCATAGGGACCTTGAGACCTAAAGCAGCAAGTGCAGGAGCCAAGACAAGACTCACTTTGTTGCCGACACCTCCTGTGCTGTTTTTATCTACCATCCGATGGCACCACTCGGGTCTCCAGCAAAACACATGACCCGAGGAGGTCATATTTGCTGTTTCTTCCGAATTCACTTTCTTGGAGCTCTCATTGTAATTAGCCAGGGAAATATCAGTCATGATTGCCAAATTGTTCATTCTGGAGATCAGCGACGAGTTCTGTAACATGATATTGTCCACTTTAGAGCTCTTGTAGTCGTGATAAAACTTTTCTATATCCTTATAATCTAAATGGTTATAATGTCCAAATCTGCACATTGACTGTTCAGAAAAGAAATTCAGCATGGTTTCGTTGAGATTGTCTGAGGGCTTTACTTCTCTCTGATCGTAACTCTGAGGCTTAGTTTCATCCAGAAAGTTAGTCTTTGAAGTACTGTCTCTGCCTGAAGCTCTTTTACTAGCATCACCTGTTATGCTTCTAAGCCATCCTTCGGAATTCCTCTTCCTTAAATCCCCACTTTCTATAAACGATTCGAGTGTGGCTATATGCTTCGGAAAAATCTCTCCGACTTCCGCGGTAAAGTCGAATGGCACTTTGTATCTATGATGAATGGACGCCTCTTCTTTACTCGGACCACTCTGCGAAACGTAAACTCTGTTTCGTTCCCCCTCATTACCACTCGTTACTCTGCCTTTGCGATAATTGTCCATGACACATTTTGCTGACGGCGAGGAATAGAATACCTTTCGTGTGGATCTCTCTTCAGATCGTGCCAGACTTGTATACCTAGGTATTTTGAAGTGCAAAGCGTACTGTATAGTCTCACAGCTCTCTGATCTGTGTGATTGTTCTTCACAGTTCCTAGACATGTCACCAGCGACATAGACACTCTGCCATGCATCACCAGTAGTTGCGTGGTCAAAGGCATTATCTGCGCTATCTCTACGATTCTTGATTTCCAGTAGCAGATCCACATTTTTATATGCGTTGCCTTTCTCTTTTTCTTTTCCATGTTTACAATCTAACTTAACACTATCAAGATCAACTTTTTCACTGACAAATTCAACATTTAAACTATTGAATTGTCTATTGAGTTCGGTTTTACTATCCTTGAACTGATCAATAATCTTACCAACTTGAGGAGCCACTTCATCTCTCATCTCAGTATTTTGTGCGGCCATTTCGGCTTTCAAGTCACCTATTTTATCGCTTTGGGCAGCTAGATCACTTTTAATATCAGTCATCTGCGTAGCCATATCGGCTTTCATATCGGTCACCAGCGTAGCAATAACGGCTTTCCTATCAGTCATCAGCGTAGCAATAACGGCTTTCCTATCAGTCATCAGCGTAGCCATATCGGCTTTCATATCAGTCATCAGCGTAGTCATATCGGCTTTCATATCTTTCATATCAGTCGTCAGCGTAGTCATATCGGCTTTCATATCTTTCATAACAGTCATCTGCGTAGCCATATCGACTTTCAAGCTATTTATCAACTTTACTAATTCATCCATACTTCTAGTTAACGGCATTCAAAAAATTATCCCGCTTCTGACACCAAATGTTGCGGATCACAAAAATGGATAGCCACTGAACGTGAGTATTAAAAGCTATATTTCAAAACCAAATTCAATACAAGGTAAATTGTTACAAAGGAAATATGGATGAAGTATCTTATTAACAAATCAACTATTAACATGCACAAGTCATCAATCTTCCTGCGTAGAGCACACAATATCAGCTCTGTGTATTTTACTAAATACTACCTTTTACTTGATTTACCAGGTCACCCGAAGATCTTCACTCGTAAACCAATTCTCGTCCTGTGCTAATAACTGTTCACACACTAGCCGAACAAAAAGACAGTCCGTGTAGACATTCGAAGTTAGCCATAAAAGTTCCCACTTTTATACTTCCGTGTATACACAACACATCAAGTTACTTCTTGATACTTAACGATAAAAGATCCCACTTTTATCCTTCCGCGTATACACAACACATCAAGTTACTTCTTGATACTTACGCGCACTGTCTCAGAACAGCTCACCGTCCATTTTCGAACTCACCGACTGTTACAACACACAACGACCGTTACAATACAAAAATGACCGTTAACGCTCCACTCTTCTTCTCCAAATTCTCCCAACGTTCTTATTCGTTGGCTGAAACTTTGCTTTCGGTTGCCAGATTCTTCTGTCGTAACAATATTGTTGTGTAGTGTTTTTCTCAAAACGATTTTTCATATTGTTGTATAGTGTTTCCCTCAAAACCATTTTTCATATTGTTGTGTAGTATTTTTCCCAAAACGATTTTTAATGTTGTTGTGTAGTATTTCTCTCAAAACTATTTTCATATTGTTGTGTAGTGTTTTTCTCAAAACGATTTTTCGTATTGTTGTATAGTGTTTCCCTCAAAACCATTTTTCATATTGTTGTTTAGTATTTTTCTCAAAACGATTTTTCATATTGTTTTGTAGTATTTCTCTCAAAACGATTTTTAATGTTGTTGTATCGTATTTCTCCCCAAAAGTATTTTAATATTGTTGAACACCATGGCACCTCGTCATTAAGGGCCAGGGAGGCCAGGTCCTACCAACATTTTTGTACACACATAATAAAAATATTAAACTCCGAATAAGAATGAATAGTAAAATTAATAATTTAAATGGATATGTTTCCTGAGATATCTTTCGTGTCTTATTTCATTTCTTAAGCATTTAGTGAAGTAATGAACTCGAAACGGGCTCTGTTGCGTAGCTTTAATTATAAGCGTTAAAAAACGCTGGATGTGACGAGGGCGAACTTGAAGTGTGCCCCGAAATTTCTATCATGTAGCGTTCACACCGCCCGCTACAGTTTGCATGCTTCAATGCGGTGTGAAGGAGTCATCACAATTTGGCTCCCCAACAAGAGCTCTCTGAAGCGATTTGCACTATATTAATGAAGCGTACATTTTTTTTATAATTATTGCCCGCATTTTGAGTTATTTAAACGAACACCGAGATTTTAGCATTTGGGAAATTATGTTTTAACATTACAGATATTTGCTACTAATGCAAATCGATATTTACTAATAGCTACCAATAAAATAATTTTGGTTGCTATTTAATATGTTTGCTGGAAAAAGAAAATGACGCTCTTATCGATATCGTATTGGCTGTTGATAAGTATTTGAGTGCAGCTACCTGTGAATGCCATTGAAATTTAAAGTGAATTTGCCGTTCAGGAAGTAAACTCTGAATACTGAGTTAAGTAATCGATGAGTGTGAATATTTAAATAAGGCATCTAATGCTAGGTTTACATTTAATATACATTGTGAGTGATTGACTGACCACTGGGGGCGGGGATGGCTCAGTCGGTAGCGCGCCAGGCTCGTAATCTGAGTTCCTTGGTTCGAGTTCCAGCTGGGTCAGCGTTGAGATTTATCTCCGAAAAATTCCCCGCACTGCCCACAGTCAGTAGGGGACACCGATGGGCTTGGAAAGGCCGCCGTCCGTCGGATGGGACGTTAAGCCATGGCTCCGTGTGTGGGAGAGCCATATCCTGTGCACGTTAAAGAACACGATGGATGGCCTTGACGGAAGGCTACCATCTGTCTCCCAACAGCTGTTCCAGTGGGTCCCCTCCCCCAACCTTCTCTGAGCCTTCGGGGTCCATGTGACCTGGCCATTTAGCCCATGGTGTGCAAAAAAGTGCCGCTCAGAGGTAAAACAACCCAACTGACCACTGACTGATTGACAGGGAATCTCGCTAATTCTAAATTATGATGCAGAAATGGAGAGCTGGACGCAATAATTCAATCTCTCTAAGACTTATTAACAATTTTCTGAAATAAATTGTAATAATGTTATAAATGATCTTTATAAGTCATACAGACAACCAATGCAAACCAAAGACTTTCGTTAGTTTCATTAGTAATATAATAGTAGATTATGAGTGACTGACTGGACAGGGAATCACGCTTACTCTATGATACAGAAATAAAAGAGCTCTAAAAATTTGTACCTAGAGGTAATCTAGGTCATAGATCTCGGAAGAAATCCGAAATTTGACCTCCGACGTGTCTTCGAGGTTAAAAGGAGGTCGACCGTGATCTACGAGAGCTAGAAACGTGAAAATTGGTGTCTTGGAGTGCTTCGCGCTGTAGGTCTCGAAAACGTTACGAAATTTTGGATCCGGAGGGTCCTTTGAGGTCAAAGGTCAAATTGAGATCTATCGATGCTAGAAATTGGTTTCTGGGGATATTTTGTGTCGTAGATCTCGGAAATGTCGCGAAATTTTGGATGCTGCGTGTCCTTCGAGGTCAATGGTCAAATTCGATATACTGGTGTTAGAGGGTTGGCAATTGGTGCCTGAAGGTATTTTGAGTTCTAGATCTCAGATATGATGAAAAATTTTGATGATCTCAGATATGATGAAAAATTAGATGCACGAGTCCTTTGAGATCAAAGATCAAATTCGATATTTGGCCCTGGAGAGCTAAAATTTTGGAGACGACAGAGCCATTTCGGGAAGTACAACTCAGAAATAAGAATTTTTCAGATCCGGTGTCGCATTTCCGGTGGAGCAGGGTTCGAAACGACCAGCTGGATATCCACAGGTGTCAAAGTCACCGATTAATTTATAGTTAGTAATATTACTAATTTAGCCGAATGTATAACTATACAATCTTGTACGAATCATATCCACGCGTTTAAACCAACACAACTCCCAAGCGGTAGTTTACTACGGTTAGGTAAGCGGTTTCTTAAACTTTCAATGTTATATTTAAAATGGGTTTATTTTTATTAACAATAGAAGAGAATTTGCACAAAAATAAGGAGGTGGAAGCACAAAATAGCTACACAGGAGAGACAGTCAACGTCTACTTCCAACTTGTGTAGAAGTCTAGTATTAATAGCAAATTTCCCTTTCAAGTGGGGCGGGGGTCGCCCAGTCGGTAGCGCGCCAGGCTCGTAATCTGTAGTTCCCAGGTTCGAGTCCTAGCTGGGTCAGCGTCGAGATTTTTCTCCGCAAAAATTCCCCGCCCTGCCCACGGTCAGTAGGGGACACCGATGGGCTTGGAAAGGCCGCCGTCCGTCGGATGGGAAGTTAAGCCGTGGCCCCGTGAATGGGAGAGCCATACTCTGTGCACGTTAAAGAACACGCTGGATGGCCTTGACGGGAGGCTACCATCTGTCTTCCAACAGCTGTTCCAGCTGTCCCCCAACCTTCTCTGAGCCTTCGGGGTCCATGTGACCTGGCCATTTAGCCCATGGTGTGCAAAAAAGTGCCGCTCAGAGGTAAAACAACCCAACCCAATGGACCAAGTTTTGACGTCATCGTAGGTCTAGAAAAATTCTATGTCTAGAAAAACTCTTAGAAATTTATTTCTATTGAGATATATATACCTTATTGAGAGGAAAAATTAATCTCATTTATTAGAAATTATCATAATGCTAATCATATGAATTATTTTCCTACTAAATATTAATATATATTATATCAGTACAAATGTACACCAGTAATAATAATAGAAATAGATATGTAAAACATGTTTAGAATACAGGACTACTAATGTAGACGTTATAACTTGGTGTATCGACCTTTTGTTGTAAGGGGTTTGGAGACGCAGAGCAGTGAGTCATTTTCCCGCGTGCCGATCATTATTCATTGCCTTCAAAGGAGCATTGCTGGGGCAGTTGAAGTGTCGAGTTAGGCTTGTGTAGCGGGGAGGAGGGGTTCGGCCGGTTGGCGAGTGGTAGGGGGGATTTGGGTTGGGTTGTTTTACCTCTGAGCGGCACTTTTTTGTACACCATGGGCTAAATGGCCAGGACACATGAACCCCGAAGGCTCAGAGAAGATTGGGGGAGGGGACCCACTGGAACAGCTGTTGGGAGACAGATGGTAGCCTCCCGTCAAGGCAATCCAGCATGTTCTTTAACGTGCACAGGGTATGGCTCTCCCGCACACTGGACCACGGCTTAACGTCCCATCCGACGGACGGCGACCTTTCCAAACCCATCGGTGTCCCCTACTGACCGTGGGCAGGGCGGGGAATTTTGCGGAGATAAATCTCAACGCTGACCCAGCTGGGACTCGAACCTGGGAACTACAGATTACGAGCCTGGCGCGTTACCGACTGAGCCACCCCCGCTCCGGTACGGGGGAGTCATGTAGGAAGGAATGCCAGGCTGCAGAAGGAAGAAATGTGTTAAAGTTCAAACATTTATCTCTGAAGGCGAAAATTTCGAGGTATTCACGTAAAGTAACTTGAGTTTTGAAGTGGGAGTGGGAGGAGATGGTGAATGCAGATTGTGGGACTTACAGTCGCTCAAAAAATACACGAAGGTTGCCAGATCACTAATTTCTAAAAAAAGTTGCTAGATTTTTTTTTTCTGAATTCTGTATTCAACCATAGTGTTCGGATACTTTTTTGAACGACTGTCCCATGCCATTAACGACGATTTTAGCAAGGGCGGTTCGTGGAGTTTTGTTTTTAATATCGCATTTATGATCGTCTATCCTCTGCTGCTCAGGAGTGCCACGCCTCCTCCCCCCACACACATACAGACTGAGAATGCTGGTAAGAGTAATTGAGGCCAAAAATATTTCACGCATTTTCCATGGATATTTTCAAAAACCTCTAAAATGAAAGAGAAAAATGTTATGCAAGGAATAGGTATCCCGTCTCTTGCCAATTCCCCTTCACCTTTTTCCGACTCGTTATGGTTGCTTCCCCCTTCTCTTTACCTTTTTCCGGCTCGTTACGGTTGCTTTCCCTCCCCTTTACCTTTTTACGGCTCGTTAATGTCGCTCTCCCCTTCCCCTTTACATTTTTCTAGCTCGTTACAGTTCGCTTCGTCCCTCTCCTTAAACTTTTTCTGTCTCGTTACAGTCACTTCCCCTCCCCTTAACCATTTTCCGTATCATTACGGTCGCTTTTCCCCTCTCCTTTACTTTTCTCTGGCTCGTTACGGGCGTTTACTCCTCCCCTTTACCTTTCTCCAGCTCGTTATGGTTTGCTTCCCCTATCCCTTTACCTTTCTCCAGCTCATTTTTGTTGCTTCCTCCGCCCCTTTACCTTTGTCCGGCTCGTTATTGCAGTTTCCCCGCTTCTTAACCTTTTTCCGGCTCCTCATGGCCGCTCCCTCACTCTTTTATCTTTTTTTCGGCTCGTTACAGTTGCTTCCCCTTCCCCTTTACCTTTTTCTGTCTTGTTACGATCGCTTTCCCCCTCCCCTTTACCTTGTTATTAATTAATTCAAAGTAGCCAATACGTTGTTACAGTAAATTAGTCTCGTTAGGCGCTTTCCCCCTTTCCTTTACCTTGTTATTAATTAATTTAATGTAACGATTACGTTGTTACGGTAAATTAGTCTCGTTACAATCGCTTTCCCTTTACCTTTTCCCGGTTCGTTGAGGCCGCTTTCCCCATTCCCTTTACCTTTTTTCGTCTCGTTATAATCACTTTCCTCCCTCTCCTTTAATTTTTCCCGGCTCTTTATGGTTGCTTCCCCCTCTCCTTTATCTTTCTCCGGCTCGTTATTTTTTTGCTTCACCCTCCCCTTTATCTTTCTCTGGCTTGTTGTTTTTTGCTTCCTCCTTATCTTTCTCCGGCTCATTATTTTTTTTTGCTTCACCCTCTCCTTTATCTTTCTCCGGCTCGTTATTTTTTTGCTTCCCCCTCCCCTTTATCCTTCTCCGGCTTGTTATTTTTTTTGCTTCCCCCTCCCCTTTATCTTTCTCCGGCTCGTTAAATCTCAACAGTGTCTGAGACGGGACTTGAACCTAGGAACTGCAGATTATGAGCCTAGAGCACTACCGGCTGAGCCATCCTCAACCAACTACATAACATGAGAGAGAGTCAGAATACTTCTGGCAGAATAGTGTACAAAGTTTCTGAAGTGACCGAGCGTTAAGATGTCGAACTCTGATGTATCAATCTTTGGTCAAAGTTTATATACCTGTGCAAATATAAGCACATTTAATTGGCAATTAAGTAGACTCGTCAATTGGCTATAAATGTAACGAATTCATGCTAGCTATGTGAGCGCAAGACAATGTGTCTGCAGGGAGGTTCGAACTCTTTATTGGGTTTTGGCTAATGGCTTCTTGATGCGGAGAGAGCTAATTCCGTGTTGACAAAAGATGCTAGTTAATTCTCCTGCACAGCATGTAATGCAATCGCTTTGTGTTGTAATAAAGCTTAATAACGATATAGGCTGAATAGATATTATTGGTTGAACGACTCCTAAGGAATTTTGATTCTAACGGTATAACGGGACTAAGGGAAAATGGCTAGATATTGACTCCCAAGCAGAAATCTCTATAATATGGAGAGTTGTTTAAGTTAGATGGCAAGGTTAAAGCTGCTTTAACGGCAAGATCAACCCTCTCATTACCAGGGCTCTCAGAATGGCTGGGAATCCACTGGCGACATACTGTATGAGTGTTGACAACAGAAAGTGTGTCACATATCCAAAGGATGTCAGATATGATGGAAGTGTATGGAGAAAAAGTGGGTCTGAAAGCAGTGACTAAAGTCTGCTGTCTGAGAAGATCATAATATTTTTATTGTGGATTGAAGAAGTCCATTGCAGTGTTTGAAGTTTTGCAGCCACGATGCTAGTTGAATTTTTTCAAGGAGTAACAGGTTGTAATATCCAGAGAAGGAATGACGAAAGCACAAGATGTTTTGTTAGCAGAAAGACTCTTAGAGCCATCTGTGTAGATTTGCAGAAAGCCTTGATAGCAACCTGTAAAACAGTTCAAAGCAACGGACTTCAGTTCCTGTGGAAGAAGCAAACTTTTGGAATTTGGGAACCAGATCTTCTATAAACTGGGAATTGATGAACTGAATAAGTGGTTCTTCAGAAGCAATGAGTTTGCTGATATATGATCTTTTGAAAAGATCTGGAGTATATATATATCGATCCAGATCTTACCAAAAGCTTTGGCCACATCCAGAAAGGTGGATGCGACGGTCTCTTTCTTGTTTAAGGATTCGGGGGCGGCTCAGTCGGTAGCGCGCCAGGCTCGTAATCTGTAGTTCCCAGGTTCGAGTCCCAGCTGGGTCAGCGTTGAGATTTATCTCCGCAAAATTCCCCGCCCTGCCCACGGTCAGTAGGGGACACCGATGGGCTTGGAAAGGCCACCGTCCGTCAGATGGGACGTCAAGCCGTGGTCCCGTGTACGGGAGAGACATACACTCTGCACGTTAAAGAACACGCTGGATGGCCTTGACGGGAGGCTACCATCTGTCTCCCAACAGCTGTTCCAGTGGGTTGGGGAGAGAAGCCTCAGAGAAGGTTGGGGGAGGGGTCCCCCAACCTTCTCTGAGCCTTCGGGGTCCATGTGATCTGGCCATTTAGCCCATGGTGTACAAAAAAGTGCCGCTCAGAGGTAAAACAACCCAACTTTAAGGATTCGGCAGCCCTTTCCACTACTCGTAGCAGTTGATGAACTGTAGATCGCTTCCGCGAAATGCCAAAATGTTCTTCTGGAATTAGGACATTCTGATCAGTATGCATCATTAGGCGATTTAAGATAATTCTCTCAAAAACTTTACCTAGGCATGGAAGCAAACTGATCGGTCGATAACTCTGGGGAAAGGTTAAACTTTTCCCCGGTTTATGTATCATTTTAATAACAGCCCTTTTCCAGATCGATGCGAAGTGTTTCAAACGTAAAAGGCTGTTAAAAATAGATAGATGTAAACAATGGCTCTAGGCCGAAGTTGTTTGATCATGATGTTCGTGATTTCATCAAGGCCGGGAGCCTTTCTGGGTTTTAACAATTTAATTGCTTTGTTAACCTCAGTAGGAGTTGTAAAGCGAATGTTAGAGATTGCCACCTGGGAGAAGTGATCGAGTGCATTTTCAACAATTTCAGAAGTTTCTTCATCTGATAAATCACTATTGTCCTGAAACTGATATTCCAGGGTGGTCGCAAAGGCTTCCACCTTGTCCTCGTTTTTGTAAACAATACCATTCATTTCATGAATCGGAAGATAATCTGAAACTGAGACGGGGGTGGCTCAGTCGGTAGCGTGCCAGGCTCGTAATCTGTAGTTCCCAGGTTCGAGTCCCAGCTGGGTCACAGTTGAGATTTATCTCCACAAAATTCCCCGCTCTGCCCACGGTCAGTAGGGGACACCGATGGGCTAGGAAAGGCCGCCGTCCGTCGGATGGGACGTTAAGCCGTGGCCCCCTGTGTGAGGGAGAGCCATACTCTGTGCACGTTTAAGAACACGCTGGATGGCCTTGACGGGAGGCTACCATCTGTCTCCCAACAGCAATTCCAGTGGGTCCCCTCCCCCAACCTTCTCTGAACCTTCGGGGTCCATGTGACCTGGCCATTTAGCCCATGGTGTGCAAAAAAGTGCCGCTCAGAGGTAAAACAAGTTTCTTCAGGGCATTCGCCAGATGGAATTATTCTCTGTTGTATGGGATAACAGCTTTTTGTTCCAAGAGTCGAAGTTTTCGAGCTCCCTGAGACGTTCCTATGTCTCTGGCCTACGATATTTTTGCCATTATCTTCTTATTTTAATTTTAAGAGAGATCATCTCAAGAATATCATCAGGAAGCTTAATGGCATCAATTTGACTCTCCTTAACTTTATTTGCAAACAGGTAGATATTCTTGATATTATCATTAAATGTAGAAATCTCCCTGTCAATGAGAGTAGGAGTTTTGGCTTTAGTAATTAGTTGACAAGGAATCTATATTTCTCCCAGTTGGTGATTCTGTGAGAGAAAATATTTTCAGTAGTTTCATTAGCAAGAATAAGGAAGTAGTTTTTATTTAATATTCTCTATATTACAACTGCAATATAATTTCAGTGGTATGAGTTTTTTTTTAAATAATGAATAAGTAATTAACTTTTATATAAAATAATTACTAAATTTGTAAGGGAATGAATTTTTTTGAAAAAGTAAACGACGATAAATCCAATGCTAGATCAGGAGGGCGGGGGTGAGGGGTTAGGAGGATCTTTTGAGAATGCTAGTAAGGATAATAGAGGCACAAAATTGTGACTACAAACAATTTAGTTTAGTACGATGTAGAATAATATATTTATTAATATAATTAAAGTTTTTAAACCTAATTATTAACTTTTTAAAATTATACAAGTCAAATTGTAATTTATTGCATTTTAATTATAATCTGTTGCATTTTACTTAAACAATTAAAATTTGTTTTGTCATTTTTTTTTTTGCTAGTGAGCTGATACTCCTAATCTAGTCGAAGTTGACTTTATCACAAGAGAAAACCTGTACCAAATAATGGCATCACGTTAATAGGCCTATAATCCAGATAATTCTTATAAATATATTTTCATTATTACTACTGGTGTATTTTTATATTGATATATATACTTATGTTTATAAGTATATCTTACTCAGAAAAATTATTCTTATTTTCTAACAATTGTCATACAGGTAATAAATACAATAATTTTCCTTGTAAATGAACTATATTTATTTATAAATTAATATATAAGTAGATCAGTAATAATAATAGTAATAGAAATTATATATAAGAAACAACTAGATTTTCAGAACCTATCTTGACGTCATAATTTGCTCCACCGGCTTTCTGTTTTAGGTTGGGTTGTTTTACCTCTGAGCGGCACTTTTTTGCACACCATGGGCTAAATGGCCAGGTCACATGGACCCCGAAGGCTCAGAGAAGGTTGGGGGAGGGGACCCACTGGAACAGCTGTTGGGAGACAGGTGGTAGCCTCCCGTCAAGGCCATCCAGCGTGTTCTTTAACGTGCACAGGGTATGGCTCTCCCGCACACGGGGCACGGCTTAACGTCCCATCCGACAGACGGCGGCCTTTCCAAGCCCATCGGTGTCCCCTACTGACCGTGGGCAGGGCGGGAAATTTTGCGGAGATAAATCTCAACGCTGACCCAGCTGGGACTCGAACCTGGGAACTACAGATTACGAGCCTGGCACGCTACCAACTGAGCCACCCCCGCCCCTTCTGTTTTAGGTGTTAACTCTATCATGACAGCAACCCAACTTTTAAGAATTGGAATAACGGTCTTGACGACTTAAGTGATTTCTTTTTTTTTTTTGCAGCTTTCCCGTTCTGGACCGAACACTGTCTACCTTCGCAATGTGACCATTGACACAGAAGGGCGCTACACGTGCCAGGTCTCTGCCGATGAGCCATTTTTCGGTTGTGTTCAACTCCACAGAGAGATTTCCGTGTACAGTAAGTTCTATCATTAATTTTTAAATGATTCTAATTTCAAAGAGTCTATTTTATTGGGTTTATTTGGAATTGAGTTATTTTGTCTTTGAATCGTAATTTGTGTACACAGAAAATGGTTAATTTCCACGTTAGAAGGATCAGTGGCGGATTACAACATAACTCATGGGTCACTCGACTGAGGCCGGGGTGGGGGTGGCTCAGTCGGTAGCGTGTAGTTCCCAGGTTCGAGTCCTAGCTGGGTCAGCGTTGAGATTTATCTCTGCAAAATTCCCCGCCCTGCCCACGGTCAGTAGGGGACACCGATGGGTTTGGAAAGGTCGCCGTCCGTCGGATGGGACGTTAAGCCGTGGCTCCGGGTGCGGGAGAGCCATACCCTGTGCACGTTAAAGAACACGTTAGATGGCCTTGACGGGAGGCTACCATCTGTGTCCCAACAGCTGTTCCAGTGGGTCCCCTCCCCCCAACCTTCTCTGAGCCTTCGGGGTCCATGTGACCTGGCCATTTAGCCCATGGTGTGCAAAAAAAGTGCCGCTCAGAGATAAAACAACCCAACCCGCCTGAGGCCCCTACCAACACCTATAACAAAAGGCCGTACAACTAAGTTAGGACATCAGCATTGCTACTCCTAAAAACCATCATCATCATCAAACAGAATAAATGTTTTCTCTGGATATGTTCGAGTCTTTCGACCCTCTCCTCCAGATGGCAAGGTTGGATAATGCTAAGAAGCTGATGACGTTTATGTTCAAAAGCTCGATAAAAAAATTCTTAAATCCTATGGAAAAGATTCGCATCATTTAAAAATTTGATTATTTCATTATAGCAAACGTTGCGAATAGTCAGATCTTCTTGTCCAAGTAAACTGTGTAGACTTAGTTCAAAGATGTTTTCTCTTTGTAATCTTGCTATCAGGTTGTTTCTCTGGATCGAGTAAGCAGTACAATTCAGCAAAACATGAATCACCGTTTCCTTTACGTTGCACTTCCGACAATTGGGGGAAAGAACCTTTCTCATCTTGAAAAGTGAGTCATTCAAGAGTGATGCACACAAAATTTCTTCTTGAAAGGTGCAGATCATTAAGTGGAAGGATCTTGTTCTCTGCTAATTGTCGATGATTGATCTTTCTTTCAGCGATGACTAGATACTTCTTAAATATTTTTTATGCATTTTTTACTGGTGTTTCTCAATACTAATCATTATACTAATGTTTATTTTACCTTATTTTATTTTATATACCTTTTTTTAGAGAAAATTTATAATTCGTATTTATTAGCATTATCATAATGCTAATAAATAATAATGCTAATACATACATTATCATAATGCTAATACATTCAATTTTTTTTCTAAATATTGTAAATTTAATATAAAAATATAGTAAATGATAAAATAACATAATATAATATATAACAATATATAATTCTAATAAAAATATTTAGTATAAAAATTAGTGTTAAAATTTGCCAGTGGCAATAATAAAAATAAATACGTAAGAAATATTTTGAATGCTAATGTGACGTCATAATTTAGTTTATAAGATAACCACTGAGTTCTTCACCCCCCCTCTCCCTGTTCTTTCGTTATAGTAATAACGAACAATGACTTGCTAGCTTGGCTCGAATGCGATGATGTCATGTGAGTACAGAGAATAGAGTCGCGATTAGCCGAAGATGAAGCCGCTATAAATTAAATTTAGGTTTATATTTTGGTATGAAATGTATTTAACATTCGAGTATTAATTACAACAACAATATAAATAATTCTGTTTTGCTGTTGTTTATTGCTTGAAATAAAATGCAGTCTTCTACACACTAAGAACTAATTTATTTAGACCCTTTATTTGTTGAGCTTAAGATTTCTGTTCTCGACGAAGGACCGCGGATATTTAAATATTTAATTTTTTCGTTTCTACTTTCACTTTGATATCTCTTCCATTATCTAATGCTCCCAGATATTTCTCTTTTTCTACACTATTTCCTTTCTTCGATTTAGCATATTCCCTTTTATTCACTCATAATATATTCTGAGTCATCTTTAGCCTTCACAATTATTGCCTTATCATTTGCGAAAAATATAAAGATAATTCTTTATTATGTATCGTTTTTCAATGAATTCTTAATGATCAGCGTCAACAAATGCGACTTCACCGACCGAAGTTGTAAGTTCTTGGATTTGGATCGATGATTGTTACTCTGAAAGAACTTGAATTTAAAAAGAGGTATAAACACAAGATCAGTTGCAATTGCAGCGAAAGATTGAATAGCATTTATTGATGATAAAATAATTACTGGTAGTAATAGAGTAGAATAGGACTCCCTCTTACACGATGACGATTAAGTTTTTAATGCATGTAGATATAACACATATATAAGAAATAACAGTGATATAGCGTCCAAGGAGATTATTTAGACTGCAATCCCAAATTAAAAATCAACTAAATGGTTTTAACTGATATTTGTCTTCAGGAATAAATAGATAATAGTTTATTTCTATATTAATAAAAATCTTCCTTCGTAATAATTTATATTTATATTTTTTGATAAAAATATATTTTTGCCATTATACGATATCACGATAACTTTATGAAATGAAGCCTGTTTTGAATCAGCAGCGAGATCTGACTTTTCTAGACTGAATTTTTCAGAGTAGTTAAAAACCATCTTTATCTCATTTTCAGCAAGTTTAAACTTTGATTTTTTATATAGGCCAGGCCTCCTTTTTTTATCTTAAAATAAAAAGTTTCTACTGATCTAATTCCGTGTCTAAATTTTTTACTACTATCGTATTTCGAGAGTGTATTAAAATTCCCCGTTTACTTTTTTCTTGCGTTTTCACTGTAAATTTGTTCAAAGTTGGGTATTTTGTGCACATAGGGGGATGTTATGAGGAATGGGGAAGACTCCCTATCAAAGTTAATTGGAGTTGGCAAGATTCGAAGCGACTTTGTAGAATCCAAGTGAGTTCTGAAAATTGTGATTTTTCTTTGTAAAATTTAAAGGGGTTAGCAAAATCTAGGGAACTTGGAAAAATCTATGGTAGTTGTCAAATTCTTAGCACTTGGCAAAATAGGGATAATTTGGGAAAATCTTGAGAAGTTGACAAAATTCCAAGTGACAGCAAAATTCAGGTGAGATGTAAAAAATGGGATTTTTTCTGTAAAATTATGGCGAGTTGGCAAAAAATCGATGAAATTTGGTAAAATCTAGGGGATTTGGCAAATCGAGGCAACTTGGCAAAATTTAAGGCAATTGGCAAAATTTGAATCCACTTGGTAAAATACAGGCGAGTTGTGAAAATTCGGATTGGTTTTGTGAAATTAAGGAGAGTTGGCAAAAAATCGATGAAATTTGGTAAAATCTAGGGGATTTGGCAAATCGAGGCAACTTGGCAAAATTTAAGGCAATTGGCAAAATTTGAATCCACTTGGTAAAATACAGGCGAGTTGTGAAAATTCGGATTGGTTTTGTGAAATTAAGGAGAGTTGGCAAAGTCGTGATAACTTGGGAAAATCTAGGGGAGTTCTTCGAGAAAAAATTCGAAGTGACTTGGCAAATTCAGGAGAGATGTAAAACACTGGAATTTTTTCTGCAAAATTATGGCGAGTTGACAAATTCAGGGAAGATGTAAAAAGTGGGATTTGATATGTAAAATTTCTGATTTTGTCTCTAAAATTAAAGGGAGTTGACAAAATCGAGGTAACTGGGCAAAACTGGGGAATTTGGCAAAATGTAGACTACTTGTCAAATTCTAAGGCAGTTGGCAAAATTCGAAGCCACTCAGTAAAATGCAGCTGAGTTGTAAAAATTGGGATTGGTTTTGTGAAATTAAGAAGAATTAGGCAAATCGAGAAACATGGCAAAATATTTCGGATTTGCCAAAATTCGAAGTTACTTGGTAAAATTCAAGGAGATTTAAAATTAGGCTTTTTCTTGGGAAGTTGTTACCGCTCCCCCCCCCCCCCTCTCCCTAAGGAGGGCAGTATATTCTGGGTTTTTCCTGGACAAAGACATAAATATATGTATGTAAAGATGTAAATGATTTTTTTCCCAGTTGGTAAAATTTGATTTACGAGTTGGAAAATTTTTGATCTTCCCCCCCCCCCCACATCAACCATGTCCCTTCACTACGACCCTGTTTGTACAAATGTCTTTCGGTGTTCAATATATTAGTTTCAGTCAGTATGGGTTGTTTTACCTCTGAGCGGCAGGTTTTTGCACACTAATAACAAGAGGACCCGAGGGCTCAGAGAAGTTGACGGGAGGGGACCCACTGGACTCCTTTTGGGAGACAAATGATAGCCTCTCGTCAAGGCCATCCAATGTGTACTGCAATGTGCATAGAGTATGGCTCTCCCGCACACGGGACTACGGCTTTAGAGTCCATCCGAGGGATCGCGGCCTTTCCAAGCCAATTGACCAATGGAAGGTCGGAAAGTTTTGAGGAATAAATCTCGATGTTGGCCCAGGTGGGAGCGGGGGTGACTCAGTCGGAAGCGCGCCAGGCTCGTAATCTGTAGTTCCCAGGTTCGAGTCCCAGCTGGGTCAGCGTTGAGATTTATCTCCGCAAAATTCCCCGCCCTGCCCACGGTCAGTAGGGGACACCGATGGGCTTGGAAAGACCGCCGTCCGTCGGATGGGACGTTAAGCCGTGGTCCCGTGTGCGGGAGAGCCATACCCTGTGCACATTAAAGAACACACTGGATGGCCTTGACGGGCTACCATCTGTCTCCCAACAGCTGTTCCAGTGGGTCCCCTCCCCCAACCTTCTCTGAGCCTTCGGGGTCCATGTGACCTGGCCATTTAGCCCATGGTGTGCAAAAAAGTGCCGCTCAGAGGTAAAACAACCCAACCCAACCCGCACACGGGGCTACGGCTTTAGGGCCCATCCGAAGGGTCGCGGCCTTTCCAAGCCCATTGACCAATGGAAGGTCGGAAAGTTTTGAGGAATAAATCTCGATGCTGGTCCAGGTAGGACTCGAACCTGGGAGCTGCAGATTACGAACCTGACTCACTACCGATTGAGATCCACCCCCCCCCCCCTCCACCCGGCTGACATCTCATCCAAAGGGCGGCAACCTCTTCCTCAGGGCAGAACAGAGAAGAAAAACCTCCGGAATAATTATGGCTCGTTTGTACCGCTTCAAACTCCCAATCTGAGATTCCTTGTAAAAACAGCAAGGAGTTCTAACTGTGCGAGCGTTGAGATATGTATCCAGTAATCCCAACCCCGTACTTGATGAGGATAGGTGACACCAATAGGCTGGGAAGGGCCACCGTCTGGCGGATGAAAAATTGAGCTGTGGTGCTCTGTGAAGGAGATCCATATCCTTTAAGTGTTAAAGAACACGCTGGATGATCCCGATCCCCTTCTGTCTCTTAACAACTCTCCACTGAATCTCTTTCTCCAATTTTCTACGAGCCTTTGGAATCTTGATAACCTGGCCATTTATCCTATTTTGTGTGGGGCTGGAGTGACTCAGTCGATAGCACGCCAAGCTCGTAATCTGCGGTTCTCAATTCCGCGCCCCAACTGGGCCAGCATTGAGATTTATCTCCGCAAAACTCCCCCCCCCCACACACACACACACTGTCCACGGTCAGTAGGGGACACCGATGGGTTTGGAAAAGCCACCGTCAGTCGCATGGGATTCTACGCCGTGGCTGCATGTGTGGGAGAGCCATGCCCTGTGCACGTTAAAGAACACGCTGGATGGTCTTGACTGAATGCTTCCATCTGTCTCCCAATAGCTGTCCGGTGGGTTCCCTCGCCCCAACTTTCTCCGAGCTCTCGGGGTCCTTGTGACCTGGTCATTTTGTCCATTGTGTTCAAAAAGTCTCGCTCAGAGGTAAAGCGACCCAGCCCATAGCGCAAAATAATCATTATGAAAGAAATTTACAGTGTATTAAAGTTCACTTATTAAAATAGTCGGTACTTTTTTAATTCTTTGTTCCAACGACCTCTGTCTGTGAATTCATAAATGATTTCGCAACTTTCCGTCATATTGTCCGGAATACCTTTACGGCGAAAACTTTGATCATATTGGCTGCTACAACGAACTTAAACTAATTAACGAGCTTCACAAAATCAATTATAATAACCAAAAAATATAACGGTAACTCAAATTTAACGAATGTTTAAACATAATGCGTGAATTGGGAATAATTGGAAAATCTTTCCTTTATACATTAACGTTACTTGCTATACAATCAGAATCGCGGGATCTCCAAATTTGAAAAAACTCCTTTTATGCTAGAACAAGGTGGACACGCCGCTTTAGAACATTGTAGTAGCACTTGTACAGAGCATCTATGTTAAGCTCTGAGATAGCAAAAAGGTTTTACGGCTTATGCATAATAGCGCTGTAATTGTTTAGATATTTCGCAACGTTAAATCATTACATCAATATTTCGCAGCGTTAAATCATTAAATCAATATTTCGCAGCATTTAAATCATTACTTAATCATTTTATCATTGCAGCTTTGCAAGATGCTAAAAATCAAAACACCTAAAGATGGGAAAATGTATGCTTTAAATATACTGGGCAACACACAAAAAGGTTTTGAAATGAAAATAGCCAATCTTTACTAATTTTGAGGTGCTGAACACGAAAATAACAGTAAAATTTGTCGATTGGCTCTTGTTTAGGAGAGACAGAGATGGTCATGTATAAAGGACTCAGTCCGCATTGAATGTTAAAGGACTCAGTCCGCATTGAGTTTTAGAGAACTCAGTCCGCATTGAGTGTTAGAGGACTCAGTCCGCATTGAGTGTTAGAGGACTCAGTCCGCATTGAGTGTTAAAGGACTCAGTCCGCATTGAGCGTTAAAGGACTCAGTCCGCATTGAATGTTAAAGGACTCAGTCCGCATTGAGTTTTAAAGAACTCAGTCCGCATTGAGTGTTAAAGGACTCAGTCCGCATTGAATGTTAAAGGACTCAGTCCGCATTGAGTTTTAGAGAACTCAGTCCGCATTGAGTGTTAGAGGACTCAGTCCGCATTGAGTGTTAGAGGACTCAGTCCGCATTGAGTGTTAAAGGACTCAGTCCGCATTCAGTGTTAAAGGACTCAGTCCTCATTGAGTGTTAAAGGACTCAGTCCTCATTGAGTGTTAAAGGACTCAGTCCTCATTGAGTGTTAAAGGACTCAGTCCGCATTGAGTGTTAGAGGACTCAGTCCGAATGAAGGGCGCTGCTCCTTCTTCTCTTCGTTATTTTGGGCTAAACAATGTTGGCTGTTTATAGCCATTTTTTTCAGGTAACGTTTCCACGGCTACCACTTCTTGATAATTGCAAAAAATTGTGAACATCCTCTTCGTTGAGCGAAAGAAAGTCTTGTGGGAGGATTTAGGTACGTGGTTGATCTTCCACAACCCAAACCTAGTTGTCGATCGTTCTGGGAGTTGTACAGTCGCTCAACAAAATATCCGAACACTATAGTTGATTACAGAATTCAGGAAAAATATCTGGCAAGGATTTTTTTAGAAACTAGTGATCTGGCAACTCTCGTGTACAGTCGGTCAAAATAATATCCGAACACTATGGTTGATTACAGAAATCGGAAAAAATATCTGGCAACGATTTTTTTTAGAACTCAGTGATCTGGCAACCTCGTGTACAGTCGCTCAAAAAATAACTAAACACTATGGTTGATTAGAGAATTTAGAAAAAATATCTGGCAACGATTTTTTTAGAAATTAGTGATCGAGCAACCTTCGTGTCACATGACACGAAGGTTAAATTAGTGTCACATGACACGAAGGATCACAAATCACGACATGATCACAAATCGTGTCACATGACACGAAGGTTAAATTAGTGATCGAGCAACCTTCGTGTCACATGACACGAAGGTTGCCCGATCACTAATTTCTAAAAAAATCGTTGCCAGATATTTTTTCTAAATTCTCTAATTAACCATAGTGTTTAGTTATTTTTTGAGCAACTGTACACGAAGGTTGCCAGATCACTGAGTTCTAAAAAAATCGTTGCCAGATATTTTTTTCGAATTTTGTAATCAACCAGTGTTCGGATATTTGTTTGAGCGACTGTACACGAAGGTTGCCAAATCACTAATTTCTAAAAGAATCGTTTCCAGATATCTTTTCTGAATTCTGTAATCAACCATAGTGTTCGGATATTTATTTGAGCGACTGTATAGACACCCAGCTCATAACTGCATTCAGTCCTTCACGATCTTTGATCTTTGAAGGCGCATTGTAGCCTTAGTTGCTACTGCTCCATAAAACCTCAAGCAGCCAACAAAAGATCTTTGATGAAGTCATCAAAATGGCTGTCCTGGTCTTCATTATCTAGGTAGCCTTTCACCAGCCATGTAGAAATAGCGTTCTCTGATCCCTTTTTATTATATCCTCTGAACCTTTTGGGCGTCATAAATGCCATAATGTGGTTTGCACAGTTGTCATACAACATCATTTACTAGGTGAAGTAAGATGAATGAGATTAACGGTTAGACAATCCCAGTACTAAATTATATCTCATCGGGATATACGATGCTACTAATCCCTTAACTTCCATTTCTTTTACTTATAGGAGAAATAACGCTGACACCTGTTGACCGTAACTCTATCTAGTCGCAGCTTAAATATTTGTTCTGGAATTTTCGCTGTTGCAAGCACTAAGGCCAAAGAGAGCGAAATATCGATCGCATCCAGGCCCCATGGTGGACGTTTCGACGCTTTATTAGTAACCGAAGGATGAGAAACCTGACAAAGCACTTTGTATATACCCTTTAACTGCAGCGATCTTCCCATAACACAATGCTGTACAACAAAGTTATGACATCAATATAAGTCGCACAGGATAACAGGTTGGGTTGTTTTACCTCTGAGCGGCACTTTTTTCCACACCATGGGCTAAATGGCTAAGTCACAAGGACCCCGAAGGCTCAGAGAAGGTTGGGGGAGGGGACCCACTGGAACAGCCACTGGACAGATGGTAGTCTCCCGTCAAGGCCATCCAGCGTGTTCTTTAACGTGCACAGGGTATGGCTCTCCCGCACACGGGGCCACGGCCTAACGTCCCATCCGACGGACGGCTGCCTTTCCAAGCCCATCGGTGTCCCCTACTGACCGTGGGCAGGGCCAGGATAACAGGATAAGGGGAGTCAGGTAAAATTAGCAGCCTGGATTGGCTACTTGCTATCCCAAGCCCGTAGTAGGGTGGTAAGAAAATCCTTTTAGGCATAACAGTGCAATGAAAGAGAAATATTCACTTTGAAAACACAACAAGTAAAGGTTTAAATGGTTTTGGTTGGGTTGTTTTACCTGTGAGCGGCACTTTTTTGCACACCGTAGGCTAAATGGCCAGGTCACATGGACCCCTAAGGCTCAGAGAAGGTTGGGGGAGGGGACCCACTGGAACAGCTGTTGGGAGACAGATGGTAGCCTCCCGTCAAGGCCATCCAGTGTGTTCTTTAACGTGCACAGGGTATGGCTCTCCCGCACACAGGCCCACGGCTTAACGTCCCATCCGACGGACGGCGGCCTTTCCAAGCCCATCGGTGTCCCCTACTGACCGTGGGCAGGGCGGGGAATTTTACGGAGATAAATCTCAACACTGACCCAGCTGGGACTCGAACCTGGGAACTACAGATTACGAGCATGGCGCGCTACCGACTGAGCCACCCCCGCCCCTCTATTAGCTGGGAATTGTTGAACTGAATAAGTGGTTCTTCAGAAATAATGAGTTTGCTGATATCAGACCTTTTGCAGTTATAGAGGATTTTTTTCAGGGCGGGGTTGATTGGGAACTTGGAATCCATTCTTGCAATCACTTTGATTTATCTCGATTTTCTTCTAATTTTGAGAGGGTGACTAGAAGCTTCAGCAAGTGAAGCAATAGTGGATGTCCCCTGGAAGCAGCCCCAGGCAAATTCTAACAGCTTTATTCTGGTAAATATCTAGCTTATTTAGGTAAGTGTCTGAAACATTGAGAAGAAGAATGCTACCATACTCCAAGACGGGACGAATCAAAACTTTGTAAATTGAGAGAAGACGAACTGTAGTCTAGATATTTCTTAATATTTATTTCTACGATTACTACCAGTGTACTTTCATACTAATCTCCATCATATGTTTATTAATCTATCTACATGATTTAGAAGCAAAACTATTTGCATTTATTAACATTATCATAATTTGATTACGAATACTTTTCATTCTAAATAAGATGTATATATTTATTAATAAATATTAGTATAAAAATTAATATAAAAGTACACAAGTAATACTAACAGAAATAAATATTTAAAAAATGTCTAGATTTTCCTGACGTCATAATATGGTTCGTCTAAGAACACTTTGACAAGTGGTTTATAAATGTATGTAGCATGTAGCATAATTATGATTTTTCGAAGTACCAGGATAAAAGATCCCATAACCTTCTCCATATATTAATATTAGAGTTTTTCTATTTTTTGTTTTGCATCATTGAAAATTTTTCATAATTGGGGGTGTATATTGCAAATGTCATTTTCTGGAATTTTTTATCGAGTAAATTATTGTATACGTAAGCACAGGTTGTGACCAAGATATAGATATACAGTATATATTGGTCGCAAAATAAAATTAATTCGAAGTTACAATTAAATTTAATGAACAATTAAACATTACAGCAGATAAAAACTTTTAATAATATTAAATATCCGTAAAAATTTACATCTAAAGTTAATTAAAGTACAAATGAAAGTTAAAATAAAGGTTGAATTGCTAAATGAAAAAAAATGGGGATTAAAATAAATAAAACAAATTTCAAATAAAATTGGCATTGATATAAAATACTGATAATACTACACTTAGTTCTTTAATTAATATTAATATTATACATTGAAGGTAAGTTTCTAAGTAACCGTTAATCATTTAGTAAGTAATTCATATATATTTGAGCCAGACTAATTGATTTCTTTGCATGACATGATTCATTCAGAAAGTAACATTTTGTTCTTTTTTCCGTCAGTTCCTCCAGAGAAATTACCGCATATAGGAATAACAGATTATGGAGATAATCTCACCCTTTACTGTTCATCTTCCAAATCCAAACCAGCAGCTAATCTCAGTTGGTATATTAATGACGTCCTGGTAAGTTATGGGCTTAATACAGTTCCCTTTTGCACTTTCTTAAACACTACTATTCCAAAAGTATAACGCTTCCATGTTAAGGAATGTCAGATTCAAAGATATCTAACTTTGAAAACGAACTTTCTACGGAGGAAAAATGTCTCTGCTGATATCATCTCTGCTGATTTCTACGGAGGAAAAATGTATCTGCTATATCTTTAAATATTCGTTTAATATTTAAAGAGTTACTGAAGATGTAATATTTAACAGCAGAGTTACTACTCTTAAAAATTTATATCTAAATTTAATTACCGTTGTATTTTATATAACATATAATAACCTTTGTTATATTTTATAATTGTTATATTGATTATAATTTATTAACAAATAATAACCGTTGTAACAAAATGTTCACTAAAATAAATGTAATTTTGTAAGTTTTGTTATGATTGTTTCGCTTTTTCCTCGAGTGGTTAGCACGCTTGGCTAATGATCAAAGGGACCTGGGTTCGAGCCCCGGGTAAGGCATGGATATCTGTTTTGTTTTTCTGCTGAGGTCCTGCCATTCTCACAGATCTTCTACTGTGGCTTATTAAACTGGCTAGCACCTGTCAGACAACTGTGGCAAGCAGCTGCTTGAGAAGGTATTTAGTCATTTATTTTTTATTTAAGTGTTCAGGGCGAGCGTTAACAGCAGTGTCAGTTGTTCAATACTTCAACTTCAATAATTTTTGTAATATTTAGAGATTATTAATTTGAAATTAGAAAAGCTAAAAAAACTGTGTGAAATCTGCATATCAATAGGGACATTTTTCCATAAAAGCTTATTTACAAAGTTAACTAGTTTTCAATTGTGACTAATCACATAAAATAAAAGTGTCAGAATGCATGAATAATAAGCTGAAAAAAATTTTCAGCTTATTATTTCATGAGTTACATGTCAACAGGATTGTCATCATGTGATGTCATCATGTGATTGTCATGGATTGTCATCATGTGATTGTCATGGATTGTCATTATGTGATGTCATCATGTGATTCTTTACTACTGTGTCAGAATGCTTTTAACCGAAGATTAAGACCACGCAGAAATCTTCCTAAATCAAAACTTTTCCTGTATACACAATGCATTATCAGCTATAAAAATATCTTAAAGTTAAAGCTTAAAGTTTTTAATCAACCAATAATTAAGCAGGGTGTATTTTATTTTGAAAGACTCAATGTTTCACTTTATCTTATTTATGCAAAAAAAATTCTAAAACATGATGACAGTACTCATGTTTTAGCTTCCATAAAGCTTTAAATAGCAAAAGAATTTTGTTGAGAGTCAAGATTAGATGCAGTTCTTGTATTATGCATAGTCGCTCAAAAAATATCCGAACACTATGGTTGATTACAGAATTCAGAAAAAATATCTGATAACGATTTTTTTAGAAATTAGTGATCTGGCAACCTTCGTGTCACGTGACACGAAGGTTGCCAGATCAATAATGTCTAAAATAATCGTTGCCAGATATTTTTTCTGAATTCTATAATCAACCATAGCGTTCAGATATTTTTTGAGCGACTCTCCACCTACTTTAATTTACTCGTGTACCCCGTCCCCCTTCCTGCTTAGCTAAGTTTTATATCTTTGATTTATTAGCGGTGACTTTAGGTTACTTATAGCTTGATGACTCAGAAGAAACTAAGCTATATTAGAAGTACATTAAAAAAAGTTTGTCTTCACAATAATGGAGCATCAAATTTGGTTTTCAATAAAACAATTCTAATAACATTGAATCGAATTTGGCTAATATATATCAATTCAAATAGCATTGAAGGTTTCTGTATTTCTCCACTATACTTTTCTAAACTAGTATCTCTGTTCTAGTTTCAGAATTTTGTTTCATGTACACCTCCTAACCTACTTTTCGCTGTCACATACACCCAATCCAGTTTGGTAACATTAAGCACCCTTTTTTATTTCATGTACCTCTAATCCAGTTCATTTTAGCACCATTCTTTACACAATCAATTTTTTTGTGCCACTCATGTTTCCCATTTCCCACAATTCCCACACACATCTCATAATCTCTCCAGTTGCCACTCACCTCCGGGGCGGGGGTGGATCAGTCGGTAGCGCGCCAGGCTCGTAATCTGTGGTTCCCAGGTTCGAGTCCCAACTGGGTTAGCGTTGAGATTTATCTCCGCAAAAATTCCCCGCCCTGCCCACGGTCAGTAGGGGACACCGATGGGCTTAGAAAGGCCGCCGTCCGTCGGATGGGACGTTAAGCCGTGGCCCCGTGTGAGGGAGAGCCATACTCTGTGCACGTTAAAGAACACGCTGGATGGCCTTGACGGGAGGCTACCATCTGTCTCCCAACAGCTGTTCCAGTGGGTCCCCTCCCCCAACCTTCTCTGAGCCTTCGGGGTCTATGTGACCTGGCCATTTAGCTCATGGTGTGCAAAAAAGTGTCGCTCATAGGTAAAACAACCCAACAACTCACGTCTCATAAAATCTCCCCAACAGCCACTCACCTCTCGTAGTCTCCCCCAGTTGCTACTCACGTCTCCTAGTCTCCCCCTGTTCCCACTCATTTCTTATCTCCCCCAGTTGTTATCCACATTTCCTAGTCTCCTCCAGTCGCCACTGGAGTCGTTTAGTCACCACCAATTGACACTCATGTTTCCTACGTGAGTGTCATACTGTTTCATTTACGACCGTAGGCTCCCCCAGTGTCTACTCACAGCTCGTAGTTTCCCCCAGTCTCTACTCATAACTCCTAGTCTCCCCAATCTCTACTCACGTCTCGTAGTCTCCTCTAGTCTCTACTCACGTCTCGTAGTCTCCCCCAGTCTCTACTCATGTTTCGTAGTCTCCCCCAGTCTCTACTCATGTCTCGTAGTCTCCCCAGTCTCTACTCACGTCTCGTAGTATCCCCAGTTTATACTCATGTCTCGTAGTATCCCCAGTTTATACTCATGTCTCGTAGTATACCCCCAATCTCTACTCATATCTCGTAGTCTCCCCAGTCTCTACTCACGTCTCGTAGTCTCCCCGTCTTTACTCACGTCTCAGTCTCCACAGTCTCTACTCACGTCTCGCAGTCTCTTCCAGCTCTATTCAAGTCTCGTAGTCTCCCCCAGCTCTACTCACGTCTCGTAGTCTCCCTCAGTCTCTACTGACGTCTCCTACTCTCCCCAGTCTCTATTCACAGCTCGTAGTCTGCCACAGTCTCTAATCTCGTAGTCTCCTACAGCTCTACTCACGTCTCGTAGTCTCCCACAGTCTCTACTCACGTTTCGTAGTCTCCCACAGTCTCTACTCACGACTAGTAATCTCCCCTAGTCTCTACTCACGTCTCGTAGTTTCTTCCAGTCTCTACTCACGTCTCGTAGTTTCTCCCAGTGTCTACTCACTTCTCGTATTCTATCCCAGTCTCTACTCATGTCTCTTAGTCTACCCGTTGTTATTCAAGTCGCCTAGTCTCTTGCAGTTCCCCTAATGTCTTTTAGTCTTCCCCATTTGCAATTCATTTTTCTCCTGCAGTCTCCATTCACGTCTCATAGTTTCCTCCAGTCGCCATTCACATTTTGTAATGTCTCCCCAGTTGACACTCGCGTCACCCCCAATTGCCACTCACGTTTCACAATCTCCCTAGTGGCCACTCACGTTCCATAATCTTCCTGAGTGTCCTTCACGTCTACTAGTCTACCAAGTTGTCACTCACGACTTTTACTCTCCCCTAGTCGCTACATATGCTACTCCTAGTCTCCCCCTGGGGCGGGGGTGGCTCAGTCGGTAGCGCGTCAGACTCGTAATCTGTAGTTCCCAGGTTCGAGTCCCAGCTGGGTCAGCGTTGAAATTTATCTCCGCAAAATTCCCCGCCCTGCCCACGGTCAGTAGGGGACACCGATGGGCTTGGAAAGACCGCCGTCCGTCGGATGGGACGTTAAGCCATGGCCCT
Source organism: Ryuthela nishihirai (assembly GCA_038380435.1). Lineage (NCBI taxonomy): Eukaryota > Metazoa > Arthropoda > Arachnida > Araneae > Heptathelidae > Ryuthela > Ryuthela nishihirai. The sequence continues at coordinate 5,583,697 of JAWZYU010000008.1, forward strand.
GTGTGCGGTAGAGCCATATCCTATGCACGTTAAAGAACATGCTGGATGGCCTTGACAGGAGGCTACCATCTGTTTCCCAACAGCTGCTCCAGTGGGTCTCCTCTCCCAACCTTCTCTGAGCCTGCGGGGTCCATCTGACCTGGACATTTAGCCCATGGTGAGTGTCGCTCAGAGGTAAAACAATCCAAACCTAGTCTCCCCAGTTGTCACTGGTGTCTCTTAGTCTACCCATTTGCCACTCACATTTCATAGTCTCCCACAGCTCTACTCAAAGCACCTGTCACAGCACGTGTCAGAGACCATTGTTAATAATTTATATACATCAAAGTTGAGAAAAATTCTCTGCCATAGTATTTTCATTTTCAAACTGGGTTGGGTTGTTTTACCTCTGAGCGGCACTTTTTTGCGCACCATGGGCTAAATGGCCAGGTCACATGGACCCTGAAGGCTCAGAGAAGGTTGGGGGAGGGGACCCGCTGGAATAGCTGTTGGGAGACAGATGGTAGCCTTCCGTCAAGGCCATCCAGGGGTGTTCTTTAACGTGCACAGGGTACGACTCTCCCACACACGGGACCACGGCTTAACGTCCCATCCGACGGACGGCGGCCTTTCCAAGCCCATCGGTGTCCCCTACTGACCGTGGGCAGGGCGGGGAGTTTTGCGGAGATAAATCTCAACGCTGACCCAGCTGGAACTCGAACCTAGGAACTACAGATTACGAGCGTGGAGCGCTACCGACTGAGCCACCCCCGCCCCATATTTTCAAACTGCTCAGTATTTTAGTTTTATTATTCCTACCAAAGACTTGGCTTTCTTTGCTTCTTTTACAGATGTCTGGAGACGTTGAACGGTACCAAGAAGTTGTTCGTCATGCTGATCAACTCGAGTCGTCATCTTCGTCGTTTAGTATACCTCTGACGTCAAGGCACCTGCCTCATGGTGACGTACGGTTCACGTGCGCAGCAAGTATCGCCGATGTCGTCACTTCCGTGAGCAAGGAGCTCATCATCTTCAGGAAGACACCGGAGAACGTTTTAGAGCTAAAGAACAATGGTTCCCGCGAAACTACGTCGTTATTACTCTTGCTAATTACCCTGTGCTCGCTGTTTCCACTGAACACATTGTTTTGTTGGACTTGATGTTATTTACTAAAAGTGTACTTTCTACATTTGCTGAAGTAAATTTCCTTTACTGTGAAGGTATTGTTGGTGCATACTTTAGAGGTGGCATGATTAAAAAGAGTTTGAAAAAAAAGAAGATAAAGATAAAATAAACGAAACTGTTTGGTGTGTCTTTGGAGTTCAGTTGTTTTACCTCTGAGCGGCACTTTCTTTGCACACAATGGGCTCAATGGTCAGATCACAAAGACCCCGTGGGCTCAGAGAAGGTTTCGGGGAGGGTTGGGTTGTTTTACCTCTGAGCGGCACTTTTTTGCACACCATGGGCTAAATGGCCAGGTCACATGGACCCCGAAATCTCAGAAGGTTGGGGGAGAGGACCCACTGGAACAGCTGTTGGGAGACAGATGGTAACCTCCCGTCAAGGTCGTGTCGTTATCGTGCACAGGGTATGGCTCTCCCGCACACGGAGCCACGGCTTAACGTCCCATCCGACAGACGACGGCCTCGGGGAATTTTGCGGAGATAAATCTCAACTCTGACCCAGCTCGGACTCGAACCTGGGAACTACAGATTACGAGCCTGGCGCGCTACCGACTGAGCCACCCCCGCCCCTTTTGGGGGAGGGGAACCACTGTAGAGATGTTAAGAGACATATGGGAGCCTCTCGTCAAAGCCACCGAGTATTCTTTAACGTTTCTTTCCAACCGAGGGGAGACACCCCTCGGTTAGAACGCTGCTCCCTTAGAATGGCCGCCGTCCGTCCCATGGTACGTTAAGTTGTGGCTCCGTGTGTGGGAGAGTCATACCCTGTGCACATTAAAGAATACGTTGGATGGCCTTGATGGGAGGCTACCATCTTTCTCCCAACTGCTGTTACAGTGGGTCCCCAACCTTCTCTGAGCCTTCGGGTCCTTGTGGCCATTTAGACCATGGTGTGTAATAACAGTGCCTCTCAGAGGTAAAACAACCCAACCAAAATCAAAATACATACGCCATGCAGTGGATATTCAACCACTCCAACATTCTAGGAAATGAGATAGTGAATCAACTAGCAAAGAATGTTGTTAACAACAGCGCAAACTTAAAAATTGAATTTCGCTATCTTCTCAACAGAGCTAAAAAAAAAACAACCAAGGAAGATTTCTCCTTACAACCAGCATAAATTTTCACACAAAGACTTCTCGAAGAACAAATTCATCCTATGGAACGTAATTCATTAAAAAGAAAGGAACAAAATATCATTAGTAGAATGAGAACTGGACATTGCCTACTAAACGACAAACTATCCCTGTTCAAAACAGTCTCTTCACCAAACTGTTCCTACTGTAACTGCAAAGAAAATATCTCCCATGTTATGCTGAAGTATCCTAAATGCATAGAAACAAGAACTAACATGATTAACCCTTTCAGGACCATAAGGTTTCTAAGACTAAATATTAGTAGGTAACTGTTTATTTTAGTTGTTTAGACGTAAAATAAAAATCATAAGAAAAATACATAACAATGTGTAGTTTTTTTGGAATTTTATGGGAAATATTTTTCCCAATGGACTATAAAGGTAACACAAATTATAGTTAGGCTTATTATGCAATGTCTTTTATTTATTGGTTTATTAGAACAAAATGTTAACTAAAATAATTCAAAATTATGAAATAAAATTACTATACAAAATGATGTGCTAATTATGATATTCTGCGAAGCAATTTCTTTTGGTAGTGAGGCAAAGATGGACATTGCACATAGTACAGTCGCTTAAAAAGTATCCGAACACTATGGTTAATTGCAAAATTCAGAAAAAATATCTGGCATTGATTTTTTTAGAAATTAGTCATCTGGCAACCTTCGTGTCACGTGACACCTTCGTGTCACTAACTTCGTGTAACTTCGTGACACCTTCGTGTCACGTGACACGAAGGTTGCCAGATGACTAATTTCTAAAAAAATCAATGCCAGATATTTTATCTGAATTTTGCAATCAACCATAGTGTTCGGATACTTTTTTGAACGACTGTACATATATTATGCGTCCTGACAGTTCCGTTTTTGTTTTCTAAACGTTCCCGTTTGCGTAATTGCGTTCGGCATACGTTTTATTTTGACATTCTGTATAAAAAATAAAGATAAGGTTATAATTAAATACGACAATCACCAATTTTAAAATTGGAAAAATGTTTCCCATAGTCGTGAAAGGGTTAATCATCTCCAAAATTATAACATCAATCAAGAGGACCTAACTCTCCAAAATATCCTAGCTCCTTCTAACCTTAAATCAAGACCCAAAATCAATAAAATGATCATCAGCTACTTAGAAGAAACTGGTTCATATAATAGAATACAAAAAAATTAATAAATGATCCTCTTTACATCATCAATTATTCATAGATGCTACTTGGGCTGCAATTGCATGTCAAACACGCCTTCATAAAAGACATCATTCTTCTACGATGATTCATCATCTTCGCTGATAGATGAGATCGGTTCTCTCTCGGATTTGACTTTTCTGCAGTTTCATCTGTTTAACGATGCCACGATGCTTTGCTTGGACTGACTACGTGCTTCCCCTTGTTTTTGCCCCTTATCACCCCGACCTGATGTTTATATCAGTTATTCTACTCATGACTTAGGGGCTGGGGTGACTCAGTCGGTAGCGCGCCAGGCTCGTAATCTGTAGTTCCCAGGTTCGAGTCCCAGCTGGGTCAGCGTTGATATTTATCTCCGCAAAATTCCCCGCCCTGCCCACGGTCAGTAGGGGACACCGAAGGGCTTGGAAAGGCCGCCATCCGTCGGATGGGACGTTAAGCCGTGGCCCCGTGTGCGGGAGAGGCATACCCTGTGTACGTTAAAGAACACGCTGGATGGCCTTGACGGGAGGCTACCATCTGTCTCCCAACAGCTGTTCCAGTGGGTCCTTCCCCTAACCCTTCTCTAAGCCTTCGGGGTCCATGTGACCTGTCCATTTAGCCCATGGTGTGCAAAAAAAGTGCCGCTCAGAGGTAAAACAATCCAATCCGATGGGCTTGGAAAGGCCGCCGTCCGTCAGATGGGACGTTAAGCCGTGGCCCGTGTGCGGGAGAGATATACCATGTGCACGTTAAAGAACACGCTGGATGGCCTTGACGGGAGGCTACCATCTGTCTCCCAACAGCTGTTCCAGTGGGTCCCCTCCCCCAACCTTCTCTGAGCCTTCGGGGTCCATGTGACCTGGCCATTTAGCCCATGGTGTGCAAAAAAGTGTCGCTCAGAGGTAAAACAACCCAACTCTACTCATTACTTAACATCTTACATGGCTGTGTGCACTCTAACTTTTTATTCTTTGGGTTTGTTAACTCTATTTTATAGAGGCTAGATAAAAATCCGAGGAAGGACATAGATTTTCTTATACGAGACAACACACCTTACTCCCGACAGTTATGCACTGATTTTAAATAACAGAAAAAAAGAAATTTTTTTTTTAATTTGAAATAAAATTCAATGAAGATCCGCTTGCTCCTTGTGCGGGAGAGCCATACCCTGTACTTTTTGGATTTCTAGCTGAATTTAGTTTCTTATGTTTCTATTTTTTGTGTCGTGTTTGGCCCATGTTTTAAAATTCAGTTCTCACATTCAGTTGTCACTTAACGTACCTTAGAGCGACACTCTTTTGCACACAATGGGCTAAATGGCCAGGTCACAAAGACCCGGAAGGCTCAGACAAGGTTGAGGATTCACTGGAACAGCTTTTGGGAGACAGATGGTAGCCTCCTGTCAAGGCCATCCAGCGTGTTCTTTAACGTACACAGGGTATGGCTCTCCCGCACCCGGGCCACGGTTTAACGTCCCATCCGACGAACGACTGAAATTCCAAGCCCATCGGTGTCCCCTTCTGACCGTGGGGAGGGCGGGGAATTAGCGGAGCTAAATCTCAACACTGGTCCCATCGAATCTGGTCCATCAACGCTGGTACCAGGTCGAATCTGGGAACTGCAGATTACGAGCCTGGCGCGCTACCGACTGGGCCACCCCGCCCCAATTCAATGAAGAAAATAGAATCATTTTAACAGAAAGTTTCAAACAATTACATGTAAATACTTATTCTATTGTAAATGCACACTAGCTAAAATAAGAAAATGGACTTTTACGTTGCAAGTTTTCTGCTATTGTGGGTGAAGGGGCGGGGGTGGCTCAGTCGGTAGCGCGCCAGGCTCGTAATCTGTAGTTCCCAGGTTCGAGTCCCAGCTGGGTCAGCGTTGAGATTTATCTCCGCAAAATTTCCCCCGCCCTGCCCACGGTCAGTAGGGGACACCGATGGGCTTGAAAAGGCCGCCGTCCGTCGGATGGGACGTTAAGCCGTGGCCCCGTGTGCGGGAGAGCCATACCCTGTGCACGTTAAAGAACACGCTGGATGGCCTTGACGGGAGGCTACCATCTGTCTCCCAACAGCTGTTCCAATGGGTCCCCTCCCCCAACCTTCTCTGAGCCTTCGGGGTCCATGTGACCTGGCCATTTAGCCTATTGTGTGCAAAAAAGTGCCGCTCAGAGGTAAAACAACCCAACGTTAAAGAACACGCTGGATGGCCTTGACGGGAGGCTACCATCTGTCTCCCAACAGCTGTTTCAGTGGGTCCCCTCCCCCAACCTTCTCTGAGCCTTCGGGGTCCTTGTGACCTGGCCATTTAGCCCATGGTGTGCAAAAAAGTGCCGCTCAGAGGTAAAACAACTCAACCCAAACAACAAATTGTGGGTGAATCGAATTGGGAGACCACGTGATGCCGTCGTATCTCCAATCGCTCAAGTGACTCCAAGGGGAAAATAAAGAGACCAGTTTCAAACTCAGAGTTTTAAGTTCTCTTCAGGAACCGATTGCACGGTTTTACTGCTCTGGTAGTTGAGGTGATAGAAGAAGTCAACGAAATCACGAACTGCCCCTACTACCAAAGTAACGAAAAATGACATAAATAAAAAAGTCCGCCGTGTGTAAGTGGCATCGTAAAACGGCTCAAGGACTTAAAATGGTGAGAGTGAAATAATTTACTCACGAGTTTCAGAGAGTTCTCACCAAGTTCCTGTTTTATTGCGAAAACGTTCTCTACTTTTTGGATTTCTAGCTGAATTTAGTTTCTTATGTTTTTATTTTTTGTCTCGTGTTTGGCCCATGTTTTAAAATTCAGTTGTCATATTAAAATAATTTCGCACTTAACAAGAAACTTTAACAAGATTCTCAGGTATCGCTTTAAAAGGAACTGAGTTTAATAAAAATTCACACGTCAGGCATATTGGCAATATTATTGGGCTTGGGTAGTTTTACCCAATACCTTCAGGGCGGGGGTGGCTCAGTCGGTAGCGCGCCAGGCTCGTAATCTGTAGTTCCCAGGTTCGAGTCCCAGCTGGGTCAGCGTTGATATTTATCTCCGAAAAATTCCCCGCCCTGCCCACGGTCAGTAGGGGACACCGATGGGCTTGGAAAGGCCGCCGTCCGTCGGATGGGACGTTAAGCCGAGGCCCCAGTCCCAGCTGGGTCAGCGTTGAGGCCTATCTCCGCAAAACTCCCCGCCCTGCCCACGGTAAGTAGGGGACACCGATGGGCTTGGAAAGGCCGCCGTCCGTCGGATGGACGTTAAGCCGTGGCCCCGTGTGCTGGAGAGCTATACCCTGTGCACGTTAAAGAACACGCTGGATGGCCTTGACGGGAGGCTACCATCTGTCTCCCAACATCTGTTCCAGTGGGTGCCCTCCCCCAACCTTCTCTGAGCCTTCAGGGTCCTTGTGACCTGGCCATTTAGTCCATTGTATGCAAAAAAAAGTGCCGCTCAGATATAAAACAACCTAACGTTAAAGAACACGCTGGATGGCCATGACGGGAGGCTACCATCTGTCTCCCAACAGCTGTTCCAGTGGGTCTCCTCCCCCAACCTTCTCTGAGCCTTCGGAGTCTATGTGACCTGGCCAGTTAGCCTCTCGTCATGGTGTGCAAAAAAGTGCCGCTCAGAGGTAAAACAACCCAACCTATGTGCAATATAATCAATCAACTTGTAGTTCATTTTTTATTCTCCAATTCAGATAATGCCAATCCATTACTTTATGTACCGAAACAAGTGAATAATTGAGACATTAGAAGAATTACGAAAATGGGAATTTTGCTCTGAAAATAACGTGACATTGATGCGATCTTAACGGAATATATCGCGAAAAAGCGATAAATCCTATCAATATTTTATTCGGAGACATCGATTGTAATTTACGACACGAGACAAAATATTATTAATATTTATGAGAAGAAAATGGCAGATAAACGGTTTGTTCTGTGTTATCCTCTAACATTAAAATTAATGACACAAGTATGTCATGTTAAGAACAACAAACGTGCGCAATCATCTTTTCTAATAAAGTATTAATTTCCTGTCGGTACTTCTTTGTTTCACAAGTGCAGACAAGGTGTCTACTAATAATGTGTTAATATCGTGACAATTTCAATATTTTTTTAAATATTTTTAAAAAGGGGAGAAAAATACTTTTTTTTAATCCTTTTGTATTAAACAAACACACAGAGGACTGTAATAAAAAAAGCTCTATTGGATCTGTCCAAGGCTACTTCGGTGTTGAAGGGTTGGGTTGTTTTACTTCTGAGCGGCACTTTTTTGCACACCATGGGCTAAATGGCCAGGTCACATGGACCCCGAAGGCTCAGAGAAGGTTGGGGAGGGGACCCACTGGAACAGCTCTTGGGAGACAAATGGTAGCCTCCCGTCAAGGCCATCCAGCGTGTTCTTTAACGTGCACAGGGTATGGCTCTTCACACACAGGGTAATTATTTAAGTACATCCGACGGACGGCGGCTTTCTCAAGTCCATCGGTGTCCCTATTGACCGTGGGCAGGGCCGGGAATTTTGCGGAGATAAATCTCAACGCTGACGCAGCTGGGACTCGAATCCGGGAACTGCAGATTACAAGTCTGTCGCGCTACCGACTGAGTAACCCCCGCGATGTTAAAGACACGGCGCCATGTTTCAAGAAATTATTGAAAGAAGTTTGTTTTACCTCTGAATTACACTTTTTCTTTTGCACACAGTGAGCTAAAATGGCCAGGTAATAAGGACCCCGAAGGCTCAAATAAAGTTGGGGGAAGGTGACCCGCTGGAACAGCTAATGGGAGACAGATGGTAGCATCCTGTCAAGGCCATCCAGCGTGTTCTTTAATGTGAACAGGGTGTGTCTCTCCCGTACACTGGGCCACGACTTAACGCCCCATCAGACGGACGGCGGCCTTTCCAAGTCCATCGGTGTCCCCTACTGACCGTGGGTAGTGCGGGGAGTTTTGCGGAGATAAATCTCAACGCTGACCCAGTTGCGACTCGAATCTGGGAACAGCAGATTACGAGCCTGGCGCGCTACCGACTGAGCCACCCCTAAGAGGCTCATGTGATACGACTCGAATAACATTTATTTCTCTCCAAAAAATTCAATCTCCCAGTCAATAAGGGTTGTGTTGTTTTACCTCTGAGCGGCACTTTTTTCCACACCATGGGCTAAATGGCCAGGTCACATGGACCCCGAAGGCTCAGAGAAGGTTGGGGGAGGGGACCCACTGGAACAGCTGTTGGGAGACAGGTGATAACCTCCCGTCAAGGCCATCCAGCGTGTTCTTTAACGTGCACACGGTACGGCTCTCCCGCACACGGGGCCACGGCTTAACGTCTCATCAGACGGACGGCGGCCTTTCCAAGTCCATCGGTGTCCCCTACTGACCGTGGGCAGTGCGGGGAGTTTTGCGGAGATAAATCTCAACGCTGACCCAGCTGGGACTCGAACATGGGAACAGCAGATTACGAGCCTGGAGCGCTACCGACTGAGCCACCCCTAAGAGGCTCATGTGATACGACTCAAATAACATTTATTTCTCTCCAAAAAATTCAATCTCCCAGTCAATAAGGAGTTCACTATCTATCATATGATTCTGAAACACGTCATTTCCTACGTTGATCCAGTTTGGAATCATTCCTCCAAAACTCATATCAAAAGGCTTCAGAACTTCTAGAATCAAATCTGGAGATCAACTGTAGCATGAGTTTCTGTTTTGTGAGAAACACGAATATTCGGCGTGACTTGAATGTGTAGTCGATTCAGGAATACATCAAAGCACAGTGAAAGTCTTTTCGGAAAGCAGACTACACAGTTCTAGTGCCATCAACTACGATGTTTCTATTGAATTATTTTATTTATTCTTTGAATAGGGAAACAGTTCGGCAACAATGATGCCGTGAATGTAGTACCAGGTGACATTTGAGATGTAGCTAGGAGTGCGAATTACGTCACTAACCACTTCAAAATCTGAATAAAGTTGAAAAAAGGAAAGGCTATTCGGTTGTTATTTCCGGAAGAATTAGTGTAAAGCAGAAAATGAAATATATTTGCTTTTGTGAGTATTAGTCTAAGAAGAAATATCTTCATTAATCTGTATGGGTTGGTAGTAAAAGTGTGGTCTTTGGGACAAGTTTAGTTTGTGTTAACAGCGGTGAAGTGTTTTGATGTTTAACTGGTAAAAAAAAAATCACGGTTTCAAGTAAAATAGTTGTTGGGTTGTTTTACCTCTTAGCGGCACTTTTTTTGCACATCATGGTCTAAATGGCCAGGTCAGATGGACCCCGAAGGCTCAGAGAAGGTTGGGGGAGGGAATCCACTAGAATAGCTGTTGGGTGACGTATGGTAGTCTTCCGTCAAGGCCATCCAGCGTGTTCTTTAACGTGCACAGGTTGTTGTGTTGTTGTGTTGTTTTACCTCTGAGCGGCGGGGCGGGGGTGGCTCAGTCGGTAGCGCGCCAGGCTCGTAATCTGTAGTTCCCAGGTTCGAGTCCCAGCTGGGTGAGCGTTGAGATTTATCTCCGCAAAAATTCCCGCCCTGCCCAGAGCCATACCCTGTGCACGTTAAAGAACACGCTGGATGGCCTTGACGGGAGGCTACCATCTGTCTCCCAACAGCTGTTCCAGTGGGTCCCCTCCCCAACCTTCTCTGAGCCTTCGGGGTCCATGTGACCTGGCCTTTGGCCCATGGTGTGCAAAAAAGTGCCGCTCAGAGGTAAAACAACCCAAACAACCCAACCTCTGAGGGGCACTTTTTTGCACACAATGGGCTAAATGGCCTGGTCACATGGACCCCGAAGGCTCAGAGAAGGTTGGGGGAGGGGACCCACTGGAACAGTTGTTGGGAGACAGATGGTAGCCTCCCGTCAAGGCCATCCAGCGTGTTCTTTAACGTGCACAGGGTATGGCTCTCCCGCACACGGGGCCATAGCTTAACGTCCCATCCGACGGACGGAGGCCTTTCCAAGCCCATCGGTGACCCCTACTGACCGTGGGAAGGGCGGGGAATTTTGCGGAGATAAATCTCAACGCTGACCCAGCTGGGACTCGAACTTGGGAACTACAGATTACTAGTCTGGCGCGCTACCGATTGAGCCACCTCCGCCCCAAAGTAAAATAGCAATTCAACAGTATAGCAGAAAAATGTGCTTGGCTGATAAATAGTCTGGTAATTGTGATGATCAGGATCAATTTATACTGATAGATAACATATTGGTGTTTTGCGTAAATAGTAAAGAAAATGTTTATGATTTATGTAGTTTTTATTGCATTAGTTTTTAAATCAGTTAATTTATAGTTTTTTAATTCTTTTTTGAATTCACGCTCCGTTGACTATTATTCAAATACACCTAGAAATTGCAATTATTCTGAAACAATAATCTAAAATACTACACTGTATACTTGACTAACGGGAGTGGGGTGATTCAGTAGGTAGCGCATCAGGCTCGTAATCTGCAGTTCCCGAGCCGCAGCTGGACCAGCGCTGAGATTTATCTACTCAAAATCCCCAATAAGGCAGATCTGACCATTTAACTTATTTTGTGCAAACGAAGTGTTGCTTAGAGGTAAAACAACACGGCATTCACACGGGACCATGGCTGAAAGTCCCATTCGACGGACGGCTGCATTGGCAATCCCCATCCGTGTCTTCTTTCTCACCAAGAAGCACAGGGGCGGGGGTGGCTCAGTCGGTAGCGCGCCAGGCTCGTAATATGCAGTTCCCAGGTTCGAGTCACAGCTGGGTCAGCGTTGATACTTATCTCCGCAAAATTACCCGCCCTGCCCACGGCAAGTAGCGGACACCGATGGGCTTGGAAAGGCCGCCGTCCGTCGGATGGGACGTTAAGCCGTGGCCCCATGTGTGGGAGAGCCATACCCTGTGAACGTTAAAGAACACGCTGGATGGCCTTGACGGAGACTACCATCTGTCTGCCAACAGCTGTTCCAGTGGGTCTCCTCCCCCAACCTTCTCTGAGCATTCGGGGTCCTTGTGACCTGGCCATTTAGCCTATGGTGTGCAAAAGAAGTGTCGCTCAGAGGTAAACCAACCCAACCCAACCAAGAAGCACAGCTGTGGAAGAAGCTCAACCTTTGCACACTTGGGACTCGAACTTGGACTTGCAGATTAGGAGCCTGGAGTGCTATGAACTGAGCCAAACCAAGGTCACCTTGATATACCAGGTCAGGACAGCCTTCTGTAAAAGGAGGGAAGGAAGGAGGGAAATTAATTATGCATAAAAATAAAGTCATTCAATTTGTTTAAAATTAAGTCAAACTTTATTTTAAAACTAGTTCAAATAAAATGATTCATTAGTATTTTATTAAAATATTTGAAAATATTTTAAAATAGCTACCAATTTTAATTTTAAAACTATAAATATAATATATATTCCTAGATTTTATTTGCAATGAATTCAAGAGTTTCTCATAATTACAAAGGGATAGCAGGAATCACAAATAAGTAAAACCTCAACCAAATTCAAATCTATTTATGCAAAGACAATAGATTATCCGAATCGAAGAACAGTTGACTAGCAAAATAGTGTGTTTTATGGAAAATTGTGATTAAGGATTGTTTCAACTCTGAACGGCACATTTTTTTCACACATGGGTTACACCTGTGTGCAAAAACACATGGATTACACCTGTGCTCGGGGTTCTTGTGACCTGGCCATTTAACCCATATTGTGCACACATGGGTTACACAACATCGGTTAAATGGCCAGGTCACAAGAACCCCGAGTGCTCAGAGAAGGTTGATGGAACGGGACCCACTTGACAAATGTTAGGAGATAGATGGAAAAATCTCCTGTTATTGCCATGCAATGTGTTCTTTAACGTGTACAGGGTATGGCTCTCTGCTGCAAATGGAGTCATGGCTTAATGTCCCATCCGACGGACGGTGTCATTTCTAAGCCCATCGGAGTCGCCTACTTACAGAGAGCAGGGTGGGAATTTTGTGGATATAAGACTCAAACCTGGTTGAATTTAGACTCCAACCTGGAAACTGGAGATTACGAGCCTAACGCGCTACCAACGGAGAAAACATTGTCCTATGATTGAGGATTGGCATCAATCAAATCTCTGTAAACTTGACATATTCAGTTTAAGATTTTAAACATATGTATACAGGATATCTCCGAAAGGTCTAGTCAAACTTTCGGAATATTTCCTCCTGTGAATAGTGATGAAAATGGTGCCTATGAACATTGTGTCAGACACGCTTCCTTTCTTATGACAGATTTTGAGAGTTCAAGTAAAAAAAGTCTGTGACGTTAAATAGTTTTTATTCCAGTTATTACAGCACATTTTGAGAGTTCATGTAAAAACGTCTGTGAAGTTAATTAGTTTTTATTCCAGTTATTACAGTACATTTTGAGAGTTCAAGTAAAAAGGTCTGTGAAGTTAATTAGTTTTTATTCCAGTTATTACAGCACATTTTGAGAGCGCAAGTAAAAAAGTCTGTGAAGTTAATTAGCTTTTATTCCAGTTATTACAGCACATTTTGAGAGTTCAAGTAAAAAGGTCTGTGAAATTAATTAAAATTAATTAGTTTTTATTCCAGTTATTACAGCACATTTTGAGAGCGCAAGTAAAAAAGTGTGAAGTTAATTAGTTTTTATTCCAGTTATTACAGCACATTTTGAGAGTTCAAGTAAAAAGGTCTGTGAAATTAATTAGTTTATATTCCACTTATTACAGGACATTTTGAGAGCGCAAGTGAAAAAGTCTGTGAAGTTAATTACTTTTTTTTCCAGTTATTACAGCACATTTTGAGAGTTCAAGTAAAAAAGTCTGTGAACGTAATTAGTTTTTATTCCTGTTATTACAACACATTTTGAGAATTCAAGTAAAATGTTCTGTGAAGTTAATTAGTTTTTATTCCACTTATTACAGCACATTTTGAGAGTTCAAGTAAAAAAAGTCTGTGAAGTTAATTAGTTTTATTCCAGTTATTACAGTACATTTTGAGAGTTCAAGTAAAAAAGTCTCTGAAGTTAATTAGTTTTATTCCAGTTATTACAGCACATTTTGAGAGTTCAAGTAAAAAAGTCTCTGAAGTTAATTAGTTTTTATTCCAGTTATTATAGCATATTGTATATGATCGATGAGAACTATTATATAAGTCTACATCAAAGAAAGTGTTCGAAATGGCCTTCTGTGAATATCAGCAATACACGCCTCACAGCGTTCTCTCATTGAATGTTTAACGTTCGGAAAGTGCCCTGAATATTTTGAAATCTTTGACAACCACCCACGATGAGTTCTTTGAGAGCTTGTGTATTAGAAACTGAGGTAAGCATGCCTTAACATGTCTCCATAAGAAAAAATCCAGTGGATTCAATCGGGAGAACATACAGGTCATGCAAGTTGGTCAGCCTCTACCAATCCAACGGGTACGATACGTACGATTGAGATCACCCAGGAGTGGTGGGATTTTTCCCAATATTTGCCTACATCTACTGTTGCGTCAGACATCCGAATGATGCAAATCTATCTACCATCGTACCTTTTGACAGGCTTCCGTATTTGTACTCTTAAAATGTGCTCTAAAACGGAAGGGAAGAGTTTTTGGATCGAAGTTCATTGGAAATTTTTTCATCACTATGGACAATAGAACACGTTCCCAAAGTTTGACTACACGTTTTGGAAACACCCTGTACATTTACAATTTAAGAGTGCAGTAAGAAATAAAATACCACCTCAAGCAGCTGCTTGCCACAAAGGTCTGATAAGAGTTTGTCAATTTAATACGACATAGTAGAAGGTCTGTGAGGATGGCAGGACTTCAGAAGAAAAACGACACGAGTTTGCCTTATCTGGGGCTCGAACGCAGGTCCATTAGATCAGTAGTACTAACCACTCGGCCACGGGACAGCTTAGAGTGCATTACCTCACCATCAATATAAGTTCAGTCTTACAGAAAGAAAACTTGCTCTGGCAATCTCCAGGGAACAAGATTTTTTTTCCTTTTAACCTTTACTCTATTTGTTGCTCTCTCTGGATATGTGCGAGTGCATCAACATAATGACTAAAATAAAAAGATTTAGGGTCTAGAAAAAGGTTACATCTCTGCTTTTATCGCTTGTATATTTTTTCAAGCCGTCCCATGGCCGAGTGGTTAGCGCGCTTGGCTACTGATCTAAGGGACCTGGGTTCGAGCCCCGGGTAAGGCATGGCTGTTTGTGTCGTTTTTCTGCTGAGGGCCTGCCATCTTCACAGACCTTCTACTCTGGCATATAAACTGACAGGCTCCTGTCAAACCTCTGGGGTAAGCAGCTGCTTGAGGGGGTATTTATTTTTTTTATATATTTTTTCAAGACTGGAAAATAGAGTTAATGCTGCCGAGAAACAAGTTTATTCCCCAATAGATTTCGGAAACAAAGGAATAAAAGAAATTCTGCCATAACACCTAGATTACTCTTTTTAAGTTCTTGAAAATTCGGGGATGTAAAATGATTTAGTTTAAATTTCTAGTTCAATCTGTTATTCGTAAGATAATTATTAAATAACATAATTTTGCGCTCGCACTTCCTGTGAGAAATCAATGTTTTTCCCTACTCTTCCTGGTAAAAATCAGTTCTTTTTGATTGAGATCACCGTTCGTCAGAAAAATCATTGTTTGGTATGCCATTACACTTCCTGAACAGAATCATGTGTTGTGTTTTGCTCTCTCATTACCTGAGCAGAATCAGTTTGTTCTCTGCGACAAAATCAGTTCTTTCTGCTTTGCTCTCACTTTTATCAGTTCGTTTTGTTTTGCTCTCATTCTTATCAGATTGTTTTGTTCTCACTCTTATCAGATTGTTTTGTTCTCACTCTTATCAGATTGTTTTGTTTTCCTCTCATTCTTATCAGATGGTTTTATTTTGCTCTCTCTCTTATTAGATCGCTTTGTTTTCCTCTCATTCTTATCAGATGGTTTTGTTTTGCTCTCATTTTTATCAGATTGTTTTGTTTTGCTTTCACTCTTATCAGATTGTTTTGTTTTGCTTTCACTCTTATCAGATCGTTTGTTTTGCTCTCCTCTTATCAGATCGTTTTGCTTTGCTCTCACTCTTATCAGATCGTTTTGTTTTGATCTCACTCTTTTCAGATCGTTTTGTTTTGTTCTCACTCTTATCAGATCGTTTTGTTTTGCTCTCACTGTTATCAGATCGTTTTGTTTTGCTCTCACTGTTATCAGATCGTTTTGTTTTGCTCTCAAACTTCTACAGCAAAACCATCTTTTTTTATGTTTTTGCCCTTCCTGAAGAAAAAAGCATGTTATTCATTTTGCTCTTTCCCTTCTTGAACAAAATCAGCTCATTCTTTTCTTTTTTTTTTCCTTTTTTCCTTTTTTTTCACTACCAGTCCTTTTTTGTTTTGCTCTCACTATTCCTAGGCAGCATCGCTTTTATGTTTTTGCCCTTCCTGAACAAAATCAGATTTTGTGATTTGCTCTGGCTGCTCTTTAGCGAAATCAGTTCGTTTTTCTCCCCTCTTTCTGGAAAAAATCAATTCCATTTCTTTTGCTCTCAATTCAGCAAAATCACTTTTATCTTCTCGCCCTTCTCTTCAGCCTTTTCGAAAAAAAATCTGTTCTCTTACTTTCACTTTTCCCTCACTCCTCCATGGACAAAAAAATCGATTCTTTTCGTTTTACTCTCACTATTCTTCAGCAAAATAATTTTTGATGTTTTCATCCTTTCTGAACAAAATCAGGTTTTACGATTTGCTCTCGCTCTTCTTGAATAAAGTCAGTTCTTTTGCTTTTGCTTCCGCTTCCACTCATCCACGACAAAAATCAATTCTTTCATTAAACTTTAAATCCCTCCTTCCCCTTCCAAATGAAAGTCTTCAAACTACAGATTCTTCCTAGGCTGAAAATACCGACCATTTAACCATTAAAACATCGTGAAAATTTTGCCTTCCAATTAACAAATTCTCTTTCCTTTAAGCAAAGAAATGCTCTTTATTTTCTCTTACTTATTCAATCACAACTTTCTTTTAATTCCCAGAATTCCTTTCACGCTAAGCGAAAAATATGTCACCGGCCATTTTTCTAAATAGTAGCTTACATTTCTCAAATTTTCACGCTAATAAACTACCTCCGCACTTTTTGGAACAAGTTAAAAATAAAAATAATGCGCGTAGGCAGTTGCAAAAATTACGACTTGCAGAGGACAAAAAGATTTACACTCAACTACGAAATAATCTCAGAACAGAACTCTCCAACTTCAGAAATGAAAACTGGACAAAAAAATTACTTTCCTTAAATCTACATAATGGATCCATTTGGAAAATGGTTCCGAGCGCTTAAAGGTAGTTCGAGTGTCACTGGTCCGATTCACGGATCAGGCAAAATTGTATATCACGAATCAGACAAAGCTGAAACCTTTGCTTGCTATTTAAAACTACAATTTCAGCCAAATAACGAATATGTAAATGAAGAACTAATTTGTAAAGTAAACAGTACTCTATGTCGCTTCAAACGCCAAATTCTTAACGATAAACTCCCATTCATAAGCTACAAGGAATTAAATGAACATATTGCAATCCTCAAGCCCAAGAAAGCTGCAGGCGATGATGAAATCGGAAACACTGCCATCAAAAACCTACCTAGGAAAGCACGTTTAGTACTTCTAAAAATCTTCAATAAATGCTTTGAATACTGCTACTTCCCACTTCTTTGGAAAAATGCTGTTGTCACAATGTTGCCCAAACCTGGAAAAAGCTCACTTTTCCTTGATAATTATAGACCTATCAGCTTACTGCTGTGCTTGGGAAAACTTTTGGAAAAATCCATTCTCAAGTGCTTAGATCTCTTTTTGCAGTCGCTCAATATCCTTCCACCCGAACAATTTGGATTTCGTAGGAAACATTCCACGATACATCAAATTCACAGAGTGGTAGAGACTATCAGAGGCATGCAACAAAAAAAGAGTCTACAGTCGCTGTATACATTGATATCGCAAAGGCGTTCGATCGGGTCTTTAAACTTATAAAGTTCAATTTTCCTCCTACACTAATTCATATCATCCACAGTTATCTCCGTTTACGAACCTTCCAAGTCAAAGTGGCAAATCACATATCCGATAAAAAAAACAATCTATTAATGCAGGAGTCCCTCGAGGCTTCATTCTGGCCCCGACATTGTTTAATATCTTCACATCAGATATTCCTAAACTTGATCGAGTTATAAATGGCATGCGGAATGTACGCTGACGACACGGCATTTCTCGCACCCTCCCTTTCCGTGCCCATTTGCCTGCAATGCTCGACTCTTTTGAGGACGGTGCACGGATTGGAGAGTGCAAGTTAACCCTACAAAAAGTATTGCATTTCTTACGTCACATAAACGAAATCCCCCATCATGAAAATTTCTACCTATTTGATAAACAAGCAGTGTGGAGCGATCATACCAAAGTAGCGTAGGCATCAGGATCGTATCACAAGCTGAAATGGGATGCCCATGTACGGAATGTTATTAACAAAGCCAGAGCACTATGCTGCAAACTATTCCCTCTGCTTGGGGGAAAATCTCATATCGCAACATGACATAAAGTGCTAATTTATAATCAGGTAATCAAACCTATCCTTCTCTATGCTGCCCCCATCTGGGGTGCATGTTCTACTAAAAATCTTGCAAATCTCCAATCTCTACAAAATAAAATCCTACGATCTGCTGTAGCAGCTCCCTGGTTTGACAGGAATACTATCATTCATCGAGATCTAAATTGTGAAACAATTCTCCAATCCATCAAGAAAATGGCCAAGTACTATTTTGCAACTATCGCAGAACATCCTAATCAACTTATTAGAGATTTACTTAATTATGATGTGTATCCCTCATACAAATTCAAACGATCAAAATCTCTACTTGATAATCAGGATTAAGAAATGGATCGAAGCCAGATGGCGCCACTCGTACTGGCCCCATCTGGAGTCGAACCTTAACTTATTCCTTACTTATTACTTACCTTTCTCTTATTTCTCCCCTTCCCCCCACATCCCCCCACTCTTTTCAACTCATATTACGGTTCTACCGTCATTTATTCACACATTTCAGTCATTTGGCTACTGGCGTTAGCTAAGATTAAGCAGGTATAGGCCCCAGGCCTGGGACTGCTGCTGTCACTGTATGATCTTTGATCTTTGATCTTTTATGCCTCCCTATCATACATTTTAATGAAATATTTTAAGTATCAGTTCTGTATCCGCTCTGAAACGCAAACGAATGAATTTTCGCTAAGTTTCTCGTTACCGTTTTTTTTTTGCAAATTTGAGATATTATCCAAAATATTTAATTAGTTATAAAGAGTTGTTTTCTGAAAAGGCAAAGGAATGTTTTTCTACTAGGAGAAAGAGTTTTTCACCATTGATAGGGCACATTTCAAATTTTTGTTACTAACTACATTGATTCTCTAATTAATCCATGTATCAAAAGATATTTAACTACCGCTTTTGTTTTTATTTTAAGTGAATTTTATGTTTTAAAGTTATTCATTTTCTATTACAATACTTCGTTATGAAACATTATTGATTTTTTTCACTCTTGATGATAAAGTGTTATCAATGTTAATTATATATATCATCGTTAATTAAACTGCATATGTATCATCGTTTTTATATCAAGTGCATTATATCATCGTTAATTAAAGTGCTATGAAACTCGAATAATAATGCTAATTACCCATCTAGGATTTTTTTCTTCTGAGTGATAGCGAAGCAGAAGTAATTTTTTTGGAAAGCGGCTATACATATATAACACATGGACTACATCAACATCACTAAAGTAAATATGCATTTGCAGAAAATTTTTTGAATTAATGTAAAAAAATATATTATTGGGATTTTTGAGATTTGAAGCTTGTTTTCAAAAAAAAAGCCAAAATAATTATGTATTTACGCTTTGTCGTCGGTAGACATTCAACTTCTCGTCTTTAGAGCTAAATTAAAAATTCTTTAGAGATAATTAAAAATTGTTATGATTCACGTTTCGAAATCTCCTAATAACTTTAATATCGCCCACTAACGGCCCAAATTTTTATCAAATATTGTACAGTCGCTCAAAAAAGTATCCGAACACTATGGTTGATTGCAGAATTCAGAAAAAATATCTGGCAACGATTTTTTTAGAAATTAGTGATCTGACAACCTTCGTGTCACGTGACACGAAGGTTGACCCCAGGGGATGTAGTAAAATGCGACTATTTAATTTTAGGAGAAAATTGGAAAATATTTTTTTTTGTTTCATAGGCATTAATGAAATATTGCTGTTTTCATAACCATCCCAGATCTTTAAACGACTATTGTAAATGATCACTTTAATCTACAAATTCGACATTTGGGTGGTTGACAATTTGACATTTGGGTGGTTGACAATTTGACATTTGGGCGGTTGACAATTTGACATTTGGGCATTTGTTTCACCTCTGTGCGGTACTTTTTTGCGCACAATGGGCTAAATGGCCAGGTCACAAGGACCCCAATGGCTCAGAGAATGTTGGGGAAGGAGACCTACTGCGCAGCTGTTGGAATACCTCCCGTCAAGACCATCCAGCGTGTTCTTTAACGTGCAAAAGGTATGGATCTCTCCACGTGGACCACGGTTTAACGTCCCATCCGACGAATGGTGTCTTTGCAAGTCCATCGGTGTCCCCTTTCTGACAGAGGGCAGGGGGAGAGTTTAGCGGAGATAAAAGTCAACACTGGTACAGTTGGGACTCGAACCTAGGAATATCAAATTACAATGCTGAGTCTACCCAAGGTCACCTCAATAGGCATTGACACTGCACTAAAAGAAGACATGATTTTGAAAATTAAAGCAGCTTTTATTATATATAACTTACAAAAAATTCAAATGGTATTTATATATTTTTAAAAATTTGGTAATTAATTTTAAAATATTTTTAATCATTTTAATAAATTTTTTATTAATAAATAATTTTATTTTAATTGATTTAAAAAAGCTTTAACTTAAATTTTAAACAAATTACATCACTTGGATTTTTATGCGTAATTAATATTCCTCCTTTCCTTTTCTCTTTTTAAATGGCGGGAATCCTTTTACTCAAGGTTGTTCCAGACCTGGTGTATCAATGTGACCTTGGTCTACACCGCCCCACAGTTGTTAGGAGCAATGGCGGATTAATGTATATGAAGGCTCCAGGCACAGAAGGCCGGGCAGGCCTCCAAACACCAGAGAAGTGTGTCTATAAACTCAATCTACAAATTTTTTTTTACAACTTTCGAATGAAAAAAATATATACAGCTGATAATAAATCTAATTACAAAGATGCATAAAATAAGAAATGTAACATTTATTACATTAACTTGCACTTACTGAAAGATAAACAGAAAAATAAATATTTGTTCTTTGTAATGTATTTAACAAAAATCACATTATAACTGGTACTAACATAGGTAAAAAAACACGACATGCATCTAAGTAGAAATATTTTGCCAAATGAAATTTTGGAATAAAATCGAGTTTTGATTTGGGTTACCTCTGGGCGTCACTTTTTGCACACAATTGGCTAAATGGTCAGGTCAGAAGGACCCCTAGGGCTCAGAGAAGGTTGGGGGACTCACTGGACAGCTGTTGGGAGACAGATGGTAGATAGCTTCCAATGAAGACCATCCGGCGGTATCTTTAATGTGCGTAGGATATGGCTATCCCGCACACGGACTCGGCTTAACGTCCCATCCCATGGGATTTCCAAACCCATCGGTGTCCCCTACTGACGAGGACAGAGTTTTGAGTAGATAAATCTCAACGTTGGCCAAGGCGGCACTCGAACTTGGGAACTACAGATTACAAGTTGACGTGCTGTTGACTGAGCCTCACCTTCGAGGTTTGAGGCCTCATGAATGTCGAACTTTAGGGAAGCACCTATTGGGCAATCCGGCACTGATTAGGAGACAGATGAAATTCTACCATCTGACCATCTGATAAGAGCCTGTTGTGCTAACAACTTATTCAAGCCCCACCACTTATGGGGCGGGGTTGCTCAGTCGGTAGCGCGCCTGGCTCGTAATCTGTAGTTCCCAGGTTCGAGTTCCAGCTGGATCAGCGGTGAGACTTATCTCCGCAAAACTCCCCGCCCTGCCCACGGTCAGTAGGGGACACCGATGGGCTTGGAAAGCCGCCGTCCGTCGGATGGGACGTTAAGCAATGGCTCCGTGTGCGGGAGAGACATACCCTGTGCGCGTTAAAGAACACGCTGGATGGCCTTGACGGGAGGCTACCATCTGTCTACCAACAGCTGTTCCAGTGGGTCTCCTCCCCCAACCTTCTCTGACTCTTCGGGGTCCATATGACTTGGCCATTTAGCCCATGGTGTGCAAAAAGTGCCGCTCAGAGGTAAAACAACCCAACCCCACCACTTATTTATTCAGAAACAAATTCTATCAGTATACTTTTAAGTAATTTTGGCTAAAATGGCGTTTTCCACTGAACTAAATTGCCTACACTTTTCAAAACGCGCTGGCAAAAACTTTATAATTTTTATTTCGAGATTTTAAGGATTACAGTTGGGACTAAGGATTACAGTTGGACTAAGGACTAAGGATTACATTTTAATTGTAATCAATAGAAATTGCTCTGATACCCTAAGGAAATCCCCTGAATGTGCATTTGATTGTTTACTGTAGTTTTACGATCATGGTATCGAAAAACGTTTGATCATCATTTGAGATTAGAGCGTAATAAAAATACTTCTGTTCCCAAGCAAGAATAATGCACATTCAGCAGTTACAATTTCCTTAGTCTGAAGTTTAAGAGTCATTTAATTAACGAGATTATTATCACTTTTTGTGATATTTAATAATTTGAGCGTATGAAATACTTTTGATTGTTTGGTGCTTCGCCTTTTTTATTCTTATCTGTCTCTTTTAAATTCACATCTTGAAAAATCTTTTGCTTATATTGTTCTACTCGATGCGGACTCTAACACAGAAACTAGTTTTTTAGTCCACTCCATGTGTTAAACGCATTGTATAATGCCGGAATGGAAATTCTTTTATTGCGCTTTACGGAATTAAAATGATCGAAAATCCTTAAACAGAATTACTCTCAGAATGAAAATTTAAGTATAGCAATTTCTATCCATTTTTTCAAATTCTTTGCTTTAAATTACAAACGGTAGTGTATGCTCTCAAAAACAATTTTTTTCGCATTCAAATATTCATTCTTTAAAAATTATACTCCGTTGGAAGATGTAAAGAATTTTTCCCTACACGCTTTTGTTTTTACTACTAGCAAAAATAATCTAGATAAGAGTTACTGCGTTTAAACAACATGGTTTCCTATGCATTAATGATAAACCAGTAATAATCACAATTTCTATTAGTAAAAAAAACAGCGTTTCTTTCCGGCATGAGAAATTAGTAATCAACTTCAACCGCTGGTGACATGATACCGAATCAAAGTGAAATTATTATTTGCTGACTTGTTTTTGCCAGGTTTTCGGAAATGTGTATTTGCTGTGAAACCAGGTATCATTCGTTAAAATAAGTGAACTCCCATATAAAAATATTGCATAATTTTTTCGCGAAAAGGAATTATTTATTACATAAATTCCAAAAGTACATAGAAAAGAATGCTCACATATAAGATATACAATACATAATGAAATCCAAGAATACAAAAAAAAAACTATTTATTTTTTCTACAATTGAAACTAAAGGCCAATATTCTGTCCACATACTGCTTCCAAACGGAAAATAAAATTTCTGCAACAACATGTTGTGTGGAATATAAGAAATAACTAGCATAAGTCTCTTAGGTTATTTATGATAAATTTTCAACATCTACTGATTTAAAATAAATAAGCATAAAGTTTTTTAAATAGCACTGAGTTAGTCTCATTTATAAAAATTTCAAAGGTAAAGAATTACACATTGATGGTGCAAGATGTAAGAAATGTCTGTCTGAAATGTATTTTTTTTGCTAAAGATACGATTGTTGTATTCCGGTTTGTCTTCAGTTAAAGGTAAGAGTTTTGCGAGGAAAACAATTTTTTTTCTGATTTTAAAATAAATTTGTCTAATACAATGAAACCCCCAATGAAATCCACTTTCATTAGCTCTTCGTGTTCTTGTGACGTGTCATTCAGGTAGCGTTGCATTGGTCCAACTCGAATGTACAATTTGCTCTCCAAACACCTTTTCTTTTGCATAAAACATGCAACGGAATAAGAAGCCCAGAATGCAACATATATCTCGTTTATATTTCCCTTATTACCCAATCACACCAATTTTATTTATTACTACGAGGGGCGCTCAAAAGTTCTTGACATGCATCTGCAGACAAAACCTTTTACTGTCCTTCAAAGTACTCCCGTCCAGCATCTATGCAAAGCTGCAGATGTCTATAAAATAAATAAAATAAATGCCCCCTCAAGCAGCTGCTTGCCACAGAGGTCTGACAGGAGCCTGTCAGTATATATGCCATAGTAGAAAGTCTGAGAGGATGGCAGGCCCTCAGCAGAAAAACGACACAAACAGCCATGCCTTACCCGAGGCTCGAACCCAGGTCCCTTAGGTCAGTAGCCAAGCCTGAAATGCTTGGCGGTACTCCTGTTGGGGAATACTCCGCAACTCTGAATGAACGCATTTTGCAAGGTCTTGCACCTTGAAAAAGATTCCAAGCAAGTTCCTTTTTAATTTTTGGAAACAATTCAAAAATCGCATGGTGCAAAATTGGGTGAATATTTTTAAAATGGGGTAACTGTTTGATTTTTTTCTGCTCCAGATAGATTGTAGCTCACCTTGTGAGCACTGGCACTGTCATGAAAAAGGAGAACCTTTGACACGACTGATGTTGGAAGCTGCTCCTTCATCTCTTTAACTATTTTGGCAAAACGATGTTGGTATAGTATTGGCCACTTAAAGTCACTTTTTCAAGTAAAGTACCTATGGCTACCATTCCTTGGGAATTTAAAGAAATTGTGAACATCCTCTTCCAAGTGCGAAAGTCTTGTTAGAGGATGAAGATAGCTGCCGATCTTCCTGGATCATACTGAAGCATAAATAAAATTATTATTATTATTAATAATAAAAACCTTCTCATCATCTGTGGTAATGTTTGTTAACAGTTGAAGCTCCTAGATTCAAACATTGTCAGCATCTCCTTGCACGAGTGTGGCGGGGGTGGCTCAGTCGGTAGCGTGCCAGACTCGTAATCTATAGTTCCCAGGTTCGAGTCCCAGCTGGGTCAGCGTTGAGATTTATCTCCGCAAAACTCCTCGCCCTGCCCACGGTCAGTAGGGGACACCGATGAACTTGGAAAGGCCGCCGTCCGTCGTATGGGACGTTAAGTCGTGGCTCCGTGTGCGGGAGAGCCATACCCTGTGCACATTAAAGAACACACTGGATGGCCTTGACAGGATGCTGCCATCTGTCTCCCAACAGCTGTTCCAGTGGGTCCCCTCCCCCAATCCCTTCTCTGAGCCTTCGGGGTCCATGTGACCTGGCCATTTAGCTCATGGTGTGCACAAAAGTGCCGCTCAGAGGTAAAACAACCCAATGCATGAATTGTTTTCGCTTTGTCCCCAAGATCATCCTCGTGAAAATGTAAAATCTTTCCCTGACTTTAGTAGGCGCCGTAGCAATAACGCACAGATTTCGCACACCGAACTTTACGGGCAGCCAGCGAAGAGAGAAATGATGATACGACCTTCGTTTTTAACCCATAATGGCAAGTTTAGACAAGCTTTCAAACAATTCGTAGCTCAATAACTTCGGAGGAAGAAATGTAAATATACTGGCACCTGTGAAGAACGTTTTGAACCCCATTCGTATCATTTTTATTTTTCTTCAAATGAGAGCCTGATTCTGCTAAACTAAAGCGTATATTTTCGGTAATTATATATTAGCGTATATATTCCGTAATCAAAAGGTTAAGTAGAGCTGCATTTCGCATTGTTAACAACTCAAACCTACGACAAAATTTATGCAATGCATTCTACCTCTCTATTTCTCTACGATTATCATCAATAAAGTACAAAATAGGATCTGAAAGGACTCCAACATTGTGTTTCACAGGACAAATCGATTCAGTCGTTATATCAGAGAGATTCAAATTTAACGAGAGAGCAAAGTTTCCTTCACTGCAAATTCTCAGAATTACGAAAACTCCCTACTTTGAGCAAAAGTACACTTATAATCTGAAGCGCACAATATGTTGAAAAGTCACCGTTAGAAATTCAAAGATTACTAACAAGACTCCTTAGCAATTACCTGTCTGTAAAGTCAAAAAACAGCAAATGTTGCTATTTCTAACAGCTTTCTCTTTGTGCCTTTAATCACGACTTTAGAAATTCTCAACGTCTTATGAAATCTTCACCTTCACTAGGGAGGGTTCTTAGCTTTAACGATAGTGTATATTCAATCACTAACTGCCTACTTTGCTCGTTGATTTTTCGAAACTTTTCAAAAAAAATTCTTGGAGCGGAACTAGCTGTAATTATATTTGGAATACATCCATTCCTTGACTTGCACAGTAGATAGATTCCGAGAAATCACCGTGTAAATCGAAACCGACAACTTATGGAAAAAATTATTAAGGTTCGGAAAAAAATTCTTTTTTATTAATAAAAAGTGCACTGAAATTCTTATTTAGACACATTTATCCCAAATATCACTTCAGCAGTAATAATAAACGTTAAAATAATATTATTTTGTCCTACATTTGCATTATATTGCATTAAATAGAATAATTTCTCACACATTTCGTTTTAATCACGAAAAATATTCATTACGTTAAATGTACGTAAAATACACCAGAGAATTTGAAAGAAAGATGCTTATGAAGTGAATATAAATTTATAATTAAAGGAATTATGCCAGTGCTTTAAAAGTATATTTTAGAAAATTAAATATTGTGTTATTTTATGTACTTATCAATAGTGCTATATTTATCCTACATACAGGGTGATTCAAAATTCTTGGGCCAAACTTTAAGGGGTGATATAACACACCTATACAAGCACTTTTCGTCATACAATGCATGGTCGGAACTCAAGCGGTGAAGCGCTAGAGGGCGCTTTCCAGTGAACACTTATAAGTGCTGGTTTTCGCACTCGTCGTCATTTCTACCATGGATTGCACAGTCTTTGGGCTTCCCTCGCATTCCAGTCCGCAGCTCCGTACGTGAAATGCATGTCCGCCTTCTCCTGATTCGTGAAACAATCCATCCGTTCTGCAATCCACGATAGAAATGACGGCGATTGCGAAAACCAGCGCTTATAAGTGTTCACTGGAAAGCACCTTCTAGCGCTTCACCGCTTGAGTTCCGACCATAATGACAAAAAGTGCTTGTTTAGGTGTGTTCTATCATCCCTTAAAATTTGGCCCAAGAGTTTTGAATCACCCTGTATAGACTGCAAAGTTAAACTTATTGTTGAAAATGAGATAAAATACGGTTTTTACTAGCCTGAAATGATTCAGTCTAGAAAAGTCAGATCTCGTTGCTGATCGAAAATAAGACTCATTGCATTACAATGGCAAGAATGCAATTTCAGCGAAAGAATATAACTGTAGCTTTTTATAGATTATGACTTTATTAATATATGAATCTATTTTCTGTTTACTTACTATTTATTTATATCATCATCATCATTATCATCCTCAAGCATCCATGGGCTACGGAGGTCCAACCAGACCGTGCAATTCAGTTCTCCAAGCAAGTCTATCCTTAGCTACATCTACTGCATCTGGCCACTGCACACCAATTCTAACAAGGTCCTGTTTGACATTGTCTGCCCACCGCATCCTAGGTCTCCCCTTCTTTCTGAGGCCTTTAGGCACACTGTTCATAACCCTATTCGCCAATCTATAATTATCCATACGGGCAACATGGCCAAACCAGCGGAGTCTCTCTCTGCACAATATGCTGCTTAAAGGAGGTTGCAAACTCCTTTGCCTAACCTCATCATTAGTTACAAAGTTGAACCACCTAATGCCCAAGATACTGCGTAAGCATCTGGAATCAAAAGCATCAAGTTTCCTGTTATCTTGTTTACAAAGTGTCCAAGTTTCACTACCATAACTAACCCTAGAAAGAACCAAACTATTATACAGTCTAATTTTAGTCTTTAGGTGTATACGCCTATTTCTCCACACTCTCCATAGATTCTTAAAAGTCCCGGCAGCAATCCCTATTCCTATAGGAATTAGTATTATTTATTTATTCTAGAAAATAAATGATATCAACTAAAATCATGTCTTTAGATAGGTGTCAATAAATAATTCCAACTAAAGTCATGTAGTTAGATAGGTTTCTACTCCAACTAAAAATCATGCATTTGAATAGGTTTCTATTCCAACCAAAATCATGTAGTTAGATAGATTTCTATTCCAAATAAAATCATGTAGTTAGATAGATTTCTATTCCAAATAAACTCATGTATTTGAAAAGGTTTCTATTCCAACTAAAATCATGTAGTTAGATAGATTTCTATTCCAACTAAAAATCATGTATTTGAATAGGTTTCTATTCCAACTAAAATCATGTAGTTAGATAGATTTCTATTCCAAATAAAATCATGTAGTTAGATAGATTTCTATTCCAAATAAAATCATGCATTTGAAAAGGTTTCTATTCCAACTAAAATCATGTAGTTAGATAGATTTCTATTCCAAATAAAATCATGTATTTGAATAGGTTTCTATACCAACTAAAATCATTAAGTTAATTTTTTTGTTTTGGAATCATAGTCTAATAGTATCTGTTGGTGCTATACCAATGCTACTTCTAAAAATGTATTATATCTACATGCCCGAAAAACAGATTTAAATCCATACCCTGTAAAACCGAGTCTATCGCGCTCGAATAAATAGTTACCAGTTGAATTTTAAGAGAAATTTCTTTAGATTCTTTTAAAGTAAAAATTTTGGAATAATAAGTAGCTAGGCAGATTAGTAATTTTTCCTGTTCTTTTCATCTCGTTATCTTGTTTTTTCATCTGTTAGTGCACTTTAGTGAACGTTATGGCTCTATTGTATTTTCTTAACTGTGTAAAACGGAATCCGTGTAAATTAAGGGACAGATATGTATATCATTTATAGCCTCGATAGCATAGCTGTGCAATGTTATTTCTTTAGAGACTCTGCAGTCTGGGTTCGAATATCTCCAGGGATACTGAGACCTCATCTAACAGAAGGCTGTCCAACTAAATTTTAACATCAGCACACGTAATCCTAATAGCTAGACCAGTGGTTCTCAACTTTTTATACTTCACGTACCCCCTGGAAATGTGTATGCAACTGTCGTACCCCTTGTATAGATAGATAAAACCATAGTTAGAGTATAACAATGGTTATTTTTACTTTGTTACTAGATCTAGCGGCTTTTGAGCTCTCACGGCGTACCCCAAAAACAATTTACCGGTAACCCAAGTTGAAACCCCTAATCTAGAAAATTCTTACAATTTATTCCTGATATTATTACTGGTAATTTCAGTACTAATCTTAGTGCTGAAATTACACATAGACACATTTAAAAAGTTTTAAAGGAAAGTAAAAAAACAAAAAAATTACGCAGAAAATCTAGTAACTTTTTAAAATATCAGAAAACGTATAAATAAAGTAGTAAAAAATTAATTATTTTCGTTTAAACAATTAAATTTTTTCTCTTTCTTTTTGCTCAATGGCTGTCTAGGCCTGGTAAACCTTGTCTAAAAATCAACTAGAAGCTATTTATTTCTAACAAAAATAGAATAATTTATTAATTAGTAGTTTAATACAAGCTAAATGTTTCAAACAGCTTTAAACAAACTGTTTATTTATTACCACATTATTGAAATGTTAATAACTAATGAAATTTCAATATACATATTGCGTAATAAAACATGAATCATATTTTCAAATCGATTACCAAATTTTTTTAAATAAATAGCTACCAGTTGAATTGTAAGAGAAATTACTTTACATATTTTTACAGTAAATATTTTTGGCATAGCAGTTGTGTAATTAGAATTATCTCCTATTCATGTTGTCATCTTATCCGATTTAAAAAGTAAGTAATCTTTTAGTGCATTTTAGCGAACGGTATTGCTCTCTAGGCCCCTGGCCCTATCTAGGTTCTTTAGTTGTGCGCTCCCTTCTTTAGATTGCAGGATAAAATTCTTCCATACACCTAGATCAATGCCAATTTTCTTCATGACAATGTGCCAAAAAAAACTGCTTCTCTCCTAAGAAATAATCTTCCTTGATAGCTTCCGGTAAGTTCATTCCGTTTTTCCCTCGTCTAAAGTAATTGTTTATTTTCTTACTACATCCAGTTATTTCGCAACTCCTTCGTTCACCACGTCTCAATCCTAATTAGTTAGTGTGGCCAGGCTGCTGTTCAATTAGAGAAAATGTTTCGTTGTCTTAGTTACACCGTATGAACTATCGCCTCCACCACCTCATTCTCTGTTATCTCTTTCTCTCTTTTCTGTGGCATTACAGAACTAAATCCCGTTAAGTTTGGTACGATCTATAGATTTCAACTAGGTAGATCCACATCTGTATCTTCTAAGCAAGCAGGGTTTGGTTGTAGTAATTCTGAACTGCGCGTTTGTGCCCACAGTCGGCTAAACCACCTCCTATAACAGAAAGCCGAACAATTAAGTTATGACATTAGCATAGGTATTCCCATAATGTTGAATTTTCGTGGTTCACTTCATACATTTGTTACTAATATTATTACTGATAAATTTAATGTTAACCTTTATACTAATTTATTTATAAATATTAATTTTTGGGACAAATTTATTCGTATGTATTAGCATTATGATAATTCTAATGAATACATTTTTTCTGCAAAAGGTATATTTATAAATAAACATTAGTAGAAAAAGTATTAGAGTAACAATTCACCAGCAATAATAATAGAAATAAATGTACACGAAATGTATAAATTTCTAGAACTACTTCTTTTGACGTCATAATGTGACAGGTTGGAGATATTTGTTAAACCAGAACCTCCTATAACTACTACACCTGGACAGTGCAGTAATGGAAGGATTAATTTCAAAATATACATAAATATAATTTGTTAATTTAATATTTATTTATTAAAATCAAACTGAAAGCTGTTATTTTTTTAAAAAAAATAGTAATTAATTTTAAAAAATTCATAAATATTCTAATGTAGTCAAAATAAATAATTTATTCTGCTTCTGTTGTTTAAAAATAAATAGATTGTGATTAAATTTTAGACAAATTAAATTCCTGAATGTTTTTATTTTAATTTTTTCTCTTTCTTTTTGCTCAATGGCTTTCTAGGCCTGGTAAACCAAGGTGGCTTTGATTATACCAGATACCTAGAAACACCGGCCAGGATAGCCCTTTAACAAAAGAAGAAAGAAGTTATATATGCATAAAGATTTAAGTGATTTAACTTGTCTAAAAATCAACTAGAAGCTATTTATTTCTAACAAAAATAGAATAATTTATTAATTAGTATTATTTAAAATATTTTTAATATTTTAAAACTGATTACCAAATTTTTAAAAATTAATAATTTCAAGTTAAATTTTAAGAAATAATAAAATTATTTGGAATACCTATATATTAAAAAAAATTAATTCTTCTGTTACTGCACTGTCCAGGTCCAGTACGATATAAGAGGATTTGGCTAAATAGTCAGGTAAAAAGAATCCCAAGGAGCAGATATGTGCGGAAAAGAAAACACACTGGATAGGTGTTAAAAGACATTATGATCGTAATGTTATGGCTCATCAGTGCATATATTACTGGAACACGACTATTTGTGTCTCTTCTCGGCAGGATTGTTAACATCGTTTTTCTGCTGCAATGGACATAATTGGAAATCAACTATCTGTGCGACACCACCTGCAACAGAAGCCAGTGGACCTTCTGTTGCAGGTAATTTATGTAGAGATTGGTTATGTCAGTACAGCTAATCCTATAATGCAGAAAATTTTTATACGTTATTCTTATTATAATTACCACTGGTGTACTTTTTTACTAATCTTTTTACCAATATTTACTTTTAAATATGCCTTATTCCGAAACAAAATTACTCATACTTTTGTAACTTTCATATACTAATAAATTTTCCTTTTACAATAGGTATATTTTTAAATAAATATTAATATAAAAATACACCAGTAATAAGAGTAAAAAAAAATGCATAAGAATTTCTAGATTATACGTTGACGTTAATTATATTAAATTATACTAATACTAATATTAAAAATATATAAGTTAATACTATTAAATTATACGAATAAACATTAGTATAACTATTAGCACAAAAGCCCACCTGTGGAAATTATAGTAATAAAAATATAAGAAATATCTAGGTTATAAAATTACTTATTGTTATAATCTAACTATGGGAATAAAATATATATATCGGTGGTTCTCAAACTTTTATGCTTCACGTACCCCCTGGAAATGTGTATGTAACTGGCGTACCCCTTGTATAGATCAGTGTCTCGCAAACTTTTTTACTCTGCGGCACACTGAATCTAAATTTTTTTTCCGCGGCACACCCTAAAAAAGAATTTTTGATGGTTACGTAAAAAGAGAAAAATTGAAGTTTCGTTAAACGCATTTTATTTAAAATAAATATAATAATAAATATAATTAGTCATAACTCGGTGTTTGTTTTAAATATTTCTCCATTCTATGGCTTGAAATAATCAAAAATTAATACCAAAATTTGGAAAAAGCTTGATAAATACTTACAAGATCCCAGTTGATAAAATCTGAAAGATTTTTATTAAAGCACGTCGATAGCACGTCGATAACACAAGTCAAGTCAAAATGAAATCTTTGGAATATCTAGTGTCAATTTGAAAATCTCTCGCGGCACACAGTTTACGAGACACTGGTATAGATAGATAAAACTAAAGTTATAGTATAACAATGGGAATAAAATAAAAAATATATATCAGTGATTCTCAACCTTTTATGCTTCACGTACCCCCTGGAAATGTGTATGTAACTGGCGTACCCCTTGTATAGAGAGATAAAGTATAGTTATAATATAAAAATGGGAATAAAATAAAGCATATATATCAGTGGTTCTCAACCTTTTATGCTTCACGTACCCCTTGTGCAGATTGATAAATCTATAGTTATAGTATAACAATGGTAATAAAATAAAACATATGTATCAGTGGTTCTCAACCTTTTATGCTTCACTTACCCCCTGGAAATGTGTTTGTAACTGGCGTACCAATTGTGTAGATAGATAAATCTATAGTTATAGTATAACAATTGGAATAAAATAAAACTTATATATCAGTGGTTCTCAACCTTTTATGCTTCACGTACCCCTTGTATAAATAGATAAAACTATAGTTATAGTATAACAATGGTAATAAAATAAAACATATATATCAGTGGCTTAACGTACCCCCTGGAAATGTGTTTGTAACTGGCGTACCCCTTGTACAGATAGATAAAACTATAGTTCTAGTATAACAATGGGAATAAAATAAAACTTATATATCAGTGGTTCTCAACCTTTTATGCTTCACGTACCCCTTGTGTAGATTGATAAAACTATAGTTATAGTATAACAATGGTAATAAAATAAAACATATATATCAGTGGTTAAAATAAAACATATATATCAGTGGCTTAACGTACCCCCTGGAAATGTGTTTGTAACTGGCGTACCCCTTGTACAGATAGATAAAACTATAGTTCTAGTATAACAATGGGAATAAAATAAAACATATATATCAGTGGTTCTCAACCTTTTATGCTTCACGTACCCCTTGTGTAGATTGATAAAACTATAGTTATAGTATAACAATGGTAATAAAATAAAACATATATATCAGTGGTTCTCAACCTTTTATGCTTCACGTAACCCTTGTATAGATAGATAAAACTATATTTATAGTATAACAATGGGAATAAAATAATATATATATATATATCAGTGGTTCTCAAACTTTTATGCTTCACGCACCCCCTGGAAATGTGCATGTAACTGGAGTACCCCTTGTATAGATAGATAAAACTATAGTTATATAATGACAATGGAAATAAAATAAAACTTATATATCAATGATTCTCAACCTTTTATGCTTCACGTACCCCTTGTATAAATAGATAAAACTATAGTTATAGTATAACAATGGTAATAAAATAAAACATATATATCAGTGGTTCTCAACCTTTTATGCTTCACGTACCCCATGGAAATGTGTTTGTAACTGGCGTACCAATTGTGTAGATAGATAAATCTATAGTTATAGTATAACAATGGGAATAAAATAAAACATATATATCAGTGGTTCTCAACCTTTTATGCTTCACGTACCCCTTGTGTAGATAGATAAAACTATATTTATAGTATAACAATGGGAATAAAATAAAATATATATATCAGTGGTTCTCAAACTTTTATGCTTCACGTACCCCCTGGGAATGTGTATGTAACTGGCGTACCCCTTGTATAGATAGATAAAACTATAGTTATAGTATAACAATGGGAATAAAATAAAACATATATATCAGTGGTTCTCAACATTTTATGCTTCACGTACCCTTGTATAAATAGATAAAACTATAGTTATAGTATAACAATGGGAATAAAATAAAACATATATATCAGTGGTTCTCAACCTTTTATGCTTCACGTAACCCCTGGAAATGTGTTTGTAAGTGGCGTACCAATTGTGTAGATAGATAAATCTATAGTTATAGTATAACAATGGGAATAAAATAAAACATATATATCAGTGGTTCTCAATTTTTTATGCTTCACGTACCCCTTGTATAGATAGATAAAACTATATTTATAGTATAACAATGGGAATAAAATAATATATATATATATCAGTGGTTCTCAACCTTTTATGCTTCACGCACCCCCTGGAAATGTGCATGTAACTGGCGTACCCTTTGTATAGATAGATAATACTATAGTTATAGAATGACAATGGAAATAAAATAAAACATATATATCAATGGTTCTCAACCTTTTATGCTTCACGTACCCCTTGAATAAACAGATAAAACTATAGTTATAGTATAACAATGGTAATAAAATAAAACATATATATCAGTGGTTCTCAACCTTTTATGCTTCACGTACCCCCTGGAAATGTGTTTGTAACTGGCGTACCAATTGTGTAGATAGATAAATCTATAGTTATAGTATAACAATGTGAATAAAATAAAACATATATATCAGTGGTTCTCAACCTTTTATGCTTCACGTACCCCTTGTGTAGATAGATAAAACTATATTTATAGTATAACAATGGGAATAAAATAAAATATATATATCAGTGGTTCTCAAACTTTTATGCTTCACGTACCCCCTGGGAATGTGTATGTAATTGGCGTACCCCTTGTATAGATAGATAAAACTATAGTTATAGTATAACAATGGGAATAAAATAAACTAAGTACTTTATTACTAGATCTAGCGACTTTTGAGTTCTCACTGCGTACCCCAAAAATTTTCACCACGTACCCCACGTTGAGTTGGGTTGTTTTACCTCTGAGCGGCATTTTTTTTGCACAACATGGGCTAAATGACCAGGTCACAAGGGCCCCAAAGGCTCAGAGAAGGTTGAGGAATGGGACCCACTAGAATAGCTGTTGGGAGACAGATAGTAGCCTCCCGTCAAGGCCACCCAACGTGTTCTTTAAGGTGCACAGGGTATGTCTCTCCCGCAAACGAGGTCACGGCTTAACGTCCCATCTGACGGACGAGCGGCCTTTCCAAGCCCATAGGTGTCCCCTACTGACCGTGGGCAGGGCGGGGTATTTCGCGGAGATAAATCTCAACGCTGACCCAGCTGGGACTCGAACCTGGGAACTACCGATTACGAGCGTGGCGCGCTACCGACTGAGCCACTCACGTTGAGAACCTACCTTAATTTATGGAAACGATTGTCGATATGAGGCATTCTCCACTTCTCGTGATTCAATGCTCACGCTTTTATGAGCAATTGTTACACATTATCACATGGTTTCAACATTTAGAATCATTAAATATCTTAATTTGCATATAAATATACCATACATAAGAAAATCAAGCATTGATAATATTTAAGGGTACTTTGAAAGTACATTATGGGTTTATAAGTTGTTGATAACACAGTTTTTCAAAAACCTCCAGAATTATACTGCAGCTTATACTCCTACCTGATAATATTAGAACTGTTGAGACCTTATTCTGCGGCAGGGGTGGCTCAGTCGGTAGTGCGTCAGGCTCGTAATCTACAGTTTCCAGTCCCAGCTGGGCCAGCATTGGATTTATCTCCATAAAACTCCCTGCCCCCAATCAGTATAGAGACACAGATTTGCTTGGAAAGGCAGCCGTCCCTCGGATGGGACGTAAAGCTGTGGCCCTGTGTGCAGGAGAGTCATACCCTGTGGTGGATGGCCTTGACGGGAAGCTATCATCTGTCTCGTAACAGTTGCCCAGTGGTTCCCCTCCCCCAACCTTCTCTGATCCATCAGGGTCCTTGTGATCTGACCATTTAGCCCATTGTGTGCAAAAAAGTGTCAGTCATTGACAAAACATCACAACCCGAAAGTATACGTTTAGCACTTGGATGGGTATTTTTCTCAAAAATCAACAAAAAATTATTCTACCGTTACAAATATAGAAATTGTAAATTAGTATTGTTTGTGGAATTAGCTCAGTATTATCTTATCGGGAACATTTTATTGCTTCTTCAACGCAATAACTGATATAATTAAAGTTCTGAACAGCTTAATTCCTACATATAACAATCAAGTGTGAGAGACTATACTCATTAGCATGCTAGATACAATTAATGCAACTGTTTGAAATAAAAGCATTTTGATTGATCTTCGAATTTTCCATTATTTCTTCGAAATTTCCATTACTGTATTTTCGTTGCTAATTGCTTCAAAACATAATTAGTTGACGACGGCTCTTTTGTGGAGCTTAAGCTTTTAAGGGTTTAAAACTACATCAAAACATTTTTTTCCTGATTAAATCCTACATCATTCAATAATGGATTGCAGACTTACAAAGCTTGACAAAGTTGTTTCTTAAAATTGCCCTCTTTTCGTGACACTTAATGCAGTATTTCCCTTTTTTAGAGGGAGGGGGTAGTTGTGGACGCGGTAGCTCACCAGGCTCATAAACTGCAGTTCCCAGGTTCGAGTCCCACCTGTGTCAACATTGAGATTTATCTCCGCCAAACTTCATTCTGGTCTTGGTGGGTAAAAAAGACACCGATGGGCTTGGAAAGACCGCCGTCCGTCAGATGGGATCTGAAGCCGTGGTCCCGTGTGCAGGAGAACCATACTTTCTGCACGACAAAGAAACTAAAAAAATTATACCATAATTAGGGATTTCAGGCTCTCTGGAACGGAACTTCCATTACAACATGAGAGTCCGTTGCTTAACTTCGGACACATTTTCAGGAACGAGTTATATCCGAAAGTCGAGGACGACTGCATTAAAATTTATTAAAATATCAAAATTAATTAGAAGTCTAATTTTTCGTGTAACATTTCTGAATCACTTAGGCCATGTTCGCAAACTAGCGAGATTCAACAATTTTTACTATATGCAAAAGAATCCTGATGTCGAATTTGGTTTTAGATATTTAGCATAGGTCTCTTATGATTTTCTGATTTAATGAATATATCGTTCCCTTTGGCATTTCAACAAGTTCAGTTTCAGAGTCGAAAAAAATTTCTTCGAAATAGAGAGCTACTGGGAAGAGTTTCCTGATTTTATTCGATAATCCCCTTCTGCTATTTCTTGATTTCCTCCACAATATTCCTAAAAGTTGGGGGTTTATTAATCTATTTTCTTTCATTTCAGGTTATGAAATATTTCTGCTCCAGTTGACAGAACATGGAAACGAGGGAGAATGTTAGTTCGACCTAATAAATGAATGTTAAAACGAAATCACCATCATTGAAAAATTCAATAAATTGCGTATATAAAATTTGTCTGCTTGTTCGAAATCTCCTCCTTAGCGATCAGATTTAGAACCACCAAAGTTCGAATAAATTTCTTGTATATTTACATCTGTTATTTCTACTGGTAAGTTTTAAAATCACCCTTTATACTAATTTATATTTACAAATGCACAATATTTAGAAAAAAAATATTCGAATATATAAGTATTATCATAATGCTAATTCATACGAATAGTGTTTTTCAAAATAATGTATATTTATAAATGTAAATTAGTATTAAATTTTATTTTAAAACTTACCAGTAGAAATAACAGAAATAAATACATAAGGAATTTGCATATTTTAGATCCACCAATGCTGACGTCACAATTAGTTGAATAGCCTTTTGTTCTAGGTGTGTTGGTTTGAATTTAGATTGTGTTTGTTCCATCCCGACTCACCGCAGCTAGGAACCCGATCTCTAAACCCTACGTGACCAAAACTAAGTGGGATCACCACACTAAATTCGGGACCGATCAGTCCAGTAGATACGGAATTGAACTGAAAACTTCCTCCTCCGGTGACGTCACTCCATACGTCATCGCGTGTCTATTGCTCTGAATAGCGAATCCCGAGTGACGCCAAGCAATTCTGCTTGTAAATAAAAATATAATAAAATAAGTAATTCTAAAATATTGATTATTTGACTGGTCGTAGAGTTCTGGTGTCGTTGATATTCTACGCTGGTGCTGATATCTTTTTTTTTCTACTCTTCGGTAGTGAGTGTATTACGTGAAGGAGCGTCATTGCTTTTCTTCACCCTAGGTGTGGGTAAATTTCGAAGCTTTTCAGGTCTGTGTTTATTTTTATTTTTCCCGTCGGTGTCTATAGACTTTTTGACAGATTTTGGTGTGGAAGTTCTGCACTACGCGCAGCAGTTTCTGCGTGTACTTTAATTTTGTATTTTCAAAATGGATGATCCCTCTGGAGGGTCAAAACGTTTACGTAGTGACAACTCTGCAATGCAGCAACAGTTTCAGTCTCTATATTCCAAAACGTTTATGAATAACTCTGATCTGTTATCTTATGCTAAATCAAATGGATGCACATCTTTCTCCATTAGGATAAAAGGTATTTCGAAGCCCATATCCACGGCTAAACCTAATTTCTTGAAGCAGCAGCTGATAGCTCAACTTTCAAACCCAGAAGATATTTTAATCGTCAAACGCACTAAGACGAACGACTTGATAATCACAACAACTTCCTTCGAATGCACCCTTGAGTTACTAAATATCACACAGATATTAAATATTCCAGTTGAGCATGAAATATTGATAGAATCATTAACATCTAAATTTTTACTTCGCAACATTGATACTGAAATCTCAATCGATGACTTATTTACGGAACTATCAATTCAAGGTCATCATATTTATTCGATTCGTCGTTTTTTCAAACGTGATGGCAACACAATGTCTCCCTTACCAAGTGTGTTAATAACAATTGTTGATCTACAAATGCCCCACGAAATAATTCTATGGTGGGAAATACATCATCCCACCCTTTTCGTAGATAGACCACGACAGTGCGATAACTGTTGCAGATTTGGACAAGGAAAGAAAACATGTCGTAGCAAACCTCGATGTTCCCGATGTGGTGAGGAACATCATGTTACCTCTTGCACATCTTCTGAACTACATTGTTGTTTATGTGGTGATTCGCATGAAGCCACCTCCTTTCAGTGTCCGAAGCGCCAACTTGAAACCACTATTCTCCACTATAAATGTACCAGACGTACTACATATGTTGCAGCTCGAGCGGCCATATTACCCTCAAGACAGACATATGCATCTACAACCCGGGAAAATCTAATGCCTCCATCGGATGTTACTACAACTCAAGAAATGTACAATGGGATGTCGCATCTTATCACATCGTTAATAGAAAAGGCTCTGTCTGCATTCGAGAAGCGATTATCAGTCATGTTTTCCTCTTTCATGCCGGAATTATCAAGACAGACTGACTCAACTACCGAAAGCAGAATTGAGATTGCACCTATTTCTAAACCACTTAATCCTCAAGACAGATCTTCTGCACAAATTGCCATGGATAAGAATGCTTCTCTGAAAACGTCCTCAAGATTGAGTATTCAGGAACAGAGTGCGACAATGAATATGACCATTCCGTTACTCCGACCTGCACAATTAAATTTTGCACAACCTTCTACTTCTACTATGGACCTCAATGTACCACAGGACCCTGATGATCCCATCAATAACTTTTCTGCTATGGATTTTCTTGACAGTCCTTACATAACTCGTAAAGGAAAACAAAAGTCTAAGGGGAAGAAATAATTCGTTCCCTCCTCCGTTTCTCCTTTTTCTTTTTATGTGTCTTATTTTTCTTCAATGGAATGCCAGAAGCCTACGTGCTAACTCCTCTCTCCTGTTGCTTGGAATTTCTTCCTTTTCCCCGGACATCATTTTGTTACAGGAAACTTGGCTTGATTCTAATTTTCATTTTATTCTCCCTAATTATATTATTTATCGGAAAGATCGT
Organism: Ryuthela nishihirai; assembly: GCA_038380435.1. Classification (NCBI taxonomy): domain Eukaryota; kingdom Metazoa; phylum Arthropoda; class Arachnida; order Araneae; family Heptathelidae; genus Ryuthela; species Ryuthela nishihirai. The sequence goes on from JAWZYU010000008.1 coordinate 5,623,571, forward strand.
GTTACTGGACGTGGTGGTGGCCTCATGATTGCTGTCAAAGCTTCTCTTTCCAGTCGTATCCTCGACATTCCAGATAATCCATCTTGTTGCACAGGAGAATTCATGGCGATTGAAGTATTTTTCCAACACAAATCGTTAATAATTGTTAATGTATATATCCCGGATGCCATTTATGGTCCTAATATCCTTAATTATCTGGAAACTACACTACCTCCGATTTCACTGATTGGCGGAGATTTCAATGCTCATCATCCACTGTGGGGTTCTTCTTTTTCCTCCACCCCTGGACTCCAAATTGCCTCTTGGCTTCAAAATTCTTCTATGTGTTTAATGAATGCTGGCACAACCACCAGACGAAGTTTCTTAACCTCGTCTTGTATCGACTTAACCTTCTGTTCCGAAAATATCTTTTTAAATAGTTCCTGGCGTGTCATCCCATCAACTTGGGTAGTGATCACCATCCCATTATAATACGGATTTTTCATCATAATTCTTCATTACAGCATGTAGATTCCTTCCTTTTAAACAAACAAATTGATTATAGTTCCTTTCAACGATTCTTAGAGAACACCGACCTATCTGAAATTACTTGTTATGACGATTTTGAAAAGCACATTCTTATAGCTGCGAAAACTGCCATTATCACTCGCAGACATTTTAGAAAATCTTTGACTCCATGGTGGAATACAAAATGCCAAAAAGCATTGGCAAAAAAACATCGTAATTTCTTCATCGCACGATCATCTTTGCTCAAGTCTGATTGGATGAATTATAAACACAGTGTAGCTAAACTTAAAGTTACCATTTCACGTGCAAAACAAAGATATTGGAATCACATATCCAACATTATTCGTTCATCTACCAACGTCTTCTCACACTATCGTAGACTTCAACAATTTTTTGGACCTCCATCTTCAATATCCACGAATCTCCTCATTCATAATTCCACCATTTGTGTCCAAGCTCAGGAACAAGCCAATTTGTTTGCCACTCAATGGGCGACTACTGATTCTGTATTACAGCATCCAGAAATCTCTCCTTCTGGATTTGATTTTTCCTCCATCCTGGATTTGCCTTTTAATATAGCAGAATTAAAACTGGCTATACAACAACAACGGAAAACATCTCCGGGTCCAGACAACATCTCGGCAACCATGATTAAGAAGATTCCTGATAACCTTTTGGGACAATTACTGATTACCTTTAATCAAATATGGTCAGTTGGCATTATTCCTCAATCCTGGACGATGTCCACTCTTATTCCCATCAAAAAACCAGGTAAAGATGGAACTGACATTCAATCATACAGACCCATCGCACTAACGTCAATCATGGTCAAAATCTTTGAACGGATAATTTGGTCACGCCTATCGTGGATTCTAATTAACACAGCATTTCTTCCACCTGAGATTCATGGCTCAGTTCCTTTTAAAGGTACAGGACATGCATTATCTCCTTTAATCCTCAATATTAATGAAACTTTCCAACGTAAGCATGTTGCAATTATTTTGCATTTAGATATCCAACGAGCATATGATTCTGTGTCCATTCCTGCTCTTCTTCATAAACTTCTTCAAATTGGAATTAAAGGCAATTGTCATAAATGGTTTACGAATTACCTCATGAATCGCAGATTTCGGACGCGTTGGCGTGGACACTTTTCGGATATACAGTATCCAACTATTGGCATTCCTCAAGGTAGCGTGCTCTCACCTTTCTTGTTTAATGTTTTTTTATCTGATCTACCGAACCGAATATCCAATAATTTCACCATATCCATATATGCTGATGACATCATCCTCTTTGGCTCGGGTGCCAATTTTCATTATCTTTTCAAAAAATGTCAGGAAAATCTTTCACTTATTGATGAGTGGTCTAAATCTTGGGGTTTGTCCTTTTCCGCTCTAAAGAGTTCGGCCATGCTTGTAACCCGGAGAAAGAGGACAATAAAACCTCCTCTGTACCTACATAATTTACCCATCCCATGGGTGAATACAATAAAAATCCTAGGAATTCATCTTCAGAAAACAGGCTCTTTGAAGAATCATTTTTTACATCTCCGTGAATCTGGCCAAAAAATTCTCAATGTCATACGAGGTATTGCAGCTAAGAAACATAACATACCTAGTGCCACGCTCCTTACAATCGTAAACGCCACTTTACGTACAAAGTTTTTATACTGTGGTCATTTTCTATCTTCTGTTCCACGATCGAATTGGAACATCATTAATCCAATTTATCACGCTGCCTTAAGAGCAGCCACTGGACTTCCCCGAGCTACACCTCTCCCAATTCTCTATGCACTGACATCAACTATACCTTTGAATGTAGCTGCTCGCCTGATGGCAACCAAAATATATTTGAAAGAACGTTGCTCTCCGTATGCTTCATCGTTTCGCAATGCATGTCAAGCGCCGCATTATCTCCAACATTATAAATGGAAAACCTCACAAAGACCATTCTTGCTTATAGCTAATGACCTAATGATGACCTCACAGATTCCTGACGACAAGCCCTCTTCCAGAAAGCTAAATCACTCTTCCTGGTCTACTCCTCAGATACAGATCACAATAAATAAGTTTCCGTTTCAACATTCTTTTGATAATCATCATTGTGATATTCTGCATGATTTCAACTTGATCCGACATAATCAATGGAATAAAAAAATAATTATTGGAACAGACGCATCAAAATCCCGTAATGGCGTTGGATTGGGCATCACATGTCCACAATTACAAGTGAATGTGGCTCTCAGTCGCCATCATATTTTTTCCACTTTCAGCGCGGAAGCTGAAGCTATTAGAATTGCTTTACAACACTACACTACCGAGGCTAAAGACTACATCATTTTAACTGACAGCAAAGCGGTTCTCTCCGGTCTACTCAACATCTCCTCTCAATCTCATTCTGCAATCCTAGCTCTCCATAATCAAATTGTGGAATCATCTAGGATTGTTTCTAGTATGCAATTTATCTGGGTTCCTGGACATCATGGTATCGACATCAATGAAGAGGCGGACAGACATGCTAAGGTTGGAGCTTCTTTTCCTCAAGCAACCAGTCCCTCCCTGTTCTATTTAGAAGATGCTTTAGCTACTGCTTCCAAAACTATTCGCGAAATTCTAGACTTTGAGTGGAATTCTTCGTATTATGGCACAAGATTACCATATCTTCCGAGATTTCAACCCAAACAGACGTTCATGTATACCTCACGTTCATCAGAAATACTCATTTGTCGCCTTCGAGGTGAGGTTGCTCCTCTCAATGCTTTCCTTTTCAAGTGTAAACTTTCTGAATCACCCCTTTGTCCTTTCTGCCCAGAAGTTGAATCAACATTTCACTACATTATTCAATGCAAACATTATGAGCTGGAACGACAGAATATGTACCTTTCCTATAGGAAAAATCACAATTTTTCTCTTGCTCCCTGGTCTCTTTGTGATATTCTTGCTCTTCAAAATCAGGCTCTGATTCTTGCCCTGGAAACTTTCGTTTTTGCATCTGGTCGCTTTTCTTCTGGTTTTCGTCATTAAATATCTTTAAAAATTATCTTAGGGATAAAAGGCTCCTAGGCCAAAAATCCCATTATTTGGTCCGCCTCATGTGGACACACACTCACTCACTAATTCTAAAATATTAATTTAAATCATTTCCTCCCTTAGCTTATTCCACAAATATGTGAGCTATACAATGTTAACCAAGAGATTTCAAACCAGTAATTTGTTATGCCTTAAACTTTCGCAGCCGAATGCAACTAAACTCAAGATGTACTTCGAGATATTCTTTCGGGGAAAGATTCTTACTAGGCAATTAAACGGACTGCAGAGATTCTTTCAAACTGAAGCTTATAAAGGATTAAGATAAGTATCTCGAAAGTTTGCCTCGAAGAAGCAAGGAAGATTACTTAGATTAGTGAATCTTTCAGTTGCTTTTCGGCAGAGATGGTTGGAAACTGTAGAAAAATCTAAGAGAATAATTACCAGTAACTTTTTAATTTTTGTATTTAATGTAAATAGAATAACACAGTAGAAAACAATTTCGTGTTATGAATAAGCCCAAGTGACAAAGTCGAAGTTCTGGGAATCATCGGGATCCTTTGAAAGCGGAAAAATAAATCTCTAAGATTAGAGAAATGTGTTGACAAAGGAGGAAATTGGGAAAACAATTTGAGGTACTTAAGACATTGATTGAAGAGTATAACATGATTGGACTTTATGAATCACTAGCAGAACCGCTGATTTTAGAGCTACCTTTAGCAGCTGGCCGTAAGTCTCATTTTCCCACTGACTTTAAAAGAGAGTGGCTTTGCAGTTCTGTTTCTGACTATTATTGCTTATTTCATTGCTTTTTAGAAAATGTATGAAAGACAAAAATTTATTTAATAAAATCTTATAAGAATATTGTAGAATAAACTAAATTAGACTTTTTTTTAAAAAAAACCTACCTTTAGAATAGGTAAAAATGCTAAAAAAAATTGCTATTAAAATGCTTAAATGCTGAAATACTAAAATGTATCTTTCCGCTTCTGTATTAATTTTTTTATATAAAATACACTGCTGGCCACTAAAAGTGCAACACCAGGAAAGACAAGAGATATCAAAGCCATATTTAGTGAATTCATAGCTTATGTTACAAGGATCAAATGATTACAAATACAACTCGGTTAAACTTGTGTAATACAAAGAAATCAGAATTTTGTGTAGCTGTTACCGCTAAAGCTCGAAAGCCGTTAATGTGCATATTACCTAGCTAATCTGCAGATTAACTGATTTGCTCCGTTAACGTGCGGAATCAAGAGTTTTCCGCATTTTACTTAGGTAATGTGCACATTAACGGCTTCCGTATCGTTAAAGTTCAAAAGTTTGTTTCTCTCATAGTGGTGAATCTCTTGAATATGAATCTTCGTGTCACGTGATTCACTCGTCCGCATTATAAAAAACGCCCCGGATGAGCGGAGGCCAATTGAGAACGAATCGGTAAAGTGATTCATTCTTGATAACGAATCACTAAAATGATTCGTTCTCACTTGGCCTGCTCATTTTGGGGGCGTTTTTTATAATTCGAACGACTGATTCATGTTGACAGAGGGATGACCCTGGTTTCAACTCTACTCTCTGACACTAGATAAATAACATTATGTTAATTTAAGCGTACAGAAACGTTCCTGTTGTTCCGGCAAAGATCTTATTTTCACTTTAACGAGTGCCTAGTAAGTAATGTGCAGATTATCCAGGTAATTTGCAGATTACCTAGGTAATTTGAGAAATGAAACAATTTTCGGCACGTTAACGGATCACCCTAGTTAATCTGCACAATACCTAGATAATCTGTAGAATAACTGATTTCTGCACTTTAGCGGTAACATAGCCAATATGAGCGGCAATAGCCGCTGCTACACGGTCTGGCATTGAAAGGATGAGACGTCGGATGTGTGTTTGGGGAATGTCCGTCCATTCAGTTTCGATACGTAGCCAAAGTTCATCTGTTGTAGCAGCTGCTGGTGTCTGGTGTGCTAGTCGTTCTAAGATCATAGGCCACACATGTTCAATTGGGGACAGATCTCGTGAACGCGCAGGCCAAGGCAGAAATGTCGCATGGTGTCTATCCAGGAATTTTTGTTCCAGGGACCCGACCTCGACTTGTTACCAACAGGACCCGACCACATGTGGTCGGGTCCTGTTGGTAAATGTCACCAGAGAGCCTCTGAAGATAAGGTACGACTACGGCTCCAACACCTTAGTGAAGTAACATTATTTGTTCAAAGTACCGGTAATGCATACGAGGTGGGTGCATGAGTGGCACCCCATACCATAACACTAGGTGCCGGACCTGTGTGGCACTGCTTCATGCATGTCTCACTGAGCCTGTTGCCACGGTACCGCCAGATATGGATTTGTCCATCATGGTGCTGCATACTGAAGCGGGATTCGTCTGAAAAGACGATGCGATGCTATTCGCACATCCATGCGCGACGTTCTTGACACCATTGCAGTCGCATACGCCTTTCAATGATAGCAGAAGCAATTGCCGCCTATCAAAGATGCCCCGATGCTGCAGATGACGTCGAACCGTACGTGCGGACACTGGTTGATGTGCAACACACTTTAACTCTTGAGCTAAGGTGTTTGATTGGACTGTACGATCAATCTAAGCCATGCACACGAGATGTCTGTTCTCTTGTTCGTTTGTGTTACAGGGCCTTTGAGATCCCTCACGTCGGTGAGTTCGTTCCTTCTCTACCCACTAACGACATATTCTCATCACTGTGGCAACATTCCGCCCAACACGAGCACCGATGTCTCGGTACGATAATCCGCTTTCCTGTAATCCCACAATTCTCCCTCGATCAAAATCGGAAACCTGATCGTATGGATGCCGTGTTCTTCGACAGGGCATACTTGATCCTTTAGTGTGCAAGAACCTCGTGCAAACACAATCCCAGTGCTTTACACCGGCTCTTTGTAATATCTTATACCACTTCCAGGGGGCGTTACTGTCACACATGATGTGCATATACGCTGAGCTTTGAATCATTTACATAAGTATTCTCCCAAGGGCTACCCATCTTGCATATTTCGGGACAATCTGATGAGTTCTTCCTGATGTTGAACATTTAATGGACAGTAGTGTATTTATTTGTATATAAATCAAGTGTGTTTATTTCTATGTAAATAAATATGCATTTATAAATATATATAATGTATATGAATAAACATATTTTATTTTTTGTATATAAATCAATTTATAAACAAATATTTATTGTATATAAATCAAATGTAGGTTAAATTACTGAAATATCAAGACCATCTTTCCGCTTCTGCATTAATTTTATGCCCAAATGATCCTTACAAAGTTTTATTTGAAAATCAAACAGAGGTAGTTCTGTAATTCCTTCAAAAATGATATGCGCTGAAATGAAAGCTTGGATCGTAAATAGTTTGTTTACAGAAATTTCCGCTGTGTGATCAATATAATCGAGATTTAGACAAAATATTGTCTATGGTACCACTGCATGATAAATTGTCTTTACAGAGTTATTGCAAACACTAGAAAATATTCGTCATGCGTTTCTAATTGATTGGAATGTTACAGAAAACGACTTCAAAGACAATCCGTTGTTTGTATGGTTAGTGTTTTGAAGTATATGTGGATGAGGCGATTAATTTAAAATTCACTACGTTAGAAATGGTTTTGAAGTTAAACCTAAAATAAACGGCATTGCATTCTTTACTGTTGTCCTTGGTAGTGATATCTTTTGTAAGATTGTTTTAGTTCGTTTTATATTTAAATTTATAAACACAACAGGACATCAAATTTTTAGAAAGGCAATATAAATGGTCATTAAAAGAACTACCCATATTTAAATTAAGAAAGTAAATATATGTTAAATATAAGTTATCGTAAATTTTGTTTTTCATTTTTGCTTTACCACTGATCAATGCAACATTTGACCAACGCTTGATTTTGTTGAAAATTTAAGTAAAAGCTTTTTATTTTAAAATTGACTATGATAACTTAATTTATTCATTAGAATTTTTTAAAAATAGTTTCAAATAATTTAAAATTAATTTCCAAATTTTAAAGAATAGTTAACTACCAGTTGAATCTTTAAACATAGAGTTATAATTAAAACTTGTATGCATAGTTATTTCTGTGTATAAATTTCAAAATTAGATCTGTAATTGCAGTGTGGCTTTAGACTGATTCGTCCAAGGAGTCTCTGAACTCAAAATATTGGATTTTAAGTTCTGGAATACCTGAACTAAAAAGAATCTCGTTGTTACAAAACATTATTTTTCTGATGTACTTAATACATGCACTACTTTGCAAACGTTTCCGCACACTTCCACGTTGTGTAAATGGAAAGCCAAATACAAAGTTCTCTAACCTTGAAAATAAACTTTTTACGGAAAATGCTACTAGACTAAAATTAAATATCTCATTAATATTTCTCTAAAATCGACTAATACTTAAAGTGTTATTGAAGCTGGAATATTTAACAGTAGACGCTGTTATCACGCTCTTCCTGAACATTTCTTCCTCAAATTGAATGAAACAAAAAATTCATTGGGTTACCTCTGAGCGGCATTTTTTATTGCACACAATTTACTAAATGCCCAGGTCACAAGAACCCCGAGGGCTCAGATAATGTCAGGGAAAGGGGACCCACTGGGCAGCTTCTTAGAAGAGAGTTGATAGCCTCACGTCAGGGCCATCCAGCGTGTTCATTAACGTGCACAAAGTATGGTTCTCTCCTGCACACGGAGAAACGGCTTAACGTCTCTTCCGACGGATGATGGCTTTTCCAAGCCCATTTTGTCTTCTGCTGACTGAAGACGGTGCGGAGGTTTTGAAATATTTTGATCTTGCTCTTCTTTTCATAAGGTTGGGTTTGTTGTGTTACAACTGACCGGTGCTTTTTTTAAAAAAATGGGCTAAATGACCAGATCACAATGGCTCATTGGTCACAAATGGGCTAAATGGCCAGGCCATAAAGACCCCATGGTTACAAGACCCCAAAGGGAATTCATTGGTATTTCCCTCAACCTTCTTTGAGCCATTGATCGAGAGATAAATGGTAGTTTCCCGTCAATGTTATCAATCATATTCTTCAATGGGCCAATGGTATGGCTCTCCCGCACACGTGGCCACTGCTTAAAACCTCATCCGAAGAACGGCGGCCTTTCCAAGCACATCAGTGTCTACTGACTGAAAGCAGTGAAGAGAGTTTTGCGGAGATAAATCTCAAATACGTATCATGTAAGACTCGAACCTCAGAACCGCAGATTACGAGCCTAACGCGCTACCGACTGATGCTTATTTATCCACACTCTCCATAGTTTCTTAAAAGTTCCGGCATCAATCCCTATTCGTCTGTTAATCTCATACAGCACATAACCAGTATCTGTTACATAGTTCCCAAGATAATTAAACTGTGACACCTGCTAAAGATTGGATTGGATTGTTTTACCTCTGAGCGGCACTTTTTTGCACACCATGGGCTAAATGGCCAGGCCACAAGGACCCCGAAGGCTCAGAGAAGGTTGGGGTAGGGGACCCACTGGAACAGCTGTTGGGAGACAGGTGGTAGCCTCCCGTCAAGGCCATCCAGCGTGTTCTTTAATGTGCACATGGTATGGCTCTCCCGCACACGGAGCCACGGCTTAACGTCCCATCCGACGGACGGCGGCCTTTCAAAGCCCATCGGTGTCCCCTACTGACCGTGGGCAGGGCACACTTGCTAAAGATTGCAGCCATTCAGATTAATTGAATCACAGCCTGCATGACAAATTTCATAACTTTAGTTTTCTCTCTGTTTATAACCAATCCTACTCTACTACCAGTCTCATCAACAACTCGAATGAAAGAGTTCATCCCATCAACATCATTTGCCAAAAGGGCTAAATCAACACATAATCTAAGTCATAAATTTCGTATCTCCAGCCCATTTAACGCCAAAATCTTTCCCTTAAAGTGAAGTTCGTATAACATAATCAATAACCAAACTAAAGAGAAAAAGAGACAAAATGCACCTTTGTCGAACACCAGAAGTAATGCTAAACCAATTGCTACAAGACTTACCAACTCTCACACACGACTCAGTGTTATTAAAGAGAGCTTTCATTATGTTAACTAACTTGTCTGGTATACTATATGATCTCACAATCAATCACAAATTATGACATCAACAAAATCGAAAGCCTTTTTGAAATCAACAAAGCTAGCAGCCAAAGATTTCTGAAACTCTAAACATTTCTCAAGAATCTGCCTGAGTGAAAATATTTGATCCACATATCCCCTATCACTTCTGAATGCGCATTGCTCATCAGGCAATTGCCCGTCTACCAGATTCTTAATTCTATTAAGCACAATCATGCAAAGAACTGTACTTGGAACAGAGAGTAGGCTGATGCCCCTATAGTTATCACAAGAACTGCGATCATCTTTTTTAAAATTAGGGATAATAATCTGGTAAAATTCTTAGGAACCATGCCATTTTCTGGTAAAATCCTTAGGAACCATGCCTTTATCATAAAAGATATTCAAAATTTCAGTCATCCACGTAGTAACCGAAACATTCCCAGCTCTAAGCATTTCCGCAGTAATTTCATCTACCCCTGGGGATTTATGTAGTATAGCCAACATAAATTCCTACTGTGTTATAGGACCATCATTAAAGCCAGTAACGAATATAACATCTTTCCAAACAGTGGGAGTAGAATTAATGGCATTATTTAGAACATCACTGAAATGCTCAGTCCACCTAGACATGAATGACAGAATCCTCACCTTCTATAACCTCACCTTGTTTATCCTTCAATCCCTGTACACCTGTCCGTTTTTACCACACAAAATATTAACTATCTGGTACAGCTCTCTCCTATTGTGCTGTTTAACTGCTTCCTCGGCTTTGACATCAAGCCAAAGATTCTTATCAGCAGCTAACTGATCCTTTACGCGTTTATTAAGCTCTCTGTAATGCTTTCTATTAGGACTAGTGGGGTACTGATTAAGGATATTCCTGCAGTTCTTTCTTTCTGAAATAAGCTCAAGTGCCTTATCACTTAAATAATTCTGTCTCCTCTGCTCCTTTTTTCCAAAAAGAGTACTGTTAGTTTCCAAAAAAGCCTGTTTAAAACGGCCCCATTCTTCCTCAACTTCAGTAGTAAGCAAACCATGACTGTCATAATGACTAGGTAACCTATCATGATAAGCTTTAGCTTGTAACTGGGTCTTTCAGAATTAAAGGTAATTTTTTTAACCTTAGCACAACATTTCTTAAGTTTAAGTTGCAAAAACTTTTAACAAGGCAATGGTCAGATCCAATTTCAGCTCCCCTATATGACCTGGTATTCCTAACAGAACTAGTGTACCTAACAGTAATGAGTCTGTTCTTGTGTTAGAGTTCGTGTGATTGGGAGAACTAAAAAGAAACCAGATTTGGATTATTTTACCTCTGAGGGGCAATTTTTTGTACACAATGGGCTTAATGGCCGGTCACAAGGACCCCGAAGACAAGGTCCTCAGAGAAGGTTAGGGGAAGGGAACCCACTGGACAGCTGTTAGGAGACAGACGGTAGCTACTTGTCAAGATCATCAAGGTGGGTTGGGTTGTATTACCTCTGAGCGGCACTTTTTTTAACACAAGCCTAAATGACCAGGTCACAAGGATCCCTATTCATTAAATTCCAATGAAATCAAAGTTATATAAGAGAAGTTAGCTAATAGCTATCTTCTCTTATATAACTACGTAGACAAGAGGTAGTTATATAAGTTATATAAGGATTTATTACGTAGTTATATACGACGTAAATAGGAGAAGATAGTTTTGGGGGAAGGTAAGCCTGTTATCAAGACCATATAGCTTGTTCTTTAACGTTCACAGCGTATGGCTCTCTTGCACACGGAGCCACGACTTAATGTCGCTTCTGACGGATGGCGTCTTTTCTAAGTCCATTGGTGCCCCCTTATTCATGAGGAGGGGGATTAGGTAAGATAAATCCCAATGCAGGTACAATTGAGACTTGAAACTGTGAATTTCAAATTACCAGCCTGGCCAACATTTCCTATAAGGACATAAAACTCAGTTATGACGTCATCATAAGTAGTCCTAAAATTTAAACATTTCCTATTTATTTGTATTATTATTGAAACTTCTATATTTTAATATTGCTCTTTATATAAATATTTATTTACAAATATTATTTTTCAGAAGGAAAAGTATTCGTATTTATTAGCATCATTATAACGTTAAAACAAAATAGTATTTCGTTTTTCTAAATAATGTACATTTTTAAGTAAATTTGAGTGTAAAGATTATTATTATAATCTACCAGTAGTAATAATAGAAATTAATGAATAAGAATTATCTAGATTTTAGTACTACCTAAGCTGACGTCATAACTTAGTGTACGGCTTTCTGTTATAGGAGGTGTTGGCCTGACGCATACCCTCTCCCATGGGAAACTAGGACAACCTGAGTAAAGCTCTATTATCTCTTTGTATTTGTGTGTGGGTTTTTTTTTTTCCTTTAAAAAACAACAGTTCATAAGAACCCAATGACAGAGCTAGGAAGAAATTCATAATTCACTGAGAATCCGTTTTTGTATTGAATATACTGATGCAATGATAGTGACTTCAAATGAATAAATCCCTGAACATCTGTTAGAAGAAAGATGAAAACCTCCTATTACAGCCAGCGTGCTTTATAACGTCCGCAGAATCTGTCAACCCGACTTCGTTACTCATTGACAGAGATAGCGTTATTATATAGAATAATAAATAAATTGTTTCTCTTCATATTATGTTTAAACTACGCGAATCAAAACAGTTCATGGCTGTAAGCAAGATCACGATTACTAAATACTTGTTTCGTACTCTGACGTTGGTGGCATTAATTAATTATTAGAAGAGTAAAGGAGTGAATCCTCTCTCTCTCTCAATATCAGTGGGAAAATTTAACAAATTTTGTGGTTGTTATCTGAAGGTGAAAAATCATTGAAATTTTTAACCAAAAAGTTACAAAAGATCAAAATTAAAAAAAATTATGGAAGAATAAAGAATGCATTTTATTTTTGCATTGTTTTTCTCAATTTCTAATCATTACGCTATACCATAGGATAGCACCAGTTTCAAAAGTTGGATCAATTTATGCTAATATGAATACACAGAAATTTATGCTAATATGATTTACAACATCATTTTTTGAGAAAACAGTCATGATTTTCAGTGTTAAAGAATTATAAATACTAATTATTGTGAGATTATTCTAGAAGTAAAAAACACTATATAAAAATAATAGGCTATTTCAAAAAAAGGTGTGTATCTAACACATCTGTAATTTTTTTCAGTCATTTTTATTAATGATACAATTATAAATACTACTGGAAGCTTAACATTTTAAGAAAATTTAATAAAGTATTGTAATCCACCTCTTTCGTTCTTTATGATAAAATTACATTGCAAATTCCACAGACAACAGTTATGAGCTACAAATACCGATTTTTGTCTCAAATTATTCACAAAATTTACATTAGTATGTCGTTATTAAAAATTTAATGCTTTCTATCCCAAACAAGTAATAACGTATTCATTTTTTGCAAGTTTTTAATGAATAATTAATGAAGCTACTGTTTAGAAAATTTCTCACGCTTCAAAAGATCATTCTAATACGCAGCTTTTTATTATATTCTCCTCTCTATTGTCCAGCTGCACAGGATTTAGAATCACGAAGCAGGTTGTACTTATCATGGAACCACTGAGAATTCTCGCTATTTCTGTATATATAGTGGGTTTTCGGATTTTAATTTCCAAACACGTTCAGCTGGACTAGAGAGAGCCTTCATTTGTATGCATTGCAAACAGCAATTTAATGCATAGCGTTGAAAAATGATTCAGATACGCCTCTGAAGTAAAATTTTTTTCGAAACAAATTATAACGAAGGATTTCTCTTATTAATAAAACTGAAATGTTATTACATTACTCAACAGTTCTTTGTATTGCTGTGTTCTTTTAATTGTATGATAAATAGCAAGAGCCAGTCGAAGATTCTTCGTGTCTTTGGACAAAACTTTGGTTTTGAGAACAGTCTAGAATGTAAATGTAGTTTCATTGGAATTAATTTAATGGGGGGATACTTATAAAGAAGGAAAGATAGGCATCCTGGCATCAAGATTCGGGACAGAGAAATTTGTCAAGTTGTGGCATCAAGTGCTCCAATAACCGCTAATGTGACAGTTAAGCGCGTTGGGTTGGGTTGTTTTACCTCTCAGCGGCACTTTTTTGCACACCATGGGCTAAATGGCCAGGTCACATGGACCCCGAAGGCTCAGAGAAAGTTGGGAGAGGGGACCCACTGAAACAGCTGTTGGGAGACAGATGGTAGCCTCCCGTCAAAGCCATCCAGCGTGTTCTTTAACGTGCACAGGGTATGACTGTATGACACGTAGCCACGGCTTAACATCCCATCCAACAGACGGCGGCCTTTCCAAGCCCATCGGTGTCCCCTACTGACGTGGACATGGCGGGGAATTTTGCGGAGATAAATCTCAACGCTGACTCAGCTGGGACTCGAACCTGGGAACTACAGATTACGAACCTGGAGCGCTACAGTCTGAGCCACCCCCGCCCCAGTTAAATGCGTGAGAAGACTTTAGAGAAGACTGAAAAGGTATTAAACGTATGGCTGGAAGATCTGAACCCTAAACGTATGCCTATCAATGGTAACACTTTGAGTAAAAAGGCTCTTAGCTTTTTTATTCAAACTCGAGTTTTTTACTCAAACTTGAGTAAAAAGGCTCTTAGCTTTAAACAGCGCATGTCTTCATGCGCTGCTTAAACCTACCTCAAAGGTTCAAAAGTCTCGCCGAAGAGGTACAACCTTCGATAAGAAAGAATAAGAAGCCAATATGGTTGCTTTAACAATTTTAGGAACTGCTTCAACCTCAAAAACTTCCTTATTTATTCTTTCATTCTTCCGTTTGACACTTTCTTATGCAATTAAAATTAGTATGAAATTATATTTCGCATAGGCACTCTTTATTATGTACTGTACATTACTGTACACATTGCGCATTTCTACATATTTACTGTACAGGGTCGTACACACAAAACAATGTATTCTGTGGTTTTTGAACAATTTAAAGGATTTTCATTGGTAATTTTGACTTTATGCGTTTTTTTTTTTAGGCTCTGACTTTAGAACTTAATCCCGCATAAGGTGTGACTACACTGTACTGGATATTGGAAAGATACAAGAAAAAGTGACTACTGGGGACTGAAACGATACTGAAAAGAAAGGTGATTATTATTTTTGATTTAATATAGTGGCTTAGTAAATACTCAATAAATAAGTTTCGGTTCTTTCTAAAATCCTGTTTTTTTTTGTGTCATGAATGGATCAGCAACCGGAACAATACTAAGAAGAAAATGACTACTAGGAACCGGAACGATAATAAGAAGAAAAGTAACTATTGGAAACTGAAATGATAAATAAAAATAAATAAATAAATACCCCCTCAAGCAGCTGCTTGCCACAGAGGTCTGACAGGAGCCTGTCAGTTTATATGCCAAAGTAGAAGGCCTGAGAGGATGGCAGGACCTCAGCAGAAAAACGACACACACATCCATGCCTTACCCGGGGCTCGAACCCAGGTCCCTTAGATCAGTAGCCAAGCGCGCTAACCACTCGGCCATGGGAATGATACTAACAAGAAAAGTGAATACTTGGAACTGGAACGATAATAACAAGTAAAGTGACAACTGGAACGAAACCAACAAGTGATTACTTGAAACTGGTACGATACTAACAAGAAAAATGAGTAGCTTTGGTTTAATATAGTGACTTAGTAAATACTCTCTAAATATTTTTCGGTTCTTTCTGAAATCTTTTTCTTTTTTCGTTTTTTTTAGCTCTTTTTCTTTCGTGTCAGGAGTGGATCAGCAACTGGTAAATACTAGCAAGAAAAGTGACTTCTGGAAACTGAAACGATACTAATAAGAAAAGTTAATACTTGGAACTGAACGATACTAATAAGAAAAGTTAATACTTGGAACTGAACGATACTAACAAGAAAAGTGACTTCTTCAAACTGGCACGATACTAACAAGAAAAGTAACTACTTACTTTGACTTCGTATAGTGGCTTAGTAAATACTCTGTAAATAAATTTTGGTTCTTTCTAAATTTCTCCTTTTTGCTTTGTTTCTTTTTAGCTCCTTTTCTTTTAGCTCATGAGTGCATCAGCAAGAGGAACAATACTAACAAGAAAAGTGACTACTGGAAACAGGAACGATACTAACAAGAAAAGTGACTACTGGAAACAGGAACGATACTAACAAGAAAAGTGAATACTTAAAACTGAAACTATAGTAAAAAAAGAAGTGACTTCTTGAAACTGGACAGATACTAACCAGAAAAGTGACTGCTGGGGACTGGAACGATAATACTAACAAGAAAAGTAACTACTTACTTTGACTTCGTATAGTGACTTAGTAAATACTTTGTAAATAAATTTCGGTTCTTCCTAGAATTTTTTTTTTTTTTTTTTTTTGGGGGGGGGGGGGGTTAGCTTTTTTTTTGTGCCATGAGTGGATCATCAACTGGAACAATACTAAAAAGAAAAATGGCTACTGGGAACTGGAACGATACTAACAAGAAAAGCGACCACTTAAAACTGGAACGATAATAACAAGAAAAGTGACTACTGGAAACGAATGATAATAACAAGAAGTTATTACTGGAAACGAACAATAATAACAGGAAAAGTGACTTCTTGAAACTGGTACGATTCTAACATCGACAAGAAAATTGATTGCTTGATTTAATTTCCTATAGTGACTTAATAAATACCCCGCTTCAAGCAGCTGCTTGCCACAGAGGTTTGGTCGGAACTTGTCAGTTTATACTCCTTAGTAGAAGATGATGCGGTATCTCTACTCTGTAAATAAATTTCGGTTTTTCCTAAAATCCTTGTATTTAGGTTTCTTTTTTTGTGTCATGACTACATCAGCAACTGGAACAATACCTAAAAGAAAAATGACTATTGGTAACTAGAACGATACTAACAAGAAAAGTGACAACTGGAAACTGGAACGATACAAGAAATAAAAATGACCACTGGGAAACTGGAACGATGCAAAAAATAAAAATGACCACTGGAAACTGGAATGATACAAAAAATAAAAATGACCACTGGAAACTGGAACGATACAAAAAATAAAAATGACCACTGGAAACTGAAACGATACAAAAAATAAAAATGACCACTGGAAACTGGAACGATACAAGAAATAAAAATGACCACTGGAAACTGGAACGATACAAAAAATAAAAATGACCACTGGAAACTGGAACGATACTAACAAGAAAAGGTGATTACTGGGAACTGAAACAATACTGATAAAAAAGTGACTACTTTGAACTGAAGCAATAATTACAAGAAAGCTAACTGGAATGTTGGTTTGGGCATAGTCACCCATATCTTACTGGACTAAAGTAAACGGAAGAATTGATTGTTTGATATACAGGTGTTTTAATTAAATATTTCAGTTTTAAAACAGAAATGAGATCTGATTGTTTCTAAAAGAATTGATAATATTTTCTTTTAATATTTCAATAAAATAGTAATAACTGAGTCACCCCTGCCCCTCTGGTGATAGAAAAATAGTTCTAATTCCTAAATAAAGCAGTGAAGCTAAGTGCCATGGGGACATTTCGTTGACAAATTGATAGAAATATTTTAACAATAAAAGGAGGGGCGAGGGTGGCTCAGTCGGTAGCGTGCCAGGCTCGTAATCTGTAGTTCCCAGGTTCGAGTCCCAGCTGGGTCAGCGTTGAGATTTATCTCCGCAAAATTCCCCCCCCCCCTTGTCCACGTCAGTAGGGGACACCGAAGGGCTTGGAAAGGCCGCCGTCTGTTGGATGGGATGTTAAGCCGTGGCTACGTGTGTGGGACAGTCATACCCTGTGCACGTTAAACACGCTGGATGGCTTTGACGGGAGGCTACCATCTGTCTCCCAACAGCTGTTCCAGTGGGTCCCCTCCCCCAACCTTCTCTGAGCCTTCGGGGTCCATGTGACCTGGCCATTTAGCCCATTGTGTGCAAAAAAGTGCCGCTCAGAGGTAAAACAACCCAAACAACAATAAAAGGAACTTTGTTTGTAAAGTGATCTTTTCAGTTGCTATGGACAAAGAAATGTAACTTTTTTTCAAATTTGTTTTACTTTCCCCGAAGCAATCCCTTTTTCGCTCTTTCATTGGGGGCATAAAAAAGTTAGTCTTCTTTTCTTTATAGACAAACGATTTTTTTTTCTTTAATTTTTATCATCGTTTGCCAGAAGCAATTTTTGAAGATTTAAATAAATAGTTAAAAGAAGTGGTATTATATTCTCTGAGAATATGACAATCTAAAGCAATCTTTCTTATCCTTCGACAACTTAAAAGATTAATTCCATAGTATTACTTTGATTCTGTATAGTGGCTTAGTAAATACTCTGAAAATAAATTTCGTTCCTTTCTAAAAATCTGTTTTTGAAGCTGTTTTGTTTTTTGTATATCATGAGTGAATCATCAATATTCAACTGTTTGTTCGTAGATCGTATAATCATATTCGATGTACCGGGTAATAATTTTACCCCTAACCATCTCCATCAGAAAGATATGCCTATTTGGCGTGAGTAAGAACAAAATATATAAGTAAACCACCCTTAGGTGTGCTCCTAAGGACAAACATAAGAAAAGCTAAAAATAGCAGTAAAATTGTATAAGAAACATAAAACGGATAGGCCTCCTCAGAGAACGCTACCGTTTTAGGCCTCTTGTACTTGTTCAAAACAGTATGATCGTAAAGAATCAGAGAAGAAATAATCTCATTGGGATTATTGCTTACAGCCTCAAAAAATCTTTTTGAGGTGCGTTTTATATGTGTATATATATATTCGATGCCCAGGTCTTTACGGAGTTGTCTGTTAGTGACAAACCAGGGGGCATCGACCACAGTTCTCAAAATCTTGTTCTGTAAGATCTGAATCTTACGAATATTGGTGGGTGTAGTATTCGCCCACATGGGTGAAGCATAGAGAATCACCGGTCTGATGATCATCTGTTTGTTCGTTTGTTTAGAAAAGTAATTTATCTATTTGCAGGGAAGTTTACGAAGCAGGGAAGTTTTATTTGCAGGGAAGTTTAAGAATATTACTTTCTATATCAAAGATTTCGCAAATATTATTCTAACTCTTGGAGGTTTTATTAATGTACATATATATATATAAACGAAACGGATACATTTCCATTATTATTAAATAAAAGGACTTATTTTTCATTTCTTATAAATAAATCTTAAAGTTTTCATTTGTTCCCAAGCAAACTTATATGGTTTTCGTTCAGAATCAAAAACAAATCTATATGGTTTACAATTGTTAATAATAAAAATAAATGCGATTTTCGGTTATGGTTTAATTACTATCTTGAAAATCAAAACAAATATGATTTTCTATTGTTATGATTTAAAACCAATATAGTTTTCAATTACGATCATAATAATCGAAACAAATGTGATTTTCTGTTTTTAGTGTCTAAAACCAATATGGTTTAATTTCGATCTTAATAATCAGAACAAATATGATTTTAGTTTATTATGATCTAAAACCAATATGGTTTAATTAAGGAACCTAGGTTCGAGCCCCGGGTGAAACATGAATGTTTGTGTTGTTTTTCTGCTGAGGTCCTGCCATCCTCACAGACTTTCTACGATGGTATATAAACTGACAGGCTCCTGTCAGACCTCTGTAGCAAGCAGCTGCTTGAGGAGGTATTTGTTTATTTTTATTTATGATTTATAACGAATATGATTTAATTACTATCTTAATAATCACAACAAATACCGATTTTTTTTTGGTTAGAACCAATATGGTTTACAACTGTTAACAACCAAAACGTATTCCCTTTTCATACGTTACGAATTAAAACCAATATGGTTTGCAATTGTAAATAATCGAAACAAATACGGTTTTCGTTTCATATCAGTTAAAATTAATGTGGTTACAAATATGGTTTTTATTTGTTAAGAAGCAAAACGAGTGTGGTTTGGAATTGTTAACAATCAATACAAATACGTCGTTATTTTTAGGAATCAAAATCGGTATTTGTTCCAATATTCGTATACCGAAACCACTTAAATTTTATTTGCAATGACTAAAAATATTGCAGATACCAATTACTGAGAAAAAAATATGATTTTTAATTATTAACCGAAACAGCACGGATTTAATTTCATAATTATAATAAGTTCATAATTAATTTTAATAAAATTAATAAGTTCATAATTAATTTTTTTAATTATTAATCGAAACAGTACGAACAGAAGAAATTGTCAAAAAATTTAACATATTCTAATTGTCAAAACGCCGTCCCCGTGGCCGAGTGGTTAGCGCACTTTACTAATTAGATCTAAAGGACCTGGGTTCGAGCCCCGGGTAAGGCATGGATGTGTGTGTGTGGTTTCTCCGCTGAGGTACTGCCATCCTCTCAGACCTTCTACTATGCCATATGAACTGACAGGCTCCTGTCATACCTCTGTGGCAAGCAGCTGCTTGAGGGGGTATTTATTTATTTATTTTTAATTGTCAAAAACGAAACGCAATGTGACATTCAGCTGCTGTGAAACAAAAACATTATCTTATCAAGTATATAGAAATACTTTAGATTTCAATTTCTTTTTTTTTTCATTATTTATATGTCCATAATAATTCTTATATCGGTTCAAATTCTCCATGGTGCTGTAAGAGTTTATCAAGACTTCTCCAAAGGAAACCTCTTTAAATAAAAAAAATGCTTTTAGATTTCGCTGTCTTAAATGTAGAGCTCGAGACTCGTAATTATGTTGTCTGAGCGGCACTTTTCTTCCACACAATGGGCTAAATGGCAAGATCCTTGTCCTCGGTCGGATGAGACGTTAAGACATGGTTCCCTGTACAGGAGTTTATACTGGGGAGTTTTATTACTAAGCTTTATCTGCAAATATACAGTCGCTCAAAAAATTATCCGAACACTACGGTTGATTACAGAATTCAGAAAAAATATCTGGCAACGATTTTTTTTAGAAATTAGATCTGGCAACCTTCGTGTCACGTGACACGAAACAGCAACCTTCAACTTCTGGCAACCTTCGTGTCACGTGACACGAAGGTTGCCAGATCACAAATTTATATATTTATTTGAGCGACTACCTTTTTTACCAGGAAAATTATTCGCATTTCTCAGCATTATCTCATACGAATAATTTTTTCTTCTAAGTAACATATACTTATAAATAAACATTAGTATAATGATTAATAATAAATTTTACCAGTAATAATAATAGAAATAAATATAGCAGAAATGTCTAGATTTTAGGAATACCTATGCTGACGTCATAATTCATATGTAAGGCCTTCCGTTATAGGAGATGTTGGCCATACCCATCATCATGTTGGCCAAGTAACACGCTGAATGCCCTTTTCCAGAAGCTACCATCTGTTTTCTAATGATGTCCAGTGTTCTCCTTCGACAAATTTTCTCTATGCCCTTGGTGTTCTTGTGACCTGGCCATTTAGTCCACTGCATTATAAAAAAAGTGCTGCTCAGAGGTAAAACAACCCAACGGAAGGCAATTTCAAAAACCTATTTTGAAAACACGGTATAATTTTATTAATGGAATGAAAACTAACTCTACCTGATCACGTTCTTCGTAATTTATCAGCCCCCTAAACTCCACTCTTTAATAATGCTTTTTGATACTTCTGAGCAACATTGTTTTGTACAAAATGAGCTTAATGGTTGGGGCGGGGGTGGCTCAATCGGTAGCGCGCCAGGCTCATAATCTGTAGTTCCCAGGTTCGAGTCCCAGCTGGGTCAGCGTTGAGATTTATCTCCGCAAAATTCCCCGCCCTGCCCACGGTCAGTAGGGGACACCGATAGGCTTGGAAAGGCCGTCGTCCGTCGGATGGGACGTTAAGCCGTGGCCCCGTGTGCGGAAGAGCCATACCCTGTGCACGTTAAAGAACAAGCTGGATGGCCTTGACGGGAGGCTACCATCTGTCTCCCAACAGCTGTTCCAGTGGATCCCCTCCCCCAACCTTCTCTGAGCCTTCGGGGTCCATGTGACCTGGACATTTAGCCCATGGTGTGCAAAACAGTGTCGCTCAGAGCTTAATGGCCAGGTCACAAAGACCCCGAGGGCTCAGAGAAGGTTGGGGAACCCACTGGATCATTGGTTAGGAGACAGATGGTAGCCTCCCCTCAAGACCATTCTGCGTGTTCTTTAAAGTGCACAGGGTATGGCTCTCCTGCACATTAAGCCACGGCTTAACGTCGCATCCGACGAACGGCGACATTTCCAAGCCCATCGGTGTCCCCTACTGACCGTGGACAGGGTAGGGAGTTTTGCGGAGATAGACCTCAAAGCTGACACAGCTGGGACTCGAACTTAGGAACCGCCAATTATGAGCCTAGCTCGCTAATGACCCCCCCCCCCCGGCGCCGCCCCTAGTAGGAGGTAACGTTAAGCCATGTGAAGTCATACTCTACGCACGCCTAACTCACTGAATGGCCTTGACGGAAGTTGGGCTGTATTACCTCTGAGCAGCACTTTTTGCACATAATGGGCGCTAAATGGCCAGGTCACAAGGACCCCGAAGGCTCAGAGAACGTTATGGGAAGGGAATCCACTGGAATAGCTGTTAGGAGACAGATAGTAGCCTCCCATCAAGACCATTTAGCATGTTTTTAACGTGCACAGGGTAAGGCTTTCTCGCGCACGGAGCCATGACTTAACGTCCCATCCGACGGACGGCAGTCTTTTCAAGCCCATCGGTGTCCCCATTTTGCGGAGATAAATCTCTACGCTGTACTCAACCTGAACCTTGATGGGAGATGCCCATCTGTCTCCTAGCAACAATTCGATAGATCCCCCAAACTCTTCTGAGCTCTTGGAGTTCTTGCGACTTGGCTATAAAACACATTGTCTGCAAAATAAGTGATTCCTCGAGATAACGCAACCTAGCCTAACTAGCCTAACCCATTACAAAATATTTTTCGTATTTTATCTTAGTCCAGTCAAACTGGGGGCGGGGGTGGCTCAGTCGGTAGCGCGCCAGGCTCGTAATCTGTAGTTCCCAGGTTCGAGTTCCAGCTGGGTCAGCGTTGAGATTTATCTCCGCAAAATTCCCCGCCCTGCCCACGGTCAGTAGGGGACACCGATGGGCTTGGAAAGGCCGCCGTCCGTCGGATGGGACGTTAAGCCGTGGCCCCGTGTGTTGGAGAGCCATACCCTGTGCACGTTAAAGAACACGCTGGATGGCCTTGACGGGAGGCTACCATCTGTCTCCCAACAGCTGTTCCAGTGGGTCCCCTCCCCCAACCTTCTCTGAGCCTACGGGGTCCATGTGACCTGGCCATTTAGCCCATTGTGTGCAAAAAAGTGCCTCTCAGAGGTAAAACAACCCAACAACAACCCAACCCAGTCAAACTGTGAGTCCTTTGGCGGATTTCCACTGAGATGAATTAGTTCATCTTCGACAAATTGAAATGTTGTCATGGAATCGGAGAGATCTGAGCTTTACCTTTAATCTTCGTGATGGATTCTAGTTTCTTTTTCTTTGGTATCTTTTATCTTGTGTTTTTGGCCGTCGTTCGGTTTCTTCCTCATCAGTTTCAGGACTGATTGGGTCGAAATCTGATTCACTGCGGGGGGCAAAGTTTATTTTGTTATTTCCTCTCCGTTTAGTTGCTTTTTCGCATCAGATTTCTTTTGATACAATATAATCGAGGTCCTTGCTTTTTTCCTATTTTTTGGTAGGTAGATAATTTACAACCAAATGCTTGGTCATAATTTAATCACAGCTTTTTATTAAATGGTGTTGGTGAAGATTCCAATTCTCGTATGATTTGGATGGGTTTACGTTTTTTTACCTCTGAGTGGCAGTTTTATGCGCAAAACCATCCTCGGGGTCCTTGTGACTTTGCCATTTAGCCTAAACGTGTGCAAAAAAGTATCGCTAAGAGGTAAAAGATTCCAACTTCCTAAATTCTGCTCAAGAGACTTTAAATCTCTTAATCTCTTTTTATTCTTTTAGTCTCCAAATCTTGTTCAAGAGATTTTTTTTTTGAGTCTCACTACTCCGAATCTATAAAATCCAACGTTAGAATCATTGATCTACATAACTCGGGATTACGCGATCGTCTCTGTCATCTGACCATCCTGTTCCTCCGATTTCATTCCTATTCCTTCCGATCTGAGCCTAGTATGATAAGAAAAAGTGTATCGAATACCAGTCAACATCTGATGTTACTGAACTTTCCATTTCTGGCGTTTTCATATACAGATGTCAAAAAACTTCTGTTAAAAGTCACCAGTATTTTTTTAGAGTACAGTTTTTTTAAAAACACGACGACAGTCGATATTATTTTATTTCTTCGATTCTGATCAACTTCATTCCTATGCTTCAGTTAGCTCTTCATCACCACTTTCCTCGCATCCAACATCCCAGTTTACCTCCGCATCAATGGCATCTTCATCACCAGCCAGCAGCCAGAGAAAGGGTAAAATCGATTCTGCCGAGTGTGGAGTAATGTTCGTCTATTCTGTATGCTGTCGGAAGAGCGAATAGAAGTTCAACACCTGCTCCATAAGCTGTTTAACGTTCGGTTGTCTTACCTCTGAGAGGCACTTTTTTTGCACACAATGTGCTAAATGGCCAGGTCACAAGAACCCCTAGGGCGCGGAGAAGATTGGAAGAAGAGGACACACTGGAACAGCTGTTAGGAGACAATATAAATATATATATATATGGAAAATGATAATATCGGTTGGGTGTTTTTTCCTCGGAGCAGGACTTTTTTTGCACACAATGAGATAAATTGCCAGGTCACAAGGACCCCGACGAGATAGGTAGGCCCTTAGATAGGTGGGAGAAGAGGACCCACTGGACAGCTGTTAGAAAACAGATGGAAATATTCCGTCAAGTCGATCCAGCGTGTTCTTTAATATGCATAGGTTATAGTTCTGCCGCACACGGAGATATGGGTTAACATCCCATCCGATGGACAGCGGCCTTTCCAAGCCCATCGGTGTTTCTTACTGCCATGGGCAAGGTGGGTAGTTTTGTGCAGATAAATCTCAACGCTGGCTAAACTGCGAGTCGAACCTGGGAACTGCAGATTACGATCCCTGCGTGCTACCTATTGAGTAACTCTTGCCCTTTCGGTCTTGTCTCTACTCAACCCCCACCCTACCCTTGGTCAGAAGGGGGACACCAATGGGCGTCCGCCGTCTTTGAAGTAAAGCCATGGACGGTGTGTTGGGGAGACATACCGTGTGCGCATTAAAAACACGCGATTGCTTTAAATGGAAGCTATCATCTGTCTCCTAACAGCTCTCCGTGGATTCTTTTCTCCCAACCTTCTCTGAACCATTGGGGTCCTTGTGATCTTGGCATTTATCCCATTGTGTGCGAAAAGTGCCGCTCAGAAGTAAAACAGCATAGTTAAAGAACACGCTGGATAATTTTCACGAGAGACTTCAATCTCTACCCTAACAGATGTACAGGAAATTAATTGAATGACAAAACCCAGATGCTCCGCAATTCAAGGACTGCACTACATCTATGGGATAATGCCAACATCTCCACTACCTACGGTCGAGAGCAACACAGCACCATATAGATACAGCTCACCCCACGGCTACCTATGGCGAACAGTACTATAGAAGTAAAGTTCATCCATCGGTCAAAACCTAAATTTAATGTATGCCCCGGTTAGTCACAAACAAGAATATACAATCCAAGTTGCCTCGGCTCCCGTGGTGGGAACTCTTAGTCCGGCCTTTCCATCGGGACCCCGTCCGATCGAGGTACCCCAATACCAGTCAGCGGAGCCCTCCACTTCACTAAGGCCCAGTCGTTACATCGGAGCCCCGTCTGACCAAGGTTCCCCCCAATATCAGTCAGCGGAGCCCACAACTTCACTAAGGCCCAGTCGTTCCATCGGGGGCCCCGTCCGACCGAGGTACCCCTTAATACCAGTCAGTAGAGCCCTCAAATTCACTAAGGCCCAATCGTTCCATCGGGGACCCCGTCCGACCGAGGTACCCCTTAATACCAGTCAGTAGAGCCGTCAACTTCACTAAGACCCAGTCGTTACATCGGGGCCCCGTCCGACCAAGGTACCCCCAATATCAGTCAGCGGAACCCACAACTTCACTAAGGCCCAGTCGTTCCATCGGGGCCCCGTCCGACCGAGTTACCACCCAATACCAGTCAGCGGAGCACTCAGCTTCACAAAGGCCCTCTACCCCCCCCCCCCCCCCCACCACCACCACCACCACGACAATGTAGTTCCCTCCATCTAGGGAGGGGAACAGATGTACATTGGGTATCCTCTCCCAATCTTCTCTGAGCCCTGGGGGTCCTTGTGACCTGGTCATTTATCCTATTGTGTGGAATAAAAGGTGCCGCCAAGACGTAAAACAACCCAGCCCATATTAAAGAACACTCTGGATGGCCTTAATGGGAGGTTTTCATCTGTCTCTTAAGAGCTGTCCAGTTAATCCTCTTCTCCATCCTTCTCTGAGTCTTTGAGGTCCTTGTGACCTGAGCATTTAGCCCGTTGTGTGCAAAAAGTGCCGCTCAGACGTAAAAGACACAATCCATGTTAAAGAACAGTCTGGATGGCCTTAACGTGAAGTTTTCATCTACTACAAGACAAACCCTTCCCCCAACTGTCTCTGAGCCTTTGGGGTCCTTGTGACCTGTTTGTTTCCCCCATTGTGTACAAAAAATGTGCTTCTCAGAGCTAAATGAACCCTCGGCTTCGGCCTTCGGAACAGACAGTGCGAGAAAGAATCTCGAAGCATTGTATTTCATTTTTATTCCTTCTTGAAACGCCAAATTTTTTTAGTGCTAATGTAGCAAATGATCAACAATGCAGCTCTGAATGTTCCATTACACGCATCGATCCTTGCCACTGCTGCAGACGCGCTGCATTGTCGCAACACCTGGCGCATTTATCCATGGTTTCATCAAGGAGACAAACAGCACTGTGGTGTTGTGTTTCCAGCTAACGATTACCCGCAGAAAGAGAATTTTTTTTTTACAGGCAACAGCGACTAAAACTGCAACGCCAAGTCGAATTGCATTAGTGTTTCTACTTAAGTGGCTGTAACTGATAACAAGCAGCGAGGAAATGAAACGAAATTGATGAATTGAAAGAACCCTTAAAGCTCAGTTTTCCAAACCGTTAAAGACAAAGAGAGTAGAATTTCATTAAATTGCCCTATTCTTCACTGCTCACAATCGGTGCCATGACAACAACAATAAAATATTGCGAAAGATGCTCGTGGATGTTTAAAAAAAAGATGTATATGCCACAAGAGTTGCTTCAAGGCTTCTCTTCTTTCTATACGTCGCTTTCTTTAAACTATCTAATGTTAGAGTGCGATTGTTTCAAATTCAATAGTGCGTTGTTTCAAGTTGTTCAATTTATCAAGAGTAATTTGGAATGATATGATGGGATATTTTAATCATATTTTATACTTTTTCTTTCGGTTCTACAAATTTTGTACTCCATTTTTAGATACGGCTCATTTTCAACAATCGCTTTTACAGTTTTTGACCATTCTCATGCGTCTCTTTCTCACTTCCACAAATTTATATTTTCACATTTTATTACATTTTTGTACGACAATTTAATATTTTACGAAATTTTTGTATTCCCCATTCACTTTTTATCAAATTTTCGTATGCCACTTTCAGATTTTATCAAATTTTCTTATGTCTCTTTCATATTTTATTAAATTTTCGTATGTGACCTTCACATTTTATCAAATTTCTTATGTCTCTTTCATATTATATTAATTTTCATATGCGACTTTCACATTTTATCAAATTTTCTTATGTCTCTTTCACATTTTATTAAATTTTCGTATGTGACCTTCACATTTTATCAAATTTATTATGCCTCTTTCACATTATATTAATTTTCATATGCGACTTTCACATTTTATCAAATTTTCTTATGTCTCTTTCATATTTTATTAAATTTTCGTATGTGACCTTCACATTTTATCAAATTTCTTATGTCTCTTTCACATTATATTAATTTTCATATGCGACTTTCACATTTTATCATATTTTTTATGTCTCTTTCACATTTTATTAAATTTTCGTATGTGACCTTCACATTTTATCAAATTTCTAATGTCTCTTTCACATTATATTAATTTTCATATGCGACTTTCACATTTTATCAAATTTTCTTATGTCTCTTTCACATTTTATTAAATTTTCGTATGTGACGTTCACATTTTATCAAATTTCTTATGTCTCTTTCACATTATATTAATTTTCATATGCGACTTTCACATTTTATCAAATTTTCCTATGTCTCTTTCACATTTTATTAAATTTTCGTATGTGACCTTCACATTTTATCAAATTTCTTATGTCTCTTTCACATTATATTAATTTTCTTATGCGACTTTCACATTTTATCAAATTTTCTTATGTCTCTTTCACATTTTATTAAATTTTCGTATGTGACCTTCACATTTTATCAAATTTCTTATGTCTCTTTCACATTATATTAATTTTCATATGCGACTTTCACATTTTATCATATTTTTTATGTCTCTTTCACATTTTATTAAATTTTCGTATGTGACCTTCACATTTTATCAAATTTTCTTATGTCTCTTTCACATTTTATTAAATTTTCGTATGTGACCTTCACATTTTATCAAATTTCTTATGTCTCTTTCACATTATATTAATTTTCATATGCGACTTTCACATTTTATCAAATTTTCTTATGTCTCTTTCACATTTTATTAAATTTTCGTATGTGACCTTCACATTTTATCAAATTTCTTATGTCTCTTTCACATTATATTAATTTTCTTATGCGACTTTCACATTTTATCAAATTTTCTTATGTCTCTTTCACATTTTATTAAATTTTCGTATGTGACCTTCACATTTTATCAAATTTCTTATGTCTCTTCCACATTATATTAATTTTCATATGCGACTTTCACATTTTCTCAAATTTTCTTATGTCTCTTTCACATTTTATTAAATTTTCGTATGTGACCTTCACATTTTATCAAATTTCTTATGTCTCTTTCACATTATATTAATTTTCATATGCGACTTTCACATTTTATCAAATTTTCTTATGTCTCTTTCATATTTTATTAAATTTTCGTATGTGACCTTCACATTTTATCAAATTTCTTATGTCTCTTTCACATTATATTAATTTTCATATGCGACTTTCACATTTTATCAAATTTTCTTATGTCTCTTTCACATTTTATTAAATTTTCCTATGTGACCTTCACATTTTATCAAATTTCTTATGTCTCTTTCACATTATATTAATTTTCATATGCGACTTTCACATTTTATCAAATTTTCTTATGTCTCTTTCACATTTTATTAAATTTTCGCATGCCACTTTCACATTTTATCGTATTTTCTTATTCTCTTTCACAATTCATTAAATTTTCGTATGCTACTTTCACATTTTATCGTATTTTCTTATATCTCTTTCATATTTCATTAAATTTTTGTACGACAATTTCATATTTTACGAAATTTTTGTATTCCCCATTCACTTTTTATTAAATTTTCGTATGCCACTTTTAGATTTTATCAAATTTTCTTATGTCTCTTTCACATTTTATTAAATTTTCGTATGTGACCTTCACATTTTATCAAATTTCTTATGTCTCTTTCACATTATATTAATTTTCATATGCGACTTTCACATTTAATCAAATTTTCTTATTGTCTCTTTCACATTTTATTAAATTTTCGTATGTGACCTTCACATTTTATCAAATTTCTTATGTCTTTTTCACATTATATTAATTTTCATATGCGACTTTCACATTTTATCAAATTTTCTTATGTATCTTTCACATTTTATTAAATTTTCCTATGTGACCTTCACATTTTATCAAATTTCTTATGTCTCTTTCACATTATATTAATTTTCATATGCGACTTTCACATTTTATCAAATTTTCTTATGTCTCTTTCATATTTTATTAAATTTTCGCATGCCACTTTCACATTTCATCGTATTTTCTTATTCTCTTTCACAATTCATTAAATTTTCGTATGCTACTTTCACATTTTATCGTATTTTCTTATATCTCTTTCATATTTTATTAAATTTTTGTACGACAATTTCATATTTTACGAAATTTTTGTATTCCCCATTCACTTTTTATTAAATTTTCGTATGCCACTTTCAGATTTTATCAAATTTTCTTATGTCTCTTTCACATTTTATTAAATTTTCGTATGTGACCTTCACATTTTATCAAATTTCTTATGTCTCTTTCACATTATATTAATTTTCATATCCGACTTTCACATTTTATCAAATTTTCTTATGTCTCTTTCATATTTTATTAAATTTTCGCATGCCACTTTCACATTTTATCGTATTTTCTTATTCTCTTTCACAATTCATTAAATTTTCGTATGCTACTTTCACATTTTATCGTATTTTCTTATATCTCTTTCATATTTCATTAAATTTTCGTATGCCACTCCCCCCCCCCATTTTTTATCAAATTTGCGCACGCCACTTTAACAATTTATCAATTTATCAAACTTTTCAACAATTTATCAAATTATCAAATTAACAATTTATCAAATTTTCTTATGCCTCTTTCACGTTTTATCAAATTTCCGTATGCCACTTTCTCACTTTATCAAATTTTCTTATGCCTCTTTCATATTTTATTAAATTTCCGTATGTTACGTTCATATTTGATCAAATTTTCTTATACCACTTTCACATTTTATCAAATTTTCTGATGCCACTTTCACATTTTATCATATTTACTTGTCTCCTTCACATTTTATTAAATTTCCGTATGCCACTTCCCCCCTCCCATTTTATCAAATTTGTGCACGCCACTTTAAATAAAAAAATAAATAAATACCCCCTCAGGCAGCTGCTTGCCACAGAGGTCTGACAGGAGCCTGTCAGTTTATATGCCATAGTAGAATGTCTGAGATGATGGCAGGACCTCAGCAGAAAACAACACATACAACAACATTTATCAAATTTTCTTATTCTTCTTTCCCATTTTATTAATTTTTTATGCCCTTTTCACATTTTGTCAAATTTATGTAAGCCACTTCACCTTTTACCATATTTTCTTATGCCTATTTGACATTTTATTAAATTTTCGTATGCTACTCTCACATTTGATCCAATTCTTTTGTGCCACTTTCACATTTTACTAAATTTTTTTACCCCTCTTTCGCACATTGTGTAAGAGGCATAAAGAAAAGAGAGTGATGAAAATAACCCATTTTCATTTTCTCTTTTCCATTTTTTCCCATTCTCTTGGTTCTTTTCCTCACTTTCACAAATTTGCATACACTTTTCCAAACTTATATACGACATTTTCACATTTCTGCCAATTTTTTTATGCCTTTTTCAGATATCAGCGTATTTTCAGAGCTCTTTAAATTTTTTTTTTTTTTTCGTAGGACAGTTTTCCAGATTTTCGCCATTTTCACATCTTAAAAAATTTTCGTGGGCCCACTTTTAGAAATCGGCACATTTTTTGCACATCCTCATAGGTTTCTTTCTGACTATCACAAACTCTTATAAAACATGAAGTTATTAAAAAATATAAACTTATATATCAGTATATAAAATGTATGCCACTTTCATATTCTATATATGGAATATAATATCATACATAAAATATGAAAGTGACATACATATTATAAAATTTTTCCAGGCTTCTAATCAGTTATCGCCACATGTTCAGCAATATCTTTCAAATTTTTTTAACCTTCTCATTGATCTCTTTCATATTTCTGAGAACTTTAGCAGAATTTTCGAGTATTTTCATCTATTCTGGAAAAAACATTCTAATATGGCATAATAAGTTAAATGATTAAGATTTCAAACACAAATATTTGATTGAAATTTCAGAAACAGTTTTGTACATTGTGGTGTGTCGTGGTAAGGCAACGACGTAATTTCTTCTTCTGATCAATGAAATCACGTATGATTATTCATGCTGCTGAACTGAACTGCGCTGAATGTTATGTTGCGACTTGGGTTGGATTGCTTTTTTGCACAAAGCGGCACATTTTTGCACACCATGTGCTAAATGGCCAGGTCACATGGACCCCGAAAGCTCAGAGAAGGTTGGGGGAGGGGACCCACTGGAACAGCTATTGGGAGACAGATGGTAGTCTCCCGTCAAGACCATCCAGCGTGTTCTTTAATGTGCACAGGGTATGACTCTCCCACACACGGGGCCACGGCTTAACGTCCCATCCGACGGACGGCGGCCTTTCCAAGCCCATCGGTGTCCCCTACTGACCGTGGGCAGGGCGGGGAATTTTGCGGAGATAAATCTCAACGCTGACCCAGCTGGGACTCGAACCTGGGAACTGCAAATTATGAGCCTGGCGCGTTACCGACTGAGCCGCCCCCACCCCGTGTTGCGACTCCAATGACATAGATATCGCTCTTTGAGAGAGGAGGTCGCTTAGCCCCTTAACTAGATTCACCGTTGCTTAGATAAAATAAGAGGTTCGCGGGTTGTCACACTCGTACCAACGGATGTCTCAGACTTGCTGCACCTATCAATGTAGGGGGCGGGGATGGCTCAGTCGGTAGCGCTCCAGGCTCGTAATCTGTAGTTCCCAGGTTCGAGTCCCAGCTGGGTCAGCGTTGAGATTTATCTCCGCAAAATTCCCCGCCCTGCCCACGGTCAGTAGGAGACACCGATGGGCTTGGAAAGGCCGCCGTCCGTCCGATGGGACGTTAAGCCGTGGCCCCGTGTGCGGGAGGGCCATATCCTGTGCACGTTAAAGAACACGCTGGATGGCCTTGACGGGAGGCTACCATCTGTCTCCCAACAGCTGTTCCAGTGGGTCCCCCTCCCCCAACCCTCGCTGAGCCTTCGGGGTCCTTGTGACCTGGCCATTTAGCCTATGGTGTGCAAAAAAAGTGTCGCTCAGAGGTAAAACAACCCAACCCAACCCTATCAATGTGTATAGATATATCCAACAATTAACGCACAGGAATTGCACAGGGACTACACAGTTTATTCATATTTACATACAATCACGTGCTGGGGATGCTATCGACTCCGTAGGGCTATGCTGTTGCAAACAATTATGCAATGAGGTGGAGAATCGAACTCTGCAGATTTTTTAGAAATTAGTGATCTGACAACTTTCGTGTCACGTGACACGAAGTTTGCCAGATCACTAATTTCTAAAAAAAATCGTTGACAGACATTTTTTTCTGAATTCTGTAATCAACCATAGCGTTCGGATACTTTTTTGAGCGACTGTAACCAAGTAACCGTGTTTTGTTCACCAAGAACCGAACCTTGATTCTCACATAGAATCGAACCCTCTCTTTAAAGGTTTTGTTTGAGTAAGAGCGACGACCCTTGAAGCGTGTTCAAACGTCCTTCCTGTTTTGACAGCGACGCTCAAGACTGCTGTTTGTTATTGCCCGGCTCGTTTCCTCCGCTGGCGCCCGAGGCTAGTTGTAAATGGCCGTAAAAAAATCTTTCGAACCGTCAGCCTATGCAGGCAGCCAGCTCAAACCTGAAAACAACAGCGCGTGAGACACATCCCGACAACAGCACTTCCAAAAACACACTTAATACATATAAATATTTGCAACAATAAATAAAAATAAATAAATACCCCCTCAAGCAGCGGCTTGCTACAGAGGTCTGAAAGGAGCCTGTCAGTTTATATGCCACAGTAGAAGATCTGAGAGGATGGCAGGACCTCAGCAGAAAACAATACGAACATTCATGCCTTAACCCGGGGTTCGAACCCAGGTCCCTTAAATCAGTTGCCAAGCGCGCTAACCACTCAGCCATGGGACGGCAAGTAAAAATGAATACGTTAGAGAAACGTGACATACATATCGCTATTTTTCAAAATTGTTTAACCACTGTCAGAGCCTGCTGTATCAAGTTCGCCTTGGCCAACATATCTTATAACAGAAAGTCGTACTACTAAATTTTGACATCACTATAGCTAGTCCTAATATCTAGATTCTGCTTATATACATATATAAGAATAATATCTATTTATTTCTATTATTATTACTGGTGCACTTTTACACTAATTGTATACCAAATTATTCGTATACATTAGCGTTACGATAGTGCTAATAATTTAGAATAATAATTTTACAATTAAAAAAAATTTTTATTTTAAAAAACTAAATTTGTAAACAAATTTTAATATAAAGATTAGTATTAAAAGTCACCAGTTGTAATAATTGAAATAAATATATAAGAAAGAGCAGAACATTAGTATTCGCTTTGGTGAAGTCACGGCCTTCTGTTGCAGGAGGTTTTGCCTTCGCCAAAGCCATCTACATGAAACTGTTTTTTTGTTTTTTAAGGACACTTCAGGAAAAGAAGGAGTAATAATTAAATTTATAGCTATTTTAATTATAGTTTTATCTCTTAAAATTTGGCGGATTATTTTATATTTTTAAAAAGTTAGTAATTAATTTTAAATATTCGACGATATTTTAGTAAAATCATAATACGTAATTATTTAATTCTAAACGCTTCTGCATTAAATAGCTTGTATTTGTGTTTATTTATCTCTGAGCTTTTTTCTTTTGCACACAAGGTGCTAAATAGCCAGGTCACAAGGACCCCGAGGATTCAGAGAAGGTTGGAAGAAAGTAACTAAAGAATAGTTGTTAGGAGACAAATGGTGGCTTTCCATCAGTGCCATCTAGTGTGTTCTTTGCATAGGTATGGCTCTCTGTCTCGAATCCACTTCTTAACGTCCTATCCGACAGACATCTCAACTCTGACGAAAAATCTCTCTGAATCCAAAATATCAATTCAATAGCATTAAGAGCTAGAATGCTACACACCCAATAAAACTACCGCTGAAAACACTTTTTTCAATTTTTAAAATTTCTTATCAAAACGAACATATTATTCTTATCTCACTTTTGTTAAGAAAAACTAAAATAGAATGGATGAAATTAAAATACATTTATTCTTACGTATTCCCAAGTGGATAATAATCTTAAATCACTAAAAAACTTCTCAAACAAAAAAATTCTAGTTTTGGAATAACTTTTGAAACTTTACGTAAAAAATAAGTCTCTCAAGTTTTGCCTTCTCGACTTGGTCCGTTGGTTTCTATGGTGATCATTGTCATGGATGTAGATAAAATAGCTCTCCAGAATCACAATAGAGTCCCAAGCTTCCGTGTCACTGCACTGAGCACCTAGCTGGAAAGACCAAGGCGGCTACTTCACAATGACATACGAGATACCGAAACCTGGATCGATACCTTACTAAACTTTGAAACTTGCGTTGCTGCCAAGTTTTTTTTTATTATTTATATAAGCATTTAAGTTTTCTGTTGCCCAAACGCTAATGTTGAGAAGGTTTTTTTTTTCATTTGTAAGTATCCTAAATTAAAAAAAAGTGTCTGGATGATTAAAAAAGTGGTTTTTGTAAACTTGTGCTTAATTTATTTGGCTAGATAAATTTTAAATTCTTGGAATTTATTCAGGAAATCCAGATGTTAGTAGTTTTTTATTTTCATTGAATTTATTTTCTGTAAAATTTTCAATGCAACTAAAAATTTGTGTTTAAGTTAGTTATGAAAATATCTTCTCCAAAAGTTCATTATTTAAGCAAGCCTTCTGTTTGCAATTTATATTTTGGTTCTAATAATCCGGATCTAAACCTTTTATAACAAAATGCCGTAAAATCAAGTTATAACGTCAACATTGGTATTCGTATAGAAAAAAAAAAACTAGCAGTTTCTTATATATCTATTTCTATCATAATAACTGGTAGATTTTAATACTAATTTTTATTCTAATGTTTATTCATAAATATATTATTTAGAAAAAAAATTTTTTTATGTATTAGTGATAATGATATTGCTAATAAATGTCAATAATTTTCCTTCTAAAAAGAAGTATAAAGAAACCCTCAAGCAGCTGCTTGCCATTGGGGTCTGACAGGAGTCTCAGTTTAATACGCCATAGAGAATATATGTAAGGGAGACGAGATCTCAGCAGAAAAACGACATCCATGCTTTACTCGAGCCATGAACACAGGTTGGTCAGCAGCAATCCAAAAAATAGGTATATTTGTAAATAAGCATTAATATAAAGATTATTATTAAAATTCTCCTGTAGTAAAAATATAAATCAATATATTTGAAATATCGAAAGATTTAGGAAAAAATGTGATGATGTCATTATCCGCATTATCCTACCTTAGAAAATTTCCCAGATTATATACCTTTATCATACATAAAAAATATAAATAAAATTGATAGTAAAAATAAATTCGAAAGTTTGCATTGCTGCAGTGAAATAAATGTAACCATATAACTTGGCGAAGACAAATTTTCATCCAAAATGAAACCTAAATTAAAAGTTAAAAATGTCTACTATCGGATGTTAGCTTGGGTTGGGTTGTTTTACTTCTGAGCGGCACTTTTTTTGCACACCATGTGCGAAATGGCTAGGTCACATGGACCCCAAAGGCTCAGAGAAGGTTGAGGGAGGGGACCCACTGGAACAGCTGTTGGGAGACAGATGGTAGTCTCCCGTCAAGGCCATCCAGCGTGTTCTTTAACGTGCAGAGTGTATGTCTCTCTCGAACACGGGACCACGGCTTAACGTTCCATCCGACGGACGGCGGCCTTTTCAAGCACATCGGTGTCCCCTACTGACCGTGGGCAGGACGGGGAGTTTTTCGGAGATAAATCTCAACGCTGACCCAGCTGGGACTCGAACCTGGGAACTGCAGATTACGAGTCTGGCGCGCTACCGACTGAGCCACCCCCGCCCCTTGCATCTTATGCGATGGTAGTTTTTAAAGAACCACTGGAACAGCTGTTAGTTAAGTTTCCATTGGAACAGCTGTTGGGAGACGGTAGCCTCCTGTCAAGGTTATCCAGCGTGTTCTTCAATGGGCACAGGGTATGACTCTCTCGCACACGGAACTACGGAAAGCGGCCTTTCCAAGCCCAGTGATGTCCCTTACTGATCAAGGGTCCGCAAAATTCTCCGCCCTGCCCACGATCAGTAGGGGACACCGATGGGCTTGGAAAGGCCGCCGCCCGTCGGATGGGACGTTAAGCCGTGGCCCCGTGTACGGGAGAGACATACACTCTGCACATTAAAGAACACGCTGGATGGCCATGACGGGAGGCTACCATCTGTCTCCCAACAGCTGTTCCAGTGGGTCCCCTCCCCCAACATTCTCTGAGCCTTCGGGGTCCATGTGATCTGGCCATTTAGCCCATGGTGTGCAAAAAAGTGTCGCTCAGAGGTAAAACAACCCAACCCAACCCAACTGATCAAGGGCTGGGCGGAAAATTTTGCAAAAATAAATCTCAACGCTGGCCCAGCTCGGTCTCAAACCTAAGAACTGAAGATAGCGCGCTACCGACTGAGGAAACAGCAGATTCACGTTTCTCATTTCACACTCACTTCAGGGCTGTCATTGAGTGGAATAGCAAACAGATATAGAATATATATTCTATGTTTGGTCATTGGTAGCTCAGTAGTGGTCAGAGCACCTGACGTGATTAGGAGGTCGCGTGTTCAGAATCCCACCTCTGCTATATTTTTTTCTATACACAATATCATATTAACCTTTCCTTTAAGCTTTAATTAAATTTTAACCTTAATTCATCCTTTCCTATAAGCCATAATTAAAATAAATAATAAAATGAATAATAAAATTTAATTTATTAACCTTTCCTATAAGTCTAAATTAACATTTAAGTCTTAATTCATATTTTAATGCTTGGAATATTGCAAACTACCTTGAAGTTATTACATATATCCACAGCTCATCATGATATAACCTCAAGATTTATCTATCAGCTTAACTCAAACAAATTGTGAAACCTTCGGAATATACATTTTTCATATTTTTATTATCATTTACATTTGCTTTGCTTCCTAGTTTTAGGCTACAAATTTTCGTAAAAGAAATCATAAATAAGATAAACTACTCTTCTTTACTTTAAACTAAATATAAAAAATATATATACCTCCTTAACCCAATTCAAGGGCAGGGGTGGCTCAGTCGGTAGCGCGCCAGACTCGTAATCTGTAGTTCCCAGGTTCGAGTCCCAGCTGGGTCAGCGTTGAGATTTATCTCCGCAAAATTTCCCGCTCTGCCTACGGTCAGTAGGCGACACCGATGGGCTTGTAAAGGCCACCGTCCGTCGGATGGAACGTTAAGCCTTGGCCCCGTGTGCGGGAGAGACATACCCTCTGCAGTTAAAGAACACACTGGATGGCATTGACGGGTGGCTACCATCTGTCTCCCAATAGCTGTTCCAGTGGGTCCCCTCCCCCAACCTTCTCTGAGCTTTCGGGGTCCATGAGACCTGACCATTTTGCAAAAAAGTGCCGCTCAGAGGTAAAACAACCCAACCCAATTCAAGCGTAAAATCTGTGGATTAACATTTGCATGTGTTTAGTGCCAATTGAGTCTGCCTTCAAAAGATCATGAGTTTCTCTGTACACCTCACGAATCTTCCCTACGAGAGTTGTCCCCAGCATAACCTGAATTAAAAAATTTGCGTCTCCCATAACTTTAAGATTTATTTTGTCTATCCTCACTTCTCTGCCTAAATTAATAACTGAGGAGTAAGTGTGCGGCGCATAGCCGACAAAATATGCTCAAGTCAAATATGTCAAGGCCATGACAGCTCTTCTGATAACTTCACGTATGGAGGGAAATTTTAAATTTTGATGTAATTTACTGCAGGTTTCTGAATGTTATAACTAACAAATGAATAAAACAATAATTAATTAGAATAAATAATGAATTTTATAATGGCATTTTTATTTTGCATTATTGTTATAAGAATAAGATATTTAGCATATTATTATTTTCTTAGACATATCCTACAATTACCTGCCATAAAATTATAGTTAGTTTTATAAAAGAGAATCCCTCCAATTGTCATGGCCTTTCCGATACCATTTTAAAATGCGTAAATTTAAACTTATTGCTTCAATTTAGTTCTTTATTAAAATATTTATAGCGGTAGCATTAATTGAAAATATTTCTTTCTTTACATTTCACACTGTTTATCATAATTATTAAAGAGCAATAGATTAATTTGGCAGACACACAGGAATAATTTGAAATGAATAAATAACGAAAAGTGTTGAAACATACGTACTGATAATGTTCTTTCTAATGAAGAGAGTCTCGATTTTCCAGATGTATATCAATTCTTTAAATTACCACTTTCCAGTTCTGTCATTATAATTAATTATTACTTGCGCGAATTTTCTGCAAATTAGTGTAAGTGTTACTTAAATATTTTGTTCCCATAATCAAACATGCGCTCTCATGAATAAACTTTCATCTTTTCTAAATACTTGAGTACTTTGTAATATTTTAATGAAATAATGGATTTCATTTAAGAGGCACATATTAAATGAAATGATCTAGCTGGAAATAATACTATTGAGAAAAATTTACATTTTTACATTAATTGTAATACTGATATTAGTACAGTGGACCTTCGTTATAGCGCTGCTCGCTATACCGCGCACTCGGTTATAGCGCGGGCGATGTTCGCGATAAGTTCAAACATGTGTATACATACGTAAATAAAATAATAAATATATGTGCTTATTAAGATGTATAACTATGTTATGTGAATTTTAATAAAACACATTATAAATAAATTGGGTTTTTTATTAAAATACATAATATATATAGTTGATGGGATGTTTCAGTATATAGCTCAAATCTTTCTGAGTAAATTTATTGTGTCGCCACCTCGCCGCTCGGTATAACGCGGTTCACCTTATAACGTGGGTGTTGTTTCCCGCCCGATATGCGCGTTATATCGTGGGTCCACTGTATAAGCTATAAAGCTTAGTATATTAACAATAATATACTTTGTTTGAAAATTCGTCGATTTTCTTGCTTTAAAGACAATTTTTTTTTTCTTTGGCACATAATGAGCTGAATGCAAGGTCACAAACACTCCAAGGGCTCGGGGTGAAGAAGATATATTGAACAGCTAGATGGTAGCCTCTCATCAAAGCCAGCTAGCGTACTTTTTAACGTATACAGGGTATGAATCTCCCGCACACGGGGCCACGGCTTGACGTCCCATCCGATGGATAGCTACTTTTTCAACCCCATTGGTGTTCCCTTTCTGATCGAAGGCAGTGGTTTTTTTTTGCAGAGATAAATCTCAACAGTGGCCCAGTCAACACCACCTGGAATAGAAGATCGATAGTGAATAAAACTGCATGTCTTATAAGGTGGGTTGGTTATAAGGTGGGTGGTTGGGTTGGTTTGCCAGGTCACATAGACCCCGAAGGCTCAGAGAAGGTTGGGGGAGGGGACCCACTGGAACAGCTGTTCGGAGACAGACGGTAGCCTCCCGTCAAGGCCATCCAGCGTGTTCTTTAACGTGTACACGGTATGGCTCTCCCGTACACGGGGCCACGGCTTAACGTCCCATCCGACGGACGGCGGCCTTTCCAAGCCCATCGGTGTCCCCTACTGACTGTGGGCAGGGTGGGGAATTTTGCGGAGATAAATCTCAACGCTGACCCAGCTGGGACTCAAACCTGGGAACTACAGATTACGAGCCTGGCGCGCTACCGACTGAGCCACCCCCGCCCCAGAAGATTGGGGGAGGGGACCCACTGGAACAGCTGTTGGGAGACAAATGGTAGCCTCCCGTCAAGGCCATCCAGCGTGTTCTTTAACGTGTACACGGTATGGCTCTCCCGCACACGGGGCCACGGCTTAACGTCCCATCCGACGGACGGCGGCCTTTCCAAGCCCATCGGTGTCCCCTACTTACTGTGGGCAGGGTGGGGAATTTTGCGGTGATAAATCTCAACGCTGACCCAGCTGGGACTCGAACCTGGGAACTACAGATTACGAGCCTGGCGCGCTACCGACTGAGCCACCCCCGCCCCCTTTTATAAGGTGGAAATTGTGCCAGTTAGTTCACTGGTATTCTACGGTTTCCATGATCAAGTGCCAGCGTGAAGGAACGCCGTTCATCGGAAGGGACGTAAAGTCGTGCTTCCGTGTGCAGATCAACTGACTGGAACAATAAATAATTGCTGACAAACACCATCTAGATACAAACTAAACTAATCTTATATTCTGCATTTTCTACAGTACCTCACTCTTTAAGTAGCCTCGATATCTCTCTCGTTCATTATACTCTACAACGTTGCTTTATGCCTTTTAGATCATTGGAAATCTATCTGAACCGTTCAAAACAAAAATAAAAATTTTGGGATTTGGGGGGGGGGGGGGAGATTTAATTTTAGAGAAAAGAACACGATTTTTTTTTTGCTAAAAAAGATTTGCAACGCTGAATGAACACCGCCCTACCGCCTTCTTGGATTTATGCTAACTGTGCCGCCAATGCCGCCACCTGCCCTCCAACCGAATGACTGACTACCTATCTCAAAATAAAAAAAAATTCTGAAAGAAAAAACTTTACAGAAAAAAACTACAATTTATTAATAAGATCTAAATATTTAATAAGCTTATGTAACTCCTTTAATTTTTTTTTACTATTCTCTGTAATCCTGATTTCCACAGATACATGCCCATTAGTTGCAGATTACTTTGAATACTGCAAATTGAAGCATGTAAAAGTGAAGAAAGATGTAAAATATCAGTTCCACCTATCTTTGAGGATCCAATACTAATCACCTTACGATTTCACTGAGTTATCTAGATGACGTTTGCCGACAAATTCCTCATCAAATGGTTACACTAAAAGCAATTTTTTTTACCTTCAATGAATATAAATTAATTTTTGAATTTTAAAGGTCAATGTTGATTAATCGTGACTCCTACTGATCTTTCTATCAACCCTAAAAAAATTACCGCTATTTTTTCTATAAAATAATTCTAAAATAACAAAGAATGGTAAATTTCTTGTATGATTTGTATGATATTTGATCCTAGCAGATGCTCAATGAGTAAATAGAGTTATTATATTTACTAGATATGGAGACTCTAGAGTTATTTAACTCGTATTGCGATATTTGATAGAGGTAACGGACCACCATTTTGAAATGCCATCTCCTTGGTTTGTCATAAAAAAAGGATTGAATATGCTTTTATTTACAATACAAACAATGAATACTTATGAATTATTGCTCAAGCATCACATCTTCAAAGCGCTGCTATTTTCAAAAAACGCAAGGCATTGTTTACGTAATAATGGTCAAGCACCTGGATGTCCGGTCAAGTAATGGACTCTCTGATTTTTCCTGGACTTACACGACACTTCAAAAGCTATTCGATGGACGGTAGTATTTTTCAAATACATCGATCTACTAATTTTCTCAAAAAGGACAGAGGGGTCGTGATGTTTTTTACCTCTGAGCGACACTTTTTTTGCACACAATTGGCTAACTGGCCAGGTCACAAGGAACCCAAGGACTTAAAGATAGTTGGGGGGGGGGCCTCCCACAATCTTCTTTGAGCCCTTGGGAGAGCCTTGGGACCCACTGGACAACTGTTGGAAGATAAATGGTGGCCTCCCGTCAAGGCCATTCAGTGTGTTCTTTATCGTGTACAGTATCGTGCTCTCCCACACATGGGTTGGGTTGTTTTACCTCTGAGCGGCATTTTTTGCACACCATGAGCTAAATGGCCAGGTCACATGGACCCCGAAGGCTCAGAGAAGGTTGGGGGAGGGGACCAACTGGAACAGCTGTTGGGAGACAGATGGTAACCTCCCGTCAAGGCCACCCAGCGTGTTCTTTAACGTGCACAGGGCATGGCTCTCCCGCACATGGGGCCACGGTTTAACGTCCCATCCGACGGACGGCGGCCTATCCAAGCCCATCGGTGTCCCCTACTGACCGTGGGCAGGGCGGGGAATTTTGCGGAGATAAATCTCAACGCTGGGACTCGAACCTGCGAACCTGCGCTTACGAGCCTGGCGCGCTACCGACTGAGCCCCCCCCCCCCCCCCCCCCCCCCCCACACACACACACACACACACATGGGACCACGGCTAAACATCCCATACGACAACAGCGTCCTTTCCAAACCCATCAATGTCCTCTACTGACTGAGATCTTTCTGATCTCAGTCAGTAGAAGATCCGAGTTTTGCAAAGATAAATCTCAATTCTGGCCCAGGTGGGACTCTAACCTGGAAACTGCAGATTACGAACCTGGTGCGATCCCGCCCAAAGCAGTAGATTTTCCAAATACATAAGAATCTGTTTTCTCGCCGAGGATTGATTTGGGCTGTTTTACCCCTGAGTGGCACTTTTTAGCACAGAATGGGCTAAAGACCCAGGTCACAGGGACCCCAAGTGTTCAAAGAATGTTGGAAGTAGGGGAACCACTGGACAGCTGTTAGGAGACAGATGGTAGCCTACTGTCAAGGACATTCCAGCGTGTTATTTAAAGTACACAGGGTATGGTGGACCATGACTTCAAATTCCATCCTATGGACGGCGGCCTTTCCAAACCATCGGTGTCCGTTGCTGACCAAAAAATCTCAGCGTTGGCATAGCTAAGAGTCGAAAAACTGGGAAAGGCAAATTACGAGATTGGCGCGCTACCGACTGATTCAAACCCCTCCCCCCCCCCCCCATTAGACATGAGTTCGGTCTTGAGCGTGCTCAGAATAATTTAAATTTCAAATATTTCTTGTAATTGTGGAAGAATATCAAATAAAAAGCTGAAATTTTCTGATTATAATTTCTACTTTTTAATAGGTATTTAGGAATTAAAAATAAGCACCATTTGGCTTTGCTATATTTCTTCCTTGCTTTATATTATTTCTGACTTTACATTATTTCTTTCAGCATTCTCTATCT
Source organism: Ryuthela nishihirai (assembly GCA_038380435.1). Taxonomy (NCBI): domain Eukaryota; kingdom Metazoa; phylum Arthropoda; class Arachnida; order Araneae; family Heptathelidae; genus Ryuthela; species Ryuthela nishihirai. Next base: position 5,666,991 of record JAWZYU010000008.1, read on the forward strand.
TTAATTAATGACTGGCTCTTTGCGTTTATGGGGCTGGGGTGGCTCAGTCGGTGGCTGCTCCAGGCTCGTAATCTGTAGTTCCCAGGTTCGAGTCCCAGCTGGGTCAGCCTTGAGATTTATCTCCGCAGAAATTCCCCGCCCTGCCCACGGTCAGTAGGAGACACCGATGGGCTTGGAAAGGTCGCCTTCCGTCGGATGGGACGTTAAGCCGTGGCCCGTGTGCGGGAGAGCCATACCCTGTGAACGTTAAAGAACACGCTGGATGGCCTTGACGGGAGGCTACCATCTGTCTCCCAACAGCTGTTCCAGTGGGTCATCCTCCCCCAACCCACTCTGAGCCTTCGGGGTCCATGTGACATGGCCATCTAGCCCATGGTGTGCAAAAAATTGCCGCTCAGAGGTAAAACAACTCAACTTTGCGTTTATCATGATGACGAACGAACTTTCAGGTTCAATTAGTACTTCGAAAGTTTTTCATTCCAAATAACATTAAGATTTTGTCATAAAATGATTATAATTAACAAGATACTAATAACATAAATGATTAGCGACATATATTTCTGTACATATGTAATATGATGCGTCAAACAATTGTTTTTTTCCAAAAATTGGGCTCGGGCCCCAAAAAGCACCCTGAAATCATCTCAAATACCTTATACGAGGTATTTTCTATATGTCTAGCTATACTTTGGAATCCTGTTTTAGTTCACGTAATGATCAAAAAAGATTGTTAAAATATTTTAATGGTTAACCGAAGGTGATATAAAATAATAAACACGCTATAAATGAGTTTTAGTTAAGGAAAAAAGTATATCAGTTTTTGGTAAAAAAAAAAGTGGGGGGGGGATATTTTTCAATTAGAAACGTTTATTATTTTACTGGATATCTTTTATCATTTTTTTTATCCTTCATTTTATGTCATGATGTTGATGTAATCTAAATCATATCTGTCAAAAGCATATGCATTAAGCTCCGGCTTAATGGAATTTTTTATGTAAAATAATTGTATAGATAATACTTTTGAAATTAAACTTGAATTTGAATTGAACTGATTTATAATTAAGACGATAAAAAATATATCAATCATAAACAATTTCTTACTATTTACACAACACACCAATATGTTATCTATCTGGAACAAGGTGATCCTGATAATCGCAGTTACCGGATTATTCCATTTTTAGCACAGAATGGGCCAAAGACCCAGGTCACAAGGACCCCAAGTGCTCAAAGAAGGGTGGGGGTAAGAGAACCAAAGGAATAGCCAAGCACATTCTTAAAAATTCATCTTTTTTTTACCAGAACCAAGCACAAGAATTATAATCATCAAAACAGGTACATTGCTTTTAGTTTTACTTTATATTTCTCTTACCAGTTTACTAAAGAGAACTAAATTAATACTCCCGCTCACTCTCCAAATAAAATATTTCTTCATAGACAAACGGGGGTGGCTCAGTCGGTAGCGCGCCAGGCTCGTAATCTGTAGTTCCCAGGTTCGAGTCCCAGCTGGGTCAGCGTTGAGATTTATCTCCGCAAAATTCCCCGCCCTGCCTACGGTCAGTAGGAGACACCGATGGGCTTGGAAAGACCGCCGTCCGTCGGATGGGACATTAAGCCGTGGCCCCGTGTACGGGAGAGCCATACCCTGTGCACGTTAAAGAACACGCTGGATGACCTTGACGGGAGGTTACCATCTGTCTCCCAACAGCTGTTCCAGTGGGTCCCCTCCCCCAACCTTCTCTGAGACTTCGGGGTCAATATGACCTGGCCATTTAGCCCATGGTGTGCAAAAAAGTGCCGCTCAGAGGTAAAACAACCCAACGTTAAAGAACACGCTGGATGGCCTTGACGGGAAGCTACCATTTGTCTCCCAACAGCTGTTCCAGTGGGTCCCCTCCCCGATCTTCTCTGAGCCTTCGGGGTCAATGTGACCTAGCCATTTAGCCCATGGTGTGCAAAAAAGTGCCGCTCAGAGGTAAAACAACCCAACGTTAAAGAACACACTGGATGGCCTTGACGGGAGGCTACCATCTGTCTCCCAACAGCTGTTCCAGTGGGTCCCCTCCCCCAATCTTCTCTGAGCCTTCGGGGTCAATGTGACCTGGCCATTTAGCCCCTGGTGTGCAAAAAAGTGCCGCTCAGAGGTAAAACAACCCAACCCAACCCTTCCCCTAAACCTTCTCGGTGTCAGTGTGACTTGGACATTTAGTTCATTGTGTGAAAAGAGTGCCATTCCTTTATCTACCACTCGAATTTCTAGCATACCATGTGCATGGTATAAAACACACTGAGTGGCCTTATTCGGTGACTACCATCTGTCTCCTAACAGCGTTCCACTGGGTCTTCTTCCACTCAAACTTCTCGATGTCCGTGTGACTTAAACATTTAGCCCATTGTGTGAAAAAAGTGTCATTCCTTGATCTACCGGGACGGGGGTGGCACAGTCGGTAGCGCGCCAGGTTCGTAATCTGTAGTTCCCAGGTTCGAGTCCCAGCTGGGTCAGCGTTGAGATTTATCTCCGCAAAATTCCCCGCCCTGCCCATGGTCAGTAGGGGACACCGATGGGCTTGGAAAGGCCGCCTTCCGTCGGATGGGACGTTAAGCCGTGGCCCGTGTGCGGGAGAGCCATACCCTGTGCACGTTAAAGAACACGCTGGATGGCCTTGACAGGAGGCTACCATCTGTCTCCCAACAGCTGTTCCAGTGGGTCCCCTCCCCCAACCTTCTCTGAGCCTTCGGGGTCCATGTGACCTGGCCATTTAGCCCATGGTGTGCAAAAAGTGCCGCTCAGAGGTAAAACAACCCAACCTTGATCTACCACTCGACTTTCTAACATACCTTGTGTATGTTAAAGAACACACTTAATGGCCTTGACGAGAGACTACCATCTGTCTCCTAACAGCTATCCAGTGGGTCCCCCTGCCCAATCTTCTCTGAGCCCTGGAGTCCTTGCGACCTGGCCAATTAGCACATTGTGAGCAAAAAAAGTGCCGCTCTTAGGCAAAACAACCCAACCCAATCTGAATTCAATATCTTGACTTCAAAATATCTGTATCGAATTGTATTAAAACATGAGAAGGATTGTTTTTTTAAGAATATTTTCCCCTCACTGCACGGAAAATATCCATCTCATCGCATGCATTTCAAAGAGAGCATTGAAATATTGATGGCCTCAAAGCATAAGATATGAAATTGGTTTGGAGACGTTTTCCCAAAATAATAATACTCAATAGAAAAAAAAAATGCTTTATCCCTATGGCAAGAAACGAGTTTTGAGTATGTTCTTTGTATTTCGCAATTTTCTCTGCTACGCTAGATTCATTTGGTGTGTGCACTTGACCTTTGCTCTATTATTTAATTTAAAAGGGAAAAGTATCAAAATGAAATGAAATTTTCAGACTAATAACAAACCGGTAGCAACGTAGCTCAAAAAAAAATTTTGGTGTTTCCCTCGGTGGAGTTCTACTCATGCCAAAAGTAATTTTTTCAGTCGCAAAGTTTCCCCGCCCTGCCCACGGTCAGTAGGGGACACCAATGAGCTTGAAAAGGCCGCCGTCCGTCGGATGGGACTTTAAGTCGTGGCCCCGTGTGCGGAAGAGCCATACCCTGTGTACGTTAAAGAACACGCTGGATGGCCTTGACGGGAGGCTACCATCTGTCTCCCAACAGCTGTTCCAGTGGGTCCCCTCCCCCAACCTTCTCTGAGCCTTCGGGGTCCTTGTGGCCTGGCCATTTAGCCCATGGTGTGCAAAAAAGTGCCGCTCAGAGGTAAAACAATCCAATCCAATCCAATTTTTTCAGCTACCTATTTAATAATGGTCATTTTATAATTTTCCTTCTAAGACACAAAAACAGAGATAATAAGCAGCAACAAAAAACTGTTAATAAACATGTATAAAATACATTTATTTTTTTAATTAATTTTGTTTTGCTTAAATATGACTTTTAGAAAGCGCTAGCAGAGTTACATCGTTTTATCATTAAGTAGGGATTGCTCAGTTGGTAGCGCCCCAGGCTCGTACCAGCGTTGAGATCTATTTCCGTTAAAATCCTGACCTCGGTGAGAAAACCAATCGTCGGTCGAATGGGACGTTAAACCAGGTCCCGTGCGCGGAAAAGCCATACCCTATGCATGTTGAAAACACACTTCATGGCCTTGACGAGAGGCTACCATCTGTCTCCTAACAGTTGTCCACTGGACAAATGGTAGCCTCTTGTCAAGGACATTAATAGCTGTCCCTTCCCTTAACCCCCAACCTTCTCTGGGCCTTCGGGGTCCATGTGACCTGGCCATTTAGCCCATGGTGTGCAAAAAAGTGCCGCTCAGAGGTAAAACAACTCAACCCAACACTTCCCCTAACCTTCTCGGTGTCTGGTTACTTGACCATTTAGCCCATTGTGTGCAAAACAAGTGCCGTTCTCTGATCTACCACACGAATCTGTAGCATACTCTGTGCATGTTAAAGAACACACTGAATGGCCTTGATCGGTGGCTACCATCTGTCTCCTAACAGCTGTCCAGTGGGTCCCCTTCCACTCAACCTTCTCGATGTCCGTGTGACTTAAACATTCAGCCCATTGGGTGTAAAAAAGTGCCGTTCCCTCGTCTACCACTCGAATTTGTAGCTAGGTTGTTGGGTTGTTTTACCTCTGAGCGACACTTTTTTGCACACCATAGGCTAAATGGCCAGGTCACAAGGACCCCGAAGGATCAGCGAGGGTTGCGGGAGGGGGACCCAATGGAACAGTTGTTGGGAGACAGATGGTAGCCTCCCGTCAAGGCCATCCAGCGTGTTCCTTAACGTTGGGTTGCTTTACCTCGGAGCGACACTTTTTTGCACACCATAGGCTAAATGGCCAGGTCAGAAGGACCCCGAAGTCTCAGCGAGGGTTGGGGAAGGGGGACCCACTGGAACAGCTGTTGGGAGACAGAAGGTAGTCTCCCGTCAAGGCCATCCAGCGTGTTCTTTAACGTGCACAGGGTATGGCTCTCTCACACACGGGTGGGGCGGGGGTGGCTCAGTCGGTAGCGCGCCAGGCTCGTAATCTGTAGTTCCCAGGTTCGAGTCCCAGCTGGGTCAGCGTTGAGATTTATCTCCGCAAAATTCCCCGCCCTGCCCAGGGTCAGTAGGGGACACCGATGGGTTTGGAAAGGCCGCCGTCCGTCGGATGGGACGTTAAGCCTGGCTCCGTGTGCGGGAGAGCCATACCCTGTGCACATTAAAGAACACACTGGTTAGCCTTGACGGGAGGCTACCATCTGTCTCCCAACAGCTGTTCCAGTGGGTCCCCTCCCCCAACCTTCTCTGAGCCTTCGGGGTCCATGTGACCTGGCCATTTAGCCCATGGTGTGCAAAAAAGTGCCGCTCAGAGGTAAAACAACCCAAACAATCCAACTCTGAGCCTTCGGGGTCCATGTGACCTGGCCATTTAGCCCATGGTGTGCAAAAAAGTGCCGCTCAGAGGTAAAACAACCCAAACAATCCAACTCTGAGCCTTCGGGGTCCATGTGACCTGGCCATTTAGCCCATGGTGTGCAAAAAAGTGCCGCTCAGAGGTAAAACAACCCAACAACAACTCTCACACACGGGACCACGGATTAACGTTCCATCCGACGGACGGTGGTCTTTCCAAGACCATCGGTGTCCCCTACTAACCGTGAGCAGGGAATTTTTGCGGAGATAAATATCAACGCTCACTCAGCTGCTACTCGAACCTGGAAACTACAGATTACGAGCCTGGCGCGCTACCGACTGAGCCACCCCTCGAATTTGTAGCATACCTCGTGCATGTTAAAGAACATACTGAATGGCCTTGACCGGAGGCTACCATCTGTCTCCAAACAGCTGTCCAGTGGGTCCCCTTCCCCCAACCTTATCGGTGTCCTTGTGACTTTGCCATTTAACCCATTGTGTGCAAAAAAATGCCGTTCCCTGATCTGCCACTCAAATTTGTAGCATAAGCATATTGTTTGAAATAATCATTTAACGGTTTTAATTTTTTGCTATTAGTTACCGCTATTAATGTTATTGGGCGATTTAGAAAACGTAAATCGTAATATTTCATTAGTTGTTATTTAAAAAGAAAAATAATTTGTTTGTTTGACACACTCACTATTAAGAAAGAGGTTAAATCGCTTCTTCCCATGTAAACTGTTTGACAGAAGAATATTTTTTACTAAACCAGCCAAACTTAAGATTTTTAGCGGAAATAGGTCGTGTTAAAGTGCCACTTTTTCCACCAGTCGAGTTGGGTTGTTTTACCTCTGAGCGGCACTTTTTTGCATACCAAGGGCTAAATGGCCAGGTCACATGGACCCCGAAGACTCAGAGAAGGTTGGGGGAGGGAACCCACTGGAATAGCTGTTGGGAGACAGATGGTAGTCTCCCGTCAAGGCCATTCAGCGTGTTCTTTAACGTGCACACGGTATGGCTCTCCCACACACGGGGCCACGGCTTAACGTCCCATCCGACGGACGGCGGCCTTTCCAAGCCCATCGGTGTCCCCTACTGACCGTGGGCATGGCGGGGAAATTTTGCGGAAATAAATCTCAACGCTGACCCAGCTGGGACTCGAACCTGGGAACTACAGATTACGAGCCTGGCGCGCTACCGACTGAGCCACCCCCGCCCCACCACCAGTCGAGGCTGCTATTGAAACTATTAGGAGATGTTTTATGAAATGAGAGTTCTAATATTCCATGAATGCTTATCTAACTCATTAATCTGAAAAAACTAAAGGTTAAATGTTAGCAAAAGGACAAAATAAAAATAATAGCAAATTTGTGAAATCTTATTTGTGTCAGAGTGAATTACTGATTATGGAAAAGCATAATTATTCAGATTTGAGGAGATTTTTTCCACAAAAAATAAAAGTAAAAATTTAGTATGAAATATGAAGTTTTTGCAAAACTATTACCATTTCACCAAATAAATCATTTTACAGTTTTCGTTTCGTTTAGACTCACTTTAATTTGAAAAACATTATGTGACAGATAGCCTTCTTTAAAAATCTACCACTAGGAAAACTTTGTTTATTGTGTAATAAATTCGCTTTAAAAAAAAAGAAGAAAATAATTCGGTAAGTTACGTCTTTTAATTAATATTATTCATTCAAAAGCATAAATGATCGAGATTTTTTCAACAAAAATAAAAAACAAAATTTAGCACATAGTATAAAGTTTTTACAAAACTGTAGTCATTTAACCAAATAAAATATTTTACAGTTTTCATCTTATTTAGACTCACACTTTGTTTTTAAAAAATGTGTGTGACAAATAAAAATTAATAAATAAATACCCCCTCAAAGAGCTTTCGTTAATAATCTACCGATAAGGAAGCTTTTGAGGATTGTATATGGCCGAGTGGTTAGCGCGCTTGGCTATCTGACCTAAGGGACCTGGGTTCGAGCCCCGGGTAAGGCATGGCTGTTTGTGTCGTTTTTCTGCTGAGGTCCTGCCATCCTCTCAGACCTTCTACTCTGGCATATAAACTGACAGGCTCCTGTCAGACCTCTGTGGCAAGCAGCTGCTTGAGGGGGTATTTTATATTAAATTTGATTAAAAAAGATTAAAAAAAAATGCGCCACATGACAATTTAAGCAGCATTTTTTAATTGAATTATTCAATATTCGTTACCCACAAGCAACGATAATTATCCGTCGGTCCGGCGTTTTAGGCGAAGCACTGCAGTCATTACTCATCAGCAGGTGTTTATCACTCTGCACTTAATTGCTAGGAAGACGAATCCCGTTTAATAGGCTTGAGGGATATGTCAAGTTCAGTGAGAAGTGCAGTCTTCCGACCTAATAAAGTCGTCAGAAATTTAATGGTATTTTTAATCTCTGACAGTTTGTTGCTTGTGTTCCTGTCTCCAATTTCGAGAACGTATTGAACTTCCAAAGTGTTTAGACAGATATGCATGATAATACTAAGCCCGGAAAAAGAAAATTTAAGAGGATAGAAAGAAAATAATCAAAATAAATCAAATTTCAGCAGTGGGATGGTTAGTTTTATCCTCTGAGCGGCACTTTTTTTGCACACAAAGGGTTAAATTGCCAGGTCACAAGGGGGGCGGGGGGGGCTCAGTCGGTAGCGCGCCAGGCTCGTAATCTGTAGTTCCCAGGATCGAGTCCCAGCTGGGTCAGCGTTGAGATTTATCTCCGCAAAATTCCCCGCTCTGCCCACGGTCAGTAGGGGGACACCGATGGTAGATCCTCGCTTGTGATAGTTGTAGGAGTTCCTATTTTCGGAAGAATTGGTATGAAGCAGGAATAATTAACTTTGTGCGCTTTTGTCTATGAGTTGTGTTGTTTTACCTCTGAGCGGCACTTTTTTGCACACCATGGGCTAAATGGCCAGGTCACATGAACCCCCGAAGGCTCAAAGAATGTTGAGGGAGGGGACCCACTGGAACAGCTGTTGGGAGACAAATAGTAGCCTCCCGTCAAGGCCATCCAGCATGTTCTTTAACGTGCACAGGGTATGGCTCTCCCATACACGGGGCCACGGCTTAACGTTCCATCCGACGGACGGCTGCCTTTCCAAGCCCATCGGTGTCCCCTACTGACCGTGGGCAGGGCGGAGAATTTTCCAGAGATAAATCTCATCGCTGACTCAGCTGAGACTCGAACCTGGGAACTACAGATTACGAGTCTGGCGCGCTACCGACTGAGCCACCCTGCCCCAGGAGATAACCGAAAAGTACCTAAAAACGTAAGTAGGAGAAATACGATAGCTATATGTGACTCATATATCAAAACAGAGGCAAGGACCCTTAAACTTGCCTTAACTCTGAACTCGAAGAATTAATTCGATCCACATTAAAGAAATATTATTATCTGTACAGAGCAGCGAATATCTTCTCAAAAGTTACCTTTGAACCTTCTCTAATCCGATGACTATTTTAAAATGCGGAAATATCAAAGAGACGACTGAAACTTTAATGCACCGCAGTAAAACATTGCTGATTTTTTTCTTTCACTAGCATGGAAAAATTCCGTAGAATGCACTTCGAGAAGATGCTACAGAATCGAAAATGTTTCCGAGTTTTTTAACAGGGAAATATGTGTTCTTTATTATACTGCAACCAAAAGTTTCCTTGCTTATTAACAAAAGTAGAAATAAATATTTATAGGAGTCTCTACGATACAAATTAGATTGAGACGTTCGCTCGTTATATATGCAGAAAACGGAAGAATTTCAATTTTAGAAAGATGTAGAAAAAAATTAATAATCCTGTTAAAACGCTCGAGTTTCCAAAAAAGAACATTTTTTGGCTTCAGATAAAAGCAAAAGGAATTGTGAAGAGCAGCATTTTTCCATCAGAGATCAGAGACCCCATTGCTTTCAGAGATCAGAGACCCCATTGCGTTCAGAGATCAGAGACCCCATTGCTTTCAGAGATCAGAGACCCCATTGCTTTCAGAGGTCAGAGACCCCATTGCTTTCAGAGATCACAGACCCCATTGCTTTCAGAGATCAGAGACCCTATTGCTTTCAGAGATCAGAGACCCCATTGCTTTCAGAGATCAGAGACCCCATTGCTTTCAGAGATCAGAGACCCCATTGCTTTCAGAGATCAGAGACCCCATTGCTTTCAGAGATCAGAGACCCTATGGCTTTCAGAGATCAGAGACCCCATTGCTTTCAGAGATCAGAGACCCCATTGCTTTCAGAGGTCAGAGACCCCATTGCTTTCAGAGGTCAGAGACCCCATTGCTTTCAGAGGTCAGAGACCCCATTGCTTTCAGAGGTCAGAGACCCCATTGCTTTCAGAGATCAGAGACCCCATTGCTTTCAGAGGTCAGAGACCCCATTGCTTTCAGAGATCAGAGACCCCATTGCTTTCAGAGATCAGAGACCCCATTGCTTTCAGAGGTCAGAGACCCCATTACTTTCAGAGGTCAGAGACCCCATTGCTTTCAGAGATCAGAGACCCCATTGCTTTCAGAGGTCAGAGACCCCATTGCTTTCAGAGATCACAGACCCCATTGCTTTCAGAGATCAGAGACCCCATTGCTTTCAGAGATCAGAGACCCCATTGCTTTCAGAGATCAGAGACCCCATTGCTTTCAGAGATCAGAGACCCCATTGCTTTCAGAGATCAGAGACCCCATTGCTTTCAGAGATCAGAGACCCCATTGCTTTCAGAGGTCAGAGACCCCATTGCTTTCAGAGATCAGAGACCCCATTGCTTTCAGAGGTCAGAGACCCCATTGCTTTCAGAGATCAGAGACCCCATTGCTTTCAGAGGTCAGAGACCCCATTGCTTTCAGAGATCAGAGACCCCATTGCTTTCAGAGGTCAGAGACCCCATTGCTTTCAGAGGTCAGAGACCCCATTGCTTTCAGAGATCATAAACGGGCGAAATGAAACACCTGACTTTTTTTCAAGTCCTTATCTCCTCTATCTGAAGTGTTGTTGTGGCATCGAATTTAAAATGTAAAGAGGCATAAACTGGAAAGAATCAGAGCCTTAAGGCGATTTCTTGCTGTTCAAAATCAATTAGGAAAAAAAAGTTATATTTGATTTCAATCAGATAAGATCTCTCAAACTTTTGCTAGCAGAGGTGATCTCATTTAACATCTGAGAAGGTTCTGTTGTTTCATAATGTTTTTAAAGAACTAAATTGCAAACTTGATGAAAAGCATTTTATATTAGAAAACAGTCCCTTGGATGATCTGGGGCGGGGGTGGCTCAGTCGGTAGCGCGCCAGGCTCGTAATCTGTAGTTCCCAGGCTCGAGTTCCAGCTGGGTCAGCGTTGATATCAGATCTTATCTGATTTGAAATCAAATCTAACATTTTTATCTCCGCAAAATTTCCCCCGCCCTGCCCACGGTCAGTAGGGGACACCGATGGGCTTGAAAAGGCCGCCGTCCGTTGGATGGGACGTTAAGCCGTGGCCCGTGAGCGGGAGAGACATACCCTGTGCACATTAAAGAACACGCTGGATGGCCTTGACGGGAGGCTACCACCTGTCTCCCAACAGCTGTTCCAGTGGGTCCCTTCCCCCAACCTTTTCTGAGCCTTCTGGGTCCATGTGACCTGGCCATTTAGCCCATGGTGTGCAAAAAAGTGCCTCTCAGAGGTAAAACAACCCAACCCCAACCCCTACCCCAACCTTCTCTGAGCCTTCGGGGTCCTTGTTGCCTGGCCATCTGGCCCGTGGTGTGCAAAAAAGTGCCGCTCAGAGGTAAAACAACCCAACCCAACCCCTCCCCCAACCTTCTCTGAGCCTTCAGGGTCCTTGTGGCCTGGCCATTTAGCCCATGGTGTGCAAAAAAGTGCCGCTGAGAGGTAAAACAATCCAGTCCAATCTTGGATGATCTGGTCGTTAAACGAAGCTAATAAAATCACAAATATTTTTACTTCCACAAAGTAATCTATAAAATATTTTGGGATGATGCAGACATATTAATCCGGAGGGAGGGACACCGCAAAACTCCCCGCCCAAACTTCGGTCAGTAGAGGACACCGATGGATTTGGAAAGACCGCCGTCCGTTCGATTGGACGTTAAATGGGTTGGGTTGTTTTACCTCTGAGCGGCACTTTTTTGCACATCATCATCATCATCATCCTCAAGCAGCCATGGGCTACGGAGGTCCAACCAGACCGTGCAATTTAGTTCTCCAAGCAAGTCTATCCTGAGCTACATCTACTGCATCTGGCCACTGCACACCAATTCTAACAAGGTCCTGTTTGACATTGTCTGCCCACCGCATCCTAGGTCTCCCCTTCTTTCTGAGGCCTTTAGGCACACTGTTCATAACCCTATTCGCCAATCTATAATTATTCATACGGGCAACATGGCCAAACCAACGGAGTCTCTCTCTGCACATTATGCTGCTTAAAGGAGGTTGCAAACTCCTTTGCCTAACCTCATCATTAGTTACAAAGTTGAACCACCTAATGCCCAAGATACTGTGTAAGCATCTGGAATCAAAAGCATCTAGTTTCCTGTTATCTTGTTTACAAAGTGTCCAAGTTTCACTACCATAACTAACCCTAGAAAGAACCAAACTATTATACAGTCTAATTTTAGTCTTTAGGTGTATACGCCTATTTCTCCACACTCTCCATAGATTCTTAAAAGTCCCAGCAGCAATCCCTATTCGTCTGTTAATCTCATGCCGCACATCACCATTATCTGTTACATAGCTCCCAAGATAATTAAACTGTGACACCTGCTCAAGACTGCAACCATTCAGATTAACTGAATCACAGCCTGCCTGACCAATTTTCATCACTTTAGTTTTCTCTCTGTTTATAACCAAACCTACTGTACTACCAGTCTCATCAACAGTTCGAATGAAAGAGTTCATCTCATCAACATCATTTGCCAAAAGGGCTAAATCATCAGCATAATATAAATCAGAAATTTTCGTATCTCCAGCCCATTTAAGGCCAAAATCTTTCCCTTGAAGTGAATTTCGCATAACATAATCAATAACCAAGCTAAAGAGAAAAGGAGACAAAATGCACCCTTGTCGAACACCAGAAGTAATGCTAAACCAATTGCTACAAGAATTACCAACTCTCACACACGACTCAGTGTTATTATAGAGAGCTTTCATAATGTTAACTAACTTGTCTGGTATACCATATGATCTCACAATCAACCACAAATTATGACGATCAACAGAGTCGAAAGCCTTTTTGAAATCAACAAAGCTAGCAACCAAAGGTTTCTGAAATTCTAAACATTTCTCAAGAATCTGCCTAAGTGAAAATATCTGATCTACACATCCCCTACCACTTCTGAATCCACATTGCTCATCACGCAATTGCCTGTCAACCAGATTCTTAATTCTATTAAGCACAATCATGGAAAGAACTTTACCTGGAACAGAGAGTAGGCTGATACCCCTATAGTTATCACAAGAACTGCGATCACCTTTTTTGAAAATAGGGATAACAATAGCTCTGGTTAGGAACCATGCCTTTATCATAAAAGAGATTTAGAATTTCAGTCATCCAAGTGGTAACCGAAACATTCCCAGCTCTAAGCATTTCCGTAGTAATTTCATCTACCCCTGGGGATTTATGAAGTTTAAGTTTAGAAACAGCCAAACTAACTTCAGATTGTGTTATAGGGCCAACATTAAAGCCACCAATGCATCTATCATCATTGCAAACAATGGGAGTAGAACTAACTACATTGTTTAGAACATCACTGAAATGCTCAGCCCACCTAGCCATGACAGAATCCTCCCCTTCTATAACCTTACCTTGTTTATCCTTCAATCCTTGTATGCCTGTCCGTTTTCTACCACACAAAACATTAACTATCTGGTACAGCTCTCTGCTGTTGTGCTGTCTAACTGCTTCCTCGGCTTTGTCAGCCAAACCATCAAGCCAAAAATTTTTATCTGCAGCTAACTGATCCTTTACAAGTTTATTAAGGTCTCTGTAATGCTTTCTATTAGGACTAGTAGGGTATTGATTAAGGGCATTCCTGCAGTTCTTTCTTTCCGAAATAAGCTCAAGTGCCTTATCACTCAGATAATTTTGCCTCTTCTGCTCCTTTTTTCCTAAAACAGTACTGTTAGTGTCCAAAAAAGCCTGTTTAAAATGATCTCATTCTTCCTCAACTTCAGTAGTAAGCAAACCATGACTGTCATAATGACTAAGTAACCTATCATGGTAAGCTTTGGCTATAACTGGATCTTTCAGAGCTTCAGTATTAAAAGTAAATTTTTTAACCCTAGCACAACACTTTTTAAGTTTAAGTTGCAACACACTTTTAACAAGGTAATGGTCAGATCCAATTTCAGCTCCCCTATATGCCCTGGTATTCCTAACAGAACTAGTCCATTTGCTTTAATTAATATGTAATCAATCATATTCTTATGCAGCCCATCAGGTGAAACCCATGTGTACTTATGTATGTCGCGGTGTTTGTAATAAGTGTTAGTTATTCTGAATCCATTGAGTTTACTAACCTGTAGGAGACGTTGCCCATTGCTATTGCAGCTACCAATACCAAAAGGGCCTATTACTCCTCCCCAAAGGTCAGAGTCAGTACCAACTTTGGCATTGAAGTCACCAAGAACAAGGGTAATATCTCCTTTTTTGACAGAATTCAAAATATCCTGAAGTTGTTCATAAAACCTATCCTTCTCATCCTCATCGGCATCCTCAGTGGGGGCATAACAGCAGATAACATTCAAGTCTTTAACGCTTGTCTGAAATTTTGCTGTAAGAAACCTTTCATTAATGCACTCATATCCTAGAAGAGCATCGCTAGCGTGTCTGCTGAGAAGCAGACCCACGCCTTGGTGATGCTTTTTGTCGTCCCTCCCTGAAAAGAGAAATTTAAGATTATTTTTAAGAATCTGACCTTTATCTGTCCATCTGGTCTCTTGCAAGCCGAGAATATCTAAATTATAACGGTGGAATTCTTGTGTGAGGACATCAAGAGAAAAAGCTCTGTGCAGAGTCCTCACATTCCAACTACCTATGGAGAGAAAATGGTTAGTGGGATGTTTAAAGAAACTATGTTTATTGAGAGAGGGAATGCCGACAATATCAAACAGCCCCCTAATCGCAGACATGGGGCAAAGACCCGTTCCCCCACTACTAAAGGCTGAAGCCATCTACACTGGAAGACTTCCTCCAATGTAGAATTTGACGATGCCAATAGAAGCAAAGAGTTCAGGTGCCTGCGATGACTTCTGCTCAGGATTATCCACCAGCTGATAAACATATCCTGTGGATCTATTCACTTGGGGCTGTCAACCCACAAACAAAAAGAAAACACAGCGGAAGATTTTCCCTCCACAGAAGCCCACCAGTGCAGCAAAATCAGGATCCATAATCAAGCTCAGAGCCATATATCTGTCCAGTCCAGTAGGTTTTAAATGGCCAGGTCACATGGACCCCGAAGGCTCAGAGAAGGTTGGGGGAGGGGACCCACTGGAACAGCTGTTGGGAGACAGATGGTAGCCTCCCGTCAAGGTCATCCAGCGGGTTCTTTAACGTGCACAGGGTATGGCTCTCCCGCACACGGGGCCACGGCTTAACGTCCCATCCGACGGACGGCGGTCTTTCCAAGCCCATCGGTGTCCCCTACTGACCGTGGACAGGGCGGGGAATTTTGCGGAGATAAATCTCAACGCTGATCCAGCTGGGACTCGAACCTGGGAACTACAGATTACGAGCCTGGCGCGCTACCGACTGAGCCACCCCCGCCCCGATTGGACGTTAAACCGTGGCCCCGTGTGTGGGAGAGCCATACCATGTGCACGTTAACCCTGCCCACGGTCAGTAGGGGACACCGATGGGCTTGTAAAGGCCGCCGTCCGTCGGATGGGACGTTAATCCTTGGCCCCGTGTGCGGGAGAGTCATACACTGTGCACGTTAAAGAACACGCTGAATGGCATTGACGGGAGACTATCATCTGTCTTCCAACAGCTGTTCCAGTGGGTCCCTTCCCCCAACCTTCTCTGAGCCTTCGGGGTCCTTGTGACCTGGCCATTTAGCCCATGGTGTGCAAAAAAGTGTCGCTCAGAGGTAAAACAACCCAACGTTAAAGAACACGCTGGATGGCCTTGACGGGAGGCTACCATCTGTCTCCCAACAGCTGTTCCAATGGGTCCCCTCCCCCAACCTTCTCTGAGCCTTCGGGGTCCTTGTGACCTGGCCATTTAGCCCATGGTGTGCAAAAAAGTGCCGCTCAGAGGTAAAACAACCCAACCCTCATTTTGATCGTAGGATGAGTAGCAGTAGACGCTGTTTCTTTCCCTTTTGCACTAGCATGTTGTAGTGTGGGTTCCAGCTGATTCTGTGGTCAAGGATTAAGCCTAGGAATCTGTGATCTTTCACTTGTTTTATCTTATTGCTTTAAGGAGTTTTCTGATGAATCTGTAGAATGTACATCATCGCTGATTTTTCATCTGAGGCACTTAGATTCCAAGTCTTGAAATATATTTGTAATTTGTTTAGTGCCTGTTGTAATTTGGTTTCATTCGACCAATGTTTTTTGTCTTGACCCCAGTCAGCCAAATCATCTGCAAAGTTGGAAAAGTTAACTTCTTCAGGGAAGATTTCAGGCAGGTCATACAGAAATAAGGTGAATAAAATTGGGCTTAAGATTGATCCTTGTTCTAGACCGTTCTCAAGTCTAATGGCATCAGATTGAGTCACCAAGTTTAATGTGAATCATTTTTTCATTTACTAAGTGGGTTGGGTTGTTTTATCTCTGAGAGGCACTTTTTTTGCACACCATGGGCTAAATGGCCAGGTCACATGGACCCCGAAGGCTCAGAGAAGGTTGCGGGAGGGGACCCACTGGAACAGCTGTTGGGAGACAGATGGTAGCCTCCCATCAAGGCCATCCAGCGTGTTCTTTAACGTGCACAGGGTATGTCTCTCCCGCACACGGGGCCACGGCTTAACGTTCCATCCGACGGACGGCGGCCTTTCCAAGCCCATCGGTGTCCCTTACTGACCGTGGGCAGGGCGGGGAGTTTTGCGGAGATAAATCTCAATGCGGACCCAGCTGGGACTCGAACCTGGGAACTACAGATTACGAGCCTGGCGCGCTACCGACTGAGCCACCCCCGCCAAAAAATTGGACTTAAGACTGATCCTTGTTCTAGACCCATCTCAAGTCTAATGGCATCAGATAGAGTCACCAAGTTTGATGTGAATCATTTTTTCATTTACTAAGTGCGTAACGAAATTTAGTCTTGTCCTCTTAACGCCCAAGCCAATTAATTTATATAACAATGCATCTTGCCACACTTCATCAAAAGCCCTCTGCAGGTCAATGAAGACAGCTGAAAAAATCTTTGGAGGCGAGGCTATGCTGGATGTCAATAATAAAATTTGAAATGATAGTTCTTATGTTTCGGAATCCTACAGAATTCTGATGATGTAGGTTGAGTTTTTCTATAATCAAGGTGATTTTGTTATTTATTAGCTGATTTTGTTAATTTGAATTCTGTTTGAAAATTATAAGCAAGATGGTACTGTCTATATCAGACGGTCACGTCTCATTGTTTCCAATCTAAGTTTAAAACGTTGCAAAAAAAAAACCCCACCATAGGCGAGAATGGCGCCACCTATGCTGAGAGGGTTGGGTTGTTTTACCTCTGAGCGGCACTTTTTTGCACACCATGGGCTAAATGGCCAGGTCACATGGACCCCGAAGGCTCAGAGAAGGTTGGGGGAGGGGACCCACTGGAACAGCTGTTGGGAGACAGATGGTAGCCTCCCGTCAAGGCCATCCAGTGTGTTCTTTAACGTGCACAGGGTATGGCTCTCCCGCACAAGGAGCCACGGCTTAACGTCCCATCCGACGGACGGCGGCCTTTCACAAGCCCATCGGTGTCCCCTACTGACCGTGGGCAGGGCGGGGAATTTTGCGGAGATAAATCTCAACGCTGACCGAGCTGGGATTCGAACCTGGGAACTACAGATTACGAGCCTGGCGCGCTACCGACTGAGCCACCCTCGCCCCCATGCTTAGAGGCCTTGCTTACTTTACGTTTTATCTGTAGCAGGAACTCCCTTCGAGCGTAACGCTAGATGCGTTACGTCAGCCTGTTGTTTGCCACTCACCATGTATTCGAAGAGTAGGCACTCAGATATGATTGAAAAGCTGACAGAGAGTCAGAAAAGGAAAAAGTAAGGAAAACAGGAATCATAGAAGTAAGCACCATTCATCCACTATACTAAAAGAGAGATAGATTATCCCTACTTTCAAAAACAAACACACTCCAGAGAAGATCGGCATACGTACAAGGCGGCACAAAGACCGAAACCGGAGACAGCCCGATAGAGGGCGCTCCCGATCTCTCTCTGCCTTGCTAGCTGGAAGAGCACACGCGCGCAGCCACGGAGGAGAAGCTGGAGCTTCGTCTCCGTGGACGCTGACTAGGAAAAAAAATGACGAACTGTCATCGTTCGATAGGCAAGCCATCGACCGGTGACAAAACAACAGATATTTAAAAATACACAACAAAAAACAAAAAAATCGTATCAATACACGAAAAACTTTAAATTTTACTCTGTAGCCTTAAGAAGGCAACCAAAAAGACACTGGGCACACAGGCCTCGGCAAAAATTATTCAATTGGCTTCAAAAAAACGAAATCTCTCCATTGCTTCCAGAACAGGGGATTTTTTTTTAAAACCTCTATCCAGTTGGCGTCGAAGAAAACTATTTTTACTAATGACTCGGATGATACTACTGGCATCCCAGAAGTAGGGATTATACATACGGTAAGTCCGTCCCTTCCAGAGGAAGGCTTTGCTGGTGGCAATAACAATGTTAAAGACATATTTATTTTTTTCCTGTATGTCTGAATGAAATAAACATTGTGTAGTCTTTGTATGTCTTTTATTTGTATTGTATGTATTGTATTTGTATCATATTTGTACAGATTCGTAAATATTCGTTTACAGAAGTGAAATAGAAAAAATTATGGAACTTAAAGAAAAGTTCTTAAAAAAACTACCGGTGAGTTTTACTGCAATATTGTTGACATCAAAAATCTTAAACATTCTTCATCACAGATTTTGAAACAAAACCTTCAAATATCAACAGCTAAAAAGGGAAAAACACATATACAGGGTGAATCTGAAAAAGTGGGCAAAACTTTACCGGGTGGTAGAACGCAGCTATACGAGCAATATTCGTCATAGAAAGTATGGGCGGAACGCAAACGGCGAGCCGCTAGGTGGCGTTGCAAATGGTATAAAAGGGTCGGTCCTCGCACCCAACGGCATTTCTACCGTTGATTGCCGAGAGGATGGCTGGTTATAAGTAGACTTTTCATGGCCACACTGAGAATTCTCACTATTTCTATATAAATAGTAGGTTTTCGGATATTAATTGCCAAACATTGGTTATACTAACCACGAAATGCGGATATTCACTTGGTGTACGGTGCGGCGGACGGGAATGCAAGTGAGGCACAGAGTATCTCCTCTCCTTCTTGTGTTCATTCTTTAAATGTGACAGTGGAAAACTACCTTTTAACTTCTCACCGCTTGCGTTCCGACCATACATTCTATGACGAATATTGCTCGTATAGCTGCTTTCTACCACCCCGTAAAGTTTTGCCCACTTTTTCAGATTCACCCTGTATATTTTTAAAAATACAAACTTCTATTATTTTAAACAAATTTCTCTTGAAAAATATGTGACAAATTTTCCTCCATTCAATCGTTAAAGTTGACAAATCAAGTCAGTTACATAGAGCGATATTGCTTCAACAGAGCCTCCATTATATCAAATGTCCGACTTTTGACATATTATTTTATCAAACACATAAAACGGGAAAGTTTCTACGCTTGTCGCTTCAGTGCAACACCTGTTCGCACTAAACATTTATGCTTCCTTCAATAAATATTTCACTGAAAGAGTACAAGCCGAAGATTTTTACTTCTTTTTCTCATTATCTATCAACTCTATTCAAAAGAGAACATAGCATGAATTTTCAAATTTAAATGCTACCGGAAACGTTTTTTCTTTCATATATGTGAATTTTTTTCGGCGGTTGAAGATCTGAGAATGCAAAGTTAGGTCTAGCGGAGTGATTCGAAGAGCCAAACTCTTTAGAATCGCGAAGCAGTTTGTACTTATCATGGAACCACTGAGAATTCTCGCTATTTTCTAGATAAATAGTGGGTTTTCAGATTTTAATTTCCAAACAGAGTCCTGTGTCTCCGCTATAATACATCCGCCCTCGGGGTCCTTGTGACCTGACCATTTAGTCCACTGTGTGCAAAAAAGTGCCACTCAGAGGTAAAACAACCCAACCTACCTGTGCCAGCATTGAGATTTGTCTCCGCTATAATACCCGCCCTCGGGGTCCTTGTGACCTGACCATTTAGCCCACTGTCTGCAAAAAAGTGCCACTCAGAGGTAAAACAACCCAACCTACCTATGCCAGCATTGAGATTTGTCTCCGCTATAATACCCGCCCTCGGGGTCCTTGTGACCTGACCATTTAGCCTACTGTGTGCAAAAAAGTGTCACTCAGAGGAAAAACAACCCAACCTACCTGTGCCAGCATTGAGATTTGTCTCTGCTATAATACCCGCCCTCGGGGTCCTTGTGACCTGACCATTTAGCCCACTGTGTGCAAAAAAGTGCCACTCAGAGGTAAAACAACCCAACCTACCTGTGCCAGCATTGAGATTTGTCTCCGCTATAATACCCGCCCTCGGGGTCCTTGTGACCTGACCATTTAGCCCACTGTCTGCAAAAAAGTGCCACTCAGAGGTAAAACAACCCAACCTACCTATGCCAGCATTGAGATTTGTCTCCGCTATAATACCCGCCCTCGGGGTCCTTGTGACCTGACCATTTAGCCTACTGTGTGCAAAAAAGTGTCACTCAGAGGAAAAACAACCCAACCTACCTGTGCCAGCATTGAGATTTGTCTCTGCTATAATACCCGCCCTCGGGGTCCTTGTGACCTGACCATTTAGCCCACTGTGTGCAAAAAAGTGCCACTCAGAGGTAAAACAACCCAACCTACCTGTGCCAGCATTGAGATTTGTCTCCGCTATAATACCCGCCCTCGGGGTCCTTGTGACCTGACCATTTAGCCCACTGTCTGCAAAAAAGTGCCACTCAGAGGTAAAACAACCCAACCTACCTATGCCAGCATGAGATTTGTCTCCGCTATAATACCCGCCCTCGGGGTCCTTGTGACCTGACCATTTAGCCTACTGTGTGCAAAAAAGTGTCACTCAGAGGTAAAACAACCCAACCTACCTGTGCCAGCATTGAGATTTGTCTCCGCTATAATACCCGCCCTCGGGGTCCTTGTGACCTGACCATTTAGCCCACTGTCTGCAAAAAAGTGCCACTCAGAGGTAAAACAACCCAACCTACCTATGCCAGCATTGAGATTTGTCTCCGCTATAATACCCGCCCTCGGGGTCCTTGTGACCTGACCATTTAGCCTACTGTGTGCAAAAAAGTGTCACTCAGAGGTAAAACAACCCAACCTACCTGTGCCAGCATTGAGATTTGTCTCTGCTATAATACCCGCCCTCGGGGTCCTTGTGACCATTTATCCCACTGTGTGCAAAAAATTGCCTCTAGGAGATAAAACAACCCAACCTAAAGCCTTAATGAGAAATAGAACTTTGAACTCGCATTTCGAGTTAACTAAATATCTGATAATGTCCTCAATATCAAATACATTAAAATATGAATTACGGATGCATATGTGATTAGAAACGTTACATAGTAATCCTATTAAGTTATCATAAGTTCAAAGTGGACAAGATGCTTAAACTTTAAATCCAAGCTCAATCATTCTGCCATATGACACACATTCAATAATTCAAACTTTATAATCCGAATTATATTTCGTCTGGGGGATTACAGGTGTTATAATTCTCTCATTGCAAACTTTGTTGGCTCAAACTATTCACAGTGTTTATTTCTACAAATAAGGCGAAGAATCAAAATTCGGTGGACGTCATATTCAAAGGTAATTCTTGTTAATATGGAAACAAGTGAGTCCTTAATGCAACTCTAGGGATTCACAGAATTTGCGAATTATCAATGATTAGTGAGAGTGGTGAATCGGGATCTGTCGTCATTCTACGATTTATGGAGATAGGAGACAGTTGCTAGAGCTTGCTTGTCTGAAAGAACAAATCATTAGTAAATTTGGTTAAACTTTGGTTTGAAATTCGACACCAGATGAGGTAAATACAATATTTTTCATAAATTAAGAAAAAAAATATGTGATATCCGAAAAGTTTGAAGATATAAATGCAAGAAAGTCACGTACAATATGTAGGTGACTTTATTACATTTATAGGAAACCTTACGTTGCACGATTCAGGTATGATATGACGTTACTTGCGTTGCAGGATTCAAGTATGATGTGACGTTACTTGCGTTGCAGAATTCAAGTATGATGTGACGTTACTTGCGTTGCAGAATTCAAGTATGATGTGACGTTACTTCCGTTGCAGGATTCTGGTATGATCCGACGTTACTTACGTTGCAGCATTCAAGTATTATTTGACGTTACTTACATTACAGAATTCTGGTATACTACGATGTTACTTGCATTGCATGATTCAGGTACGATACGACGTTGGTTACATTGCAGGATTCAGGTAAGCTACGACGTTACTTACGTTGCAGGATTCAGGTAAGCTACGACGTTACTTACATTGCAGGATTCAGGTACGATACGACGTTACTTATGTTGCAGCATTCAAGTATTATTTGACGTTACTTACGTTGCAGGATTCAGGTATGATGTGACGTTGCTTACATTGTAGGATTCAGATATGACACGACGTTACTTACGTTGCAGGATTCAGGTATGCTACGACGTTACTTACGTTGTAGGATTCAGGTATGCCACGACGTTACTTACGTTGCAGGATACAGGTATGCTATGACGTTACTTACATTGCAGGATTCAGGTATGCTACGACGTTACTTCATTGCAGGATTCAGGTATGTTACGAAGTTACTTACATTGCAGGATTCAGGTATGCTACGACGTTACTTCATTGCAGGATTCAGGTATGTTACGACGTTACTTACATTGCAGGATTCAGGTACGATACGACGTTACTTACGTTGCAACATTCAAATATTATTTGATGTTACTTACCTTCCAGGAACCAGGTATGATGTGACATTACTTACGTTGCAGCATTCAAGTATTATTTGACGTTACTTACGTTGCAGGATTCAGGTATGATGTGACGTTGCTTACATTGTAGGATTCAGATATGACACGACGTTACTTACGTTGCAGGATTCAGGTATGCTACGACGTTACTTACGTTGTAGGATTCAGGTATGCCACGACGTTACTTACGTTGCAGGATACAGGTATGCTATGACGTTACTTACATTGCAGGATTCAGGTATGCTACGACGTTACTTCATTGCAGGATTCAGGTATGTTACGAAGTTACTTACATTGCAGGATTCAGGTATGCTACGACGTTACTTCATTGCAGGATTCAGGTATGTTACGACGTTACTTACATTGCAGGATTCAGGTACGATACGACGTTACTTACGTTGCAACATTCAAATATTATTTGATGTTACTTACCTTCCAGGAACCAGGTATGATGTGACATTACTTACGTTGCAGCATTCAAGTATTATTTGACGTTACTTACGTTGCAGGATTCAGGTATGATGTGACGTTGCTTACATTGTAGGATTCAGATATGACACGACGTTACTTATGTTGCAGGATTCAGGTATGCTACGACGTTACTTACGTTGTAGGATTCAGGTATGACACGACGTTACTTACGTTGCAGGATTCAGGTGTGCTACGACGTTACTTACATTGCAGGATTCAGGCATGCTACGACATTACTTACATTGCAGGATTCAGGTACGATACGACGTTACTTACATTGCAGGATTCAGGCATGCTACGACATTACTTACATTGCAGGATTCAGGTACGATACGACGTTACTTACATTGCAGGATTCAGGTACGATACGACGTTACTTACGTTGCAACATTCAAGTATTATTTGATGTTACTTACGTTGCAGGAACCAGGTATGTTGTGACATTACTTACGTTGCAGCATTCAAGTATTATTTGACGTTACTTACGTTGCAGGATTCAGGTATGATGTGACGTTACTTACATTGTAGGATTCAGATATGACACGACGTTACTTATGTTGCAGGATTCAGGTATGCTACGACGTTACTTACGTTGTAGGATTCAGGTATGACACGACGTTACTTACGTTGCAGGATTCAGGTGTGCTACGACGTTACTTACATTGCAGGATTCAGGTATGCTACGACATTACTTACATTGCAGGATTCAGGTACGATACGACGTTACTTACATTGCAGGATTCAGGTACGATACGACGTTACTTACGTTGCAACATTCAAGTATTATTTGACGTTACTTACGTTGCAGGAATCAGGTATGATGTGACGTTACTTACGTTGTAGGATTCAGGTATGATATGACATTATTTACATTGCAAGATTCAGGTGTTCGGCGTTACTTACGTTGCAGCATTCAAGCATCATTTGGCGTTATTTATGTTGCAGGATTCAGGTATGATACGACGTTACTTACGTTGCAGGATTGGGGTATGATCCGACGTTACTTACAGTGCAGGATTCACGTATGATATGACGTTACTTACGTTTCAGGATTCGAGTATCATATGACATTACTTACGTTACAAGATTCAGGTATGATACAACGTTACTTACGTTGCAGGATTCATGTATGATACAACGTTACTTTCGTTGCAGGATTCAAGTAGTCGACATTACTTGCGGTGTAGGATTCAGATAACATACAACGTTACCAACGTTGTAGGATTCAGGTAAGGTATGACGTTACTTACGTTGCAGGATTCAGATATCATATGACGTTACTTACGGTGTAGGATTCAGGTAAGATATGACATTACTTACGTTGCAGGATTCACGTATGATGTGACGTTACTTACGTTGCACTATTCAGGTATCATATGACGTTACTTACGGTGTAGAATTCAGGTAAGCTATGACGTTACTTACGTTGCAGGATTCAGGTAAGACATGACGTTACTTACGTTGCAGGATTCAAGTATTATTTGACGTTACTTACGTTGCAGGCTTCAGGTATGATGTCACGTTGCTTACATTGCAGGATTCAGGTAAGGTATGACGTTACTTACGTTGCAGGATTCAGATATCATATGACGTTACTTACGGTGTAGGATTCAGG
This sequence comes from Ryuthela nishihirai, assembly GCA_038380435.1. NCBI lineage: Eukaryota > Metazoa > Arthropoda > Arachnida > Araneae > Heptathelidae > Ryuthela > Ryuthela nishihirai. The sequence goes on from JAWZYU010000008.1 coordinate 5,691,708, forward strand.
TAAGATATGACGTTACTTACGTTGCAGGATTCACGTATGATGTGACGTTACTTACGTTGCAGGATTCAGGTAAGATATGACGTTACCTTCTTCAATCATCTTATATAATTCATTTATAAAGTACTCAAAAGAAAAATTCACGTTTATTTCATTATTTATAAACGACCAATCTTTGCCACTTATTTTCTGAAATTAATTTATAATTACCTATTTTTATATTCTTTAAATTAATTTATAAATACCTTATTTTTATGTTCTTTAAATTAATTTATAATTACCTAATTTTTATGTTCTTTAAATGTATTATCATTGGCAATATCAAACGAAATATCTTTGTACTCAATATTTAAACCAACAAAATAATTGTCAGATATATGGAATTTAATAATACAAGCCGTTAACTGACTTCTATTTAAATTCCTAACACATGATCAAGGCAAGCCGTTCCCTAAAGGAAATGGAAGACAAACATGATTAAACTGGAACATTGGGTTGGGTTGTTTTACCTCTGAGCGGCACTTTTTTCCACACCATGGGCTAAATGGCCAGGTCACATGGACCCTGAAGGCTCAGAGAAGGTTGGGGGAGGGGACCCACTGGAACAGCTGTTTGGAGACAGATGGTAACCTCCCGTCAAGACCATCCAGCGGGTTCTTTAACGTTGGGTTGTTTTACCTCTGAGCGGCACTTTTTTTCACACCATGGGCTAATGGCCAGGTCACAAGGACCCCGAAGGCTCAGAGAATGTTGGAGGAGGGGACCCACTGGAACAGCTGTTGGGAGACAGACGGTAACCTCCCGTCAAGGCCATCCAGCATGTTCTTTAACGTGGGGTAGTTTTACCTCTGAGCGGCACTTTTTTGCACACCATGGGCTAAATGGCCAGGTCACATGGACCCCGAAGGCTCAGAGAAGGTTGGGGGAGGAGACCCACTGGAACAGCTGTTGGGAGACAGATGGTAGCCTCCCGTCAGTGCCATCCAGCGTGTTCTTTAACGTTGGGTTGTTTTACCTCTGAGCGGCACTTTTTTGCACACCATAGGCTAAATGGCCAGGTCACATGGACCCCGAAGGCTCAGAGAAAGTTGGGGGAGGGGACCCACTGATACAAGCTGTTGGGAGACAGATGGTAGCCTCCCGTTAAGGCCATCCAGCGTGTTCTTTAACGTGCACAGGGTATGGCTCTCCCGCACACGGGCCACGGCTTAACGTCCCATCCGACGGACGGCGGCCTTTCCAAGCCCATCGGTGTTCCCTACTGACCGTGGGCAGGGTGGGGAATTTTGCGGAGATAAATCTCAACGCTGACGCGGTTGGGACTCGAACCTGGAACTACAGATTACGAGCCTGGCGCGCTACCGACTGAGCCACCCCCGCCCCTTAAACTGGAACATGTTTCACGCAGTTTTCAAGACACTTTTTAAAAATACTCCAAAACTAAAGGGAAAATGTTACATTGCAATGGAAATTCAATATCTTTTACCCGCCCCCCCCCCCCATTTTTCACCTTCCCCCCTCCTTTATTTTTGTCTAGATCCAGGCCTGATTGGACGTGACATTTAATTCACTGCATGGACGATGTTACATAACCTCAACGAGGTTAAACCTCATCCCATCGTTTCGTCAGCTGAATTCATTCTTGAACACTTTTCGCATCGTAGTTATCTCGCAGCTTCTTAATTAACATTGACGCGTGACCTTTAAAGTTCAATGGATCAGTTTAAAAGTCGAAGAATTCTTTATAGGGGAGGGATAGCTGTCATTTTAAGAGTCTTCGTTGATTCTAGAGAATTATATATGGGGCGGGAGTGGCTCAGTCGGTAGCGCGCCATGCTCGTAATCTGTAGTTCCCAGGTTCGAGTCCCAGCTGGGTTAGCGTTGAGATTTATCTCCGCAAAATTCCCCGCCCTGCCCACGGTCAGTAGGGGACACCGATGGGCTTGGAAAGGCCACCGTCCGTCGGATGGTAACGTTAAGCCGGTGCGGGAGAGCCATACCCTGTGCACGTTAAAGAACACGCTGGATGGCCTTGACGGGAGGTTACCATCTGTCTCCCAACAGCTGTTCCAGTGGGTCCCCTCCCCCAACCTTCTCTGAGCCTTCCGGGTCCATGTGACCTGGCCATTTAGCCCATGGTGTGCAAAAAAGTGCCGCTCAGAGGTAAACAACCCAACCTAGAGAATTATGTAAATAATGAGTTGCTCAAGACAAAGAAATTGATGTTTATGTGCTAAAATAACTAATACTTCCAACGAAACAAAAAACTGTTGTTTAATTTGCTGTTTTTTTAACTGCCTTCTTTTTTTGCCGTCCCATGGTCGAGTGGTTAGCGTGTTTGGCTAATAATCTAAGGGACCTGGGTTCGAGCCCCGGATAAGGCATGGTTGTATCTGTTGTTTTTCTGCTGAGGTCCTGCCATCCTCTCAGACCTTCTACTCTGGCATATAAACTGACAGGCTCCTGTCAGACCTCTGTGGCAAGCAGCTGCTTGAGGGGGGTAATTATTTTTGTTTATTTATTTATGTAATGATGGCCTATTTTATATATATATATCGTTTTTTTAAATAAATTTATTAGTGTTTCTGTATACATTTCACAAGAGTGTGCAAAGTGAAGAGGATTGTTTTTCGTCTGAGCGGCAATTTTTTGCACGCAATGGGCAAAATGGCCAGGTCACTAGGACCCCGAAGGCTCAGAGAAGGTTGGAGGAGGGGGCCCACTGGAACAGCTGTTGGGAGACAGATGGTAACCTCCCGTCAAGGCCATCCAGTATGTTCTTTAACGTGCACAGGGTATGGCTCTCCCGCACATGGAGCCACGGCTTAACGTCCCATCCGACAGACGGCGGCCTTTCCAAGACCATTGGTGTCCCCCTACTGGCCATGGGCAGGGCGGGAAATTTTGCGGAGATAAATCTCAATGCTGACCCAGCTGGGACTCGAACCGGGAATTGTAGATTACGAGCCTGGCGCGTTACTCACTGAGCCACCCCCGCCGCATGAGGAAGAGGATGGGGCGAGGGGGGGGGGCAAAATGGCAATGAAGAGGAGGACGTTGAAGATAAGTAAAGAGAGAATGACAGTGAGCAGAAGGATGGGCGCAGGGGGGAGAATGGCAGTGAAGAGAAAGGCCATTGCGATGAGGGAGTGATTGATGATGAAGAGCAGGAGTAGAGGAGTCTTACGATGAAGAGGTAGACTGACGGGGAATAGTAAGAGGATAGCTAAGAGGAAGAAAGTTTGAAAAAAGGAGGCGATGGGACGAGAGAGGAGAATGTTGGTGAAGGGAGATTAATGGAGATGAGAAAGAGAGGATGAAGGTGAAGAGCAGGAGGAAATCTCTTCCTCATCGCATACAATAGGGATGAGGAAGAGAATGATGCTGAAGATGAAGCTGAAGATGAGTTTTGCGTTGTTTTACCCCTGAGCGGCACTTTTTTGCTCACAAAGGGATAAATGGCGGTCACAAGGACCCCGAGGGCTCAGAGAAATTTGGTGGATGGGACCCACTGGACAACTGTTAGGAGACAGATGGTAGCCTCCCGTCAAGGCCATTCAGTGTATTCTTTAATGGGCACAGGATATATATGACCCTCCCGCACATGGGACAACAATTTAACGTCCCATCCGATGGAAGCATTGATTAGTTTGGACGACGGCCTCTCCAAGCTCATCGATGTCCCCTAATAACCCAGGGCAGGGCGGGGAGTTTTGCTCAGACAAATCTCAACACTGGCCCACCTGGACTCGAACCTGGAAACTACAGATTACAAACCTGGCGCTCTACTGACTGAACCATCCTCGCCCGGGAATATGAGGAGACGAGATGATGCCCGTTAAAGGATGGAGACGAGAGGGAGGCCTCGAGGAGGAAGAGATAAAAATGAGGAGCATAAGAAGCCGAATCACAAAAAATAGCGATGCAATCCAAGTGCTGTGATTAAAAAACTAATCAATGCTTTCATTTGAATTAAGAGAACCTTTACCACTCTGCCGCAGAGAGTAGAAGTTTCCCATGTGAGCTTCCCATACTCCCATGAGATGCGGGAGAGGACTGCAAAAACTCTTTCATCAGACTCCAAGTTTTCTTCTTCTAGGCGACTTGATTGTGCTTCAGCTAGACGAAGTGCCCTCAGTCATCTTCCTGTTCCCATTCCGCATGCATTTATTCATCCCATCTCCCTACTCCTTCCTCTGTCGTCTGTTATCAGGAGAGAGACGATTGCTCACGCCAGCAATCCAGCCCTAAGCAGCGCACTCCGACGACCACCACTCTTTCTGGTAGTGACGTCCTCGCCCTTTAGGCTCCCTGGTCTTTACATTACTTGCTCTACTCTCTCGATCTTTCGAATTCAATGAATGGAGAAAAAAGTCACCCTCGCAGATTCTTCTTTTCTTCTGAAGACAGGTTGGGTTGGGTTGTTTTACCTCTGAGCGGCACTTTTTTGCACACCATGGGCTACGTGGCCAGGTCACATGGACCCCGAAGGCTCAGAGAAGGTTGGGGGAGGGGACCCACTGGAACAGCTGTTGGGAGACAGATGGTAGCCTCCCGTCAAGGCCATCCAGTGTGTTCTTTAACGTTGGGTTGTTTTACCTCTGAGCGGCACTTTTTTGCACACCATGGGCTACATGGCCAGGTCACATGGAACCCGAAGTCTCAGAGAAGGTTGGGGGAGGGGACCCACTGGAACAGCTGTTGGGAGACAGATGGTAGCCTCCCGTCAAGGCCATCCAGTGCGTTCTTTAACGTTGGGTTGTTTTACCTCTGAGCGGCACTTTTTTGCACACCATGGGCTAAATGGCCAGGTCACATGGACCCCGAAGGCTCAGAGAAGGTTGGGGGAGGGGACCCACTGGAACAGCTGTTGGGAGACAGATGGTAGCCTCCCGTCAAGGCCATCCAGCGTATTCTTTAACGTGCACATGGTATGTCTCTCCTGCACACGGGGCCACGGCTTAACGTCCCATCCGGACGTTAAGCCGTGGCCCCGTGTGCGGACTTTCCAAGCCCATCGGTGACGGCGGTCTTTCCAAGCCCATCGGTGTCCCCTACTGACCGTGGGCAGGGCGGGGAGTTGTTGCGGAGCTCTTCTGAAGACACTTCGACTCTTCCATGCTTAATACAAACTGAAACGGAAGTGTTAGAAGAACTTGAAAAATTTAATTTTCTTACCCAAAAGGGAAGTGATGTTTTAAATTTAAATTTTAGCATCTCTGAACTTAAGATAGCTGTCAAATTTTGTAAGAACTCAACAGCCCCAGGACCTAACGAATTTTCTTATAAAGTTTTCAAAAATCTACCTGACTCCGCTTTAAATAAATTACTAACTTTTATCAACACCATGTGGACTATGGGAAATTACCCAGGGAGCTGGAATACTTCATACATGGTCCCGATTCGAAAACCTGGGAAAAATTTGTCAGAATTAAAATCATTTAGACCAATTTCACTAAGCTCATGCACGGGAAAAGTTGTGAAAACAATGTCCAATAAAAGATTGAGTTGATTTATTGAATCCCAGAATATTCTATCTCCTCGTTTTTCAGTTTTCGCTTTGGGAGAAGTGCTCAGGATAGTATACTGGACCTTGTCACAGATGTTCAAGTAAACATTGGAATAAAAAATACTTATACAATTGCAGTCTTCTTGGATCTAAAAAAGGCATATGATACAGGTATGGATAGAGGGATTGATTTATAAGTGTCTAAAGCTTAACATTAAAGATAAAATATTGAAATATTTACAAAATTTGTTAATCAACAGAAATATGAGAGTTAAACTAAATGATATCCTCTCAAGGCCAATCAAACTTCAGAGAGGCTTGCCTCAGGGCGGATCCTTGAGTCCCTTATTGTTTAATTTATTCTTACACGATCTTCCAAATGCCTTTCCTAATACTGTCAAGTTCTCTGTTTTTGCGGATGATATCGCAATATGGATATTTAGAAGAAATTTACTATCGTTGGAGGAACTGCTTCAGAAAACGCTTTTGAAGTTAGAAATTTACTTTGATAAATGGGGACTGCAGGTGTCACCAGAAAAAACTGTTGTGCTCCCCTTTTGCTCCCTCCGCAAATCTCCTTCTTTACAGTTAAGGATGAACAATACAATATTAAAGGTTGTTAACAAATTTCTCGGAGTTGTACTAGATTCAGAACTGAAATGGTCAAAATATATCGAATTCATGGAAGAAACTACAAGACCCTTCATCCTGCGATGTGTGGCTCCAAGGAAACGAGGAACCTCCATTCAACAAATGCTAAACATTTATAAAGTCTTAATAAGAACCAGACTGGAATATGAAGGATTTCTTTGGGAAATGCTAGCTACACCTTAGTTAAAAAAATAGAAAAATTTCAAAATAGAGCCGTAAGGATCTGTCTGGCCCAACTCCCTCCTTGTCCTACTGTCTCGCTTCTTGTTGAAGCCTAAGGGAACCTCTTTCTCTAAGGAGATCCAATATCCTCTTCCAACACTTTCTAAGAATGATCTATAAACAGAGGACTAACCCACTGGTTGAGAAGATTTTCAGTCATTCTCTGAGGAAAACATGTCCTATTTATGAAGTAATCAGAGGGTTTCCTCTGTTCGAACACGTTTCATGGCCTCCAGCGACCAGTGGACCAATGGGATGATTTGCCCCCATGGATTTTTGAAAAAATTCCTTGTTTTCATAAGATACAGGGTATTACTACTAAGAAAAATCAAGATGTCTATGTACTCAAAAATTTAGCTGAAACTTTAATTGAGGCAAAGTATGCTTCCTTTACAAAACTATTTACGGATGGCTCTGTGAGCAAGGATGAGGGAAGAGCGGCTGCTGCAGTTTGGATCCCAGATCAGAATATTCATTTAGAAGTTAGACTACCGGACCAAACAGAAGTTTTCACAACTGAATTAGTAGCCACAGAAACGGGCCTTAAGTGGGCTACTAGTCTGTCCTGTGACAAAGTTGTTATTCAGTCTGATTGCCGATCAGTTATTCAATTTTCACAAGGAGATCTGGGAAGATCTAGCAACAATGAGCTTTTTTGCAACATTTTGAAGATGGCGAATAAAATGATGAAAAGTGGTATTGAGTTAAACGTGCAGTGGATTCCCAGCCACGTCGACGTTATAGGAAATGAAATTGTTGACAAAATTGCTAAGGAAGCGTTATTACGTGAAAACTGGCTCAATATTCCAAGACGTTTCAATTATTATAAAAGCAAAAATAGGCAAATTTTGAAACGAAATTTTTTGCATTATTTTAAAGTTCATTCTTCCTCACATCTGAATCATAGGCGTTTGATTGGTCAAACCATTGATCCATTTCAAAATTTCGGACTGACTAAAAACGATATAGTGACCATTACCAGGCTCAGAACAGGGACCACAAGACTGAATGATCAAATGCATAAGATGAGCAGAGCTGAGTCATCTTCTTGTGATACATGTAGAACAAAAGAAACAGTCTCTCATGTGTTATTTAATTGCAGCAAATTTGATACTCATAGAGATTAAATGTTTCACTCACTGGAAGAAATTGGAATTAAGGAATTTACACTCAAATATCTACTCGTACACCAGAATTTGATAAAAAGAAAATATACTTTTAAATTAATATTACAATTTTTTAAAGGATACTAATTTGAATGACAGAATTTGATTTAGTGCCCAAATAGTGCCACGATGTTTCTGCATTAGGAGATTGAACGCTCTTAAAATTTTAATAATGTTAATCAAGAACTTTCAGTTTCTACTGAACTACCTCCTTCCTTCAGAGAACTCTGGAATGTTTATGGAATGTTTATTTGACCTCCAATATAAGATTACTGCCAATTTTATGGTTTTGCTTTTGAAATTTTGGTTTTCCAGACTCAGTTGGGAGAACTCTCCGACAGAGTGCACGGACCTTTCTTAAAAGAATTTCCGGACGAGAGGGGCGAAAGGCCCCGAGTGATTTCCGGAATAATAGTTTATGTCGAAGAAGAAGAAGTTAATAAATATAAACTTTCCCAAATAAACGCAGATTTAACTAACGTTAATAAATATTATCATAAAAGTTGTTAATAAAGAATATTTAATTCATAAATAATTAGTAGACAAGATATAATCATCTAAATTGAGAAAGGGGCTACGGTTACGGGCATAGTAATCGAGAGAATTATTATTTCACTAGTTAAACCCTTCCAAAAGTTCATTTCAGAACTTTCCCCATCGACAAAGTTACTAGAAATCCATTCACAACTCTGCATCGACAACGTGCTACTCCATTACACAACTCTGCATCGACAACGTGCTACTCCATTACACAACTCTGCATCGACAACGTGCTACTCCATTACACAACTCTGCATCGACAACGTGCTACTCCATTACACAACTCTGCATCGACAACGTGCTACTCCATTCACAACTCTGCATCGACAACGTTCTACTCCATTCACAACTCTGCATCGACAACGTTCTACTCCATTCACAACTCTGCATCGACAACGTGCTACTCCATTACACAACTCTGCATCGACAACGTGCTACTCCATTACACAACTCTGCATCGACAACGTGCTACTCCATTACACAACTCTGCATCGACAACGTGCTACTCCATTCACAACTCTGCATCGACAACGTTCTACTCCATTCACAACTCTGCATCGACAACGTTCTACTCCATTCACAACTCTGCATCGACAACGTGCTACTCCATTACACAACTCTGCATCGACAACGTGCTACTCCATTACACAACTCTGCATCGACAACGTGCTACTCCATTCACAACTCTTCATCGACAACGTGCTACTCCATTACACAACTCTGCATCGACAATGTGCTACTCCATTCACAACTCTGCATCGACAACGTGCTATTCCATTACACAACTCTACATCGACAACGTGCTACTACATTCACAACTCTGCATCGACAACGTGCTACTCCATTACACAACTCTCCATCAACAGCGCAATATTCCACTCACAGCTCTCCGTCAATAACATATTAATCCATATTTACTCTAGATGGTATGTTAAACTCTGGCCCAATATACAGGTTGGGTTGTTTTACCTCTGAGCGGCACTTTTTTTACACACCATGGGCTAAATGGCCAGGTCACATGGACCCGAAGGCTCAGAGAAGGTTGGGGGGGGACCCACTGGAGCAGCTGTTGGGAGACAGATGGTAGCCTCCCGTCAAGGCCATCCAGCGTGTTCTTTAACACGAAGCCACGGCTTAACATCCCATCCGACGGACGGCGGCCTTTCATCAAGCCCATCGGTGTCCCCTACTGATCGTGGGCAGGGCGGGGAATTTTGCAGAGATAAATCTCAACGCTGACCCAGCTGGGACTCGAACCTGGGAACTACAGATTACGAGCCTGGCGCGCTACCGACTGAGCCACCCCGCCCCAACTTAACAAAGATTATATTTTCCGTCTACAGAGGAAATGAAAAAATTTCGATTAGCAGCGTTCTGTAATTGAATTTACTTTCAAAACATTTTTTATTAAATTTGTTATTACCACTGCAATAGTTCTTAATTTATCTCGCAATAACATTTTCGCTGTATGAAATCAAAACGTTCAATGGAAGACACGAAAAAATTTGAATACACGATCAAAAGAATTTCGATTTTGCAGCCTAGTTTTCCTGTAATACATCGCTATGTAACGGTCACTGGGAGGGGGGGGGGGCGCTAGTTACCTGACCACTATATATATATCGCTTCTTTATTCAACTTTATTATTCTCCCTTTCCAAGTTTCAACTTCATCGTCCTTTGTTGGAAACCTGGAGATCTCCGGCCAATTATTCCGGGAGTCCTCACGAGTGAAAAAATTACTGATATTTACCTAGATCGACTTTTTTTAATTACGCTGTGTATTTTAAATACTTTAAATATCAAAAGTCATACTAACTGATAAATTTATTCATGTTTTAAAACTCTACAAACAAAAATATTAACATTGAATTATGCTACCGACATATTTTTAAAATTAATATTTTAAAGTAATATTTGAACCGGAATTCGAGTACCTCACAGATCTTACTCTATGGATATTATAAATTTCTCAGTACAATTTACCTTCAGGGTGAATTAATAAGTAAAATAAAAATTAATAAGTAAAGTAATTGTTAAACTAGTACGTATCAAAAGTCGTTATGCTACTTTCCCTACTCGTTTCTTTCTAAATCATAAGGTATGCAAATTGGTGTGTATTTCCAGTTTGGAGGTTAATCGATGTCTATGCATTGTTTTATTTCTGTTTCACATTATTACTTTCATAAAATTTCGTAAAAAAATTATTACTATTTCATTTTTCGGATTCATTTTTTGCTACTTTCAGAACAAAAATTTTATTTAAAGAAATCAAAATTAAAATTAAATGCATACAGACAACTATGGGAAAACAATTGTTGACAACAATATGAACAACAATTTAATTTTTTTTATCTAAAACCTAATTTGGTTTCATTCTTAAATACTTCTTTTGTTTTAGTTTAATTTTTATTTACCACAAGGGTAAATGTCCTGCGAACTTTTCATGTGCAAACATCTGTGAAAAGCATTTGTAACACGTATCATATCTATGGAAATAACATGTTTTAAGAAGTAAAACATTTTGAGAGGTTGGGTATGTAATAAGAAATCGGGATTCGTAAAATTTGAATTTACAATTAGTTTCTTAGGAATTTCCATTAGTGGAAAATCGGTTATCGCCAGTTTCGTACTATATTTCAATTATTTGAAATCTGAATTTGTGTTATTTGTTTGTTATACCTCTGAGAAGTGGATTGTTTTACCTCTGAGCGGAATTTTTTTGCACACGATGGGCTAAATGGCCAGGTCACAAGGACCCGAAGGCTCAGAAAAGGTTGGGGGAAGGTACCCACTGGAACAGCTGTTAGGAGACAGATGGTAGCCTCCCGTCAAGGCCATCCAGCGTGTTCTTTAACGTGCACAGGGTATGGCTCTCACACGGAGCCACGGCTTAACGTCCCATCCGACGGACGGCGGCTTTTCCAAGCCCATCGGTGTCCCCTACTGACCGTGGGCAGGGCGGGGAGTTTTACGGAGATAAATCTCAAAGCTGACCCAGTTGGAACTCGAACCTGGGACTGCAGATTACGAGCCTGGAGCGCTACCGACTGAGCCACCACCGCCCCACCTCTGAGAAGTGTATTTTTTTACATAAAGGAAAAATGGAAAGTCACAAGGACCCCAAGGGCTCAGAGAAGATTGGGGAAGGGGATCCACTGAATAGCTATTAGGGGACAGATGATAGCCTCCTTTCAAGGTCATCAAGCGTGTTCATTAACATGCGCATGGTAAGGCTCTTCCATAGCTTTTCGTCAATATTCGACGGATGGCGGCTTCACCAAGCCCGTTCTCACCAAAGACAGGGTGAAGGATTAGCAGAGATACATCAAATTGGCACAGGTGGAAATCGAACCTGGAAACGTCAGAGTTTGCGTCTGGCACACTACGACTAAGCCTATCCCCACCCCCAAGAGACACATATCCAGGTTCGAGTCCCAGCTGGACCACCGTTGAGCACCCGCCGTGTCCACTGTCAGTAGGAGGCAGCAGTGGTCCTGGCAAAGACTGCCATCCGTTAGATGGGAAGTTAAATCGTGGTCCTCTGTGAGGGAGAGTTATATCCTGGGCAATTTAAAGAACATGCCGAATCGCCTTGAAGGGATTGGATTGGATTGTTTTACCTCTGAGAGGCACTTTTTTGCACACCATGGGCTAAATGGCCAGGCCACAAGGACCCCGAAGGCTCAGAGAAGGTTGGGGGAGGGGACCTACTGGAACAGCTGTAGGGAGACAGATGGAGCCTCCCGTCAAGGCCATCCAGCGTGTTCTTTAAGGTGCACAGGGTATGGCTCTCCCGCACACGGGCAACGGCTTAACGTCCCATCCGAAGGAACGGCGGCCTTTCCAAGCCCATCGGTGTCCCCTACTGACCGTGGGCAGTGCGGGGAAATTTTGCGGAGATAAATCTCAACGCTGACCCAGCTGGGACTCGAACCTCGGAACTACAGATTACGAGCCTGGCGCGCTACCGACTGAGCCACCCCCGCCCCCGCCTTCAAGGGAAGCTACCATCTGTCTCGTAACAGTTGTCCATTGGGTCGCCTTTCCCCCAACCTTCTCTGAGCTCTCGGGGTCCTACTGACCTGACCATTTAGCCCTTTGTGCGTAAAAATAGTGCGTTCAGAGGTAAAACAACTCAACCTTGCGTAAAACGGTAATCGCTGACATGTCTGCTGTTTACATTTTCTAAAGTTTAGGCGTTATTTCTTCTGTCGGAGTAAGTAACAGTGAATTTCATGTTTTGAAACATCAGCTTATATACATGTTGAATCGTAGGTTTTCTTTTGTAAAAGTACTGTACAATAGCTACAGCTCTTCACGAAACCTCAAAACTAAAAACCCTATTTTCAGAAAAATTCTTCTCACTTTAACCTTTTATTTAACTTTTAGCGCGCTTGGCTACTGATCTACGGGACCTGGGTTCGAGCCCCGGGTAAGGCATGGATGTTCGTGTGTGTTGTTTTCTGCTGAGGTCCTGCCATCCTCTCAGATCTTCTACTATGGCATATAAACTGACAGGCTCCTGTCAGACCTCTGTGGCAAGCAGCTGCTTGAGGGGGTATTTATTATTATTTATAGTTCTAAAGTGGTTTGAAATTAAAACTGGACAATTTGCGACTGGTTAATCGACTGGCTTGATGGGAGGCTACCCCCTGTCTCCCAACAGCTTGTCCCTTGGATCGCCTTCGGGGTCCACGTGACCTGACCATTTATCCCATTTTGATTATACTTTGGTCATTACATATACAACTCATTTTTATAGAAAACAAACAATGATAAAGGTTGGGTTGTTTTACCTCTGGACGGCATTTTTTTTTTTGCTCACACCGGGCCAGGTCACAAGGGCCCCAAGGGCTCAGAGAAGGTTATGGGAGGAGACCCACTGGACAGCTGTTAGAATGCAGATGGGAGCCTCCGGTCAAGGCCATCAGCGTGTTCGTTAACGTGCACAGGGTATGGCTCTACCGCACTCTGGGCCACGGGTTAACGTTCCATCGGACGGACGGCGATATTTCGAATCCCTTCTGACCGAGGGAGGGGTTTATCGGAGGACTCCAACGTGGGAACTGCAGATTACGAGCCTGGAGTGCTACCGACTGAGCCACCCGCACACGCCCAATGGTAAAAGGTTGGAACAGAAAACGGCTAAGGGCAGTTTTGTTTTAATGCATAAATGCATTAAATTGCTGAGTAATAAAGATTGAAAATGAAAATAAAATAATTGTCCAGTTATGAAGATCTGAATGTATCTAAAAGCGACAACTTATCGTATTTAAGCAATCAGGTTGAATTTGTATGCACGTACATTGTTATAGGTCAGCAATAATTAAAATGCTCTTTATTGTTTTAATTCGCAGTTAATCTACATTGGAAATATGTTATTGATTTCTTTAAATGTTATCAGATGGCGCTGTATAACATCAACTTCCTGTTTCCAGGATATTTAATATTCCATGTTGTCTTCGTGTTTTTTCCAGAAATAAATGTAGTGATACGATGACTCCTATATCTTTAAAACCAAAAGCTAAAGTTTAAATACATAGAAAATGAAAGTAGAAAGAGATATTTGATATTCCCATTCACATTCCGTTTGTTCTTAATAATTAGACATTCAGATTCAATATCGTTTAAAAATTATTATGTGGTTGTCAGCGCCATCTACTGGCAAATTGGGTATTAACGTATTTGTTGTTGGTTTAAAGCAGTGTTTCCCAACCTTTTTTGTGCCATGCCCCACTTAAGCCTTTCTAAAATTCTTATGTCCCCCCCCCCCATGTAAAATTAAATTGTTCGTTGAAGTAACTTAAATGATAGGTTTCAGGAAGAAGTCACTAGGGAATTGTAGAGGAAACACAGTAAGTAAATTTTCAAAACATAATAGAGAACTAAAATTCAAGCACGAAGAAATTTTAATGAAAGATTTTTCTATAATATTTTAATTAGTAGTAATTATTTATTATATTTAGTGAGATCCTTGCGCTTGATGCAAAGAGATTTTATGTCAGGTTCCAATTTAGTTAACTTCATTCTCAAGTCTCCCCGTTGTGTTATGTCCAGCAGATTTCTTCTTTTTAGCAGCAAATCACTTATGGCACTAAATCCACATTCAGCTAAATATGAAGATGAAAACGGTAATAATAGTTTTCTTGCATATTTGGTTGAATTTGGATATTTGGTTTCTGTTTCCTCACAAAGCCATGGCATCGCTCCTTTTATATTAAATAAAGTTTTAACTGACTCATCATTTTGCATTTCTGCGAGTTCTTCTTGATACTGCATATTTGAAATATCAGACAAATCGACTAAACAAATCGGTTCGCTAATCCTACGGCCGCCATTCGGTTAAACTCTGAACGAGTCCATTTTCTAATTGCCCCCCTTGACAATCAAATTGCCCCCCTGTGGGGCGTGGGCCCCACGTTGGGAAACACGGGTTTAAAGGAAACGAGTTATATTTTACACTTTGTCGTCTGTACTCATTCAATTTCTTTATGTTATAGTGATAAATGATAATTTTTTTGGTTCAATAGCTATTGACAAAGATGATTCACACTTTCGAATCTTGCAATAGTTTTAGTTGGGTTGGGTTGTTTTACCTCTGAGCGGTACTTTTTTGCACACCATGGGCTAAATGGATAGGTCACATGGACCCCGAAGGCTTAGAGAAGGTTGGGGAAGGGGACCCACTGGAACAGCTGTTGAGAGACAGATGGTAGCCTCCCGTCATGGCCATCCAGTGTGTTCTTTAACGTGGACAGGGTATGTCTCTCCTGCACACGGGGCCACGGCTTAACGTTTCATCCGACGGACGGCGGTCTTTCCAAGCCCATCGGTGTCCCCTACTGACCGTGGGCAGGGCGGGTAATTTTTCGGAGATTAATCTCAACGACTTACCCAGCTGGGACTCGAACCTGGGAACTACAGATTACGAGCCTGGCGCCCTACCGATTGAGCCACCCCCGCCCCCGTCGCCAAGAAGATGTGACCGGATATAACCGAAAAGTACCAAAAGTGCCACTCAGAGCTAAAACAAGCTAAACCTTTATATTTTGGTAGGGCAGAATATAAGGCCGAATCTAGGTGGGGGGCAAGAAGGCCCCTACCTAGATTCGGCCTTACCCACCTTAAGAAGGTCCCCTACTGACCGTGGGCAGGGCGGGTAATTTTTCGGAGATTAATCTCAACGACTTACCCAGCTGGGACTCGAACCTGGGAACTACAGATTACGAGCCTGGCCCCCACCTTAAGAATGGTAATGGTAAAAACGCAAACCATTATGAAACTTATTTATATTACACGAATTTTTTCAATAAAATTTTTTTAAAAACTTGTTAAACGGAGGGAGAAATCTTATATTGCTGCATCCCCCCCTGATTTTTTTTCTAGATCCGGGCCTGGTTGTATATATCTGATGGAAGGTGTGAATCAATACAAAGTTTTGGCACTTAAACCAACGTCACAGAGAATAGTTAAAAGAGAAAATACGTTTACTGCTCGGAAGAAGGTTTTTGAAATAGTTCAAGTGTAGATGCCTTCCACAGGTCGAAGCTGAAGGAGAAGCAATTGAAATTTAGATTAATGCTGGATGTAGCAGATGGTATGGAAATTTTTCGATTCCGTCTCGGCAAATGGTGCCAATATGTCAATGTATCAGGAGACTTTGTGTGTGAGAAAGAGTTTTGAAGCAGATGCACGCTTTGGTAGCCTTTGCTCGGTATTGTGGTAGAGGATGCAATGGAAAGAGATCTCTAGCTTATCAAAAGACGTCGAAGTCAGGTATCGACCGATAAGAATTGTCCTCTGGCGAGTAGATTGCAATAAAAAAAGAAGGCTGCTTAACGGTATGAAGCTTACAGGTTGGGTTGGGTTGTTTTACCTCTGAGCGGCACTTTTTTGCACACCATGGGCTAAATGGTCAGGTCACGTGGACCCCGAAGGTTCAGAGAAGGTTGGGGGAGGGGTTGGGTTGTTTTACCTCTGAGCGGCACTTTTTTGCACACCATGGGCTAAATGGTCAGGTCACGTGGACCCCGAAGGTTCAGAGAAGGTTGGGGGAGGGGACCCACCGGAACAGCTGTTGGAAGACAGATGGTAGCCTCCCGTCAAGGCCATCTAGCGTGTTCTTTAACGTTGGGTTGTTTTACCTCTGAGCGGCACTTTTTTGCACACCATGGGCTAAATGGCCAGGCCACAAGGACCCCGAAGGCTCAGGAAAGGTTGGGGGAGGGGACCCACTGGAACAGCTGTTGGGAGACAGATGGTAGCCTCCCGTCAAGTCCATCCAGCGTGTTCTTTAACGTGCACAGGGTATGGCTCTCCCGCACACGGGCCACGGCTTAACGTCCCATCCGACGGACGGCGGTCTTTCCAAGCCCATCGGTGTCCCCTACTGACCGTGGGCAGGGCGGGAAATTTTGCGGAGATAACTCTCAACGCTGACCCAGCTGGGACTCGAACCTGGGAACTACAGATTACGAGCCTGGCACCTACCGACTGAGCCACCCCCGCCCCGTCGCCAAGAAGATGTGACCGGATATAACCGAAAAGTACCAAAAGTGCCACTCAGAGCTAACACAAACTAAACCTTTATATTTTGGTAGGGCAGAATATAAGGCCCCCTACCTAGATTCGGCCTTACCCACCTTAAGAAGGCCACCCACCTTAAGAATGGTAATGGTAAAAGACGCAAACCATTATGAAACTTATTTATATTACATGCATTTTTTCAAGAAAATTTTTTTAAAAACTTGTTAAACGGAGGGAGAAATCTTATACAGGTAACCCCCGTTCATCGCGACCCCGGCGAGTGCGGATTCGTTATATCGCGATCTTTTTTTTGTCTCGGCACTTGCGTGGCTTTGAAACATGCCAGGAGAAGTCAAAACCAATTGTTGCACGTGAGTGCTAACTTTCTTTCTCGCTCAATCACATCATATACATGTACAGTCGCTCAAAAAAGTATCCGAACACTATGGTTGATTACAGAATTCAGAAAAAATATCTGGCAACGATTTTTTTTAGAAATTAGTGATCTGGCAACCTTCGTGTCACGTGACACGAAGGGACCAGATCACTAATTGGATCGTGTGAGCTCACAAAGACCTGGATCGTGTGGGCTCACTCACGGAAATATTGAGCGTGTGCAATTATCGTTTACAGCAAACTGGAGCGTGTGCAGTAACTGCACACGCTCCAGTTTGCTGTGAACGGTAACTGGAGCGTGTACAGTTGCTGTACACGCTCCAGTTACCAGTTGCTGTACACGCTCCAGATATTTTTCCTGAATTCTGTAATCACGTGACACGAAGGTTGCCAGATCACTAATTTCTAAAAAAATCGTTGCCAGATATTTTTCCTGAATTCTGTAATCAACCATAGTGTTCGGATACTTTTTTGAGCGACTGTACATAACGTAAAGTTACGAGCGTGGGCGAGACAAAAGAACGCCGTACGCCAGTGCCTGGTACGGTTGAGCCAGTGCATCATTTGGGTCTATCCTTCAGTGTAATCTTAGCTGCAGTGTCAAACGCACGCTAATTAAATTGACTACATATTTTTTATCCCTTCGTAATTTTTAAAATGTCAAAAAGACAATGTGAAAAAACGGCTAAGAAAATTCGCAATGTAGTGATTTTAGAAAAGAAACTAAAAATTATAGAAAGGATAGAAAGTGGTGATAAATTTACAGTTGCAGGAAGGGATTTCAAATTGCCTGAGTCTACAGTGCGATCAATTATGCAACAAAAAGACAAAATTAAAAAGTCTGGCGAAAGTGTTACTCCAATTACAGCGACGTAAGTTTCACGAACCAGTTTTCTGATGACAGAAATGAAAAATTTATTAAGCAAATGGATAAAATAAAAATAAATAAATACCCCCTCAAGCAGCTGCTTGCCACAGAGGTCTGACAGGAGCCTGTCAGTTTATATGCCACAGTAGAAGATCTGAGAGGATGGCAGGACCTCAGCAGTAAACAATACCAACATCCATGCCTTATCCGGGGCTCGAACCCAGGTCCCTTAGCTCAGTAGCCAAGCGCGTTAACCACTCGGCCAAATGGATAGAGGACCTAAATGAAGACCACATGCCTGTGAGTACCCAAATCATAATGAATAAATCACTTAGTCTTTGGGATCATTTAAAATCTCAACACGGAGGAGAAGAAGTTTTTAAGCAAGCAAAGGCTGGTTTGATCGGTTTAGAAAACGATCAAACGTGCATAGCCTTAAAATGATTGGCGAATCGGCTAGTGCAGACGTAGAATCAGCTGAAAAATATCCAATGGAGTTCCGTGAAATTTTGGAAAGGGGAAATTATCCACGAAATTTAATTTTTAATGTAGATGAGACGGGACTCCATTGGAAACGAATGCCAACACGTACGTTTACTTCCATAGAGGAGAAGACTGCATCTGGATTTAAAGCAGCCAAGGATCGTCTAACTCTTCTTCTTGGCGGAAATGCATCCGGAGAATTAAAATTGAAACCATTGTTGATATATTAATCAGAAACTCCTTGTGCCATGAAAGGTTATTCTAAAAATAATTTACCGTTTTTTTGGCGAAGTAACCCTAAGGCTTGGATGACACAAAATTTATTTATGGACTTTTTTGGTTTAAAATTTTTTGGTTTATTTATGACTTTTTTGGACTTTTTTGGTTTATTTATGGTTTAAAACTTGTTTCTGCCCAGCAATAAAAAAAATATTGCAAGGATATTGGAGTTGAACCTAGAGCTCTTTTGGTGTTGGACAATGCGCGGGGACATCGTGTGGAACTTGAGACTCTGTGCACTGATTTGACCGTTGAAGCGGTATTCTTACTTCCGAATATCACTTCCATCTTACAGCCTATGGATCAAGGCGCAATAGCAGCATTCAAAGCCTATTATTTAAGAAAAACGATGCGCCAACTCATTGAAGAAACTGATGGAGGTGGTAGACATGCCATGTGGATTTGGTGGAAACAATTTAATATTATGAAAGCTATCAGAAACATCGACGAAGAGTGGAATGAAGTCACCCAGTCGTGTATGAAGGGTGTTTGGAAAAGGTGGCTCAGAGAAAATTGTTGAAGATCACCTCAATTATGAAAATGATATTCAAAATATCATCGAAGATGGGGCGGGGGTGGCTCAGTCGGTAGCGCGCCAGGCTCGTAATCTGTAGTTCCCAGGTTCGAGTCCCAGCTGGGTCAGCGTTAAGATTTATCTCCGCAAAATTCCCCACCCTGCCCACGGTCAGTAGGGGATACCGATGGGCTTGGAAAGGCCGCCGTCCGTCGGATGGGACGTTAAGCCGTGGCCCCGTGTATGGGAGAGCCATACCCTGTGCACGTTAAAGAATACGCTGGATGGCCTTGACGGGAGGTTACCATCTGTCTCCCAACAGCTGTTCCAGTGGGTCCCCTCCCCCAACCTTCTCTGAGCCTTCGGGGTCCATGTGACCTGGCCATTTAGCCCATGGTGTGCAAAAAAGTTCCGCTCAGAGGTAAAACAACCCAACGTTAAAGAACACGCTGGATGGCCTTGACGGGAGGCTACCATCTGTCTCCCAACAGCTGTTCCAGTGGGTCCCCTCCCCCAACCTTCTCTGAGCCTTCGGGGTCCATGTGACCTGGCCATTTAGCCCATGGTGTGCAAAAAAGTTCCGCTCAGAGGTAAAACAACCCAACGTTAAAGAACACGCTGGATGGCCTTGACGGGAGGCTACCATCTGTCTCCCAACAGCTGTTCCAGTGGGTCCCCTCCCCCAACCTTCTCTGAGCCTTCGGGGTCCATGTGACCTGGCCATTTAGCCCATGGTGTGCAAAAAAGTGCCGCTCAGAGGTAAAACAACCCAAACAACAACCCAATCATCGAAGATATTAGTCTTATAGCCACTTCCGGAGGCATCGAAGGTGTTGATGTAGATGATATTCATACTTTGTTAGAATCACACGGCGAACCCTTAACTAATGAAGAGCTGCAGAAATGGACTGCCATACTATGTCCCAAGAAAATGACGTCTCGGAACCTGTTCCCGTGCGAAAGTTAAGTGTCAAAATCATTGAAAAGGCCCTTTCTCTTCACAATCAATGCATGGAGTTGTTAGAAGAAAACGACGAAGATTACGGGCGAGTGAGTGCTGTAAAGCGTGGTTGTAACGGATTATTTGACAGTTATCGGCAAATTTTTGCATAATAAACGTAGAGAGGCCAAACAAGGAAATCTAGATTCCTTTTCGCAACACGGAACAAAATGAATGAATTATGAATTATGTTTGTATGATATTTTTATGTTATTAAAAATATTTATTTTATTAATAAAGTGTTTTTTCGAATTTTAAAATAATTTTTTAAAATCTCCCGTTGATCGCGAAATTTTGCTTATCGCGACCATGTCCAGAACGTATCCTTCGCGATGAACGGGGGTTACCTGTATTACTGCATCCCCCCCCCCCTGATTTTTTTTCTAGATCCGGGCCTGGTTGTATATATCTGATGGAAGGTGTGAATCAATACAAAGTTTTGGCACTTAAACCAACGTCACAGAGAATAGTTAAAAGAGAAAATACGTTTACTGCTCGGAAGAAGGTTTTTGAAATAGTTCAAGTGTAGATGCCTTCCACAGGTCGAAGCTGAAGGAGAAGCAATTGAAATTTAGATTAATGCTGGATGTAGCAGATGGTATGGAAATTTTTCGATTCCGTCTCGGCAAATGGTGCCAATATGTCAATGTATCAGGAGACTTTGTGTGTGAGAAAGAGTTTTGAAGCAGATGCACGCTTTGGTAGCCTTTGCTCGGTATTGTGGTAGAGGATGCGATGGAAAGAGATCTCTAGCTTATCAAAAGACGTCGAAGTCAGGTATCGACCGATAAGAATCAAATTGTCCTCTGGCGAGTAGATTGCAATAAAAAAAAGAAGGCTACTTAATGGTATGAAGCTTACAGGTTGGGTTGGGTTGTTTTACCTCTGAGCGGCACTTTTTTGCACACCATGGGCTAAATGGCCAGGTCACATGGACCCCGAAGGCTCAGAGAAGGTTGGGGGAGGGGACCCACCGGAACAGCTGTTGGAAAACAGATGGTAGCCTCCCGTCAAGGCCATCTAGCGTGTTCTTTAACGTTGGGTTGTTTTACCTCTGAGCGGCACTTTTTTGCACACCATGGGCTAAATGGCCATATCACATGGACCCCGAAGGCTCAGAGAAGGTTGGGGGAGGGGACCCACTGGAACAGCTGTTGGGAGACAGATGGTAGCCTCCCGTCAAGTCCATCCAGCGTGTTCTTTAACGTGCACAGGGTATGGCTCTCCCGCACACGGGGCCACGGCTTAACGTCCCATCCGACGGACGGCGGTCTTTCCAAGCCCATCGGTGTCCCCTACTGACCGTGGGCATGGCGGGGAAATTTTGCGGAGAGAAATCTCAACGCTGACCCAGCTGGGAACTACAGATTACGAGCCTGGCGCGCTACCTACTGAGCCACCCCCGCCCACTAAGCGTACAGGTAATGAATCATTTATTTCCATTGATATGAATACATGGTATACAGTTATATATACATCTGTGTAAGATTAATATATTTTTAGAAAAAAGTGGTCTTGATCCCAGTAAGATGCGATTCTTGGTTATTTCATTTTTGAGTGGTACTTTTATTTTGCATACAGTAGCCAAAGCCATCCCGTGGCAGAGTGGTTAGCGCGCTCGGCTACTAATCTACGGGGCCTGGGTTCGAGCACCGGATAAGGCATGGATGTATGTGTGGTTTTTCTGCTGAGGTCCTGCCATCCTCTCAGACCTTCTACTATGGCATATAAACTGACAGGCTCCTGTCAGATCTCTGTGGCAAGCAGCTGCTTGAGGGGTATTTATTTTATTTTTATTTACAGTAGCCAAAATCGCCAGGTCACAAGCACCCCATACTCTCAGAGAAGATTGGGATTGGGTTGATTTACATCAGAGCGGCAGTTTTTTGCACACCATGGACTAAATGGCCAGGTCACAAGGACCCTGAAGGGTCAGAGAAGGTTGGGGGAGGGGACCCACTGGAACAGCTGTTGGGAGACAGATGGTAGCCTCGCGTCAAAGCCATCCAGCGTGTTCTTTAACGTGCACATGGTATGTCTCTCCCGTACACGGGGCCACGGCTTAACGTCCCATCCGACGGACGGCGGCATTTCCAAGCCCATCGGTGTCCCCTACTGACCGTGGGCAGGGCGGGGAATTTTGCGGAGATAAATCTCAACGCTGACCCAGCTGGGACTCGAACCTGAGAACTGCAGATTACGAGCCTGGCGCGCTACCGACTGAGCTACCCCCGCCCCTCATGGCACTAGGTATTGGTTGGGTTGTTTTACCTCTGAGTGGTACTTTTTGCACACAATTGGCTAAATGGTTATATTACAAAGGATAGAGAAGTTTGGGAGATGGTGATTTTGACCAGCGGATTCTGATTCCTAATAGCCCTCCATTGGGTCTCCTTCCCCTAAACTTCTCTGAGCCTTGTGACCTGGCCATTTAGTCCATTGTGTGCAAAAAACAGCTATTACGACACTGAAATCTGTTCTTTAATGTGCACGAGGTATGGCTCTCCTGCGCACGAAACCATGGCTCTACGTCCTATCAGATGGACGGCATCCTTTTCCATCAAATTCGTCGTTCCTTTTTTGACCGAGGGAAGTAGAGGTTTAGCGGAAACAGTTCTCAACCCTGACAGAAGTGGAGCTCGGATCTGGGTATGTTACGAACCTTTTATAGGATTGGATTGGATTGTTTTACCTCTGAGCGGCACTTTTTTGCACACCATGGGCTAAATGGCCAGGCCACAAGGACCCCGAAGGCTCAGAGAAGGTTGGGAGAGGGGACCCACTGGAACAGCTGTTGGGAGACAGATGGTAGCCTCCCGTCAAGGCCATCCAGCGTGTTCTTTAACGTTGGATTGTTTTACCTCTGAGCGGCACTTTTTTTGCACACCATGGGCTAAATGGCCAGGCCACAAGGACCCCGAAGGCTCAGAGAAGGTTGGGAGAGGGGATCCACTGGAACAGCTGTTGTTATACAGATGGTAGCCTCCCGTCAAGGCCATCCAGCGTGTTCTTTAACGTGCCCAGGGTATCATGTCCCGCACACGTGGCCACAGCTTAACGTCCCATCCGACGGACGGCGGCCTTTCTAAGCCCATCGGTGTCCCCTACTGACCGTGAGCAGGGCGGGGAAATTTTGCGGAGATAAATCTCAACGCTGACCCACCTGGGACTCGAACCTGGGAACTACAGATTACGAGCCTGGCGCGCTGCCGACTGAGCCACCCCGGCCCCTTTATAGGACTTCGTAGTGACGTAGAATAGTATCGTCAGTAAGAAATTTTGCATACATTGTCATGTTTCATGGTACTTCGCTTATGATACAATGTTCGTAATAATTTGGACAGACTGTGTATGTGCTTTGATCAATTCATCATCATCATCATCCTCAAGCAGCCATGGGCTACGGAGGTCCAACCAGACCGTGCAATTTAGTTCTCCAAGCAAGTCTATCCTGAGCTACATCTACTGCATCTGGCCACTGCACACCAATTCTAACAAGGTCCTGTTTGACATTGTCTGCCCATCGCATCCTAGGTCTCCCCTTCTTTCTGAGGCCTTTAGGCACACTGTTCATAACTCAATTCGCCAATCTATAATTATTCATACGGGCAACATGGCCAAACCAACGGAGTCTCTCTCTGCACAATATGCTGCTTAAAGGAGGTTGCAAACTCCTTTGCCTAATTTCATCATTAGTTACAAAGTAGAACCACCTAATGCCCAAGATACTGCGTAAGCATCTGGAATCAAAAGCATCTAGTTTCCTGTTATCTTGTTTACAAAGTGTCCAAGTTTCACTACCATAACTAACCCTAGAAAGAACCAAACTATTATACAGTCTATATCTGTTACATAGCTCCCAAGATAATTAAACTGTGACACCTGCTCAAGACTGCAACCATTCAGATTAACTGAATCACAGCCTGCCTGACCAATTTTCATCACTTTAGTTTTCTCTCTGTTTATAACCAAACCTACTCTACTACCAGTCTCATCAACAGCTCGAATGAAAGAGTTCATCTCATCAACATCATTTGCCAAAAGGGCTAAATCATCAGCATAATCTAAATCAGAAATTTTCCTATCTCCAGCCCATTTAAGGCCAAAATCTTTCCCTTGAAGTGGATTTCGCAAAACATAATCAATAACCAAGCTAAAGAGAAAAGGAGACAAAATGCACCCTTGTCGAACACCAGAAGTAATGCTAAACCAATTGCTACAAGCCTTACCAACTCTCACACACGACTCAGTGTTATTATAGAGAGCTTTGTAACTAACTTGTCTGGTATACCATATGATTTCACAATCAACCACAAATTATGACGATCAACAGAGTCGAAAGCTTTTTTGAAATCAACAAAGCTAGCAATCAAAGGTTTCTGAAACTCTAAACATTTCTCAAGAATCTGCCTAAGTGAAAATATCTGATCCACACATTCCCTACCAATTCTGAATCCACATTGCTCATCACGCAATTGCCTGTCAACCAGATTCTTAATTCTATTAAGCACAATCATGGAAAGAACTTTACCTGGAACAGAGAGTAGGCTGATACCCCTATAGTTATCACAAGAACTGCGATCACCTTTTTTGAAAATAGGGATAACAATAGCTCTGGTAAAATCCTTAGGAACCATGCCTTTATCATAAAAGATATTCAGAATTTCAGTCATCCAAGTGGTAACCGAAACATTTCCAGCTCTAAGCATTTCTGTAGTAATTTCATCCACCCCTGGGGATTTATGAAGTTTAAGTTTAGAAACAGCCAAAATAACTTCGGATTGTGTTATAGGGCCAACATTAAAGCCACCAATGCATCTATCATCATTGCAAACAATGGGAATAGAACTAACCGCATTGTTTAGAACATCACTGAAATGCTCAGCCCACCTAGCCATGACAGAATCCTCACCTTCTATAACCTTACCTTGTTTATCCTTCAATCCCTGTATACCTGTCCGTTTTCTAGCACACAAAACATTAACTATCTGGTACAGCTCTCTGCTGTTGTGCTGTCTAACTGCTTCCTCGGCTTTGTCAGCCAAACCATCGAGCCAAAGATTCTTATCAGCAGCTAACTGATCTTTTACACGTTTATTAAGTTCTCTGTAATGCTTTCTATTAGGACTAGTAGGGTATTGATTAAGGACATTCCTGCAATTCTTTCTTTCCGAAATAAGCTCAAGTGTCTTATCACTCAGATAATTCTGCCTCTTCTGCTCCTTTTTTCCTAAAAGAGTACTGTTAATGTCCAAAAAAGCCTGTTTAAAATGATCCCATTCTTCCTCAACTTCAGTGGTAAGCATACCATGACTGTCATAATGACTAAGTAACCTATCATGGTAAGCTTTGGCTATAACTGGGTCTTTTAGAGCTTCAGTATTAAAAGCAAATTTTTTAACCCTAGCACAACACTTTTTAAGTTTAAGTTGCAAGACACTTTTAACTAGGTAATGGTCAGATCCAATTTCAGCTCCCCTATATGCCCTGGTATTTCTAACAGAACTAGCCCATTTGCTGTTGATTAATATATAATCAATCATATTCTTATGCAGCCCATCAGGTGAAACCCATGTGTACTTATGTATGTCGCGGTGTTTGTAATATGTGTTAGTTATTCTGAAACCGGTCCGTCCCGTGGCCGAGTGGTTAGCACGCTTGGTTACTGATCTAAGGGACCTGGGTTCGAGCCCCGGTATTAGGCATGGATGTGTGTGTCGTTTTTCTGCTGAGGTCCTGCCATCCTCTCAGATCTCCTACTGTGGCATATAAACTGACAGGCTACTGTCAGACCTCTGTGGCAAGCAGCTGCTTGAGGGGGTATTTATTTTTATTTATTATTATTCTGAAACCATTGAGTTTACTTACCTGTAGGAGACGTTGCCCATTGCCATTGCAGCTACCAATACCAAAAGGGCCAATCACCCCTCCCCAAAGGTCAGAGTCAGTACCAACTTTGGCATTGAAGTCACCAAGAACAAGGGTAATATCTCCTTTCTTGACAGAATTCAAAATATCCTGAAGTTGTTCATAAAACCTATCCTTCTCATCCTCATCGGCATCCTCAGTGGGGGCATAACAGCAGATAACATTCAGGTTTTTAACGCTTGTCTGAAATTTTGCTGTAAGAAACCTTTCATTAATGCACTCATATCCTAGAAGAGCATCACTACCGTGTCTGCTGAGAAACAGACCCACGCCTTGGTGATGCTTATTGTCGTCCCTCCCTGAAAAGAGAAATTTAAGATTATTTTTAAAAATCTGACCTTTATCTGTCCATCTGGTCTCTTGCAAGCCGAGAATATCTAAATTATAATGGTGGAATTCTTGTGTGAGGACATCAAGAGAAAAAGCTCTGTGCAGAGTCCTCACATTCCAACTACCTATGGAGAGAAAATGGTTAGTAGGATGTTTAAAGAAACTATGTTTATTGAGAGAGGGAATGCCCTAATCGCAGACATGGGGCAAAGACCCGTTCCCCCACCACTAAAGGCTGAAGCCATCTACACTGGAAGACTTCCTCCAATGTAGAATTTGACGATGCCAATAGAAGCAAAGAGTTCAGGTGCCTGCGATGACCTCTGCTCAGGATTATCCACCAGCTGATAAACATATCCTGTGAATCTATTCACTTGGGGCTGTCAACCCACAAACAAACAGAAAACACAGCGGAAGATTTTCCCTCCACAGAAGCCCACCAGTGTAGCAAAATCAGGATCCATAATCAAGCTCAGAGCCATATATCTGTCCAGTCCAGTGGGTTTATATGGTCAGCACCAGGACCCTGTGTGGTTGACCACTCCTCAGCAGGGTAGAAAAAAATGAAAGATGGTAAAATCCTTAGGAACCATGCTGGATTAGTGTGGATTAGTGTGGCCTACTGATCTGATTAGTCTGGCCTACTGATCTGGACAACTAGTTGTCCAGATCAGTAGGCCACACTAATCTGGCAGCCCTCCCCTTCCGTTCACTTCCACAAGAAGAACTTTCTTTTGAAAGGTACTAACGGTCTGCACCACGAGAAGGCGGGGTCGGACATTAGGTGCTAGGCCTGGCCGGTCCTATGCATCATCATCACAGGGGATTGGTGCATAGCTCTCCTTCCAGTGACTACCTAGCTACCAATTACATTTCTATAATAGCTCTATAAGGTCTCTAAACTTAGAATAAGTTGACGTTTATTGTAAAGCTGGCTGAATGGTTAGCGCTCTTGGCTACTAATTTAAGGGAACTGGGTTCGAGCCAAGGGTAAGGCAAGAATGTATGTGTCGTTTTTCTGCTGCAGTCCTGACATCCTGGCAGACCTTCTGCTATTGCAGGTTCTTGTCAGACATCTGTGGTAAACTGCTGCTTGAGGGGATATTTATATATATATATGGGTTGGGTTGTTTTACCTCTGAGCGGCACTTTTTTGCACACCATGGGCTAAATGGCCAGGTCACATGGACCCCGAAGGCTCAGAGAATGTTGGGTCCTACTGGAACAGCTGTTGGGAGACAGATAGTAGCCTCCCGTCAAGGTCATCCAGCGTGTTCTTTAAAGTGCACAGGGTACGGCTCTCCCGAACACGGGGGCACGGCTTAACGTCCCATCCGACGGACGGCGGCCTTTCCAAGCCCATCGGTGTCTCTTACTGACCGTGGGCAAGGCGGGGAATTTTTGCGGAGATAAATCTCAACGCTGACCCAGCTGGGACTCGAACCTGGGACTACAGATTACGAGCCTGGCGCTCTACCGACTGAGCCACCCCCGCCCCATATATATATGGTGAAACCCTGTTAAACCTGGGGAACTGGCGATTGTTTTTATTGATTGGTTGAAACTGAATCTCCCTTATCTGAAACACTATTTAGACCGAATCTAGAGCAAAAATTCCCCGCCCTGCCCACGGTCAGTAGGGGATACCGATGGGGTTGGAAAGGCTGCTGTCCGTCGGATGGGACGTTCAGCCGTGGCAGGGGATGTTCCCGGGAGGGACATACCCTGTGCATGTTAAAGAACACGCTGGATGGTCTGGACGGGAATCAACCATCTGTCTCCTAACAGCTGTTCCAGTGGGTCCCCTCCCCCAACCTTCTCTGAGCCTTCGGGTCCTTGTGACCTGACAATTTAGCCCATGTGTGCAAAAAGTGCCGCTCAGTGGTAAAACAACCCAATCCGAACCTACAGACTTCATAACTGGGGGCAGGGGTGGTTCAGAAGGTAGCGAATCAGGCTCGTAATCTGCATTCTCAGGTTCGAGTCCCAGCTGCACCGGGGCGGGGGTGGCTCAGTCGGTAGTGCGCTAGGCTCGTAATCTGTAGTTCCCAGGTTCGAATCCCAGCTGCGTCAGCGTTGAGATTTATCTCCTCAAAATTCCCCGCCCTGCCCACGGTCAGTAGGGGACACCGATGGGCTTGGAAAGGTCGCCGTCCGTCGGATGGGACGTTAAGCCGTGGTTCCGTGTGCGGGAGAGCAATACCCTGTGCACGTTAAGGAACATGCTGGATGGCCTTGACGAGAGGCTACCATCTGTCTCCCAATAGCTGTTCCAGTGTGTCCCCTACCCCAGCCTTCTCTGAGCCTTCGGGTTCCATGTGACCTGGCCATTTAGCCCATGGTGCGCAAAGAACTGTGGCTCAGAAGTAAAACAACCCAACCATCTCCCTGCAACCTTCTCGGACTCCTGGGGTCTTTGTGACCTGACCATTTAGCCCATTATGTTTAAAAACTTGCCATTCAATAATAACCATTCGTACACATTATAAGACAAAATATTTACTTTCATGAAAATACATGACGGAAGTGTAGTTATGACATTTTTTTATATTCGAAAACAGTCTCTTAATTTTCACCAAACATTAGTGCTTCGACGTCATCAGTACAAGTGGGGCAGGCGTGGCTCAGTCGGTAGCGCGCAAGGCTCGTAATCTGCAGTTCCCAGGTTCGAATCCCAGCTGGGTCAGCGTCCAGACTTGTCTCTGCAAACTCCTCACCCTGTCCACCGCCAGTAGGGGATAACAATTGGCATGGAAAGGCCGCCGTCCGTCGGATGGGCCGTGGCCCCTTATGCGGGAGAGCCATAACCTGTGTACGTTAAACAACATGCTGGACGGCCTTGATTGAAGGTTACCATCTGTCTCCCAACAGCTGTTTCAGTGGGTCCCCTCTCCCAACATTCTCTGAGCCTTCGGAGTCCTTGTGACCTGACCATGGTGTGCAAAAAAAGCGCCGCTCAGAGGTTAAACAACCCAACCCCTCTCCCAACCTTCTCTGAGCCTTCGGGGTCCTTGTGACCTGACCATGATGGGCAAAAATATGCCGCTCAGAGGTGTAACAACCCAACCCCTCTCCCAACCTTCTCTGAGACTTCGGGGTCCTTGTGACCTGACCATGATGGGCAAAAATATGCCGCTCAGAGGTATAACAACCCAACCCCTCTCCCAACCTTCTCTGAGCCTTCGGGGTCCTTGTGACCTGACATGGTGGGCAAAAATGTGCTGCTCAGAGGTATAGCAACCCAACCCCTCTCCCAACCTTCTCTGAGCCTTCGGGGTCCTTGTGACCTGACCATGGTGGGCAAAATTGTGCTGCTCAGAGGTAAAACAACCCAACCCCTCTCCCAACCTTCTCTGAGCCTTCGGGGTCCTTGTGACCTGACCATGGTGGGCAAAAATGTGCCGCTCAGAGGTAAAACAACCCAATCCTCTCCCAACCTTCTCTGAGCCTTCGGGGTCTTTGTGACCTGGCTATTTAGCCCATAAGTGCCGCTCAGAGGTAAAACAACCCAACTTTCTCTGAGCCTTCGGGGTCCTTGTGATCTGACCATTTAGACCATGGTGTGCAAAAAAGTACCGCTCAGAGGTAAAATAACCCAACCCATCACTACAACTTTTGTTGTTTTTTTCCAAAGCACATGTTTTTACCGAAATACACTCAAGAGATTAAAACTCCCAACATTACCACCAATCTCCAGACAAGGTGATTAGGGCAGAGAACCAAAACAACTCCTGAAAGGCGGCACTGAACAACTGCAGAAAAAAAACCATTACGAATGTTTATTTAGCATGAAAGACGCTTTGTTAAAATAGAAATTATTCAATGAAAAAACACTACCGCTTAAAAAGAGGGTGGAGTATTGAGAAAGATATCAAACAAGGGAAAAAAATGGCGAATAAGAAACATAAAGAAGAGATAAAACGCAATGGAAAAGCGAGGCGGGATAAAACTTGTGAAAAAAAAAGTCACAATTCGAGTTCAAAGAGACCTTGTGTAAGTGTAGTCGAGTAAGGAAACTGATCTTATTGTCTTATTCATTATAATTACCACTGACAAGCAGCTTAGAGTCTGTGACAATTCATTTGATTTTTAATTCAGAGGAAATTGTTTGCCATCAAATGCGATAATCAAGTGGAAATGCAATTTTAATTAGAAACAAAGTTCTGTAAACCTAGATTTAACATAATGCATTGTGATATTGCTTTGAATTCTTCGGGCATGAAATAGCATTAGGAAACAAAGGAGTACTTCTTGATAACGATAAAAATGGATGATTATTTTTTTTGTAAAAAATAAGGAAGGAATGCGATGTTAAATTCCTTTGGTAAATTCTCGCATTTTTTGGCTCGAACGTAATCTCTATGATTTAATTATTCTTACAGATAATAGAATTGATTCTTAAAAAAAAAGGGTGGGGGGCTCAGTCGGTAGCGCGCCAGGCTCGTAATCTGTAGTTCCCAGGTTCGAGTCCCAGCTGGGTCAGCGTTCAGATTTATCTCCGCAAAATTCCCTGCCCTGCCCACGGTCAGTATAGGACACCGATGGGCTTGGAAAGGCCGCCGTCCGTCGGATGGGACGTTAAGCCGTGGCCCCGTGTGCGGGAGAGCCATACCCTGTGCACATTAAAGAACACGCTGGATGGCCTTGACGGGAGGCCACCATCTGTCTCCCAACAGCTGTTCCAGTGGGTCCCCTCCCCCAACCTTCTCTGAGCCTTCGGGGTCCATGTGACCTGGCCATTTAACCCATGGTGTACAAAAAAGTGCCGCTCAGAGGTAAAACAACCCAACCCAATGATTCTTAAAATAAGACAGATATAAGGAATGCTGGATAAAAGTTCATTTACAACCGTTTGTTGTGTAAATGGGTTGGGTTATTTTACCTGTGAGCGGCACTATTTGCACACCATGGGCTAAATGGTCAGGTCACATGGACCCCCAGGGTTCAGAGAAGAAGACCCACTGGAACAGCTGTTGGGAGACAGATGGTAGCCTCCCGTCAAGGCCATCCAGCGTGTTCTTTAACGTGCACAGGGTATAGCTTTTCTCATACACGGGACCATGGCTTAACGTCTAATCCGACGAACGGCGGGCTTGTCCAAGCCCATCGGTGTCCCCTACTGACCGTGGGCAGGGCGGAAAGTTTTGCGGAGATAAATCCCAACGCTGACACAGCTGGGACTCGAACCTGGGAATTGTTGATTACGAGCCTGACGCGCTACTGACTGAGCCACCCCCGCCCCCTATATAAAGGGGAATCTAACGTCGAAAATCTATAACTTCTAAAATAACCTATTAAAAACATCAGAAAAAAATTATCGCTGACGCGGCAGGAATCGAACCCGCAACTCTCTAGATACATGCCAGAGCACTCTAGAGAGTTGTGGGTTCGATTCCCTCCGCGTTAGCGATAATTTTTTCCAGGTGATTTTTTTCTTCAATAATTTTTGAAGTCCATATCTACAGGTAATCTGTGCATTTATTATCGATGGATGTTTTGCAGAGATAAATCCCACGCTGACCCAGCTGGGACTCGAACCTGGAAACTGCAGGATTACGAGCTTGACGCGCTACCGACTGAGCCACCCCGCCCCGGGCACGAGCGCAGTAGTATCTTTTCGCCCAGTACAGTTTTTTTATAATTTGGAAATCGCAAATCTTATATTGCATCTTGAACCGTGCAACATAAAATCCAGGGGCGGGGTGGCTCAGTCGGTAGCGCGCCAGGCTCGTAATCTGTAGTTCCCAGGTTCGAGTCCCAGCTGGGTCAGCGTTGAGATTTATCTCCGCAAAATTCCCCGCCCTGCCCACGGTCAGTAGGGGACACCTAATGTCCAACAGGACATTAGGTGTCCCCTACTGATTTGTATTATTACGGCCTTGATTTTTCAACAACGGTAACATTTCAACAAGACAAACACATCATTTCAACAAGACATTTCAAGACAAACGGTAACATTTCAACAACATTAGGTGTCCCATCTGTTTCCCAACCTAGATGGGCTTGGAAAGGACGCCGTCCGTCGGATGGGACGTTAAGCCGTGGTCCCGTGTGCGGGAGAGCCATACCCTGTGCACGTTAAAGAACACGCTGGATGGCCTTTACGGGAGGCTACCATATGTCTCCCAACAGCTGTTGCAGTGGGTCAACTCCCCCAACCTTCTCTTAGCCTTCGGGGTCCATGTGACCTGTCCATTTAGCCCACGGTGTGCAAAAAAAGTGCCGCTCAGAGGTAAAACAACCCAACGTTAAAGAACACGCTGGATGGCCTTGACGGGAGGCTACCATATGTCTCCCAACAGCTGTTGCAGTGGGTCCCCTCCCCCAACCTTCTCTGAGCCTTCGGGGTCCATGTGACCTGTCCATTTAGCCCACGGTGTGCAAAAAAGTGCCGCTCAGAGGTAAAACAACCCAACCCAACATAAAATCCAAATCGACACGCGTAAAATGGTGTGAAAGAATAATTTTTACTTCCAGGTACGATTTTTGTTTTAGTTCAATTTGTCAACTACTTATGTGCACTAAAGTTGTGTCAGAGATCCTCTCGACCCTGTGCTTCGTTAACCCAGTGCAAGCAACAGGTACAGTCGCTCAAAAAAATATCCGAACAGCATGGTTGATTACAGAATTCAGAAAAAGTGTATTTCTGTAAATGTATTTCTGAAACAATTGGAAAAAAGCTGACACATTTGTTATGACGAATATTATAAACAGCATTTTAAAAGATTTAGAAATGGCAAACACTGCCAGCGCCGTCTTGTGGCCGATAGGTTAGCACGCTTGGCTACTGGTTCCTGAGTTCGAGCCCCGGGTAAGGCATGGTTGTATGTGTTGTTATTCTGCTGAGGTCCCGCCATCCTCACAGATCTTCTACTACCGCACATAAACTGACAGGCTCCTGTCAGACCTCTGTGGCAAGCAACTGCTTGAGGGGGTATTTTCGATATTTAAAAACTGCCACCAGAAAGGAGGGGGGGGACTCAGTCGGTAGTGTGCCAGGCTCGTAATTTGCAGTTACCAGCTGCGAGTCCCAGCTGGGTCAGCGTTGGGATTTATCTCCGCAAAACATCCATCGATAATAAATGCACAGATTACCTGTAGATATGGACTTCAAAAATTATTGAAAAAAAAAAACACCTGGAAAAAATTATCGCTAACGCGGAGGGAATCGAACCCACAACTCTCTAGAGTGCTCTGGCATGTGTCTAGAGAGTTGCGGGTTCGATTCCTGCCGCGTCACCGATAATTTTTTTCTGATGTTTTTAATAGGTTATTTTAGAAGTTATAGATTTTCGACGTTAGATTCCCCTTTATATAGGGGGCGGGGGTGGCTCAGTCAGTAGCGCGTCAGGCTCGTAATCAACAGTTCCCAGGTTCGAGTCCCAGCTGGGACAGCGTTGGGATTTATCTCCGCAAAACTTTCCGCCCTGCCCACGGTCAATAGGGGACACCGATGGGCTTGGACAAGCCCGCCGTTCGTCGGATTAGACGTTAAGCCATGGTCCCGTGTATGAGAAAAGCTATACCCTGTGCACGTTAAAGAACACGCTGGATGGCCTTGACGGGAGGCTACCATCTGTCTCCCAACAGCTGTTCCAGTGGGTTCCCTCCCCCAACCTTCTCTGAGCCTTCGGGGTCCATGTGACCTGGTCATTTAGCCCATGGTGTGCAAAAAAGTGCCGCTCAGAGGTTAAACAACCCAACCCAAAGCCACCAGAGGAAATGCGCGTAGTTTGAAGACGTGTGAAAAGTTATTAATGACTTGCGAGATACAATTTTGAACATTAAAGAAAAAAAATTAATTCAATATTTTGTCTCATTCTTCTTTCTCATGGTCTTTATCAAACCGAAAGATCATTGTTCGTAAAGAGTAATATAAATATTGGGATATAATCAGACCTGGATATACAAAAAATGTTGGGTTGCTTTACCTCTGAGCGGCACTTTTTTGCACACCATGGGCTAAATGGCCAGGTCACATGGACCCCGAAGGCTCAGAGAAGGTTGGGGGAGGGGACCCACTGGAACAGCTGTTGGGAGACAGATGGTAGCCTCCCGTCAAGGCCATCCAGTGTGTTCTTTAACGTGCACAGGGTATGGCTCTCCCGCACACGGGGCCACGGCTTAACGTCCCATCCAACGGACGGCGGCCTCTCCAAGCCCATCGGTGTCCCCTACTGACCGTGGGCAGGGCGGGGAATTTTGCGGAGATAAATCTCAACGCTGACCCAGCTGGGACTCGAACCTGGGAACTACAGATTACGAGCCTGGCGCGCTACCGACTGAGCCACCCCCGCCCCCATACAAAAAAATTAATGGGAGACAACACCTCCTACAACGTAAAGCCAGAGTACCAAATTTATGACGTCAGCTTAAGTAGTCCTACCAAGGAGTGTCTAAAGAAGAAGAGAGCTAGCTTCCATAGGCGTAATGTAAACTTATCGATTGCAGCGCCCTCTAAACATGGCAAATTTCGTGCATTGCAGGATTGGATTGGATTGTTTTACCTCTGAGCGGCACTTTTTTGCACACCATGGGCTAAATGGCCAGGTCACATGGACCTCGAAGGCTCAGAGAAGGTTGGGGGAGGGGGACCCACTGGAACAGCTGTTGGGAGACAGATGGTAGCCTCCCGTCAAGGCCATCCAGCGTGTTCTTTAACGTGCACAGGGTATGGCTCTCCCGCACACGGGGCCACGGCTTAACGTCCCATCCGACGGACGGCGGCCTTTCCAAGTCCATCGGTGTCCCCTACTGACCGTGGGCAGGGCGGGGAATTTTTGCGGAGATAAATCTCAACGCTGACCCAGCTGGGACTCGGACCTGGGAACTACAGATTACGAGCCTGGAGCGCTACCGACTGAGCCACCCCCGCCCCCGTACATTGCAGTGAAGCCATGTAACGGGGTACGCCAGTTACATTCACATTTCTAGGGGGTACGTGAAGCATAAATGTTTGAGAACCACTAGTCTATGTAATACGATTACTTGGTGACGTCAGAAATTTGGCACATTGGCCCATCTGTTATAGGAGGGGTTGAGTTCGAGTCCCAGCTGGGTAGCGTTGAGATTTATCTTCGAAAAATTCCCCGCCCTGCCCACTGGCAGTAGGGGACACCGAAGGGTTTGGAAAGTCCGTCGGATAGGACGTGGCGCCGTGTGCG
This sequence comes from Ryuthela nishihirai, assembly GCA_038380435.1. Taxonomy (NCBI): domain Eukaryota; kingdom Metazoa; phylum Arthropoda; class Arachnida; order Araneae; family Heptathelidae; genus Ryuthela; species Ryuthela nishihirai. The sequence continues at coordinate 5,727,283 of JAWZYU010000008.1, forward strand.
GGAGAGCCATAACCTGTGCACGTTAAGAACGCACTGAATGGCCTTGACGGGAGGCTATCATCTGTCTCCCAATAACTGTTCCAGTGGATCTCCTCCCATTCGACCCACTGGAACAGTTTACCTCTAAGCGGCACTCTTTTACCTCTAATAAGCTCCCTTTGTTTCACCTCTAATAAGTTCCCTTTGTTTTACCTCTAAGCGGCACTCTTTTACCTCTAATAAGCTCCCTTTGTTTTACCTCTAAGCGGCACTCTTTTACCTCTAATAAGCTCCCATAACCTCGAATAAGCTCCCTTTGTTTTACCTCTAAGCGGCACTCTTTTACCTCTAATAAGCTCCCATAACCTCGAATAAGCTCAATTTGTTTTACCTCTAAGCGGCATTCTTTTACCTCTAATAAGCTCCCATAACCTCGAATAAGCTCCCTTTGTTTTACCTCTAAGCCGCACTCTTTTACCTCTAATTAGCTCCCATAACCTCGAATAAGCTCCCTTTGTTTTACCTCTAAACGGCACTCTTTTACCTCTAATAAGCTCCCATAACCTCTAATAAGCTCCCATTGTTTTACCTCTAAGCGGCACTCTTTTGCACACCATGAGGTAAATGGCCAGGTCACAAGGACCCCAAAGGCTAAAAAGAAGGTGTAACCTGGCCATTTTAGCCCATGGTGTTCAAAAGAGTGCCGTTTAGAGGTAAAATAACCCAACTGAAAGAATATTGTAGAAAATCGATATTTCAAGACTTGATTGGGATCTTTAATTTATCTTCGGTCACATTTTCCCATTAAATGCATATTTTAGAATTTATATAGCTTCAAAATTTCATTCCCGTTGGCATAACATACAAATTTTGGTAGCGTATTGTATAGGACTGGACTGCAATCTGTATCGATTTGGTCTACGCCTTGACAAAGTAAGTGCAACGGAAGTTAATTTTCCGATATACTAGGCATTTGTGAAATACAATTAATTTTTTTATCTGTTGCCCGAAAGAAATGTTTGAACATAGAAGTGCTTCTGGCAAAAAACAAACTTTAGGAACAATCATTAATTCTTTCCGTAAATGCTTTCAATAAATCTAAGAACAATAATTCCTTCTAGCAGCGTTGCATTAGTCTGAACTTCAAGTTGTCCAAACAATACTAATCATGTTAAATTAGGATCGTTTTTGTAATGTTTGTCCATGGATTTTTTTATCACCTCCTTTGGGACTATTTCAGTCAGAAACGTGTTTAAAACATGATCTTTAAAATAAGGAGTGTAGTTTGCTGTTTTTAAATTTTATTTTTATTTCTTTTAAATAAAGTGAAGACCAAAAATGGCATTATAAAGAGATAATCTCGTCAGTAATACTCTCAACACGCGAGTTCGGTTGGGTTGTTTTAAATCTAAGCGGCACGTTTTTGCACACCATGGGCTAAATGGCCAGATCACAAGGTTGGGTTGGGTTGTTTTATCTGAGCGGCACTTTTTTGCACACCATGGGCTAAATGGCCAGGTCACATGGACCCCGAAGGCTCAGAGAAGGTTGGGGGAGGGGACCCACTGGAACAGCTGTTGGGAGACAGATGGTAGCCTCCTGTCAAGGCCATCCAGCGTGTTCTTTAACGTTGGGTTGTTTTACCTCTGAGCGGCACTTTTTTGCACACCATGGGCTAAATGGCCAGGTCACATGAACCCCGAAGGCTCAGAGAAGGCTGGGGGAGGGGACCCACTGGAACAGCTGTTGGGAGACAGATGGTAGCCTCCTGTCAAGGCCATCCAGCGTGTTCTTTAACTTGCACAGGGTATGTCTCTCCCGTACACGGGGCCACGGCTTAACGTCCCATCCGACGGACGGTGGCCTTTCCAAGACAATCGGTGTCCCCTACTGACCGTGGGCAGGGCGGGGAATTTTGCGGAGATAAATCTCAACGCTGACCCAGCTGGGACTCGAACCTGGGAACTACAGATTACGAGCCTGGCGCGCTACCAACTGAGCCACCCCCGCCCCCCAGATCACAAGGACCACCGAAAAACTCAGAGAAGGTTGGGGGAAGGGACCCACTGAAACAGTTGTTGGGAGACAGATGGTAGCCTCCCGTCAAGGCCATCCAGCGTGTTCTTTAACGTGCACAGGGTATGGCTCTCCCGCACACGGGCCACGGCTTAACGTCCCATCCGAGGACGACAGCCTTTCCAAGCCCATCAGTGTCCCCTACTGACCGTGGGCAGGGCGGTGAATTTTGCGGAGATAAATCTCAACGCTGACTCAGCTGGGACTCGAACCTGGTAACTGCAGATGACGAGCCTGGCGCGCTACCGACTGAGCCACCCCCGATAGCGAGTATCCAATATTTTTTTTAGTAGGGACAAACATTTGCCGCATCCAGTAGTGTGATGAAGATATTTGTATTCATGGTAAGTCTGCATGGCGGGGGGGAAAGAAAATCCTCCCACCCTCAAGAGAATGTAGTAACAGAAGAAAAAAAAATATTATTTTGTGCATTTTTCAAAAAAACTTTAATCACCGCTAAAATGGAGGAGAAAATATTATACTTCAAAGGAAATACAATGTCATTCCCCCCCCACTTTCTTCCCTTTATTTTTCCTAGTTCGGGTCTGTTCGGTAGAGGGTTGGGTTGTTTCATCTCTGAGCGCCAGTTTTTTGCACACAATGGGCTAAATGACTAGGTCACAAGAACCCCGAGGGCGCAGAGAAAGTTGAGGAAAGGGGTCCACTGGACAGCTGTTAGGAGATAGATGGGTCATTTCAGACGGGAGACATGACTCCAGTCAAAGGCGGTCTCTAACGTGTATAGGGTTGGGTTGTTTTACCTCTGACCGGCACTTTTTTGCACACCATGTGCTAAATGGCCAGGTAACAAGGACTCCGAAGGCTCAGAGAAGGTTGAGGGAGAGGTTGGGTTGTTTTACCTCTGAGCGGCACTTTTTTGCACACCATGGGGTAAATGACCAGGTCACAAGGACCCCGAAGGCTCAGAGAAGGTTGGGGGAGGGGACCCACTGGAACAGCTGTTGGGAGACAGATGATAGCTTCCAGTCAATGCCATCCAGCGTGTTCTTTAACGTGCACAGGGTATGTCTCTCCCACACACAGGGCCACTTCTTAACATCCCATCCGACGGACGGCGGTCTTTTCAAGCCCATCAGTGTTCCCTACTGACCGTGAGCGGGGCGGGGAATTTTGCGGAGATAAATCTCAACACTGACCCAGCTGGGACTCGAACCTTGAACTGCAGATTACGAGCCTGGCACGCTACCGACTGAGCCACCCCCGCCCCTGTGTACAGGGTATATGGTTCTCCGGCATACAGGGTCACGTCTCTATTACGTCCCATCTGATAGACGGCGGCTTTTCCAAGCCCATCTGTATCCGCTACTGGCAAGACAGGAAGTTCTGCAGAGGTCAACCTCAATGCTGGCCCATATGAGACTCGAACCTGGGTTATGCAGATAATCTGCAGTTCCCAGGTTCCAGTCCCATCTGGACCAACATTTAGATTTATTTGCTCTAACTCCCATCCTGCCCTCGGTCAGCAGGGAACACCAATTAGCACAGATAGGTCACCAGCCGTAGGATGGGACGTTAAGCCGTGACTCTGTGTGCGGGAGAGATATCTTTTGCACGTTAAGGAACACAAGCTGGATGGCCTTGACGGGAGGCTATCATCTGTCTTGTAACAGTTGTGCAATACTTCTCCTACCTATTTATCTCCGCAAAATTTCCCGCCCTGCCCGCGGTCAGTAGGGGACACCGATGGTCTTGGAAAGGACGCCGTCCGTCGGATGGGACGTTAAGCCGTGGATCCGTGTACGGGAGAGCCATACCCTGTGCACGTTAAAGAACACGCTGGATGGCCTTGATGGGAGGTTACCATCTGTCTTTCAACAGCTGTTCCAGTGTGTCCCCTCCCCCAACCTTCTCTGAGCCTTCGGGGTACTTGTGTCCTGGCCATTTAGCCCATGGGGTGCAAAAAAGTGCCGCTCAGAGGTAAAAGAGCCCAACGTTAAAGAACACGCTGGATGGCCTTAACGGGAGGCTACCATCTGTCTCCCAGCAGCTGTTCCAGTGGGTCCCCTTCCCCAACCTTCTCTGAGCCTTCGGGGTCCAGTTGACCTGGCCATTTAGCACATGGTGTGCAAAAAAGTGCCGCTCAGAGGTAAAACAGCCCAACCCAACTTCTCCTACCACCAATCTTCGTCGTATCCTTGTGACCTGGCCATTTAGCCCATTGTGTGCAAAAAAATGCTTCTTAGAGGTAAAACAACCCAACACGGACGTAATAAACATTTTAGTGTATGATATGAAATAAAATATCTTAAAATATTAAACTGATATTCGAATCTGTTTAAAGCTGGATTTTTAAGTCTCTGTATTTTTGAATGAATTACTGAAGCAGAAACATATAACAGCACTCTAATTAAAAATCATTAAAAAAAACTGTAAAACGTAAACTTCTGAAATCATAATTATTTTCAGTAGGGAAATCTAGAAGATTTACAGTCACAATTAGCTGAAAAATGAACTAACCGCTGTTAATTTAGTGGTTAGAACACTTGGCAAGCATTCAAGAGAAATTGGCTCGCGGCAGCAAGAGAAATGGCAAAATGCATTTCTTTAATCAAAACAATTCTTACCAGAAAAATAACCCAAGTAGTTCATTTTGCAGCAAAAAACTCGGCCATCAGTACAAACATGTTTTTTTTTTCCTTTTAGAGAGAACTGTTTGTTTTATAAGAAAAATTTTTCGAAACGAAGACTGTCAACCAAAGAATTTAAAAAAACCGCAAGCTACAGTGAATTTTAGTTCACGGCACGTATTTTAAGAGTGGCTATTAATGATTTCAGTTTTTTTTCTAGAAATTCTTCTACATAGTAAACGTTTACAAATTAATATCTTCCGCCCACTTGTTACTTCTGCTCGTGGTATGAATACGTGATTAGAGCACGTTTGCCCCCTAGCGGCAATTTACAGATAAATAGCATTTGCTTCGAAAGGGGAAAAAAAATCCTTTGATGGTCTTTTGATTTAGTCATTCTTTCTGCTTAACTAACTTTTATGTTTAATATTCTCTTCTTCATAATTGTGGGCTTATGTATTCAAACTCAGTAAGGATAATATAATGAATTTTTCACCAGATTTAAGGTTCTACAGAACTTTTGAAATTGCAATATCGTGCATTGCATACAAGGCAGTGTTTTTTTGCACTTGTTATATGGTTTGTTAGGATGAAAAGCATACCAGGGGGAGTGTTTGATTGTTAGCGAAGACAAATTTAAAAGAGAATATTTTTTTTTAATTTATGCTTTTAAAAACATAAGAAATTTTTCCAACTCCTCAACCCGCTTCCAACTTCGAAAAATTCTGACTACACTACTAACACTAAAACGAATAATATAAATACGAAACTAAAAGACTTTCGAGTTCCAAATTGAAACGCCGGGTTGTTTTTACCTCTGAGCGGCACTTTTTTTGCGCACAATGGACCAAATGGCCAGGTCACAAGGACTCAGAAAGCTCAGAGAAGTTGGGGGAGAGACCCACTGGAACAGCTGTTGGGAGACAGATGGTAGCCTCCCGTAAAGTCCATCCAGCGTGTTCTTTAACGTTGGGTTGTTTTACCTCTGAGCGGCACTTTTTTGCACACCATGGGCTAAATGGCCAGGTCACAAGGACCCCGAAGGCTCAGAGAAGGTTGGGGGAGGGGACCCACTGGAACAGCTGTTGGGAGACAGATGGTAGCCTCCCGTAAAGTCCATCCAGCGTGTTCTTTAACGTGCACAGTGTATGGCTCTTCAGCACACAGAACCACGGCTTAACGTCTCATCTGATGGACGGCGGCCTTTCCAAGCCGCTTGGTTTCCCTACTGACTTGAGCAGGGCGGGGAGTTTCGCGAAGCTAAATCTCAACGCATCTCCAATATCTTTATTGGTCACAAAAAAATGGCATCTTTGATAAGATCACTGTCTTGGTAGAGACCCCTCCGATAGGGGACCACCTTGTCGTGGTGGGGGGGCCTAGGGCCCAGCAACCCGGCTGAGGCTTTGCCGGTCGGGATGATCCCCAGCTGGAGCATGCCAAAGGCTTTGCCGGCTGTAGTGGGCACCAGCTGGAGCATTCCCAAGGTTTTGCCGGTTGGGGTGATCCCCGGCTGGAGCATTGCTGAAGCCAACCGAGGTTGAAGATGCTGCTGGCCGGCTTGATTGCCGGTCGGATGGTGACGGCGTCGGAGACCTCACCTATCAGGAGCTCAGTGGAGCTGTTCGAGGGCTCGACAGAACGGATTGATTCCTAGTAAGCCAGAGCCCTCACAAAAGTCTGGGTCTTACTAAGAGTCTCCACCCCGGGTGCCGATCGAGCTTGGATCTATATATCCTTGCACATTTGCAAACCGGGGAATAGATTAAAGTTAGGTTTCTTCCGGTGGTCAGCTTTCCTTCTATAGGACTGCTGCCATGTGAGGCTGGGGTTGAGGTGCGCCTATAGGGCGTATTCCTTGCCCCCGGCTCTAGATGGTCATGGCTTTTCATAACCAGGTAGTGCTGTACAAGCGGAACCGGGAATTGCCGTCGTTGCATAAGATCACAACAAAAGAGATTCTTGGTAGATAGTCCTATTGTGCTGACAGTAACTGATTTCCCATCGATTCGGAGAATTGGGTCAGCTGCAAATAAATCTGCAGAAGTTTCATTCCCAAATGATATCATCGTGGTAGCATTATTTAAACTTTGAGTAATGTCTATATTTCCAGTTTAATATTTACCTGCAAAATGCTGCACAACTGAATCATATTTGACATCATTATAACGGATTTTAAAGGACAATTGAAGTCTTTTGTCGCTCAGGTAAAACATGCTGTCCAAAAGAAAATTAAACATCAGAGCAAAGTAAAACACGTCTTGACTTTTTCACGGTCACCCATTTTTTGCAAATAGCTTTTTATTATCTGAATTGTAATTTTTTTTTAATTCACATTCATATTTATTTTTCAATCTCTTATTATTTTACATAAAAAATTCCACTAAGCCGAAGCTTATCAGCGAGAATGCACATATATGGTTTTGAAAGATATGATCTAGATTACATCAGTATCATTACATAAAATGAAGGAGAAAAAAATAAATAATAAAAGAAAACCAATAAAATGAATCCGAATAAAAACATCACTTTTTAATCAACCACTGAAATAATTTTTCTTTAACATCAAAAATTTTATTTAAGTTAATTTCTCTAGGAGGCAAGTTAAATAGGAAATTTGATATTCTTTGGAATTTCGTCAGTAATTAAGATAAAATTTTTGGTTGCTTTAAAGAACCCTTAGCTATTTTTCTAGTAAATTTATTGTGGAAAATATTTTGCTTATATAGGTATTATTAAAGAAATTATTGATAACGCAAATAAACACATATAAACTTCTAATAGGTAAAATTTTGAACAAACTAAATATATCATCTTTTGTTGTAAGGGAATTTTTAACTTCTGAATTGCACAATCCTTTTAGTAGACTGATTTGTATTCTTTTAATTTTATTTAATTCTGCCTTATGGGCTGTCCCATAAACTGTTATTCCATATCTAATTATAGATTCAAAAAGTGTTTTATATACAGGACTATGCGAATTATTTGGGACATGCGAAGGAACGTTAAGTCCCTTCCGCTGCAGAGTCTAAACTGCTGCAAGTCTAAACTTGTTCGTGCAGCTTCCGGGCCACAGACGCTTCAACCCCATTGAAGGGATGATGATGGACAGCAAAAAGTACGTAGGCGTTCTGGAGGCGAAAATGGTCCTAACACTGCAGAAGCTGTTTCCTAACGGCGATGGGGTATTTCAACAGGATCTGGCTCCATGCCACAATTGCTAAGAGCTTCTTTACCCAGCAACATTTGAAGGCATTGGAGTGGCCAGGAAATTCACCCGATCTAAACCCCATTGAAAATTTGTGGGCCATTATTAAAGCGCGCATATCTAAGATGGATTGCACGACGAACACCAAAATGATAGAAAGTGTCATGAAAGTGTGGTACCACGACCCTGAAGTGAAGGAGATGTGTGGAAAGCTTGTGGCATCAATGGTTGAGAGGGTGAAAAAAAGTAATTAAAGCTAAGGGGGGGGTTACATTTATTTTTAACTATGTACACTATAAAACAAATAAATATTTTAGTTGTGTCTTTGTTACTGCATTTTCCTATTGTCCCAACTAATTTGCACAGTACTGTACTAAAATAGTTAAATGTGTGTCAATAAACAAGTTTCCTAATTTTAAATACTACAGTCTTGAACACATCCAATCAATATGTTTATTCCGTTTCATTTTCCAATTCATTTTCAAGCCTAGGTAAATTATTTCGTTTACTTCTTCTATTATTCAATTGCAAATATCAGGTAGCATCCAGCATAGAACTGATTTGCTGTTTAGTAATACTGTTAGTAAGTGTAGGTTTTTGAAAACCAATACACATAAATTTGGTTTTATTCTCGTTTACACTCAGTTTGTTAAGAGCAAACCATTTAACTGCCTTATTAAAATCATTTTATAGATTGCAAATAGCGTATTCTAAATCTGAGTGGAAGTTGATTAGCACTGTATCATTAGCATACATATATAATTTACTATTGAAAATAATATTAGCCAAATCATTTATGCATATTTGAAATAGCATAGGGCCGAGAATGAGATCCTTATGGAACTCCAGAATTAATCTGAAATTTATCGCTATAATTATCATTTATTTCCGTAACTATTTCTCTATGTAATAAGTAGCTTTTAAACAATTCAAAAATATTCCCTCTAATACCAAGTAAATATAATTTCTTTAGCAAGATGTCAATGTCAATAAGTCCATAAATACCGCAACGCATTTCTTTCCAATATTTAAATTAATATTTATATTATTAAGATCTTCCAAAAGGCTTTGCTTTCCCATATCTTTACGAAACCCAAATTGCTGACTTGATAAAAAATTTATTTTATTTAAAAAAAATTTCAGGCGATCTTCAACGTATTTTTCCATTATCTTCTCAAAAAATGTTAACAGAGTGATTGGTCTAAAACCTTTTTCTGATCCACTTTTATATAAAAAAAAATAAATACCCCCTCAAGCAGCTGCTTGCCACAGAGGTCTGACAGGAGCCTGTCAGTTTATATGCCACAGTAGAAGGTCTGAGAGGATGGCAGGACCTCAGCAGAAAAACGACACACACATCCATGCCTAATCCGGGAATCGAACCCTGGTCCCTCAGAACAGTAGCCAAGCGTGCTATACCGGACGAATAATTCCAAATTTCATAGCTGTTGGGATTTGCGAGTTTTCAAAAATTTTACTTATTAGAATTGTTATTACATGAACAAAATTACATTTACTTTCCGAGTGGTTAGCACGCTTGGCTACTGATCTAAGGGACCTGGGTTCGAGCCCCGGATTACGCATGGATGTGTGTGTCGTCTTTCTGCTGAGGTCCTGCCATCCTCTCAGACCTTCTACTCTGGCATATAAACTGACAGGTTCCTGTCAGACCTCTGTGGCAAGCAGCTGCTTGAGGGGGTATTTATTTTATTTTTATTTATTCCTTTATGTATTTTGGTTTAATATTTTCAAATCCAGGAAATGAGTTATATTTTAAGTAATCTATAATATTGGCAACATCGAAGTTACTAGCTTCGAAGTTATTAGCTAGTGGAAAATGCATAAATTTCTCATTTATGTAACATATTCGTAAACCTTATCTGATGTAGTATTCATTGTTGTAAACTTAATCCCATTGTATGCAAAATCAGTGCCCCTGAGATTTAAAACACAAACCTTGTGACATAAAGATTGACATAAAGATTGTCATCAACTTTACGTTTTAGAGACTCATTCGGTTACCTATCTGAATAATGGCGGTTAAATCTGCTAGAAGATATATATTTCATTTTATTCTTCAAAATTGTCTCTCTGGGCCTTAATTCATTAGTTGCTTTACGGCCTAGGTTAATGTAAAGCTTTATTCGCAGCGACATTCTTACCCAAACATACTTCTCCTAATAGTACAGAAAGGAATTTTAGTCAAATTCTTCGAGTCATAGAAGCATATTTCGTCGGCATTTATTGCTGTACATTTTAAACTCGAAGCAATTTAGCCAGATCCACGCAAATCTCTTGGGAAATTCCATAGGGGAACTTTCCCTTGTTTTAATATAGCGTTCGTTGCACTTACTGTCTGTTGAGATGACATTCATAATAACGTAGGTCGCCATATCATTTTAAAATAAATCATTTGACTGCTTTATGCAAGTTAGACTAGGGTAATGTGGTGGCGCCAGGCTCGTAACCTCAGTTTCTAGGATTCAATCCTGCCTGCACCTGGGCCAGCATTGAGATTTATCTCCGCAAAACTCCCCGCCCTGCCCACGGTCAGTAGGGGACACCGATGGGCGTGGAAATGCCGCCATCCATCGGATGGGACGTTAATCCGTGTCTCCGTGTGCGGGAGAGCCATACCCTATGCACGTTGAACAACACGCTGGATGTCCTGGGGCGGGGGTGGCTCAGTCGGTAGCGCGCCAGGCTCGTAATCTGTAGTTCCCAGGTTCGAGTCCCAACTGGGTCAGCGTTGAGATTTATCTCCGTAAAATTCCCCGCCCTGCCCACGGTCAGTAGGGGACACCGATGGGCTTGGAAAGGCCGCCGTCCGTCGGATGGGACGTTAAGCCGTGGCCTCGTGTGCGGGAGAGCCATACCCTGTGCACGTTAAAGAACACGCTGGATGGCCTTGACGGGAGGCTACCATCTGTCTCCCAACAGCTGTTCCAGTGGGTTCCCTCCCCCAACCTTCTCTGAGGCTTCGGGGTCCATGTGACCTGGCCATTTAGCCCATTGTGTGCAAAAAAGTGCCACTCAGAGATAAAACAACCCAACCCAAAAGCCTGGATGTCCTTGACGGGAGGCTACCATATGTCTACCAAAAGCTGTTCCAGTGGGTCGCCTCATCGGAGTCCTTGTGACCTGATCATTTAGCCCATTGTCGGCAAAAAAAAAGTGCCGCTCAGAGGTAAAACAACCCAACTGCAGAATCACAGGAATCTCCTACGAATGGATCAAGTCTTATTTAAACAACAGGAAACAAGAGGTCAGAATGCAAAATATAAATAATGATATTTCTAGCATATTAGTCCGTTCTGTGGCAGAGTGGTTAGCGCGCTTGGTTACTGATCTAAGGGACCTGGGTTCAAGCCCCGGGTAAGACATGAGTGTATGTGTCGTTTTTCTGCTGAGGTCTTGCCACCTCTCAGACCTTCTATGGCATATAAACTGACAGGCTCCTGTCAGACCTCTGTGGCAAACAGCTGCTTGAAAGGGTAATTTTTTTTATCTAGCACGTTAATGGGCACAAGGTCAGGTATTAGGATGAGTTTTGTTCGTCTTATACGCAAATGATGTTTTACACATTAATACAGAGCCAGAAATAATATCATTTGCTAATGATACAGTCCTGTTGTTTAAATCTGAAAGCAGAGAAGAATTATATTCCATGACTAACCGGGATATCATAAAGCTCCACAAATGGCTTCACAATAACAATCTACGTTTAAATAAAAATAAAACCTGTTACAAAGAATTTTCTTTAAGAACAAAGGACATTAAGTGTACATGAGAAAAAATGAACAAAGTAAAATCCATAAAATATCTTGAATTACAATATATGATTCATAAATGCGATTGCAAGTTTACTGACGTCACTGGCGTCAGCAAACTTGCAAGCTCTGTACCAAAGTTAAAGCCAGACGCGAACTTACGCATAAGCTAACTAAGGTACAGCTAAGGGCTTCAAGTATAAGAAATGAATTTCCAGTTTTAATGTGCAGGGATTTCTGAATTCGTATCATCATCATCATCCACAAGTAGCCATGGGCTACGGAGGTCCAACCAGACCGTGCAATTTAGTTCTCCAAGCAAGTCTGTCCTGAGCTACATCTACTGCATCTATTAACACCAATTCTAACAAGGTCCTGTTTGACATTGTCTGCCCACCGCATCCTAGGTCTCCCCCTCCTTCTGAGGCTTCTGGCACACTGTTCATAACCCTATTCGCCAATCTATAATTATCCATACGGGCAACATGGCCAAACCAGCGGAGTCTCTCTCTGCACAATATGCTGCTTAAAGGAGGTTGCAGACTCCTTTGCCTAACCTCATCATTAGTTACAAAGTTAAACCACCTAATACCCAAGATACTGCGTAAACATCTAGAATCAAAAGCATCTAGTTTCCTGTTATCTTGTTTACAAAGTGTCCAAGTTTCACTACCATAACTAATCCTAGAAAGAACCAAACTATTATACAGTCTAACTTTAGTCTTTAGGTGTATACGCCTATTTCTCCACACTCTCCATAGATTCTTAAAAGTCCCAGCAGCAATCCCTATTCGTCTGTTAATCTCATGCCGCACATCACCATTATCTGTTACATAGCTCCCAAGATAATTAAACTGTTACACCTGCTCAAGACTGAACCATTCAGATTAACTGAATCACAGCTTGCCTGACCAATTCTCATCACTTTAGCTTTCTCTCTGTTTATAACCAAACCTACTCTACTACCAGTCTCATCAACAGCTCGAATGAAAGAGTTCATCTCATCAACATCATTTGCCAAAAGGGCTAAATCATCAGCATAATCTAAATCAGAAATTTTCTTATCTCCAGTCCATTTAAGGCCAAAATCTTTCCCTTGAAGTGAATTTCGCATAACATAATCAATAACCAAGCTAAAGAGAAAAGGAAACAAAATGCACCCTTGTCGAACACCAGAAGTAATGCTAAACCAATTGCTACAAGAATTACCAATCTCACACACGACTCAGTGTTATTATAGAGAGCTTTCATTATGTTAACTAACTTGTCTGGTATACCATATGATATCACAATCAACCACAAATTATGACGATCAACAGAGTCGAAAGCCTTTTTGAAATCAACAAAGCTAGCAACCAAAGGTTTCTGAAACTCTAAACATTTCTCAAGAATCTGCCTAAGTGAAAATATCTGATCCACACATCCCCTACCACTTCTGAATCCACATTGCTCATCACGCAATTGACTGTCAACCAGATTCTTAATTCTATTAAGCACAATCATGGAAAGAACTTTACCTGGAACAGAGAGTAGGCTGATACACCTATAGTTATCACAAGAACCGCGATCACCTTTTTTGAAAATAGGGATAACAATAGCTCTGGTAAAATCCTTAGGAGCCATGCCTTTATCATAAAAGATATTCAGAATTTCAGTCATCCAAGTGGTAACCGAAACATTCCCAGCTCTAAGAATTTCCGTAGTAATTTCATCTACCTCTGGGGATTTATAAAGTTTAAGTTTAGAAATAGCCAAAATAACTTCAAATTGTGTTATAGGGCCAACATTAAAGCCACCAATGCATCTATCATCATAGCAAACAATAGGAGTAGAACTAACCACATTGTTTAGAACATCACTGAAATGCTCAGCCCACCTAGCCATGAGAGAATCCTCACCTTCTATAATCTTACCTTGTTTATCCTTCAATCCCTGTATACCTGTCCGTTTTCTACCACACAAAACATTAACTATCTGGTACAGCTCTCTGTTGTTGTGCTGTCTAACTGCTTCCTCGGCTTTGTCAGCCAAACCATTAAGCCAAAGATTCTTATCAGCAGCTAACTGATCTTTTACACGTTTACTAAGTTCTCTGTAATGCTTTCTATTAGGACTAGTAGGGTATTGATTAAGGACATTCCTGCACTTCTTTCTTTCCGAAATAAGCTCAAGTGCCTTATCACTCAGATAATTCTGTCTCTTCTGCTCCTTTTTTCCTAAAAGAGTACTGTTAGTGTCCAAAAAAGCCTGTCTAAAATGATCCCATTCCTCAAATTCAGTAGTAAGCATACCATGACTGTCATAATGACTAAGTAACCTATCATGGTAAGCTTTGGCTCTAACTGGATCTTTCAGAGCTTCAGTATTAAAAGTAAATTTTTTAACCCTAGCACAACACTTTTTAAGTTTAAGTTGCAACACACTTTTAACAAGGTAATGGTCAAATCCAATTTCAGCTCCCCTATATGCCCTGGTATTCCTAACAGAACTAGCCCATTTGCTGTTAATTAATATGTAATCAATCATATTCTTACGCAGCCCATCACGTGAAACCCATGTGCACTTATGTATGTCACGGTGTTTGTAATAAGTGTTAGTTATTCTGAATCCATTGAGTTTACTTACCTGTAGGAGACGTTGCCCATTGCCATTGCAGCTACCAATACCAAAAGGGCCTATTACTCCTCCCCAAAGGTCGGAGTCAGTACCAACTTTGGCATTGAAGTCACCAAGAACAAGGGTAATATCTCCTTTCTTGACAGAATTCAAAATATCCTTAAGTTGTTCATAAAACCTATCCTTCTCATCCTCATCGGCATCCTCAGTGGGGATATAACAGCAGATAAATTCAAGTCTTAACGCTTGTCTGAAATTTTGCTGTAAGAAACCTTTCATTACTGCACTCGTATCCTAGAAGAGCATCACTAGCGTGTCTGCTGAGAAGCAGACCCACGCCTTGGTGATGCTTATTCTCATCCCTCCCTGAAAAGAGATTTTTTTAAGATTATTTTTAAGAATCTGACCTTTATCTCTCCATCTGGTCTCTTGCAAGCCGAGAATATCTAAATTATAATGGTTGAATTCTTGTGTGAGGACATCAAGAGAATAAGCTCTGTGTAAAGTCCTCACATTCCAACTAGCTATGGAGAGAAAATGGTTAGTGAGATACTTAAAGAAACTATGTTTATTGAGAGAGGGAATGCCGACAATATCAAACAGCACCCTAATCGCAGACATGGGGCAAAGACCCGTTCCCCTACCACTAAAGGCTGAAGCCATCTACACTGGAAGACTTCCTCCAATGTAGAATTTGACGATGCCAATAGGGGTTTTACGGTAAAGAGCGAGCAGTATAGACGCGTTTGATCAGCTCCGTTGACGGCATTTGGATCTCCCGAACTGCGGTACCCGTCGCTTCCCGTGACGGCATCGACTCACGGAAGTCGCCGGTAAATCTCGATCATCGTTGTGAGTGCCACGTTGTTTGTGATATCTCCGTCAAGTGCCTACTTTCCTTTGTGCGTTCATTGTGTTTTTTTCTTCCTGATTTTCATCTGGATTCTACTATTATCATCATGTTAGCTCACAAAGATACCAGGCTTGAAAATTCTTTCCGTTGTTACCATCTGGAGGTCAAAATCAAGGATATAATCGCCGAACTTCAGAATCAACTTCAAGATGTGAATGCTATATCAGTTGCTCAAGAAATATCCAACTCCGTGGCCATTTTCACTCTTTCTTCCCACGAGGCAAGTAACAATTTAATCCTTCTCCCTCCCCTAACCATTAATGGAAAGGAAATCCGTTTTCAATATCTTGGTTCCTCTCTTAAAAAAGTTCTCATTTCTAAATTGCCGTTTTTTATAACAAACGAGGAAATTTCTCAAGAATTGTCTGTTTTTGGCAAAATTATCGAAATCATGGATGAATATTACCCTGAGGATCAATTTAAATTTATCGAAATTGGAAATCGAATTCTAAAAATTGAATTAGAGGATCATATTCCTAATTTCATTCAAATTGCAGGATTTACGGCCACAATCTATTACCCAGGAATTACTAAGCTGTGCAGGAGATGTAAATCTCCTGGACACTTTGCTGACTCCTGTAATGCCATTTCTTCTTCTTCCTCTGCCTTCCGAACTTCCCTTAGATCTCCACCTTCATTTGCCTCTGTTGTAGGAAATCAGCTCTCCTCCTCTGACGCTAATATTCAGGACAATTTTGTTTCTCCCACGTTCACTCTTACCCCTGATTCCAAATTGGTTAATTCTGAGGCTCCATCTGTTCAACACTCAATTATGGTAACCACTTCCTCCTCACTCCCTGGCGACGTTTCTACTAATAATACTTCCATCTCTGATCCTACTGAATTCCTCCCTTCTTCGAGACCTCCTGCCATGGATACGCCAGTTGCTCCACCTATTTTTAATGAAGCCAAAACTACCTTCGATCCTGCCCAATCTGCTGATGCAATTATGAACTTTCTTCGGAACATTGCCAATTTTGATTCCAACCAATTAATGACCATTCCATCTAAATTACTGACTCTGAAACAAACTATGAAGACAAATAAAAAATTAAAACCAGGATACTGTGAATTTTATGAAACTGTTGCTGAAAAATTTCATAACTATCAACCTTTTGACATCTTGGACAAATGTGCAGATTACCTACTACATTTTCAGACCTATGGTATTGATTCACTTTGTCTTCGAATCGATCAAAATCTTGCCTCTGCCTCCTGCTGACCTTGTTTTTCTGCGATTGTTTGATTTTGGTTTTTATTGGATGTTTTTGTTCTTTTCTTCAGTTCTTTTGTGATTTTTTTTCCGCTTTTGCATTCCTGCTTTTCTCGCTCCTTTCCCTGCCCTACCTCCTTTTTGGCCCCTTGCTCAAATTTATTTATCTGATCTTTTAGTTTATTTAAATTTTATTATTTCCTCTTATTTTTTTACAAATTATTTTATTTTTCCTTTATATTTAGAATTATTTTTATTTTATTCTAAAATTTTTATTCATTATCTATTTACCCTAGCCATGCGCATCTCATTCCGTTACATCTACTCGTGCGCGCGAAATCTTTCGCGACGGTCCTCTGTGACCGAGGTAGTTCTTTATGTGGCTTGTCACCCTCCCCCCCTTATCTCATGACAAGGCAGATATGGGTCCTTGCACCCGGCGCTGCATAGCCATTCTTAGACCTGAGACCTGAGACGATGCCAATAGAAGCAAATAGTTCAGGTGCCTGCGATGACCTCTGCTCAGGATTATCCACCAGCTGATAAACATATCCTGTGAATTTATTCACTTGGGGCTATCAACCAACCAACAAACAGAAAACACAGCGGAAGATTTTCCCTCCACAGAAACCCACTAGTGCAGCAAAATCAGGATCCATAATCAAGGTAGCTACAAAATACAAAATCACTATCAGAATAATATAAATGCGTATATATATATTTCGACTTTCGGTCCGAGTCACTCAATTGACGATATTGTCCGAAACGTTATAATGTCGTCGGACATAAAATGTTTCCCACAAACAATTTTATTACTTATCCAAAGTAGTGTTTGTTTCTTTGGAAATCGAAACACCACAACGTAAAGCTTATAGTCATAATTGCACCGACAATTTGGAACACATCACTTTCTCGTCATCTTCCAGAAAGGAATCAATACTATGCAGTTAACACAATTCAGCAGATACAAGTGCTTTCGCTTCATCGTTACTTTGTGTCCACTACGTCGGGTGAAACAAGAGGCAGTCGCTTCGCCCACGCAACGCGACGACTGACGTCACAATGCGTAGATGCTGTCCCATCTAGAACGTTCTGCCTGGGTCGGTTAGTATGAGTATGTGCCACGGTAATTGCAAAACGTTAACAATGCTTAATTTTGTTTAAAATTTTAATAGTTGTATTTAATTTGTTTTCGATTTTAGATAATAACTAAGGAGCTACCGTTAAGAAAATTATTTATAATAATAGAGGAGATTGAAGCATTGAGATTTGAGCATACTTACCTGGCGTTGGGGATGCCTTGATCAGCGAGGCGGCTCCCCCGGGGATAGGCTTTCTCATTGCACTTCGAGATTGCTGACCCCCGCCACTTTCGCAAACTGCGATAGATGGAGCGTGTAATTTTTGGTAGTGGGGACTGCGTTCGCGCGGACCCTATAATTTCAAATGAAAACAAGTGATTGTTGTGGAATAGACGGATTCACAGGCTCAAAGTTGCATTATTGTATTGGGTGATAAGAAAGATCATTGCCTTAGTCAAGGAATGTCTAAGGGAGAGCTGCTTCCATAGTCGTGATGCAAGATTTTCGACTGCAGCTGGGTCAGCGTTGAGATTTATCTCCGCAAAAATTCCCCGCCCTGCCCACGGTCAGTAGGGGACACCGATGGGCTTGGAAAGGCCGCCGTCCGTCGGGTGCGAGAGAGCCATACCCTGTGCACGTTAAAGAACACGCTGGATGGCCTTGACGGGAGACTACCATCTGTCTCCCAACAGCTTGTTCCAGTGGGTCCCCTCCCCCAACCTTCTCTGAGCCTTCGGGGTCCATGTGACCTGGCCATTTAGCCCATGGTGTGCAAAAAAGTGCCGCTCAGAGGTAAAACAACCCAACCCAACAACACACAAAAAAAAAACGGCATTCTGCGCATGCGCAGTGCAATTGTTTTAGCCCGCTGTGGCTATGGTTTGCCTTACTCTTGAAATATTTAATGGGATTTATTTAGTGTTTCAAACTGTCTAACACCCATGGCTATTTGCGTACAGTGGTAGCTGACCCTAAAGTTGTTCAATGAGCATTTTATGATGCCTGGAAGAGCCGTTTTATGTTTTTTTTTTAGTACTTTTACAGAATTTTTGAAATTAACATGTAAATTATTACGTTTAATCATCTTGAGAACATGCAAGTCAATGTATGTTGCAGTTTTGTTCTCTGGATATCGATGTATATAGGTGTCTGCACTTTGTCCTAATACTACAGTTATTTTTTTTATGGTTGATAGGAGAAGTGCCTGCTGCCATCTGTTGACTATTTATACAAGTAACCAACGCGATAATGTTTTATTGAAAATGTCTATAATTAATTTAATGTCTAAATGTCTATAAAATATAATTGTATAAAGCATATTGTCGTGCAGTGACACATAAATATCTATTTATTATAATATACTAAATATTGTAGAGCCCCAGGGCCTACTTGTTCTGCCCCTGCTATATAGAAATAACTAAATGGTAGTACCTGGGAGCAAAATACTCCCCCTCAATGCTGCACGTGAATGCATGTGCCAACCCACTACGAATAGGCCGGCTGTGATCAATCTAACAGCTGTCCAGTGAATATCTTTTCCACATATAACTTAGGAACTTCGGGGGCAGGGGTGGCTCAGTCGGTAGAGCGCCAGGCTCGTAATCTGTAGTTCCCAGGTTCGAGTCCCAGCTGGGTCGCGTTGAGATTTATCTCCGCAAAATTCCCCGCCCTGCCCACGGTCAGTAGGGGACACTGATGGGCTTGGAAAGGCCGCCGTCCGTCGGATGGGACGTTAAGCCGTGGCCCCGTGTGTGAGAGAGCCATACCCTGTGCACGTTAAAGAACACGCTGGATGGCCTTGACGGAAGGCTACCATCTGTCTTCCAACAGCTGTTCCAGTGGGTCCCCTCCCCCAACCTTCTCTGAGCCTTCGGGGTCCATGTGACCTGGCCATTTAACCCATGGTGTGGAAAAAAAGTGCCGCTCAGAGGTAAAACAACCCAACACAACTTAGGAACTTCGTAAAATGCACCTTGTCTTCTGCCATTAAAATCAAACGAATCGTAAAATTCTGACCTACAAATTTGCTATATCTTGTATTTAGTGTGCCCAGAAGTTCAGTTCATATTTTTTAAATGTTTTGGTCAGCTATTTCTACAAACGCCGAACTACACCTCCTATTGCTTTCAGCCGGTTACGGGCTGTTTCAAAGATGATGGAAAAGATATTGGCAGATCTTCAGCTTGACTAAAACTAACATGTTGATTTAAGGGGGTTTTAAAGAGGTGTTAATTGTAGAAAAAAGAAAGTATATTATTTTTCATTATGATTTTGGAGGAGTAGGAAGAGATTATACCAAACACGCTACACAAATCATTTAAAATATAGATCAGTCTTCATTGCAGGCAGGGATCTAAAAATGAAAGTTTGGGAGGCAAGGAAATAGAGCTGGAAAATAATAAAATGGAGAGTTCAAAAGATTGGCTTTCCTTTATTATAATACTTTTCCTTCCATTTTAGAGGGCTTTTAAGTTTTTTTGCCTCTATTATCCTTGTAAGAAAAAAGTTGAGTGATATTGACAGATAAACATGGCGGTACATAAGCAATAATTAGGTGACACCTATGGGTGCAATGAGCTTTCAGAAAAATGGAAGCAAATGATTTAATGGTCTCGTAGTGGCAAAGGCGTCAACGCACTTGAGGCCGTACAGAACATTTTTAGGGACTACAAATTCTCGACTTTCAGCAGTATCGTTGACAGAGTAAGTATAACCTAGTTTTAAACAAGATGGTCTTAAATTACTTTTAAAATGACATAATTTGATCTAAATTTATCATCAATAGCGAAAAGATGGGCCTAGAGAAAAGAGCGGCAGAGTCTAACTTCGCTACGGAAGACAATACACCTAGCGTAGGCCTTCTGATGTATGCGAGATTGACATAAAATGTAGAATTCACGTGTCAATTTTTTTTCTCGAACATTGTGTTTTTTGATCCAAAAATAGTCTTTTGCTCTCGAGCCAAGATTCTTATACACCAAGATAGCAGTTTCATAATTCATTATAAGCGCAAATTTATATAAATTTCCGATCAAGTAGCTGCTTGCTACAGAGGACTGAAAGGAGATTTCAGTTGAATAAGTCTTCAAGATCTCATCAGACAGTCAAACATCTATGCCTCATTGACAATGCTGATGAGACATAAACTGATTCATTAATAATTCGTGCAATTGATAGTTTAGTTTTTGGACAGTAGTTTCAGTAGAGAAGTTCTAATGCTCTGGAATGTGAACCGTAATCTGCAGTTCTCAGGTTCGAGCCCCACCTGGTCAATCATTGAGGTTTGTCTCTGCAAAACTCCCCTCGGTCAGTAGAAGACACCGATGGCCTCTATGCATGTTAAAGAACACGCTGGATGGCCCTGAAGGAAAGAGGGGCGAGGGTGGCTCAGTCGGTAGCGCTCCAGGCTCGTAATCTGTAGTTCCCAGGTTCGAGTCCCAGCTGGGTCAGCGTCGAGATTTATCTCCACCCTGCCCATGGTCAGTAGGGGACACCGATGGGCTTGGAAAGGCGCCGTCCGTCGGATGGGACATTAAACCGTGCAACCGTATATGGGAGAGAGCTATACCCTGTGCACGTTAAAGAACACGCTGGATGGCATTGACGGGACGCTACCATCTGTCTCCCAACAGCTGTTCCAGTGGGTCTCCTCCCCCAACCTCTGAGCCCTTGGGGTCATTGTGTGCAGAAAAGTGCCGCTGACAGATAAAACAACACAACCCAACTTATCAAAAATAAATAAATACCCCCTCAAGCAGCTGCTTGCCACAGAGGTCTGACGGAAGCCTGTCAGTTTATATGCCAGAGTAGAAGGTCTGTGAGGATGGCAGGACCTCAGCAGAAAAACAACACGAACATCCATGCTTTACCCGGGGCTCGAACCCTGGTCCCTTAGATTAGTAGCCAAGTGCACTAACCACTCGGCCATTGTCGTGGATCCTTTGGAAATCGAAACACCACAACGTAAAGCTCATAAGAATAATTCCACCGACAATTTCAAATGCAACTCTTCTCATCTTCCAGAAAGAAATCGATAGTATACAGTGAACACAATTCAGCAGATAAAGTGATTTCGCAAACGCCACACAAATAAGCATTCATTGTTGCTTTGTGTCCACTAGGTCGAGTGAAACAAGAGGCAGATGCCAGATCCTGGTAGGATCGGTTAGCATGAGCATGTTGCCACGGTAATTGCGAAACGTTAATAACGGTTAATTTTGTTTAAAATTTTATAGTTGTATTTAATTTGTTTTCGATTTTAGATAATATCCAAGGAGCTACCGTTAAGAAAATTATTTATAATAGTAGAGGAGATTGAAGCATTGAGATTTGAGCATACTTACCAAGATTTTTTTTTTAGCGGATGTTTTACGGTAAAGAGCGATAGCTGACAGTTCAAGTGGTTATCAAGTCTATACCAGTTAGTAAGTGTTAATTTTTTTACCACCAGACGTCTTTCGACATATCCACCCATTTGCTTGAAGCGATTCCTGTTTTCCTCACGAGATGGCGCATGTGCAGAAAATTGCTTTCAACACCAGCAAGGTGCATCATCCTGGTATGGAGTCTCTAGTGGCGCTGGAAGCCCTCTGGCAACTTGGAGGGGAACGCGACAGTATTGAGTATGCGCAGGCAGTGAACAATTCGACCTCACTGATCGTTTTCAAGAGTAATATCCTTGTGCAACGCGCAGTTAAGAATCCCATCAAGGTGGGCGATAAGACCATAACTTGCGAGCCCCTAAACGACCAAAACATTAAAGTGTATGTGAGAAAACTACCGCCATCGATGACCGACGAGATTATTCTCAGCACCTTTCGCCGATTCGGGAAGATCTCTGAAATCGCCGCAGAGACTATGTCGGTCAAATTTACCGACTATCCGATCAAAACGGGAACGTGCATTCTGACTATGCTGCCCCAAGAACAAATTCCACCGCTGGTCAAAGTAGGGCGGTTTACAGCAGTTGTGTGGCACCCTGGACAAATCCGCTGCTGCAACTTTTGTGGCAAGGAAGGCCACATGCAACAGTTTTGCCCAGAGGTCACATGTGGCATCTGTAGGAACAAAGGGCATGCTACGCATAAATGCCCCGAGAAATGCGAAAACTGCAATTCCAAGAAGCATGAAGGCCCCTGCAACACACGTACCTTTGCGCACGTGACCACCACCTCAGTACCCCCTTCAACAGATCAGACCACATCTACCACAAATGTGACCCCCTCAACTTTGGAGCTCTCTCCCGCTAATAAAGAGGTTGTGGAGACTCCCTTTGATGACGCAAATACACTTCAATCGGTATTCCCTACCATAGAAGAAGCTAATGCCATTCTTGCAGCCAAAAAAGCTTCGGAAAAGGAAAATAGGTCACCAACATCGTCGCCACGCAAACAGGCAAAGGAAAAAAAATCAACCTCCCCCAACTCTTCAAAAGAGAATTGTGAGACTTCTTTCACATTAACCGATAGCTGTGACACAATTTTTACAGCACTGAAGCACCCCCCAACCTTCAACGTCTAGAACAAGCTCTGTTGGAGCTGCAAAGGGAGTGAAGAACCCGAAAACGGGCAAATAACTTTTGAACTGTGTAACTACGTCTTTTTGCATTTTTCGAAAATGCCACCCGTCTGTTTCAAAATACAACCCAAAATGGCGACCCTAAACATAATGACCCTCAACGTGCGGAGTTTCTGCAAACGCAAGAAGCAAGATTGGTTGCAGGGTTTTATGATTTTAAATAAAATTGATGTGTGTTTGCTGCAAGAAACCCACTTCGCCTGCTGGGGGGGATATCACTGCATATCGACGTAATTACGACATGCAGTGCTATTTCTCCAACGGTTCGCGGCAAAGCGCCGGAGTGGCGATTATTTTTTCGCAACAATGTAAGCCTGCAAATGTTAAATACGACTGTGACACAGGAGGAAGAATCATCGCAGTCTCGTGCACTATACACAATTGCAACTTACGATTAGTAAACGTTTATTGCCCAAATAAGGCCACCAACAGAAAATCCTTCTACCGTACGCTGCCCTACTTCATAAACAGTGGACAGGACCTGACAATCGTCGCCGGTTATTTCAACTCCGTTGTCGACACAGAGCTTGATAGATTCCCCCTCACACATCGAGGGGACGGCAGTGCTAAGGCATTTGCAACTATCCTGCAAGACTTTGACATCACCGATTGTTGGCCTAAGTGGCATCCGGCAGAATACGGCTATACATGGGAGAAAATAAATCCACCAGCCAAATCACGAATAGACCGCATCTACATCAGCAAACAGCACGAGACCCGCTGCACAATGTGCGAACACGTCGAAATCACTAACGCAGAAAATCAAATTAGTGACCATTTGGTTGTCTTAGGAAAATTGACGCTCTGTGAATCGATTAAAAGAGGGGGAGACTTGTGGAAAATGAATGCCAGCCTGCTGGATGACATTCAAGTTTCACAGAAGATTAAATTAGTTTTAAACACTAGGATAAGCAGTGCGAAGGCTACCGAAGCATCCTGGTGGGACGAACTCAAAGGGGGGGTGAGGGATATACTTAAATTAGCTGGAAGGCGTTTGGCAGGGAAAAAGCGGAAGCGTCAAACTTTCTTAAGACAGGCTTTAGCAGCCTACACAGCTGGAGAAGCCGATGACAATTATAACCGATTCATCATCGCTGACATTAAAAGAGAAATCAACGAGCAATATACAGTGAAAGGCTCTGAGACGAGATTAAATCTTGCAAGAGGTAGACTAGCCGAGGCTAACAACCTCAGCAGCCTACTGGCGAAATTTAAACGAAATTCTCACGAAAAGCGTACAATGACGCAATTGGAAGTGGGAGGGAATAATATTTCGGACCAAATTGGCATTAGACAAGAAGTCTATAATTTCTACCAAGATCTTTTCTCACCTGACAGCCTTTCACTCAAAGAAATCGATAAATGGCTAGAAGATACGCCACGGATGATCGCCAACGAAGTGACGTCTCGGTTAGAGGATGACATCACAGAAAAGGAGATACGGACTGCTGTAAAACAGCAAAACATCAACAAGAGTCCGGGCGAAGACGGCTTTGTAGCAGAGTTCTATAAAAAATTCGTGGACCTGCTATGGAAGCCACTAAGCGATTTCTACAACAACTTGCTGACAAACGAAGTAGCAATTACAGGAATGGAAAATGCTATTGTAACTTTGTTAAAAAAGTCGCCAAATGGTCACAACCTAACGAATTGGCGTCCGATTTCTCTGCTAAACTGTGATTACCAAATCTTGGCCAAAATTGTAACCAACCGTTTTGGAAAAATTCTGTGTGAAATCATTGGCGAATGCCAAGCTTGCAGTGTCCCTGGCAGGAAGATTCAACACAACATTCGGCTTATTCGAGATTGCTTCGAATTTAATTTTTCTAAAAAAACGAAATTCAGTTTTCTGGCAATTGACCAAACCAAAGCTTTTGATCAGGTTTCGCATGACTTCATGCGAAAACTATTGAAAGCTCACAACTTTGGCCCTAGAATTTGCAATTTATTTAATAATATGTATAAAAATGTAACAAGCCAAGTTTTGGTTAACGGGCACCTTACACAACGCTTCTCCGTTGCGAGGGGTGTTCGACAAGGCTGTCCGTTTTCCCCTCTGCTATTTGTACTCTTTCTGGAGACATTACTTAGGAAAATCCAAGCGGACCCAAAATTTAAAGGTGTCATAGTACCTGGCTGGACATCGTACGCAGCTGAAATACGTTGCGTACGCCGATGATGTCACGTTTACCTTTTCGGATGAAGCTTCAATAGCTAATTTTTACGATCTTTTTAAAAAATACTCAGATTGCAGTGGGGCTCTAATTAATAGAGACAAAACCAAAATTATGGCTTGGGGCAAGTGGGGTCCTTCGGTGTGGAAACACGTCAAATCCGCCTCAGAGCCCTTAAGACTCCTAGGTGTGTATATCAATTGGGAGGGATGCGATCCAAGCACATGGAAATTGGCCATAGCCAAAGCAGAGAAAACGTGCGAACTTTGGGGGGATAGAGACCTTTCGATCTCTAAAAGGGCGGAAATTTTTAACGCGTTGATAATCCCAATTTTCACTTTTCTTGGAACTGTGTATACCCCCCCTTCTACGGTATACACGAAAATCACAAGAATCGCTGCTGGGTTTATCTGGGGATTCCAACACGAGCCTCTTAGTAGAGGAATCCTCTATCAGCCGGTTGGGGCCGGCGGGCTCGATCTAAAGCATGTTAAAACTTGGATTCGCACCCTACAGTATGTTGACGTTATTCAAACGCTGAATATCCCATCCCACCCTGCGAGTGCATTTCTCTCATATTTTCTCGGCCCAGCCGCACGGAAATATATTGAGAAATGTACTTATAAGGGCCCGGAATGTAATACTGTAAATAGAAATTATGTATTTTTGTCGGACGTCAATACCATATTAGAAAATAAATATGTGTTAAATCATGATAAAAAATGTGACAAGAAATTAGTGTACTCTGCTTTGTTTCCGGTGGAAATACCACAAATTGTGAACAAAAGACCGGATATTGAATGGAAAATTGCTTGGTCGAACTTGCAAATCAAACACGTGGAGGCCCATAAACAAGATTTCCTTTGGAAACTCGCTCACGACATCCTTTTCACACGAGATAAGGCGTGGGCAAGGGGAACGTCAAGATCTGACAGATGTGCCTTTTGCGCGTGTATCGAAACCACGAAACATTTATTCTATGACTGCAAATTCGCGCAAGAATTATGGCTAAAATTTCAAACCTGGTCAGGATTGCCAGCAATGTCAGCGGACACTGTATTATTCCATCATCCACTGGCAATCAGCAAACAAAAAAGATATGTTATGGATATCTGCCTGACCGAGATTAAACACCAACTCTGGAGGGCCAGGCAAAGGAAATTTTGGAGAAGCACAACAGAGACCACAGAAAAATTGCTATGGAAAACAAAATGTGAAATTCGCGATCGATTGCAGCTAGATAAGAAGAGATTAACAGCAAAGCATGTCATGTACTTGTGGCGACCATGGGATAAATTTGTTGGATTGACTAAGGAGGGAATCTTATTTTTAAAATTTTAGTAATTATGTGGCAATTCCCTAATCATCATTAGGTTCAATTCATTGTTCAAATCAAAAGTTTAATTCTTAACAGGTTATTTTAAAATTATTGAAACTTATTTTTAACATTTAATGAAAGACTGTTTTTTTTAATCAATACTACCATTAAGGTAAATCCTAAAGTAAAATCGAATAAATAATCCTTAAATGTATTTTTCCGAACTATTGCTAAAATTTAACTGTTCAGATACTAATTATTTCAATACAATGTTATATAAAACTAAAATCAGATATAAATGTGTAAATATTCAATGTTAGATATATTAACCTAGTTGCAATTGTACTTTGTATTTGAATGTATGCAGTGTTTCATTTCCAGCCTTCAGTTCTTTCCCCTCTCCCTTTCTCTTCAACCCCCCCCCCCCCCTCCCAATTCTTAATCTTTTAAGCTATGGTCAGCACTTACAAGCAGAAGGTCAAATCTCGCCATAGAAAGCCACGTTACCGTAACCTTCAGCCGGACCCACCCTTAGGCTCAGCATTCCTGGGCGAGGCAGGCTGCCAACTGACCTTAGGATATCACCTTTGGCACGCAGAGCCGAGACGAGCGCTGTTGCTGCTACTGACTCCTCCTTCTCACCTTGTCTTTTCCCTTTTCTTTTTTATCCTTCCTCCTTTCTTTCTTCCACTTTCTTTGACTCTGATTCCTTCCTCACACAGGAAATAAATCCTTTTCCTTCAATTTAATTATCATCCGATATCTCATGCTAATCTTTTTTATGGATCTCCGAAATCACCCTACAATTAGTTTTCAAGAATATCTGTGGTCACAAGACCCAGTGTGACTTGAACTGAAAGGGGTCCTTGTCCGGGTTTTCGGGAAGGGAAAGGGGGGGGGGGGGCAGGAGCTTTTTTATTTATTTTATGCGGCCGAAACTTAATTTCCTGCGCAATGGCAGGAACCCGGATTTGGACCCCTCTCCCCTCAAGGGTGTTAAATGTTTTATGTTTTTTCTTTGGTTATGGCGAAAGGTTTGTATTTGTCTTTCTCTTGAAGCCCCACACGCATCTCAATTGTGTATGCTAGGAAAGGGGAAGGACGCCGTCTAATAAGACTTGGGAATATTTCCTAGCAAGCACATCCCATCCCAAACGCGTGTGGGGCAGTGAATGCTGTGTGAAAGAGTGAAAGTTGTTTGAAAGATGTCTGTTTTTGAGGGACAGCTGGCAGAGAACATTATGTTTTGCTGAGGCTGTCTCGCTGATCACATTAAATTAGTTTAACCTTATGCCCGACAGCTGAATGTCTGAATCTTAGTTCGACGGCACAAGGGATTAAGAAAAACTCAAGTGAAACTGATTTTAGATATAATTTGCTTTCGAGAGTTTTTCCTAATTACAAAGGAGGGGATAGGCTTTCTCATTGCACTTCGAGATTGCTGACCCCCGCCACTTTCGCAAACTGCGATAGATGGAGCGTGTAATTTTTGGTAGTGGGGACTGCGTTCGCGCGGACCCTATATTTCAAACGAAAAACAGTGATTGGTCTTGTGGCCATTGTGTGCAAAAGCGTCTTTCAAAGGTCAACTTCTTTATTGATTATTAAACGATATAGTCATCCTCTATATATCATCTTAGCTATAAGAATTTAATGGACTTTCTACTCATTAATATGCAAAATCGAGGTTTCACTATAACCTCGTTTTCCTTTTCATAACAAATATGCATATATGAAAATTTAATTGCTTTTATAATCAATATTGATTATTTGATTATAAACGATGGTGAGGAAACGATTGCCGAGGCTAACAACCTCAGCAGCCTACTAGCGAAATTTAAACGAAATTCTCGCGAAAAGCGTACAATGACGCAATTGAAAGTGGGAGGGAATATTATTTCGGACCAAATTGGCATTAGACAAGAAGTCTATAATTTCTACCAAGATCTTTTCTCACCTGACAGCCTTTCACTCAAAGAAATCGATAAATGGCTAGAAGATACGCCACGGATCGCCAACGAAGTGACGTCTCGGTTAGAGGATGACATCACAGAAAAGGAGATACGGACTGCTGTAAAACAGCAAAACATCAACAAGAGTCCGGGCGAAGACGGCTTTGTAGCAGAGTTCTATAAAAAATTCGTGGACCTGCTATGGAAGCCACTAAGCGATTTCTACAACAACTTGCTGACAAACGTAGTAGCAATTACAGGAATGGAAAATGCTATTGTAACTTTGTTAAAAAAGTCGCCAAATGGTCACAACCTAACGAATTGGCGTCCGATTTCTCTGCTAAACTGTGATTACAAAATCTTGGCCAAAATTGTAACCAACCGTTTTGGAAAAATTCTGTGTGAAATCATTGGCGAATGCCAAGCTTGCAGTGTCTCTGGCAGGAAGATTCAACACAACATTCGGCTTATTCGAGATTGCTTCGAATTTAATTTTTCTAAAAAAACGAAATTCAGTTTTCTGGCAATTGACCAAAATAAAGCTTTTGATCGGGTTTCGCATGACTTCATGCGAAAACTATTGAAAGCTCACAACTTTGGCCCTAGAATTTGCAATTTATTTAATAATATGTATAAAAATGTAACAAGCCAAGTTTCGGTTAACGGGCACCTTACACAACGCTTCTCCGTTGCGAGGGGTGTTCGACAAGGCTGTCCGTTTTCCCCTCTGCTATTTGTACTCTCTCTGGAGACATTGCTTAGGAAAATCCAAGCGGACCCAAAATTTAAAGGTGTCATAGTACCTGGACATCGTACGCAGCTGAAATACGTTGCGTACGCCGATGATGTCACGTTTACCTTTTCGGATGAAGCTTCAATAGCTAATTTTTACGATCTTTTTAAAAAATACTCAGATTGCAGTGGGGCTCTAATTAATAGAGACAAAACCAAAATTATGGCTTGGGGCAAGTGGGGTCCTTCGGTGTGGAAACACGTCAAATCCGCCTCAGAGCCCTTAAGACTCCTAGGTGTGCATATCAATTGGGAGGGATGCGATCCAAGCACATGGAAATTGGCCATAGCCAAAGCAGAGAAAACATGCGAACTTTGGGGGGATAGAGACCTTTCGATCTCTAAAAGGGCGGAAATTTTTAACGCGTTGATAATCCCAATTTTCACTTTTCTTGGAACTGTGTATACCCCCCCTTCTACGGTATACACGAAAATCACAAGAATCGCTGCTGGGTTTATCTGGGGATTCCAACACGAGCCTCTTAGTAGAGGAATCCTCTATCAGCCGGTTGGGGCCGGCGGGCTCGATCTAAAGCATGTTAAAACTTGGATTCGCACCCTACAGTATGTTGACGTTATTCAAACGCTGAATATCCCATCCCACCCTGCGAGTGCATTTCTCTCATATTTTCTCGGCCCAGCCGCACGGAAATATATTGAGAAATGTACTTATAAGGGCCCGGAATGTAATACTGTAAATAGAAATTATGTATTTTTGTCGGACGTCAATACCATATTAGAAAATAAATATGTGTTAAATCATGATCAAAAATGTGACAAGAAATTAGTGTACTCTGCTTTGCTTCCGGTGGAAATGCCGCAAATTGTGAACAAAAGACCGGATATTGAATGGAAAATTGCTTGGTCGAACTTGCAAATCAAACACGTGGAGGCCCATAAACAAGACTTCCTTTGGAAACTCGCTCACGACATCCTTTTCACACGAGATTAGGCGTGGGCAAGGCGAACGTCAAGATCTGACAGATGCGCCTTTTGCGCGTGTATCGAAACCACGAAACATTTATTCTATGACTGCAAATTCGCGCAAGAATTATGGCTAAAATTTCAAACGTGGTCAGGATTGCCAACAATGTCAGCGGACACTGTATTATTCCATCATCCGCTGGCAATCAGCAAACAAAAAAAATATGTTATGGATATCTGCCTGACCGAGATTAAACACCAACTCTGGAGGGCCAGGCAAAGGAAATTTTGGAGAAGCACAATAGAAACCACAGAAAAATTGCTATGGAAAACAAAATGTGAAATTCGCGATCGATTGCAGCTAGATAAGAAGAGATTAACAGCAAAGCATGCCATATACTTGTGGGGACCATGGGATAAATTTGTTGGATTGACTAAGGAGGGAATCTTATTTGTAAAATTTTAGTAATTATGTGGCAATTCCCTAATCATCATTAGATTCAATTCATTGTTCAAATCAAAAGTTTAATTCTTAACAGGTTATTTTAAAATTATTGAAACTTATTTTTAACATTTAATGAAAGACTGTTTTTTAATCAATACTACCATTAAGGTAAATACTAAAGTAAAATCGAATAAATAATCCTTAAATGTATTTTTCCGAACTATTGCTAAAATTTAACTGTTCAGATACTAATTATTTCAATACAATGTTATATATAACTAAAATCAGATATAAATGTGTAAATATTTAATGTTAGAATATATTAACCTAGTTGCAATTGTACTTTGTATTTGAATGTATGCAGTGTTTCATTTCCAGCCTTCAGTTCTTTCCCCTCTCCCTTTCTCTTCAACCCCCCCCCCCCCCTCCCAATTCCTAGTCTTTTAAGCTATGGTCAGCACTTACAAGCAGAAGGTCAAATCTCGCCATAGAAAGCCACGTTACCGTAACCTTCAGCGGGACCCACCCTTAGGCTCAGCATTCCTGGGCGAGGCAGGCTGCCAACTGACCTTAGGATATCACCTTTGGCACGCAGATCCGAGACCAGCGCTGTTGCTGCTACTGATTCCCCCTTCTCACCTTGTCTTTTCCCTTTTTTTTTTTATCCTTCCTCCTTTCTTTCTTCCACTTTCTTTGACTCTGATTCCTTCCTCACACAGGAAATAAATACCTTTCCTTCAATTTAATTATCATCCGATATCTCATGCTCATCTTTTTATGGATCTCCGAAATCACCCTACAATTATTTTTCAAGAATATCTGTGGTCACAAGACCCAGTGTGACTTGAACTGAACGGGGTCCTTGTCCGGGTTTTCGGGAATGGAAGGGGGGGGGGGGGGGGGGGCAGGAGCCTTTTTTATTTAATGCGGCCGAAACTTAATTTCCTGCGCAATGGCAGGAACCCGGATTTGGACCCCTCTCCCCTCAAGGGTGTTAAATGTTTTATGTTTTTTCTTTGGTTATGGCGAAAGGTTTGTATTTATCTTTCTCTTGAAGCCCCACACACATCTCAATTGTGCACGCTAGGAAGGGGGAAGGACGCCGTCTAATAAGACTTGGGAATATTTCCTAGCAAGCACATCCCATCCCAAACGCGTGTGGGGCAGTGAATGCTGTGTGAAAGAGTGAAAGTTGTTTGAAAGATGTGTGTTTTTGAGGGACAGCTGGCAGAGAACATTATGTTTTGCTGAGGCTGTCTCGCTGATCACATTAAATTAGTTTAACCTTATGCCCGACAGCTGAGTGTCTGAATCTTAGTTCGACGGCACAAGGGATTAAGAAAAACTCAAGTGAAACTGATTTTAGATATAATTTGCTTTCGAGAGTTTTTCCTAATTACAAAGGAGGGGATAGGCTTTCTCATTGCACTTCGAGATTGCTGACCCCCGCCACTTTCGCAAACTGCGATAGATGGAGCGTGTAATTTTTGGTAGTGGGGACTGCGTTCGCGCGGACCCTATATTTCAAACGAAAAAAGTGATCTGGTCTTGTGGCCATTGTGTGCAAAAGTATCTCGAAGGTAAAGCAACGTAAAGTTCTTTATTGATTATTAAACGATATAGTCATCCCTATATATCATCTTAGGTATAAGGATTTAATGGACTTTTAATTTTGGACTTTTTTTTTAATTGACTCATTAATATGCAAAATCGAGGTTTCACTATAACCTCGTTTTCCTTCTCATAACAAATATGCATATATGAAAATTTAATTGCTTTTATATTTATAATCAATATTGATTATTTGATTATAAAAAGATATAGTTTACTGACGGATTTTGGACGATGGTGAGGGAGGTTAAATTTTTACCTAATACCTAAGGTGCTGGCCCCCTGCACTTTAAAAAAAAAATCTTCATCCACACTATGAAATGGGAAAAGACTGCTTATTCATGGCGGTATTAAGCCTGGAGGTGTTGCATTTAGGGACGTATGGAAGATTTTGTAGGCCAGAAATGACATTTTTAACTTTACTATTTAATAATGGCTGTCATTTTTAGTTTTTTTTTTTATTTGATCTGCGAGACAGCTAGTGTTAGGGGTTTTTCTTCCTAGAAAAGAAAATGGGAATAAATAGACCCCTCTTATAACCGCCACTGTAGCTTATCCTTACATAAAACCGTAATGTTGGCTACATTATCTCCATGTTTAGCATGATCACAGATTATGACATCTATTAATCACCATTTCTTGCTTCAAGTTTCACACGTGCACAAGAGATTTTCCATTTCGTATCATCTGTTGACAATATCATTCGTTAAGTGTTAAATCTGTTTTTCGTGCTTTTTCCCTAATTTTGTATCCGAGGAGGGGAGATTAAAACCCTCTTCCTTTTAGCGTTTGAAATCAAATCAAGAAAAAAAAAAACTCGGGGCGGGGGTGGCTCAGTCGGTAGCGCGCCAGGCTCGTAATCTGCAGTTCCCAGATTCGAGTCACAGCTGGGTCAGCGTTGAGATTTATCTCCGCAAAATTCCCCGCCCTGCCCACGGTCAGTAGGGGAGACCGATGGGCTTGGAAAAGCCGTTGGCCGTCGGATGGGACGTTAAGCCGTGGTCCCGTGTGCTGGAGAGACATATCCTGTGCACGTTAAAGAACACGCTGGATAGCCTTGACGGGAGGCTACCATCTGTCTCCCAACAGTTGTTCCAGTGGGTCCCCTCCCCCAACCTTCTCTGAGCCTTCGGGGTCCATGAGCCTTCGGGTCATGCGACCTGTCCATTTAGCCCATGGTGTGCAAAAAAAAGTGCCGCTCAGAGGTAAAACAACCCAACCCAACTCTTCCTTTTAGCGTTTGAAACCAAATCAAGAAAAAAACTATTCTTATAAAGACTCCCAAGCTGAATTCATTACTTAAAACTGAAACGTAGATATCTAATGAGACCAACTGTAGGAAAACTTTTATCCAAAGACAGAAAACTATTTTTTTCCAAAGAAAAAAAATATACATTTTTAATGAGCACAAGATGTCATTATATC
Source organism: Ryuthela nishihirai (assembly GCA_038380435.1). Lineage (NCBI taxonomy): Eukaryota > Metazoa > Arthropoda > Arachnida > Araneae > Heptathelidae > Ryuthela > Ryuthela nishihirai. The sequence continues at coordinate 5,760,946 of JAWZYU010000008.1, forward strand.
TCTTCTTTATCTCCAGTCTTGATTTCAGCAAAGGTGCCGAGATCCATTCGGCCTATTAATGCAATATTTAATTTAACGAAAATTGGGATTAACCTAAATTCGATCTCGAAATATTGACAAACTGTTTGGAAATTAAAAAAATTGAAGTTTTACTTTCTATATAATAGCTACGCTTCAATGCTTTCAAAGAAATTATCAAAGAAACGAAACGCCATCCAACAGAGGAGAGAGCGCCCCCTATATTGGACAGTACCACCTCACTTTGCGTTTGCTCAGTAACACGAAAGTCTCGAACGTAACGCAAACTGCGATACGTCACCGTTCGTCACACACCATGCTTTCAAAGAGAAGGCAACCATCCACTAAAGCAGCGTAGAGCGAGCAGAAAAAAAAGGACATAACAGTTTGTCAATAGTAGGAAACCATTCATCCATTTACAATAAAGAAGGGGGAAAGCCCTTTCGCAAAAAGTGTAACACATCCACTCTCTCAGAAGGAACAAAATTGGCAGAGAAGCGGAAAGTTGTGTCAACCCGATAGAGGACGCTCTTCGCATCTCCACCGTGCCGGCAGGAATGGCAAACGAGCGAGCTGTCAATCGCAAGGTTTTTAAATTATGCTCTACCCGAAAATCCTAAGAATTCTTTTTTTGTATATCCCTAAAAAAACTGGCTGGAACATTATGAGTTTTGTGCATTTTTTTATTAGGAATAAAACAAAGAAACAACGATAGGAATTTTGCGTTTTCACTTCGGAATTTAATAGGTGACCAGGTTGATAAAGAGCGCCATCTGTTGACGAAACAGACACGGCAAACGAACGTCTGAAGCCATACATAAGTCAAGGAAAGTCTACGGAGAAGGCCAGCTTTGCGTAAGTGGCGCCGCTCTGTGGAATTTTGCCGAAGCTAAACGTGGGAAAATTGGTGTGCAGACACAAGAAAAACTGTAAGGGGCGAACTGCGCATGCACAGTGCAATTATTTTAGCCCGCTGCAGCCATGTTTTCTCTTGATGTATTTAATGTGATTTAATTTGTGTTTCAACCTGTCTAACACTCGTGGCTATTTGCACACAGTGATAGCTGACCCTAAAGTTATTGAATGAGTACTTTATCCCCCTTAGAAATGCATTTTACGGTAGCTGCATAAAGCCTTTGTATGTTTATTTTGAGTAATTTTGCAGAATTTTAAAAATTAATATGTAAATGGATACATTTAATCATCTTACGAATGTATAAATCAATGCATGTTGCACTGTTGTGCTCCCTAGAACATATCAATGTATATAGGTATCTGCACTTTGCTGAAAATAGTGTAATTCTTTTTTATGGTTGATACAGGGAGTGACTGCTGCCATCTGTTGAACGTTCATACAAGTAAAAAAAGTCGATATGATGTTTATTGATAATATCTATAAAAAAATAAAATAAATACCCCCTCAAGCAGCTGCTTGCCACAGAGGTCTAGTTTATATGCCACAGTAGAAGATCTGAGACAATGGCAGGACCTCAGCAGAAAACAACACCAACATCCATGCCTTGCACCCAGGCTCGAACCCAGGTCCCGTAGATCAGTAGCCAAGCGTTCTAACCACTCGGCCACGGGAAGGACGATAATATCTATACTTATTTAAAATATAATTATATAAAACATGTTATCATGCATTGACCATAAATCTCAATTTATTATAATATATTAAATACTGTAGGGTGTTCAAAATATTAAAATTTTCTTACATCAGCATAACCTTCCTCGGTAGTGAAAAAATAACGCACGAATTCGCTCCTCTTCCTGGCTAGGTGGCTTCACTACAATGCACGAATTTGTCCTGTTTAGAGGGCGCTGCGATTGAAAAGTTTACGCCTGTGGAAGCTTTCTCCCTTCTCCCTTAGACACTCCTTGGTACAGATAGGAGGCTTTTCTACAAGACTTTTCCATACTTCCTACATACTAAACAAGATATCGTAATATTTCGAGGCGACTTCGGTTCAGTGGTAGACATCATTCTTGACCGAAATCCAGCAAATATCATGAAACCAAAATCACAGAAATATTGAGCGTGTGCAGTTACCGTTCACAGCAAACTGGAGCGTGTGCACACGCTCCAGTTTGCTGTGAACGGTAAGTGGAACGTGTACAGCAACTGTACACGCTCCAGATATTTTTTCTGAATTCTGTAATCAACCATGGTGTTCGGATACTTTTTTTTGACACGAAGGTTGCCAGATCGCTAATTTCGAAACCTGGATCGTGTGGGCCCACTCACAGAAATATTGAGCGTGTGCAGTTGCTGTACACGCTCCAGACATTTTTTCTGAATTCTGTAATCAACCATGGTGTTCGGATACTTTTTTTTGACACGAAGGTTGCCAGATCGCTAATTTCGAAACCTGGATCGTGTGGGCCCACTCACAGAAATATTGAGCGTGTGCAGTTGCTGTACACGCTCCAGATATTTTTTGAATTCTGTAATTAACCATAGTGTTCGGATGTTTTTTTTTGGAGCGACTGTACCTCTTCTCAAACTATTCAAAATAAAATCTTTTCAGCTTTCTACGGCGAAGAGAGTTGAAAAGATTTTCATATCTTAGTTAATGATTCCGAGCTAGATGACAGATGGCGCTACAGAAATCAGGACGAATACGGCCACGTTGGTGGGTGCAACCCAACCCACCAATCAAATCTCGCATTCAGATGCGGACAAACGTTACTAAGAAAAATGCTGCATCGAAGGGAATAGCTCCAACTGTTATTTATGGAAGTGATTATCTGGCAATTGTTGCAAACTTGACGCTCTGGAAAATCAATTAAACTGTAGTGGGGGGGGGGGGGGGGTGTGGAAAATGAACGTCAGTCTTTTGGAGGACGTCCAGATTTTACAAGATGGCGAACTATTTTTGAACAGTAGGATAGAGAGTGCGGGAAGCCGCAAACGCACTTTGGAATCGCCAATTAATTAAGCATAAACAATAAAACCTCTCTTGATTAATATTCTACGTTAATTTATTAAGTTTTTGATTCTTAGCACTCTTCATGAACTCAAAGCTAAAGAACTTCGGGAATTATTTAGTTTTCGATGTGTTCAACTGCGAAATAGAGCTACATTGCAACATCAGATTTGGGTTACTCCTGAGCGGCACTTTTTTGCACACCATGGGCTAAATGGCCAGGTCACAAGGACCCCAAGGGTCAGAGAAAGTTGGGGGAGGGGACCCACTGGAACAGCTGTTCGGAGACAGGTGGTAGCCTCCCGTCAAGGCCATCCAGTGTGTTCTTTAACATTGGGTTGTTTATCTCTGAGTGGCACTTTTTTGCACACCATGGACTGAATGGCCAGATCACAAGGACCCAAAGGGCTCAGAGAAGGTTGGGAAAGGGGACCCATTGGAACAGCTTTTGGGAGACGATGGTAGGCTCCCATCAAGGCCATCCAGCGTGTTCTTTAACGTGTACAGGGTATGGCTCTCTCCCACACATGGGGCCATGGCTTTACATCCCATCCGATGAACGGCGGCCTTTCCAAGCCCATCGGTGTCCCACTGACCGTGGGTAGGGCGGGGAGTTTTGCGGACATAAATCTCAACGCTGCTCCAGCTGGGACTCGGAATTGAGAACTGCAGATTACGAGCCTGGCGCGCTACCGACTGAGCCACCCCCGTCCCTTGTAGTTAGAGCAGAACCACACTAAGCCTCAAGAATAAGAAATGCATTTCAAGTTTTAATGTGCAGCAGATCAAAGATCATACAGTGCTTAATCTAAGCTAACCTCAGTAGCAAATAAATGAAATGTGTGAATAAATGATGGAAAAACCGTAATATGAGTTGAAAAGAGTGGGGGGAGAGGGAGAGTGGAAAGGGGAGAAGTAAGAGTACAAGTGGCGCCATCTGGCTTCGTTTGTTTGTTTGTTGTTTGAGGTTTATTGGCGCATCGGCAACTAAGGCCATAATGCGCCAGACAAAGACAAATAGAAAAATAAGGGATAAAAATCGTGGAAACCTACAACCAATGTTAAAAGCAACATATAAAGATGATAAAATACACTACAAAAATTGCAACAAGTGTAAAACAAGTAAAGACAAAACCAACAAATATATATAACAAAAAAACCATGATAAAAATTTGTGTAAAAGAACAAATATTTATATAAATATATACAGTATATACAATGGATAAAACTAACCTAGGTGTAAATGACCTAGGTCAGATGCTGAATAAATAACAAAGCCGTAAAATCATAACCTGTTAAAATAACCTGTAAACTTCAAAAATGCAAAAAGTGGAGGTAAAAAGCAATGATCAGTTAAAAGATGTTCGAGTGTAAGGGGCTCGGACGTAAAATCATGAAATCTAAAAAACAAACGTCGTTCAAGATTAAAACATGGGCAAAGAATTAAAATATGTTTGATAGTTAAAATGGTGTCACAAAACTCACACTTAGGTACATCGTCCGCCCGAAGAAGAAACGAATGAGTAATATACGAGTGACCTAAGCGGAGCCGAGCAAGTACAACTTCCTCCTTGCGATTCCTGCGGTAACAAGACTGCCATGGTGTGATGATAGGTTTGATCTCAAAGAGCTTGTTTGTAAGCTGTTCCGACCAAGATCTCTGCCACTGTGCCCGTAGCTCAGTGGTAAAACGTTGCCGGAAATCCAGATAGGGAACCGGCAACGGAGAGTCAGACAAGGGCGTGGCTGACCTGGCAGCAGAATCTGCCAAATCATTACCCCTGATTCCGACGTGACCGGGCACCCAACAGAAATGGATGGTGGTGGTGGCTGCCAGACGATGTAGCTGCTGGAGGATCTTAGTAAGAACAGGGTGAGGCCGATGCCTCACCGAGATCAAAGCCTGTAGCGAGCTAAGCGAGTCGGTGTAAAACACACACTGATGATGATGCTTAGTCGCCACATGGTCCAAGGCGAGGCTGATAGCGTGCAACTCTGCAGTGAAGATGGAACACTGCAGTGGGATCTGGTCTGCAATGATTACATCACAGCAGACCATGGCCGATCCCACCGATGCGCCGGACTTCGAGCCATCTGTGAAGACAGGCAAGAAGTCCGGGTACTCAGCACGATGGCTGGCAAAGAGTTGCCGGTACACACAGTTGGGTGTAAAGGCCTTCCCCTTCCTGCACAAGGAAAAATCACAGGAAGGGGAAACAGCGACCCATGGTGGAAGTGGCTCAGCTGTCGACTGTGCAACGCTATCGAGACTGGTGTTGATGTCTCTGAGGAAGCCTCGGACACACAAACCAAAAGGACGAATGGCAGTCGGCCGATTAGTGTAAAGAATTTCCCACTTCGGACTGAAAACGCAGTCCCAAGTGGGATGGCCAGGAAGGGATCGCAATTTAGAAGCATATTGTAGGGACAACTGCTGACGGCGAACAGATAAAGATGGTTCGTCGGTCTCAACGTAAAGACTCTGGACTGGTGAGGTGCGGAAGGCGCCCATGCAAACACGGAGGGCCTGATGATGGAGGAGGTCCAGCACCTTCACCACCGAATCCCGGGCCGAGTCGTACACCTGGGATCCGTAGTCCAGTTTCGATCGGACAAGTGCACGGTACAGGCGGAGCAAAGAACATCGGTCCGCCCCCCAAGAGAGGGAGGAGAGGACCTTCACGATGTTCAATGCCCGCGTGCACTTGGACCTGAGATGACGTATGTGTGGTAAAAAGGTCAATTTCCGATCGAATATGAGACCGAGAAACTTGGTCTCCGCCACAACTGGAATGATGTTACCCCCGAGCTGCAGCTCGGGATCCAGATGAAGATTACGCTTGTGGCAAAAGTGCACACAAGCGGTCTTCTGTGGGGAGAACCGAAACCCGTTTGCCGTCGCCCAAACCGAAAGATTGTTCAGGGCAATTTGCAGTTGTCTTTCAATGACCCTCATGCTGGACGAAGAGCAAAAGATGCTAAAGTCATCAACATAGAGGGCATTGCCTACTGATGGAGGAAGTTGTCTAGTTATAGAATTAATCTTGACAGCGAAAAGCGTAACACTCAGAACGCAGCCTTGTGGCACCCCCTGTTCTTGGGGGTACGGCTGCGACAGAGTGTTACCGACACGGACACGAAAAGAGCGTGTCGATAAGAAGTTGGAGATGAAGATCGGCATGTGACCTTTTAAGCCGAAACTGTGGAGGTCACGAAGAATGCCGAATCTCCAAGCCGTGTCGTACACTTTTTCGATGTCGAAGAAAATTGACACCAGGTGCTCTCTTCTTAAAAATGAATTTCTGATAGCCGATTCGAGGCGTATCAGATGGTCAAGAGTTGACCATTGCCTGCGAAAGCCACACTGGGTGTTGGAAAGAAGGTTGTGATGTTCTAAATACCAGATGAGTCTGGCATTTACCATTCTTTCCAACACCTTGCACACGCAGCTCGTCAATGCGATGGGACGATAATTGGAAGGAATCTTGGGATCTTTGCCTGGCTTGGGGAAGGCCAAGCAAAGCTGGCTTGGGGATGGCCTCCCGCCAGGAGTCCGGAAACTGCTCCTCGAGAAAAATGCGATTGAAGAGATGGAGCAGCCGATCCTTACTCGATGGTGAAGGATGTTGGAGCATGTCATAATGGACATTGTCCGGCCCTACAGCAGAGGCATGAGAAGAGTGCAGAGCAAGGCGAAGCTCCTCCGCTGTGAATGGCCTGTTGTAAGGCTCCAGGCCATTCGAGTGGAAAGACAGCGGAGAGCGCTCCGCCCTGCCCTTCTGGGCCAGAAACTCGGGGGAGTAAGAGGAAGATGAAGAGATGGAAGAGAATGACTCCCCCAGAGTGTCGGCAATTGCTTTGGGATCAGCAATTGCCTGTCCATTGTGCTCCAGGATCGATAACGAGTGGGACGTGTAGTTCCCACTCATCTTCCGGACTTTATCCCACACGACCTTAGAAGTAGTCGTGCGGGTGATAGAAGATGTATACTTGATCCAAGATTCCTTCTGGCTCTGGCGTCGGACGAAACGAGCTTTCGCCCTGGCGCGTTTGAAATTTTCGAGGTTGGGGGTTGTCGGATATCTCTGAAACACCCCCCAAGCCTTGTTCTGAGCCTTACGAGCTGCGGTGCAATCTGGATTCCACCACGGCTTCGGAAAGCGAGGAAACCGTGTAGAAGTTTCAGGAATTGTTGATGCAACTGCATCTACGATACAGTCCGTTATCTCCGCTACTGCCACATTGATTGGCTCCTGGCTGACAGAGTGGTCATCGAGCTCTGAGAGCAGCTCGAAACCACCCCAGTCAGCGCGATCGAGCCTCCACCGCGAGACACGTGAAGGGCTGCAAGGCCCCCCACGGGAGATGGTGCACATCACGGGGAGGTGATCGCTTCCATAAGGGTTGTCCTCGACCTCCCATGTAAAGAGTGGAAGGATCGAGGAGGAGCAGATGGTGAGGTCAATGGCAGTGAAAGTGCGGGTTGGGGAGTGAAAGTAAGTACTGACACCGGTGTTCAACAAGGAGAGAGAAGGATCCAGGAGCCACTGCTCTAGGACCCCGCCCCTCCTGTTGGTGTCAGCACTGCCCCAAAGTGGACTGTGTCCGTTGAGGTCCCCCATAATGAGGAAGGGGGACGGCAGCTGCGAGACGAGATCATCAAGGTCTTCCTGGAAGACGATGCTCCCAGGTGGAAGATATACAGAGCAGACAGTCAGCGAGAACCCCACGAAGAGACGGATGGCTACCGCCTCTAAGTTGGTGGTGAGGGTTACGACCTGGAATGGAGAATGGTTGCTCACGAGGATGGCGACACCCCCGCAAGCTGGACCATATCCATCCCGGTCCCAGCGAACTAGTGAAAAGTGCCGGATCATGGGATCTGTGACTGGCTGCAAGTATGTCTCCTGTAGGCACACACAGATGGGCTGGTGTGCCTGAAGGAGGGCCTTGATGTCGTCAAGATTCCTCTAGAATCCACAACAATTCCATTGTAGGAGTGTGGCCATCTCAGGACTTAGAAGAGTGGGCGGACGACATATTTCTATTCAACTTAACCGCCGCAGAGGACGGTTTAGTGAATAGGGGGCGGTCGGTATCCATGTCCTCGGAATCGTCCGAGGGACATGGATCGATGACCGCCCTTTGAGGTGCAGTGATTTTCTTTTTAGGACCCGGCGGGGGCCCCTTAGGTTTGGAAGGTCTTGCTGTCTGAGGACGGGAAGGAGGAGGCCTTCCGGTGGAGGTGGAAGGCTGAACTGCAGGAATGGAAACCGGGGTTGATGTCGAAGTCGACACCACCCTCGGTCTCGCCTGCGTAAGGAGGTATTTCGCAGCTGGAGAGAAAGACTCAGTAGGTGGTACACTGATGTCTGTCTGCACCGCAACCGAAGTCATTGGAACGATGGGCTTTCCAATGACTGCACTGGCATAGGAAACCTTGCCAGGTGGGGCGGGCGGTGCAGCAAGCTTTCTCGCCTCAGCATACGAGATGTTATTGACGACTTTGAGGCGTTGTACCTCCTTTTCCCCTTTCCACTTCGGACAGTCGCGGGAGTACGCCGGATGTTCGCCACTGCAGTCCACACAGCATGCCTTTTCAGCTGTGCAGTCAGGATCGAGATGATCCTTACTGCCACAGCGAGCACAGGTGGGCTTGCCCCTGCATGCTGTGTGGGCATGACCGTATATCTGACACTGAAAACAGCGCAGAGGATTTGGGATATACGGCCGAACCTCACAATGTAAATAACCTGCCTTGATGTAAGAAGGCAGGCGTGGCGTATTGAATGTCACAATCAACACCCGGGTGGGTGTTAATTTTCCATCATGGCGTGTCGAAACCCGGTGGACCGCTGTTACTCCTTGAGGTGTGAGCTCTGAGAGGATCTCGTCCTCAGTGACTTTGAGGAGGCCCCACTCGGTGATCACACCCCGTGAGGAATTCAAAGTTTTATGGGGAGTGACTTCGACAGCCACCCCACCAATTTCTTTGACTTTCAGGAGTAGTTCGGAGTGTTTCGAACAAGCGGTCTCAACCTGTAAGTCGCCAGATCGTAAGCGCTTAACGGATTTCGGCTCTCCTGCAAGACCTTTCAAACCTTTATTCACAAAAAATGGGGACATGTCCCCAAGTACCTGATCACCCATGGAGTGGATGATCAGGAACTTTGGGAACGAAGACACAGACACAGAAGAAAACGGCAGTGATAACGTAGACGAAGAAGAAGACGGGGGTTCATGTCGAGCCCTCTTGTTGGCGATGATCGCATTCTCATCATTCACTCGCGTGTTTGTTTTTGTGTGGTTCAGTGCCCGCTGTCCCCACCCTCCACGGAGCCCAACAAGGGGACGCCCAGTCGGGTGCCAGGGCTACGCAGGCACTATACCCACACAGACAGTGAGCCAAGCCCTCACAAATAAATAGAAGAAAAATGAAAAGAGAAATGTGCAGAACAAAAACGTTCTACACAAAAGAAACAAAGCTTAAAATAACAAAATTGTGAATGGCCAACCTGGCCTCACAAAGAAAAGATAACGACAAAAGGAAAATAAGTTGTGAGGAAACTTGTAAACCTGTACCCGGACCGTGGGCAAGGTTACTCACCGCTCTGCACGGTTGACCCTAGCAGGACCTGCCCACCAGCCGATTGCTCCTGGGGGGGCCACCCCAGGAGCTCCCATTTACCGGAAGCAGAGGCCAAAGCAGTGTATAGCAGAGGCCCCGGAATACGCTGCCCAGCCCCGCGACAGACAGGCTCCCCAATGGCAAGACGGCCAATGGGGACCACGCCAGTCATGAGCTGAGGAGAGAAGACGGGGACCCCCGAGCAACTACCAGGATCCTCCTTTCCCAGGACACGGGTCTCCGCGCACGGCAAACACTCGGGCGAGCGTTTAGGACCCTGCGAAGGTAACCGAGCCAGCGGAACCTTCACAGGGTGGTCCCCCTCACCGCGTACAGGCGCTCACACTGAGGGGGCATCTGGCTTCGATCTCTTTCTTAATCCTGATTATCAAGTAGAGATTTTGGTCGTTTGAATTTGTGTGAGGGCAGTACTGAATTCGTATCAGTTAAAAAAAGTAAGTAGTTAAAAAAAAATTACTTAAATCGGAATAATATAAATGCGTAGATATATTTCGACTTCCGGGCCGAGCAGTCACTCATTTGACGATAATGTCCGAAACGTTCCATCGGATGTAAAATGTTTCCCACAAACAATAGTTTTATTAGATATTTTACTGATCCAAAGGGGTGGGGGTGGCTCAGTCGGTAGCGTGACAGGCTCGTAATCTGCAGTTCACAGGTTCGAGTCCCAGCTCATTAAGCATTCAGAATTATCTCCGCAAGACTCCCCGCCCTGCCCATGGTCAGTAGGGGAACACCGATGGGCTTGGAAAGGCCGCCGTCTGTCTGATGGGACGTTAAGCCGTGGCCCCGTGTGCGGGAGAGCCATACTCTGTGCACGTTAAAGAACACGCTGGATGGCCTTGACGGGAGGCTACCATCTGTCTCCCAACAGCTGTTCCAGTGGGTCTCCTCCCACAACCTTCTCTGAGCCCTCGGGGTCATTGTGACCTGGCCATTTAGCCCATTGTGTGCAGAAAAGTGGCGCTGACAGATAAAACAACCCAACCCAACTTATCCAAAGCAGTGTTTATTTGTCGTGGATCCTTTGGAAATCGAAACACCACAACGTAAAGCTCATAAGAATAATTCCACCGACAGTTTGAAATGCAACTCTCTCTTCTCATCTTCCAGAAAGAAATCGATAGTATACAGTGAACACAATTCAGCAGATAAAGTGATTTCGCAAACGCCACACAAATAAGCATTCATTGTTGCTTTGTGTCCACTAGGTCGAGTGAAACAAGAGGCAGATGCCAGATCCTGGTAGGATCGGTTAGCATGAGCATGTTTCCACGGTAATTGCGAAACGTTAATAACGGTTAATTTTGTTTAAAATTTTATAGTTGTATTTAATTTGTTTTCGATTTTAGATAATATCCAAGGAGCTACCGTTAAGAAAATTATTTATAATAATAGAGGAGATTGAAGCATTGAGATTTGAGCATACTTACCTGGCGTTGGGGATGCCTTGATCAGTGAGGCGGCTGGATATTTTTTTTAGCGGATATTTTACGGTAAAGAGCGATAGCTGACAGTTCAAGTGGATATCAAGTCTATACCAGTTAGTAAGTGTTAATTTTTTTACCACCAGGCGTCTATCGACATATCAACCCATTTGCTTGAATCGATTCCTGTTTTCCTCACGAGATGGCGCATGTGCAGAAAATTGCTTTCAACACCATCAAGGTGCATCATCCTGGTACGGAGTCTCTAGTGGCGCTGGAAGCCCTCTGGCAACTTGGAGGGGAACGCGACAGTATTGAGTATGCGCAGGCAGTGAACAATTCGACCTCACGGATCGTTTTCAAGAGTAATATCCTTGTGCAACGCGCAGTTAAGAATCCCATCAAGGTGGGCGATAAGACCATAACTTGCGAGCCCCTAAACGACCAAAACATTAAAGTGTATGTGAGAAAACTACCGCCGTCGATGACCGACGAGATTATTCTCAGCACCTTTGGCTGATTCGGGAAGATCTCTGAAATCGCCGCAGAGACTATGTCGGTCAAATTTACCGACTATCCGATCAAAATGGGAACGCGCATTCTGACTATGCTGCCCCAAGAACAAATTCCACCTCTGGTCAAAGTAGGGCGGTTTACAGCAGTTGTGTGGCACCCTGGACAAATCCGCTGCTGCAACTTTTGTGGCAAGGAAGGCGACATGCAATAGTTTTGCCCAGAGGTCACATGTGGCATCTGTAGGAACAAAGGGCATGCTACGCATAAATGCCCCGAGAAATGCGAAAACTGCAATTCCAAGAAGCATGAAGGCCCCTGCAACACACGTACCTTTGCGCACGTGACCACCACCTCAGTACCCCCTTCAACTGATCAGACCACATCTACCACAAATGCGGCACCCTCAACTTCGGAGCTCTCTCCCGCTAATAAAGAGGTTGTGGAGACTCCCTCTGATGATGCAAATACATTTCAATCAGTATTCCCTACCATAGAAGAAGCTAATGCCATTCTTGCAGCCAAAAAAGCTTCGGAAAAGGAAAATAGGTCACCAACATCGTCGCCACGCAAACAGGCGAAAGAAAAAAAATCAACCTCCCCCAACTCTTCAAAAGAGAATTGTGAGACTTCCCTCACATTAACTGATAGCTGTGACACAATCTTTACAGCACTGAAGCACGGGCGCGAGATGGACGAAGAAATCAGCTCTATCGACTCATCTAATTCTGAACTCGTGATCGATCTCAGCGCTGATGAAAGAGATTCACCAGCATCTCCACCTCCCTCCCTCTCTCCGGGAATTATAAGTCCCACGATTGTTCCCAATGCCAAGAGCACAAAAAAAATCGTCGATAGACCTAGAGACCGCGAAGAAAGAGAAACTAAAAAGACTCAAATTCCGTCGCCCGCTCTCACGAGGCTTAAAACGTGCACGACTTCGGGGAATAAATCCCCCCAACCTTCAACGTCTAGAACAAGCTCTGTTGGAACTGCAAAGGGAGTGAAGAACCCGAAAATGGGCAAATAACTTTTGAACTGTGTAACTACGTCTTTTTGCATTTTTCGAAAATGTCACCCGTCTGTTTCAAAATACAAACCCAAAATGGCGACCCTAAGCATAATGACCCTCAATGTGCGGAGTTTCCGCAAACGCAAGAAGCAAGATTGGTTGCAGGGTTTTATGATTTTAAATAAAATTGATGTGTGTTTGCTGCAAGAAACCCACTTCGCCTGCTGGGGGGATATCACTGCATATCGACGTAATTACGACATGCAGTGCTATTTCTCCAACGGTTCGCGGCAAAGCGCTGGAGTGGCGATTATTTTTTCGCAACAATGTAAGCCTGAAAATGTTAAATACGACTGTGACACTGGAGGAAGAATCATCGCAGTCTCGTGCACTATACACAATTGCAACTTACGATTAGTAAACGTTTATTGCCCAAATAAGGCCACCGACAGAAAATCCTTCTACCGTACGCTGCCCTACTTCATGAACAGTGGACAGGACCTGACAATCGTCGCCGGTGATTTCAACTCCGTTGTCGACACAGAGCTTGATAGATTCCCCTCACACATCGAGGGGACGGCAGTGCTAAGGCATTTGCAACTATCCTGCAAGACTTTGACATCACCGATTGTTGGCGTAAGTGGCATCCGGCAGAATACGGCTATACGTGGGAGAAAATAAATCCACCAGCCAAATCACGAATAGACCGCATCTACATCAGCAAACAGCACGAGACCCGCTGCACAATGTGCGAACACGTCGAAATCAATAACGCAGAAAATCAAATTAATGACCATTTGGTTGTCTTAGGAAAATTGACGCTCTGTGAATCGATTAAAAGAGGGGGAGGCTTGTGGAAAATGAATGCCAGCCTGCTGGATGACATTCAAGTTTCACAGGAGATTAAATTATTTTTAAACACTGGGATAAGCAGTGCGAAGGCTACCGAAGCAGCCTGGTGGGAAGAGCTCAAAGGGGGGGTGAGGGATATACTTAAATTAGCTGGAAGGCGTTTGGCAGGGAAAAAGCGGAAGCGTCAAACTTTCTTAAGACAGGCTTTAGCAGCCTACACAGCTGGAGAAGCCGATGACAACTATAACCGATTCATCATCGCTGACATTAAAAGAGAAATCAACGAGCAATGTACAGTGAAAGGCTCTGAGACGAGATTAAATCTTGCAAGAGGTAGACTAGCCGAGGCTAACAACCTCAGCAGCCTACTAGCGAAATTTAAACGAAATTCTCGCGAAAAGCGTACAATGAGGCAATTGGAAGTGGGAGGGAATATTATTTCGGACCAAATTGGCATTAGACAAGAAGTCTATAATTTCTATCAAGATCTTTTCTCACCTGACAGCCTTTCACTCAAAGAAATCGATAAATGGCTAGAAGATACGCCACGGATCACCAACGAAGTGATGACTCGGTTAGAGGATGACATCACAGAAAAGGAGATACGGACTGCTGTAAAACAGCAAAACAGCAACAAGGGTCCGGGCGAAGACGGCTTTGTAGCAGAGTTCTACAAAAAATTCGTGGACCTGCTATGGAAGCCACTAAGCGATTTCTACAACAACTTGCTGACAAACGAAATAGCAATTACAGGAATGGAAAATGCTATTGTAACTTTGTTAAAAGTGGTCGCCAAATGGTCACAACCTAACGAATTGGCGTCCGATTTCTCTGCTAAACTGTGATTACAAAATCTTGGCCAAAATTGTAACCAACCGTTTTGGAAAAATTCTGTGTGAAATCATTGGCGAATGCCAAGCTTGCAGTGTCCCTGGCAGGCAGATTCAACACAACATTCGGCTTATTCGAGATTGCTTCGAATTTAATTTTTCTAAAAAAACGAAATTCAGTTTTCTGGCAATTGACCAAACCAAAGCTTTTGATAGGGTTTCGCATGACTTCATGCGAAAACTATTGAAAGCTCACAACTTTGGCCCTAGAATTTGCAATTTATTTAATAATATGTATAAAAATGTAACAAGCCAAGTTTTCGTTAACGGGCACCTTACACAACGCTTCTCCGTTGCGAGGGGTGTTCGACAAGGCTGTCCGTTTTCCCCTCTGCTATTTGTACTCTTTCTGGAGACATTACTTAGGAAAATCCAAGCGGACCCAAAATTTAAAGGTGTCATAGTACCTGGCTGGACATCGTACGCAGCTGAAATACGTTGCGTACGCCGATGATGTCACGTTTACCTTTTCGGATGAAGCTTCAATAGCTAATTTTTACGATCTTTTTAAAAAATACTCAGATTGCAGTGGGGCTCTAATTAATAGAGACAAAACCAAAATTATGGCTTGGGGCAAGTGGGGTCCTTCGGTGTGGAAACACGTCAAATCCGCCTCAGAGCCCTTAAGACTCCTAGGTGTGCATATCAATTGGGAGGGATGCGATCCAAGCACATGGAAATTGGCCATAGCCAAAGCAGAGAAAACATGCGAACTTTGGGGGGATAGAGACCTTTCGATCTCTAAAAGGGCGGAAATTTTTAACGCGTTGATAATCCCAATTTTCACTTTTCTTGGAACTGTGTATACCCCCCCTTCTACGGTATACACGAAAATCACAAGAATCGCTGCTGGGTTTATCTGGGGATTCCAACACGAGCCTCTTAGTAGAGGAATCCTCTATCAGCCGGTTGGGGCCGGCGGGCTCGATCTAAAGCATGTTAAAACTTGGATTCGCACCCTACAGTATGTTGACGTTATTCAAACGCTGAATATCCCATCCCACCCTGCGAGTGCATTTCTCTCATATTTTCTCGGCCCAGCCGCACGGAAATATATTGAGAAATGTACTTATAAGGGCCCGGAATGTAATACTGTAAATAGAAATTATGTATTTTTGTCGGACGTCAATACCATATTAGAAAATAAATATGTGTTAAATCATGATCAAAAATGTGACAAGAAATTAGTGTACTCTACTTTGCTTCCGGTGGAAATACCGCAAATTGTGAACAAAAGACCGGATATTGAATGGAAAATTGCTTGGTCGAACTTACAAATCAAACACGTGGAGGCCCATAAACAAGATTTCCTTTGGAAACTCGCTCACGACATCCTTTTCACACGAGATAAGGCGTGGGCAAGGGGAACGTCAAGATCTGACAGATGTGCCTTTTGCGCGTGTATCGAAACCAAGAAACATCTATTCTATGACTGCAAATTCGCGCAAGAATTATGGCTAAAATTTCAAACCTGGTCAGGATTGCCAGCAATGTCAGCGGACACTGTATTATTCCATCATCCGCTGGCAATCAGCAAACAAAAAAAATATGTTATGGATATCTGCCTGACCGAGATTAAACACCAACTCTGGAGGGCCAGGCAAAGGAAATTTTGGAGAAGCACAACAGAGACCACAGAAAAATTGCTATGGAAAACAAAATGTGAAATTCGCGATCGATTGCAGCTAGATAAGAAGAGATTAACAGCAAAGCATGCCATGTACTTGTGGCGACCATGGGATAAATTTGTTGGAGTGACTAAGGAAGGAATCTTATTTGTAAAATTTTAGTAATTATGTGGCAATTCCCTAATCATCATTAGATTCAATTCATTGTTCAAATCAAAAGTTTAATTCTTAACAGGTTATTTTAAAATTATTGAAACTTATTTTTAACATTTAATGAAAGACTGTTTTTTAATCAATACTACCATTAAGGTAAATACTAAAGTAAAATCGAATAAATAATCCTTAAATGTATTTTTCCGAACTATTGCTAAAATTTAACTGTTCAGATACTAATTATTTCAATACAATGTTATATAAAACTAAAATCAGATATAAATGTGTAAATATTCAATGTTAGAATATATTAACCTAGTTGCAATTGTACTTTGTATTTGAATGTATGCAGTGTTTCATTTCCAGCCTTCAGTTCTTTCCCCTCTCCCTTTCTCTTCAACCCCCCCCCCCCTCCCAATTCCTAATCTTTTAAGCTATGGTCAGCACTTACAAGCAGAAGGTCAAATCTCGCCATAGAAAGCCACGTTACCGTAACCTTCAGCCGGACCCACCCTTAGGCTCAGCATTCCTGGGCGAGGCAGGCTGCCAACTGACCTTAGGATATCACCTTTGGCACGCAGAGCCGAGACGAGCGCTGTTGCTGCTACTGACTCCCCCTTCTCACCTTGTCTTTTCCCTTTTCTTTTTTATCCTTCCTCCTTTCTTTCTTCCACTTTCTTTGACTCTGATTCCTTCCTCACACAGGAAATAAATCCCTTTCCTTCAATTTAATTATCATCCGATATCTCATGCTCATCTTTTTAATGGATCTCCGAAATCACCCTACAATTATTTTTCAAGAATATCTGTGGTCACAAGACCCAGTGTGACTTGAACTGAACGGGGTCCTTGTCTGGGTTTTCGGGAAGGGAAAGGGGGGGTGGGGCAGGAGCCTTTTTTTATTTTAGCGGCCGAAACTTAATTTCCTGCGCAATGGCAGGAACCCGGATTTGGACCCCTCTCCCCTCAAGGGTGTTAAATGTTTTATGTTTTTTCTTTGGTTATGGCGAAAGGTTTGTATTTATCTTTCTCTTGAAGCCCCACACACATCTCAATTGTGCATGCTAGGAAGGGGGAAGGACGCCGTCTAATAAGACTTGGGAATATTTCCTAGCAAGCACATCCCATCCCAAACGCGTGTGGGGCAGTGAATGCTGTGTGAAAGAGTGAAAGTTGTTTGAAAGATGTGTGTTTTTGAGGGACAGCTGGCAGAGAACATTATGTTTTGCTGAGGCTGTCTCGCTGATCACATTAAATTAGTTTAACCTTATGCCCGACAGCTGAGTGTCTGAATCTTAGTTCGACGGCACAAGGGATTAAGAAAAACTCAAGTGAAACTGATTTTAGATATAATTTGCTTTCGAGAGTTTTTCCTAATTACAAAGGAGGGGATAGGCTTTCTCATTGCACTTCGAGATTGCTGACCCCCGCCACTTTCGCAAACTGCGATAGATGGAATAGATGGAGCGTGTAATTTTTGGTAGTGGGGACTGCGTACGCGCGGACCCTATATTTCAAACGAAAAACAGTGATCTCGTCTTGTGGCCATCGTGTGCAAAAGTATCTCAAAGGTAAAGCAACGTAAAGTTCTTTATTGATTATTAAACGATATAGTCATCCCTATATATCATCTTAGGTATAAGGATTTAAAGGACTTTTAATTTTGGACTTTTTTTTTAATTGACTCATTAATATGCAAAATCGAGGTTTCACTATAACCTCGTTTTCCTTCTCATAACAAATATGCATATATGAAAATTTAATTGCTTTTATATTTATAATCAATATTGATTATTTGATTATAAAAAGATATAGTTTACTGACGGATTTTGGACGATGGTGAGGGAGGTTAAATTTTTATATAATACCTGAGGTGCTGGCCCCCTGCACTTTAAAAAAAAAAATCTTCATCCACACTATGAAATGGGAAAAGACTGCTTATTCATGGCGGTATTAAGCCTGGAGGTGTTGCATTTAGGGACGTATGGAAGATTTTGTAGGCCAGAAATGACATTTTTAACTTTACTATTTAATAATGGCTGTCATTTTTAGTTTTTTTTTTTATTTGATCTGCGAGACAGCTAGTGTTAGGGGTTTTTCTTCCTAGAAAAGAAAATGGGAATAAATAGACCCCTCTTATAACCGCCACTGTAGCTTATCCTTACATAAAACCGTAATGTTGGCTACATTATCTCCATGTTTAGCATGATCACAGATTATGACATCTATTAATCACCATTTCTTGCTTCAAGTTTCACACGTGCACAAGAGATTTTCCATTTCGTATCATCTGTTGACAATATCATTCGTTAAGTGTTAAATCTGTTTTTCGTACTTTTTCCCTAATTTTGTATCCGAGGAGGGGAGATTAAAACCCTCTTCCTTTTAGCGTTTGAAATCAAATCAAGAAAAAAAAAAAAAAAAACTCGGGGCGGGGGTGTCTCAGTCGGTAGCGCGCCAGGCTCGTAATCTGCAGTTCCCAGATTCGAGTCACAGCTGGGTCAGGGTTGAGATTTATCTCCGCAAAATTCCCCGCCCTGCCCACGGTCAGTAGGGGAGACCGATGGGCTTGGAAAAGCCGTTGGCCGTCGGATGGGACGTTAAGCCGTGGTCCCGTGTGCTGGAGAGACATACCCTGTGCACGTTAAAGAACACGCTGGATAGCCTTGACGGGAGGCTACCATCTGTCTCCCAACAGCTGTTCCAGTGGGTCCCCTCCCCCAACCTTCTCTGAGCCTTCGGGTCATGCGACCTGTCCATTTAGCCCATGGTGTGCAAAAAAAAGTGCCGCTCAGAGGTAAAACAACCCAACCCAACTCTTCCTTTTAGCGTTTGAAACCAAATCAAGAAAAAAACTATTCTTATAAAGACTCCCAAGCTGAATTCATTACTTAAAACTGAAACGTAGATTTCTAATGAGATCAACTGTAGGAAAACTTTTATCCAAAGACAGAAAACTATTTTTTTCCAAAGAAAAAAAATATACATTTTTAATGAGCACAAGATGTCATTATATCTCTTCTTTATCTCCAGTCTTGATTTCAGCAAAGGTGCCGAGATCCATTCGGCCTATTAATGCAATATTTAATTTAACGAAAATTGGGATTAACCTAAATTCGATCTCGAAATATTGACAAACTGTTTGGAAATTAAAAAAATTGAAGTTTTACTTTCTATATAATAGCTACGCTTCAATGCTTTCAAAGAAATTATCAAAGAAACGAAACGCCATCCAACAGAGGAGAGAGCGCCCCCTATATTGGACAGTACCACCTCACTTTGCGTTTGCTCAGTAACACGAAAGTCTCGAACGTAACGCAAACTGCGATACGTCACCGTTCGTCACACACCATGCTTTCAAAGAGAAGGCAACCATCCACTAAAGCAGCGTAGAGCGAGCAGAAAAAAAAGGACATAACAGTTTGTCAATAGTAGGAAACCATTCATCCATTTACAATAAAGAAGGGGGAAAGCCCTTTCGCAAAAAGTGTAACACATCCACTCTCTCAGAAGGAACAAAATTGGCAGAGAAGCGGAAAGTTGCGTCAACCCGATAGAGGACGCTCTTCGCATCTCCACCGTGCCGGCAGGAATGGCAAACGAGCGAGCTGTCAATCACAAGGTTTTTAAATTATGCTCTACCCGAAAATCCTAAGAATTCTTTTTTTGTATATCCCTAAAAAAACTGGCTGGAACATTATGAGTTTTGTGCATTTTTTTATTAGGAATAAAACAAAGAAACAACGATAGGAATTTTGCGTTTTCACTTCGGAATTTAATAGGTGACCAGGTTGATAAAGAGCGCCATCTGTTGACGAAACAGACACGGCAAACGAACGTCTGAAGCCATACATAAGTCAAGGAAAGTCTACGGAGAAGGCCAGCTTTGCGTAAGTGGCGCCGCTCTGTGGAATTTTGCCGAAGCTAAACGTGGGAAAATTGGTGTGCAGACACAAGAAAAACTGTAAGGGGCGAACTGCGCATGCACAGTGCAATTATTTTAGCCCGCTGCAGCCATGTTTTCTCTTGATGTATTTAATGTGATTTAATTTGTGTTTCAACCTGTCTAACACTCGTGGCTATTTGCACACAGTGATAGCTGACCCTAAAGTTATTGAATGAGTATTTTATCCCCCTTAGAAATGCATTTTACGGTAGCTGCATAAAGCCTTTGTATGTTTATTTTGAGTAATTTTGCAGAATTTTAAAAATTAATATGTAAATAGATACATTTAATCATCTTACGAATATATAAATCAATGCATGTTGCAGTGTTGTGTTCCCTGGAATATATCAATGTATATAGGTATCTGCACTTTGCTGAAAATAGTGTAATTCTTTTTTATGGTTGATACAGGGAGTGGCTGCTGCCATCTGTTGAACGTTTATACAAGTAAAAAAAGTCAATATGATGTTTATTGATAATATCTATTAAAAAATAAAATAAATACCCCCTCAAGCAGCTGCTTGCCACAGAGGTCTGACAGGAGCCTGTCAGTTTATATGCCACAGTAGAAGATCTGAGAGGATGGCAGGACCTCAGCAGAAAACAACACCAACATCCATGCCTTGCACCCGGGGCTCGAACCCAGGTCCCGTAGATCAGTAGCCAAGCGTCCTAACCACTCGGCCACGGGAAGGACGATAATATCTATACTTATTTAAAATATAATTATATAAAACATGTTATCATGCATTGACCATAAATCTCAATTTATTATAATATATTAAATACTGTAGGGTGTTCAAAATATTAAAATTTTCTTACATCAGCATAACCTTCCTCGGTAGTGAAAAAATAACGCACGAATTCGCTCCTCTTCCTGGCTAGGTGGCTTCACTACAATGCACGAATTTGTCCTGTTTAGAGGGCGCTGCGATTGAAAAGTTTACGCCTGTGGAAGCTTTCTCCCTTCTCCCTTAGACACTCCTTGGTACAGATAGGAGACTTTTCTACAAGACTTTTCCATACTTCCTACGTACTAAACAAGGTATCGTAATATTTGGAGGCGACTTCGGTTCAGTGGTAGACATCATTCTTGACCGAAATCCAGCAAATATCATGAAACCAAAATCACAGAAATATTGAGCGTGTGCAGTTGCTGTACACGCTCCAGATATTTTTTGAATTCTGTAATTAACCATAGTGTTCAGATATTTTTTTTGGAGCGACCATACCACTTCTCAAACTATTCAAAATAAAATCTTTTCAGCTTTCTACGGCGAAGAGAGTTGAAAAGATTTTCATATCTTAGTTAATGATTCCGAGCTAGATGACAGATGGCGCTACAGAAATCAGGACGAATACGGCCACGATGGTGGGTGCAACCCAACCCACCAATCAAATCTCGCATTCAGATGCGGACAAACGTTACTAAGAAAAATGCTGCATCGAAGAGAATAGCTCCAACTGTTATTTATGGAAGTGATTATCTGGCAATTGTTGCAAACTTGACGCTCTGGAAAATCAATTAAACTGTAGTGGGGGGGGGGTTGTGGAAAATGAACGTCAGTCTTTTGGAGGACGTCCAGATTTTACAAGATGGCGAACTATTTTTGAACAGTAGGATAGAGAGTGCGGGAAGCCGCAAACGCACTTTGGAATCGCCAATTAATTAAGTATAAACAATAAAACCTCTCTTGATTAATATTCTACGTTAAATTTATTAAGTTTTTGATTCTTAGCACTCTTCATGAACTCAAAGCTAAAGAACTTCGGGAATTATTTAGTTTTCGATGTGTTCAACTGCGAAATAGAGCTACATTGCAACATCAGATTTGGGTTACTCCTGAGCGGCACTTTTTTGCACACAATGGGCTAAATGGCCAGGTCACAAGGAGCCCAAGGGTCAGAGAAAGTTGGGGGAGGGGACCCACTGGAACAGCTGTTCGGTGACAGATGGTAGCCTCCCGTCAAGGCCATCCAGTGTGTTCTTTAACATTAGGTTGTTTATCTCTGAGTGGCACTTTTTTGCACACCATGGACTGAATGGCCAGGTCACAAGGACCCCAAGGGCTCAGAGAAGGTTGGGGGAGGGGACCCATTGGAACAGCTGTTGGGAGACAGATGGTAGGCTCCCATCAAGGCCATCCAGCGTGTTCTTTAACGTGTACAGGGTACGGCTCTCTCCCACACATGGGGCCATGGCTTTACATCCCATCCGACGAAAGGCGGCCTTTCCAAGCCCATCGGTGTCCCAATGACCGTGGTAGGGCTCTTTAGACTCACGAAGCATTTTAGACTTATCATGGCCATACTGAGAATTCTCGCTATTTTTATATAAATAGTGGGTTTTCGGATTTTAATTGCCAAACACAGCGAGGTGGCTCCCCCGGGGATAGGCTTTCTCATTGCACTTCGAGATTGCTGACCCCCCGCCACTTTCGCAAACTGCGATAGATGGAGCGTGTAATTTTTTGTAGTGGAGACTGCGTTCGCACGGACCCTATATATTTCAAATGAAATACTACTTTACTAATGATAGTAAATAATGAGAATTCTTAAAGAAAATGAATCCTAAAAGGGAAGTCTTCAAAAAAAAACCTTTGGAAAAAAATCTTTAAAAAAAAATTATTTTTTTTCTCAGCCTTAAAAATTTTTTTGAATGAGTCAGAATAGCATTTGCTATTCTGGAAATATTCATTTTCAGGGAAGTTTTACCATGACCATGACCTTTTACAATTGATTTTCCAATCTTATTATATAATTCTGGTTGAGTGAGGGATTGGTGTTTTGACGCGGTGTGGGGTGACGTCATTTTTGCTGCTTCGTTAAGTCGATTGTGCCAAGATAAGTGTGCCAGCGATTAGATTTAGTGATTAGTTTTATTTGTGTGAAATATTATAAGTTGTGAACTCTTCAGACGCTATCCTTTCCTTTAATCTGGATAGCCAACTACTGCCTTGAAATCGGGTGGCTCAGTCGGTAGCGCGCCAGGCTCGTAATCTGTAGATCCCAGGTTCCAGTCCCAGCTGGGTCAGCGTTGAGATTTATCTCCGCAAAATTCCCCGCCCTGCCCACGGTCAGTAGGGGACACCAATGGCCTTGGAAAGGCTGCCGTCCGTCGGATGGGACGTTAAGCCGGGGCCCGGTGTGCGGGAGAGCCATACGTACGTTAGCGTACGTTAAAGAACACGCTGAATGGCCTTGCCGGGAGGCTACCATCTGTCTCCCAACAGCTGTTCCAGTGGGTCCCCTCCCCCAACCTTCTCTGAGCCTTCGGGGTCCATGTGACATGGTCATTTAGCCCATGGTGTGCAAAAAAGTGCCGCTCAGAGGTAAAACAACCCAACCCAACAAAACGATCAGTAGGGGACACCGATGGGCTTGGAAAAGCTGCCATCCGTGGGAGGGCGTTAAGCCCTGGCCCTGTGTGTGGGAGAACCATACCCTGTGCACGTTAAAGAACACGCTGGATGGCCTTGCCGGGAGGCTACCATCTGTCTCCCAATAGCTGTTCCTGTGGGTCCCCTCCCCCCAACCTTCTCTAAGCCTTCAGGGTCCATGTGACCTGGCCATTTAGCCCATGGTGTGCAAAAAAGGGCCGCTCAGAGGAAAACAACCCAACCCAACACAACGGTCAGTAGGGGACACCGATGGGCTTGGAAAAGCCGCTGTCCGTGGGATGGGACGTTAAGCCGTGGCCCTGTGTGTGGGAGAGCCATACCCTGTGCACGTTAAAGAACACGCTGGATGGCCTTGACGGGAGGCTACCATCTGTCTCCCAACAGCTGTTCCAGTGGGTCCACTCCCCCAACCTTTTCTGAGTCTTCGGGGCCCATGTGACCTGGCCATTTAGCCCATTAGCCAAAAAGTGCTGCTCAGAGGTAAAACAACCCAACCCACATGCCACGGCATTACGTCCCATCCGAAGGACGGCGGCCTTTCTCACCAAGGAAAAGTGAGGGTTTAGCGGATAAAAACTCGTCCATCGCCCTCTCTGAGTGATTAATAGAGCAATATGTAGTTATTTGGAATTTCTTTCATATTTTGACTTTGAAATCATTCATTAAGCGTGGATTAAATGATATATTAATTATATAATAGAAAGTTCTCAAAAAGTAATGGATATGCTATTGGAATGATGTCTGCCGGATGGTTTAGTGAAAAGCTCTGACGCCACGTCAAGGCACCATCCATGTCAGAGTGTTTTGCTCTAACCTGGAGAAAACCCCTCCACACTTAGGCAGCTACTGTGGAAGGAAAAAGAGGGAGCAGGATGCTAAAAAATATCCATGAAAGCATCAATCAGAATTTATTTTCTGTTGAGCGAATTTATTGGAAATATTTTCCGACAGATTAAATTAAAAAAAAATATTTGAACTTGCTCTCCTCGGTACAAGACCAGCTATAAAACATCTTTATTTATCTACTACCAACTCTCCTGTAGAATCTTCGTGTAATTTTGTTACAAGTAAACTGCATTGTCAACCTCTTTATTTCCGTTAACACAGATTTTGCCGCTCTATGTCTCCCGTGATATTCGTCTGTACGGTCCAAATATCCTGCACAGCGTTCCCTGTTTGCCAGAGTGATTGGTTTAAAAATCAGGTTCCCACTTGGCCCGTGGCTTCGTCTCTACACAAATTGTGACGGCTAGTGTATCACTTTTAATTTGTATATTCTGTTGTTCCCTGCACTAATGGTTAGTTTTGTATATTCTTCCGTTCCTCCGACATTTTACACAGTTTGAACACGAAGAATTTAATGGTGATGCAAAGGTCATTGCTTACTCGGCGCTCTCTCTCAAAGGCCATGGCAAACGATCGAGTATTTATTTCGTCAGATTTCGACCTTCTGTTATTCCTGATGTACTTTACCGAAAGGTCCCAAATTTCTTTGGCAGATTCCCCCTATCTGACCCCATGTTGGGTTAGGGAATCAAGTCCCTAACTGCAATGGAACGCCTAAATATATAATACCTTTGGAAATGTGGGAAATCTGGCAACGGCAGCAGATTTAAATGCTATTTTACTTTCAAAGTTAGGGAGCAGTAAATGGCAACAATAGATTTGAGGAGCGATTATCGTTTCCCGTAGTAATAGCATGGTACATATTTTTGCCACTAGCAAGCCCTCCTTTTGGACGTTCGTCTTGATATTTGGCATTGCAATTCGGACCACAACCAGAAACATTCTCTGAAAATTTGCAGCCTCTATGTTGAATTCCCGATGAGTTATGGCTGCCACAGACACCGTCTTTTGTTATATAGATTAAAATAGGCAAATAAAATTGGGAATTTTTTTAAAACTCACGACTTTCCTAAATAACAGACTTTTATTTGGTACGTAGCATGTTGCTAGTGTTCAACGTCTTAGAAGAACCATTTTGAGAAACATATAGAATTGAAAAACCAACAAATGATGAAAGAAAACGGAAAAGAAAAGTGAAAGATAGTATCGGAAACTACCACTATATTTATTATACAAAATAATATAAATATATTCATTTCGTTCTATGAACAAATTGGAATCCGTAGCAGACAGTAATAGATCACGGATATATCTCTTTATGATATATCTAAAATTTAAACAAAATAGATTTTATTCCGAATGTATCAATCGTACATTCCCTAGTGCAGTGTCTCGCAAACTTTTTTACTCTGTGGCACACTGAATCTAATTTTTTTTTTTCGCGGCACACCTAAAAGAGAATTTTTTATGGTTACGTAAAAAGAGGAAAATTGAAGTTTCGTTAAATGCATTTTATTTAAAATAAATATAATAATAAATATATTTAATCATAACTCGGGTTTGTTTTAAATATTTGTCAGTTCTATGGCTTGAAATAATCAAAAATTAATACCAAAATTTGGAAAAAGCTTGATAAATACTTACAAGATCCCAGTTGATAAAATCTGAAAGATTTTTATTGAAGCACGTCGATAACACAAGTCAAATCAAAATGAAATCTTTGGAATATCTAGTGTCAATTTGAAAATCTCGCGCGGCACACTTGGAATCTCTCGCGGCACACAGTTTGCGAGACACTGCCCTAGTGAATGTACGATGGTTTCACATAACTGATAGCTTTCATTTCTTTATTCAAGTTTCACTAATTTACCCTTTAAAGTTTCATCTTATATGGTAGTACGTCCGAATGATTATGTTTTTGTCCACTAATTAAGACTTTCCGTAAAATAACAATTGTTCGATTTCAAGTAATCGAAATAGGTTTCAAATGTGATCGTTTTAGTTGCACTAAAAGACTATACGTATTATAATTTTATACAAAACTAGTGGTTTAAAACTATTAGGCATTTCCTGTATTCATGAAAGGTGAAACTTCGATCAACCAGTCTAAAATTGTAAATGGAAATTTCATTAACAGAAGAAAATCTGGTAGCAAGAAATAGCTAAAAACTACAGTTATAAGCATACCCCGTTTACCAAAGATCACCGCAGATCCGTTGAGCAAATGGAGGGAAACATGCATAAAAATTGAAGCAACTAAATTTGGCTAATATTTAATTGAATTCCATTTATTTTTATACTATATAATAGGAAATAATTTAATTATTGCGGCGAAATTACATTTAAATTTTTATGATTATTTCAAATTCGTTTTTGTTGTTATTACTGTTATGTATAATTTATTATTACGTCAAGGCACCATCCACGTCAGAGTGTTTTGATCTAACCTAGAGAAAACCCCTCCACACATAGGCAGCTAGTGTGAAAGGAAAAAAGAGGGCTCAAGATGCCACAAAACATCCATTAAAGCCTCAAACAGAATTTATTTTTTGTTGAACGAATTTAATAGAAATGTTTTGTAGAATCTGGCGTTAATCATCGTTATAAACCCCGCGATAAAAAATCATCTTTTCTCTCTAACCAACCCTCCCGTAGGACCTTCGCGTAATTTCGTTACAAGAAAACTGCATTGTCATCTTCTGCCAACCTCTCCGTGCATCAGACCATCGTTGAAGTCATCTTCGTTGTGGATATATCCGGAATCTTGCAACTGGCCTCTAAGAGGTACGTATGGGAGACAATGTTATATCTGGAAAAGTTCCTATGGGAAAACAATTCACAGAATACACACGCACATATCTAATTCTAAAGAAGACATGATCAACGAAAGACCAAAGCAGATTTGTTATTCATTTAGATCAGTGTCTCGCAAACTTTTTTACTCTGCGGCACACTGAATCTAATTTTTTTTTCCGCGGCACACTGAATCTAATTTTTTTCCGCGGCACACCTAAAAAAGAATTTTTGATGGTTACGTAAAAAGAGGAAAATTGAAGTTTCGTTAAATGCATTTTATTTAAAATTTAGATATGAACATATTTCAATGGGATGTATGAGCTTGCTTCTGCGAACAAATTTGCATTATTCTTGGCTCAAAGTTAGATAAACACACTCGCATCTCTTCATCAATCATCTGAAGCCGCTCACGCTTCTTAGATTTAATTTCAGTCAATGATGAGAATCCAAGTTCACAAAGATAAGACGAGCCGAAAGGTAACAAGGCTCGAATAGCTTTTCTGCTCAATTTAGGATATTGAGGTTATCAGGATATT
Organism: Ryuthela nishihirai; assembly: GCA_038380435.1. Classification (NCBI taxonomy): domain Eukaryota; kingdom Metazoa; phylum Arthropoda; class Arachnida; order Araneae; family Heptathelidae; genus Ryuthela; species Ryuthela nishihirai. The sequence continues at coordinate 5,788,543 of JAWZYU010000008.1, forward strand.
GAATTCAGGATATCTAGTGTCAATTTGAAAATCTCTCGCGGCACACTTGGAATCTCTCAAGGAACACTACTGTGCCGCGGCACACAGTTTGCGAGACACTGATTTAGATAAACATGTCTATCTAAGTAACAACTATTGCACTTCGACACCGCAACCGTCCTTTCTACGAAGGTCCTTCTTCACACTTTCCACCCAACTCTAGGATTATCCCTGCTCCTCAAATTATCTGAAAATAACTTATTCCTTAATCTAATTTAATGGACAGATATAAGCCATCCAGGGGACGCTCTCCTATAAATATGATTAAAATGGGTCCAATAACTGAAAATTATTTACAGACGTACCTTAATTGTCAGCCATATTCATGTTATTCCCTCCATGGGGCACTTATGGGTCCTGATGACTCCTACCGGAATTTGCGGAGAATATTGTCATCTGAACGGAAATAACACGCACAAAACATTAAAGGAATAGCTGATTTACTTGACATATTTCAGAACATTAACAAAACTAGGATTTCCATTTTTTTAACAAAAAACCTTAAAAATATACACGCTTTATGTAATTGATTTTATTGTTCGAAAATTAAGAAAATGAGAAGTTCTTATTAATAAGCAGGGCAAAGCGATTTAAGCATTAGAAAAATATGGTTAACTATTATTCATTATTTTTAATTGGTACCAGATATCAACCAAATAAATGGAGAAAGAACAGCCAACGAAGAGTTACCCAAAGAGATTTTACACTTATAATGAGGACAGATGAAAAAATATATTTAATTTTAAAAGGTGACGGTAATTATGAAATGTGAATGGAAACTATATTTTAAAGTATCAACAGTTGTTAAATCTGTTCAAAGTTAGATATATTCCCCAAAATTTAAAGGGAACATTTCTTTACGTTCGAGTAAATTTTCCAACATTGAGCTAAAGGCAGTTGGATTGTTTTACCTTCAAGCGTCATTTTTTGCCATAATTAGCTAAATTGCCAGGTCATAAGGACCCTGAAGATTCAGAGAAGGTTAATATGTTAGTTGAACATCTGTTACAAGAGAGTTGATAATCTCCCATCAAGGTCATCCAGTGTGTTCTTTAGAGTGCAGAGGGTGAGCCACGGCTTTATGTTTCATCCGACGGACGGTGGCATTTCCAAGACCATTGGTGTCCCCCTACTGAACGACAGAAGGGCTGGAGTTTTGCGGAGGTAAACCTCAACCCTGGCAAAGCTGGGACCCGAATCTGGGAAAACTGCAGATTACGAGCCTGACGCGGTTTCACCTGAACCACCCCTGCTCAGTAAATAGCAGTAGTTAGGGACGATTAACGTAATGCTCCTATAATAGCATATTCAATTCGTACAATCACTTAACCACAGCAACATAATAACCACTTTCTCAAGGAGGGCCGGATATAGTTAACTAGCCGGACTAGTTAATAGCGCTTGCTGACATGACACTCCTCATGACAAAGAGGGGTGGGGGTGGCTCAGTCGGTAGCGCGCCAGGCTCGTAATCTGTAGTTCCCAGGTTCGAGTCCCAGCTGGGTCAGCGTTGAGATTTATCTCCGCAAAATTCCCCGCCGTGCCCACGGTCAGTAGGGGACACCGATGGGCTTGGAAAGGCCGCCGTCCGTCGAATGGGACGTTAAGCCGTAGCCCGTGTGCGGGAGAGACATACCCTGTGCACCTTAAAGAACACGCAGGATGGCCTTAACGGGAGGCAACCATCTGTCTCCCAACAGCTGTTCCAGTGGGTCCCCTCCCCCAACCTTCTCTGAGTCTTCGGGGTCCATGTGACCTGGCCATTTAGCCCATGGTGTGCAAAAAAGTGCTGCTCAGAGGTAAAACAACCCAACGTTAAAGAACACGCTGGATGGCCTTGATGGGAGGCTACCATCTGTCTCCCAACAACTGTTCCAGTGGGTCCCCTACCCCAACCTTCTCTGAGTTTTCGGGGTCCATGTGACCTGGCCATTTAGCCCATGGTGTGCAAAAAAGTGCTGCTCAGAGGTAAAACAACAAAACGTTAAAGAACACGCTGGATGGCCTTGACGAGGCTACCATCTATCTCCCAACAGTTGTTCCAGTGGGTCCCCTCCCCCAGCCTTCTCTGAGCCTTCGGGGTCCATGTGACCTGGCCATTTAGCCCATGGTGGGTAAAAAAGTGCCGCTCAGAGGCAAAACAACAAAACGTTAAAGAACACGCTGGATGGCCTTGACGGGAGGCTACCATCTGTCTCCCAACAGTTGTTCCAGTGGGTCCCCTCCCCCAGCCTTCTCTGAGCCTTCGGGGCCCATGTGACCTGGCCATTTAGCCCATGGTGTGCAAAAAAGTGCCGCTCAGAGGTAAAACAACAAAACGTTAAAGAACACGCTGGATGGCCTTGACGGGAGGCTACCATCTGTCTCCCAACAGTTGATCCAGTGGGTCCCCTCCCCCAGCCTTCTCTGAGCCTTCGGGGTCCATGTGACCTGGTCATTTAGCCCATGGTGTGCAAAAAAGTGCCGCTCAGAGGTAAAACAACAAAACGTTAAAGAACACGCTGGATGGCCTTGACGGGAGGCTACCATCTGTCTCCCAACAGTTGTTCCAGTGGGTCCCCTCCCCGAACCTTCTCTGAGCCTTCGGGGTCCATGTGACCAGGCCATTTAGCCCATGGTGTGCAAAAAAGTACCGCTCAGAGGTAAAACAACAAAACGTTAAAGAACACGCTGGATGGCCTTGACGGGAGGCTACCATCTGTCTCCCAACAGTTGTTCCAGTGGGTCCCCTCCCCCAACCTTCTCTGAGCCTTCGGGGTCCATGTGACCTGGTCATTTAGCCCATGGTGTGCAAAAAAGTGCCGCTCAGAGGTAAAACAACAAAACGTTAAAGAACACGCTGGATGGCCTTGACGGGAGGCTACCATCTGTCTCCCAACAGTTGTTCCAGTGGGTCCCCTCCCTCATCCTTCTCTGAGCCTTCGGGGTCCATGTGACCTGGTCATTTAGCCCATGGTGTGCAAAAAAGTGCCGCTCAGAGGTAAAACAACAAAACGTTAAAGAACACGCTGGATGGCCTTGACGGGAGGCTACCATTTGTCTCCCAACAGTTGTTCCAGTGGGTCCCCCTCCCCCAACCTTCTCTGAGCCTTCGTGGTCCATGTGACCTGGTCATTTAGCCCATGGTGTGCAAAAAAGTGCCGCTCAGAGGTAAAACAACAAAACGTTAAAGAACACGCTGGATGGCCTTGACGGGTGGCTACTATCTGTCTCCCAACAGTTGTTCCAGTGGGTCCCCTCCCCCAGCTTTCTCTGAGCCTTCGGGGTCCATGTGACCTGGCCATTTAGCCCATGGTGTGCAAAAAAGTGCCGCTCAGGGGTAAAACAACCTAACCCAACTACTCAAGGAGGGCCTCACTTTTAAGTGGAAAAATACCTAAAAATTATTTGAAATGTTCGAATGGAAGAGAGAAAAAAGCAGAAAGGTTAAAGAATAATATAATAATATAATAAATACCCCCTCAAGCAGCTGCTTACCACAGAGGTCTGATAGGAGCCTGTCAGTTTATATGCCACAGTAGGAGATCTGAGAGGATGGCAAGACCTCAGCAGAAAAACGACACACACATCCATGCCTAATTCCGGGGCTCGAACCCAGGTCCCTTAGATCAGTAGCCAAGCGTGCTAACCACTCGGCCACAGGACGGCAATAATATAACGACATATTAATAAAAGAACAATGTTTTTGGAATCCGGCAACAAAACCGAGGCATTATTCCGCGAACCGTGGAATACGAATGCAATATTCCGCCAAAAGTGTTATGACATTGCAGCATTTTTTGCAAAGGAGATTGCTAGCATTGATAAGAGCAATGAAATTTACATTCAAAATTACACTTTGATAATTACACTTCGACAATTACACTTTGATAAGCAATTAGAAACCTTTAACCGCTTAAATATTGTAGTTCCCAGGTTCGAGTCCCTGCTGGGTCAGCGTTGAGATTTATCGCCGCAAAACTCCCCGCACTGCCCACGGTCAGTAGTGGACACCGATGGGCTTGGAAAGGCCGCCGTCCGTCGGATGGAACGTTAAGCCGTGGCTCCGTGTGCGGGAGAGCCATACCCTGTGCAAGTTAAACAACACGCTGGATGGCCTTGACGAGAGGCTACCATCTGTCTCCCAACAGCTGTTCCAGTGGGTCCCCTCCCCCAACCTTCTCTGAGCCTTCGGGGTCCATGTGACCTGGTCATTTAGCCCATGGTGTGCAAAAAAGTGCCGCTCAGAGGTAAAACAACCCAACGTTAAAGAACACGCTGGATGGCCTTGACGGGAGGCTACCATCTGTCTCCCAACAGCTGTTCCAGTGGGTCCCCTCCTCCAACCTTCTCTGAGCCTTCGGGGTCCTTGTGGCCTGGCCATTCAGCCCATGGTGTGCAAAAAAGTGCCGCTCAGAGGTAAAACAACCCAACCCAACCGCATAAATATTTAGAAACGAGACTGATTTACATATTTGAAATTTATTATTCTCATACGCTACGAAATATAAAAAAAATATGTATTTCTCTCGCGACATATATCTTCTATAAATTATTTTACCATATGAATATAGTTTTGTATTACCGTATTATTACCGTATGAGAATACTTTTGAGGACAATTATATTTTTGATTTCATTAACAGTTCTCTTCTGTGGCAAACAGCTGCTTGAGGCGATATTTATTGATTATTCTGTAATACAGCAAAGTGTGAATCTGTAGGTGTTGAATTCGGCACTTCAAATGTAATGTCAAACTTAAGGTCTGTGTTATCGGGGAGTTTTCGAAGGACTAAAGGACAATCCACAACTTCCCCTACCATCTAAGTCAAACGGAAAAATGATTTATTAGATATAAAATTGAGTACATTGAAGTCAGAGAAAGAATTGATTTCGTACCTTGTTGCCGAAGAACAGAGTATGTTGCTGTTGAGGTAAAGTCCAGCACGATCCTTCCTAAATGACATGGCTGAGGTGAAAGATGACCTTTCGATGGAAAGATGTTAGAAGAGGATGTCGCCTTGCACTGAAAGGAAACTAGCACCGGATAATCTAAACAATTCATTTTTTTAGCCCAATGAACCAAATTGACAATGTATTCTGTTTGGTATTGATGGCATTCTTTCGAAACAATCGAACGCTCGATATGAATTTGTGAGAATATTTGTGACGTATTTACACGAGAATTTCTAATATATTTCGTTACCTCTTTAAGTCATTCCTAATCTTGCTACAAAAAATAAAAATTAATTTCAGATGATTAATTTCAAAGTTATGCTTATTTACTTATGATTTCTAGTGTTGATTGGTATAACCCACTGTTACTAAAATTAGAAACAGATTCTTCTTCATCAAACAACACTGCAATTTGAGTCTTTATCTAAAAATATATTGAAGATATTTTACTTTGAAATATTTATTTAAAAAATGAAAAAGAGGAAGGGGGGGGCGCTCAGTCGGTAGCGCGCCAGGCTGGTAATCTGTAGTTCACAGGTTCGAGCCCCAGCTGGGTCAGCGTTGAGATTTATCTCCGCAAAATTCCCCGCCCTGCCCGCGGTCAGTAGGGGACACCGATGGGCTTGGAAAGGCCGCCGTCTGTCGGATGGGACGTTAAGCCGTGGCCCCGGGTGCTTGGACACCCCGAAGTCAGGGCATCCCCAACATCAGTTCCTCGTTACCAACGATATGATTTCTACAGAACTTTCGAATAATGGAGAAATATCATACACTTTCGATGAATTTTATAATGAGGAAAAGTTCAAAAGAATCAAAACGGTAAGTAGAATTCTTCGGATAAAACTTAAAGAAAATATCCCAAATTTTTTAATTATTGATGGGTTTACTGCTACAGTCCTCTAACCAGGCGTCATTAAATTGTGTACAAGATGTAAATTGCCTGTCATCTTGCAGAATCCTGCAATACATCTCCTTCTGCAAAAAAAAAAACGTTTGCCTCAGCGGTCACAAATCACCATGCTTTGTCGACTAACGATGTCTATAGGGTTGTTTTACCTCTGAGAGGCACTTTTTTGCACACCATGGGCTAAATGGCCAGGTCACATGGACCCCGAAGGCTCAGAGAAAGTTGGGGGAGGGGACCCACTGAAACAGCTGTTGGGAGACATGGTAGCGTGTGAGAGCGTGTGAGACATCCAGCGTGTTCTTTAAGAGCCACACCTTAACATCGCATCCGATGGACGACGGCCTTTCCAAGCCCATCGGTGTCCTCTACTGATCGTGGGCAGGGAGGGGAATTTTTGCGGAGATAAATCTCAACGCTGACCCAGCAGGGACTCGAACCTGGGAACTACAGATTGCGAGCCTGGCGCGCTACCGACTGAGCCACCCCTGCCACAACGATGTCTGTAACAAAGCAGATCCTTCAGTCTTGGAAAGTAGCGAAAAAGCTGAAAATTTGGAAAATACAGTAGCTCCAGTAACTGTGATCAAACAAGATACTCCAGTTAAATTTTCAGAATTGCGAAAATCCCCAGAGAGAAAGAAATACAGTGGACCTTCGTTATAGCGCTGCTCGCTATACCGCGCACTCGGTTATAGCGCGGGCGATGTTCGCGATAAGTTCAAACATGTTTATACAGGTCCGTGCGGCGTTAGTGAGTATCGCATTTTATTGTTACTGCGTATTGAGTAATTGTGTATGTATTGAGTTCCTGCATGTATTTTGAATAGTGTTTAATTATTGTATGCATGATGAGTAAAAGAAAAGCTTACAGTGTGAAATTTATTGTGTCGCCACCGCGCCGCTCGGTATAACGCGGGTGTTGTTTCCCGCCCGACATGCGCGCTATATCGGGGGTCCACTGTACAAGGAGAAACCCTCCCGATAGGGGACCACCTTGTCATGGTGGGGGGGGGGGGGTCCTAGGGCCCAGCAACCCGGCTGAAGGCTGTGCTGACCGGATTGGTGCCCCGGTTGGACATGGCTAAGGCCAACCGAGGTCGACGATGCTGCCAACCGGTTCTCGGGCCGGTTGGTCGGTGACAGTGTTCAGACACTGTCACCGACCAACCGGCCCGAGAACCGGTGAGGTCTCAGGACCTCACCTATCAGGAGCTCTGGGGAGCTGTTCGAGGGCTCTGCCGAACGGTCTGAACCCGCCTATTAGGCACGAGCCCTCAAAAAAGTCTGGGTCTTACTAAGAGTCTCCACCCCGGGTGCCGATCGAACTTGGATCTATATATCCTTGTACATTTGCAAACCGGGGAATAGATTAAAGTAAGGTTTCTTCCAAGATCAAAGATCAAAGATCATTAAGGACGGTATGTAGCACCGGGTGGGGACCCATATCTCCTTCATCTAAGGTTAGCAATGGCGAAAATTTAGTGACTACTTCGGCGCGATGCCAAGACATTTCTGTCAAGTGAGAGTGATTCATATGGGGGGAAGAAAAAGGGGATCCTTTATCAACCCAGGAAAGTGGCCGTCCCCGGAGCTGGATTAGTAATGCAGGTCTTGGGAGGGCCTCACCATATGAGAACGGAGATGTGAAAAATGATTGTTATGTCAGGACAAGAAAGGGAAAAGAAAAGAAGACTAGGAAAGAAGGGATTTGGGGCGTCTACGTCGCATATTGGGATGAATTTCATAGTCAAGGGCAAGATGAACCAAATGGTTGGGATGAGAATTTGCATCAGCGTGGAATATTTTAGCCATGTTTTGGATAATCTCATAGATGTCAGGAATTTATAGATCTCGCTGGAGAATGGAGTTTCGTACAAACCAGGGAGCTGCTACAGCTGATCGGATAATGGAATTTTGAAATTTTTGTAATTTGGAGATGCATGTAGGAGAGCAAGTGCTCCAGACTGGGGCTGCATATAGAAGAATAGGCCGAATGATTTGTTTATAGATGAGAATTTTGAGTGTGGGTGATAATTTCGACTTCCTGCCAATCAGGGGGAGCAATTTGAGTTTGACAATTCGGGCTTTGCGAAGGGCATTTTCAATGTGTGGGGTCCAAGTGAGGTTTTTGTGAATAATGAGGCCAAGATAAGTTGTCGTGTCACTCCACGCAATTTGCTTGTCAAATAAGAGGAAATTGTCAAGATGGGGGTTTCTCTTGCGAGAGGTAATGACTGCCATACATTTGTTGGTGTTAATTTGAACTCGCCATGAGGTGCACCAGTTCTCATAGGAGTCCAACATAGTTTGGAGACGATTTCGTGCAATTGAGAGCGAAAGTGACGAAGATAAAAAAGCGGTGTCGTCGGCATACATAGCGCAAAAAACTCTATCAACTCTTGGAGTGTCAGAAACATAGACATTGAACAAGGTAGGAGCCAGAATCGATCCCTGCGGCACTCCCGCAGAAATGGGTCGGACAGTGGAAATTTCATTATGAAGCTTAATTTGGAAAGAGCGGTGTAGGAGGTAGCTATGGAGAAGATGAAGGAGTGCCGGAGGGAACTTAAACTGAATTAGTTTAAAAAGAAGTCCTTCGATCCAAGCCTTGTCAAAAGCTTTAGCAATGTCAATATAAACTAGACTCACGAAGCACTTTAGACTTATCATGGCCATACTGAGAATTCTCGCTATTTTTATATAAATAGTGGGTTTTCGGATTTTAATTGCCAAACACAGCAACCGTGTGATGGGTTGTAGCGTGTTTGTTACGGAAGCCAAATTGGATGTCAGGGATAATTTTGAGGTTATGAGGGAATCATTTATTCTGTTAAGAATGAGTCGTTCAAAGAGCTTTCCCAGACAGGGCAAGAGACTGATGGGTCTGTAGTTATCAGGAGACAGTGGGTCTTTGCCCTGTTTGGGAAGCATAGAGACGAGTGCATTCTTCCAGATGTGGGGGAAATATTTAAAAGAGAGACAAGAGTTGAAAATATTTAATAATAATGTAATTGTTTTGTGTGGGAGGGTCCATGTGACCTAGCCATTTAGCCCATGGTGTGCAAAAAAGTGCCGCTCAGAGGTAAAACAACCCAACCCAACTCGCTCTCTCGTACGCTACATTTTTACACTCCAATCTTTATCTTCTGGGAAGACTTCAGCCAGCGGTCCTATCCCGCTAGAGGGCGCTCTCCCCTATGTCAACAACAGACTTGACGAGGTAGAGTCGCCACTCAGTCTCCCAGTACTAGAATTCGCATTCTAGCTCCATCCTCGCTTCCTTGCGAGGCGTTGATTGGCGCGCAGGCCAAGAGGTCACATCTCCGTCACCGCTCTTGCCGCTTGAACTAGAAAATCGAACTTAACCCGATTCTCAGTTACGCTTTATCGAATAACTAAATCAGCGACGTTGTTACCTCAGCCAGGCTCGTAATTTGCAGTTCCCAAGTTCGAGTTCCAGCTTGGTCAGCATTGAGATTTATCTCCGCAAAATTCCCTGCACTGCCCACGGTGAGTAGGGGACACCGATGGACTTGAAAAGGCCGTCGTCCGTCGGATGGGACGTTATGCCGTGCCCTGTGTGCGAGAGCGCCATACTCTGTGCACGTTAAAGAACACGCTGGATGGCCTTGACATGAGGCTACCATCTGTCCCCCAACCTTCTCTGAGCCTTCGGGTCCATATAACCTGGCCATTTAGCCCATTGTGTGCTAAAAAGTGCCGCTAAGACGTAAAACAACCAACCACAAAACTAAAAGAGTTACTCGGAGCTCAATCTAAAAAACGAAAGAAAAACATTTGAAAGTTTCTCTCTCTTTTTGTAAATGACTCGATTTTATCTTAGAGGTTATTCTGGAGGACACGTTTCGCATCACCCCTTTCGAGAGCAATGTTGGCTGACGACTGAAGTCTCCGTTAACCACGAAGAGTATTGTAATGTAATATTCAAATTTATCTAATTGACGGTAGAATTCTTTGCAAAAATTATAAGTACATTTATTACGAAAATGATAGAATTTTATTCATGCACCAAATACAGTGGCGGTCACAAGGAGGAGGGGAGTCCATGGACCCCTACAAGAGACCCCGCAAGTAATTCCTGTTTTTATTCAACAGCCAGCCAATTTCTTTTCCAAGAAGGCAAACCACTGACGAATTCAGTATTCCATATGAAAGGACATAATAAAGGATTTTATATTCCAGGATTGACACTTTTCACTACAAAAGCTTTCGTATGTCCCTAAAATGGCCGCCTCCAGGAATGAGATTTATAAGTGCCCTCGATCATATATGCTATTTCCACATATGACCGGTCGGGGACGGCTCAGTAGGTAGCGCGCCAGGCTCGTAATCTGTAGTCCCCAGGTTCGAGTCCCAGCTGGGTCAGCGTTGAGATTTATCTCCGCAAAATTCCCCGCCCTGCCCGCGGTCAGTAGGGGACACCGATGGGATTGGAAAGGCCGCCGTCCGTCGGATGGGACGCTAAGTCGTGGCCCCGTGTGTGGGAGAGCCATACCCTGTGCACGTTAAAGAACACGCTGGATGGCCTTGACGGGAGGCTACCATCTGTCTCCCAACAGCTGTTTCAGTGGGTCCCCTCCCCCAACCTTCTCTGAGCCTTCGGGGTCCATGTGACCTGGCCATGTAGCCCATGGTGTGCAAAAAAGTGCTGCTCAGAGGTAAAACAACCCAACCTTAAAGAACACGCTGGATGGCATTGACGGGAGGCTACCATCTGTCTCCCAACAGCTGATCCAGTGGGTCCCCTACCCCAACCTTCTCTGAGTTTTCGGGGTCCATGTGACCTGGCCATTTAGCCCATGGTGTGCAAAAAAGTGCTGCTCAGAGGTAAAACAACCCAACCTTAAAGAACACGCTGGATGGCATTGACGGGAGGCTACCATCTGTCTCCCAACAGCTGTTCCAGTGGGTCCCCTCCCCCAACCTTCTCTGAGCATTTGGGATACCATGTGACCTGGCGATTTAGCCCATGGTGTGCAAAAAAGTGCCGCTCAGAGGTAAAACAACCCAACCCACCTATGACCCTACATGTTTAAAACGCACAATAATTGATTCCTTCACCAAGAAACTACTATTTGTACCAAACATATGTTAACTAAATGTAACAGCTCTTAACTAAACAACATCAGACAGTTTGGGCAGCAATAAATTATACCTGGTTATATCAGCACAATTTAGATTTTTCAACATATTCAATACTTTTGAAATTTAAAAGCTGTGAGGTTCAGGGTGTTGTAAATATGGTGATATTAGCTTCCAAATAAGGGGCTCCCTACACCAGTCACAACGGAAGGGCGGGATGCCGGATGCAGAAGAAACTGCCTCTCAGGTATCTCTAAAAAAAAATGTACTAATCAGGAGAAAGAAAAATGGTGAACATTAGACCTTGCAGAAAAGGCCAATGTTCTGAAAGAAGTCAGTGACCATACGGAAGCGCGCTCGCTGCAGCTTCGCACTATGTTTGTTGCCAAGAAGGGAGGTGATGGAGTAGTTGGTGGTTCCGATAGCATGAAGCTCCCGGAACAAAGCTTCTCTTCCGAGACATCAGTCTAGTAACGTGCGCCATCTGCAGGCCGTTTCTCGAACTAAGTACTCAGAACTAAAATGTGGCAGCAAAAAATAACATTTCTAAAAGGAGATTGGTGATCGACACTTCACACATGTTCTCGTGTGATGACAAGTTTTCGATACACTAAAAAAAACACAAAGCATGAATGACAATGTGCAGTTGGCACATCCACTAGCTACCGTAAAGCAAATTTGCTTGAAAAATTCTGTTTTTGTCAGAAACCGATTGGATCTGCTGTATGCCAAGCAGCAGATAGGTGCACGTAAACACTTTGTGTAAGAACAATAGTTGAAAAATTGAAAAACACGTCCAATTCACGAAATATTGTACGAAAAGAGAAAAAGTTTAGTTGAATTTCAACTGAGAGAACCCAAATGTTTAAATATGGAGTGTGCGATGTCTCTTTCTGTTGATAAGGGTGGGTTGTTTTTCTTAAGAACGGCACTTATTTATACTCCATGGGCTAAATGGCCAGGTCTCAAGGACTCCGAAAGTTCAGAAAAAGTTTGGTGAGGGGACCCACTGGAACACTGTTGGGAGACAGATGACAGTCTACCGTCGAGGCCATCAGCTTGTTCTTTGATGTGCACAGAGTATGGCTCCGCTGCATACGGGGACCACGGCTTAAGGTCCCATCCGACGGAAGGCGGTCTTTCCAAGCCCATCGGTGTCCCCTACTGATAGTGGGCAGGACGGAGAGTTTCGCGGAGATCAATCTCAACGTTGATCAGGCAGGACTCGAACTACAGATTACGAGCTACAGATTACGAGCCTGACGCGCTACCGACCGACCCCCTCCCCCCCACCTTTTTTTTTTTTGCTGAGACTGTCCAAGAGTGGTGTTAAAAATCATACAGTGACAGCAGCAGTCCCAGGCCTGGGGCCTATAGCTGCTTAATCTTAGCTAACGCCATTACGCAGTTGACTGAAATGTGTGAATAAATGACGGTAGAACCGTAATATGAGTTGAGTGGGTGGATGTGAGAGGGAAAGAGTGGGAAGGGGAAGGTAAGAGATAAGTAAGAGAAAGCTAAGGAATAGGTAAGGAATAAGTTAAGGTTCGGCTCCAGATGGGGTCAGTACAAGTGGTGCCATCTGGCTTCGATCCCTTTCTTAATCCTGATTATCTCTACTTGAAGAGATTCAATTCAAACGACCAAAATCTCTACTTGATAAAGTAGAGATTTTGGTCGTTTGAATTTGTGTGAGGTGTACACATCATAATTAAGTAAATCTCTAATAAGTTGATTGCGTAGAGTTCAATTATTGCTTCAAAGCAGATCGAAGTTCTTGGCGGTTTGTAGTAGAGGGATTCAGGGGAACATCCCAAGAATGTTCTATGGTAGTGTGGTCAGAACCAGTGGCGCACTCAGGATTTAATCTTTCGGGGGGGGGGGGGGGGGCGCTGTCACAGCCGATGGTTACGGCCCAGCACGGGCAAACGAAGTAGCGCTCGGTCCGCCCGATTCGTTCGCCTTGTGTTCACAGCAGCCGTGATTCCCGAGAGCTCCAGGGGAATTCCCACCTTATGTGACCGCTAATTCATTAGTTATAGAAATAGAAGACATAACATATGTATAAAAAATGAATTTTAATATTTGGAAAATTTTCTAGTGTTTTTTTTTCCTTTTTTCTTTGGGGGTGCCACGACCCCTTGGCCCCCTCTCTGGGTGCGCCACTGGTCAGAACACTACGACTGGCCACACAGTTAATAGCGCCATTCTCCAGGTAGCGAACGAGAAGGCCACATTTTTGCAGGCGGCGTTATCCTCCTGTAGGAGTACGTTTGGTGAGCAGAAAAAATTTCCAAACTTGTGTCAATTATCACGGTTTATTGGGCGGGGGTGGCTCAGTCGGTAGCGCGCCAGGCTCGTAGTCTGTAGTTCCCAGGTTCGAGTCCCAGCTGGGTCAGCGTTGAGATTTATTTCCGCAAAATTCCCCGCCCTGCCCAAGGTCAGTAGGGGACACCGATGGGCTTGGAAAGGCCGCCGTCCGTCGGATGGGACGTTAAGCCATGGCCCCGTGTGCGGGAGAGCCATACCCTGTGCACGTTAAAGAACACGCTGGATGGCCTTGACGGGAGGCTACCATCTGTCTCCCAACAGTTGTTTCAGTGGGTCCCCTCCCCCAACCTTCTCTGAGCCTTCGGGGTCCATGTGACCTGGCCATTTAGCCCATGGTGTGCAAAAAAGTGCCGCTCAGAGGTAAAACAACCCAACCCACCCAACGATTGAAAAAAGAAAAAAATTTAGAGCTGAAACTTTAATTTGCGTCGGGGATCATCCTATTGAAATAGAATAATTAGCATAACGTGAGGAAAAAGTGACCGTCTCTAAATAGGAAGTACGATTAGAAAATATAATCGCTGACTCGGAAACTATACGAAAAGGAGTGCCTCAAGGATTAATTCTTGGTCTAATACGGTTTCTTTTGGATTGGGTTGTTTTACCTCTGAGCGGCACTTTTTTGCACACCATGGGCTAAATAGCCAGGTCACATGGACCCCGAAAGCTCAGAGAAGTTTGGGGGAGGGGACCAACTGGAACAGCTGTTGGGAGACAGATGGTAGCCTCCCGTCAAGGCCATCCTGACAAATTCTCAAGGCCATCCTGACAATTTCGTAAAGCCATCCAGCGTGTTCTTTAACGTGCACAGGGTATGGCTCTCCCGACACAGGCCACGGTTTAACGTCCCATCCGATGGACGACGGCCTTTTCAAGCCCATCGGTGTCCCCTACTGACCGTGGCAGGGCGGGAGATTTAGCAAGGGATCGAAGCCAGATGGCGCCACTTGTACTGGCCCCATCTGGAGTCTAACCTTAACTTATTCCTTACTTATTCCTTACCTTTCTCTTACTTCTCCCCTTCCCATTCTTCCCCCCCCCCATCCCCTTACTCTTTTCAACTCATATTACGTTCTTCCGTCATTTATTCACACATTTCATTCATTTGTCTACTGGCGTTAGCTAAGATTAAGCAGGTATAGGCCCCAGGCCTGGGACTGCTGCTGTCACTGTATGATCTTTGATCTTTGATCCTATAATATTCTGGAATCAGCACTACCAAAGGGACATTCCCTGGCACTACTTTTCCATTAATAGTTTTGTTTACTTTTTCCCAATCTTACAAACCAATTTTTTCAGTAAAGAACCTACCGTCCGTTATGTAAGAGTAAATTTTATATTAAAATTTGGCTGAATATTTTTTGAAAGAAGTTCATTTTTGTCTTTTTCTCGACAAAGGATTGATTGCGAGATTAATCCTTCATCATAAACAAAAGATGGTCAAAGAAGCAAATGAATGGCGCGATGCCAATCAGTTTTAACACGCTGCAGCCGAAGAGCAATGAGTGGTCTAAGGGAAAAGAGAGCCAACTTCCTTACGCGTAATCTAAACTTTTCGATTGCAGGGCCCTCTAAACCTGACAAATTCGTGCATTTAAGTATAGGCACCTAGCCATGGAGAGAAGCAACTTCCCTGCATTATTTTTTATCTGCCAAGCAAGGCAATCTGAAAGTTTCCTATCTGCCGCTTATTATAGCCAGAGAAAAACGTAACTATGTAATCTAAGGTTTTAATGACCACAGTTAGTTTGTCCACTGGTCTCTTGTAGCATTTGAAATCGGATAATAGAGATTTGAATTCAGCCATAATTTCAGAGAAATTTAAGCTTTTAAATGTATCAAAAATCTTCTTGAGGTCTCCGATAAAGTTACTCTGAGTTCTGATTTTTACGTTCACTTCTCTTTTCGTTTTTTTGTTTGGTAGCTCTCACTGAACTCTTATCCAGGGTCTGTTTAGATTTTTTCTGGCACGGCAGAATCTTTTCCTTTGAGTTGTGTGACCTGAGCATATGCTTTATCATGCTGTGTTTTTGTTGATGAGGTTCTAACAAGATGCTTCTTTAGTGAAGTGCTTGGGGTCGTAATTCTGATCTAAGGGACCTGGGTTCGAGCCCCGGGTAAGGCATGGTTGTTTGTGTCGTTTTTCTGCTGAGGTCCTGCCATCCTCTCAGTCCTTCTACTGTGGCATATAAACTGACAGGCTCCTGTCAGACCTCTGTGGCAAGCAGCTGCTTGAAGGGGTATTTATTTATTTATTTTAGCCTTAGGATAATATTCATAACCCTTATAGTTTGCTGTGTGTTCTTTGTTACAGTTAGCATACTTGGTGGGCTATCTTTTGTGTTTCTGTTGCAAGTTGATGTGAGATGAGGACCTGCACATTTAACACATCTAGGAGAATTAAAACAACTGCCCTGAGTGTGGCCACGATGGAACTGAGTAGCTCCAGCTCTCTTCTTATAGTTCTCAACTTCAATTGTGAGATAGAACAGATCTGTGATATTATAAATTTTCTAGCTGACTTCATTTTTTGAAAGCTCCACAAGAAATATCGGTTGTAGTCTCTTATCTTTACCACTCATTAGTTGAGATACTAGGGATATTTGAAAACCCAGATGAATCAGTTCATTTTTAGATCCTCCTTAGTTATATCATCAGGAAGATTTTTGAATACAACTTTGAGATTCTTTTCATTTTTAAGTTGGTACGTGTGAAAAGAATATTTAGACTGTTCAAATTGTTTCACAAAGATCTATAATCACTTATACAATGGGTTTGTATGCGGATTGTCTCTCTATGGGGCGGTGGTGGCTCAGTCGGTAGTGCGCCAGGCTCGTAATCTGTAGTTCCCAGGTTCGAGTCCCAGCTGGGTCAGCGTTGAGATTTATCTCCGCAAAATTCCCCGCCCTGCCCATGGTCAGTAGGGGACACCGATGGGCTTGGAAAGGCCGCCGTCCGTTGGATGGGACGTTAAGCCGTGGCCCCGTGTGCGGGAGAGACATACCCTGTGCACGTTAAAGAACACGCTGGATGGCCTTGACGGAAGGCTACCATCTGTCTCCCAACAGCTGTTCCAGTGGGTCCCCTCCCCCAACCTTCTCTGAGCCTTCGCGGTCCATGTGACCTGGCCATTTAGCCCATGGTGTGCAAAAAAGTGCCGCTCAGAGGTAAACAACCCAACCCAACTAAGATTCAGACACTCAGCTGTCGGGCATAAGGTTAAACTAATTTAATGTGATCAGCGAGACAGTCTCAGCGAAACATAATGTTCTCTGCCAGCTGTCCCTCAAAAACACACATCTTTCAAACAACTTTCATTCTTTCACACAACATTCACTGCCCCACACGCGTTTTGGGATGGGATGTGCTTGCTAGGGAAAATTCCCAAGATTTTTTAGAAGGCGTTCTTCCCCCTTCTTAGCATGCACAATTGAGATGCGTGTGGGGCTTCACGACAAAGATAAATACAAACCTTTCGCCATAACCAAAGAAAAAACATAAAAAATTTAGCACCCTTGAGGGGAGAGGGGTCCAAATCCGGGTTCCTGCCATTGCGCAGGAAATTAAGTTTTGGCCGCAAAAAAAAAGCTCTCCCCCCCCCCCCTTTCCTAAAACCCGGACCCCGTTCAGTTCAAGTTACGCTGGGTCTTGTGACCACAGTTGTCGTTCTTGAAAAATAATAGTTGGGTGATCACGGAGATCCGTAAAAAGGGATCTGGATCTTTCTGGGATTCGCAACGGTCATCATTCGGACGCATTTAATAGCCTCGTGGTTGGGACGAAAAAATAAATACCACCTCAAGCAGCTGCTTGCCACAGAGGTCTGACAGGAGCCTGTCAGTTTATATGCCATAGTAGAAGGTCTGAGAGGATGGCAGGACCTCAGCAGAAAAACGACACAACAGCCATGCCTTACTCGGGGCTCGAACCCAGGTCCCTTAGATCAGTAGCCAAACGCGCTAACCACTCGGCCATGGGACGGCAGCTGTTGGATATATTAATGGGAGGGGAAAGGCGGAAATTTTAAGCGAAGTCTTTGTAGAGGAGAGAAGTGGGGAATAGTAACTGTTGTAGTCATGTGACGAGTGGGAGTTATCAGATGGTAATTAAATTAAAGAAAAGGGATTTATTCCTGTGTGAGGAGGAAATCACAGATAAAGAAAAGTGGAAGAAAGAAAGAATTCCTCCTTTCTCATCCTCTCAGATCTCCTACTGTGGCATATAAACTGACAGGCTCCTGTCAGACCTCTGTGGCAAGCAGCTGCTTGAGGGGGATTTTTTTTTTTTTTTTTTTTTTTAAAGTGGGGGGGGAAGACGAGGGGAGAAGAGGGAGTCAGTAGCAGCAGCAGCGGCAGCGCTTGTCTCGGTTCTGCGTGCCAAAGTCATATCCTAAGGTCAGTTGGCAGCCTGCCTCGCCCAGGAATGCTGAGCCTAAGAGTGGGTCTGGCCGAAGGTTACGGTAACGTGGGTTTCAGTGGTGATATCTGACCTTCTGCATGCAAGTGCTGACCATAGCATAAAAGAGCTAGGAATGGGGAGGGGAGGGGGGGTGAAGAGAAAGGGTGAAAGGTTGTTGGTTTCTGTTTGCACGGTTATGATTTATGGCTCAGTCGGTAGCGCGCCAGATTACGAGTCTGGCGCGCTACCGACTGAGCCACCCCCGCCCCATAATGTGTAAATTCCTGTAAATTCTTGACTAGACACACAGGCGTCGTCGATCTTGGAGACTCCAATAATCGCCCTCTTGTCATCGGTAAGGATCACGATATACTTTTTTGAACCCATGCATAAGAACCCCTAGCCTTTTTTGCACACCATGGGCTAAATGGTCAGATCACAAGGACCCCTAAGGCTCAGAGAAGGTTGGGGGAGAGGACCCACTGGAATCTGTTGGAAGACCTCCGTCTGTTGGAGACGTACCTCCCGTCATAGCCATCCAGCATGTTCTTTAACGTGCACAGGGTATGGCTCTCCCGCACACGGGCTACGGCTTAACGTCCCATCCGACGGACGGCGGCCTTTCCAAGTCCATCGGTGTTCCCTATTGACCGTGGGCAGGGCGGGGAGTTTTGAGAAGGTTGGGGGAGGACACCCACTGGAACAGCTGTTGGGAAACAGATGGTAGCCTCCCGTCAAGCTCATCCATCGTGTTTTTAAATTTTTTAACGTGCGCAGGGTATGGGTCTCCCGCACACGGCGCCACGGCTTAACATCCCAACCGATAGACGGCGGCCTTTCCAAGCCCATCGGTGTTCCTTACTGATATTGGGCAGGGCGGGGAATTTTGAGGAGATAACTTTCGTATGGAGTATTCTTATTAAGTTTACTTTTTATTCGATAGAAATTTCTGTTTATGCTTTCTAATACTGCTAAAGAGTTCTTCAGTTCTTTCTGGATACATTTCCAGATACTGTTGGAATACATTTCCAGATCGATTGGATACATTTCCAATAAGAAACTGAGCATTATCACACTATTGGAAAAATACGTGTTCACTTCCAATATGAGCACGTGACAGAAAACTATTCCCCAACGTTTACTAATATGTATTGGTCAGCTGACAATTTGACGTGTCTTGATTGGCTGCCTCAAAACTGGTTGTAGAATTGTTGAATTTTGTTGTAAAGCAATGTCTTTACCATTCCATAAGGAATAAATTAAGAAAAATTTTAAAATTGCCGAATATATGAGGTTCTACTTTTTTATGATTTCATTTGTATTAATCGAATGTTTTACTAAATCAAGTGCAATTTAGAGAGTATTGAGCTTTAGAAAAGGAATTTTGGTGAGTATCAGAGAAACAGTAAAGTAATTACATCTATATTTACTAAAAGCTATATCTGTGAACATTATGGATATTTGAGATCTACCACTTCATTTTTAAAAAACAGATTTTTCAACATTTTTATTTACGTCAAACATTTGTCATTTACCGCTTCACTATCTATCGAGAAGTTTGTATTTATCATGGAACCACTGAGAATTCTCGCTATTTTCTAGATAAATAGTGGGTTTTCAGATTTTAATTTCCAAACAGATGTTTTGCACTGGAAAGAATAAGCCTATAAATATTGTTGTCTTTCGTTTATTATGTCAGCTGTTCTTTTTTTGCACATATTGGGTCTAGGGCAGTGGCAACCTTCTTTGGCTCTAATGCAGGCGTGTCCAACCTGGTCTTTCGTTTATTATGTCAGCTATTCTTTTTTTGAACATATTGGGTCTAGGGCAGTGGCAACCTTCTTTGGCTCTCATGCAGGCGTGTCCAACCTTGTCTTTCGTTTATTATGTCAGCTATTTTTTTTTTGCACATATTGGGTCTAGGGCAGTGGCAACCTTCTTTGGCTCTAATGCAGGCGTGTCCAACCTTGTCTTTCGTTTATTATGTCAGCTATTCTCTTTTTGCACATATTGGGTCTAGGGCAGTGGCAACCTTCTTTGGCTCTCATGCAGGCGTGTCCAACCTTGTCTTTCGTTTATTATGTCAGCTATTCTCTTTTTGCACATATTGGGTCTAGGGCAGTGGCAACCTTCTTTGGCTCTAATGCAGGCGTGTCCAACCTTGTCTTTCGTTTATTATGTCAGCTATTCTCTTTTTGCACATATTGGGTCTAGGGCAGTGGCAACCTTCTTTGGCTCTAATGCAGGCGTGTCCAACCTTGTCTTTCGTTTATTATGTCAGCTATTCTCTTTTTGCACATATTGGGTCTAGGGCAGTGGCAACCTTCTTTGGCTCTCATGCAGGCGTGTCCAACCTTGTCTTTCGTTTATTATGTCAGCTATTCTCTTTTTGCACATATTGGGTCTAGGGCAGTGGCAACCTTCTTTGGCTCTAATGCAGGCGTGTCCAACCTTGTCTTTCGTTTATTATGTCAGCTATTCTCTTTTTGCACATATTGGGTCTAGGGCAGTGGCAACCTTCTTTGGCTCTAATGCAGGCGTGTCCAACCTTGTCTTTCGTTTATTATGTCAGCTATTCTCTTTTTGCACATATTGGGTCTAGGGCAGTGGCAACCTTCTTTGGCTCTCATACAGGCGTGTCCAACCTTGTCTTTCGTTTATTATGTCAGCTATTCTCTTTTTGCACATATTGGGTCTAGGGCAGTGGCAACCTTCTTTGGCTCTCATGCAGGCGTGTCCAACCTTGTCTTTCGTTTATTATGTCAGCTATTCTCTTTTTGCACATATTGGGTCTAGGGCAGTGGCAACCTTCTTTGGCTCTAATGCAGGCGTGTCCAATCTTTTGACTTCCCTGGGCCACAATGAGTGAAGATTTGACTTCCCTGGGCCATATTGAGTGAAGATGGATTGTTTTGGGCAGCACATAAAATATATAATATAGTTAATGTATATGAATAATAAAGCTTCATTTATTTTCTTATGTTTTTTATTATAAATTAAAAAAGGGCAACATAAAACTAGTGGGATATATCAAAAACTTGCTGAAAATCACATAATTCTGTTGAAAGATTATGTCGAAAACACGTAAACTTTACGATTTTGTGGGTCGCATTACTAGCTGTCTAGGGCGGAGGGTAGATAAATAATATAGATAGATAAAACTATAGTTATAGTATAAAACAATGGTTATTTTTACTTTGTTACTAGATCCAGCGACTTTTGAGCTCTCACGGCGTACCCCAAAAAATTTTATCGCGTACTCTACGTTGAGAACCCCTAGACTAGGGTATAAGCATAAAGGACTCCATTGGTTTGGGGATTCACTGGACACATGTCAGAAAACTAATAGAAAGCTCTCCTTAATCTAGCGTGTTCTTCAGTGTGCGTTTATGCAAACGGAATCATGTTTTAACGTCCCATCGGACGAATGGCGACCTTTCCAAGTCATCACTGTTTCCTTTGGCATAGGGGCAGAATAGGGGTCAGCAGAAATATACCAACGCAAGCACAGTAGGGACAAACATTCCTTGGTAGGGACTCGAACTTGGGTTTAGGTTCCACTTAAGGCATGAATTAGAGTCAAACCATTTCTTAGGGGTGGCTCAGTCGGTAGCGTGCCAGGCTCGTAATCTGTAGTTCCCAGGTTCGAGTCCCAGCTGGGTCAGCGTTGAGATTTATCTCCGCAAAATTCCCAGCCCTGCCCAGGGTCAGTAGGGGACACCGATGGGCTTGGAAAGACATCGTTAGGACAAAATGCAGTACCGGGCCGAAGAACCTATGCTAAAGAACCTGCTTCATCGGAACCTATTCTTCTATAATATACCTGCTTCATCGGAATCTATGCTAAAGAGCAATTGGCTTCATCGGAACCTATACTAAAGAACCTGCTTCATCGGAACCTATTGATCTATAATATACCTGCTTCATTGGAACCTATGCTAAAGAGTAATTGACTGTTAAAAGAATAAAGCAGCTATAGCGCTATAGTAGATACTAAAGTTAAATGAGAGTTAAAAAAATGTCTAATTTGGTGGAGAAGGGAAGTCATGGATGGAAAACTTCACTCAAAATGAATATTCTGGAGTAGTAAGTCTACTCCAACTCATTCAGGTCCTTGTAGGTGTAGAAAAAAAAGAAAAGGAATGGAAAATATATATTAGTTTTTTATTGGTAGTGTTCAAAATTGAGTGGTGCAGAAAATTGAGGCGGCAAAGATACTAAAGGGGCCAAGATCTCTTTTAAAAAGTGGTCCCGTAAATGATTCTACTCCCGAACAACCAACTATTTTTCATTTGAAATATATAGGGTCCGCGCGAACGCAGTCCCCACTAACAAAAATTACACGCTCCATCTATCGCAGTTTGCGAAAGTGGCGGGGGTCAGCAATCTCGAAGTGCAATGAGAAAGTCTATCCCCTCCTTTGTAATTAGGAAAAACTCTCGAAAGCAAATTATATCTAAAATCAGTTTCACTTGAGTTTTACTTAATCCCTTGTGCCGTCGAACTAAGATTCAGACACTCAGCTGTCGGGCATAAGGTTAAACTAATTTAATGTGATCAGCGAGACAGCCTCAGCAAAACATAATGTTCTCTGCCAGCTGTCCCTCAAAAACACACATCTTTCAAACAACTTTCACTCTTTCACACAGCATTCACTGCCCCACATGCGTTTGGGATGGGATGTGCTTGCTAGGAAATATTCCCAAGTCTTATT
Organism: Ryuthela nishihirai; assembly: GCA_038380435.1. Taxonomy (NCBI): domain Eukaryota; kingdom Metazoa; phylum Arthropoda; class Arachnida; order Araneae; family Heptathelidae; genus Ryuthela; species Ryuthela nishihirai. The sequence continues at coordinate 5,810,969 of JAWZYU010000008.1, forward strand.
AGACGGCGTCCTTCCCCCTTCCTAGCATGCACAATTGAGATGTGTGTGGGGCTTCAAGAGAAAGATAAATACAAACCTTTCGCAAACCAAAGAAAAAACATAAAACATTTAACACCCTTGAGGGGAGAGGGGTCCAAATCCGGGTTCCTGCCATTGCGCAGGAAATTAAGTTTCGGCCGCATAAAATAAAAAAAGGCTCCTGCCCCCCCCCCCCCCTTTCCCTTCCCGAAAACCCAGACAAGGACCCCGTTCAGTTCAAGTCACACTGGGTCTTGTGACCACAGATATTCTTGAAAAATAATTGTAGGGTGATTTCGGAGATCCATTAAAAAGATGAGCATGAGATATCGGATGATAATTAAATTGAAGGAAGGGATTTATTTCCTGTGTGAGGAAGGAATCAGAGTCAAAGAAAGTGGAAGAAAGAAAGGAGGAAGGATAAAAAAGAAAAGGGAAAAGACAAGGTGAGAAGGGGGAGTCAGTAGCAGCAACAGCGCTCGTCTCGGCTCTGCGTGCCAAAGGTGATATCCTAAGGTCAGTTGGCAGCCTGCCTCGCCCAGGAATGCTGAGCCTAAGGGTGGGTCCGGCTGAAGGTTACGGTAACGTGGCTTTCTATGGCGAGATTTGACCTTCTGCTTGTAAGTGCTGACCATAGCTTAAAAGATTAGGAATTGGGAGGGGGGGGTTGAAGAGAAAGGGAGAGAAAGAGACTTTTCGTTGCTTTACCTTCGAGATGCTTTTGCACACAATGGCCACAAGACCAGATCACTGTTTTTCGTTTGAAATATAGGGTCCGCGCGAACGCAGTCCCCACTACCAAAAATTACACGCTCCATCTATCGCAGTTTGCGAAAGTGGCGGGGGTCAGCAATCTCGAAGTGCAATGAGAAAGCCTATCCCCGGGGGAGCCGCCTCGCTGATCAAGGCATCCCCAACGCCAGGTAAGTATGCTCAAATCTCAATGCTTGAATCTCCTCTAATATTATAAATAATTTTCTTAACGGTAGCTCCTTGCATATATTCTAAAATCGAAAACAAATTAACTACAACTATTAAAATTTTAAACAAAATTAAGCATTGTTAACGTTTCGCAATTACCGTGGCAACATACTCATACTAACCGACCCTGACAGAACGTTCTAGATGGGACAGCATCTATGCATTGTGACGTCAGTCGTCGCGTGGGCGAAGCGACTGCCTCTTGTTTCACCCGACGTAGTGGACACAAAGTAACGATGAAGCGAAAGCACTTGTATCTGCTGAATTGTATTAACTGCATAGTATTGATTCCTTTCTGGAAGATGACGAGAAAGTGATGTGTTCCAAATTGTCGGTGCAATTATGACTATAAGCTTTACGTTGTGGTGTTTCGATTTCCATAGAAACAAACACTACTTTGGATAAGTAATAAAATTATTGTTTGTGGGAAACATTTTATATCTCACGACATTATAACGTTTCGGACAATATCGTTAATTGAGTAACTCGATCCGAAAGTCTGAGATACGATAAAGAGCGGTCTCGTTTTTTGTTGCTCCGATCAGCCTTTGTTCTCAACATCGTGTTCTAGTGCTCTATTTTCTGCTTTTGTTCGAAAGTCTTTTTAAAGACTTCAACAATTTTTCGATCCTTTTTCATCATGTTGAAGGTCAGAGATCCCAGATTGAGTAGATCGTTTCGCTTCTTTCATCATGATGTTGAAATTAGAAATCTGCTGGATGAAATACATCTGCAATTGGAAGACAATGACTGCATAGAAGTGGACGAAGAGATCAACAGGAATGTTAACATAATAACGATGGCTTCGAAACAAGGTACTGAAAAACTTATTGCTTTGAAATCGATCGCTGTGAAGGAAAATTTAACTAAATTTATTTATCTTGGCTCTACCGTTAAACGCCTGCATATTTCAAAACTCCCGTTCTTTGTGTCTAATGAAGAAATTTCGACTGAACTAGCAAACTATGTAAATGTACTTGATATTGCTAGTGAAAAATATAAAGAAGAAAAATTCCACAATATCCTAACTGGCAGTCGAATAGCAAAAGTTGAACTTGATAAAGAAATTCCAAATTTTCTGCAAATTTCTGGCTTTACAGCTACGATTTCATATCCTGTAGTAACTCGCCTATTCCGCAAATGTAAGCAACCACGCCACCAGACTGACAGCTGCACGTTCGAGTATAATAAGGAAAAATCATTTTCCCACGTGGTTGATAACCAAACGCATACTGAAGTTCAAAGGTCAGACTGCAAGAAAGGAAAACAAGAAATCAGATTACACAGATGTACAAATAACCAGTATTGAAGAAGAAACTACTGAATCAAATGAGAACATTGATAATAATCAAGAAATATCACAAATAAAGGAACTTTTTACTAGTTCAGCTCTGACTATTTCCAAATTAACTTCAACTCCAGAAGCTACCTCAATTCCGTCTTCACAGTGAATCAGTAGTAAAAGAAAAATCGTATCGCCAATAAATTTCTCTAAACCTGAATATGTCCCAGAAAAAGAGAGACAAATATTTCTGCTACACCTGCCTGATAATGATATAAGATCTATGGAAGACATTCCTAAAAAAGTGCTTGCATTAAAAAGAACGTTAAATAGCCAACGTAAAATCCAACCTAAATACCAACGTTTTTACGAAATTGTTGCTGAACGCTACCTCACTGAACAACCTGGTAAAATTCTGGAAAAATTGGATCTAGTGATTGTTTTTGTGTGATTCCTGGAATGTCCAGGGAGATTATGGGGGGGGGGGGGGGCAGCTTATCCAGGGTGGGAAGTTAGGTATGTAGTTCCCACTTGTGTTGGAATGAATGATTTCTAGTATTTTCTGATTTTGATTTAAGGTAGAGATGGTAGTGGTAAGATTATTGTTAGTAATTTTTTCTATGATGGGTTCTTTTCTGTTTTTTGAAATTAAGTTTGATAATAGATATTTTTTGTTGATATTAATGGGGGGACGTCTCGGTAAGCTACCGAGACATCGGACGTCCCAGTGAGCGGTTTTAGCGAAAGGAGAGTAAGGAAGGAAGATATGAAAGAATAGTAAGAGAGAAAAATTAAAATACAGGAAAAAAGAGAAGAAAAGGAGATAAGAAAGGAACAGAATACTACCATAACGGTGCAAAGGCCACCAAAAACAGAGGGTTTAACAAAATCCAAAAATAAACGGAGATTAAATTAATTTATGAATGTTTGCATTTCTATTGAATAATGAATTAGTAAAAAAAAACTATATTTAAAATCTTGATTAAAACGGAAAAAAATTTTAATTGAGCAATATATATTGTCAAAAATCCTCTAGTTAAGTACCTGAAATGTTTGGTTAAAAAAATGAAGTAAATGAGCTATATTTATTTAATTACTTAAAACCATTTTGTAACGAAGTGAAAGTTCTTTTTTTTCTGACAGCCACTTTAAAGTATTATTCTTTAAAGTACTCATTTCCTAATAACTTTGTGTATTATTATTAAAAAACTAATATTAATTTTTTTATTAATTCACCCCCGAAGAGGCAAATTATACTGATACATTTATAATATCCATAGAGAAGATCTGTGAGGTATCGAAAAATGTGTGAACAAATTATTTTAGATTTAGAATTTTAACATTACGGCGGTAGCAATATATTGTCTTTAAATATTTCTGAACAGTGAGATTATAAATGACTTCCCATTTCATAAGTGTTTAGTATAGCGAACAACGTTGAGAAATATGATATAGAATTCTTATTTGGTATGGAAAATGAAATTTTAGAAGAACGAAATGGCCCATACATCCAAATGCTCAGGCTGGGTTGGGTTGTTTTACCTCTGAGCGGCAAATGCTCAGGCTGAAGTGCGAAACCATATGCTTGGTAAAAGGCTGTTAATATTGATATTACAGTTCTCTACTGATAATAAGCATAAGCTCAATAAAAGGTGGAGACTAGTACAATGAACGAATCGGTCAACTCGGAAAATATATGTCAAAAACTCGGGCGCTATCATGGATTGTACATTTTAGTTGTATATAAAGTCAACAGATGGCAGCACATACTTGAGTGTCAAAAGAAATGATTGAACATTACAACAAAGTGAAAAAATGTACGTATATAATTATGCTCAGTGAATATAAAACTGAAACACATAAAGAGACTTGTGTACATATTCAGGAAAGGTTGAATTCAACAGAAAATATTTTGTCATTTTTTCTCACAACTTATTAAAATTTACCCTATTCTCTCTATTCGTCAACTAGATATTAATACGTTTAAATCTGTGAGAATATATATTACATTACTTTAGAAAACTATCGCATTCCTCAGGAAAAAACAACTTTTCAGCTAGGGTTCTTATTATTAGAACATTCACTTCCCAAAAAGCTAAATATTTACTGAATCTCTTAGGCTAATCTACCAGTGTAGAGCGGTTTTCCTAAGAAAGCTTTACACTCTTTTTAAATCACACTAAATATTTTAATGCTGAGATAAGCATAGTTACATTGTACTGAAGGGATTGCATTCCGCAAGTCCAGAGTATTACCTTACAATTATTTTTCCCATCAGATATCAACTTTCTAAAGTTGTCTGGGACCCATACCGAAAATCATAAATAGATTCCGCAATACCGGGTCTATAACGATACCTACTTCATCTTAATTACTTGAAGATTGAGAGACTAAGAAATTGGCTGGCAGAGCCGAAACATTGAATGCCTCTAACAAATTTAAAAAAACGGACTACGGCTAACCATCAATTTCAGGAAGGGCCTCCTCTAGTCCATTCATAAGGGTTGGTTTGTTCTACCTCTGAGCAGTACTTATGTGCACACCATGGGCTATAACGGCCAGGTCACATGGACCCCGAAGGCTCAGAGAAGGGATTGGGGGAGGGGATCAACTCGAGCAGCTGTTGGGAGACAGATGGTAGCCTCACGTCAAGGCCATCCAACGTTTATAGCCAACGGCTTAAATTAAAACATCTAAGGATTAGTGAATAATAGGTAGTGCTGCAAATTTTTGGCGGTAAAAAATTCCAAAATTCGCGCATCTTTTAGGCTAACAAATCATTAAAGTTACACATTTCTGGCCCACATATCAACAAAGTAATGATAGTTGGATCCATATAACTCTTTAGAAATGCAAAAATTCAATATTAAATGATTGGCTTTATATGGGTTAAACTTGCAAATTTCATATCAATAAGTAATGGTGAATTCTGATACAGCATACACATAAATTGCTGTTTTATACTCCGGGGAACATCTAACAGAACGCCACTATATTTAGAAAAAATATCGATCTGCATCAATACTGTTCATTGGGACTGACACCCTACCTGTGAAATCGGAAAGGGGGGGGGGGCGCTCAGTCGGTAGTGCGCCAGGCTCCTGTAGTTCTCAGATTCGAGTCCCAGCTGGGTCAGCGTTGAGATTTATCTCAGCAAAATTCCCCAGGCCCTGCCCACGGTCAATAGGAGACACCGATGGGACGTTAAGCCGTGGATCCGTATGCAGCAGAGCCATACCCTGTGCGCGTTAAAGAACACGCTGGATGGTCTTGACGGGAGGCTACCATCTGTCTCCCAACAGCTGTTCCAGTGGGTCCCCTCCCCCAAACTTCTCTCAGCCTTCGGGGTCCTTGTAACCTGGCCATTTAGCCCAGGGTGTGCAAAAAAGTGCCAATCAGAGGTAAAACAACCCAACCCAACTCTCTTAAGTATGAATTGCCCCTGCCTTAGCTCAAATGGTAGACCAACTACAGAGCGTAACCCAGATATCCCAAGTTCCAGTCAGAGGGGCAGATGGGGGAATTTTTCCCCATATGACTAATTAAAAATAAATACTCCTACTAGTGCATCATCTTCAAATGCTATTACGAAATAGAAAAATTTATTAGCCACCTTTTTACGCTTACTGAAAGTTTAATGACTATATATTATCGCTGCCCCTCACACTCAGTCAGGTTCCATCTACAGTGTGCCCCTTCTACTCTTTGTAGTTATAGGGTAACGTGCAATATCATTCAGCCTCGATCTTTCTCACAAATTGGGAAATAAGGTCGACGCTGAATTTTCTAGTCAGTAATATCTACATCAAATTCCTGATTAAAAACGATTGATGTAGATATACAAAGTTGTGGGAGAGGGTTGCTGTTATGGTGGTAACCTTTTGAATTTTTTTAATCTAATTTAACGAGTTGGGTTGTTTACGTCTGAACGACACTTTTTTTGCACACAATGGGCTAAATGGACAGGTCACAAAGACCCCTACAAAGTTGTGGGAGAGGGTTGCTGTTATGGTAACCTTTTGAATTTTTTTAATCTAATTTAACGAGTTGGGTTGTTTACGTCTGAACGACACGTTTTTTGCACACAATGGGCTAAATGGACAGGTCACAAAGACCCCTACAAAGTTGTGGGAGAGGGTTGCTGTTATGGTAACCTTTTGAATTTTTTTAATCTAATTTAACGAGTTGGGTTGTTTACGTCTGAACGACACTTTTTTTGCACAGAATGGGCTAAATGGACAGGTCACAAAGACCCCTACAAAGTTGTGGGAGAGGGTTGCTGTTATGGTAACCTTTTGAATTTTTTTAATCTAATTTAACGAGTTGGGTTGTTTACGTCTGAACGACACTTTTTTTGAACACAATGGGCTAAATGGACAGGTCACAAAGACCCCTACAAAGTTGTGGGAGAGGGTTGCTGTTATGGTAACCTTTTGAATTTTTTTCATCTAATTTAACGAGTTGGGTTGTTCACGTCTGAACGACACTTTTTTTGCACACAATGGGCTAAATGGACAGGTCACAAAGACCCCTACAAAGTTGTGGGACAGGGTTGCTGTTATGGTAACCTTTTGAATTGTTTTAATCTAATTTAACGAGTTGGGTTGTTTACGTCTGAACGACACTTTTTTTGCACACAATGGGCTAAATGGACAGGTCACAAAGACCTCTACAAAGTTGTGGGAGAGGGTTGCTGTTATGGTAACCTTTTGAATTTTTTTTAATCTAATTTAACGAGTTGGGTTGTTTACATCTCAACGGCACTTTTTTTGCACACAATGGGCTAAATGGATAGGTCACAAAGACCCCTACTAAGTTATGGGAGAGGGTTGCTGTTATGGTAACCTTTTGATTTTTTTAATCTAATTTAACGAGTAAGGTTGTTTACGTCTGAACGGCACTTTTTTGCACACAATGGGCTAAATGGACAGGTCACAAAGACCCCGAAGGTCCAGAGAAGGTTGCCAGACCACGAAGGTAGCCAGATCACTAATTTCAAAAAAAAAGTTACCAGATATTTTTCTGAATTCTGTAATTTAACCATAGTATTCGGATATTTTTTTGAGCGATGATAATAATATTTGATTAATTTAATAATATTGATAATAATATTTAAAAGCACAGTGCATTTCTGCATCTGCTATTATTTCCTAGTCATGAAAGGGACTTTTTCTTCTGCAAAGAATAATGGCTGCGAACAGGTATTTTCTCACTCCAGACCAGGCTAATCGATTGATAGAGCTAAGAGAAACACGTCCGATTTCCACCGCCTTTCACTGCTGCATTTACACTTCGTCTCATTGTACGTGAATCTTTGGTACGGAGTGTGAAAAGAGACAACTGTCTGAGGTTCGGTTGTTTTACCTCTCAGCGGCCCTTTTTTTTGCACACCATGGACTAAATAGCCAGGTCACAAAGACCCCGAAGGCTCAGAGAAGGTTGGGGGAGGGGACCCACTTGAACAGCAGTTGGGAGATATATGGTAGCCTCCCGTCAAGGCCATCCAGCGTGTTCTTTAACGCGCACAGGGTATGGCTCTCCCGCACACGGCACCGCGGCTTAACGTCCCATCCGACCGGCGGCGGCCTTTCCAAGCCCATCGGTGTCCCCTACTGGCCGTGGGAAGGACGGGGGATTTTAACGGAGATAAATCTCAGCGCTGGCCTAGCTGAGACTCGAACCTGGGAACTGCAGATTACGAGCCTGGCACGACTACCGGCAGAGCCACCCCCTCCCCTACTACCGTTATCGATAAACTAGGAAATCGTAATCTATAGTTCACAGATATGAGACCCTCCTGGGCCAGTGTTTATATTTATCCCTACAGTCGATCAGAAAAGGGTCACCGTCCGTTAGCCCATTGTGTGGAAAAAAAAGTGCCGTTCAGGCGTAAACAACCCAACTCGTTAAATTAGATTAAAAAATTTCAAAAGGTTACCATAACAGCAACCCTCTCTCACTACTTTGTAGGAGTCTTTGTAACCTGTCCATTTAGCCCATTGTGTGCAAAAAAAGTGCCGTTCAGGCGTAAACAACCCAACTCGTTAAATTAGATTTAAAAAATTCAAAAGGTTACCACCATAACAGCAACCCTCTCCCACAACTTTGTATATCTACATCAATCGTTTTTAATCAGGAATTTGATGTAGATATTACTGACTAGAAAATTCAGCGTCGACCTTATTTCCCATTTGTGAGAAAGATCGAGGCTGAATGATATTGCACGTTACCCTATAACTACAAAGAGTAGAAGGGGCACACTGCAGATGGAACCTGACTGCGTACAAGGGGCAGCGATTATATATAGTCATTAAACTTTCAGTAAGCGTAAAAAGGTGGCTAATAAATTTTCCTATTTCGTAAAAGCATTTGAAGATGATGCACTAGTAGGAGTATTTATTTTTAATTAGTCATTGGGGAAAAATTCCCCCATCCGCCCCTCTGACTGGAACTTGGGATATCTGGGTTACGCTCTGTAGTTGGTCTACCATTTGAGCTAAGGCAGGGGCAATTCATACTTAAGAGAGTTGGGTTGGGTTGTTTTACCTCTGATTGCACTTTTTTGTACACCTTGGGCTAAATGGCCAGGTTAAAAGGACCGCGAAGGCTCAGAGAAGTCTGGGGGAGGGGACCCACTGGAACAGCTGTTGGGAGACAGATGGTAGCCTCCCGTCAAGACCATCCAGCGTGTTCTTTAACGCGCACAGGGTATGGCTCTCCCGCACACGGCACCACGGCTTAACGTCCCATCCGACGGGCGGCGGCATTTCGAAGCCCATCGGTGTCCCCTACTGACCGTGGGAAGGAGGGGGGATTTTAACGGAGGTAAATCTCAACGCTGGCCTAGCTGAGACTCGAACCTGGGAACTGCAGATTATGAGCCTGGCACGACTACCGACTGAGCCACCCCCTCCCCTACTACCGTTATCGATAAACTACGAAATCGTAATCTATAGTTCACAGATATGAGACCCTCCTGAGCCAGTGTTTATATTTATCCCTACAGTCGATCAGAAAAGGGTCATCGTCCGTCTTATGGCACGTTAATATGTGGCCCCGTGTTCAGGTTGGGTTGGGTTGTTTTACCTCTGAACGGCACTTTTTTGCACACCATGGGCTAAATGGCCAGGTCACATGGACCCTGAAGGCTCAGAGAAAGTTGGGGGAGGGAACCCACTGGAATAGCTGTTGGGAGACAGATGGTAGCCTCCCGTCAAGGCCATCCAGCGTGTTCTTTAACGTGCACAGGGTATGGCTCTCCCACACACGAGGCCACGGCTTAACATCCCATCCGATGGACGGCGGCCTTTCCAAGCCCATCGGTGTCCCCTACTGACCGTGGACAGGGCGGGGAATTTTGCGGAGATAAATCTCAACGCTGAGCCAGCTGGGACTCGAACCTGGGAACTACAGATTACGAGCCTGGCGCGCTACCGACTGAGCTGCACCCCCTCCCTCCTCGTGTTCAGGAGAGTCATCCCTCTGTGCATACTAAACAACAAACTTGTTGGCCTTGATGTGCCACCCGCTGTCCAGTGGATTCCCTTGTGACCTGGCCACTTTTGCAATTAGTAGTGGAAACCGAAAACTTAATCCAAAACCAGTTCTCCCAAAAAATTAAATTCTCAAGAGAATGTTTTTCCTAGTGAAATTATCATTTTACTATGCACAAAATATCTTCTCTTCAATCTTCTAAAAATAATCAACGTGGTTCTCATTTTTATCAATCACGAATTTTAACTTCAATAAAAAGAAGTCAAGACCATAACACAGTTGGTTTAACATATTTTGCTTTCAGTTGCTGTCACTAGATGGCGCAATATACACACCTAGAATATTTTCCACCTCCCAACTTTCGATATTCATACATCTTTTATTCATTAGTTTTTCACCAGAATAAAAAAGTCTAAAAGGCTTTGTTTCGCACATATTAAGTTGAATTTGTGCATGTATTCGGTATTACTCTAAGACAGATCACATAGACGGAGTATTTGCAGTATGGATTAAAAGGCTTAATTAATGAATTCTTTTCTTACCTTAAAGCTCTGATGTTAAATATGAGTAATATTACATGAAAAAAAGTGAGCTCAATTTTTCATTACAAATAGTATAATAAAAAGAGGTAGATACACGTTTCAAAACGCACATGTGTCAGAAAAATTATATTTTAAATTAATAAATAAATAAATAAATAAATACCCCCTCAAGCAGCTGCTTGCCACAGAGGTCTGAGCCTGTCAGTTTATATGCCACAGTAAGAGGTCTGAGAGGGTAAATTACCAGACATAAAATATTTCTGAAAACTTGAAATAAAAATCATTTTGTGTTACAACTTATCATATCATTGTTTATTTTATAATAATTTCTGGATCGTACCAATTTGGTACTGTTTTTACCGAAAAATTAGTGATACTACTACACGAACTATATTTTTTATCCCGATAGTTTTTCAGTGTTGCCATCTTGCAGCAATAAACTTATAGCAATAACTTTTATTGTTACATATTTAATTGATTTTTTTAAAAATTAGTTAAATACATACTATTAAAATACCTTTTGAGGGCGAAAATTTGGAAAGCGAAACAAATTTAAATATTATAAAGTTTCATCTAGAAATTCCTATTAAAATAGTAAAGTGTGGCGGTTAAGACGTTGCTATTGACAGCTGCGACTTTTTCCCTTATTTGTTATTCTAAATAATGCTAAAATACAGAATACACTAATTTTTAAATTATTTTTGATTCCTGACCTTGGATTGGCTGGTCACATCAAGCAGATAACAAAACCACAAGTGTTTGGAGTTCAATAATTATTAAATTGGTTCGTTCGAATTTGAGCCCAAATTATCTCTGTTATCAACAAATCCTGCACTTTTGCATAACAGAACAATGATTCTATTGATTCTATTTTTGAAATATGTGGTTAATTTATCCAAAAGTCATATGCAAAAATTCTCTGCTTACAATTATTCCCATTTAATTATCAATTTCACCAAAAGATGGGGTAAGCTATTTCAATCCAACAATATATCCAATAATTTAGTTTTTATATTATCCATCTATTGCCCATTAAATCATCGCTTTCGATTCCTTACGTTCATGTTAAGTAGAGTCATTACAGCGATAATAGCTAAATGCGTATTTCTTGCCTGAAACGTATTGGCGAAAATATATCATAATATAAACGTTTTGCGAGTAAAATGCTATAAAAATTTGTGAGGCGAATTTTAAGAATATATTTTAAGATCGGTTTTGTATATTATATATTTCAATAACATCGATCAACTTCTGCAAGGTAAAATAGTAACTCTTTAATTGAAATTAATATTACGACAATTTTTAAGCTGAAAATATACCTAGTTGATCCTGCCATCTATTGCTCGACATGGTAACTATAACTTTTCTTCTCATTGTATTTCTTCTAAAACCTATGATTTACTACCAGAAAAAACTATTTTTATAATGTCCCTGATTTTAAAAGTATATCAATAGTTCCACGCTTATTTCACCAATTCTGTCGTAAACCGTACAGTTCACTTAGATTTACCCTTCTGGATTCAAAAACAGCCCAAAGCAGCCCAACACAGTTTTGAAGGTAGAAGTTTATTGCCGTATATTGTTTTCTTTCGATTTCGAAAGCTTTTTTTTGCTCTTTGGTTTATTCTTCCTGGTCAGTCTTTTGATTTTAATACTGGGGTTCGATAAAGCGCGAAACTCTGATAATCTGAATGGCCTTGACGGGAACATACCACATGCCTCTTAACACCTATCCAGTTCATCCCTTGCGTCCAACCTTCTCTGAGCCATTGAGTTCTTTGCGAACTGGCCATTTAGCCCATAGTGTTGGAAATAAAGTGTCTCTCAGAGGTAAAACAACCGAAAGTTAAAGAACATGCCAAATGGCTTTGAAGGGAGGCTATTTCTATATTATATATTTAAGTAACATCGATCAACTTCTGTAAGGGAAAATATCTCCTAACACCTTTAGAATAATAGTAGGTAGTGGAGTCAGACTCCAACGGATGGGGCGGGGGTGGCTCAGTCGGTAGCGCGCCAGGCTCGTAATCTGTAGTTCCCAGGTTCGAGTCCCAGCTGTGTCAGCGTTGAGATTTATCTCCGCAAAATTCCCCGCCCTGCCCACGGTCAGTAGGGAACACCGATGGGCTTGGAAAGGCCGCCGTCCGTCGAAAGGCCGCCGTCCGTGGGACGTTAAGCCGTGGCCCCGTATGCGGGAGAGCCATACCTGTGCACGTTAAAGAACACGCTGGATGGCCTTGACGGGAGGCTACCATCTGTCTCCCAACAGCTGTTCCATTGGGTCCCCTCCCCCAACCTTCTCTGAGCCTTTCGGGTCCATGTGACCTGGCCATTTAGCCCATTGTGTGCAAAAAGGTGCCGCTCAGAGGTAAAACAACCCAACCTTCAATCTACTAAAAATAATCAACGTAGTTCTCATTTTTATCAATCCGAAATTTACTTCGATAAAAAGAAGTCAAGACCATAAAACAGTTGGTTTAACATATTTTGCTTTCAGTTGCTGTCACTAGATGGCGAAATATACAAACCTAGAATATTTTCCACCTCCCTACTTTCGATATTCATACATCTTTTATTCATTAGTTTTTCATCATCATCATCATCCTCAAGTAGCCATGGGCTACGGAGGTCCACCAGACCATGCAATTTAGTTCTCCAAGCAAGTCTATCCTGAGCTTCATCTACTGCATCTGGTCACTGCACACCAATTCTAACAAGGTCCTCTTTGACATTGTCGGGCCACCGCATCCTAGGTCTCCCCCTCTTTCTGAATCCTTTAGGCACACTGTTCATAACCCTATTCGCCAACCTATAATTATTCATACGGGCAACATGGCCAAACCAACGGAGTCTCTCTCTGCACAATATGCTGCTTAAAGGAGGTTGCAAACTCCTTTGCCTAACCTCATCATTCGTTACAAAGTTGAACCAGCTAATGCCCAAGATACTGTGTAAGCATCTGGAATCAAAAGCATCTAGTTTCCTGTTATCTTGTTTACAAAGTGTCCAAGTTTCACTACCATAACTAACCCTAGAAAGAACCAAACTATTATACAGTCTAATTTTAGTCTTTACGTGTATACGCCTATTTCTCGACACTCTCCATAGATTCTTAAAAGTCCCAGCAGCAATCCCTATTCGTCTGTTAATCTCATGCCGCACATCACCATTTTCCGTTACATAGCTCCCAAGATAATTAAACTGTGACACCTGCTCAAGACTGTAACCATTCAGATTAACTGAATCACAGCCTGCCTGACCAATTTTCATCACTTTAGTTTTCTCTCTGTTTATAACCAAACCTACTCTACTACCAGTCTCATCAACAGCTCGAATGAAAGAGTTCATCTCATCAACACCATTTGCCAAAAGGGCTAAATCATCAGCATAATCTAAATCAGAAATTTTTGTATTTCTAGTAGATTTAAGGCCAAAATCTTTCCCTTGAAGTGAATTTCGCATAACATAATCAATAACCAAGCTAAAGAGAAAAGGAGACAAAATGCACCCTTGTCGAACACCAGAAGTAATGCTAAACCAATTGCTACAAGCCTTACCAACTCTCACACACAACTCAGTGTTATTATAGAGAGCTTTCATTATGTTAACTAACTTGTCAGGTATACCATACGATCTCACAATCAACCACAAATTATGACGATCAACAGAGTCGAAAGCCTTTTTGAAATCAACAAAACTAGCAACCAAAGGTTTCTGAAACTCTAAACATTTCTCAAGAATCTGCCTAAGTGAAAATATCTGATCCACACATCCCCTACCACTTCTGAATCCACATTGCTCATCACGCAATTGACTGTCAACCAGATTCTTAATTCTATTAAGCACAGTCATGGAAAGAACTTTACCTGGAACAGAGAGTAGGCTAATACCCCTATAGTTATCACAAGAACTGCGATCAACCTTTTTTGAAAATAGGGATAACAATAGCTCTGGTAAAATCCTTAGGAACCATGCCTTTATCATAAAAGATATTCAGAATTTCAGTCATCCAAGTGGTAACCGAAACATTACCAGCTTCAAGCATTTCGGTAGTAATTTCATCTACTCCTGGGGATTTATGTAGTTTAAGTTTAGAAACAGCCAAAATAACTTCATATTGTGTTATAGGGCCAACATTAAAGCCACCAATGCATCTATCATCATTGCAAACAATGGGAGTAGACTAACTACATTGTTTAGAATATCACTGAAATGCGCAGCCCACCTAGCCATAACAGAATCCTCCCCTTCTATAACCTTACCTTGTTTATCCTTCAATCCCTGTATACCTGTCCGTTTTCTACCACACAAAACATTAACTACTGGTACAGCTCTCTGCTGTTGTGCTGTCTAACTGCTTCCTCGGCTTTGTCAGCCAAACTATCAAGCCAAAGATTCTTATCAGCAGCTAACTGATCTTTTACACGTTTATTAAGTGATCTGTAATGCTTTCTATTAGGACTAGTAGGGTATTGATTAAAGACATTCCTACAGTTCTTTCTTTCCAAAATAAGCTCAAGTGCCTTATCACTCAGATAATTCTGTCTCTTCTGCTCCTTTTTTCCTAAAAGAGTACTGTTAGTGTCCAAAAAAGCCTGTTCAAAATGATCCCATTCTTCCTCAACTTCAGTAGTAAGCAAACCATGACCGTCATAATGACTAAGTAACCTATCATGGTAAGCTTTGGCTATAACTGGATCTTTCAGAGCTTCAGTATTAAAAGTAAATTTTTTTAACCCTAGCACAACACTTTTTAAGTTTAAGTTGCAACACACTTTTAACAAGGTAATGGTCAGATTCAATTTCAGCGCCCCTATATGCCCTGGTATTCCTATCAGAACTAGCCCATTTGCTGTTAATTAATATGTAATCAATCATATTCTTATGTAGCCCATCAGGTGAAACCCATGTGTACTAATGTATGTCAAAATGTACTTATGTTTCACCAGAATAAAAAAGTCTAAAAAGCTTTGTTTGGCACATATTAAGTTGAATTTGTGCATGTATTCGGTATTACTCTAAGACAGATCACATAGACTGAGTATTTGCAGTATGGATTAAAAGGCTTAATTAATGAATTTTTTTTCTTACCTTAAAGCTCTGATGTTAAATATGAATAATATTACATGAAAAAAAGTGAGCACAATTTTTCATTACAAATAGTATTGTTGCGGATTACAAAAATGCATAGCCACTGAGCGTGAGTATTAAAAACTATATTTTAAAACCAAATTCAATACAAGGTAAATTGTTACAAAGAAAATATGGATAAAGTATCTTATTAACAAATCAACTATTAACCATACATAAGTCATCAATCTTCCTGCGCAGAGCACACAACATTAGCTCTGTCTATTCCACTAAATATTACCTTTTTACACGATTACCATGTCGCTTGAACATCCGCGTACACATCACATAAAAAATACCACTTTTATACTTCCGCGTACACAACACATAAAGATAATTCTTTAGACTTAACGCGCACTGTTTCAGAACAGCTAACCGTCCATTTTCGAAACTTCTGGAAATTCTGCAGCTGGCTTGCCAGAACGCAGAATATCGTGGCCCAAACAAAAGAAGGTATAAGGAGAAGAAGGCTTATTAATCGTGTCTTTATAGACGCCTTTGTTTTTTTCCAGTGTTGCATAAAATATTTTTTATTTTGTTTTAAAGTCGGCTCAGCGTTGATTCGTTTTCGCTTTGTAGCCCGACTTTGAGAATTTTTATTTAATGGTTCCGGTGGCCTGTGCGCCTTGTCTGAACCATATTTTGTGTATAATTTATCGTAGTCTCTGTACATATTTTTTGTGTATTTTTATGGTTTATAGAAAAAATTTTTTATGGTTTCAAAGTTGGCTTCGCGCAGTCATTTTCGCTCGTTGGCGCGAGCGACGAGGAGTTGTGCCAAGTCCTGCATTTACGTTGACTCGGCGCGTCGAGGCGGCTTGACGTCACAGACGCCAAGCTGTCGAAGCGCGGTCGGGGGAGGGACCGGTTCTCGGAGCGCTAAGCCAATGATCGGCTTGGATCTGCGCCGGGAGCCGGCCTCTTTCGTTTGATCGACTGCTGCTCTCTGCTGCCTTTCATTCCGGCACAGTGAAGATACAATGGGCGCCCTCTATCGGGCTGACCCGGATTTTGTTTCTTCGCTGACTCTGAGCGCTTGTTTCTTACGTTAAATGCTTACGTTTTTTACAGTGTATTATATGTTTTCCTTTGTAATGGGTGAATGAAGTTAGGACTGTTTTCTTTCACTTTTCTATCTTTCTCACCTTCATTTCAATCTTCCTTACTACTGTAATGTGTCGATTGTTTGTCTTGATGTTTGTTTGTAAGTATGAAATAACCGTGGAAAGGCGTATAGTTATATACTTTACGTTTTGAAACGGTTGAAGTTTAGAGAATGCAATGCAGTTACGAGCAGAGCGAGGAAGGGGGTCCCCACCCTCGGATTCGCGAAGCGGATGGTACATGCTGAAGGAAACACTAGAAGAATGCTTTCTTTTTATAAGACTGTCATTATTCTAGATTTTTATTTTCCAAACAAGAACCGTAAGTGGCCGTTCTGTGGAATTTTACCGAAGCTGAACGTGGCAAATTGGAGTGCAGGCACAAAAACAACTGTAAGGGGCGATGTGCGCATGCGCAGTGCAATCATTTTAGTCCAATGCAGCTATGGTTTGCCTTATTAGTAGTCTGTATAAACCAGTGTTTCCAAATGTCTAACAGCCATGGCTGTTTGGCACAGTGGTAACTGACTCTAAAGTTATTCAATGAGTGTTTTATCTCGTTCAGGAGTACATTTTTCGATACCTGGAAAAACCGTTGTATGTTTATTTTGAGTAAATGTGTAGAATTTTTAAAATTAATATGTAAATTAATACATTTAATCAGCTTGCGAACATGTAAGTCAATGTATGTTGCAATTTTGTGTTCTCTGGAGTGCCTGCTGCCATCTATTGACAATTTATACAAGTAAGAAACTCGATATGACTTTTATTGAAAATATCTAAAATTTTATAAAATATAATTAAACAAAACATGTTATCTCGCATAGAGCCATTAATTTCAATTTATTATAATATATTAAATATTGTAGAATGTTAAAAAATAATAAAAATACTTTTCTTTTGAGGCAAAATTGACAAATGGATTTTATTAAAGAAATAATTCTAGAAATCCTAGTAAATAAAGGCCAAACACTTCATGCATTCGGTCAATTTAAGTTAATTGCAGAATTTAGCCTTAAAAATCAGAATAGAGCGGCAATTTTTTGCAACCCATGGGCTAAATGGCCAGGTCACAAGGACCCCGCCAAGGCCTCAGAGAAGGTGGGGAGGAACCACTGGAACGATGTTGGGAGACAGATCCTAGCTCCCGTCAAGGCCCATCCAGTGGTTCTTTACGTTGGTTGTTTCACCTCTGAGCGGCACTATTTTCACACCATGGCTAAATGCCAGGTCACATGACCCCGAAGGCTCAGAGAAGGTTGGGGGAGGGGACCCACTGGAACAGCTGTTGGGAGACAGATGGTAGCCTCCCGTCAAGGCCATCCAGCGTGTTCTTTATACTGCAGGATGTATATGGCGCCCCGCCCGGGGTAGGCGGCTTAGTCGGTCCATCCGACTGACCGGCCTTCCAGCCATCGTGTCCTTCCAGGTACGAGCCAGCTGGGTCAGCGATGAGATTTCCCACGGTCAGTAGGGGACACCGATGGGCTTGGAAAGGCCGCCGTCAGTCGGATGGGACGTTAAGCCGTGGCCCCGTGTGCGGGGGAGCCATACCCTCTGCACGTTAAAGAACACGCTGGATGGCCTTGACGGGAGGCTACCATCTGTCTCCCAACAGCTGTTCCAGTGGGTCCCCTCCCCCAACCTTCTCTGAGCCTTCGGGGTCCATGTGACCTGGCCATTTAGCCCATGGTGTGGAAAATAGTGCCGCTCAGAGGTAAAACAACCCAACAACCCACAACGCACAGGGTATGGCTCTCCCGCACACGGGGCAACGGCTTAACCTCCCATCCGACGGACGGCGTAATTGGAGAGAAGCACTGTCATTTGAATTTTTACCATATTCTTTGAAAATTCGGTTATTATGATTTTTAACGGCTAAACTACTGAAATTAAACTTAACATGACCGAATGCATGAAAAGTGCTTTGGACACTTTACTATTTTAATAGGAATTTCTAGATGAAACTTTATAATATTTAAATTTCTTTCGCTTTCCAAATTTTCGCCCTCAAAAGGTATTTTAATAGTATGTATTTAACTTATTTTTAAAAAAAATCAATGAAATATGTAACAATAAAAGTTATTGCTATAAGTTTATTGCTGCAAGATGGTAACACTGTGTAGTATCACTAATTTTTCGGAAAAAACAGCACCAAATTGGTACGATCCAGAAATTATCATAAAGTAATGATATGAATAATTGTAGCTCAAAATGATTTATATTTGAAATTTTCAGAAATATTTTATGTCTGGTAAATTAAATATAATTTTTCTGACACATGTGCGTTTTGAAACGTGTATCTACCTCTTTTTATTATACTGTTACGACAGAAGGAATCTGGCATCCGAAAGCAAAAAGTATCAGCCAACGAATAAGAACTTTGGGAGAATTTGAAAAAGAACAGTGGAGCGTGTAACGGTCGCTGTTTGGAAATTAAAAATCCAGAGTAATAACAGTCTATAATAAGAACAGCATTATTCTAGTAGTTCCATCAGCATGTACCATCTGCTTCGCGATTCCGGAAGTGGGGTCCCCCAGCATCGCTCAGCTTGACTATGCGTTTGCATTCTCTATACTTCAACCGTTTCCAAACGTAACGCATAGAGCGATACGTCTCTCCACGGTTATTTCATACTTTACAAATAAACCTCAAGACATTCAATCAACACATTACAGCAGTAAGGAAGATTGAAAAGGAAAGGGAGAAATGATAGGAAAGTGAAAGAAAACAGTCCTAATATCATTCACCCATTACAAAGGAAAACATAAAACTAACACGAAGTATAATTTTTTATCCCGATAGCTTTTTCAGCGTTGCCATCCTGCAGCAATAAACTTATAGCAATAACTTTTATTGTTACATATTTAATTGATTTTTTTAAAAATTAGTTAAATACATACTATTAAAATACCTTTTGAGGGCGAAAATTTGGAAAGCGAAACAAATTTAAATATTATAAAGTTTCATTTAGAAATTCCTATTAAAATAGTAAAGTGTGGCGGTTAAGACGTTGCTATTGACAGCTGCGACTTTTTCCCTTATTTGTGGAGTGTATAGTAAATATTCTAAATAATGCTAAAATACAGAATACACTAATTTTTAAATTATTTTTGATTCCTGACCTTGGATTGGCTGGTCACATCAAGCAGATAACAAAACCACAAGTGTTTGGAGCTCAATAATTATTAAATTGGTTCGTTCGAATTTGGGCCCAAATTATCTCTGTTATCAACAAATCCTGCACTTTTTTTTTTTGCATAACAGAACAATGATTCTATTGATTCTATTTTTGAAATATGTGGTTAATTTATCCAAAAGTCATATGCAAAAATTCTCTACTTACAATTATTCCCATTTAATTATCAATTTCACCAAAAAATGGGGTAAGCTATTTCAATCCAACAATATATCCACTAATTAATTTTTATATTATCCATCTATTGCCCATAAATCATCGCTTTCGATTCCTTCGTTCATGTTAAGTAGAGTCATTACAGCGATGATAGCTAATAAAGGTATAAAAAAATGCCATCTCTTGCCTGAAACGTATTGGCGAAAACATATCATATTATAAACGTTTTGCGAGTAAAATGCTATAAAAATTTGTGAGGCGAATTTTAAGAATATATTTTAAGATCGGTTTTGTATATTATATATTTCAGTAACATCGATCAACTTCTGCAAGGTAAAATAATAATAACTCTTTAATTGATATTAATATTACGATAGTAACTCTTTAATTGAAATTAATATTACGACAATTTTTAAGCTGAAAATACACCTAGTTGATCCCGCCATCTATTGCTCGACATCGTAACTATAACTTTTCTTCTCAATGTATTTCTTCTAAAACCTATACTACGAGCAAAGACTCTTTTTTTTAATGTCCCTGATTTTAAAAGTATATCAATAGTTCCACGCTTATTTCACCAATTCTGTCGTAAACCGTACAGTTCACTTAGATTTACCCTTCTGGATTCAAAAACAGCCCAAAGCAGCCCAACACAGTTTTGAAAGTAGAAGTTTATTGCCGTAATTGTTTTCTTTCGATTTCGAAAGCTTTTTTTGCTCTTTGGTTTATTCTTCCTGGTCAGTCTTTTGATTTTAATACTGGGTTCGATAAAGCGCCAAACTCTGATAATCTGAATGGCCTTGACGGGAACATACCACATGCCTCTTAACACCTATCCAGTTCATCCCTTGCGTCCAACCCTTCTCTGAGCCATTGAGTTCTTTGCGAACTGGCCATTTAGCCCGTAGTGTTGGAAATAAAGTGCCTCTCAGAGGTAAAACAACCCAAAGTTAAAGAACATGCCAAATGGCTTTGAAGTGAGGCTATTTCTATATTATATATTTAAATAACATCGATCAACTTCTGTAAGGGAAAATATCTCCTAACTCCTTTAGAATAATAGTAGGTAGTGGGGTCAAACTCCAACGGATGGGGCGGGGGTGGCTCAGTCGGTAGCGCGCCAGGCTCGTAATCTGTAGTTCCCAGGTTCGAGTCCCAGCTGTGTCAGCGTTGAGATTTATCTCCGCAAAATTCCCCGCCCTGCCCACGGTCAGTAGGGGACACCGATGGGCTTGGAAAGGCCGCCGTCCGTCGGATGGGACGTTAAGCCGTAGCCCCGTATGCGGGAGAGCCATACCCTGCGCACGTTAAAGAACACGCTGGATGGCCTTGACGGGAGGCTCTCCCCCAACCGTAAACCGGTCAGAGACAACCGTAAACCGTAAACCGGCTCAGAGAAGGTTGGGGGGTCCCCTCCCCCAACCTTCTCTGAGCCTTTGGGGTCCACGTGACCTGGCCATTTAGCTCATTGTGTGCAAAAAGGTGCCGCTCAGAGGTAAAACAACCCAACCTTCAATCTTCTAAAAATAATCAACGTGATTGATAAAATAGTTCTCATTTTTATCAATCACGAATTTTACTCCGATAAAAAGAAGTCAAAACCATAACACAGTTGGTTTAACATATTTTGCTTCCAGTTGCTGTCACTAGATGGCGAAATATACAAACCTAGAATATTTTCCACCTCCCTATTTTCGATATTCATACATCTTTTATTCATTAGTTTTTCATCATCATCATCCTCAAGCAGCCATGGGTTACGGAGGTCCAACCAGACCGTGCAATTTAGTTCTCCAAGCAAGTCTATCCTGAGCTTCACCTACTGCATCTGGCCACTGCACACCAATTCTAACAAGGTCCTCTTTGACATTGTCGGGCCACCGCATCCTAGGTCTCCCCCTCTTTCTGAGGCCTTTAGGCACACTGTTCATAACCCTATTCACCAATCTATAATTATTCATACGGGCAACATGGCCAAACCAACGGAGTCTCTCTCTGCACAATATGCTGCTTAGAGGAGGTTGCAAACTCCTTTGCCTAACCTCATCATTAGTTACAAAGTTGAACCACCTAATGCCCAAGATACTGCGTAAGCATCTGGAATCAAAAGCATCTAGTTTCCTGTTATCTTGTTTACACAGTGTCCAAGTTTCACTACCATAACTAACCCTAGAAAGAACCAAACTATTATACAGTCTAATTTTAGTCTTTAGGTGTATACGCCTATTTCTCTACACTCTCCATAGATTCTTAAAAGTCCCAGCAGCAATCCCTATTCGTCTGTTAATCTCATGCCGCACATCACCATTTTCCGTTACATAGCTCCCAAGATAATTAAACTGTGACACCTGCTCAAGACTGCAACCATTCAGATTAACTGAATCACAGCATGCCTGACCAATTTTCATCACTTTAGTTTTCTCTCTGTTTATAACCAAACCTATTCTACTACCAGTCTCATCAACAGCTCGAATGAAAGAGTTCATCTCATCAACATTATTTGCCAAAAGGGCTAAATCATCAGCATAATCTAAATCAGAAATTTTTGTATCTCCAGTCCATTTAAGGCCAAAATCTTTCCCTTGAAGTGAATTTCGCATAACATAATCAATAACCAAGCTAAAGAGAAAAGGAGACAAAATGCACCCTTGTCGAACACCAGAAGTAATGCTAAACCAATTGCTACAAGCCTTACCAACTCTCACACACGACTCAGTGTTATTATAGAGAGCTTTCATTATGTTAACTAACTTGTCAGGTTTACCATACGTTCTCACAATCAACCACAAATTATGACGATCAACAGAGTCGAAAGCCTTTTTGAAATCAACAAAACTAGCAACCGAAGGTTTCTGAAACTCTAAACATTTCTCAAGAATCTGCCTAAGTGAAAATATCTGATCCACACATCCCCTACCACTTCTGAATCCACATTGCTCATCACGCAATTGACTGTCAACCAGATTCTTAATTCTATTAAGCACAGTCATGGAAAGAACTTTACGTAGAACAGAGCTGTTACCCCTATAGTTATCACAAGAACTGCGATCACCTTTTTTGGAAATAGGGATAACAATAGCTCTGGTAAAATCCTTAGGAACCATGCCTTTATCATAAAAGATATTCAGAATTTCAGTTATCCAAGTAGTAACCGAAACATTTCCAGCTCTAAGCATTTCGATAGTAATTTCATCTACCCCTGGGGATTTATGTAGTTTAAGTTTAGAAACAGCCAAAATAACTTCAGATTGTGTTATAGAGCCAACATTAAAGCCACCAATGCATCCATCATCATTGCAAACAATGGGAGTAGACTAACTACATTGTTTAGAACATCACTGAAATGCTCAGCCCACCTAGCCATGACAGAATCCTCCCCTTCTATAACCTTACCTTGTTTATCCTTCAATTCTTGTATACCTGTCCATTTTCTACCACACAAAACATTAACTATCTGGTACAGCTCTCTGCTGTTGTGCTGTCTAACTGCTTCCTCGGCTTTGTCAGCCAAACTATCAAGCCAAAGATTCTTATCAGCAGCTAACTGATCTTTTCACGTTTATTAAGTGATCTGTAATGCTTACTATTAGGACTAGTAGGGTATTGATTAAAGACATTCCTGCAGTTCTTTCTTTCCAAAATAAGCTCAAGTACCTTATCACTCAGATAATTCTGTCTCCTCTGCTCCTTTTTCCCTAAAAGAGTACTGTTAGTTTCCAAAAAAGCCTGTTTAAAATGATCCCATTCTTCCTCAACTTCAGTAGTAAGCAAACCATGACTGTCATAATGACTAAGTAACCTATCATGGTAAGCTTTGGCTATAACTGGATCTTTCAGAGCTTCAGTATTAAAAGTAAATTTTTTAACCCTAGCACAACACTTTTTAAGTTGCAACACACTTTTAACAAGGTAATGGTCAGATCCAATTTCAGCTCCCCTATATGCCCTAGTATTCCTAACAGAACTAGCCCATTTGCTGCTAATTAATATGTAATCAATCATATTCTTATGCAGCCCATCAGGTGAAACCCATGTGTACTTATGTATGTCAAAATGTACTTATTTTCCCCAGAATAAAAAAGTCTAAAAGGCTTTGTTTGGCACATATTAAGTTGAATTTGTGCATGTATTCGGTATTACTCTAAGACAGATCACATAGACTGAGTATTTGCAGTATGGATTAAAAGGCTTAATTAATGAATTTTTTTTCTTACCTTAAAGCTCTGATGTTAAATATGAATAATATTACATGAAAAAAAGTGAGCACAATTTTTCATTACAAATAGTATTGTTGCGGATTACAAAAATGCATAGCCACTGAGCGTGAGTATTAAAAACTATATTTTAAAACCAAATTCAATACAAGGTAAATTGTTACAAAGCAAATATGGATGAAGTATCTTATTAACAAATCAACTATTAACCATACATAAGTCATCAATCTTCCTGCGCAGAGCACACAACATTAGCTCTGTCTATTCCACTAAATATTACCTTTTTACACGATTACCATGTCGCTTGAACATCCGCGTACACATCACATAAAAAATACCACTTTTATACTTCCGCGTACACAACACATAAAGATAATTCTTTACACTTAACGCGCACTGTTTCAGAACAGCTAACCGTCCATTTTCGAAACTTCTGGAAATTCTGCAGCTGGCTTGCCAGAACGCAGAATATCGTGGCCCAAACAAAAGAAGGTATAAGGAGAAGAAGGCTAGCTTTCGCACAACCGTAAGTGGCCCCGTTCTGTGGAATTTTACCGAAGTTGAACGTGGCAAATTGGAGTGCAGGCACAAAAACAACTGTAAGGGGCGATGTGCGCATGCGCAGTGCAATCATTTTAGTCCAATGCAGCTATGGTTTGCCTTATTAGTAGTCTGTATAAACCAGTGTTTCCAAATGTCTAACAGCCATGGCTGTTTGGCACAGTGGTAACTGACTCTAAAGTTATTCAATGAGTGTTTTATCTCGTTCAGGAGTACATTTTTCGATACCTGGAAAAACCGTTGTATGTTTATTTTGAGTAAATGTGTAGAATTTTTAAAATTAATATGTAAATTAATACATTTAATCAGCTTGCGAACATGTAAGTCAATGTATGTTGCAATTTTGTGTTCTCTGGAGTGCCTGCTGCCATCTATTGACAATTTATACAAGTAAGAAACTCGATATGACTTTTATTGAAAATATCTAAAATTTTATAAAATATAATTAAACAAAACATGTTATCTCGCATAGAGCCATTAATTTCAATTTATTATAATATATTAAATATTGTAGAATGTTCAAAATAATAAAATTCTTTTCTTGAGCAAAATTACAAAATGGGATTTTATTAAAGAAAATAATTTTAACTAATCCTTGTAAAAAGAAAATTATGATGGTAAAATTTAAGAAATGAGAATTTAGAATTAAAATTAAGAATGAGCGGCACTTTTTTTGCACACCATGGGCTAAATGGCCAGGTCACAAGGACCCCGAAGGCTCAGAGAAGGTTGGGGAGGGAACCCACTGGAACAGATGTTGGGAGACAGATCGTAGCCTCCCGTCAAGGCCATCCAGCGTGTTCTTTAACGTTGGATTGTTTCACCTCTGAGCGGCACTTTTTTTTCACACCATGCGCTAAATGACTAGGTCACAAGAACCCCGATGGCTCAGAGAAGGTTGGGGAGGGGACCCACTGGAACAGCTGTTGGGAGACAGATGGTAGCCTCCAGTCAAGGCCATCCAGCGTATTCTTTAATATGCACAGGATATATGGGGCGGGGTAGCTCAGTCGGTATCGTGCCAGGCTCGTAATCTGTACTTCCCAGGTTCGAGTCCCAGCTGGGTCAGCGTTGAGATTTATCTCCGCAAAATTCCCCGCCCTGCCCACGGTCAGTAGGGGACACCGATGGGCTTGGAAAGGCCGCCGTCAGTCGGATGGGACGTTAAGCCGTGGCCCCGTGTGCGGGGGAGCCATACCCTCTGCACGTTAAAGAACACGCTGGATGGCCTTGACGGGAGGCTACCATCTGTCTCCCAACAGCTGTTCCAGTGGGTCCCCTCCCCCAACCTTCTCTGAGCCTTCGGGGTCCATGTGACCTGGCCATTTAGCCCATGGTGTGGAAAATAGTGCCGCTCAGAGGTAAAACAACCCAACAACCCACAACGCACAGGGTATGGCTCTCCCGCACACGGGGCAACGGCTTAACCTCCCATCCGACGGACGGCGTAATTGGAGAGAAGCACTGTCATTTGAATTTTTACCATATTCTTTGAAAATTCGGTTATTATGATTTTTAACGGCTAAACTACTGAAATTAAACTTAACATGACCGAATGCATGAAAAGTGCTTTGGACACTTTACTATTTTAATAGGAATTTCTAGATGAAACTTTATAATATTTAAATTTCTTTCGCTTTCCAAATTTTCGCCCTCAAAAGGTATTTTAATAGTATGTATTTAACTTATTTTTTAAAAAATCAATGAAATATGTAACAATAAAAGTTATTGCTATAAGTTTATTCCTGCAAGATGGTAACACTGTGTAGTATCACTAATTTTTCGGAAAAAACAGCACCAAATTGGTACGATCCAGAAATTATTATAAAGTAATGATATGAATAATTGTAGCTCAAAATGATTTATATTTGAAATTTTCAGAAATATTTTATGTCTGGTAAATTAAATATAATTTTTCTGACACATGTGCGTTTTGAAACGTGTATCTACCTCTTTTTATTATACTGTTACGACAGAAGGAATCTGGCATCCGAAAGCAAAAAGTATCAACCAACGAATAAGAACTTTGGGAGAATTTGAAGAAGAACAGTGGAGCGTGTAACGGTCGCTGTTTGGAAATTAAAAATCCAGAGTAATAACAGTCTATAATAAGAACAGCATTATTCTAGTAGTTCCATCAGCATGTACCATCTGCTTCGCTATTCCGGAAGTGGGGACCCCCAGCATCGCTCAGCTTGACTATGCGTTTGCATTCTCTATACTTCAACCGTTTCCAAACGTAACGCATAGAGCGATACGTCTCTCCACGGTTATTTCATACTTTACAAATAAACCTCAAGACATTCAATCAACACATTACAGCAGTAAGGAAGATTGAAAAGGAAAGGGAGAAATGATAGGAAAGTGAAAGAAAACAGTCCTAATGTCATTCACCCATTACAAAGGAAAACATAAAACTAACACGAAGTATAATTTTTTTATCACGATAGCTTCTCCAGTGTTGCCATCCTGCAACAATAAACTTATAGCAATAACTTTTATTGTTACATATTTAATTGATTTTTTTAAAAATTAGTTAAATGCATACTATTAAAATACCTTTTGAGGGCGAAAATTTGGAAAGCGAAACAAATTTAAATATTATAAAGTTTCATTTAGAAATTCCTATTAAAATAGTAAAGAGTGGCGGTTAAGACGTTGCTATTGACAGCAGCGACTTCTTCCCTTATTTGTGGAGTGTATAGTAAATATTCTAAATAATGCTAAAATACAGAATACACTAATTTTTAAATTATTTTTGATTCCTGACCTTGGATTGGCTGGTCACATCAAGCAGATAACAAAACCACAAGTGTTTGGAGCTCAATAATTATTAAATTGGTTCGTTAGAATTTGAGCCCAAATTATCTCTGTTATCAACAAATCCTGCACTTTTTTTTTTTGCATAACAGAACAATGATTCTATTGATTCTATTTTTGAAATATGTGGTTAATTTATCCAAAAGTCATATGCAAAAATTCTCTACTTACAATTATTCCCATTTAATTATCAATTTCACCAAAAAATGGGGTAAGCTATTTCAATCCAACAATATATCCACTAATTAATTTTTATATTATCCATCTATTGCTCATAAATCATCGCTTTCGATTCCTTCGTTCATGTTAAGTAGAGTCATTACAGCGATGATAGCTAATAAAGGTATAAAAAAATGCCATCTCTTGCCTGAAACGTATTGCCGAAAACATATCATATTATAAACGTTTTGCGAGTAAAATGCTATAAAAATTTGTGAGGCGAATTTTAAGAATATATTTTAAGATCGGTTTTGTATATTATATATTTCAGTAACATCGATCAACTTCTGCAAGGTAAAATAATAATAACTCTTTAATTGATATTAATATTACGATAGTAACTCTTTAATTGAAATTAATATTATGACAATTTTTAAGCTGAAAATACACCTAGTTGATCCCGCCATCTATTGCTCGACATCGTAACTATAACTCTTCTTCTCAATGTATTTCTTCTAAAACCTATACTAAACCTATACTACGAGCAAAGACTCTTTTTTTTAATGTCCCTGATTTTAAAAGTATATCAATAGTTCCACGCTTATTTCACCAATTCTGTCGTAAACCGTACAGTTCACTTAGATTTACCCTTCTGGATTCAAAAACAGCCCAAAGCAGCCCAACACAGTTTTGAAGGTAGAAGTTTATTGCCGTATATTGTTTTCTTTCGATTTCGAAAGCTTTTTTTTTGCTCTTTGCTTTATTCTTCCTGGTCAGTCTTTCGATTTTAATACTGGGGTTCGATAAAGCGCGAAACTCTGATAATCTGAATGGCCTTGACGGGAACATACCACATGCCTCTTAACACCTATCCAGTTCATCCCTTGCGTCCAACCTTCTCTGAGCCATTGAGTTCTTTGCGAACTGGCCATTTAGCCCGTAGTGTTGGAAATAAAGTGTCTCTCAGAGGTAAAACAACCCAAAGTTAAAGAACATGCCAAATGGCTTTGAAGGGAGGCTATTTCTATATTATATATTTAAGTAACATCGATCAACTTCTGTAAGGGAAAATATCTCCTAACACCTTTAGAATAATAGTAGGTAGTGGAGTCAGACTCCAACGGATGGGGCGGGGGTGGCTCAGTCGGTAGCGCGCCAGGCTCGTAATCTGTAGTTCCCAGGTTCGAGTCACAGCTGTGTCAGCGTTGAGATTTATCTCCGCAAAATTCCCCGCCCTGCCCACGGTCAGTAGGGGACACCGATGGGCTTGGAAAGGCCGCCGTCCGTCGAAAGGCCGCCGTCCGTGGGACGTTAAGCCGTGGCCCCGTATGCGGGAGAGCCATACCAGGTGCACGTTAAAGAACACGCTGGATGGCCTTGACGGGAGGCTACCATCTGTCTCCCAACAGCTGTTCCATTGGGTCCCCTCCCCCAACCTTCTCTGAGCCTTTCGGGTCCATGTGACCTGGCCATTTAGCCCATTGTGTGCAAAAAGGTGCCGCTCAGAGGCAAAACAACCCAACCTTCAATCTACTAAAAATAATCAACGTAGTTCTCATTTTTATCAATCCGAAATTTACTTCGATAAAAAGAAGTCAAGACCATAAAACAGTTGGTTTAACATATTTTGCTTTCAGTTGCTGTCACTAGATGGCGAAATATACAAACCTAGAATATTTTCAACCTCCCTACTTTCGATATTCATACATCTTTTATTCATTAGTTTTTCATCATCATCATCATCCTCAAGTAGCCATGGGCTACGGAGGTCCACCAGACCATGCAATTTAGTTCTCCAAGCAAGTCTATCCTGAGCTTCATCTACTGCATCTGGTCACTGCACACCAATTCTAACAAGGTCCTCTTTGACATTGTCGGCCCACCGCATCCTAGGTCTCCCCTTCTTTCTGAGTCCTTTAGGCACACTGTTCATAACCCTATTCGCCAACCTATAATTATTCATACGGGCAACATGGCCAAACCAACGGAGTCTCTCTCTGCACAATATGCTGCTTAAAGGAGGTTGCAAACTCCTTTTGCCTAACCTCATCATTCGTTACAAAGTTGAACCAGCTAATGCCCAAGATACTGTGTAAGCATCTGGAATCAAAAGCATCTAGTTTCCTGTTATCTTGTTTACAAAGTATCCAAGTTTCACTACCATAACTAACCCTAGAAAGAACCAAACTATTATACAGTCTAATTTTAGTATTTACGTGTATACGCCTATTTCTCCACACTCTCCATAGATTCTTAAAAGTCCCAGCAGCAATCCCTATTCGTCTGTTAATCTCATGCCGCACATCACCATTTTCCGTTACATAGCTCCCAAGATAATTAAACTGTGACACCTGCTCAAGACTGTAACCATTCAGATTAACTGAATCACAGCCTGCCTGACCAATTTTCATCACTTTAGTTTTCTCTCTGTTTATAACCAAACCTACTCTACTACCAGTCTCATCAACAGCTCGAATGAAAGAGTTCATCTCATCAACATCATTTGCCAAAAGGGCTAAATCATCAGCATAATCTAAATCAGAAATTTTTGTATCTCCAGTCCATTTAAGGCCAAAATCTTTCCCTTGAAGTGAATTTCGCATAACATAATCAATAACCAAGCTAAAGAGAAAAGGAGACAAAATGCACCCTTGTCGAACACCAGAAGTAATGCTAAACCAATTGCTACAAGCCTTACCAACTCTCACACACAACTCAGTGTTATTATAGAGAGCTTTCATTATGTTAACTAACTTGTCAGGTATACCATACGATCTCACAATCAACCACAAATTATGACGATCAACAGAGTCGAAAGCCTTTTTGAAATCAACAAAACTAGCAACCAAAGGTTTCTGAAACTCTAAACATTTCTCAAGAATCTGCCTAAGTGAAAATATCTGATCTACACATCCCCTACCACTTCTGAATCCACATTGCTCATCACGCAATTGACTGTCAACCAGATTCTTAATTCTATTAAGCACAGTCATGGAAAGAACTTTACCTGGAACAGAGAGTAGGCTAATACCCCTATAGTTATCACAAGAACTGCGATCACCTATTTTGAAAATAGGGATAACAATAGCTCTGGTAAAATCCTTAGGAACCATGCCTTTATCATAAAAGATATTCAGAATTTCAGTCATCCAAGTGGTAACCGAAACATTACCAGCTTCAAGCATTTCGGTAGTAATTTCATCTACTCCTGGGGATTTATGTAGTTTAAGTTTAGAAACAGCCAAAATAACTTCATATTGTGTTATAGGGCCAACATTAAAGCCACCAATGCATCTATCATCATTGCAAACAATGGGAGTAGACTAACTACATTGTTTAGAATATCACTGAAATGTGCAGCCCACCTAGCCATAACAGAATCCTCCCCTTCTATAACCTTACCTTGTTTATCCTTCAATCCCTGTATACCTGTCCGTTTTCTACCACACAAAACATTAACTACTGGTACAGCTCTCTGCTGTTGTGCTGTCTAACTGCTTCCTCGGCTTTGTCAGCCAAACTATCAAGCCAAAGATTCTTATCAGCAGCTAACTGATCTTTTACACGTTTATTAAGTGATCTGTAATGCTTTCTATTAGGACTAGTAGGGTATTGATTAAAGACATTCCTACAGTTCTTTCTTTCCAAAATAAGCTCAAGTGCCTTATCACTCAGATAATTCTGTCTCTTCTGCTCCTTTTTTCCTAAAAGAGTACTGTTAGTGTCCAAAAAAGCCTGTTTAAAATGATCCCATTCTTCCTCAACTTCAGTAGTAAGCAAACCATGACTGTCATAATGACTAAGTAACCTATCATGGTAAGCTTTGGCTATAACTGGATCTTTCAGAGCTTCAGTATTAAAAGTAAATTTTTTAACCCTAGCACAACACTTTTTAAGTTTAAGTTGCAACACACTTTTAACAAGGTAATGGTCAAATTCAATTTCAGCGCCCCTATATGCCCTGGTATTCCTAACAGAACTAGCCCATTTGCTGTTAATTAATATGTAATCAATCATATTCTTATGTAGCCCATCAGATGAAACCCATGTGTACTTATGTATGTCAAAATGTACTTATGTTTCACCAGAATAAAAAAGTCTAAAAAGCTTTGTTTGGCACATATTAAGTTGAATTTGTGCATGTATTCGGTATTACTCTAAGACAGATCACATAGACTGAGTATTTGCAGTATGGATTAAAAGGCTTAATTAATGAATTTTTTTTCTTACCTTAAAGCTCTGATGTTAAATATGAATAATATTACATGAAAAAAAGTGAGCACAATTTTTCATTACAAATAGTATTGTTGCGGATTACAAAAATGCATAGCCACTGAGCGTGAGTATTAAAAACTATATTTTAAAACCAAATTCAATACAAGGTAAATTGTTACAAAGAAAATATGGATGAAGTATCTTATTAACAAATCAACTATTAACCATACATAAGTCATCAATCTTCCTGCGCAGAGCACACAACATTAGCTCTGTCTATTCCACTAAATATTACCTTTTTACACGATTACCATGTCGCTTGAACATCCGCGTACACATCACATAAAAAGGTACCACTTTTATACTTCCGCGTACAAAACACATAAAGATAATTCTTTACACTTAACGCGCACTGTTTCAGAACAGCTAACCGTCCATTTTCGAAACTTCTGGAAATTCTGCAGCTGGCTTGCCAGAACGCAGAATATCGTGGCCCAAACAAAAGAAGGTATAAGGAGAAGAAGGCTAGCTTCGCAAAACCGTAAGTGGCCCCGCCCCGTTCTGTGGAATTTTACCGAAGCTGAACGTGGCAAATTGGAGTGCAGGCACAAAAACAACTGTAAGGGGCGATGTGCGCATGCGCAGTGCAATCATTTTAGTCCAATGCAGCTATGGTTTGCCTTATTAGTAGTCTGTATAAACCAGTGTTTCCAAATGTCTAACAGCCATGGCTGTTTGGCACAGTGGTAACTGACTCTAAAGTTATTCAATGAGTGTTTTATCTCGTTCAGGAGTACATTTTTCGATACCTGGAAAAACCGTTGTATGTTTATTTTGAGTAAATGTGTAGAATTTTTAAAATTAATATGTAAATTAATACATTTAATCAGCTTGCGAACATGTAAGTCAATGTATGTTGCAGTTTTGTGTTCTCTAGAGTGCCTGCTGCCATCTATTGACAATTTATACAAGTAAGAAACTCGATATGACTTTTATTGAAAATATTTAAAATTTTATAAAATATAATTAAATAAAACATGTTATCTCGCATAGAGCCATTAATTTCAATTTATTATAATATATTAAATATTGTAGAATGTTCAAAATAATAAAATTCTTTTTTTGAGCAAAATTACAAAATGGGATTTTATTAAAGAAAATAATTTTAACTAATCCTTGTAAAAAGAAAATTATGATGGTAAAATTTAAGAAATGAGAATTTAGAATTAAAATTAAAAATGAGCGCCACTTTTTTTGCACACCATGGGCTAAATGGCCAGGTCACAAGGACCCCGAAGGCTCAGAGAAGGTTGGGGGAGGGAACCCACTGGAACAGCTGTTGGGAGACAGATAGTAGCCTCCCGTCAAGGCCATTCAGCGTGTTCTTTAACGTTGGATTGTTTCACCTCTGAGCGACACTTTTTTTTCACACCATGGGCTAAATGACCAGGTCACAATAACCTCGATGGCTCAGAGAAGGTTGGGGGAGGGGACCCACTGGAACAGCTGTTGGGAGACAGATGGTAGCCTCCAGTCAAGGCCATCCAGCGTATTCTTTAATATGCACAGGGTATATGGGGCGGGGTAGCTCAGTCGGTAGCGTGCCAGGCTCGTAATCTGTACTTCCCAGGTTCGAGTCCCAGCTGGGTCAGCGTTGAGATTTATCTCCGCAAAATTCCCCGCTCTGCCCACGGTCAGTAGGGGACACCGATGGGCTTGGAAAGACCGCCGTCCGTCGGATGGGACGTTAAGCCGTGGTCCCGTGTGCGGGGGAGCCATACCCTGTGCACGTTAAAGAACACGCTGGATGGCCTTGACGGGAGGCTACCATCTGTCTGCCAACAGCTGTTCCAGTGGGTCCCCTCCCCCTTCTCTGAGCCTTCGGGGTCCATGTGACCTGGCCATTTAGCCCATGGTGTGGAAAAAAGAGCCGCTTAGAGGTAAAACAACCCAACAACCCACAACGCACAGGGTATGGCTCTCCCGCACACGGGGCAACGGCTTAACCTCCCATCCGACGGACGGCGTAATTGGAGAGAAGCACTGTCATTTGAATTTTTACCATATTCTTTGAAAATTCGGTTATTATGATTTTTAACGGCTAAACTACTGAAATTAAACTTAACATGACCGAATGCATGAAAAGTGCTTTGGACACTTTACTATTTTAATAGGAATTTCTAGATGAAACTTTATAATATTTAAATTTCTTTCGCTTTCCAAATTTTCGCCCTCAAAAGGTATTTTAATAGTATGTATTTAACTTATTTTTAAAAAAAATCAATGAAATATGTAACAATAAAAGTTATTGCTATAAGTTTATTCCTGCAAGATGGTAACACTGTGTAGTATCACTAATTTTTCGGAAAAAACAGCACCAAATTGGTACGATCCAGAAATTATTATAAAGTAATGATATGAATAATTGTAGCTCAAAATGATTTATATTTGAAATTTTCAGAAATATTTTATGTCTGGTAAATTAAATATAATTTTTCTGACACATGTGCGTTTTGAAACGTGTATCTACCTCTTTTTATTATACTGTTACGACAGAAGGAATCTGGCATCCGAAAGCAAAAAGTATCAACCAACGAATAAGAACTTTGGGAGAATTTGAAGAAGAACAGTGGAGCGTGTAACGGTCGCTGTTTGGAAATTAAAAATCCAGAGTAATAACAGTCTATAATAAGAACAGCATTATTCTAGTAGTTCCATCAGCATGTACCATCTGCTTCGCGATTCCGGAAGTGGGGTCCCCCAGCATCGCTCAGCTTGACTATGCGTTTGCATTCTCTATACTTCAACCGTTTCCAAACGTAACGCATAGAGCGATACGTCTCTCCACGGTTATTTCATACTTTACAAATAAACCTCAAGACATTCAATCAACACATTACAGCAGTAAGGAAGATTGAAAAGGAAAGGGAGAAATGATAGGAAAGTGAAAGAAAACAGTCCTAATGTCATTCACCCATTACAAAGGAAAACATAAAACTAACACGAAGTATAATTTTTTTATCCCGATAGCTTTTTCAGCGTTGCCATCTTGCAGCAATAAACTTATAGCAATAACTTTTATTGTTACATATTTAATTGATTTTTTTAAAAATTAGTTAAATACATACTATTAAAATACCTTTTGAGGGCGAAAATTTGGAAAGCGAAACAAATTTAAATATTATAAAGTTTCATCTAGAAATTCCTATTAAAATAGTAAAGTGTGGCGGTTAAGACGTTGCTATTGACAGCAGCGACTTTTTCCCTTATATGTGGAGTGTATAGTAAATATTCTAAATAATGCTAAAATACAGAATACACTAATTTTTAAATTATTTTTGATTCCTGACCTTGGATTGGCTGGTCACATCAAGCAGATAACAAAACCACAAGTGCTTGGAGCTCAATAATTATTAAATTGGTTCGTTCGAATTTGGGCCCAAATTATCTCTGTTATCAACAAATCCTGCACTTTTTTTTTTGCATAACAGAACAATGATTCTATTGATTCTATTTTTGAAATATGTGGTTAAATTATTCAAAAGTCATATGCAAAAAATTCCCTTCTTACAATTATTCCCATTTAATTATAAATTTCACCAAAAGATGGGGTAAGCTATTTCAATCCAACAATATATCATCTAATTAATTTTTATATTATCCATCTATTGCCCATTAAATCATCGCTTTCGATTCCTTACGTTCATGTTAAGTAGAGTCATTACAGCGATAATAGCTAATAAAGGTATAAAAAAATGCCTATTTCTTGCCTGAAACATATTGGCGAAAACATATCATAATATAAACGTTTTGCGAGTAAGATGCTATAAAAATTTGTGAGGCGAAATTTAAGAATATATTTTAAGGTCGGTTTTGCATATTATATATTTCAGTAACATCGATCAACTTCTGCAAGGTAAAATAGTAACTCTTTAATTGAAATTAATATTACGACAATATTTAAGCTGAAAATACACCTAGTTGATCCTGCCATCTATTGCTCGACATGGTAACTATAACTTTTCTTCTCATTGTATTTCTTCTAAAACCTATACTACGAGAAAAAACTCTTTTTTTAATGTCCCTGATTTTAAAAGTATATCAATAGTTCCACGCTTATTTCACCAATTCTGTCGTAAACCGTACAGTTCACTTAGATTTACCCTTCTGGATTCAAAAACAGCCCAAAGCAGCCCAACACAGTTTTGAAGGTAGAAGTTTATTGCCGTATATTGTTTTCTTTCGATTTCGAAAGCTTTTTTTTTTTGCTCTTTGCTTTATTCTTCCTGGTCAGTCTTTTGATTTTAATACTGGGTTCGATAAAGCGCCAAACTCTGATAATCTGAATGGTCTTGACGGGAACATAACCACATGCCTCTTAACACCTATCCGGGGCGGGGATGGCTCAGGCGGTAGCGCGCCAGGCTCGTAATCTGTAGTTCCCAGGTTCGAGTCCCAGCTGGGTCAGCGTTGAGATTTATCTCCGCAAAATTCCCCGCCCTGCCCACGGTCAGTAGGGGACACCGATGGGCTTGGTAAAGACCGCCGTCCGTCAAATGGGACGTTAAGCCGTGGTCCCGTGTGCGGGAGAGCCATACCCTGTGCACGTTAAAGAACACGCTAGATGGCCTTGACGGGAGGCTACCATCTGTCTCCCAACAGCTGTTCCAGTGGGTCCCCTCCCCCAACCTTCTCTGAGCCTTCGGGGTCCATGTGACCTGGCCATTTAGCCCATGGTGTGCAAAAAAGTGCCGCTCAGAGGTAAAACAACCCAACCCAAACTCCAACGGATCCACTTCCCCACCCCTCTATGAGCCCTTGGGGTACTTGTCACCTGGCCATTTAGCCCAAAGTGTGCCAAAAAAGGTGTGTCTCAGAGGTAAAATATTCCAACGTTAAATGTTTAAGAAATATGTATCAATTTCGCTGTTTATTCAATTACAACTGTTTGCCTTTGATACAGATTTTAAGTAGTTTTTCGGGAATCACCTTCAGTTCTGTGGCACGTTTTATGCAGCTCCAAAATGAGCAGATAATGATTTCAGAAATCACTTTTTCATAACTCGACGATGCAATTGAATCATGTGGGTGACGATGAATGTTCAGTATTTTTTTCTAAATTCCCAATTTCTGGTTCTCTGCACATCATCGGTTCAGCTGCAAAGAGAAAATGCACACAATCAGATATTTAAATAAAACAGAGATATAATAATAAAAAAATAAATAAATACCCCCTCAAGCAGCTGCTTGCCACAGAGGTCTGACAGGAGCCTGTCAGTTTATATGCCACAGTAGAAGGTCTGAGAGGATGGCAGGACCTCAGCAGAAAAACGACACACACATTCATGCCTTACCCGGGGCTCGAACCCAGGTCCCTTATATCAACAGCCAAGCGTGCTAACCACTCGGCCACGGGATGGCTCAAATATAAATACCCCCTCAAGCAGCTGCTTGTAACAAAGGTCTGACAGGAGCCTGTCAGTTTATATGCCACAGTAGAAGATCTGAGAGGATGGCAGGACCTCAGCAGAAAACAATACGAACATCCATGCCGTATCCGGGGCTCGAATACGGTCCTGAGATCAGTAGTCAAGCGCGCTAACCATACAAACGAAAATTCTTTTAGGAAAAGCCATTCCACCGTAGGAATAGCATGGTAAATATTCAGCTTCTATTAAGCCTCCATTAGGAATTGCGGCCTGAAATTCAGCACTGCAAGTTGACGATAAACAGAAACACTCTGGATTGTTTGGAAATTTAAAATCTGAAATTTCCCTTCCTGTAAAAGGAAAGCTACGTTTCAGTGATTTCCCTTTGCTGCCACAGAACAGATACCTGCTAAAGATTTAGTTTAGTGCGTGTCTGTGGGATGTCCCAGAATCTCTTCCCAGTTTGTGAGAGTATATGGGGGGGGGGGGGGGCAGATTTTACTATCGTGGGTTGGGTTGGGTTGTTTTACCTCTGAGCGGCATTTTTCGCACACCATGGGCTAAATGGGCAGGTCACATGGACCCCGAAGGCTCAGAGAAGGTTGGGGGAGGGGACCCACTGGAACAGCTGTTGGGAGACAGATGGTAGCCTCCCGTCAAGGCCATCCAGTGTGTTCTTTAACGTTGGGTTGTTTTACATCTGAGTGGCACCTTTTTGCACACCATGGGCTAAATGACCAGGTCACATGGACCCCGAAGGCTCAGAGAAGGTTGGGGGAGGGGACCCACTGGAACAGCTGTTGGGAGACAGATGGTAGCCTCCCGTCAAGGCCATCCAGTGTGTTCTTTAACGTTGGGTTGTTTTACATCTGAGTGGCACCTTTTTGCACACCATGGGCTAAATGACCAGGTCACATGGACCCCGAAGGCTCAGAGAAGGTTGGGGGAGGGGACCCACTGGAACAGCTGTTGGGAGACAGATGGTAGCCTCCCGTCAAGGCCATCCAGCGTGTTCTTTAACGTGCACAGGATATGTCTCTCCCGCACACTGGGCCACGGCTTAACGTCCCATCCAACGGACGGCGGCCTTTCCAAGCCCATCGGTGTCCCCTACTGACCGTGATCAGGGCGGGGAATTTTGCGGAGATAAATCTCAACGCTGACCCAGCTGGGACTCGAACCTGGGAACTACAGATTACGAGCCTGGCGCGCTACCGACTGAGCCACCCCCGCCCCACTATCGTGGGGAATTGTTTTTAATCAATTAACAATATATTTATAAAAATATTTTATAAGTTAGCAACACCAAAACACTATATTAATTCTGAAAAATTTCGATATATCGATTGTTTTTCAAAAACGATGTGAAAAACCAGCAATAGTTAGTATCACTAAAGCAAAGAAGCTCTAAGGAGGCCAGCTTCGCACAAGCGTAAGTGGCGCCGCTCTGCGGAATTTTGCCGAAGCTGAACATGGCAATTGGTGTGCAGGCAAACTCTAAAGGGGGCGGGAGTGGCTCAGTCGGTAGCGCGCCAGGCTCGTAATCTGTAGTTCCCAGGTTCGAGTCCCAGCTGGATCAGCGTTGAAATTTATCTCCGCAAAATTCCCCGCCCTGCCCACGGTCAGTAGGGGACACCGATGGGCTTGGAAAGGCCGCCGTCCGTCCGATGAGACGTTAAGCCGTGGTCCCGTGTGTGGGAGAGCCATACCCTGTGCACGTTAAAGAACACGCTGGATGCCCTTGACGGGAGGCCACCATCTGGCTCCCAACAGCTGTTCCAGTGTGTCCCCTCCCCCAACTTTCTCTGAGCCTTCGGGGTCCATGTGACCTGGCCATTTAGCCCATGGTGTGCAAAAAAGTGCCGCTCAGAGGTAAAACAACCCAACCCAACCGCAGGCAAACTCTAAGGGGCGATCTGCGCATGCGCAGTGTTAATCATTTTTGGCCGCTCTAGCTATGGTTTGCGTTCCTGTTGGAATATCTGATGTGATTAATTAGAGTTTCAAACTGTCTAACACCCATGGCTATTTGTGTATAGTGGTAGCTGACCCTAAAGTTATTCAATGAGTATTTTATCCCATTCAGGAGTGCATTTTGCGATACCTCTAAAAGCTGCTGCATGTTTATTTTCAGTAATTCTGCAGAATTTTTTAAATTAATAATATTTAAATTAATACATTTAATCATCTTGAAAATTATATAAGTCAATGTATGTTGAAGTTTTGTGCTGTTAGGAACATATCGATATATATAGGCTTCTGCACTTTGTTCTGGTAGTGTCGTTTTTTTTATGGTTGATACGAGAAGTGCCTGCTGCCATCTGTTGACAGTTTATAGAAGTAAGAGCTCGATTTATTTCATTGAAAATGTCTGCAATTGTATAATATATAATTATATAAAACATGCTATCGTGCATTGATCCAGATATCTCAATTTAGTATAAATATTGTAGAGTGTTCAAAATTTAAAATTTTCTTGTTCAGCACAGCTACTACGTGTTTTATCCGAGGCATTATCGGGGCATTTATGCGTAGCAAGCCATCTCTGTGACAAATGCCACATGTGACTCTGGGCTAAACTGCTGCATGTGGCCTTTGCCACAAAGTTGCAGCAGCGAAGTTGTTCAGGGTTGGGTTGGGTTGTTTTACCTCTGAGAGGAGGGGCGGGGGTGGCTCAGTCGGTAGCGCGCCTGGCTCGTAATCTGTACTTCCCAGGTTCGAGTCCCAGCTGGGTCAGCGTTGAGATTTATCTCCGCAAAATTTCCCCGCCCTGCCCACGGTCAGTAGGGGACACCGATGGGCTTGAAAAGGCCGCCGTCCGTCGGATGGGACGTTAAGCCGTGGCCCCGTGTGTGGGAGAGCCATACCCTGTGCACGTTAAAGAACACGCTGGATGGCCTTGACGGGAGGCTACCATCTGTCTCCCAACAGCTGTTCCAGTGGGTCCCCTCCCCCAACCTTCTCTGAGCCTTCGGGGTCCTTGTGGCCTGGCCATTTAGCCCATGGTGTGCAAAAAAGTGCCGCTCAGAGGTAAAACAATCCAATCCAATCCAACCTCTGAGAGGCACTTTTTTGCACACAATGGGCTAAATGACCAGGTCACAAAGACCCCGAAGGCTCAGAGAAAGTTGGGGGAGGGGACTCACTGGAACAGCTGTTGGAAGACATATGGTAGCCTCCTGTCAAGGCCATCCAGCGTGTTCTTTAACGTGCACAGGGTATGGCTCTCCCGGACACGGGGCATACGGCTTAACGTCCCATCCGACGGACGGCGGCCTTTCCAAGCCCATCGGTGTCCCCTATTGACCGTGGGCAGGGCAGGGAGCATAATAAACTGCTGCATGTGGCCTTTGCCACAAAGTTGCAGCAGCGAATTTGTTCAGGGTTGGGTTGGGTTGTTTTACCTCTGAGAGGCACTTTTTTGCACACCATGGGCTAAATGACCAGGTCACAAAGACCCCGAAGGCTCAGAGAAAGTTGGGGGAGGGGACTCACTGGAACAGCTGTTGGGTGACATATGGTAGCCTCCCGTCAAGGCCATCCAGCGTGTTCTTTAACGTGCACAGGGTATGGCTCTCCCGGACACGGGGCATACGGCTTAACGTCCCATCCGACGGACGGCGGCCTTTCCAAGCCCATCGGTGTCCCCTATTGACCGTGGGCAGGGCGGGGAGTTTTGTGGACCCAGCTGGAACTCGAACCTGGGAACTACAGATTACGAGCCTGGCGCTCTACCGACTAAGCCATCCCCGCCCCATTTGTCCAGGGTGCCACACAACTGCTATATACCGCCCTACTTTGACGAACGGTGGAATTTGATCTTGATGCAGCATAGTCATTATACATTAGGTAAAGGCAATTCCCAGTTGTACCGCAACATATGACTGCACACCAACTATGGGGAGAATGCCATAATCTCCACTAACTACGTCGGGGCAAGACAGTGCCCCAAGGACACAGCTCATCCACGACTACCTATGGCGAACAATCCTATAGAAGGAAGGTTCATCCATCGGTCAAAACCTAAATTTAATCTGTTCCCCGGTTAGCCACAAAAATGGATATATAGAGCTAAGTTGACTCGGCTCCCGGGGTGGAGACCCTTAGTTTGGCTTTTCCATCGATAAGCCTGTCAACCGAGGATCTTTTCCAGTCGCAAGCCTTCAACTTCGTCCTCTCCATCAGTGCAACGCACCCGCTGCACCCCCCCCCCCCCCCAGAAGCAGTCTGTACCCCAACTTCACTGAAGCTGCACCGATGAGCCCACTGGACCGGTGCCCCCCAACACCAGTCCGCAGAACTCTCAGCCACAGCCCCTCCTCCGGGGCTGTAACCTAAAGCTTCCTTGAGCAAGCGAATAAGCCCACTAGACTCCCAAACCAGTCTGCAGACCCTCAAAAGCCCTGCCATCAAAGGCCACATTCCATCGTACAAATGAGGAAACAACGAGCCGTGACCCTACTTCACAGAGGCATCATTCAGCCCCCCACCACGTCAAGATGGTCTCTTATCGGGGGGGGGGGGGCAGCATAGTCAGAATGCGCGTTCCCGTTTTGATCGGGTAGTCGGTAAATTTAACCGATACAGTCTCTGCGGCGATTTCTGAGATTTTCCCGAATCGGCCAAAGGTGTTGAGAATAATCTCATCGGTCATCGACGGCGACAATTTTTTCTCAATACACCTTAAGGTTTAAGTCATTTAAGGCTTTTACTACATCTTTTACTACATTATGATTTATATTAACTACCACTTAGTTTCTTGGAATATTTAATATATTCTTTTAAAACTTTGGTTTACGCAAAACCAGATCAGATTGATTTAGACTCCTTACCTCTATATCGAGTGCGCATGATTCATGCATTCAATAACTGAAAAAACGTTCATTTCAAATTTTTTTCTCCTTCATTGAAGTACCATCATAATGTTCTTTTCGTTAAGAGAGAAAATAACAAGGAGTAAGCAAAATTATTTTCCTTAATAAAATCCTGTTTTGCGGAACAGGTAATAGCTATGCTCAACAAGAAAATTTTAATATTTTAAACACTCTACAATATTTAGTATATTATAATAAATAGATATTTATGTGTCACTGCACGACAATATGCTTGATACAATTATATTTTATAGACATTTAGACATTAAATTAATTATAGACATTTTCAATAAAAATATATCGCGTTGGTTACTTGTATAAATAGTCAACAGATGGCAGCAGGCACTTCTCCTATCAACCATAAAAAAAAATAACTATAGTATTAGGACAAAGTGCAGACACCTATATACATCGATATCCAGAGAACAAAACTGCAACATACATTGACTTGCATGTTCTCAAGATGATTAAACGTATTAATTTACATATTAATTTCAAAAATTCTGCAAAAGTACTAAAAAAAAACATAAAACGGCTCTTCCAGGCATCATAAAATGCTCATTGAATAACTTTAGGGTCAGCTACCACTGTACCCAAATAGCCATGGGTGTGAGACAGTTTGAAACACTAAATAAATACCATTAAATATTTCAAGAGTAAGGCAAACCATAGCCATAGCGGGCTAAAACAATTGCACTGCGCATGCGCAGATTGCCTTTTTTTTGTGTGTGTTCGCACACCAAATTTCCCCGTTTAGCTTCGGCTTATGCAAGCTGACCTTCTCCTTAGACCTTTTTTAGCGGGCGCTGCATTACGCCTATGGAAGCAGCTCTCCCTTAGACATTCCTTGACTAAGGCAATGATCTTTCTTATCACCCAATACAATAATGTAACTTTGAGCCTGTGAATCCGTCTATTCCAGAACAATCACTTATTTTCATTTGAAATTATAGGGTCCGCGCGAACGCAGTCCCCACTACCAAAAATTACACGCTCCATCTATCGCAGTTTGCGAAAGTGGCGGGGGTCAGCAATCTCGAAGTGCAATGAGAAAGCCTATCCCCGGGGGAGCCGCCTCGCTGATCAAGGCATCCCCAACGCCAGGTAAGTATGCTCAAATCTCAATGCTTCAATCTCCTCTATTATTATAAATAATTTTCTTAACGGTAGCTCCTTGGATATTATCTAAAATCGAAAACAAATTAAATAAAACTATTAAAATTTTAAACAAAATTAAGCATTGTTAACGTTTTGCAATTACCGTGGCAACATACTCATACTAACCGACCCAGGCAGAACGTTCTAGATGGGACAGCATCTACGCATTGTGACGTCAGTCGTCGCATTGCGTGGGCGAAACGACTGTCTTTTGTTTCACTCCACGTAGTGGACACAAAGTAACGATGAAGCGAAAGCACTTGTATCTGCTGAATTGTGTTAACTGCATAGTATTGATTTCTTTCTGGACGAGAAAGTGATGTGTTCCAAATTGTCGGTGCAATTATTACTATAAGCTTTACGTTGTGGTGTTTCGATTTCCAAAGAAACAAACACTACTTTGGATGAGTAATAAAATTATTGTTTGTGGGAAACATTTTATATCCCACGACATTATAACGTTTCGGACAATAGCGTAAATTGAGTGACTCGGACCGAAAGTCGAAATATATATATACTCATTTATATTATTCTAG
Source organism: Ryuthela nishihirai (assembly GCA_038380435.1). Lineage (NCBI taxonomy): Eukaryota > Metazoa > Arthropoda > Arachnida > Araneae > Heptathelidae > Ryuthela > Ryuthela nishihirai. Next base: position 5,854,841 of record JAWZYU010000008.1, read on the forward strand.
AGCCGTCCCATGGCCGAGTGGTTAGCACACTTGACTGCTGATCTAAGGGACCGGGTTCAGAGCCCCGGGTAAGGCATGATATGTGTGTGTTGTTTTTCTGCTGAGATCCTGTCATCTCATAGACCCTCTACTGTGTCATAAAACTGATAGGCTCCTGTTAGACCTCTGTGGCAAGCAGCTGCTTGAGGGGGTAAATATTATTATTATATTATTCTGATAGTGATTTTATATTTTGTAACTACTGATGCGAATTCAGAACTTCCTGCACATTAAAACTTGAAATGCATTTCTTATTCTCGAAGCCCTTAGCTTTACCTTAGTTAGCTTATGCGTGACTCTGCTCCGATTTTGCGTCTGGCTCTGCTCCGATTTTGGTACAAAGCTTGAAAGTTTGCTTACGATGTAGCAACTTGCAGTAAACGTGCAATCGCATTTATGAATCATTTATACGCTTGGCTACTGATCTAAGGGACCTGGGTTCGAGCCCTGGGTAAGGCATAGATGTTCGTGTTGTTTTTCTCCTGAGGTCGCGCCTTCCTCACAGACCTTCTACTATGGCATATAAACTGACAGGCTCGTGTCAGATGGGGCGGGGGTGGCTCAGTCGGTAGCGCGCCAGGCTCGTAATCTGTAGTTCCCAGGTTCGAGTCCCAGCTGGGTCAGCGTTGAGATTTATCTGCACAAAATTCCCTGCTCTGCCCACGGTCAGTAGGGAGCACCGATGGGCTTGGAAAGGCGCCGTCCGTCGGATGGGACGTTAATCCGTGGGTCTGTGTGTGGGAGAGCCATACCCTGTGCACGTTAAAGAACACGCTGGATGGTCTTGACGGGAGGCTACCATCTGTCTCCCAACAGCTGTTCCAATGGGTCTCCTCCCCCAACCTTCTCTGAGTATTCGGGGTCTATGTGACCTGGCCATTTAGCCCATGGTGTACAAAAAAAGTGCCGCTCAGAGGTAAAACAACCCAACCCGCTCCTGTCAGACCTCTTTGGCAAGCAGCTGCTTGAGGAGGGATTTATTTTATTCATTTTTTTGATATTGTAATTCAAGATATTTTATGGATTTATTTTGTTCATTTTTTCACATGTGCAATTAATGGTTTTTGTTCTTAAGGAAAATTCTTTGTAACAGGTTTTATTTTTATTTAAACGTAGATTGTTATTGTGAAGCCATTTGTGGAGCTTTATGAGATCCCGGTTAGTCATGGAATATAATTCTTCTCTGCTTTCAGATTTAAACAACAGGACTGTATCATTAGCAAATGATATTATTTCTGCCTCTGTATTAATGTGGAAAACGTCATTTGTGTATAAGAGGAACAAAACTGATCCTAATACTGGACCTAGTGCCCATTAATATGCTAGAAATATCATTATTTATATTTTGCATTCTGACCTCTTGCTTTCTGTTGTTTAAACTTGATCCAGTCGTAGGAGATTCCTGTGAGTTCGTATTTGGGTTAGGTTGTTTTACCTCTAAACGGAATTTTTTTTTGCCGACAATGGGCTAAATGACAAGGTCACAAGGACCCCGAAGGCTCAGAGAAAGTTGGGGGAGGGGACCACTGGGACAGCTTTTGGTAGATACATGGCCTCCCGTCAAGGATATCCAGCGTGATCTTCAACGTACACGGGCACCTTGCACGGGGTATGGTCTCCCACATACGAGCCCACGGTTTCGTTGGCTCGTATGTGGGAGACCATACTCCGTGCAAGGTGCCCTGTGTACGCATCATCTGATGGATGGCGGCCTCTCCAAGCCCCATCGGTGTCCCCTACTGACCATGGACAGAGCAGGAGTTTTGTGGAGATAAATCTCAGAGCTGGCTCAGCTGGGACTCGAACTTGAGAACTAGCAAATTACGAAGCTGACCTGTACCGATTGAGCTATCCCACTTCTTAGAGGAAGGAGACCCACTAGACAGGCCAGGGGACAACTTAAAGCTCCAGTCAATGCCATCCAGCGTGTTCTATAATGCGCACAGAATAGGAGCTCTCCTGCAAAAGGAGGGTGGGGGTGGCTCATTCGGTAGCGCGCCAGGCTCGTAATCTGTAGTTCCCAGGTTCGAGTCCCAGCTGGGTCAACGTTGAGATTTATCCCCGCCCTGCCCACGATCAGTAGGGGACACCGATGGGCTTGGAAAGACCGCCGTCCGTCGGATGAAACGCCGTGGCCCGTTGTGCGGGAGAGCCGTACCCTGTGCACGTTAAAGAACACGCTGGATGGCCTTGACAGAATGCTACCATCTGTCTCCCAACAGTTATTCCAGTGGGTCCCAACCTTCTCTGAGCCTTCGGGGTCCTTGTGACCTGGCCATTTAGCGGTCATGGTATGCAAAAAAAGTGCCGCTCAGAGGTAAAACAACCCAACGTTAAAGAACACGCTGGATGGCCTTGACGGGAGGTTACCATCTGTCTCCCAACAGCTGTTTCATTGGGTCCCCTCCTCCAACCTTCTGTGAGCCTTCGGGGTCCTTGTGACCTGGCCATTTAGCCCATGGTGTGCAAAAAAGTACCGCTCAGAGGTAAAACAACCCAACCCAACCTGCAAACGGGACACGGTTTAACATCCGATCCGATGGATGTAGTCTTTCTAATTCCACCGGAGTCCCCTTTCTGATCGCTCATCATCATCATCCTCAAGCAGCCATGGGCTACGAGAAGGCGGGGTCGGACATTAAGTGCTAGGCCTGGCCGGTTCTATGCATCATCACAGGAGATTGGTGCATAGCTCTCTTTCCAGTGACTACCTAGCTACCATTTACAGACCTCTGATCGCTCAGAGGTAAACAACTCAACCGATTGGATATGGCGACTTAAGATAGTTTTTCTTTAATGCTTAAGATTGTATTCGCCACAAAATAGTTTTCGACTACAGAAGTGAGTACTTACCTTGCTCGTGCAGCATGGCCAGTTTCTCCTTTTGAACTCTTTGTGCCTCCAACCGTTTGTAGATCTGGTAAATCACACAGATGACAGAACAAGAAGTCACCATGGCGAATCCGTAAATCCAAGGGAGCAGAATCAGATCTTTCTGCAGCTGGAAGTCGAATGGAAATGAAATTAAAATCACCATATCAGAAGATTATTATGGTTAGTTATGGTAGTGAAACTTGGACACTTTGTAAACAAAATAACAGGAAACTAGATGCTTTTGATTCCAGATGCTTACGCAGTATCTTGGGCATTAGGTGGTTCAACTTTGTAACTAATGATGAGATTAGGCAAAGGAGTTTGCAACCTCCTTTAAGCAGCATATTGTGCAGAGAGAGACTCCGTTGGTTTGGCCATGTTGCCCGTTTGAATAATTATAGATTGGCGAATAGGGTTATGAACAGTGTGCCTAAAGGCCTCAGAAAGAAGGGAAGACCTAGGATGCGGTGGGCAGACAATGTCAAACAGCACCTTGTTAGAATTGATGTGCAGTGGCCAGATGCAGTAGATGCAGCTCAGAATAGACTTGCTTGGAGAACTAAATTGCACGGTCTGGTTGGACCTCCGTAGCCCATGGCTGCTTGAGGATGATGATGATGATGATCAGAAGATTAAAGCTTAATGTTTAATGCTTTTTAGCCCAAACTCATAACCAGGATTGGTTTCTGGATTGTTATACATCTGATCAGCACTTTTTTGTACACAATGGCTACATGACCTAGTCATAAGCACCTCGTGGGATCAAAGATGTTTGGAGGCAGGGAACCATTCTATTGCTCTTAAGAAACAGATAGTAGCCTTCCCATCAGAGCCATCCAGCGTATTTGTTAACGTACAGCCGCTCAAAAAAGTATCCGAACACTATATAATATACAGAATTCAGAAAAAATATCTTGCGACGATTTCTTTAGAAATTAGTGATCTGGCAACCTTTGTGTACAGTCGCTCAAATAAATATCCGAACACTATGGTTGATTACAGAATTCAGAAAAAATATCTGGGAACGATTTTTGTTTTAGAAATTAGTGATCTGGCAACCTTCGTGTACAGTCGCTCAAATAAATATCCGAACGCTATGGTTGATTGCAGAAATCAGAAAAAATATCTCGCAACGATTTTTTTTGAATTAGTGATCTGGCAACCTTCGTGTACAGTCTCTCAAAAAATATCCGAATACAATGGTTGATTACAGAATTCATAAAAAATATCTGGCTACGATTTTTTTTTAATTAGTGATCTGGCAACCTTCATGTACAGTCGCTCAAAAAAATATCCGAACACTATGGTTGATCACAACGGCTGGACGTCTCATCAGATGGACGGTGGCCTTTCCAAGTCCATTGGTGTCCCCTACTGACCGTGGGCAGGGCAGAGAGCTTTGTGGAGCTGTCTCAATGCTGACCCAGCTGGGACTCGAACCTGGAACTGCAGATTCCGAGCCTGGCACGCTACCGACTGAATCACTTCCACTCTGGCCATGGTCAGTAGGGGACACCAATGGGTTTGGAAAAGTCGCCGTCCATCGGATGGGATATTAAGCAGTGATTCTGTGTGCGGGAGAGCCATGCCCTGTGCACCTTAAAGACCATACTGGATGACAAGAGGCTACATCTTCCAACAGTTGTTCCAGTGGGTCCAGTCCCCAACCTTCTCTGAGCTTTCAGGGTCCTTGTGACCTGTCCATTTAGCCCATGGTGTGCAAAAAAGTACCGCTCAGAGGTAAAACAACACAGCTCTTGATGAGAGGTTACCATCTGTCTCCGAACAGTTGTTCCAGTGGGTCCCCTCCCCCAGCCTTCGGGGTCCTTGTGACCTGTCCATTTAGCCCATGGTGTGCAAAAAAGTGCCGCACAGAGGTAAAACAACCCAAGGTTAAAGAACACCATGGATTGCCTTGACGGGAGGCTACCATCTGTCTCCCAACAGCTGTTCCAGTGGGTCCCCTCCCCCAGCCTTCTCTGAGCCTTCGGGGTCCTTGTGACCTGTCCATTTAGCCCATGGTGTGCAAAAAGTACCGCTCAGAGGTAAAACAATCCTCCAGCCAACTACATAATCATCATCTTACCGGGAACCACTTCCATCTTATTAAAATGTCCCCAGCAAAGAAACCCTTTATATATCGTTCTTTCCTAGATACTTACATTGTCAGCAAATGATAACGAAATGATGGTGAGAGCTGTGGGCACGTTTTGAACCCCGCACTCGATAGCTATTGTCTTCCTGATGGGCAAGGGTTGGCGGAAGATCAACGACAACAGGAATCCCAGCGTCACTCCAATCATCGGCATTATGAAAACTGCAGCGTACAATTTACTTGGAATGTCCGTGAACATATTGGGGAAAACAATGACTTCAAACACAGTGAAGAGAACCACCAACAGAATTCCTGTGTAACTTCCAATCTGAAAAAAAAATAGGAAAAATAAAGTTGCCATCATTTTTTTTGAAAGAGGATTTAAAACGTAAATTTTACTTTTGTGGAAATAATATTATCTTTCAAGAAATTAAAATAATATGTAAATATAATATTTGTGGTAATTTTCGGTTATCTCCAGTCACATTTCCTTGTCCACTTTTTTTTGGAAAAAATGGCAGTTTTTGATGGAGTCAGGAAGGTTAATTGAGTAATTTAGGAGTGGGTTATTTCAGCTTTTTTGTTGTTGTTGTCTCTGATGAGATTATTTAGTTTTGGGGACTTTTTTTATAATTTGTTCGGCAGTGCACTGTTTCCGAATTTCATGCGTTTTTTTTGTTGTTGTCTCTAATGAGATTATTTAGATTTGGTGGCTTTTTTATAATTTGGTCGGTGTTGATGTTCTTAGTTTACTTTGGTGTTTATTTTTCGTCGCCAAGAAAATGTGACCGGAGATAACCGAAAAATAAACATCAAACTAAACTAAGAACATCATCGACAATGCATCGCCTACGGGCATTATAAAAAAGCCCCCAAAACTAAATAATCTCATTGGAGACAACAACAAAAAAAAAGCATCTTATAGCTCAAATATAACCCACCACTAAATTACGACTCCATCAAAAACTGCCATTTTTTCCAAAAAAAAAGTCGCCAAGAAAATGTGACCGAAGATAACTGAAGAGTACTATATTTGTATTAGAAAAAGTTTCCTTAAATGCGCGGCGGTTGACTCACTCGCCAGAATCCTAATCATCTGTCAGTGGGGCGAGGGGCGGGGATGACTCAGTCGGTAGCGCGCCAGGCTCGTAATCTGTAATTCCCAGGTTCGAGTCCCAGCTGGATTTATCTCCGCAAAATTCCCCGCCCTGCCCACTGCCCACGGTCAGTAGGGGACACTGATGGGTTTGGATAAGGCCGCCGTCCGTCAGATGAGACGTTAAGCCGTGGTCCCGTGTGCGGTAGAGCCATACCCTGTGCACGTTAAAGAACACGCTGGATGGCCTTGACGGGAGGCTACCATCTGTCTCCCAACAGCTGTTTCAGTGGGTCCCCTCCCCCAACCTCCTCTCAGAGAATGTCCCCCAACATTCTCTGAGTCTTCGGGGTCCATGTGACCTGGCCATTTAGCCCATGGTGTGCAAAAAACTGCCGCTCAGAGGTAAAGCAACCCAACGTCAAAGAACACGCTGGATGGCCTTGACGGGAGGCTATCATCTGTCTCCCAACAGCTGTTCCAGTGGGTCCCCTCCCCCAACCTCCTCTGAGCCTTCGGGGTCCATGTGACCTGGCCATTTAGCCCATGGTGAGCAAAAAACTGCCGCTCAGAGGTAAAACAACCCAACGTCAAAGAACGCGCTGGATGGCCTTGACGGGAGGCTATCATCTGTCTCCCAACAGCTGTTCCAGTGGATCCCCTCCCCCAACTTCCTCTGAGCCTTCGGGGTCCATGTGACTTGGCCATTTAGCCCATGGTGTGCAAAAAACTGCCGCTCAGAGGTAAACAACCCAACCTAACTAAGTGGGGCGTTAAGCCGCGGCGCCGTGTGCAAGAGAATGGATGGCTTTATCGCTTCGCTTCCATCTGTCTCTTAACAGCTGTCCATATTGTCCCAGTGGGTCTCATTTCCCAATGCTCTCTAAGCCCTTGGGGTCCTTGTGACCTGTCATTTAGCACACTGTGAGCAAAAAGTGCTGCTCAGAGGTAAAACAACTTTCTAGTTGAAAGACCAGACTTAGTCTACAATACAGTAATCTTTCTTTTATAGACTGTAAAATTTCAGATTTTAAATTTCCAAACAAGACAAATTTTCCCTCCTTATTGGAGGCTAATTTCATCAAGATCTTACACACCTTGAACTTTAACGAAAAAAAAACCTTTTCGTCGAATTTCTATTGATGATGATTATAAGGTCATCTGCAATTAAAATATCTATACAAACTAATTAGCAAAAAAGCTCTCAAAATCTTTCAACCAATTTCATAGGTGATCTGCAATTGAAACAGCCATACAAGTAGTGTAGTCCCATTATAGCGATCCCCCTTTGCACAGTGCTTTCCCCCTATGGCGGTGACGTCATAGGGGGGAAGCACTGTGCAAGGGGGATCGCTATAATGGGACTACACTACTCATACAGCTAATTAGAGAAAAAGTTTTCGAAATATTGTCTTACTTTTGAGCTGCACTTTTTTTGCATACAATGGGCTAAATGTCCAGATCACAAGGACCTCGAAGACTCAGACAAGGTGACCCACTGGACAGCTGTTAGGAGACGGAAGCGTCCCGTCAAGGTCATTCAGCAGATTCTTTAAAATGCCCACGGTACAGCTCTCTTGTACAGTCACTCAAAAAAATATCCGAACACTATAGTTGATTACAGAATTCAGAAAAAATATCTGGCAACGATTTTTTTAGAAATTAGTGATCTGGCAACCTTCGTGTCACGTGACACGAAGGTTGCCAGATCACTAATTTCAGGGATCACTAATTGAAGGGATGCTACCATCAGTCTCCTAACAGCTGTTCCAGTGGGTCCCCTCCCGCAACCTTTACTTAGCCCTCGGGGTCCTTGTGACCTGGCCATTTAGTCCACTATGTGCAAAAAAACCGCTCAGAGGTAAAACAACCCAACAGTTTGTTTCAGCTGATAATTCATCCAGTTATTCAAATTTACAAACAACATTTGTGGCGGTTGTAGCTCAGTCGTTAGAGCACCAGGCTCGCAGTCTATAATTCCCAGGTTCGAGTCCCAGCTGGGTTAGCGATCACATTTATCTCCGAAAAACTCCCTGCCCTGCACACGGTCAATAGGGTACACCGATTTGCTTGGAAAGGCTTCCGTCCGTCGGAAGGAACGTTAAGCCTTGACCCCATGTGCGGGAGAGCCATACCTTGTTCACATTAAAGAACATGCTGGATGACTTAGACGGGAGGTTACCATATGTCTCAACAGCTGTCCAGCGGGTCCCCTTCTTTCAACCTTCTCTGAGCCCTCGGGGTCCTTGTGACCTGGCCATGTAGCCCATTGTGTGCAAAAAACAACCGCTCAGAGGTAAAACAGCTCAACTGCCGCAAACGGGGTCACGACTTAACGTCCCACCCGACGGAAGGCGGGATTTTCAAGCCCACCAGTACCACCTGCTGACGTGGAGGCTTAGCGGAAGTACTCTGCTGATGAGGGCGCAGATAAAACTTTCGCTGATGTAATTTCGGAAATGACGTCATTACTGCAGAGATGAGTTTCATGATTACACGAGAGTTCTAAATATAAACATTTCAGACTCTAATACTTTTTATTTCATTTTTTCGTAAGAAGCATTCGCATTGACTTTAAGGCTGCTCTAAGATAACATTATCGTCATTCAGGTCGATAAACTTTTCTTCTTCTGCCGTTTAAATATCAAAGTTTTCCCCCTCTTGTTTATTTGTGATATCTTCACACCCAGTACTTCCGGGATATTTTTTTTTAACATTGTAGGATCGGACCGATTATATTCTGCAGATTGTAAACGGAACTAATGAAATGTTGGGCAAACAAATCAATGTCCAAATACTAAATATATTGATTCGTAATCAGTTTGGGTTGTTTTACACCTGAGCGGCACTTTTTGTACACAATGGACTAATGGCCAGGTCATAATGACCACGAAGGCTCAGAGAAAGTTGGGGGAGGGGACCCAGTGGAACAGCTATTGGAAAACAGATGGTACCTCCCGTCAAGGTCATTCAGCGTGTTCTTTAAGGTTGGGTTGTTTTACCTCTGAGTGGCACTTTTTTGCACACCATGGGCTAAATGGCCAGGTCACATGAATCCCGAAGGCTCAGAGAAGGTTGGGGGAGGGGACCCACTGGAACAGCTGTTGGGAGAGAGATGGTAACCTCCCGTCAAGGCCATCCAGCGTGTTCTTTAACGTTGGATCGTTTTACTTCTGAGCGGCACTTATTTGTACACAATGGGATAAATGGCCAGGTCACAAGGCCCCCGAGGGCTCAGAGAAGGTTGGGGGAGGGGACCCACTGGAACAGCTGTTGGGAGATAGATCGTAGCCTTCCGTCAAGACCATCCAGTGTGTTCTTTAACGTGCACAGGGTATAGCTCTCCCGCACACTGGGACACGGCTTAACGTCCCATCCGACGGACGGCGGCCTTTCCAAGCCCATCGGTGTCCCCTACTGACCGTGGGAAGGGCGGGGAATTTTGCGGAGATAAATCTCAACGCTGACCCAGCTGGGACTCGAACCTGGGAACTGCAGATTACGAGCCTGGCGCGCTACCGACTGAGCCACCCCCGTCCCCCGCACACGGGGACCACAGCCTTTCCAAGCCCATCGGTATCCGCTACTGACAGGGCCGGGAGTTTATCAACCAGCCCTGTGCAGGAAGGGCTTGGAAAGGTCGCCGTCCATCAGATATGACGTTAAGCCATGGTCCGTGTGCGGTAGAGCCATATCCTGCGCACGTTAAACAACACCCTGGATTGCCTTGACGGAAGGCTTCCATCTGTCTAATAAGCAACTGTTCCAGTGAGTTCCCTCCCCCAATTTTGATCAGGTCACAAAGGCCCCAAGGGCATTGTGACGTAGTCATTTATCCCACAATGTGTCCCACATGTGTGCAAAAAAAGTGCCGCTCAGAGGTAAAACCACCGAACTCATATTGTTTTTTGACCACCACTGTAACCAACAGTTAGTAAACAGAGCAATAAGTTTCTAACAGAATTATTTTTGCGCTAAGAATAACTGAATATTAATCCAAGATCGGTTACCTTGGTTACGATGGCGGCTATCTTTCGCGCTTTCCAACGTAAGAGGATGCCAACAGCTACTGGTGACGTCACCGACACTAGAGATATGACCAGCTTGCTGTATGGAATGACTAATTCGTCCGTTTCGAAGTTCCGTCCGTATGCCCACATGTTGAATGGCATCATGCCAATGGCCAACAGAGTCGAGAAGGAGGTCATAGCAACACTAGAAATTTAGAAAAAGGAAAAAAATTGGTTTTGTTAAAGTTTTTTCCAATTTTATCATTTAGATCAGTGGTTCTCAACCTTTTATGCTTCACGTACCCCCTGGAAATGTGTATGTAACTGGCATACCCCTTGTATAGACAGATAAAACTATAGTTATAATATAACAATGGGAATAAAATAAAACATATATATCAGTGGTTCTCAACCTTTTATGCTTCACGTACCCCCTGGAAATGTGTATGTAACTGGCGTACCCTTTGTATAGATAGATAAAACTATAGTTATAGTATAACAATGGGAATAAAATAAAACATATATATATCAGTGGTTCTCAACCTTTTATGCTTCACGTACCCCCTGGAAATGTGTATGTAACTGGCGTACCCCTTGTATAGATAGATAAAACTATAGTTATAGTATAACAATGGGAATAAAATAAAACATATATATCAGTGGTTCTCAACCTTTTATGCTTCACGTACCCCCTGGAAATGTGTATGTAACTGGCGTACCCCTTGTATAGATAGATAAAACTATAGTTATAGTATAACAATGGGAATAAAATAAAACATATATATCAGTGGTTCTCAACCTTTTATGCTTCACGTACCCCCTGGAAATGTGTATGTAACTGGCGCACCCCTTGTATAGATAGATAAAACTATAGTTATAGTATAACAATGGGAATAAAATAAAACATATATATCAGTGGTTCTCAACCTTTTATGCTTCACGTACCCCCTGGAAATGTGTATGTAACTGGCGTACCCCTTGTATAGATAGATAAAACTACAGTTATAGTATAACAATGGGAATAAAATAAAACATATATATCAGTGGTTCTCAACCTTTTATGCTTCACGCACCCCCTGGGAATGTGTATGTAACTGGCGTACCCCTTGTATAGATAAATAAAACTATAGTTATAGTACAATAATGGGAATAAAATAAAACATATATATCAGTGGTTCTAAACCTTTTATGCTTCACGTACCCCCTGGAAATGTGTATGTAACTGGCGTACCCCTTGTATAGATAGATAAAACTATAGTTATAGTATAACAATGGGAATAAAATAAAACATATATATCAGTGGTTCTAAACCTTTTATGCTTCACGTACCCCCTGGAAATGTGTATGTAACTGGCGCACCCCTTGTATAGATAGATAAAACTATAGTTATAGTATAACAATGGGAATAATATATAACATATATATCAGTGGTTCTCAACCTTTTATGCTTCACGCACCCCCTGGGAATGTGTATGTAACTGGCGTACCCCTTGTATAGATAAATAAAACTATAGTTATAGTACAATAATGGGAATAAAATAAAACATATATATCAGTGGTTCTAAACCTTTTATGCTTCACGTACCCCCTGGAAATGTGTATGTAACTGGCGTACCCCTTGTATAGATAGATAAAACTATAGTTATAGTATAACAATGGGAATAAAATAAAACATATATATCAGTGGTTCTAAACCTTTTATGCTTCACGTACCCCCTGGAAATGTGTATGTAACTGGCGTACCCCTTGTATAGATAGATAAAACTATAGTTATAGTATAACAATGGGAATAAAATAAAACATATATATCAGTGGTTCTCAACCTTTTATGCTTCACGTACCCCCTGGAAATGTGTATGTAACTGGCGTACCCCTTGTATAGATAAATAAAACTATAGTTATAGTATAACAATGGGAATAAAATAAAACATATATATCAGTGGTTCTAAACCTTTTATGCTTCACGTACCCCCTGGAAATGTGTATGTAACTGGCGTACCCCTTATATAGATAGATAAAACTATAGTTATAGTATAACAGTGGGAATAAAATAAAACATATATATCAGTGGTTCTCAACCTTTTATGCTTCACGTACCCCCTGGAAATGTGTATGTAACTGGCGTACCCCTTGTATAGATAAATAAAACTATAGTTATAGTACAATAATGGGAATAAAATAAAACATATATATCAGTGGTTCTAAACATTTTATGCTTCACGTACCCCCTGGAAATGTGTATGTAACTGGCGTACCCCTTGTATAGATAGATAAAACTATAGTTATAGTATAACAATGGGAATAAAATAAAACATATATATCAGTGGTTCTCAACCTTTTATGCTTCACGTACCCCCTGGAAATGTGTATGTAACTGGCGTACCCCTTGTATAGATAGATAAAACTATAGTTATAGTATAATAATTGGAATAAAATAAAGCATATATATATATATCAGTGGTTTTAATCCTTTTATGCTTCACGTACCCCCTGGAAATGTGTATGTAACTGGCGTACCCCTTGTATAGATAAATAAAACTATAGTTATAGTATAATAATGGGAATAAAATAAAACATATATATCAGTGGTTCTCAACCTTTTATGCTTCACGTACTCCCTGGAAATGTGTATGTAACTGGCGTACCCCTTGTATAGATAGATAAAACTATAGTTATAATGTAACAATGGGAATAATATAAAACGTATATATCAGTGGTTCTCAACCTTTTATGCTTCACGTACCCCCTGGAAATGTGTATGTAACTGGCGTACCCCTTGTATAGATAAATAAAACTATATTTATATTATAACAATGGGAATAAAATAAAGCATATATATATATCAGTGGTTTTAAACCTTTTATGCTTCACGTACCCCCGCGAAATGTGTATATAATTGGCGTACCCCTTGTATAGATAAATGAAACTATAGTTATAGTATAACAATGGAAATAAAATAAAACATATATATCAGTGGTTCTCAACCTTTTATGCTTCACGTACCCCCTGGAAATGTGTATGTAACTGGCGTACCCCTTGTATAGATAAATAAAACTATAGTTATAGTATAATAATGGGAATAAAATAAAGCATATATATATATATCAGTGGTTTTAATCCTTTTATGCTTCACGTACCCCCTGGAAATGTGTATGTAACTGGCGTACCCCTTGTATAGATAGATAAAACTATAGTTATAGTATAACAATGGGAATAAAATAAAACATATATATCAGTAGTTCTCAATCTTTTATGCTTCACGTACCCCCTGGAAATGTGTATGTAACTGGCGTACCCCTTGTATAGATAAATAAAACTATATTTATATTATAACAATGGGAATAAAATAAAGCATATATATATATATCAGTGGTTTTAAACCTTTTATGCTTCACGTACCCCCGCGAAATGTGTATGTAACTGGCGTACCCCTTGTATAGATAAATAAAACTATATTTATATTATAACAATGGGAATAAAATAAAGCATATATATATATATCAGTGGTTTTAAACCTTTTATGCTTCACGTACCCCCGCGAAATGTGTATATAATTGGCGTACCCCTTGTATAGATAAATAAAACTATAGTTATAGTATAACAATGGAAATAAAATAAAACATATATATCAGTGGTTCTCAACCTTTTATGCTTCACGTACCCCCTGGAAATGTGTATGTAACTGGCGTACCCCTTGTATAGACAAATAAAACTATAGTTATAGTATAATAATGGGAATAAAATAAAACATATATATCAGTAGTTCTCAATCTTTTATGCTTCACGTACCCCCTGGAAATGTGTATGTAACTGGCGTACCCCTTGTATAGATAGATAAAACTATAGTTATAGTATAACAATGGGAATGAAATAAAACGTATATATCAGTGGTTCTCAACCTTTTATGCTTCACGTACCCCCTGGAAATGTGTATGTAACTGGCGTACCCCTTGTATAGATAGATAAAACTATAGTTATAGTATAACAATGGGAATAAAATAAAACGTATATATCAGTGGTTCTCAACCTTTTATGCTTCACGTACCCCCTGGAAATGTGTATGTAACTGGCGTACCCCTTGTATAGATAGATAAAACTATAGTTATAGTATAACAATGGGAATGAAATAAAACGTATATATCAGTGGTTCTCAACCTTTTATGCTTCACGTACCCCCTGGAAATGTGTATGTAACTGGCGTACCCCTTGTATAGATAGATAAAACTATAGTTATAGTATAACAATGGGAATAAAATAAAACGTATATATCAGTGGTTCTCAACCTTTTATGCTTCACGTACCCCCTGGAAATGTGTATGTAACTGGCGTACCCCTTGTATAGATAGATAAAACTATAGTTATAGTATAACAATGGGAATAAAATGAAACGTATATATCAGTGGTTCTCAACCTTTTATGCTTCACGTACCCCCTGGAAATGTGTATGTAACTGGCGTACCCCTTGTATAGATAAATAAAACTATATTTATATTATAACAATGGGAATAAAATAAAGCATATATATATATCAGTGGTTTTAAACCTTTTATGCTTCACGTACCCCCGCGAAATGTGTATATAATTGGCGTACCCCTTGTATAGATAAATAAAACTATAGTTATAGTATAACAATGGAAATAAAATAAAACATATATATCAGTGGTTCTCAACCTTTTATGCTTCACGTACCCCCTGGAAATGTGTATGTAACTGGCGTACCCCTTGTATAGATAAATAAAACTATAGTTATAGTATAATAATGGGAATAAAATAAAGCATATATATATATATCAGTGGTTTTAATCCTTTTATGCTTCACGTACCCCCTGGAAATGTGTATGTAACTGGCGTACCCCTTGTATAGATAGATAAAACTATAGTTATAGTATAACAATGGGAATAAAATAAAACATATATATCAGTAGTTCTCAATCTTTTATGCTTCACGTACCACCTGGGAATGTGTATGTAACTGGCGTACCCCTTGTATAGACAAATAAAACTATAGTTATAGTATAATAATGGGAATAAAATAAAACATATATATCAGTAGTTCTCAATCTTTTATGCTTCACGTACCACCTGGGAATGTGTATGTAACTGGCGTACCCCTTGTATAGATAAATAAAACTATAGTTATAGTATAATAATGGGAATAAAATGAAACATATATATCAGTGGTTCTCAACCTTTTATGCTTCACGTACCCCCTGGAAATGTGTATGTAACTGGCATACCCCTTGTATAGATAAATAAAACTATAGTTATAGTATAATAATGGGAATAAAATAAAACATATATATCAGTGGTTCTCAACCTTTTATGCTTCACGTACCCCCTGGGAATGTGTATGTAACTGGCGTACACCTTGTATAGATAGAAAAAACTATAGTTATAGTATAACAATGGGAAAAAAATAAAACATATATATCAGTGGTTCTCAACCTTTTATGCTTCACGTACCCCCTGGAAATGTGTATGTAACTGGCGTACCCCTTGTATAGATAGATAAAACTATAGTTATAGTATAACAATGGGAATGAAATAAAACGTATATATCAGTGGTTCTCAACCTTTTATGCTTCACGTACCCCCTGGAAATGTGTATGTAACTGGCGTACCCCTTGTATAGATAGATAAAACTATAGTTATAGTATAACAATGGGAATAAAATAAAACGTATATATCAGTGGTTCTCAACCTTTTATGCTTCACGTACCCCCTGGAAATGTGTATGTAACTGGCGTACCCCTTGTATAGATAGATAAAACTATAGTTATAGTATAACAATGGGAATAAAATAAAACGTATATATCAGTGGTTCTCAACCTTTTATGCTTCACGTACCCCCTGGAAATGTGTATGTAACTGGCGTACCCCTTGTATAGATAAATAAAACTATATTTATATTATAACAATGGGAATAAAATAAAGCATATATATATATATATCAGTGGTTTTAAACCTTTTATGCTTCACGTACCCCCGCGAAATGTGTATATAATTGGCGTACCCCTTGTATAGATAAATAAAACTATAGTTATAGTATAACAATGGAAATAAAATAAAACATATATATCAGTGGTTCTCAACCTTTTATGCTTCACGTACCCCCTGGAAATGTGTATGTAACTGGCGTACCCCTTGTATAGACAAATAAAACTATAGTTATAGTATAATAATGGGAATAAAATAAAACGTATATATCAGTGGTTCTCAAACTTTTATGCTTCAGTACCCCCTGGGAATGTGTATGTAACTGGCGTACCCCTTGTATAGATAGATAAAACTATAGTTATAGTATAACAATGGGAATAAAATTAAACATATATATCAGTGGTTCTCAACCTTTTATGCTTCACGTACCCCCTGGAAATATATATGTAACTGGCGTACCCCTTGTATAGATAGATAAAACTATAATTACAGTATAACAATGGGAATAAAATAAAATATATATAGCAGTGGTTCTCAACCTTTTATGCTTCACGTACCCCCTGGAAATGTGTATGTAACTGACATACCCCTTGTATAGATAGATAAAACTATAGTTATAGTATAATAATGGGAATAAAATAAAGCATATATATATATATATCAGTGGTTTTAATCCTTTTATGCTTCCCGTACCCCCTGGAAATGTGTATGTAACTGGCGTACCCCTTGTATAGATAAATAAAACTATAGTTATAGTATAACAATGGGAATAAAATAAAACATATATATCAGTAGTTCTCAATCTTTTATGCTTCACGTACCACCTGGGAATGTGTATGTAACTGGCGTACCCCTTGTATAGATAAATAAAACTATAGTTATAATATAAAATGGGAATAAAATAAAACATATATATCAGTGGTTCTCAACCTTTTATGCTTCACGCACCCCCTGGGAATGTGTATGTAACTGGCGTACCCCTTGTATAGATAAATAAAACTATAGTTATAATATAATAATGGGAATAAAATAAAACATATATATCAGTGGTTCTCAACCTTTTATGCTTCACGTACCCCCTGGGAATGTGTATGTAACTGGCGTACCCCTTGTATAGATAGATAAAACTATAGTTATAGTATAATAATGGGAATAAAATAAAACATATATATCAGTGGTTCTCAACCTTTTATGCTTCACGTACCCCCTGGAAATGTGTATGTAACTGGCATACCCCTTGTATAGATAGATAAAACTATAGTTATAGTATAACAATGGGAATAAAATAAAACATATATATCTGTGGTTCTCAACTTTTTATGCTTCACGTACCCCCTGGGAATGTGTATGTAACTGGCGTACCCCTTGTATAGGTAAATAAAACTGTAGTTATAGTATAATAATGGGAATAAAATAAAACATATATATCAGTGGTTCTCAACCTTTTATGCTTCACGCACCCCCTGGGAATGTGTATGTAACTGGCGTACCCCTTGTATAGATAAATAAAACTATAGTTATAATATAATAATGGGAATAAAATAAAACATATATATCAGTGGTTCTCAACCTTTTATGCTTCACGTACCCCCTGGGAATGTGTATGTAACTGGCGTACCCCTTGTATAGATAGATAAAACTATAGTTATAGTATAATAATGGGAATAAAATAAAACATATATATCAGTGGTTCTCAACCTTTTATGCTTCACGTACCCCCTGGAAATGTGTATGTAACTGGCATACCCCTTGTATAGATAGATAAAACTATAGTTATAGTATAACAATGGGAATAAAATAAAACATATATATCTGTGGTTCTCAACCTTTTATGCTTCACGTACCCCCTGGGAATGTGTATGTAACTGGCGTACCCCTTGTATAGATAGATAAAACTATATTAATAGATTCTGAAAAACTCATTGCCGCCAATGTAACTGGCGTACCCCATGTATAAATAAATAAAACTATAGTTATAGTATAACAATGGGAATAAAATAAAGCATATATATATATATCAGCCGTCCCGTGGCCGAGTGGTTAGCACGCTTGGCTACTGATCTAAGGGACCTGGGTTCGAGCCCCGGATTTAAGCATGGATGTGTGTGTCGTTTTTCTGCTGAGGTCCTGCCATCCTCTCAGATCTTCTACTGTGGCATATAAACTGACAGGCTCCTGTCAGACCTCTGTGGCAAGCAGCTGCTTGAGGGGGTATTTATTATTTTTTTTTTTTATATATATATCAGTGGTTTTAATCCTTTTATGCTTCACGTACCCCCTGGAAATGTGTATGTAACTGGCGTACCCCTTGTATAGATAAATAAAACCATAGTTATAGTATAACAATGGGAATAAAATAAAATATATATATCAGTGGTTCTCAACCTTTTATGCTTCACGTACCCCCTGGAAATGTGTATGTAACTGGCGTACCCCTTGTATAGATAGATAAAACTATAGTTATAGTATAACAATGGGAATAAAATAAAACATATATATCAGTGGTTCTCAACCTTTTATGCTTCACGTACCCCCTGGAAATGTTTATGTAACTAACTTACCCTTGTATAGATAGATAAACTATAGTTATAGTATAACAATGGGAATAAAATAAAACATATATATCAGTGGTTCTCAACCTTTTATGCTTCACGTACCCCCTGGAAATGTGTATGTAACTGGCGTACCAATTGTATAGATAAATAAAACTATAGTTATAGTATAATAATGGGAATAAAATAAAACATATATATCAGTGGTTCTCAACCTTTTATGCTTCACGTACCTCCTGGAAATGTCTATGTAACTGGCGTAGCCCAAAAGGAAATAATATAAAATAAAATATTCGATTAAAAATACAAAAAAAAAAACTGACAGAAACATACATTTAACAAGTATTTCTGTGTAATCTAGGAGTTACAAAACAACTCTTACAGATTATAAAAACAAAATTCTACTGTAAACGAAAATATTTCGCAATGGAAAAAAAACCAAGAAATTACATTATGAGCGTCTTCAATATTTTCAATATTTAGCAAATAAAATTTGGTTTTAATCTTAAAATTACAATCACTCTTTTCTTCTTTTATACTATTAGGTAAAGAATTATATAATTTTGTGCAATTGAAATGCTTATGCATGATTTCTTTTTTTGATTTCACAACATGTAACATGTTTGTAGAACATCTGGCATCGTATGGCGTGAACCGTTTTTCGATCCAATTGCTGTTTTTATGTAGAAACAAAAGACTTCTACATAAATGTAACTTTCTCAAGGGTAATATATCATTGCTTGTGTAATGATAATTTACATTGCTAATATTGCTATTTGAAACTACATTTTAGAATTTTTTTTTGCAATTTCACTAGAAGGAATAGGTGTGATTTATAATCTCTTCCCCCAACAAATGATTCCATAGCTTAAAATTAATGAATCCAAGCGAAATAAGCTTAAATTAACAACTTCTTATGAGAACTTGATTTAAGATAATATACGTTACGTAGTTAAAGATTGTCTTTTTTGACAGTCACAATTTCGGATTTTATCTTAGCTATTTCTTCCATAAAGTCTTTTATAGAATCGGAATAAAATTGAATAGCTTTTCTAACGTCTTTGATTTTATTATACGTTTTGCTTGCATTATTTTTTATGTCTTCTCTTAATTTAACATATAAAACCTGCAAAATTATCAATTTTGCATACAGCAGGATCATCGGACAGATCTTTATACTCAGACGGCCACCTGATTCACAAAATCACTCTCCTCCCTTTCCAATACAGAAAATCTATTTGAAACGGAGCAAGTCCCGTAACAAGCGACAACTTCGCCACGCGAGCCACAAGATTGCCGCGCGCAGAACCCCTGCCCCATTGACCTTGGTCTGTCGCTTTGAGCGGAGGATCTCCCCCACAGCTATCGGGAGCATCACGTGGTGTGCCCATGGCGACTCGTGCAGCACGGAGCACCTTTGTTGTAGAAGATTTCTGTTTCACACAATTGCAGCATAATTACCTACCTTTCCGCTCTTTAGATAATCTCGGGAAGTTTGACAGCAAATCCTGCACAGGAGAACAATAATATTTCTTGCACCCATTTAAACAATGGATAAATTCATTCTTTCGTAAGACAACTTTCGAAACGTCATGCATACTTGAGTATCCATTGCCATTCATAAGTTGTAAAACGTTTTGTAGATTGAGCACGTACACTACATGCAAAGGGGAGGGGGGTGGCTCAGTCGGTAGCGCGCCAGGCTCGTAATATGTAGTTCCCAGGTTCGAGTCCCAGCTGGGTCAACGTTGAGATTTAAATCCGCAAAATTCCCCGCCCTGCCCACGGTCAGTAGGGGACACCGATGGGCTTGGAAAGGCCGCCGTCTGCGGATGGAACGTTAATCCGTGGCCCCGTGTGCGGGAGAGCTATACCCTCTGCACGTTAAAGAACACGCTGGATGTCCTTGACGGGAGGCTACCATCTGTCTCCCAACAGCTGTTCCTGTGGGTTCCCTCCCCCAACCATCTCTGAGCCTTCGGGGTCCTTGTGACCTGGCTATTTAGCCCATAGTGTGCAAAAAAGTGTCGCTCAGAGGTAAAACAACCCAACCCTAGTGACCTGACCTTTTTGTTCCGCACATCACCAGTATCAGTAACATAGATCCCAAGATAAATTAACTGTGACACCTGCTCAAGACTGCAACCATTCAGATTCACTACACAACGGCCTGCCTGACCTATTTTCAGGTTGGGTTGTGTTGGTGTTTTACCTCTGAGCGGCACTTTTTTGCACACCATGGGCTAAATGGCCAGGTCACATGGACCCCGAAGGCTCAGAGAAGGTTGGGGGAGGCAGACCCACTGGAACAGCTGTTGGGAGACAGATGGTAGCCTCCCGTCAAGGCCATCCAGCGTGTTCTTTAACGTGCACAGGGTATGGCTCTCCCGCACACGGGGCCACTGCTTAACGTCCCATCCGACGGACGGCGGCCTTTCCAAGCCCATCGGTGTCCCCTACTGATCATGGGCAGGGCGGGGAATTTTGCGGAGATAAATCTCAACGCTGACCCAGCTGGGACTCGAACCTGGGAACTACAGATTACGAGCCTGGCCTATTTTCAGGTCTACCCTCTTTCAATCACACCTATAAGTAACTACTATGTAGGACAGCAGTCCTACTACAGAACTTGCCTTAAAAACTACAAATTTTCGGAAACTAACCTGAGTGATAAATCTCCGTCACAGAAATAGGTGAAGAAATTGGAAAGCGGTCCACTTGGGCAGCAACAGATGATAAGAATTCCTGTTGCCTGGAGACCGCTGATGGAGATGGCTTGAGTTAGGAGGAATGCAGATAGAGGCATAATGACAAACTGGCTCACCATTCCTATTCCAATGCCAATTGGTCTCTTGATGTGTTTAACTATCTGAAATTAATGAACAAACATACTTTATATGTTAATATCTGGGGTAATTTATGAATATGATGATGTTATTTTACAGAAGTATTAAGAGTTCGGTTGTTTAACCTCCGAGCGATACTATTTTTGCACACAATGGGTTAAATGGCCAGGTCACAAAGACCCCGAAAAGGTTAGGGAAGGGGACTCACTGGAGCAGTTGTTGGAAGACAGATGGTAGCCTCCCGTCAAGGCCATCCAGTGTGTTCTTTAACATTGGGTAGTTTTACCTCTGAGCGACACTTTTTTTGCACACCATGGGTTAAATGGCCAGGTCACAAAGACCCCGAAGGCTCAGAGAAGGTTAGGGGAGGGGACTCACTGGAGCAGTTGCTGGAAGACAGATGGTAGCCTCCCGTCAAGGCCATCCAGTGTGTTCTTTAACATTGGGTAGTTATACCTCTGAGCGACACTTTTTTTGCACACCATGGGTTAAATGGCCAGGTCACAAAGACCCCGAAGACTCAGAGAAGGTTAGGGAAGGGGACTCACTGGAGCAGTTGTTGGAAGACAGATGGTAGCCTCCCGTCAAGGCCATCCAGTGTATTCTTTAACATTGGGTAGTTTTACCACTGAGCGACACTTTTTTTGCACACCATGGTTAAATGGCCAGGTCACAAAGACCCCGAATTCTCAGAGAAGGTTAGGGGAGGGGACTCACTGGAGCAGTTGCTGGAAGACAGATGGTAGCCTCCCGTCAAGGCCATCTAGCGTGTTCTTTAAAGTGCACAGAGTATAACTTTCTTGCTCGTAATCTGCAGTTCCCAGGTTCGAGTCCCAGCTGGGTCAGCGTTGAGATTTATCTCCGCAAAACTCCCCGCCCTGCTCACGGTCAGTAGGGGACACTGATGGGCTTGGAAAGGCCGCCGTCCGTCGGATGGGACATAAAGCCGTGGTTCCGTGTGCGAGAGAGCCATACCCTGTGCACGTTAAAGAACACGCTGGATGGCCTTGACAGGAGACTACCATCTATCTCCCAACAGTTATTCCAGTGGGTCCCATCCCCTAACCTTCTCTGAGCGTTCGGGATCCTTGTGACCTCGCCATTTAGCCCATGGTGTGCAAAAATGTGCCTCTCAGAAGTAAAACAACCCAACGTTAAAGAACACGCTGGATGGCCTTCACAGGAGACTACCATCTGCCTCCCAACAGCTGTTCCAGTGGGTCCCATCCCCTAACCTTCTCTGAGCGTTCGGGATCCTTGTGACCTCGCCATTTAGCCCATGGTGTGCAAAAAAGTGCCTCTCAGAAGTAAAACAACCCAAAGTTAAAGAACACGCTGGATGGCCTTGACAGGAGACTACCATCTGTCTCCCAACAGCTGTTCCAGTGGGTCTCATCCCCTAACCTTCTCTGAGCGTTCGGGATCCTTGTGACCTCGCCATTTAGCCCATGGTGTGCAAAAAGTGCCTCTCAGAAGTAAAACAACCCAACGTTAAAGAATACGCTGGATGGCCTTGACAGGAGCCTACCATCTGTCTCCCAACAGCTGTTCCAGTGGGTCCCATCCCCTAACCTTCTCTGAGCGTTCGGGATCCTTGTGACCACGCCATTTAGCCCATGGTGTGCAAAAAGTGCCTCTCAGAAGTAAAACAACCCAACGTTAAAGAACACGCTGGATGGCCTTGACAGGAGACTACAATCTGTCTCCCAACAGCTGTTCCAGTGGGTCCCATCCCCTAACCTTCCCTGAGCCTTCGGGATCCTTGTGACCTCGCCATTTAGCCCATTGTGTGCAAAAAAGTGCCGCTCAGAGGGAAAGTCATACCATAAAGGTATGACTCTCCCACACATGGGGCTAAGGCTTAACTTCCCATCCGACGGACGGCGGCCGTTCCGAGCCCATCGACGCCCCTCACTGACCTAGGGTAGGGCGGGGAGTTTTTGCGGAGATAAGTCTGAACTCTGACCCAGCTGAGACTCGAACCTGGAAACTGCAGATTACGAGGCTGTCGCGCTACCAGATGAGCCATTCCCGCCCCCGGGGGCGGGGGTGGCTCAGTCGGTAGCGCGCCAGGCTCGTAATCTCTAGTTCCCAGGTTCGAGTCCCAGCTGGGTCAGCGTGGAGATTTACCTCCGCAAAATTCCCCGCCCTGCCCACGGTCAGTAGGGGACACCGATGGCCCCGTGTGCGGAAGAGCCATACCCTGTGCACGTTAAAGAACACGCTGGATGGCCTTGAAGGGAGGCTACCATCTGTCTCCCAACAACTGTTCCAGTGGGTCCCCTCCCCCAACCTTCTCTGAGCATTCGGGGGCCCTTGTGACCTGGTCATTTAGCCCATGGTGTGCAAAAAAGTGCCGCTCAGAGGTAACACAATCCAATCTTTTTAAGTTATTAATTCTATTTTTTAAGGGAGCTAAAGAAATGACAAATCCAGCAAAGATTTACCTGTGACCACGTGATTTCACATCCCATGGAGAGCATAATGACGATAAGGATTGCAAGCAGCAAGTAGTCAATGATGATTTTAAATTCAGCCGATCTTCCCATGAGTCCTCCCACAATCTTTTCTGAAACATTGACATCACTTGCATTGGAAGAATTGCCGAAGACAGCATTGAATTGCGATGCGTTGCCCCAAGCCAAAGTGAGGTTCATCTTGTACAGGCACCAAACGCAGAAGGAAAGAAATAACAAATTTCTTTCTTAAAACATCTCACTGAAATGAATAATCAGGGAAAGATATTAATCCGATAGAAAAGCCAATGAAAATTCTTCTTCACTAATATTTATGAAGCAAGTATTTCACTATTGGCTGAATATTCCTTTACACTGTTAATGTTTATTATGGTTTAAAGTTTTATAGTTCCAGCTAACGTTATAAAGATTGCACAGTCTTGATAACAAGGATAAAGAAGAGTATTCTGTGTATAAGATGTTTACACGTGACTCCCTTGCATATACATACATCAGGATTCATCTTCCTTTTTGTTTAAATTCAGCTCTAAGGAGATGATTTGCAAAATGTTGCCTGAGGTATCATTTTTCAGCATCTGTAGGACATTAGAATAACACGAACTGTGAGCTATTTGCATTTGGGGTCATATATATATACACAAAAAAGATTTATCACTAGTAGAGGTCCCGGTTAAGGCATGGATGTGTGTGTCGTTTTTCTGCTGAGGTCCAGCCATCCTCTCAGACCTTCTACTGTGGCATATAAACTGACAGACTCCTGTCTGACCTCTGTGGCAAGCAGCTGCTTGAGGGGGTATTTATTTATTTTTGCCGTCCCATGGCCGAGTGGTTAGCGCGCTTGGCTACTGATCTAAGGGACCTGGGTAAGGCATGGATGTGTGTGTCGTTTTTCTGCTGAGGTCCTGCCATCCTCTCAGATCTTCTACTGTGGCATATAAACTGACAGGCTCCTGTAAGACCTCTGTGGCAAGCAGCTGCTTGAGGGGGTATTTATTTATTTTTGCCGTCCCATGGCCGAGTGGTTTGCGCGCTTGGCTACTGATCTAAGGGACCTGGGTTCGAGCCCCAGATAAGACATGGACGTTTGTGTTGTTTTTCTGCTGAGGTCCTGCCATCCTCTCAGACCTACTGTGGCATATAAACTGACAGGCTCCTGTCAGACCTCTGTGGCAAGTGGTTGCTTGAGGGGGGGTATTTATATTTATTTATTTATTTACAGAGGTCATTGAAAAGCAAACATAACGTACTTACTTTTTTTAACAGTTGGGTAGTTTTACCTCTGAGCGACACTCTTTTTTTTTGCACTTAGTGGGCTAAATGGCCAGGTCACAAGGACCCCGAGGGCTCAGAGATGGTTGGTGGAAGGAGATTCACCGGCTAGCTGTTAGGAGAAAGAAGAAAGCTTCCCTTCAAGGCTTTGGGTTGTTTTACCTCTGAGCGGCACTTTTTTGCACACCATGGGCTAAAAGGCCAGGTCACATGGACCCCCGAAGGCTCAGAGAAGATTAGGGGAGGGGACCCACTGGAACAGCTGTTGGGAGACAGATGGTAGCCTCCCGTCAAGGCCATCTAGCGTGTTCTTTAACGTTGGGTTGTTTACCTCTGAGCGGCACTTTTTTGCACACCATGGGCTAAATGGCCAGGTCACATGGACCCCGAAGGCTCAGAGAAGGTTGGGGGAGGGGACCCACTGGAACAGCTGTTGGGAGACAGATGGTAGCCTCCCGTCAAGGCCATCCAGCGTGATCTTTAACGTTGGGTTGTTTTACCTCTGAGCGGCACTTTTTTGCACACCATCGGCTAAATGGCCAGGTCACATGGACCTCGAAGGCTCAGAGAAGGTTGGGGGAGGGGACCCACTGGAACAGCTGTTGGGAGACAGATGGTAGCCTCCCGTCAAGGCCATCTAGCGTGTTCTTTAACGTTGGGTTGTTTTACCTCTGAGCGGCACTTTTTTGCACACCATGGGCTAAATGGCCAGGTCACATGGACCCCGAAGGCTCAGAGAAGGTTGGGGGAGGGGACCCACTGGAACAGCTGTTGGGAGACAGATGGTAGCCTCCCGTCAAGGCCATCCAGCGTGTTCTTTAACGTGCACAGGATATGGCTCTCCCACACACGGGCCACGGCTTAACGTGCCATCCGACGGACGGCGGCCTTTCCAAGCCCATCGGTGTCCCCTACTGACCATGGGCGGGAGTTTTGCAGAGATAAATCTCAACGATGAGACCCAGCTGGGACTCGAACCTGGTTGCTACAGATTACGAGCCTGGCGCGCTACCGATTGAGCCCCCCCCACCCCCCTTTCAAGGGTTGGCAAAATTTGAAGCCACTTGGTAAAATACACACGAGTTGTGAAAATTGGGATTGGTTTTGCGATATTTAGGAGAGTTTGCGAAATTCGAAGACAGTTGACAAAATCTAGGGAGTTGGCAAAATTCGAAGTGACTGGCAAATTCAGGGGAGATGAAAATATTGGATTTATTTTGTAAAATTATGGCTAGTTGGCCAAATCTAGGGGAGTTGGCAAAATTGAGGACTCTTGGATAAAACTTGGTAAGGTGATATAATTATAGTACTTAATTCCTCAGGTGGCAAAATTTGATTTTGAGTTCGAAAATTTTCGCTTTCTCTTACCCCAACCATAGTTCCTTCGCTACGCCACAGCTACTTATTCATGCATATTTCATAAAAATGTGAGCTTGAATTATAACTTTTTAGGACATATCTAGAAAAAATATTTCGTGAAAAATCATTTTCTCAAATTATTTCGTTACTCTCAAAACGAAATAAAAAAGGCTTTTATCGTAAAATTCGCAATTTAAAATTCAAGGTCTACAAATAATTTAATAATTGTATTAATAAGTCAAGAATAATAAAATTATTTTTCTGTAATGCTGAAAAATGTTTTCATTCTTTCCAATAGATGGCGCTATACAACAACTCAACATTGAAATTCAATACTTATAATACTGCTAAAGCATATAAATTGACAGGCTCCTGTCAGACCTCTAGGGCAAGCTAGCTGCTTGAGGGGGGTATTTATTTAATACTTGTGTTGTACAAATAAATACTTAGGTCACCTGCAATCGATTTAAACATTTTATGTTTCCGTTTTGTATATCCGTTTAGTGCATTCGTGACTTTTTATAAAAATTTTTACTCCTAGAATATCTGCTTAATCATCATCATACAAATGTAACCGGATGCACTCTCTTAGCCAGCATTTACAATAGAATTCTCGCTATTTTTACATAAATAGTGGGTTTTCAGATTTTAATTTCCAAACAATGTAGAGCTTTGCTCTAAAAAGGAAATAAGATTATTATTCTTATTTTCTGAAAAGTCATCATCCTGCTGAAAAGCCATAAGGCTTAGCTGGGTAATCTATGTATATAACCATACTAAGGCTTAATAAAGATATTATTAATACTACAAAATTCTGTACTGCAATCTCTCTTCTATATCGTCATCAGCGATCAATATTTCCAAATTATTACCGTATGGCGCCATCTGTTGACAGCAATGAAAAGGAATTAATCGTGAATATCACTGAAAGCATTTTAACTGTTCAAATTCTCATTTACAATTGTAAGAATACGTATACCTTACAAGAATCTCTTTAGCATAAAAGGAGCAGAAAGCGGTTTTAATTTAAACATTCATAATAAGAATCTATGTCCCCTAAAAAGTATTAAAAAAAAGACACTAAAACAAAAGCAAATATATTCCCTTTTACTTTAAGCTTCTATTATATTCTTTTTTAATTTTTTATTGGAAAATATTCCGTGTATTGTTTGGAATTTGATTTGCGATTGTACAATGACACTCCATTAGAGAGGGGCGGGGGTGGCTCGTAATCTGTAGTTCCCAGGTTCGAGTCCAAGCTGGGTCAGCGTTGAGATTTATCTCCGCAAAATTCCCCGCCCTGCCCACGGTCAGTAGGGGACACCGATGGGCTTGGAAAGACCGCCGTCCATCGGATGGGACGTTAAGCCGTGGCCCCGTGTGCGGGAAAGCCATACCCTGTGCACTTTAAAGAACATGCTGGATGGCCTTGACGGGAGGCTACCATCTGTCTCCCAACAGCTGTTCCAGTGGGTCCCCTCCCCCAACCTTCTCTGAGCCTTCGGGGTCCTTGTGACCCGGCCATTTAGCCCATGGTGTGCAAAAAAGTGCCGCTCAGAGGTAAAACAACCCAACCCAACTCCATTAGAGAACAAAACGCAAAGAAGCAAAGTCGCTTGTGCGCCTCTCCCTCCTGTGGGTATGGTTTTTTTTTGCCACTTTTGGACTTCATTTTGGAAACTCTGAGACGTGGCTGTCTAGTTTAGACAGTACCACCTCTGGTTATGTTTTCCAAAAAATTCCTAAATAAGTCTCTTTTGATGATGCCGATGATGAAATAGTTTCTCCAATTCCTTTAAGAGCGCTTCAATTAGTTTCTCTTACCAATTAAACCGAAGTTCCTGGCGCCCATTTGGATTGCCTCTAAGTGCACTTTTTTCCACACAATGGGCTAAATGGTCAGGTCACAATGACCCCGAAGGCTCAGAGAAAGTTGGAGGAGGGTACCTATTGAAACAACTGTGGGAGACTTGGTAGCCTCCTGTCAAGACCATTCAGCGTGTTCTTTAACGCGCACACGGGCCACTGCTTAAAGTCTCATCCAATGGACGGCGGCCTTTCCAAGCCGATCAGTGTCCCCTACTAACACCGATGTTAAAGAACACTCTGGATGACTTAGAAAAGAGGCTACCACCTGTCTCCTAAAGGTGTCCAGTGCTCTAAGCACATTAAAGAACACGCTGGATGGCTTTGACTGAAGGCTACCATCCGTCTCCCAACAGCTTTTCCAGGTATCCCCTCCCCCCAACTTTCTCAGAACCCTCGGGATCCTTATGACCAACAACGCTCGCCCAGCTGATCTAGCATGTAGTTGGGTTGTTTTACCTCTGAGTGACACTTTTTTGCACACTATGGGCTAAATGACCAGGTCACAAGGACCCCGAAGGCTCAGAGAAGGTTGGGGGAGGGGACCTTCGGGATCCTTATGACCAACAACGCTCGCCCAGCTGATCTAGCATGTAGTTGGGTTGTTTTACCTCTGAGTGACACTTTTTTGCACACTATGGGCTAAATGACCAGGTCACAAGGACCCCGAAGGCTCAGAGAAGGTTGGGGGAGGGGACCCACTGGAACAGCTGTTAGGAGACATATGGTAGCCTCCCGTCAAGGACATCCAGCGTGTTCTTTAACGTGCACAGGGTATAGCTCTCCGGCACATGGGGCCACGGTTTAACGTCCCATCCGACAGACGGCGGCCTTTCCAAGCCCATCGGTGTCCCCTACTTACCGTGGGCAGGGCGGTGAGTTTTGCGGAGATAAATCTCAACGTTGACCCAGCTGGGACTCGAACCTGAGAACTACACATTACGAGCCTGGCGCGCTACCGACTGAGCCACCCCCGCCCCTCACAGTTGGGACAGCGTTGAGCTCTATCTCCACAAAACTTCCGCCTGTGACCTCGATCAGTAGGGGACATCAATAGACCTGGAAAGACCACTGTTCGTCGGGTGGGATGTAAAGCCATGACCCGTGTGCGAGAAAGCCATACCCTGTGCACGTTAAAGAACACATTGTATAGCCTTGAAGGGCATCTACTATCTATCGCCTAAAAGCGTTTAGCGGATTCCCTTCCCTAACCTTCTCTGAGCCCTTGGAGTCCTGGTCATTTAGTCCATTGTGTGCAAGTCCGCCCATGGTTGAGTTATTTACACCCAACCCTCTGAGCGAGATTTTTTGCACACAATGGGCTATATGACTAGATCACAAGGACTCAGAGGTTGGGAAAGTGACCCATTGGATATTCTTGAACACATGCAGGGTGTGGTTCTTTAGAACACGGGACAATGGATTTATTTCCATCCGACGAACGGCATTTCCAAGCCCTTTGGTGCCCCCTTACCGGGGTTTCGCGAAGATAAATCTCAACACTGGCCCCAAGTAGGACTCGAACCTGGGAACTGCAGATTACGATCGTGGCGTGCCATTGATGGAGCGAACCCTCGCCACATTGGGGAGACTCACCGGACAGTTAAGAGACAGATGGTAGTCTCTCATCAAACATGCTCTTTAATGTGAACAGGGTGTGGCTCTCCTGGGCTGGGTTGTTTTACCTCTGAGCGGCATTTTTTTGCACACTATAAGCTAAATGGTCATGTCACAAGGACCCCAAAGGCTCAGAGGTGGTTGGGAGAGTGCACACAATGGGAAAAATGGCCGGGTCACAAGGACCACAAAGGCTCGGAGAAGGTTGGTGGAGGGGACCCACTGGAACAGCTGTTCGGAAACAGATGGTAGCCTCCCGTCAAAACCATCCAGTGTATTCTTTAACGTGCACAGGGTATAGCTCTCCTGCACACGAGGCCACGACTTAACGTCCCATTCGACGGACGGCAGCCTTTCCAAGCCCATCAGTGTCCCCTACTCATCGTGAATGGGGAGTTTTGTGGAGATAAATCTCAATGCTCACCCTGCTGGGATTCGAACCTGGGAACTACAGATTACGAGCCTGGCGAGCTGCCAACTGAGCCCCCCCCCCCCAGGGAAGAATGGGAGTTAGCAGAGAAAATTCTCAACGATAGTTCAGTTGGAAATATTTAAGCTCGATAAGTTGAGATATTTAACAGTAGCGCAACTTCGTAACTTCAGTTTGCAAGAAAACGAAACGTGATACAAAGTTGTGGCGTTTGAAAGATAAACACTTCGAAGTTTTTTGATGTTCATTAATATACTTCGGCCTCTGATCCATTGGATGCACGGAGGGCGTCAACCACTACTCGACTTCACGCCATGCAGCTATGGCACTTTGGAAACGTTCTTTGGTTTCCTGTACGTTGGTTTCATATATTGTCCTTTACAAACCCCATAAATAGAAATCTAACAATGTAATGACCGGAGAGCTGTCACGGAATTGATCATCCTGGCCAATCCACTGTTCTTCAAACACAGTATCCAAGCAATTGCAGACTGTACTTCCCCAATGTAGTAGTAAGGGAGGGGGTGGTTCAGTCGGTAGCACGCCAGGCTCGTAATCTGTAGTTCCCAGGTTCGAGTCCCAGCTGTGTCAGTGTTTAGATTTAACTGCGCAAAATTCCCCGCCCTGCTTACGGTCAGTAGGGGACACAGATGGGCTTGGAAAGTGTACGGGAGAGCCCATACCCTGTGCACGTTAAAGAACACGCTGGATGGCCTTGACGGGTAATCATCCAACTTGTTCTTTAACGGATTCTTTGGGAGACCATCTGTCTCCCAACAGCTGTTTCAGTGGGTCCCCACCCCAACCTTCTCCGAGCCTTCGAGGTCCTTGTGATCTTGTCATTTAGCCCATGGTGTGCAAAAAAGCGCCGCTCAGAGGCAAAACAACCCAACCCAATGTAGTAGAGCCTCATCCTGCTGGAAATTGACATTATGTTGAATGTTCGCATTAATAATGTTTCCCCGAAGTAAAAAGGGACAGGGGTGGCTCAGTCGGTAGCGCGCTAGACTCATAATTTACAGTTTGGAGTCCCAGCTGGGCCAGTGTTTATATTTATCTCCACAAATCACCACACCAATGGGTTTGGAAAGTAGACCGCCAGTCGGATGGGACGTTAAGCCGTGATCCAATATGCGAAAAAGCCATCCCTCTGCACGTTAAAGAACAAGTTGGATGATGACTATCATGTCTCCCAACAGCTGTTCCAGTGGGTCCCTCCCCTAACCTTCTCCTCGTTCAGTAGGGGACACCGACAGGCTTGAAAAGTAGGCTGCCCATCGGATGGGACGTTAAGCTGTGGTCCAGTATACGATAAAAGCCAACCCCTGTGCACGAAAAACGTTAAAGAACAAGTTGGATGATGACTACCATGTCTCCCAACGGCTATTCTAGTGGGTCCCCTCCCTCAACCTTCTCCGAGCTCTCGGGTCTTTGTGACTTGGCCATTTAGCCATTGTGCGCAAAAAAGTGCCGCTCAGAGGTAAAACAGCCCGAAGAAAAATGGACCGTTTACGCGACATAACGCACATTACTTTGGGGCTAAGAACAGCACGTGGGTTTCTTGAATCCCATATGCAGACACTAAGGTAATCCTCAGTGAAAAGAACACTTTCATCGTCCTGACCATTGAATACGTTAACGGCAATCGTTCGGCCGCAAATCTTGCAGAATATGGACTTTATATGCATACAACCATAAACTTTTAAGCAGAACTCACACGATTGTAGTGCGCGATAATCCCAATTCTATAGTGGCATGTCTAGTAGACTTGTTTTTTGGATTCTCGCAAATTTTGTTCTTTCCTGTAGCACATTTCGTTTTCACGCAGAAAAACTTTGAAACTAAGACTTTTGGACCACCCTGTATAATTATTAAACAAAGTGTTTGATATTACGGTTATATCTACCGTTTTAATTAGCTTTTGAGATAAATTCTTATCACTGGCAAATTTGCTACCGAATATTTCAGCTTCCGTAATTCTTTAAGTATATAATACTGAACGAATACTATTGAGATTTAAACACTATTTAGATCTTTATTTACGTTTGGTCTCGTAGCACTTCGTTTTTTTTTTCAGATATTGAATTTTTTATTCGACTCTCCGTTGTAATAATACAGGATTTATCTACTGATTTAGCTTTGGATTGTTTTACCTCTGAGCGGCACTTTTTTGCACACCATGGGCTAAATGGCCAGGCCACACGGACCCCGAAGGCTCAGAGAAGGTTGGGGGAGGGAACCCACTGGAACAGCTGTTGGGAGACAGATGGTAGCCTCCCGTCAAGGCCATCCAGCGTGTTCTTTAACGTGCACAGGGTATGGCTCTCCCGCACACGGTGCCACGGCTTAACGTCCCATCCGACGGACGGCGGCCTTTCCAAGCCCGTCGGTGTCCCCTACTGACGGTGGGGCGGGGAATTTTTGCGGAGATAAATCTCAACGCTGACCCAGCTGGGACTCGAACCTGGGAACTACAGATTACGAGCCTAGCACGCTACCGACAGAGCCACCCCCGCCCCGTTTCTGGAGAGATGCAGATTCGAGTCCCATATGTCGGCGAAATTTTTTCCACAAACGTTTATTAAAATAAGACGTAACTAAACCTCCTCCCCAATATTAAAATTTTCTGGGCATGCCAGTGTTGTAAAATGTAAAGGAATGCACAGTAAAATTTTAAAGCTATTTAATACAAGAGTTTTTTTGTACTATCAGGGATCTTTTCTCATCTCTCTAGTCAGTTATTTAGCACTATAACCCATGTCATTTTAAACTAGCCTCTATTAACAACATAGAATTATTACAATTAAGTCGTGGGTATTGGGTGAAAAATTTTTTTTTTTTTTTTGCTGGCTTCACCAAGGCACAATCAACATGGTGAGTTGTCACTGGTCTCATAGTGCTGTGCATTTCCACCAGGAATTGGAAGTTTTACCTCTATGCTGAATGGCCTTGTTAAAGGGTTATCCATTTGTTAAAACCAAGGGTTTCAAATGCAAATCATAAAAAATAAATACCCTCTCAAGCAGCTGCTTTGAGAGAAGTTTGACACGGGCTTGGCAGTTTAATATGACAGAGATGTGAAGAAAACAAGCATCCATGCCTTACCCGAGGCACAAACCAGTCTCTCTTCAATCAGTAACCAAGCATTCTAACTACTTGCCCACGCGATACCCTAAACTTAAATCATACAGGAGACAAATCAGCTACTTATCAATATACGGTTATTATTGTTTTACCTCAAAGCCATATTCTTTTCACACAATGGCTAAATGGCAAGGTCAAAACACTCCAAAGACTTAGAGATTGGGAGACAAGGACCCACAAGATAGCTGTTAGGAGACAGTAACCTCCCATCAAGGGGGCGTGGGTGGCTCAGTCGGTAGCACGCCAGGCTTGTAATCTGTAGTTCCCAGGTTCGAGTCCCAGCTGGGTCAGCGTAGAGATTTATCTCCGCAAAATTCCCCGCCCTGCCCATGGTCAGTAGGGGACACTGATGGGCTTGGAAAGGCCGCTGTCCGTCGGATGGGACGTTAAGCCGTGGCCCCGTGTGCGGGAGAGTCATACCCTGTGCACGTTAAAGAACACGCTGGATGGCCTTGATGGGAGGCTACCATCTGTATCCCAACAGCTATTCCATTGGGTCCCCTCCCCCAATCTTCTCTGAGCCTTCGGGGTCCATGTGACCTGGCCATTTAGCCCATGGTGTGCAAAAAAGTGCCGCTCAGAGGTAAAACAACCCAATCCAACCTCCCATCAAGGCCTCCAGCATGTTCTTTAGCATACAGAGGGGCACAACTTGATATCCCATTTGATGGACTTTGAGCCCATTGGCGTCCCCTTTCTCATTGAGGATGAGGGTTTGCAGAGATAAATCTCAATTGCAAGCCTGACACACAACTGGCTGAGCCACTCTCGCCTCAATATATGGTGAGCAGCATTTTAGGAATCGTATAGGGGCCAAATCAGTTACTTCTCAGTATAAAAAAAAATAATAAATACCCCCTCAAGCAGCTGCTTGCCACAGAGGTCTGACAGGAGCATATCAGTTTATAGTAGAAGGTCTGAGAGGATGGCAGGCCCTCGGCAAAAAAATGACACAAACAGCCATGCCTTACCCGGGGCTCGAACCCAGGTCCCTTAGTTCAGTAGCCAAGCGTGCTAACCACTCAGCCATGGGACAGCATTTTAATCATTAATAAGAAAAACATAATTACTTACATTGTTTTATTATTTAAATCTTACACATTTTTAATAACAAAATATGGACCAAAATTTTACTTGCAAAGGCTTCAACTTTGTGAATATATTCTACATACACTTGAGAGTTTGCTGTCTCCCAACAGCTGTTCCAGTGGGTCCACTCCCCCAACCTTCTCCGAGCCTTCGGGGTCCTTGTGACCTGACCATTTAGCCCATGGTGTGCAAAAAGTGCCGCTCAGAGGTAAAACAACCCAAACAACTTGAGAGTTTGTTGCAGTCCAGCCAGCTGGTAAGCCATATTGTGCTATCAGAATTATGATAAAATGCTTTCTTACTGATAAGTTTTTTATTTCACGGATAGAAAGGTTTCATTCCATCACCAAAACATTACCTCATGTGCAGAAGAGCAACACACTGAATGGTCTTGACAGGTAGATTTCTTCAGGACTGGCTTGTCATTTTGCTGCCTGGAGTGAACTTGGACATCTGCTACCCCTTTCCAGTCTACTTTTAGTTATTAATGATTTAGCCAAGGTTACTAGATTATTGACAAATTTGCCACCCCATGTGGTAGTGACTTTCATGTCTAGTGGACCCCTCTTCCTCTATCCAACTCTGAGCCTTTAGGATACTTATGACCTGGTCATTTAGCCCATTATATACACAAGACTTATTCAGAAGTTAAACAACCAGACTTTTCACAGACTAACAAAACTGAATGTGTGAAATATTTTGCGTAACAAATATATCATTATAAACAATTACAATAACTTAACATTTCAGCAGCAATTTTATTAGAATCGGTGTATTCTGAATTAGCATTAACATTAACAATATAGTTTCAAATAACTTAAAATTCTAATAAACATTAGTAGTATAAAACTATATTCAAATTGACCTTTCTTGCTCACAATAATAAGTAAAATATCTCTCTCGCACAGCTATCAATTTATTTCTTGGTAAACTCTGAAAAGGTTTTAGGTGCAAGTTGCTATATCTTTTTTTTTAATTTATTGTGAGTTAAATTAATTGCTATTTGACAAAGGATATATTTTTAATGGTGATATAAATAGGACACATCAATGTAAGAAACAGTCATAATGAAATATGCAACTAAACAATCTGTAAAGCTTTCTAAAAATTTTTTTTATCAAAAGACAAAAAGAATACAATAAAAAAAGTTAAAATTATAAATTATTTACACTACACAAAATAACATAATTATGTTCCCACTTAACTATTATATAATTCCCACTTAATTATTATATAAAAGATTAATGTTTATAACATGTATATTCGTCTGTTCAGGAAACAATCATGGATGGAAAATCATGTGGATGGGAGTTAGTTTAAAACATTTCTCTGCATGTAAGATGCATGCTGATTCCATATATATTTACACAGAATTAGGGGAATGGAGCACAAACATAAATGTAACTTCATACAGGGCTAAAGAAATTTATGTGAATATTGCTGAAAGTTTAAGAAAATAATAAAAATAAACATAAATGTAACTTCATACAGGACTAAAGAATTATGTGAATGTTGCTGAAAGTTTAAGATATTTAATGTATTATTTTAAGATATTTTTCATAAATTTTATAAATTTTTTAATTAATTTTATGTTATTTTTTAAGATATTATATATTAATGTATTAATTTAAGATATTTTTGTTGAATACTGGGGTGCTGAATATCTAGGTAAAATGAAAGCAATGGGATACTTAAGTTCTGGAAGAAAAGGAACAACTCACACACACACCTTGTCTTACAATTATTTTCCCATTAAGACTTGAACACATTTTGCTACTTTTGTCATATGAAAGTACATATAAAAAATATTTACTCCTCAAACAGCTACGTACCACAGAGGTGGCCAGAATGCTTGGCTACTGATCCAAGGGTACTGGGATCAGACGTTTCTGTGCTGTTTTTCTGCTGAAGTCTTGCCCTCCTCACAGATCTTCTCTATGGTACATTATACTGACAGCCTACATACAGTACTTGGTCAAACAGTAATTTACTTATGAGTTACTCCGAAGTTTTCAGCAATACATTGATAAATTTCACTCCTTAAATTCATTATTAGTTAAAGCCTTGAATAGCAAATTACTGCTTGTTAGATGAAAACTTTTACTATATTACTCTCAAAATGGCACTTAATTGGTACTTTGCTATTATTACTTATTATATACAGTCTGTGGCAAATAACTGCTTAAAGAGTAAAAAAAAACTTATTTTTATTTTGAGATATGTTCATTAAATTTTAATGTCAGATCATGAACTTTTTTTGGACATTGACAATCTCTGATATTTCTAAAATAAGAGATTCAAATATTTTTACATTTGTTCTTTAAAAATCATAAAAGATTTTCATCCTGCTAAATGATTAAGGTAAATTTATTATTTAACAAGATTCAAAGATATATATATATAGACAAAATTTAAAAGCAAATTGCTAAACATCTAAAACAGGTTTTCACCAATTTGCTAAGAAATTAACTCTACTAATGAATTAAAGTCAAGAAATAATGAACAACCATTAATTAATAAATTTACCATCTATTTGCAATCAAAATAGTTTTCATTTTCATAAATATTAAATTTAGAAAAAGTTTGCATTCAATAAATAATTATATGAAAAACATTATTGCTGATAGTGCGAGATTCAAACCCGACTCTCCAGAAACATGCCAGAGTCCTATACTGCTAAACTGACCATCGAACAATAATGCATGTATCTCAAGAGTTATGGGTTCGAATATTGCAACCATCAGCAATAATACAGTATATATTTAGTAGATATTTATTGAATTCTAATCTACAGGTAATTGTGTATTTACTATGAACTGAAGTTTGCATTTTTGAAACTTCATTTCTTATTTTCCAATTTTCATGCAATTTAAATAATTGGGCTTAGACTCAATAATTTGGAAATTTTAGTCAATTTACAATTCAGTGACATATGCTTGATGAATGCAAGGCATACAATGAATATATTGCATTCAAAAAATTTTTTTTTTAATTCTTGTTTTACTTGATCAAAGAGAGTAAAAACCTCATTTAAAACTGCAAAAATATACATATAAAAAAAATTAGAAACTATCAATGAAAACGCTTTTCTGTAATTTAAATAAAAGAGGATGCTGTTTATGAATATGATCCCCTTCTAATTGATCTTGAAGAAAATATGCTTATTTTAAATCGATAAACAAAATCAAATCTTAAACTGGGTTATTGTAAGTTTCATGGATTTTTGTTTTCCTCCTGTTAAAAAATTAACCACTAAATTTTATCCACATCTTTAATACAGAAATTTGAGAAAAGTACAATAATTTAAATGTAACTTCATACAGGGCTAAAGAAATCGTGATTGCCAGGTCACCATAATAACTGAAATTTTAACTTGATAGCCAGAAAATAAATGTATGTAGACACAAAATGCCAATGTGTGCTCTTTTTTCTCCCTTTTAATAGTTCGAAGGCAATCAACTGAACCTCAGTGAAATATGAACCCTTGACCTAATATGTCATTTACAATCGAAAAAGATGGAAAACAATTTTTTTTTCTGTTTTGCATAAAACTTATTATGTTGTTTACCAAGTATTTAAAAACAATATCTTAACAACCACATAAACATTTGCAAATTACTAAAATCCTCATAATCTTTGCAGCATGAATGTAATTTATTTCCAGGCATAGCAATCTTCCTGAGAATTAAATCCTGGTAAGAACAGATATTAAGTGAAAATGCTGACAAATATAGATCCAAACTTTCCATGCTATGCTTACTCTTCAGTAATATGTCAAAACTGAATAGCAAAATTCTACGAAAGCCTTTATCCTCCTGTAAGTATGCTATTGGGTAATTAAATGCTTGATAAAAGTAACATCGACTTTATCCATAACTACCTCAATAACACAGATTCAAGTCACATGGCAGCCTGTTTTGGTATTAGCAATGTAATTATGTTATTGGCACAATCTCATTATATACAGAGTAGTAAAATAATGCTACATTATCATTAATCAGTTAACAATTTAAAACTGCCATGTTGCTATATTCAATGTTACAAAATCTCAGATAATTAAGATGTGCAGCATTCAAACAAATAACATTTTTCATCAGTTCATGCCAGTTAATTTTGCAGCTAAATGCATGAAAAGAGCATTATATTTAAAGGTGGAATGTCCAAGTACTTATGAATACGAACACTATGTACAACTTTACATAATATATCTATGACTGATGTCACAAAAGTACCAGGGTTGCATCAATCACCAGCAGCTTATAGCATTCACTTTTACACCACACATCATAATTCATCACTTACAGTCATTACTGAATGTAATTTATATTCCCCGAACTTTCCACTTTGAACTTTTAGTCTGGAACTCCAGTTTTCACTTCTAGTTCCTGTAACTTCTCACATGCTATCTTTAGTTCCTCTTGAATTGCTTCCATAGTTTCCTAAGATACATAAAAGTAAATGTTATTAACACCTATATTTCAAAAAGCAAAAGCTTCATTTGCCTAATCATGGTTACACTTGTATATCTCTCTTTATACTGCTGCATTACTTGGACATCATCTAAATTGCAGCAATTTCTTGCTTAACATTGATAATTGGTTTCACAAAAATGCAGCAGTAGGTGAATCAATTTTTTTCCTTAATAATTAATACTGAATTTACATTTCTGATGACTGTAAGACTGTAATACTAATGACTGATTCATGCCATAAAATTAATTTTCCAGCATTATATACTGAATAGGGTTATGAACAGTATGCCTAAGAGGCCTCAGGAAAAGGGTGAGATCTATGATGCAATGGGCAGACATTGTCAAACAGGACCTTGCTAGAAGTAGCCTACAGTAGCCAAATGCAGGCAGATGTAGCTCAGGACAGACACTTTGCAGAACAAAACTGTGCAATCTGGTTGGATCTCTGTAGCCCATGTATGCATGCAGATTTTGTATGATGTATGAAGCCCTTAACTGTACTTATAAATTTAACAAAAATAATGTAAAGAGAAATAATAAAATTAAAAAGAAATTTAACATTTAAACTAATGTAACAGATGACATTGTGTATCATAGTGAGAAAACTTACCTTAAAATTAAAGCAATTATACACAATATATTATAGGGGAAACTAGCTTGGAGTCACTAATTTAACCCTAGAACCAGCAGTATAAATGCTTTAAAATGAATTTCATTTAGTAGAAAAAAAAGTCATTCAATTTGCATATTATAGTTACTTCAAGCTACAGTTAATGTTTGGACTTCTAACTTTACAATACAGTGGTACTACCTTCATTAATGACATTATAAATGACAATTAATAATTCTTTCTGGAGGAAAATATAATGCTTCACACAATGTTATCCACAATTATCAAACTGGCAGCTGCACTTAAAGAACTAAATCAGCTGTTGGAAATTTGATAGCTGCCACTTCTAGGGTTAATAAGCGAGATCTATCAATATTACTGTTTTCAGTGCTGAAGTCCTCAAACACAAGACAAGCACTATTTAAAGCAGAAATGGTGCTTTTAACTGGGGCAGACTGGTAAAATTGAATATTCAGGAGTGGACTCTGTTCTAATTCGGATTTTTCAGGCAGTATTTGAAGACCAGGATAATCTTTTCCTTGAACTTTTTTCAGCATTAATTACTGTACATGAACTTCATATTTCAGACTCATGGTAGATTTTAAAACAGTTAAATTTAATGTCAAAATATCACCAGAACAATTTTTTAATTTTAATCAATATAACACTGAGAAGACTGAAGGCACCTTTGTTCAGTGTGGTACTGCATGAAAGCAGGATGCAAGACATCAGCATGCAAAAAGGCTGCCTGGTACAAAGCTGACACCATAAAGAGTTATTTAACATTGCAAACCAACAATACTACAGTGAGCAAAGTATGATTTGTCTAAGGCAGTGCTGTCCAACTTCTCTAAGACCGTGGCCATTTTTCCTTTCGCCAATATTTCACGGGCCAAAAAAAAATAATACGACAGGATAGGTAATTGAAAAGTCATTTGTGTCCTCAATGTCACAATTGTCATGTGTCACCTCAAAAAATTATTTTATTTATACAAAAAATAATAAGTAATAATAAACCAATGTAAATTTTCTAAATTATATCAAATATTTAATAAATTTAATGGGAGCATTGTGGCCATAGTTGTTGGGCAATAAGTATAGAATGAGTATGTTAAAATAATGCAATAATAATTGCAAATATAATGAGTAAGTTGAAGATTGCATATCATGTAAAGAAATTGTGTTAAAGCACACTCTAAACACAATATAAATGTCTCAACATTCAAGTTTACAGGTTTTTTATCATATGCAATGCATAAAATGCTCTGAGTCTTATTTGATAAATAGTTTTGATTATGTAGTTTCTTTTTCAATTAAACTACTGTTATTCAGTGCAAAATGTTTCATCATTCTAAATGTGCTGAAATTTAACTCTAGGTACACAGTGCAATCTAAAGAATGTCTCTAAATTTAACAACTTCAAATTCGAATTTAGGACAGAAAGTGACTGTCAGTTGTGTCACTATTACAAGTTAAGACATTAGTGGAAATCAGAGTTCAAAAAAAATATGAGGGAAAAAAACAATAAGATTTTGACACATTTGTTCAAAAAAAAATATTTTTTTTTAGTTTCAGGTTTTAATCAGTCGAAGGAAAACTGAATTTATTTTACAGTGAATATTAGAATATTTTAAACTGCAAAATAAATGTTTTGTGGAAATTTTCACCAACATACAGGACTTGAACCTGTCTCACTCCAGAAACATGCTAGTTCTGTCTTTTTTCCACTATATATGACTTTAAACTTTAAATTTAACTAAAAATTTCAGATATTGGTATTAACAGATGCAGCCACATTTCTAACAATTCAAAATTACGAACATGACCTATATTACAATAGACTAAATTGACTAAATACACCATTAACATTCAGAGATGATGACATGAAGTAAAACAAAATAATGAACAGTAAAAAACTCATAAAATCATAGAAATTAATTAACTTAAGTAAACTATGAAGTTAAAGAAGCTTAAAGAATAAAAAAAATATTAAAACTCTGAAATCAACTAGATTATCACACATATTAAAAAGCATTGTAAAGGTTAAGTATCAATTACAGTGGAACATCATTTACATATAAATTTATATTAGTCTCAGAAACCGCTCATAAATTTCAACACCCGTTTATTCAATTACAAATAAATCAGTTATATTTTTCATATAATGTTTACATTTTGCAAAATGAAGCTGAAGAACACATGGATTTCATTCAAGGGGCTTCTCTGCTTTTATTGTGTTTTTGAAATGTTCAAGTCTGTGGAAGAAGTGCTCTCTTTCTCCTATTGACAAGATTCTGGTTTTTTTTAACACTCCCAGTAGGTACATATCATTGCAATGATTTAAAAGGATATTCTATTCCTTTTACCCCATATCTGATATATTTTGTTCACAAATTAAATCCTGCTATAGCTTCATCATATTTTTTAACTTGCTCTTTCAACATCTGAGAAAAGAATATTAGTGTAGTGACAGACATCTGTTTAATTCGACTCACACATTAGTATATGCTATGTGGCTACTTTTTTTTCACTTCTTTCAGTATACACAATCTTTTATTGCAAAAAAAAAATTGCTGTATGTACATTATTTTATGGAACAACAAAGCTACAAGCACCAGTAACAAAAAAGTTAACTTACTTTCTGAGCTGTCTGTAAATCTCTGACTTGCTTCACCAAAGCCTCAT
Source organism: Ryuthela nishihirai (assembly GCA_038380435.1). Classification (NCBI taxonomy): domain Eukaryota; kingdom Metazoa; phylum Arthropoda; class Arachnida; order Araneae; family Heptathelidae; genus Ryuthela; species Ryuthela nishihirai. The sequence continues at coordinate 5,897,307 of JAWZYU010000008.1, forward strand.
ACTCTTTCCTCAAGCTTTGCACAGATTCCAGCATTTTAACTGGATTTAACTATAAATAATGAAATCAACAGAACATTATCCAATAATAGCATATAGACAATACCTGTTAAATAAAAATCAGGTTTTGCAAGTAGATTTTGAATCTAAATGGGTCAAAATCTTATGAGCTGTTTGCACAGTTGGATACGATACAAAAAATGAGATACACCCAGAATAAATGCAAAACATACATTGGTGTTCAAAAGTTATGAATAGTTAACAAAATGACCTATATTGGGTTGGGTTGTTTTACCTCTGAGCGGCACTTTTTTGCACACCATGGGCTAAATGGCCAGGTCATATGGACCCCGAAGGCTCAGAGAAGGTTGGGGGAGGGGACCCACTGGAACAGCTGTTGGGAGACAGGTGGTAGCCCCCCGTCAAGGCCATCCAGCTTGTTCTTTAATGTGCACAGAGTATCTCTCTCACACACGGGGGCCACGGCTTAACGTCCCATCCGACGGACGGCGGCCTTTCCAAGCCCATCGGTGTCCCCTACTGACCGTGGGCAGGGTGACCTATATTGGGCAAACAAATGGCAAAACCACCAGCCAAAAGAACATGCAGATAACAGCAGGCACCTGAAAATGTGGAAGTAATCATGCATTAGCATGTGATCACATATAATTTGTATAAGAGACAAGAAATATAAACTATGTATATAAGTTATGGTATAGCAAATAAGATAGGTGTGGAAAACCTTATTTCCCATATACCAGTGAATTCTGTTTGTGTTCAAACCAGTTTGTTGCTACAACAATATGTCCCAGAGACAGCATATGGATGTCCTTACATGTTGCCGGGCTATTGGGATGTTGGAATCAGGCCAAAAACAGACTGATATTACCAGAGCAATAAGTGTATACCAATCTGTGGTGTCAAGGCTGTGGAGAAGGCATCTAGAGAGATGAAATGTTAGTCATTCACATGTTCACAGTCAACCACTAATTACAATGGCTCAGGATGACTGCTATGTGGCACTAACAGCAAAATGTAACACACATATCAGCGAGAGAGCTCTCACTGTAGAGTTGTCTGTCTGCACTCGTGGATAAACAGTTTCGTGGCAAATGATAGACAGATGGCTTCATGAACAAGGACTTTACTTGAGACAACCTACAGTTTGCATTCCACTCACTCCACCAGGAAGAAGAGGTAGGTTTCATGGTGCAGACAAAACTAGGACTGGACTGCAAACCAATGGGTCAATGTTCTCTTCTGTGATGAATTCAGATTCAGTGTAGAGAGTGCCAGTCACCATGTAGTCACCTGGAGAGAACCCAGAACCTGTTATCACCCTTAAAACATCAAAGAAATATACCATTACAGAGGTGGTAGTTTACTGGTCTGGGGTGGCATTATGTCACACAGCCATAAGCCACTCCATGTCTTTTCTGGCGAAACTTTGACAAGGCCTGAGATATAAAGACTAAATCCTCAAGCCCTTCACAGGCTTTTCTGAGGTGTTGTTAGCCCACAATTCCAGTTGCTTCCACATAGGGCAGCTTAGTGGATGATATCCTTGAAAATGAAGACATCCAGCATATTCACTGGATTGGATTGTTTTACCTCTGAGCGGCACTTTTTTGCACACCATGGGCTAAATGGCCAGGCCACAAGGACCCCGAAGGCTCAGAGAAGGTTGGGGGAAGGGACCCACTGGAACAGCTGTTGGGAGACAGATGGTAGCCTCCCGTCAAGGCCATCCAGCGTGTTCTTTAACGTGCACAGGGTGTGGCTCTCCCGCACACGGGGCCACGGCTTAACGTCCCATCCGACGGACGACGGCCTTTTCAAGCCCGTTGGTGTCCCCTACTGACCGTGGGCAGGGCGGGGAATTTTGCGTAGATAAATCTCAATGGTGACCCAGCTGGGACTCGAACCTGGGAACTACAGATTACGAGCCTGGCGCGCTACCGACTGAGCCACCCCTGCCCCCATATTCACTGGAAATCAACCCAATAGAGAATGTGTAGGATGCATTGGGGAGATGGATTTAAGCTCATCAACGTCCTCCCAGAATTCTCTTTGAGCTTTGATCTGCTCTTGTATATGAGGTGAATTTAATACTACAGAACATTCTTAGTCCTTGTCAAAAGCATGCAATGCCAGCATGACACTTGCATCACTGCAAAGGGTCTGCAGACATCTTACTGAACTCTAATGCACAAGCAAATGCTTCTCCAGGTAACTTCTCCATTTGCCACTTTATTGAATTACAGTGCATTGCTCCAGTTTGTCCTGTATTTTATCCATTATATCATGCATGTTTCTTCCTTCCATATTCCATCTGCACTATATTGCCCATGCTATTCATCTCGCATTTTTCATTTTATCTATTTTTGTCAACCATGTTTAACTTTTGGACAGTGTACTTTCCAATGTATATTAACCCTTTAAAACCCATAATGGCCCAAAACAGCCAAAATTTGAAATAGACTCATCTAAATAGTGCTACTCCTTTGTGTTTAATACCCTCCACCCTTTCTGTAATTTCCTGGGCATTAAAGGGTTAATGTGCAAAGTTACATTTGAATAACAAAATAATAATAGCTTCTTTTTTTATCAGTGTATTGTAATATTAAAAGTATGTTTTACACAAGTATTCTAATGAAGAAATTACATGCATGACCCATATTTTAGAGTTTCTTTAACAAAATCAAGTTCTCATATAAATTGCCTTTCCTTCACAGTTTGGGCCTCTTTATAGGTTTAAGAAAAATATTCATATTAACTGAAATAGGCAAAGAAAACAATTACACTAGAGTGATTAGACATTTCATTTTTAATGGGAATCTCATTTTCCATGAAGTGTCCCATTAAATTATTTATTAAGATGCCATTTGTCCCACTTTTCATTTATTTTTGTAATTGGTTTAGAAATATAAAGCTTGCTAATTTTTGAAAAAAAAAATTAAAGCAAAAATGGATTATTTTTAAATAATTAATATATGATTTTGTTCCCAGTGGCCAAGTGGTTAGTGTGCATGTGATTTTCACTACCAAGTATTTTTTTAAGCCTTTTGAGCATCCTGTTTCTTATAAGCATAAATTTAACATGTCCTTTTTTTTTTCATTTTTAAAATCTGGTCACCCTACCTTATATTTACTAATAATTACATATAATGCATTGTTCAAAAACAAGATTTTATTTCCAAATCACTGGACCAAAGTATATATTAATTATTGAAAAATAATATTTAAAAAGAACTCTTCCTTTGTTTACTGAAACTTTCCTGCTTTTATAGATGTTGTGATTAATATCTATCTGGTCCTTTTTGTTTGCTAAGTTCACGCTTGTAGTTTCAAATCCTGCCTGCCTCAAAATGTCATAGAGTTTGCCCTCCATCATCTCTGATTATATGTCATTACCCCAGGACTACAAGCACAATCCACTGCTTAAGATAGAAATTACTTTTCCACTATATCAGTGAAAAGTACTTGAATTGTATTTTCCAATATATCTTTATCTTCTGAAAATTGATCATAAGGAGCCTTTTTTCTTAACAAAAATACCCAATATGCAGAAATGGTTTCAGAGTGAAAAACTAACCTATAAAATATCTCAAATTTCCTGCTTTTTTTTAATCAGTGGTCCTTCTTAAGAGTCAAAAGTGTTAACGTTTTGAACTTAAGATTATTCATTTTATTACACATGAAGCACAAGGTAGCATTAAATAACAATGCACAATTATTTGTAATCACATTAAAAACAAGGGCCTCCAATAAGTCACAAATTTTACATATATAAATTGAAAGAATAATTTTCAACCCTCTCAATACATTAATTAAATAATTTTGTGGAAAAATAAGTTTTGTTGATTGATGGGACTCGAACCCATCTCTCCAGATTCATGCCACAGACATGGGTTGGAGTCCTGCAGATCAGCAAACCTGATCATTTCTACAAAACTATTTATTGACTTCTGTGTCAAAAGGTAACTCTGTGTATTTACTAATGGCAGATGTTAATTAAAGTTCATAATTTTTAAATAACATAAAATATTCTTACTTGCTTTCCTGTTTCTTCTGAAGCTGCTGCAGAAAGTTCTGCTTCAAGTTTACATGACACAAAATCTAAATCAGAGTCTGCTTTAAGAAACTGTAAAAACAAGAATGCTGAAGTTAAAAATTGCTTTTCTTTCAATACAGCATGCACAAATTTCCAAGAAATAACTGTTTAAAACTTATGTTATCATGTTATGTCAGAACATTTAATGTTCAAACTCTGTCTAAAAACACTAGACAATAAAATTCACTATTTGACTAACTCAAATCATATTAGTAGTATACAAAAGTGCAGTGTGCATTTTGTGAGGTCTTGGCTGAGATGGTATTACTCCTAGAAATGGAATGAAAGACACAACATATCTTATTAATAAGATTATTTAATATTTCTTTTAAAATGCAGAAAAAAGGTTTGTGTTTAGCATATACAATGGTTAGAAAAATGCTGTCTTTAATCGCTTGGTTTGGGGTTTTATGGCACAAAGGCAAATAAGGCCATGATGCACCAAACAAGGTATAAAGGGTAAAAAGATCCAAAATTCAAGCTAACCCACAATAAAAACAAATACATGGTGTAAAATAGCAAAAGGTATAAAAACTAATGTAAAAACAATAACAAAAGTAAAATATAAAAGTCAATAACGGGTGTAAAGGACCCATAGTAAATAGCACAAGTCTAAACAGCAAAAAGTAAAAGCTCGTAGACTGCTAAAATATCCAGTAAAATGTAAAAACTTGAAAACAGGTGTTAAAAGAAAGTCATCAGATAAAATATGAATGAGTGTAAGGTGCTCAGCCATAAAAATGTGGAAGTTAAAATATATACGACATTCAAGGGTAAAAGCGATTAAAATATGTTTAACAGTTAAAATGGTGTCACAAAACTCACATTTAAGTTTCTCGTCCACCCGAAGAAAAAAGGAATGAGTGATAAACGAATGACCTAAGAGGCGGTCTTTAACAAGATCAGTGTGGTACCCAGGATTTTTTTTTTTTATTACCAATGAAGTATTTTGCTAAAGCTTTTGTTAGTGTGAACTGAAACTTATGATTTACTGAAAATATAAATGCCCCTGAAGGGTTACATTAAATCTCCAATCCCTTCCATTGGCTACACCACAGAGTGAAATCAATCTTGATGTTTAAACATGGAAGCATGGTTTTGTGTTTTGTGATCTGCAATGTTAAAAAAAATTTATTTAACAAGATTATTGTCTTGTTGCTTTGAATGAAAAACCAATAATTTGTAGTAACATGTACTGTTATAAGAATGTATTTAATGAGTCTTGGTGGTTTTCAAGCGCAGAAACACCTTATGTTTCGCAATATTATGAAAATTTTCTCTCAATGATATTATTTAATCTTGGTGTTTCTTAAAGAGCAGAAATAAGATATCATATTTAGTAATATGCATTGTTGCAAAAATTTTGTTTGATAGCTTTATACTCTTTTAAATGATGAACCAAATTATATTTATTGATAAGGTTCTTTAAATGTGACTCAACCTATAAATAGGATTACTATTATGACTTTCTTACGTCTTAGAACAAAATGGCACCTGAATTTCAAATACCACATTTTACAAATTTAAATTAAAAACTCACATATACCCCAACTCACATTCATGGAGAGATTTTGGGGTTAGAAACAGAATCTTCTGGAATAATATGATATCCCAGAAGATCAAGTATGTGCAGCAGGTAGAAGATTTATCGTTGACATCCAAAAATACAATTATGGCTGATAAAAATAAGATATACAAAAACCAAAAAAAAAAATTGTACATCATATGGGGGAATTTTAACCTCGTGAATTCTACAAATTGTGTGAATTAAAAATATATTTAGCAATGCAGACTTGTCTACATAGCCAGACCTCTACCAACCAAAATTCTTGGATTTTTTATGGTTTTCACTATAACTCACCATATGGCCTAACAAAATATATGAATACATTCTTGCAGCCCAGTAAAAGACACAAATGTGTTACTGCAGTCCAATACTAACTTTAATATTAATTTAATCTTCCCTCCTAACATTTCCTATGATTCAATGCATTATTTTACTAAGCACTAAACACTTCAATAACATAAAAAAAATGGGTATACTCTTGCAACCAAATGACATTACACATAAAAAAAGATCAGCCTGCAGTTCATGGTTACAAAATGGCACTACATGAAGAAACATAAAAGGTACACGAATAATCAGAACCCAAGTTGATAAACGCAAAGTAAGAGAGAATGGGCTGGAGGTTTTTGGGGAATTAAATGGTAAACATGTCTTTTGCTGCTGAGATATGCAGTCGCTTTCAATGAGATTGTGGTATCTGAATCTGGCATTTAGAAATTGTTTAGGTTTATAAAAAGTCTTGAGTATGAACTGGAATAAATATTTGTGGGTTTCTTTAAACTATCAAAAGGGAACTTTAAAACTCATGAATTTTTAAAAATGCTGCGAATTAAAAATGTTTATTTATGAAGCCAGACCCCTAATGATGATTTACTGAAAATTAATCAGTAATAAAAACTACAAACACCAGACATGTACCTAGTTTTTACTTGTATAAACATTCAACAGATGGCAGCAGGCACTTTCTGTTATTTCCTCTCTAACTGTATCAACCATAAAAAAAGAATAACACTAGTAGAGCAAAGTGCAGAAACCTATATACATCAATGCACTCCAGGGAACACAAACCTGCAACATACATTGACATATATTTGTAAGATGATTAAATGTATTAATTTACTTACTAATTTTAAAAATTGTGCAAAATTACTCAAAACAAACATAAAATGACTTTTCCAAGTATTGTAAAATACACTCCTGAACAGGATAAAATACTCATTGAATAACTTTAGGGTCATGTAACACTGTGCTAAATAGACATGACTGTTAGACAGGTTGAAACACTAATTAAATCACATTAAATATATCAAGAGTATTACAAACCATAGCTGCAGTGGGCTAAAATGATTTCACTGCACATGCACAGATTGCCCTTACAGTTGTTTTTGTGCCTGCACAACAATTTGCCATTTTCAGCTTCGGCAAAATTCCACAGAGCGGCACCACTTACACTTGTGCGAAGCTGGCCTTCTTCTCCTTAGACCTTCTTTAACAGTGGTTAGGGAGCTAACTGGCAAACTTTGCGTTATACTAACCATTGCTATGAGGCAGTTGGGTCGGGTTGTTTTACCTCTGAGCAGCACTTTTTTGCACACCATGGGCTAAATGGACAGGTCACATGGACCCCAAAGGCTCAGAGAAGGTTGGGGGAGGGGACTCACTGGAACAGCTGTTGGGAGACAGATGGTAGCCTCCCGTCAAGGCCATCCAGCGTGTTCTTTAACATGCACAGGGTATGGCTCTCCCGCACACGGGGCCACGGCTTAAAGTCCCATCCGACGGACGGCGGCCTTTCCAAGCCCATCGGTGTCCCCTACTGACCGTGGGCAGGGCGGGGAATTTTTGCGGAGATAAATCTCAACGCTGACCCAGCTGGGACTCGAACCTGGGAACTACAGATTACAAGCCTGGCGCGCTACCGAGCTAGCCACTCCCACCCTACTCTATGAGGCAGTGATTGGCAGTGAGTTAACAAGGCATATCATTGTATGAGGCCTGTAAAAACTAGGTGTATGTCGCAAATCAAAATAAAAACTGTTGTCAACTTTCATGTGACCAAATTTCAGATAATTTTTAAAGTACACATTTTTTACCAATTGGGACGTAAATTGCAGATGTTGAGAATTACAGAAAATAGTACGTTACAACATAATTATTTCTGTGTTCACAATTTGCATTTACAATAAATTATTTCATAGTTAACATTAAATTATCTAAGAGTCATGGGTCCAAGAAATTTTTTTTAAATACAAAAAGTTTACTTTAAATTTAATTAAAACATGTTCTTATGAGTTTATGCAAAAAAGACATTTTTATATTTTTTCAAAATGCTGGAAGGACACGAATTTGGAGATAAAAAGGAAGACCTATCAGATCTCTGTGGTAAGCAGCTGCTTGAGGGAATATTTATTATTATTCTCATTTAGGAGATCTATCACTGGCAAGAAATAAAGATAATTTGAACAGAAGTCCGTCAAATTCGATTGTTTCGGTTAGGCAGTTTCAATTATCATAACAACTAACATTTGGGAATCACGTACCAGTGCTTCTAACTTGTCTACAGTTGTCTCCATTTCACTCGTTTTTGCAGGTTAATACAACACAATATATTTCACAGATGTTCCAAATTTAAGTTGTCACAAAACAATACAGAACTCATTCCACTGCCAGTTTCACTATTGTAATTAATATCTTCAAATTATATTTGGTATGTTGCCAAACCTAAGATGTCAAAAAAGTACGTAAGAAATTTAGCGTGTGTGTGTGGGTAGGGGGGAGTAGGATTGCTGGAGTTGGTAATATTTCAAATTAAATAAATAAAGCTTGGGCTTATTGGAAAATAAGCAGAACATCTAGCTTAGAGATTTATTTAATGAAACATTAAAAAACAGTAACCACCTCCAGATTGGTAAGTAAATCTGTGGTATCTACTGTAATTATGTCATTTGTGTGTGTGGTGGTGGTGGTGGTGGAGGGGGGAGGGGGGGCTTGAATTTCTTTATGCTTCAGGTGAATAACAAGCTTAAAATATTTGGGGTTTTTTATAGCATGAAATTAAATTATGTCATTTATTGGGGGGAGATTTGATTTCCTGCCTCAGCTAAATTAAAACAAGTTTATACTATTTGATTATTTCTTTATTTTTTAATAAAAATTAATATTTTTTAATGAAAGAAGAAAATAAATATGACTTTTAATGTTGTTTTTTTAAATTAGGCGCGGATTTGCACAATTAAGATCTAGAAATTTTGTGGACTTTTGCTTAAGCTGAAAGATTTGATCATGTATTAGATTTTAAAATATGTTTACCATTGTCCCTGTCTTTAAACGGGATCAAATTAAAGTCTGCTAAATTTACAGTCAATTTAGTTCAGCTTTAATCACATATTAAGAGCATATCGAATTTTTTCTAAATTTTCATACAAAACCTCAATTTGAAAGAGAAACATTTTCCAGAGTCTTCGCTTTTCATCCGATATAAATCAATAAGTGTTATTATTAATTAAATATATTTTGTTGTTTTAATTATTACACTGGAATAACTAAATTGAAATAAAAAACAAAAAACAGCAAAGTTCTGCATCATTTCAATCATTTGGTCATCGTTTATTCATCGTTGCTTACCAGCCATTCGCAAGGCATCATAGGTATTCTTGCCTTCTTAAGCAGTCTGCAAGCACACCCGCCTGTGATCATGGCTGTCAATGGTAGGGGAATCGGAGTCCCGTCTCTAGTATTACTACCTCAATCAAGTGAACGGAAGGGAATGGCTGCTAGATTAGTATGGCCTACTAATCTGGATAACTATGGCTACTTTTTTTTTCCTAACCTGCTGAGGAGTGGTCAACCACACAGGGTCCTGGTGCTGACCATATAAACTTACTGAACTGGACTGGAACAAGGCTCTAAGCTTGATTATGGATCCTGTATTTGCTGCAGTGGTGGGCTTCTGTGGAGGGAAAATCTTCCGCTGTGTCTTCTGTTTGTTTGCGGGTTGACAGCCCCAAGCGAATAGATTCACAGGATACGTTTTATCAGCTGATGGATAATCCTGAGCAGAGGTTATTGCAGGCACCTGAACTCTTTGCTTCTACTGGCATCGTCAAATACTACATTGGAGGAAGTCTTCCAGTGTAGATGGCTTCAGCCTTTAGTGGTGAGGGAACGTGTCTTTGCCTCATGTCTGCGATTAGGGAGCTGTTTGATATTGTCGGCATTTCTTCTATCAATAAACGTAGTTTCTTTAAGCATCCCACTAACCATTTTCTCTCCATAAGCAGTTGGAATACAAGGACTCTGCACAGAGCTTTCTCTCTTGATGTCCTCACACAGGAATTCCACCGTTATAATTTAGATATTCTAGGCTTACAAGAAACCAGATGGACAGATAAAGGTCAGATTCTTAAAAATTATTATAAATTTCTCTTTTCAAGAAGGAAAGAAAATAAGCATCTCTAAAGCGTAGGTCTGCTCCTCAGCAGACACGCTAGTGATGCTCTTCTAGGATATGAGTTCATTAATGAAAGGTTTCTTGGAGAAAATTTTCAGACAAGCATTAAAGATTTGAGTATTATCTGCAGTTGTAACTCCACTGAGGATGAGAAGGATAGGTTTTACGGACAACTTCAGATTATTTTAAATTCTGCCAAGAAAGGAGGCGACTTGTTCTCGATTACTTCAATGCCGAAGTTGGTACTGGCTCTGACCTTTGAGGAGGAGTAATAGGCCCTTTTGGTATTGGTAGCTGCAATGGCAATGGACAGCGTCTCCTGTAGGTAAATAACTAAATGGTGGGAGAACAACTTACACTTATTGCAAATACAGCGACATGCATAAGTACACACGGGTTTCACCAGACGGCTGCATAAAAATATGATTAATTATATACAATTTAATTAAAAGCAAATGGGATAGTTCTGTTAGGAATACCAAGTCATATAGGGGAGCTGAAATTGGATCTGATCATTACCTTGTTAAAAGTGTCTTGGAACTTAAACTTAAAAAGTGTTGTGCTAGGGTTAAAAAATTACTTTTAATATTGAAGCTCTGAAAGACTCAGTTATAGCTGAAGCTTACCATAATACGTTAATTAGTCATTATGACAGTCATGGATTGCTTACTGTTGAAGTTGAGGAAGAATGGGACCGTTTTAAACAGACTTTGCTTGAAACTAACAATATTCTTTTAGGAAAAAAGGAGCAGAGGAGGCAATATTATTTGAGCATTACGACACGAGCTTATTTCAGAAAGAAAGAATTGCAGGAATGTTCTTAATTAATACCCTACTAGTCCTAATAGAAAGCATTACAGAGAGCTTAATAAACATGTAAAGGATCAGATAGCTGCTAATAAGAATATTGGGCTTCGCTAACAAAGCCGAGAAAGCAGTTAGCACAACAGCAGAGAGCTGCACCAGATAGTTAATGTTTTGTGTGAAAGAAAACGGACAGCTATACAAGGATTGAAGGATAAAACAAGGGAGATGATAGAAGGTGAGGATTCTCTCATGGCTATGTGGGATGAGCATTACAGTGATGTTCCAAACAATGTGGTTATTTCTACTCCCATTGCAATGATGATAGATGTATTACTCGCTTTAATGTTCATCCTATAATACAGTCTGAAGTTATTTTGGCTGTTTCTAAACTTAAACTACATAAACTAAGAATCTGGTTGAGAGGCAATTGCGCGATGAGCAATGTGGATTCAGAAGTGGTAGGGAATGTGTAGATCAGATATTTTCACTTAGGCAGATTCTTGAGAAATGTTTAGAGTTTCAGAAACCTTCGGTTACTAGCTTTGTTGATTTTAAAAAGTTTTTGACTCTGTTGATCGTCATAATTTAGGGTTGATTATGAGATCATATGGCATACTAGACAAGATAGTTAACATAATGAAAGCTCTCTATATTAACACCGAGTCGTATGTGAGAGTTGGTAAGACTTGTTGAATTGGTTTAGCATTGCTAGTGGAATCAGACAAGGGTGCATATTGTCTCCTCTTTAGTATGGTCAAACCAACAGTCCCCTTTAGTATAGTCATACTAAAGGGGAAAGGCACTGCAAGGGAAAGACTTTGGCCTTAAATGGTCTAGAGATCTGAAAATTTCAGATTTAGATTATGCTGATGATTTTGGAAAATGATGATGAGATGAACTATTTCATTCCATCTGTTGATGAGACTGGTAGTAGAGTAGGTTTGGTTAAAAACAGAGAGAAAACTAAAGTGATGAAAATTGGTCAGGCAGGTTGTGATTCAGTTAATCTGAATGGTTGCAGTCTTGAGCAGGTGTTACAGTTTATCTTAGTAGCTATGTAACACATATTGGTAATGTGCAGCACAAGATTAATAGATGAATAGGGATTGCTGCCAGGACTTTTAAGTTTATGGAGAGTGTGAAGAAATAGGCGTATAAAGACTGACTGTATAATAATTTGGCCCTTTCTAGAGTTAGTTATTGTAGTGAAGCTTGAACCTTTTGTAAAGAAGATAACAGGAAACTTGACGCTTTTAATTCTAGACACTTATGCAATATCTTGAGCATTAGGTGGGTCAACTTTGTAAATAATGAAGTTAGGCAAAGGAGTCGGCAACCTCCCTTTAGGCAGTATATTGTGCACACTCCGTTGGTTTGGCCATGTTGCCCGTATGGATAATTATAGATCAGTGAATTGGGTTATGAAGACTGTCCCTAAAGGCCTCAGAAAGAGGGAGATACCAAGGATGTGTTGGTCAGACAATGTTAAACAAGACCTTATTAGAATTGGTGTGCAGTGGCCAAATGCAGTACACGTAGCCCAGGACAGATATACTTGAAGAACTAAATTGAAAAGTCTGGTTGGACTTTGTCCATGGCTGCTTGAGGATGATGATGATAAAACGGAGGGAGGAAATGTATAAAAAAAATAAAATAAAAAAAATAAATGCCCCTCAAGCAGCTGCTTGCCACAGAGGTCTGACAGGAGCCTGTCAGTTTATATGCCATAGTAGGTCCGAGAGGATGGCAGGACCTCAGCAGAAAAACGACATATACATCCATGCCTTACCTGGGGCTCAAACTGCATTAGAAATAAAGTCCACATCTTTTTCAGCTCGATTGTTTCTTCCCTAACCCCCTCGAATTTCTTCTAAATTCAATTTTTAAATCAATCAATAGATTATGATACCCTCCGCATCACAAACTTTCATCTAACTCATATCTTGTCACTTTCAGGGCCGTTTTAAGTCATGGGCACACTGAGCAGTTGCCCAGGGCCCCATGACTCTAAATTTTGCAAAAGTTTGTTGATCAACAGCATTTTTTTTAATGTTTAAACATCTATTTTGTTAAAAATACCAATAAATCTATAGGTTTAATTTTATTGACTGTTTGCATTTTTATTCCCGTAGGTGGGTGGTTAGGGGCCCGTGTATTGCTTTGCCCAGGAGTCTACAATACTGTTAAGACAGTTAATTCATTACAGAATTTCCATGTCAGATGTAAAAATTTTTTTGAAGCTCTATAACTTTTTTAGTTGCGCTTTATATGGAAGACATTGTTGAAGAGAAATATCTTGATGAAATCTATCTAAATCTCTATTTTGAACATTATTCGTTCAACATTTCAAGAGTTATGAATTTAACTACTTAGAGCCTCTCAGAATTAACCACAGAATTCCAGCTATCATTATTCCTTAAATTTTGATCGAATATTGTTGAAAATTCAAAAATAGATTTGATTGAAATCTTTACTTCAAAAATTTTTGATACAAAGCATATTTTAGTTCTAAATTATTCCATTGATTTAACGTTGAAATGAATAATGAGCAAAATTCGCATTGACACGATGTTGAAATTCCCTAATCATTTGATAGGGCTCTCTACTTTGTAACGACTAATGCCGTGCAGAAAGCATATAAGGAGCAGGCGCTTAGAGCCAAAAAAAGGGCACCTCTTTTAGTTTACTCTAAAAATGGCATTTTTGACTAGTGGAGGTGAAAAGCAGGGGCTGAGGCCCCTGTGGCTCCCTGCATGGCTTTGGAAATGACTTTGTTGGTATTTTCTAATGGAGGCCTTTCTACCCATGCATTATTTTCTGAACCTTAATGTAAAATGTGGTTTTTACATGGAATGTGAGGGCCATCGATTTTGACAGTTTATTCCATGTAAAAACCACATTTTACGAAACATTAAATCGAAAAGAGAGGCGAATCCTCTGTGCTATGTAGACTTGGATAGATGACAAACAATAATGATGTTTTACATCTTATGGGAATACCCACAATATGTCTTCACTTGACACAATTATTTACGCCAGCAACAGCGTATGGAAGACAAAAATTTTCTCATTTTTGTTGGGAAAGGCGGGAGGGAATAAGAAAAATTTGATGACCTACTTCTTCTCATCGCATAAACATTCATTTGATGCAGAACCTGTTATCGATTCCTAGGTTATAGAGTCGATCGAAACATCTGCTTCGACTAGAGCAGTGACAAACGGCATGCGAAAGCGTTAGATTTGGGTGGTTTAATTAGGAGTTAGATGGTAGCCTCCCGTCAAGGCCATCCAGCGTGTTCTTTAATGTGCACAGGGTATAGGTCTCCCGCATTTTGGGCCACGGCGACCTTTCCAAGCCTATCGGTGTCCCGTACTGTTCATGGGCAGGGCGGGAATTTTTGCCCCGAAAGCGTTAGAGACGTCTCATATTTAAGGAAAAATTTTCAACTGTAAAATACATTTCTGTATCATACTTTGTTTTATTTGCGAAAAAAAATATTCATATAATGCTTTCTTAACATATATGGGAACCTAAATTGATTCATACAGTTGAGCTACAATTCAGGTGTTTTGCCCAAATATTCGGCCATGATCTTTCCTGATCCATGGCATCGAATACTCGGTCTCTCTGTACGAGTTCTACTCTAGTATATATATTAAATTCTGTGATTCAGCCATATAGTTAATAAATTGAAGTCAAGTAACAACACGGGAAAGACATGATAATAATGGATCGAGGTTCGTTTAATAAAAATTTGAATTTGTTTTGTACAGTTTTTTGTTTCTTTTATCACACTGGAAACAGCAACTGGTTATTATACACCTTTTATAAATATACAATTGTTTCAATTTTCTTTATCATGATGGAGGTTGTGACATTTTTTGGATACAATAAATAATACACTGAACTTCAAATGATTATCATAATGACTACTATAGTTTTTGCCAGATTAAGTTATTGCAAGATGTCAAAGTCCTGCATAAAACAATAATTTTTCGCATCTACTAAAACTACTGCAATGCAATATTCTAGATTCCAGGCACAATACGAAATGGAATAAACATCTAAGATTCAAGCATGAACATTTACAACTGAAGAACTCTTTAACATAAAATTCAATTTCTTTCTACTTGAAAATCATTAGACATATGATTAGTGTATTTCCTTATGACCAGAAAGCACAAAAGCACCAGCTTTGCTTATCAGTAACTTAAGCTAATTTAGCCGAATTGGCACACACTCTGCCCCTAAACAAACACAAGAGTAAATTACTGATAATTTATGCATTTTTAACAAGCCAAAAACATACTGAAAAAACTAACTCATAAGTGCAATATTATAATTTATAGAGAACGTTATCAGTCGAGTACATTGATTACATCAAAAAACAGTTCAGGAGATAATGAAAATGTTATGGCAATTCAAACCAAAGTTCCGTAACTTTCGAAACAGCTGCTGATGGGTAAATGTCACTGATATAAGTTAAATACCTCAGTCAAACCTCTGTTAAATTTTGATTTTAAACAGCATTCATTCAGTTATTAAAAGGATTAATAGAGGTAGATTACACAATCAAACATAACAAAAATATAAATCCAACTTAAAAAAAAATTATTTGAGATACACCTGGTTAAGTGTGGAAGATGTAACGCCAAAAGAGATATCAGTCATAAGCTTTATTGAAAGTTTAAAATAGCTTATTCTTTAAATTTTATTCAACTGTTTATTAAATGCACATTTAACTCTCTTTTTTAAAAAAATTAGCTTTTCACTTTATTGGCGCTTGTAGACATTCAGTGCCCCCGTTTTAAAAGATAAATTCTTTTAAAGAGGGATAGAAAAAAAATTCTGATTAGCATTTTCAAAAATCTCCCAATAATTTTAATCTAGAGCATCCTTAAAGATGGAAGAACATCACAGGCGCCAAGTGGTTAACGTGTTAGCTTCTAAACAAGGGACCCGGGATCCAAGAAAAATACATCGATGTTTCTTTTGTAAGCTTTCTATTTTTTTTTCTATTTAAGCTTCTATTTAAGCCTCGCTTTCCACATAAATTTTCTCTATGGCATATCATGCCGACAGTTTGCTTTCTGACCTATGTGGTAAGCGGCTGGTTGAGGAATTTTGTTTTACAGATGGAAAACTGCAAACTTTATACGAATATTGTAAGCAATCTAGTCATGATAGATTTAGGTAGCAGAGTGTGGTATCAATGGGTTTGAACTGACAACAGTAAGTTGCCCCTTACCCCTTGAGATACGGAATTTTTAAGGGGAAAAATGCCACCTTCTTCGTTTGAATTTCCACCGTTAACGAGCACTAATTTCCCTTCATAATACAAAAAAAAAAATGACAAACTATATGTTGAAAACGAGCATTCCCTATTTACCACAGGTGAAAAAAGACTTTCTAGTTTGACATTTGATTTAGTAACCACCAATTTGGGTGAAACATTCTCACAGAGTGTGACATCATTGTTTCCAATTTTCAAATCTAAGTAATAAATGAATATCAATGAAAATCAAAATTTAGGGAGGTCTGATTAAGACCTTTAACTTGCGTTCGGTCCCACAAAAAGTTTATTTTTAAAGCTATGGAGCTTCGAATGTAACTTTATAATTGCATTGGCATATCTTTGACTTATTTTGATACGTGCAATATCAAAATATTATTAAAACTAAAGTTTGTCGCATTCATAGATTAGGTATGGTGAGGTATTTTTACTATTGATGTCAGAACCAGTCTTGCGATTTATTTATGTATAGCTCTTTAGCTCACAAAACAGTGTTTCACATCAACTATCATTACCAGATAATATTATAATTATACATAGGTGACCAATAAACTTTAAATTGGTAATATTACCAATTTACCAAAACAGTAAAAATAAAGCTAATTGCAGTAATCAAATTCTGACCTTTTACTCCACTTCTATTTATCATTATCACAGTTCCTCAATATTTTGCATCAAACATTATGTGGACATTTCCCTTACAAAGCATATTCATTTAACCCTGACATAAAAACCAAGATGCATTAACATTTCAGTAAACTGCTTACCATTTCTTTTATATTTGTAATATTTAAAACTCTTTACGTTTCATATGCACTTAGTTCAATAATTTTGCTCAACGACTTATTCACACTATTAATGTTCTGATAATAAAACAGTCAAACTTAACCCTTTAAACCAGTGTTTCCCAACCTTTTTTGTGCCATGCCCCACTTAAGTCTTTCTAAAATTCTTATGTCCCCCCCCCCCTATGTAAAATTAAATTGTTCGTTGAAGTAACTTAAATGATAGGTTTCAGGAAGAAGTCACTAGGGAATTGTAGAGGAAACACAGTAACCCTCTGTAATTTGTATTGATTCTTGGCAAGGGCAATGGGCGCCCTCATTGTTCTCTTGAAGAAGGATAATGACGACTAACAATGTAATCTTCGGGTTTTCTTTTGTCCGGGCTCGCTAATCCTACGGCCGCCATACGGTTAAACTCTGAACGAGTCCATTTTCGAATTGCCCCCCCTCACAATCAAATTGTCCCCCTGTGGGGCGTGGGCCCCACGTTGGGAAACACGGCTTTAAACTGTTGGAAGCTGATTAATCAGTTTTCATTAATCAGTTTTCAAAAATCACTACAAATGAACTTGCAACTTTTGCTTACCTACCATATTCTTTTCACCTTAATTTTCATATTTTTTGTACAGAATTATATGCCCTTTTCTTTAGTATGTAATGTACACTATTTCATTCATTAGTTGTTTTATAATGAGGCTCAGAAGTTGAGTTGCATTTTTAGAGAAAAAAAATGTATAGTGTATAATAAACAGTATATAATACACAATGCAGCACAATTTAAATATTCGTCACATTATAAACCCATTTTGTAGAAGACACTTGAAAACTGAAACTATATTATCAATGATAGTACTTTTAACATGCTTTACAAACTATTACTGAAGCATTTTAGCATGTACAAACTGATTTAAATAAACTGGACAGCAGTAATACAGCAGAGCATTTGAATTATGCTGAAAAATATTCATCTCCTATACGATATATTACATATTTGTTAGCTATAAGAAAGTTGACAAATATCTGCAATATAAACCATTTATATATTCTTCAATTCTTCTGTCTTGGTCAAATACTATGCAGAGGTTGATCTGTGTGCTATAGGAGACAACTTTGCGAAAACAATTACAAAAATAGCTGATATCTTTTTAAGCATTAAACGCTTGAACAGCCAGTCACATTGTCTTAGAACCCAGAAAATTAATCTGTAACAAACAATGCTATTGACAGTCATTGAGAATTATACTAAAACGTTAAAATTTGCTTTAACAGTTTGCATTTTTAGCAACATGCTTATAATACAGGTGTTCAGTTAAAACCAAGTCCTTAAATGACCATTTGATATTTTGATACACCAAGTATAAAGCCAAAAGTTCTGGTAACCGTCACTAATTTAGATGAAAGTGAGATTTCATTTTGTAGTGGTTACTCTGGTTTCAAACAAACGTTTCCTTTGAACCGATATAACACAATTAGGATTATACATATAAGAATAGCATGTCAGAATAAAATTTGGATTAGTTTTCTTACAAAACAAGGCTGTCCAACTGGTAAACTGTAGTTTGCAAAGGAATATATTTTAGAAATAAACTGAGAAACGAAAATATAAAAATTAGTGAATTTCTTCAAGATTACGGTAAAATATTACTACAATTTTTCATGTTTTGTCCTAGTCTATAGAGATGATCGAAATAAGTGCTCACTGATATGTGCATCGCTATTGGTAACCACTGAACACACTGCTCATTGCGAAGTTCAGCAATGTGTGTGTGTGTATTGAAAAATTTAAAAATAAAAGTCTCTACTGTACTAAAAATGTACATTGGCAGTGTTTCAGCTTCATAGTTTCAGTTAACTCAATTTGTACAGATAAATGCCCAAAGCATTCAGTTATTATGGGAAAAATTGAAGCAGTTTCAGTCTGTCATAAGAAACAGTCTAGGAATTGAAATTGTATGAAAAATCAAAGCTATGAGAAGTTACTGAACATGAAAATACCCTTTTTAACATTGTCATTATATAATTGAGCACTCCTCATACAGATTTCATTAAAACGATTTTTACAATTAATATGTCCATGTCTTTTGAGTGAATATAAACAAGATCTGGATTTCTAATTATTAAAGAAGTGTTGTCCAGTGAATATTTTTAACAATGACAATTTTAAAATAAATTATCACATTATTAATATTAATAATAAAGTTGACTTTGAACAGCTTAATGACACTGTGTATATTTTAAAAGAACTGAATTTATATAAATTTCTACACAAGTTACATATTAAACCTATTACTGTATAATCACTAAGTCACCCTTATATGACAATACTGTTATTCTGCAAAATTTGTCTTATTCAGATAACTGTGCATTTTCAACAAACAAAACCAATTTTAAACTACTATATTATTATCCTATTTGCTTATATAACCATTACAGATTCTAGTGAAAAATTCAGGAAAACATTCCTGTGTAATGGATAGATTTCAAGTTTTATGATGCTCAGCCAGCATATCAACTTCAAAATCCCTTTTTTTTTTATTAGGAGTGTAGCCAAAGAAAAAGCTTGTAAGGAAAAAATGGGGTTCGAGCATATAATTTTTCTGGGGGAAAAGCTTGGAATTGAAAAATTTTACTTGGAATTTGAAACATCTCTTTCCATTCATCCAAATATTCTAACCCGTATATCAAGATACAAGTCCAACGTATCAAGATGAGAGCAACTAAAGTTCAGAACTACTGCACTTTATTCCAACATTTTCATAAAGATCGAACATAGTGAGAACCAAAATTATAATCAATTCCAAAGAATTCAGTATTGTCTGTTTTGTAGACCCACTACTACTATATTTAGCATCCAATTTTTGCAAACCAAGATTATGATTATGCAAACAAATACAGCAGTTAGTTCACAAAATATTAAAACTGTCAGTACTTATTTACATTTGAAAACAAAGCTTTGAGCATTATTATAACAATAAAGGCTTATAGATACAAAACTTATAGTACAAGGCAACCAAGCCATTCACAAAATTCTTTAAACAAGTGAGTTGTTTATCGCATCATTTCTGACTTTGTGATAAACAGTTTTAGTTTTCAGTAACCTTAAATTTTATTTTTATTTGGAATTAACATAATTTAAGATCCTAAATTTCCATAATTATATTAAAATGAATAAACATGAACCAAAAGCATGTATAAATATATACAAGGATTGGATTGTTTTACCTCTGAGTGGAACTTTCATGCACATAATAACCTAAATGTCCAGGTCACAAAAACTCAGAGCTAGGTAGGAGACCAATTAGACCACCACTAAGAGACATATGGAAAACTCTAAATGCAGCATATTTTTACCATGCACAGGATAGTTTTGATACCTATGCTACACATAATGCTACATTAATATTTCGTTTGACAGATGACAGCCTTTCAAAGCCCATCAGTATCTTACCATTAGCATAGTAATAGTGGAGAAAATATCAATGAATGTTGGGATCAATGGATTCTAACATTTCCACTGAAAACCAGATCATGAGACTGGTGCACTTCCAACTGAGCAAATTCCTTTCCATTTTTACAAGATTAACTGCACTTAGCATCCATTAAGAACAGTGCATTATTCTACTTACTGCTATGGAAAAAAACTATTGCTATGGTACAGAAGCAATTTTGCATTAATTTTCAACAATTAATAAAACATATCTGAAATTCTTCCAAATACAGAAACTTTTAAGCCCAGAGCATGCCATATTGCTCCATCAGTGACTGTATAGATTAAACAGAGCTTCAGACTGCTTTATTCATTATTGGATGCTACAAATGCAAAACTGTTACTGGACCATTTTTACAAAAGACACAGAATTACACAACATATTTAGTGGTTGCTATGAGAAGTTCACCCTGCATATACATTGTCTAGGCAAAAAAAGGAAAATACTCACTTTACTTTAAAAGGGAACCTAACTTTGAAACTCAATAACTTCTAAAATAAGCTTATTATGGCAAAATGTTGCAGAAGACAAATTACAATCAACCTAAAGTATAATTGTTGTTTTGATTATTTTATGCCAAAGGGCACTTTTGCACACAACAGGCTAAATGACCAAATCACAAGGACCTCAACAGCTCAGAGAAGGTTGTGGGAATAGTATGGGAGACATGTGGTAGCCTCCTGTCAAGACCATCCAGAGTGTTATTTAATATGCACAGGGTATGGCTTTCCTGCGTACAGGATCCTCTACTACATTGTCCTCCAAAATTAAATTGGAGCAAATAAGGTTCAATTGGATATAGCTGAACAATTAATGATTGATTTACAAGAATAGTGAGAAATGCATTAATGATGAAATTATAACCCCTCCCCCCCTCACTACCATGGTAATTACTGATAGATAAGGAAAAAGAAAAAAAGACCAGAAGGATAGCAAGATGTGAACACCTATTCAGTAGTAAGGGTACTTGGAACTACCCCAAATACCGAACGGACCAACCCAGAAACAGCCTTGCAGAAGGGCAAACAACTTCTATAAAGGAAAACTTTGCAGTACTATAAAATTTTATCTTCTGAAGAAGTTTTATGTTTAAACAAAATGCATAAAGAAGCTTTTGGATATCTATTTTTGTGTATATTTTTATTAATATCAGCTAAAAGTGAGTAAAAGACTTTTTCCCTCAGGTAAGTACGTTTTTAGTTTTTGCACATAGGAAAATGGATGACCACCAATTTAAAAAGGGATACCTGGAACTAAGCCAGTAGCAACGAAAGGAAAGAAATTCCTTACACACCAACAGAATTGTCTTGGTGAGAAAAACTTGGCAATGGTGTCTTGAAACCTGGCTATCTAAGCACACATAGAAGGTATGGTATACATAGAATACTAAAGATACACATTTGCAAATCAAGGCTTCATGTTACGGAGCTAATAGTGTTTAAATTAATTTAGAGTTGAAATGTGAACTCCACGTAAAGAATACAGAAGCTAATTTTTCATTTATTGGGGGGGGGGGGGGGGTAAATTAATTAAAAATTTTTTATGGTTACTGCTCATTTTTTAATACCTTCTACTGCTGTTTTCACTTTGTTATCCATCTGCAAATATTGAACTTTTTGTTCAAAAGCAAAAACTCCTTTTGGAATGGATAACTAATGAGGTATTATGATTCACACATTCAGATTCTTGCAATAGTTCAAATTTCCACCATTTGAAGTTATTGCTAAAAATGCAAAGTGGCGAAACTTTAAATGAATATTGTAACTAGTTCATTCAGTCTAGAAATCTGAAATTTAGGTAGTAAAACCAGGTGGTCAAGGGATTTACAATGATAGCAGTGACTTTCCCCTATCACAGGGAATAGGAAAATGCCTTTTTTAATGAGATAAATGTAAAATGTTTTCTGGTTGGATAAATCCTAATATTTACTATCATATTTCTCAATTTTTTTATTACTTGAATTTGCATGATGAGAGGTACTAAAATTAGAAAATGACAAAAACCTTTTTCAAATTAAAAATGAGCATTCCACATTCACCAGAAGTTTTGGCTTTCCTGTTTAGATCATGTAAAAAGTTTGACTTAAATGTGTGGAGCTCTATTTTAGCAATTTCATGTCATTTTCTCTGCATTCA
The DNA here is from genome assembly GCA_038380435.1 of Ryuthela nishihirai. Classification (NCBI taxonomy): domain Eukaryota; kingdom Metazoa; phylum Arthropoda; class Arachnida; order Araneae; family Heptathelidae; genus Ryuthela; species Ryuthela nishihirai. The sequence goes on from JAWZYU010000008.1 coordinate 5,919,944, forward strand.
CTTTTATAACTTTTAAAATCTAGTTGCTTTCCCAAAGACAAGAAATAATTTGTGTACAAAAATTGTAAAAAAAAAAAACTAGTAGATTTTATTGCTCCCATTTATTGAAATTTTTTGTTTTTGACTTGGAATAAATACCCCTGTGTTACAAATCTAATCTGCTCTAAAGATTAAAATTTACTTTGGATGAAGTCTCAATTTAGGTATTCTAATTCATGACACAATATACAGATGTGTTGCTAAAAGCAAATAAAATGGGTGTTGTGTTATATATCACTGCACATTAAATGAGAAGTTTCCCCCCCTCCGACAAGTTCCACTTCCACCTCCCAGCTTCATTCGGGTCCTGCCAAGAGGAAAGGATGGGAATACTAATTGGCCAGGTACATTTTATGACTTTTCGTCAGTAACCATGCCATATCCTTGATTACAGAGTCCTCATTTCCACTGAACGTTGTGTCTATTCTCACTAGAATATATTATTTCTGATCCTTCCCACCCAAACAGAATGTTGAGGGACCTAAATGTGTGAGTTATACTGCAGTTAAAATAAAGTTACAAAAAAGGCTGAAGTAGTAGAGAATCATAAACTGGGAAAGTTATTTGAAGTGAATGAAAGCAACCTTTGTCTTTGGAGGAAAAAGAAATTAAAAAATTAATTTCAAAATTAAAATACTTCTATTAACACAACAGGTCATGAAAAATCATATGATTCCATGTTCATTGACTCTGGGTTGGGTTGTTTCACCTCTGAGCAGCACTTTTTTGCACACCATGGGCTAAATGGCCAGGTCACATGGACCCCGAAGGCTCAGAGAAGGTTGGGGGAGGGGACCCACTGGAACAGCTGTTGGGAGACAGATGGTAGCCTCCCGTCAAGGCCATCCAGCGTGTTCTTTAACGTGCACAGGGTATGTCTCTCCCGCACACGGGGCCACGGCTTAACGTCCCATCCGACGGACGGCGGCCTTTTCAAGCCCATCGGTGTCCCCTACTGACTGTGGGCAGGGCAGGGAATTTTGCGGAGATAAATCTCAACGCTGACCCAGCTGGGACTCGAACCTGGGAACTACAGATTACGAGCCTGGTGCGCTACTGACTGAGCCACCCCCGCCCCTCATTGACTCTGAATCAAAGTATAACATCTGAAGAACGATTGGAATCCATTTCTTTTTAGTTATGTTTATGTTTTTTTCACTTTCAATAAATCAGTTTTCAGTGGCACCTACCAACACCTCATAGAATCTCTGCCTCATCAAGTGAGAGCTCTTTTGGCTGATCAGTGTATATACGAGTAGTGCTGATTGACTAATTTAAGGTTAAATCCTAATGAAAGAAATTGCTTTTCCTTTTTTCATTTTCAGCTAAAGAAATTATTTTTATGAAAGAGGAAAATGAGCAGAATTTTCAGATATTGATTGATTGTACGATTAAATTTTTTCTTTTCCTTATCCCTCAGTCCTGTGGATTATATGCCACAAATTATGATACTTAAAGTGCCAAATAACATGAATCCACATGGGCTTATTACCTTAGAACAAATCCAAATAGAAATATAGATGTTTCTATTTGGATTGAAGATCACACCCTGATATTGAAGCCAGCCAAATCCTGTCCAGTCACAGTTATGAGGTAATTTCGTATATTTAAGAACATTAGTATAACCAAAACTATTTTCTTACCTATTTAGTAATGAAAAATATATATATATACATACATAAAATTGTAAGATTTAAAGTAAATAGAACATATACAATATTTTATTATAAAACACTATCATGCTTGCTGATGGGAGTAGCACATAAAACATGAAATAATTACACACAAGGTCATATATATATATTTGCTTTTGTAAAAATATAATACTTAAAGGGGTATTTCACTTAATTATATAAAATGATTTAATAAATTTTTAACACTAACCATTGGTTGAGCTATAAAGTAGGTATCTTATCATTTGATTCTTTTTTTTTATAAAACATGATATATTTTATAGCTAACAGTCTGATGCATTTTCACTGCTTGACAGAAATCTATGCTTTGCACATATCAATGACCACATATTGTATCATGTATATACACTGATCAGCCAATACATTAAAACCACCTCTGTGTTATGCAAAGAAGCGCACGTGCAGCCAATCAGTGTTACGTGCAAAGGTACACAAATGATATACATATATATAATACCTGGGTCTGAGCTCTCACAGGCAGTATTTCGTTTCATCTCAACATGGGAAAAGCAAAAGATTTATCTGATATCAACAAAGGTTGGGTTTTTTACCTCTGAGCGGCACTTTTTTTTGCACATCATGGGCTAAATGGGCAGGTCACATGGACCCCGATGGCTCAGAGAAGGTTGGGGGAGGGGACCCACTGGAACAGCTGTTGGGAGACAGATGGTAGTCTCCCGTCAAGGCCATCCAGCGTGTTCTTTAACGTGCACAGGTATGGCTCTCCCACACATGGGGCCACGGCTTAACGTCCCATCCTACAGATGGCGACCTTTCCAAGCCCATCGGTGTCCCCTACTGACCATGGGCAAGGCGAGGAATTTTGCGGAGATAAATCTCAACGCTGACCCAGCTGGGACTCGAACCTGGGAACTACAGATTACGAGCCTGGCACGCTACCGACTGAGCCACTCCCACCCCTATCAACAAAGGTCAGATTGTTATGGCAAGATGCATTGGTAAGAGCATTTCCGAACCAACAATGTGGTGGGCTGCTCATGCTATGCAGTAGTTAGTACCTATCAAAGATGGTCTGAAACAAGTGATACTTCGAGCCATCGACAAATCATGGGCTGGCCACGCCTCATTGGTGCCAGAGGTCAGTGCAGGCTATCTCGTCTTGTCTGCAGCAACAGGAGGGCTACTGTGGCTGACATTACCCATAATTTCAATTGTGGTAAAGGACCCAATGTGTCTGAACACGCAGTTCATCGTAAGCTCTTGGATATGGGTCTCCTCATATGCAGACCCATTCCTGTGCCCATGCTACAGTCATTTACCGTCATCAACGCTTGCAGTGGACACATAATCATCAACATTGGACCATAGAAGACTGGAAGAGGGTCACATGGTTAGATCAATCCCATTTTCTGTTACACCATGTGGACGAACAAGCTCGGGGGGCGACTTTTACCCATGGAAGCCTTCTCACCTGGATGCACTGTGGGATGGATCCAAGCGGCTGGAGGGAGTGCGATGGTCTGGGCAATATTTTCTTGGGGAACACTTGGACCAATTATCCCTGTACAGCAAACTCTGACAGCTGTCACCTACCTGAACATTGTGGCTGACCAAGTACACCCCTTTATGGTGACTGTATTCCCTGGTGGAGATGGTGTCTTTCAACAAGACAATGCCCCATGTCACATTGTGAAGAAGGTTCAGGAATGGTTCCTAGAACATGAGAAATTCCATTTATTGCCATGGCCACCAAATTCGTCGGACATGAATCCTATTGAGCATTTGTGGTTTGAGTTGGAGAAATGGATATGAGCAGCATCACCCCAACCACGTAATTTATGGGAACTGCAGGATCTTCTGTTGCAGTCATGGTACCAAATATCAAGCAACACCTACCAACACCTCATAGAATCTGCCTCATCGAGTGAGAGCTCTTTTGGCTGATCAGTGTATATACGAGTAAAGAAAATTAGTCATGCTTATTTCAATAAATTTTAACCCAGGACATTACTTTTAATGCAAACTTCTAAATTAAACATTTAATGAGTAAACAAATAAATAAAACCTTGTCAGGTTTGCCTGTTATGACCTCAAAAGTAACACACACCACTTTTCCATATGCTGAAATTACTGTTTTTAATTTTCAAACAAAACCAATCAATGCTTTTTGTTCAATGAATTTGTTAATTCACTTTCAATTTTATCATAAAACTGCAATTAACAATTATGGAATATCTAAAAATTATGCTAGTACATACAAATATTTCACTAATGATACGTAATGAGTAAAATTTTCCAACAGATTGCCTAAATATTACAATGGTATTTAAGAAAGAGAAATTCATTTCATGTAAGCATTACAATCAAATCACAATTTCTTCATTTAATCATTCTTGTAGAAAAATGACAGTGGTACCCTAAGGTAATAAACTTCAGCATATTCTTTCTACTACTACGCTACTTTTAAAATATGCCATTTGATGATTCAGTATTAATCACAAACAATACCCTGTTGATGTAAGAACAATTAAATTAGTTGACGAGGAGAGGTTAAGTGATAAAATTATCCAAAGTCAAAGGTGGAATGTAAATTCACAATGTAGGATGAATGTATATTCACAATGTTCGTCAGGTACTCTTACTTGTTGAGTTATTGGCTGCCAATAAATCTTCTGCTAACATCTGTGGAAAAAGTTGATCAAACAAAATCGCATACAATATAGGTCATTCATAAATTACATAATACCTTGTGCAGCTCAGAGATGTTGTTACAGAATGCTCAAATGCCATATTTTTGTAATTAGTATTTTCCCCCCTTGTTTTCTGATGACAAAAATCAATTAATTTATTATATTAACATGTACAATTAATTACTACTGAATAGTAAAGAACAAAAAAAAGTGAATAATCCTATAAAAGGAAAAGTATTACATAATAATATGATGGTTGTGCATGTCTGTGTGTGTGTGAGGGGCTCAAACAGCATTACATAATTTATTCATGAGGCAAAGGGCAGATCCAAGATCCAGTATGTTAGGGCTTTATTGGCAGCTGGTATCTTAGCAAGCGAGAGCAACCAATATGTTTCCAGGAAGTTGTGAATTCTAATACCACCTAGAAAAAAATAAAGCCTTTTCTACTAACTAAAGATTCCAATTTGATGACAGAAATGGATGAAATGAAACAATAAATACTACAAGTATAGAAGAAATAACCATAATAGCAGTAACAGGCTTCTTCAAAGACATTAATCCTTTCTCTTGACATTGGCTTATTTATTATAGCATTGTAGCAATTACATCTGTTCCCTATAAAGGCATATTTAGATGCTTTGGTGTACACACTTCTATTTTGTCCACTGGCTGCTAGAATTTCCTAACAAATTCCATCTTAAAATTTTATTTTATTTAGAGAGTACAAAAAAATTTCTGATTGCATACATTTTGGACTTATTCAGTTTGAAAGGCCTGAGAAGGAAAAGGTTAATGAACTTTACACATTAGACTAAGACTGAAATTGGATACTTTTACATTTAAGATTACAAATTGAGGAGCAGAGTGAATCCAACATTATTCTTAAACGAATAAATTATTAATTCTTCAACTACAGATAAATACACATAATTTTGCAATCTATCCAATTAAAATGGGGCATTACAAGGATACACTAAATAGCAAGCTGTTTAAAATTATCATCAGTGATGTTGAAGTTTGCACATAGTGTCTTCACTATATGGTGGATACAATATGTTTGAGCAAATTCCAGTGGATATTAGATTTAATTATGGCACAGGCCTATGTTTTTAAGTAAAACATTAGTTTTAAATAAAAAGGCTTCATATATATTTTACTAAATGACACATAAAATTTACTACATAACTGTTCAATATGCTAAAAGAGAAAATATTTTTTTCTTTATGGTAAACTTAAAAGAAAACGAAATTTTATCATAATGATTTTACCTGAAAAAAAAAAAAATCTTTGTAATATGGCCTTTACTCTTTACTTTGCTGGCCTTTTTCATGGCATTCGGGAAAATTAATCAAAACATAAGAAGTCTGAATTTCTGACTGACTACAGGTTGCTTCATAATATTTTGATGGGAATTAAAAGATCTTTTTATTTTTAAATATAACTCAAAATATTAATGATATCAGTGACAGCAACAATATATTATTGTCATCTCTTCATAGTTTATACCAGTGGTCAACAACCTATAACCCATGGATCAGTTGGTCACCTGCCATCAACTTTTCCATTGGAGGAAAAAATTTATCTTTTCTAATGATTTGTAAAGTTAACACATAATCATTTACAATCATAATTCTTAAATACAGCATTTCAGATATACTTAAAATATTACCACTAATGTCTGCTGTAAATGGTTAAGTACACTTCTAGTGTTACCAATTGTTGGCTTGTTTTCCATTTTACAGACTTTCCACACTGAAAACAAAATGAACGCAAAATTAAAAGTTACTGTCCCGTGGCCGAGTGGTTAGCGCGCTTGGCTATTGATCTAAGGGACCTGTGTTCGAGCCCCGGGTAAGGCATGGATGTTCGTGTTGTTTTCTGCTGAGGTCCTGCCATCCTCTCAGATCTTCTACTATGGCATATAAACTGACAGGTTCCTGTCAGACCTGTGGCAAGCAGCTGCTTGAGGGGGTATTTATTTTTTTTATACTGCAAAATACCATTCATGTTTGTGGTTTGTAAGTGTTGTTAACCTTCTTGTTAACCTGTTGCTGCCAGAATATGCACCATGCAGTCCTTTTTCCTCTGATGTTAACTGATGTAATGCAACATAAAATTCACCCCACTTCATAAAAAAAGTATGCACTGATACTTTACTATTTATACCTGCTGACATTTTACACACCCATACTATACAAAAAAAAACACACAGATAAAAATCATGCTTACGCATTTCAGACTTCACAGTACACATTATTAAAGCATTCATTTTATTCAATAGACGGAGTTCTGTCCTTTTCACAACTTTTCTGGCCATGACGTCAACATTGGTTGAAATGCTTCTGCCATTGAGTGCCACCTGGTACCACTTTTTATAATATATTTCTCATTCACTATCTTCTGATTTTTTCTTTTGGTTTTTGTTGGTTTCCATCCAAAAGCAATCTCCAAGGGGGGGATTTCAATAATTTCATCATGAAGCAACTAATGCATTAAATGAAAAAAAGAATGTACAGTTGCTATGTAACCAATATTCCATGACTAAGGAATACCATGAATAGAGTATTGGGACTCCATGGTGAGGAGGTACCATTAACAGCGATACAGACCACTTTGAGTCGAGTAAAACAGGATTACAATAAACGTTTACTGATCGGAGGTATGTATGAAGTTACACTACAGGATAAGGTTGCTGACCATATATACCCATACATAGGGAAAATTAACAAACAAGTTAGAGGTAAAGAACATCAAAGATATTAAATAGTGAAAGCAAATCACAGCATTGGTACAAAAAGTGCAAGAAGGTAAATATATATCATTCTTCAACCAAGTTAAAATTACAGCCTCCAAGAACAGAATACCAACTAGGGATAATGGAGAATTAACACTAATGGTCATTAAAAGTGCAACACCAGGAAGAACTCATCAGATTGACCCGAAATATGCAAGATGGGTAGTCCATGGGAGAACATGTAAATGATTCAAAGCACAGCACATACGCAGATCATGTGTGACAGTAACTCCCCTGGAAGTGGTATAAGAGATTACAAAGAGCCAGTGTAAAGCACTGGAATTGAGTTTGCTCAAAGTTTTTGCGCACTAAAGGATCAAGTATGTCCTGTCAAAGAACAAGGCATCCATAAAACCAAGTTTCTGATTTTGATTGAGGAGATTATGGGAAGGTGAATTATTGTACAGAGACATCAGTGCTCGTGTTGGACGAAATGCTGCCACAGTGATGAGAATATGACGTCAGTGGGTAGAGGAGGAACAAACTCACCGACGTGAGGGATCTCAACGGCCGTGTCACACAAACAAAAGAGAGGAGACATCTCATGCACATGGCTTTGAATAATCATACAGCGACATCAAACACCTTAGCTCAATAGTGAGGGTGTGTTGCACATCAACTAGTGTCCGCATGTATGGTTTGATGTTGTCCTGCAGCATCGGGGCATCTTTGCTAAGCAGCCATTGCTTCGGCTACCATTGACTTTACAACACAGGCATATGTGACTGCAATGGTGCCAAGAACGTTGCACATGGATGTGCGAATGGCATCGCATTGTCTTTTCAGATGAATCCTGCTTCAGTATGTAGCACCATGATGGATGAATCTGTATCTGGCGGTACTGCGGTGAACCTCAGTGAGACATGCATGATGCAGTGCCATACAGGTCCAGCTCCTGGTGCTATGGTATGGGGTGCCATGGACTCATTGAAGGCCTCGTACACATTACCGGTACTTTGAACAACCAGCATTACATCACTGAGGTGTTGGAGTCTGTGATCATACCTTATCTTCAGGGGCTCTCTGGTGACATTTACCAACAGAACATTGCCCGACCACACATGACATGCATCATCCAACAATTCTTGGATACCACCATTGACACTTCTGCTTTAGCCTGAGCATTTACTGGATCTGTCCCCAATTGAACATGTCTGGTCCATGATCTCATGACGACTAGCACACCAGACACAGCAGCTGCTACAACAAATTAACTTTGGCTACGTATTGAAACTGCATGGACCGACATTCCCCAAACACATCCAACATCTCATCCTCTCAATGCTGGACCACATAGCAGCAGTTATTGCAGCTCATGGTGGCTACACCAGATACTGAATTCTTTGTCCACAAGTCTAGCAGAGTTGTATTTGTAATCATTTGATCCTTGTAATATAAGCTATATATTCACTAAATATGGATTTGATATCTCTTGTCTTTCTCAGTGTTGCACTTTTAATGGCCAGCAATGTATATAAGAGTAAAGAAAAATATATTAACGAAGAAATTATTAAAATCCTCTTTCCTTGGAAATTACTTTTGAATGCAAGCCAACAAAAACCAAAAGAAAAATCAGATGATAGTGCATGACAAATATATTATAAAGTGAGATACCAGATGGCATTTGACAATAAAGCATTTCAACTAATATTGATGTCATGACCAGAAAAGTTGAAAAAAGGGCAGGACTGCATCGACTGAATAAAATTAATGCTTTGATAATGAATATTGTGAAGCCTGCAATGTGTAAGCCAGGAATTTTAAGGTTTTTATTTTTGTACAAGTGTGTAAACTTAGGGTGTGTAAAATATCATCAAGTATAAATAATAAAGTGTCAGTACACACTTCTCATGAAGTGGAGTGAATTTTATGTTGCATTATGAGCTTCAGTTAACATCGAAGAAAAAAGGACTGCATAGTGCATATTCTGGCAGCAACAGGTTAACAAAAAGGTTCACACCTACAAATCATAAGCAAGACTGGTATTTTGTAGTATATTTTTAATTTTAATTTTGAGTTCATTTTGCTTTCAGTGTGGAAAAGTCTGTAAAGGAAAACAAGCCAACAACTGGTAACACTGGAAGTATACTTAACCAGTTACAGCAGAAATTAGAGTAATATTTTATTTAAAATATAGGCATAATATTTCTAATATTTCAAAACAAGTGAAATGTTTGTTGGACTAGTTAATAATTAACAAATAATTGCTTGAGGACCTAATGAAATATTAAATCTAATTAATTAGTACAATTTTTTCTTTTTTTTGAACATCACCTTCACCAAAAATGTGCTGCATTACAAAAATAAGATTTGCTCTTTTGTCAGGATTTGGTTAAGCTATTCATGTGAGAAATATTTTCACAAATGAAATTTATATTGAATATGTTACAAAACAGGCTGATAACGAAAAATTTACATTATTCCATTCGACCAAAAGCTACAAAATATCTACTGACTTTGTCAATTATAATAATTCTAACCAGTCAAGTTAAGCAGCAACGAAGCCATTACAAATTAGTACAGCAGTTACAACAATTTGAACTTTGAAAAGTTAAAAACATAGACATTAAAAATACATGACTGATATTGACCCTTACATTTTGCAAATAAATATATATTAATGATTATCAAAAAAAAATTGCTAATTGCTGCTCTTGATATCATATTTCTTGCAGTCCTTTAAATTATTGATCCTCAATCTTTTTGCATAAGTGGGCGGTATTAAGTGTCAAAGTTTTGAAGAGGGTTTCAAAGTTTTATACCTTGAAATAGCCGTCCCGTGGCCGAGTGGTTAGCACGCTTGGCTACTGATCTAAGGGACCTGGGTTCGAGCCCCGGATTAGGCATGGATGTGTGTGTCATTTTTCTGCTGAGGTCCTGCCATCCTCTCAGATCTTCTACTCTGGCATATAAACTGTGACAGGCTCCTGTCAGACCTCTGTGGCAAGCAGCTGCTTGAGGAGGTATTTTTATTTTTTTTTTATACCTTGAAATAGCAAAAAGTCCATAAATCACAATATTAGCCTAATCAGCAATAAAATTAAAGAGACAAATATTATTTTTTAAATGCTGGAATGTAAAATCTGTACACTTCTTACAGAACTCACCCAAATTTTACTTTCAAATAGCCATGACTTCCAGTATTTCTCAAAAATTTAAATAAAATGAAAAAAATAATTAAATTTAGAACAATTTTCCTAAATTTAATATCACATGCGTAATGTCTAATGCAATAAACTCTTTAAAATCCAACATATATTTTTTCAAAAAATTATTTTCAAACCAGAAATATTAAGGAAGCAATCCAGCACTCACATCTACAACTGCATTTGGCTTCAAGAATTTTTCACTTTTACCACTACCAAACATTGGTGCTGTCAAATGTAAACAATTATCATCAGCCATTACCAAAATATTCACTTGTGCTATTCTATTGCAAAATTTCTACCCCATCCTTAAAATTATAACAAAAACAGAAGATAGACGAGAAAACATATTTCAATTAATTTAGCTAAAAAATCAGAAATTATAAAAAGCCTAGAAAGTAGAAAAGGGGCAAGCTTATTCAGGATTACAATATTGGATTGCCAATATGACATAAAAGAAGAGAATGAACAGTTACTGAATATATTACAATTGAATGCTCTTTTAACTTCTTTCCTGCTTCTGTACAACAATCAATAGATGAATCCAACTAGCTAGTAGGCATGCTTTAAAATTGACATTACAGAACATGACAACATTTGTTGTGACTTTTATTATCTTGTTTACATTGAACTATTATTCATTTGTAACCACTAGCATTATCATTTAGTTCTTATTAAATATTTACAGATGCAAACAAGTTCAATTGTTAATGCTTAATATTCACTGAAATATGCTTCTCCAAAACTGCTCAACCACTAGTTATCTCTCTCTAAAATCTGGTACCTCTCAATTCCAAAGGGGGTGGATTTTAAAGAGTTTACTGTATCCTACTGTACAAGCTATTAGTAAACAGATTTACAGTAAGCAATTATTTTCCCTCAATAGTAGCCATTAGTCTCAGGCAGTTCACAAGCTAGGGACCAAGGTTTAACATTTAATGTTCGTTCCAGTTTAAACATAATCACTTACACTAAAAATTACTTTTTTGCTTTCATTGCTCAAAGAATAATATCATGACTGGCATTTTTATAAGTGGTGAAATAATAGAGTTTGGGGACTTCAGAGGACTAAACAATGCATGCCTATTAATTATGAACATTTTAAACCTTTGTTATGCATGGGGAATAAAAAATATATTATAGCTAGAATACTATCTTTCTGCAAAAAAATTTCAAGTTCATTGCATTACTGTAATTTGAGGTTCTATTATTGCATATGCTAAAAAATCATTAATTGAAAGGCAATGATTCTGTAATATCCGATATTACTATTAATAGTATTTTATTATTAACATTATTAATAGCTTTTTAAGAGAAATAATCAAGGCTTTAGTTTTCAAATATGACAAGGCCATCAGTAAGATCTGCTACTGCATCAGGATATCAATGTATAGTGAGTAAGACTTATACATAAACCATGAGAAAAAAAAATAGCCATATTTTCTGTAAATTCATAGTATGAAGACATATTTAAGTTGTCAATACTTTTCAAGATTTTCCTAAAAATTGAGCAAAATGGCTATCAACAAGTAATTGTAAAAATATCAATCATAAGCAGTTCATAGTGGTTCTGTCTATATTGATCCAATGCTTTAAAATTTCTGGAGCTTTATGCACCAAATATAGCATTCAATATCATTTGACTACAAAAATAGCTTCCAAAACATAATATATGTGAATCATCTACAGTTCAGATTGCAACACTGATTACATATTTTGGAGGTGAAAAGTCAGATGATCAAATAAAGTTTCAGAACTAAGAAACAAAATCCTACAATGTTTTATCAAACACCCATATTTTGCTCACTTCTTCCTTTACATATTTTATTGCTATGAACTCCTTAAGAGAACAATGGCCTTACTTAGAAGACTTTTAAATGTTTGTTGTCAATGTCAATTTTCATAGGCAAAAGTGGCTGAAATTTAAAAGCACTAACAGAATTGACATTCAGTCCATTAAGCCCACTTCAGGTTCAGGGATTTTCATATTAGACCTCTGTTTGTGGATGGATATATCTGCAGATCTTTAGCAGTAATGATGCAAGACATCCCACAAATGAAAGTTTTGTTGGAGATTACATAGACTGGATTTGAGAAATATGTGTGATGAACATGAGTATACTGATAGTTTTAAGTTTCCAAATTTTCTTGGCAAGTGTCTTAAACTACAGTTGAAACACCATATCACATTAGATTTTACAACCATTTAGCTATAGTATTTGCAAACTAATGATAAAACAAATGATAAATAACTTAAGTTCTAAATTTCAGTAAAACAGAATTATTTTCATTCTCACAGCAGATTCTACCGAAAACAATAAATTTGAAAAAGTTATATAATTTTTCAGCAGACACCTGGTCAATTTTTTTCATTATTTGAAGTAAATACAATAAAATACAGAATGCATCTGCTGATACAGCAGAATGATCAGTAGTAACTCATGGTACAAAATGGGTCCATATTATTTTTAATTACTTAAAAACTATAGTTTTAATATTTTTAATCTTACACACATTAATGGAAACATTTCATACCTTTCAAAATTACTGTAAAGAAAATAAAATTGGGAAAATGTAATACATTTATACAAAACAAGTTTTATCCTACTTTAAAGTTTTAAAGAAAGATCAAAACTAGTAAAACCCTCATAACTGGATAGCTATGTTTGATTAATGGAAGGCAAAGGATTTTATACTGGCTATATAAAATTCTTTTTCAGCACCAATCTAACATGAATATAAGTGAACTCCATTTGCCCCATCAGTAAAGCCTGTTTCATAACTTGTCTTAAATCTTGTACATCATTAATGAGTTAAGTAAAATTAGGAACAAAATTGTATACATGCTCCAAGACATTTTGCTAATAATGTTATCAGAATCAATTGTGCAGTTTAATTATGCTTCATATATCATACATTTAAAACAGCATGATTATTTTAAATCACTCCTAGTGACTTCCTTATTTAGTTTTTTGAAACATATTTGCTATACCCTGAGGATTAAAAAGTACTCTTCAACACAACTATACACAAACCATTTTCTGCCCTCAGCAAAAACAAAATGAAATTATATCTTCACAATCTAATGTATTGAGTGGCTGTTTATAAGGCATTCTGTAACTCTGATCACAAGTACAATTTCAATGATCTGATGTATTGCAAAAATATTTCCATCAAAAAACTTGTCTTGTATGTAGCTGCTGAATAAGACAAACATTAAAATTGGACTAAAATATAAAATGTTGCTTTGTTTTTACACTGTCCTTTTGCAAAAGTCACATTCCAAGAGAACAATCACCATTCTTTGGTTTGTCCTGCAGATGATCTTACCATATACTCTCATTTCACTGCAGAATAAAACAAGAGACAGAGGAATAACAATTATTCCTATTTTGACCAGCATTATGAAACACTGGATTTTAACAAAACTTCAACAAAATATTTTCTTCTCATTCACTCTCTGCTTTATATTCTAAACTCAGTTAGCATAAGGATTATACATATTTATATAAAACATCTGAGTCATAGTGGTAAGATCAATAAGATCACACTCGCATATGCATTTCTAAATTTGGACGCCATTCATGGTTCTCGTTCAAGTCACAGAAGTTCATTGTTCATTAGTGAATTTACATTGTAGTTACAATGTCACCATTTTAGTGACTGAAGATACTTTATTTTCAATTGTAACAGATCTCTAAGCTCTTTAATAGAATGTTGATAACTATTTTCTACCTTCTCAGTTACTTGTCTAACTGTATCTTGTTTTCCCTAAAAGAATGGAAAAACACATTAATTAACAATTTATTTTAAAACTTAACTTTCATTTTTTTTACTACCTAAAAAAAGTTAATACTTTCTTATAATAAAAGGTATATACTGATAATTAACATGATTCAGAATTTCGAATTTTTTCAGATTTTTTTTTTCATATTTAAAAAATATAACAAAGAGATTTACTAAATAAAAAGCAAAGCTCAACTTAAATTTAATTAGTTTCAATCTCATTAATCACACATTATATTGAACCTGTTAACTCACTCTTATTTATTAACATAGTGTCAGCACTGGACAAATTAACTAATGACCACAAATAACTTATTTATGAAAAAAAGTAAACAACATTTTATGTATCATAACAAATTTTGTAGTAACTCCTTTAACAACTTAACATTGGGTTCCATTTCTTTCTAAGTGTTGACGTAAACCAGAAAGACAAAAACTGAAATGTCATGTTCAGTCTAATATGTGAGAGGGTTAAGATGCACCTATACTGAACATGCAGTCCACTCCATATTATCTCTGGCCTTTGATACCTGTATAATTTCTGCTTATGTTGTTGTCAGAGGGCAAACAATAAAACTAATTGTTGACAGCCATATTAGTGTGATATTTTATCACTTTTAATGACGTTACCTGAAATTACTTTGTCTTTACTACTTATGAATGGTATACATAGTTTTATATGTGCATTATATCAACTTCTGCAGTCAAGCTATACCTACTCATTACTCTACCACTTGTTATAAATATAAATACCCAAACTGTAAATTACTGCTAATATGATAATTACTGATGGATGTTTGACACTTTGATAGCCTTGCACTTAAACTGTGACATCTACTTAACATTGTCTTTATACCATTAAATTTTGCTGTTTAATACAGCAAATTATAGTAGTTATATTCAATGGTGTCCAAAAAGTCAAATTACAACTCCATATTATGTTAATAGGAAGCTAATTTCAAAACTCTATAATTTCTACAATAAGTTTTTCATGGAAAAAATATGATCCTAGATAAGCTTACCAGACAAAAAATTAGTCATCTCCCGCCATAAGAGGGTTACGTCCATTCATCAGCAACAGAGGGTGCACCAGTAATAAACACATCCTACAAATAGCTGTGCTGTGCACTACAGGGTTCATACAGTGACAAGAAGTTGTTGTGTGCCATGCGTGTGTTAGTCGCTCCATGAAACATAGGTCGCACCAAAAATGTGAATGAGTGGCAAAAAGATGTTATTGAGTTTGGCCGAGCCAAAGGGCATAATGTACAAGAAGTTGCTGCCTTTGCAGTTTGTCGAAATGTATTGTCCAAAGGGTCTTCCAGCAGTGGCATACATTACAGTCCATCGTTAATCGTCACCAGAACTGTGGCACAAAAACTGTGCTCACCAATAGGGATCGCAGCAGTGTGTCACACACTGTTAGGGCAAACCGCTTTGCAAACAAGACAGGAATTGCTCCAGTCTGTAAATGCAGGTCTACAAGAAGCTGTTTCCGAACGAACACTCTGAAGGGAACTGCATGCCATGGATATCTGGAGCAGAGTACCGAGGAAGAGATACACGTTAACAGCTCTGCACAAGGCTGAATAGCTACATCAGATGGTTGGCTTACAAGTTGTTGTGGATATTATTTTAACATATAACTTAATTTAACATCACATTAAGTTATATGTTAATATTTCTTTTATTATTGATTTTTTTGTAAAAAACTGAACTTGTATTGTTTCCTGAAAATGAATGAGGTATTGGATATGGAAATCAATTCTCCTGTGGGAGGGCAATTTCATCACCCCTTCCCCCAAGCAGATCTTTTTTATTATAAGTTTTTCAGTTTATATTCAAGTTTTTTCAAATTTACTCCCTCCTCAATATATTTGCTGTGCCACTCTGATGATATAGACTTTTTTTTTTGCTTTGTGCTTTGGTGGATTGACTTTTCAGCACTTTGCAAAAGATCAACAAAATTTAACAATCAAAGAAAAAATTCATAATGTCGAGTAAAAAAAAAGCCACAAAACTGTTCCTCATTTCATAAACCAGAAAGAAAATCCCATTAATGCAAGCAATCCAAATAACCTTGTATAATGCTGGCCAATGTTTTAAAATATACCACACTGAAAAAAATCATCAAAAGAAATAAAAATCAAGTTTCATGGGTTGGGTTGTTTTACCTCTGAGCGGCACTTTTTTGCACACCATGGGCTAAATGGCCAGGTCTCAAGGAACCCAAAGAACTCTGAGGCTCAGAGAAGGTTCAGAGAAAGTTGGGGGAGGAGACCCACTGGAACAGCTGTTGGAGACAGATGGTAGCCTCCCATCAAGGCCATTCAATGTGTTCTTTAACATGCACAGGTTAGTTATGGTTCTCCCGCACACAGGGCCAAGGCTTAACGTCCCATCCGACAGATGGCGGCCTTTCCAAGCCCATCGATGTCCCTTACTGACCATGGGCAGGGCAGGGAATTTTGCAGTGATAAATCTCAACACTAACCCAGCTGGGACTCGAACCTGGGAACTGCAGATTATGAGCCTGGCACATTACCGGCTCTATGTGGACCCCTGCCCCTCTTGACTATGTAAAAATAGTGTTAAGCTTAATATGGACTAGTTGCTGAAAAGTTTTTAGTCATACAGCATAATCGTGAATTAAACATTTCTATAAAATAAAACTAATACTTTTTTTTGTTAAATATTTTATTTTCAGAAAATCAAGAATTAAATACTGATTAATCTGGCACATAACATGCCATAATTCCTTTTATTAGTTGCTTTGCAAAAAAGTTCTAAAGTAATTTTTTTCACTGATCATAGTGAACTAAAGCTGGGCCTCGAGATGTAAACTGGTTTTTCATGCGGGACACTGGAAAGATTAATGATGCAAGTGTCAAGCAATCTGGTGAGCCAGCCAACAATAGTGACTTTGCAAGTGATGTGATCTGTTCCTAATTTCATCTGAAGTTATCAGAACTTAAAATGGTGTACTATCCTAAAACCTTCACATATTCCTTAAGAACTTACAAAAAAGAACTGTGAGTTTCTATAGTTTACTATAGAATAAATTTAGCTACATTGCAGTATGACTTGTTCTTACTATCAAAGTTACAGGAATTGTAAAAATGGCATACAGCACCATTAATGTAGTATACCATTTTTTTTTTACTATATGCCTCTATAAAATAATAATTTAAACTACACGTCAATTTGTTCAAAAATGTTTAATTCACAAGTCCCATACTCGGGATCTTTTCTATTGTAGGAGAACTTGAGATATATTGAAACTCGCTTGCAAGTTTTCATTATTGTCATTAGGCAAAGATTTTATATGACAGCATAATCATGATGAATTAAATTGATATCTTTGTAAACAATTTCTTAAAAAACATCCATTGAAAATATTTTTAACTGTTCAAGTAGGCAATAAGCAAATGCACTCTGAATTTCTCATAAATACTGTAATGTTGTCTCAGAATCTGCATTAAGAAACAGAATATAAATTTGGAATTTATTAGTTTTGCAAGATCATATTCACACAACACTAATTTGAGCTGATAGTAATATGAAGATTAACAACTATCCTCATAAAATAATGGCACTCAAACATGCTGTTGATGATCAACAGCTTCGTAATTTTGATTTAACCAGATACGTTGTGATGAGCAGCAGCAAATGAAGTTTGGTTTATCACTTCAATTTTTTATTTTGTTGATCCCTATTCCTTTTTCTTTGCCTAGCAGAGTTATTGCTATAACCTTTACATGGATTTTCCCATTATTGTTGTAATTTTTAGTTCATTTAATACCAAGTCTAAAGAAAAAGACAACTAATAATCTCATTGAAATAAAAAAGAATTTAGTCTAACCTCTAAACAGCTTTCATTATCACTTAGTGACATTATTCCTAAACGTGATGACAGAATGGAAATATCGAACTCTTGTAAAACTTCCTGCATGTTGTTAGCAGCAGCTTCTATTCCAATTATTAACTCCGAGAAGTGCTGGAATGTTTCTGCCTGAAAAACAGAATGCTTTGACAATTTTGCAATGTTTACATGCATTCCAGTTTTTTGCATATATGTATGTTTGATAAAAATACATCAGTAACATTTATTTTATATTAAAAAAAAAAACGCAGCAAGCATAATATTTTAATTACATTTAGGCAACAAGTTCCTGTGAATTGTTTATATATTTGTACAAAATATAACTAACACTGCACAGCTTTGCCTTTTCTCTTCTCCTGAAACACAAATACTAATTAAAATAAATTTTTAATTACCCCTCAAGCAGTTGCTTGCTACAGAAATCTAACATAAACTCATCAGTCTAATATATAATAGAGAAGGTCTATAGGAAAGTGAAACCTTAGTAGAAATGCAACACAAGAAAGGGCAAGCTTTATCTGGAGCTTGAATCCAGGTCCCTTTGATCCATAGTCAAGCATGAAGAGACAAAATTTCCACCTGAAAAGTGACAACATTCTCATAGTCTAACTATGCAATCTCAGCATTCATTATGACTCCACTCTTGAAACTGAACTTGGCCATCATGTATATATATATATACACATAGAAGATAATCATGTAAGAAATGAATTGTCTTTCTATCTTCAACAATATTAGAACAGCATTTTTCATATATTTATCTGAAAAACAACAATGACAACAGAAATAAAGGATAAAACTAGAAGAGAGATGTGATTATCATGTGTCACTTGAGTAAATGTGAGAGGTGGCAGTACATAACAATTACTTGAATCCTTCAATGCTCAAGACAGCCCAAAAATGGGTAAAGGATAGTAAAGACAAAGGAATAACTCTATGTGGACTACTCCATTTTAAATTTTGGTCATTATGGGCATTAAAAGGTAAGGTTTTTGAATCATTTGAAGTTTATGTAACTGCTTCCAAGAAGTTCCCACTACAACTAAGATTATTTCCAAGAGACTGACAGACACAGGGTTGTAGACTGGCATCCATTTTGTGGAGACTACCCTTGAACACATGCAGTGCCAGGGTTGACTGGACTGGCGTCAGGTAGAGCTAACTGGAATGAAAAATGGACCTAATTGTCATTTGAAATGACATACAACTTGCCCACAGTGTCCACATTTGAGGAGCCATCAGTCGTGATGTCCCATGGCCAGATGCACTACCATTTCTGGCAGGTATCCCCTATGCTATTTTCCAGAAGTCTTGACACACACTGCTGCCATCTCCAGAGTATGTCTACAAGGCATTCAGACTATTCTGTAGTCAGCCATGTCCCAAGATCTATTGCCAATTGAGTATGTTTAGATTGTGATCAGACATCACCTGCAAGACCACCCTTAACTAGCCCAAAATACAGCTACATTATGGAATCATGCACACATGACATAGTGGAACATCATCAGAAATCTCTATGCAGCAAGATATCACTGAATGTATTATGAATTATGGTGATTTCACTACATACTCAAGGATACACTTTTTACTGCATGCCACTCATTTAATTCCCTGCATTAAGCCGTAAATGAAATCATGCCCTACCCATTGGATCAACTGCATTTGTCATGAATTTTACAGATTCTGTCCACTCTTTCTGGTGGGGAAATTTCAATGTCAAGCAGTGTAATAGTTGTTCTAATCAAGGTTTGAATTTTATAACAAAAGCTTTCAAGGAATTATGTTTTTGTTTTTCAAACAAAGATTACATGATGTCACAAACAATGTGCCTCATATTATGCATGTTATGTGTTGTAGAAGTATACTGTTGAAACATGAAACATGGTTTTCATGTGCCTATTGCTGGGTTTTTGTTTATTATTACTTCATGTTGATATTTTTAATTTGTTGATAATATAGTTATTTAGGAACTGATTTCATAATTTATAGATATAAATACTTTCCCAGTATATGATAATCTGAAAGTACTTGGTGAAGTGGAGATAAATGTTTATTGAAATAACAGTAATGCTAATCAATGATAGTAGCTGATAATGATTTACCAGATTTTTCTAGTTTAGCTATGTGCAGGTTTCACTGTAAAGTTTCCAATTACAATTACAACATATTTTCAAGTAACACAAATATTATTATTTTGATTTAATACTTCAAATGAAATTTAAATGATATTATCTACAGAAGCCAACCAAGAGAATAAAATTAATAAAAACTTACTGCTACCAAAGGTGAGTTCTCTTTCTTCTTTTTCCCTTTCCTCATTAAAGTTGTTCTTGCAGGTGTTAGAAGGGCATGACAAAGGCTAACTAAAAGTGTACTTAGGCTTAAGGTCTGAAATATAAAAATAAATTTACTACATAATCAATATACACTGTGCTAAAGAATCAATATGGGTAAATCAAAAGGCAAGTATAAAACATTTTCTTCATTATTTTAACATTTTAGGAAATTTTTCAGTATTAGGTTTATCTAAATCTGAAAGTAATAGTTTAATCTCAAAATTGTCTCATGTATATGAATTCTTGCTATGAAAGCTCACAAATACGCAGCTATCATAACAAAAAAAAAGTAATGTTTAATAATATAAACAGTCAAACATGAAAATGCAATTTAAAATAAGCTTTTACTTTTGCAATTTTAAGAATATTAACCCTTTGGCTTATGAATATCTTTATACTAAACATGCCCAGAATTACTATTTTATGAAATAGAATTTCTCCCAATATGTATTTAAAATTTGCAGTTTATCCAATTTTTTATATTGTTACAGATTATAAAAATTGCATTCTTACATTTGACAATCATGCACAAGTTCATAATAAACAGACAGTAAATGAACTGATTTAATAATTGAGGCAATAAATTTACATCAATGGCATAAAATGTATTAGTCATTTGAAACACCAATATGCTAATCAAGTATATTAGCATTCATTAAATACTAACTGATAAACCAATATAACATTCAAAAATCATATCACAAATCAAAGCTTGGGCACAATTGTTACCATTCATCTTTCACTGGTTATACATATATGAAAGAAATGACACTCTCTACATTAAAGATGCACTGTTGTTCTATTACCGAACAAAACAAATTCTATCAATAATCTTAAGTTGCCTCCATGCACATACCAAAGAAAATCCCTTTTCACACTAGTAAAACTCTCTGTTTGGGATGGGGAAGGCTCAGTCAATAGCATCTAGGCTCGTAATCTGCAGTTCCCAGGTTTGAGTCCCAGCTCAACAAGTGTTACCTCCGCAAAACTTCCCGCCCTGCCCATGGTTAGTAGTAGGGGACACTGATGGGCTTGGAAAGGCCACCATCCATCGGATGGGATGTTAAGCCGTGGCCCTGTGTGCAGAAGAGCCATACCTTGTGTTCGTTAAAGAATATGCTGGACGGCCTTAATGGGAGGCTACCATGTCTCCCAACAGCTGTTCCAGCAGATCCCCTCCCGTAATCTGCTCTGAGCCTTCGGGATCCTTGTGACCTGACCATTTAGCCCATTGTGTGCAAAAAAAAAGTGCCACTCAGAGGTAAAACAACCCAACCCAACTTTATTCTATTCTATCATTATTTTAAAATCAATCGTATTCAATGGAGTCATGACGTAATTCACATTCTGTGAGGTATCTCGAGTGTTTCGTAGTAACACAGTCTCATTTTCATTGTTACACATATAATATCTACAGTGTCAGAAAAGTTTATTTTGCCCCCTCCTCCCCTCAAAATCTTATAAAATGGGCTCATTACAATATATATCAGTGTAATCATCAAAATCACATATCTCTCCTAGCTTTATTATTTATTGATCTTGTTAAGGAACAAACCATATATTATTCACTCTAAAATTATCTCTTTGGCGCAAAACCCATAAACCAGAAGTTCAGAGATTCGATACCAACTGCACAAAAATGGTTGACATACAGTGATGAAATATAAAATCAAATTCCAAAACAGATATACCCACTGTATATCAAAAACTATGCTATATGGCTTTGACAGGATGTTTCCATTCATCTTTAATAACTACTAAGTGAGTTTTTCCACAGCCTTATTCAGAGCATTGAGGTCTTTGTAGCCAGCCACTTAAGGCCATGCAAAAACAGCCCAAATCTATTTAACAAGCTGTCATCAGACATACTCTGTACATAAAAAAAGCATATAGAATAAAACCTTACCTCTACATTATTTGTAAAATCTTCTAAGAGCCCTTTAATTTGACTTGGCTTTGCTGCATCTTGATTTAATGACACTGCTTGTTTTAGTCTTTGAATCAAAGCTAAAAAATAAGTAAAAAACTAAACCAATATTCTTAGAATGAAATACATCATGTTTCAGATTCAGGGTAAAGTCATATGATTCAAAATATAAAAATATATAATTTTAATGCATCAGAACTGGCAAAATATTGAAATTATTTGTTATATAGATATATTATTTCATATTCATTAAATATGCTCATCAAAATTTGTTAACATGTTAGTGATTTTTAAGTGTTTAATGAGGCCTAATTTAAAAAGCAGTAATACCTGCATCACCAGGCAGAGAATCCTAGCAGTAATACCTGCATCACCAGACAGAGAATCATTCAAACTAAGCCAATGTGTTTGATAATATGATGCTATTTTGAAACTGCTGTAGAAGAATGAACACGAAACACATTATTACAGAACTGTCTGAGCTTAAAATCAATCCAAAGTGAATGCACAGTATTCCCTGTTAAGAAACATTAATTAATAGATTCTGAAAAAAATTCATCGCCGCCACGACGGGAATCGAACCCGCATCTCTCCAGATTCATTCACGCGCTCTGGCATGAATCTGGAGAGATGCGGGTTCGATTCCCGTCGTGGCGGCGATGAATTTTTTTCAGAACTATTAATTAATGTTTCTTAACAGGGAATACTGTGCATTCACTTTGGATTGATTTTAATTGTATATTTAACACAGTAGCGTTAGCGACCTTCTCATTAACATCTGATATCAAATGCAACGACTGAAAACGTTACATCTCCTTGAGTATAGATGACGCTGTCTCAGTCACGTCTCAAGAAGAAGATTTAAAAGGTCATATTCTGAAAATATTCATTGTCCGACGCATGGTGCAATGGTTAGCGCGCTCTGGCATGAATCTGGAGAGATGCGGGTTCGATTCCCGTCGTGGCGGCGTTGAAATTTTTTCAGAATCTATTAATTGTCTGAACTTGTGTGTCACAAACTAAAGTATCAATCAATAATAAATAAGTCTACCTGTTGACAAAGATATAAAGAAATAATTTTTGTGACAACTGTACGTCACAAACTAAAGTATTACTAACAAATGGAAATATATCTGAAGTTAAAAAAATTCAGAAGTATAATTATATCTTCTGCGATGTATATTAAAATCACAAATTATAACAGTTTTACAAATTAATATGCAATTATAGTTAATTTATTATATCATTGTTTTGAATACTACAAGGCAATCAACTTTCCATAAAATAATTCTTTAATATGTACTTTGAACTAAAACATCAGGAATTTTAGAAGCATAGCCATCCCATGGCCGAGTGGTTAGCGCACTTGGCTACTGATCTAAGGGACCCGAGTTCAAACCCCAGTTAAGGCATGGATGTTCGTGTTTTTCTGCTGAGGTCCTGCAGACCTTCTACTATGGCATATAAACTGATAGGCTCCTGCCAGACCTCTGTGACAAGCAGCTGCTTGAGGGGGTATTTAATTTAATTTTTTTATATGTACCAGCCCAGATCTGGAAAAATATTTTGGTGGGCAGATGGGTGCATGGGGATGGGCTTGAGAAACCAAACATGAAAAAAAAATAAAAAGCTGAATAGTTCTTATTAAATACAATTAATAAATGCTGGATAAAAGGTTGAAATCATAAAGTGTTTATTTTAATTCATTTACTTATAAAAGATGTAAATAACTGAGTCTGTCTGGGCTTGAAAACTTCAATGATATTTTAGCCTCAGCTCCATTAATCCCTATTGTAGATTTGGATTGTTTTTCCTCTGAGGAAGGTTAGAGTTGGTTGGTTGGTTGGTTGGTTGGTTGGTTTACCTCTGAGCGGCACTTTTTTGCACACCATGGGCTAAATGGCCAGGTCACATGGACCCCGAAGGCTCAGAGAAGGTTGGGGGAGAGGACCCACTGGAACAGCTGTTGGGAGACAGATGGTAGCCTCCCGTCAAGGCCATCCAGCGTGTTCTTTAACGTGCACAGGGTATGTCTCTCCCGCACACGGGGCCACGGCTTAATGTCCCATCCGACGGACGGCGGCCTTTCCAAGCCCATCGGTGTCCCCTACTGACCGTGGGCAGGGCGGGGAATTTTGCGAAGATAAATCTCAACGCTGACCCAGCTGGGACTCGAACCTGGGAACTACAGATTACGAGCCTGGCGCGCTACCGACTGAGCCACCCCCGCACCAAGGAAGGTTAGAGAAACAGGATCCAGTGGACAGCTGTTAGCAGACAGATGGTAGCCTCCCATTAAGACAATCTAGTGTGTTCTTTAATGTGCACAGTGTATGGCTCTCCTGCACATGGAGCCACAGCTTCCCATCCCTTCTGACAGACAGCTGCCTTTCCAAGCCAACTGATGTCCTCTTTCTGACCGAGGGCAGGGATTAGAGGAAATAAATTCAAATGCTGCCACAGGTGGGATTCAAATCTGGGAAATGCAGATTATGAGCCTGGCATGCTACCAACTGTGCCACACCCACCCCTCTACTGTAAATGCTAAACATCTATTAAATATTGCATTTCATACCTAGAGTTACATTGTCATGCTGCTCATGCTCTAGGTGCCACATAATGCATATATGCAGTACGGAGTATCAGCAATTCCTCCTGTTTGAGCCAGTCAGCACAAGGGGTGTTTATTCCTTTTCTCTCAGTAGGACTTTGCTAAAGGTTATCTGCATATGAGGCTGCCCCTTGCAACAGCAGTCTTGTAAATATGGCTATCAAGCAAATGTGCTAAAAAGATAGGTTGCTGTGAGTTGACATGAAGGTAATTTACTATTTTTACAATTAGGGTTATAATATTTTCCCCTACACCATGTTTGACTTCAAAGAGACATGCATTTAAATTAAAGAGAAAAAAAAGATGCTTATTTCTGCAATTTCCCCCCTTCCTCAGATTTTCATTATGGTGCAGTTATATGAAGCCCCAGGCAAACAGTATGATTCAGGTAAATATGTTTTAATGAAAATATTAATAATGCGATTCATTATGAATTTTTCATGATCCACCTTTAGATTCACTAAGTTCTAGAAATACACATTACTATTAAAGGGGGGGGGGGGGGGGTTAAAACTGGTCTTACCTTGAAAAGACTCTAATATGTTAGTTTTCAATTCTAATTCATTCTTTTCTTCAATAGAATCTAATGATTTAAAAAAAATAAAGTAAGCCACTTTTCAAACACACTGAATTTGATACTATTATGTATTTGAAATTCTACCATTATTTCTATATATACATTTCTGATGCTAAAAAACATTACAAAACAAAATAATTAAACAAAAAACAAATAATAAAAAACTATATTCATAATGTTTTGAAATTTTCAGTTTTATCCTTTAGATTTCTGCTTCCACAAGTGAACTGACTAAACTGCAGCAGCAATGAGCTTTCTGAACCAGCAATTCACAACTTTTACCATACTGGGACATGCTTTAGTTTTATATGTTTGAACTGATGCACATCTACTTCGATATTGCATTAATTGATCTAAAACAATTGTAATGCTTCAAAAGTTTTGAATAATTATTAACAATAAGGAATATATTAAAGAATTACACACAAAAAAAAGTAAACAAATTACTTCTAACAGTAACTTGGAACTTAGAAACCAGACAACACTTGTAGAATAATTTTGCAATTACATCAATATAATGCTATCAATATTTTCACCTCATTCACAAGCTAATACAATATTTAATAAAAATTCAAATTTGCATTAAACCCAATGAGACAAATCTATTCTGTTTCATTATATATATATAGTATCTTTTGTCTCTTAATGCTATATCTGTATTGTTTTGCATTTTATCTAAATTCACAGGTAAAATCTGGTCTGTATTATGACAATGGTTTAGGTTGCAAAATAATCAAGAGTATAACTATACCTATACTATATATAAAACCTAGAAAAGTGACCACCTGAATAATAAAGCCATTTTTTTTTCAAAAGCCACCAAGTTCATGTATAATGATAGCATTTTATGTTGTGACTACTTGCCTATTGTGCATCTGACTACCAAATTTCATGATACATAAGTGACTTGAGCAGTTACATCAAGTATATTCTATCAGTGCTCAAGGTATCTGCAAGGTATTATCAAATACTCTAGGTATCTGAAAACGGTATCTGCAAATTTGAAACTGTGCAAAGAACTTTCCTAAGGAAAAAAGTTGAACATTTAAAATATTTGGAATATAACTACTATCAAGCTTGATGAAGGCGAAACATGTATCAATAAAGAGTACTTGAATAGCATGAGCAATGAAAGGGAACATTTTGCAGTTAATTGAAGGGTTTTAAACCAGATACAAATCTAATGCAGAGGAGTGTAGTTTATTTTTTAGAGCAATGCCAAATAGAACTTCAACAGTAGCTAGAAATAAGTGCAAAGATACAAGGTTACTTCAAGAGTGAGTGAATGCATTGTTTGTATGGAGTATTTAAATCTAATATTTAGTAAGTTAAATAAAATTCTTGTTTTGGAAGCATCCAAGTTGATAAGTCTCTCTATCTGTAATATGACTTACAGTATTTTAAACATATTTCATAATATATTTAAACATATTTCATTTATGCACTTTAGTATACTATAAAAACAAACTTTATAGTGTACACAATTTTATGAATAGTAATAAGTATACATAGGTATATACTACCAGATTTGACAATTACTTTGTCAGTCTGTCTTTGCTCATATAGTGACTACATCTGTCTCATGGGTGATCACTTTAAAACAGATTTCACTGTACATTTCAATAAAGGCAACTTTATAAAGCTTACCAGTAGCAGAACCATCAATCATTTTGTATAAGCAAAGTGCCAACTCTGACAATTCAAGAAATACATTTATATGACCACCTTGAAGATACATTAGCAACCTGGACGGACCTGGAGCCTGAAGTGGAAACTAGGAGAGCAAAAAAAAAAAACATTTTTATTAAGTATTATTAAATGTTATGGTAGAATATCAATAACTGTAAATATTATTTTTCATGTCATATAATTTTAAATTACCTTATTGTATTCTTATCCAGTTTTTAATGAGTTGTAATATCTGTTATAATCTTCACAAAGTAGTAGTAGGCATTATTTTACAATTTACATTATTCATTATATATATACTTTTCATACCACTGGATTTAAGGAAAGCTACAATATTGCTTCAGAAATTAATATGCAAATCCTGCACTTTTTACTTAGAAAAATTATAAAGTAATTTACCACATTAACTCAAAGTTATAAATCCCTATATGCATAAATGTTGATGCATTCAAACATTTTTATTTCTTTACAATCCAAACTATAGTATTTGAGATGTTTCACGATATTTAAAAACATTTAAATGAAAACATACAATGCTCAGTATATTGCCATAACAGAAATTTGAAATAAACCCAAATCAATTACTTTCAGATAGGAATGAAATTAATTATACAATTATGTGGTAAGATACATTGCACATTTAAATATATTAGTGGCTTCTCACTTATAGTTTGCATATTATGCACTGCTTCAACTATATAGTTGTTTTATATACTCTGGGTGACCCATCCATTATTATTTCCTATCCAGTTTTTATCCTTTCTCCCATAGTCACTACACCTATTATTTCTTTCACTGTCATTATAGACCGTAAAACAGATAACATAAAAGCACATAGTTGTGCTTTTATGCTTATATATTATGCTTCTAGAATTAGAGCTTCTATTTATCTATTCTAGAAGGCTAGTCAGCATTTATGCTAATCAACAGCAAGAGTCTATTCATAGTGTGATGCTTGCCAACATTTTATTCTCCATTTTGAAATTTATGAAACATTTTACATGGCGCATTATGGCCCTGTCGCCGATGCGCCATTAAACCCCAAACAACCAATGAAACATTTTACAAACAAGTGTATTAAAAAGATATGTTCTGATCTTGAATTCAAAAACTTAGGCAACTAAGCAATTTGAAGTGTTCTTTCACTAGTGCAGTGGTTCTCAACCTTTTATGCTTCACGTACCCCCTGGAAATGTGTATGTAACTTGTGCACCCTTTGTACAGATAGGTAAAACTATAGTTATGGTATAAAATTGGGAATAAAATAAAACATCTGCATATATATACACATTAAATTTTGTATTCTTAAATTACATATATCGATAAACACAAAAAAATGATATAAACAATTTAAAAAATCTTATAAAATTATAAACATTTTACTGGGTAATCAGTGAAATGGTTGCGCTTGTTTACGCTTGCACAGTTCATCAGTGGTTGGGGTTATCTTGCTAAGGTAGAGTCACAAGTCATCTTTAACATCCAGCCTGTTCCTATATTTATTTTTTAAAGCAGTTAAAGATGAAAAACAAGTTTCACATAAATAAGTTGTTGTGAAAAGTAAAAAAATATTTGACTGCAATTCTTGACAAAGTTGGATATTCCTTCTCCACTCCAATCCAAAAAGTAATCAATGGCTTTTTGGAATGAGTGCTTTTCAAACTATTGTCACAAGATATCTCAATCAACTCTTCTTTATTGGACAATGGAAGCTTACATTTTTCCAAATCAAATGTGGTCTCAAATCCATTCTTGCGTTTCATCAGGGGGTGGAAAATACTGCTTATAAGAGTTTTAAGAGTGCTTAAGTGAATGATTATTTGTTGTCTGATGGCTTCAAAGTCTGCAATCATTTGCTAATTTTCTTTAAGAAATGAATCTAATCGCTGAAATTGGTCACAGCTGTTCTTTTTAATTTTGTTTTCCCAGAAAAATTTTTTATTTTACCATGGCTTCTGTTTTTTTCTCAACATAAAACACATCAATGTTGTCTCCTTGCAATGATAAGTTCAAAATATTAATTTTTTCAAAAATATCAGCTAAATATGCTAACCGTAGAAGCCATTCTAAGTCTTGTAGTCTCAAAGGAAGTCGAAACTCATGGTCCGTGAAAAAAAGGCATACTTCATCATTGAGTTCAAATAAACGGCCAAGAACATTCCTCGTGACAACCAACATACTTCTGTGTGAAGCAGCAATCTCTTATGCAGGCTACCCATTTCTTCACACATAATTGAAAAAAGTCGAGACTCCAGTGGTTGGGTTTTGATGCAATTAACTATTTATACACTTCCATCCAAAACTCTTTTCAAATCATTTGGGAAAAATTTAGCTATCATCACTTTACAGTGAAGACAACAATGAGTGAACTTACAATCTGGTGCAACTTGTTTTATACAACCTGCTAGTCCTGTGATATAACCACTCATTGCTTTTGTTCTGTTAGTACATACAGAAATACAATTTTTTCATTCAAGGTTGTTTTTGGCAAAAAATGAATCAATCATATTAAAAATATCCTCACCCGTAGTAGAAGTTTTGAGAGGCTTACAAAATATCTTCAAATATTGCATCCTGGAATTTTCCACGCACAAAAACAAGTCAGCTACGTCTGTCGACTCATCTGCTTGTTTGGCAAACCACAGGCTACATTGAATAGTTGGTGCTTAATATTACAGGCCATATCTTTAATTCTCCTGGAAACTGTGTCGTTTGACAAAGGAATGGTTCTGACAAGGTTTGCCTCTTTTTTGATCAAACATACAAGAAGCTTTTCTTCTGCTGCTGGAAGAATGAGTGACTCGCCTATTGTGTGAGCCTTTCCAGCTTTGGCAATTTGAAAGCTTACTTTGTAAGATGATTTAAGTTCACTTTCATTTTCTTCTACACCAGAAAAATGCTTAATTATGGTTTTTATACTACTCAAGTCTTCCAAGACGTTCAAAATAGTTTAAGGGCTTATTTTTTAAATGCTCATGTTTCGTTTCAAAGTGTCACCATAAAAGAGACGGTTTCATAGAATTTTGTGACAGGACTTCAGAGCAAACAACACACACTGTGGATTTCGTTCTACTAAATTTCCTGTCCATGTAAAGCCAAATTGTACATAAGATTCATGATATTTACATTTATTTTTTTTATCACTTGATTGTTTAACATTTAGCGTTCTTTTAGTTACTGCTGAATCCACCTCTTTACTTACGTGAGATGATGATGTAGTCGCAGATATAGAAGCAATCGACTTTGGCTCCACACTACTTTTCTTCTTAATCATCCATTTATCCATGTTTCAAGGCACTTTAGAAACACGTTCATTTAACTTCACAGTAAACTGAAGACTAAAAACAACTTTAAGCACAGCAAGTGAAATAAATCACAACAAATACATAGAGTAGTAAGAAGGCACATTCACTCACTTAGAATGGATGTTTCGACTGGGTGATCAGCTGTTTGTGTAGGTTCAGCTCTCAGGTAGGGAAGGGAGGATTGACAAATGTGTACAGTCATGAACTATAGCACCACACTTTATCACTCGGTTCACAGAAATTAATCAGTAGCAGTGTTGCCAACTTAGCGACTTTGTTACTAGATCTAGTGACTTTTGAGCTCTCACGGCATACCCCAAAATTTTTTACTGCATACCTCACATTGAGAACCCCTACACTAGTGCTTCATAAACTACTAGCAGTGAAAAAATAAATGCTTGGCACTTACAACAGATTGAATTAAATTCTTAACATCTACAGATGACACAAGTTCTTTAAGAGAAGCTATAAGATCACTAAGAATATCTTGCATGCTTCTTTTTTCTCCATTGGTTATGTCATTTTGATGAGCTGAACTTGAAGATTTGGTGAGGTAGAAAGTAGCAGCTATAACCCGTACAATTAAATTCCTCATTTTCAACCAGTTGACCTGAATAGTGCAAAAAAGTTTAGAATGAATTTCATTCATCATATAATAAAATGAATTCATAAATAAATTCTCTGTGAAAATCACATGCATGTAAAATGAGGGGGGAAAGGGGAATAGAAAGGTAGTTAAAATTATATTTAAAAAGATGCATTTTATCTTGATACAATAAATAGTTTTGTGGAAAAAAGTTCTGGAGATGTGAAGGATTTAAACCCATGTCTCCCCAGAAACATACCTGAGTGTTCTAAGACCACTAAACTAATGCCAGCTCCGTGATTCTCGATTTATATGATCACTAGCTCTCAACACTTTTTACAAAATGGATAATCACAAGTTCTATAACCTTAGGGAATTATATTTACAGAAAGGCTTAACTGTCTATTAAGATAAACTGAATAAATTCAAAGCTCCAATTTCTTTTTTAATCAGTTGAGTTTAACACAAATGTTCATATGTATTTGGCCCATTAAATAAAAAAAAATTACTCATCAAACACATTACCTACATAATTTAAAGTTTAGTTTTTCATGTTTTATCCTTTTTTTAATTTTGATGAACTCTGATATTTTGTTTTTATGGATATTAGCAAATACAATGGCAACTGTATTGTAACAATTAATATGAAAGCTTCATAAATAGCAGTGAAAGATTAGCACCGAAGCTGAAATCAAAGTAACTGCTTCCCCTAATAACATTGATCAAAGCAAGCTACAGATGTAGGAATATGGGATTATTCCTTTTAAGAGATTGATACCATTTAGGGTTGGGTTATTTTATCTCCGAGTGGCACTTTTTGCACACCATGGGCTAAATGGCCAGGTCACATGGACCCTGAAGGCTCGGAGAAGGTTGGAGGAGGGGACACACTGGAACAGCTGTTGGGAAACAGATGGTAGCCTCCAATCAGGGCCATCCAGCGTGTTCTTTAACATGCACAGGGTATGGCTCTCCCACACATGGAGCATGGCTTAATGTCCCATCTGACAGACAGCGGCCTTTCCAAGACCATTGGTTTCCCATACTGACCATGGGCAGGGCGAGGAACCATTTAAGGAGAACAAGAGTAGCATATAATAGTAGAGAATAAAATGCATTTCTTGCATGCGAATATTCATGAAGTAATAAACTATTAGCTAATGTAAGTGAATGGCATGTATTTATATTATACCTGAATGTATTATATTATACCTGAATGTATAGTATTTATATTATACCTGAATGTATGCCTATACAACAAAATTTAAGTAAAAACAGAAATACAGCTGTAAAAAAAACTCAAATGGAGCAAAAAAAAAAATCAGAGAAAATTTAACTTATGGAATACCTAATTAAAACAAAGACACAAAATAGTAAGTACTGTAATCTATCATTTGAGATAAGTACAAGATACTACATGCATTTTAACATACAGCAATTATACAGACTTGAACTGAAAATCTGATAGCATTAAAACTTTTTTCAGAAATCATTTTTATAATATTATATACACACACAAATGCAAAATTAAATACAAATTTAAACATGTGGCATTATGATTCATAGTTAACACTGAATAAAATACTTATATTTAACAGATATTTTATAATTAACTTTTCCTTTATAATTTGTATTATTTTTAGGAATCATAAATATTTGGAGACTTTTTCCAGTATTGAAAAATCAAATTGTAAGCAAGTCACAAATAAATACACAATATTGTCAATCTTAATCACTTAGTGCATTAAATATTACTTCATTTTAACAAAGTTAAAAATTATTCTAATAACAAATTCTTAACCATTGTAGTCTTAACCATTGAGTAATATGATTTTTTTTTACTGATATTCTTTGTTACTGTTACAAGTTTCAGAAGCCTTGGATGTTAAAGCAAGTCACAAAGAAGAAGCTAAAAATAATTACCCAATATAGAAGAAAATCATGAAAGCAAAAATAAAAATTAAATATTTATACCTCTTCTTGAAAAGATTTTGACTTTTGGTCTTCGATGACATTTCTAGAAACAAAAAAATTACTATTTGTACTACAAGTAAAAATTTACTATCCATATACCCAATTATATTCAGTTACATCACATTTCAAAACTGAATAAAAATATACTAAACACTATTTAACACATACATAGAAGAGATTACAGAAAGTTTAGGAAATTCCGTTCTTTCAGGGATCTTCTTTGACTGTACTCATATGAGTATATGCTGTTCTCACTTTTGAAGAAAAAAAAACGGTGAATTAAGGAATAAAGAAAAATAAGGAAAAAAGAGTTTAATAGCCACTTAACAATGAATGCAATAATTTTAATTATTTGTTTTTAATGCATTTCTTTTCATGTGTTTTTAATAATTTTAATTATTCTGATTTAACAAAGTAATAGCTTATTTTTTTTAATACACAAGAGATAATGGTTGAAAAAGAACTTTTGACCTAAGGAAGAAAACATACTTTAAAATTAACAAATTATGCTCAACTATGCTAACAAGGAAGATGTTAAGTGAATCTGATAAGCCTTTAGATGATTACTAGCTATAGTTGATTCTTCATATTTATCAGCAAAATATTTAAAAACAATTTATGGATTACAATATAATATTTTTCATGTAAAACAAAACTGTTACCCTAAAATTTTCATTTCATATCTTAAAAGCAATCTTTCACAACATTTACTTAACATAGAACTGTTCAATTGAATTGTTTTGCCTCTGAGTGGTATTTTTTTTCACTCAATGGGTTAAAATGGCCAGATTATAAGGGCCTAAGTATTTGAAGTTGTATATGGCAAGGTGATCTGGGTAGTTGTTAGAAGAAAGATAGAAGTCTTATGTCAAAGCCACACAACATGTTAATGAGCACAGGGTATGGCTCTCTTGTATATATAGCCATTGCTTAACATTTCTTCTGACAGAGGGTGGCTTTACCAAGCTCACTGGTGTCCCTTTTTTTATTGAGAGCAAGGTGGGGGTGGTACACTCTAGACAAAAACAAATATATACCACCTCAAGCAGCTGTTTGCCATGTAAGTCTGATAGGAGCTTGCCAGTTTAATATGCCACTGGGAAAATCTGTGAGGAAGGCGAGACCTCGGTAGAAAAACAACACAAACACACATTAAAAAAAAAAATACCCCCTCAAGCAGCTGCTTGCCACAGAGGTCTAACAGGAGCCTGTCAGTTTATATGCCATAGTAGAAGGTCTGAGAGGATGGCAGGACCTCAGCAGAAAAACAACACAAACATCCATGCCTTACCCGGGGCTCCGAACCCAGGTCCCGTAGATGCCTTACCCAAAACCCTTTGATCAGTAGCTGAGCAGGGTTTGGATTGTTTTACCTCTGAGCAGCACTTTTTTGCACACCATAGGCTAAATGGGCAGATCACAAGGCCCTGAAGGCTCAGAGAAGGTTGGGGAGGGGATCTACTGGAACAGCTGTTGAGACAGATGGTAGCCTTCTATTAAGGCCATCCAGTGTGCTCTTTAAAGTGCACAAGGTATGGCACTCTTGCACATGGAGCTACAGCTTAATGTCTCATCTAATGGATGGCAGCTTTTCCAAGCCAATCGGTATCCCCTACTGACAGTGGGCAGGGCGGGGAGTTTTACAGAGATAATCTCTATGCTGACCCAGCTGGGACTCAAATCTGAGTAGCTGAGCAGGCTAACCACTAGGCCACCAGGAGTAAAATTATTGTGTTTTAAATTACAAGCTTGGTTTACTACTGAATGTGCTGCCTCACAGTTTAGTAATAACAGCAATATTATCATTGAACCACCAGTTTTGAAATGTTATTTTTTATCCTCCTATAATATGCATACCAACAGAGATGAACACTGTGTTAGTTAACAGGTCAATTGGACACTGTGTTCCCAATTACAAGGTTAAAGGATCTTGAAACAATAACTACCATTCTTCACATATTTTTGAATATATGTATATATAAATTTTATTTGCTAGAACAATTGCACTCCAACTTTTTATTCTGATATTTTAATCAATTCAGTTTTGTCACAATATAAATCAAGGTTGAAAAAAACATAACATGAACTTTAGTGAGAATTATACTAAATACTTAAAAATATTTTATAGAATAGTATGAAATTAATCCTAAATACAATTATTATTTTTACTTGTAACTAAATTCCACATACTTATCTTTACTGCTCCATATTCGAAACATAGTGACATCCCTGTTGTCTGTTAGATTTTCCCATATAGATTTATCTGTTAATGAGTGTTAAAAAAATAATACACATAAGTGCCTAAATGACAACCATACCAAGACAACACCAAGTTGCAGAATTTTGCTTTTATATAGCATATACAATAAATCTGGTTGATACAAATTTGGAATAATGAAATGCAAATAAAATTATTCAGTAGTTATGTAAGACTATTTATTTCATATACTTTTATTTTGATAAGATAAAAATATATCTAAAATTTAACTCTAAATATATTCTTTGAAACATGTAAAAAATTGACAATAATTTTAAATACTTAATTCAAATTTGAGATAAAGGATAATTTTTTTAAAATTCACATATCAGACCACAAATGGTTTCATAAACGCTATTATTTAAACATAATATATGCAGGAAAGTCTATTTGATTTCATTAACAGATTCAAATTCAACTTTACCTTTAACCCAAGAATGCTAATCTATAGTAAATTTTACTATTCAAGAAGAATGGAAACCCATTTGTGGAAAGCACAAGGCTATTGCTGTCTGAAAAACAAAACTTAAACAAATATTTTTTCTCCAGAAATACATAACTGAGACAAATTGTACTATGTATATACAGATGCCACTAAATTTGTGGATCTGCACTTCATATATTCACTACATATTTTTATTGAAAAACAAAGGTTAGAGCTCATACATCACTCCTTTATATAGGAAGTGAAAAAAAGTCAGAATCTTTTGCACTCCTTATGTTATTGAAGCCCCCCCCACACACACAACTTTCAAAATTTTTTTTTTTTTTTATTTCATCAAAGGTTTCGATAGAATATATTTCCTAAAGCAGTTATCAGAAACCAGAGATTCAAGTATGTCAACACCCCTTCTCCCAAGAGACTTGTCAATTTCCCCAATTGGAAGCTTCTAGTTATGACACTGGGATAAATAATGCTCTTTAAAACAGTATACTGCGAGCATCCTTTTTCACTGGATTCATCTTTGAGGCCACAACAGTTATAATGTCATTTGTGCTTTCATTTTGCAATTACTAAGATAAAA
This sequence comes from Ryuthela nishihirai, assembly GCA_038380435.1. Classification (NCBI taxonomy): domain Eukaryota; kingdom Metazoa; phylum Arthropoda; class Arachnida; order Araneae; family Heptathelidae; genus Ryuthela; species Ryuthela nishihirai. Next base: position 5,956,230 of record JAWZYU010000008.1, read on the forward strand.
CTCCCATGATATGTAAAAACAAGCACAAATCACATTTCTGTACTATGATACAAAGGGATAACATTGTATCAATCATTAAAAATATGTAACACACTATTCACTGGATAAATGCAGACTTTGTTACATACTAACCACAAAAACTGAGCGTTCTCTTGCAAAGATTTACAGGATGAATTTTCATTTATGTGAAAATCTTATTTCATTCCCAATGATTTGGCAAATAGAAGCAGACTTCTCATTAGGAATATATCCATTTCTTGTTGCATATCAACTGTATGCAGTGGACATTAACTATTGATTAACTTGTCTAGGTTGATGCTCAGGTGAGTGAAGTAATAAAATTAGTTTCAACTTACATAGTCATGCTCAATCTTTTTCAAATTTGTGGTACATATATAGTATAAAAACTAAAACATATGAAAAAAGTACCTTTCTCAGGATCAATTTCCATGTATGTAATTATCTTCTCTGTATCCTGGTGGCTAAATTAAAAATTCAATCATATACTGAATTCATAAAAAATTAAACCTATGAATTAGAATAAAATTCAACTAATATGTAAAATGAAATAAAGTTATTTAGGTTAATCACTTAGGAGATTAACTGTCAATATACTTACAATTATAAATAAAAGTAACATAATAAAAAATTATCAGCTAAAGAAAATACTGTTCAATATAACAAAAAAATTATACTAAATTGTTACTTATACTGAATTAAACCTATTTAAAGTTTTGAACTTTATGCTTGCTTTCTACTTTTATGCAGTGTCTATTTATAAACATAACTGATATACTTCTTTAAATATTTCAAAATTTCTTAACATAAAATTATACAGTAGAAAGCACAAAAAAAAAAAGATGAAATCACCTTTTGGTTTCTAATAGCAAGTCTAATATCATTCTTTCCACAGTCACAGATGTATATTGTAGAGAATTATTCAATTTCTCTCTAAAATTTACTATCTCTGGGATCTGAAAAATATTAAAGCATAAAGGAATCAATCAAATTTTACTTAAACCTAAAAATCATACACAAATCTCTTAAAACATTAATCATATGAATGAATGTAGATGATGAATGCAGAGAAGTGAAAAAATTAATATTGCAAACTACTTTAAAATTATGAATTGATATAAAGATGGTCTTAACCCCTTTACCTATGGTTTTGTTATTTTGATTTATTCAATAAAAATATGTGTGGAGAGGGTTGATTCAAGAAGACAGGTGGGTAACTTTACAACTGGTTCTGATGTGTGCTCACATATTTGCTACTGCATTGTCTGATGTGATTTCAAAGTGGGTTGGGTTGTTTTACCTCTGAGCAGCACTTTTTTGCACACCATGGGCTAAATGACCAGGTCACATGGACCCTGAAGGCTCAGAGAAGGTTGGGGGAGGGGACCCACTGAAAGAGCTGTTGGGAGACAGATGGTAGCCTCCCATCAAGGCCATCCAGCATGTTCTTTAATGTGCTGGATGGCCTTGACGGTTCTCCCACACACAGGGTCACGGCTTAACGTCCCATCCGACGGACGGCGGACTTTCCAAGCCCATCGGTGTCCCCTACTGACCATGGGCAGGGCAGGGAATTTTGCGGAGATAAATCTCAATGCTGACCCAGCTGGGACTCGAACCTGGGAACTACAGATTACGAGCCTGGCACGCTACCGACTGAGCCACCCCCGCCCCTCATTCCAAAGTGTCAATGAAATGAGGTGCAGAGCATAAGGTACTGCAAATGGGAATTAGTATTACACACCTATAATACTACGCAGGGGAAAGTTATGGATTGCTTGGTCATTATGAATCCTGGATTCATTATTTCATACAGATATCATAGAGAGCATCAATGGAGTGGAAACATACTCCATCCCCCAATTAAAGTTCAAGATCATGCAGTCTGCAGGGAAGGTATTATTGATGGCCTTTTGGGATGCAAAAGACATTTTTCTCAAGTTCCTGAATCACAGGACTAAAATGAATGTGGACTGCTATTGCATAATACTGTAACACTTGAAAGAAGTTATCAAGAAGAAATTCTTTGCTTGCTCACAAAAGGAATGACCTTCTATATGGCAATGCTTATCCTTATGTAGCCCCATGACAATGAAACACCTGGAGTGATTTTGCTGGGAATTCTTGCACATCACTCATATAACTTGGAATATGTATGGACAATGCCTAGCAACTTCAATGTTCAGGCCATAGCACTTTGAAGAAATATACTTCCAATGTGACAAGGTGTGTGTGTGGATGAGGTGCACATGGTGAACCCTAATTTCTGTAATGTAGTGCCTGAACAGTTGGTGTATGGTTGGAATTTCTCACTAGCTCTGCCAATTATATGAAGAAATAAATCATTTGTCCAGTAATCTACATTATATATCATTTCAGTCACATATTCAGTTGTTATGGATATGTATATTGCAGTAATAATATGAGCATTACACACTCATGGATGTTACTGAATAACCCTCTTAATAAGAATTCAGATCCCTTCATTCAATTTCTTATTTGATTACAAGTTACCTTGTGTGCCCAAACTGAATTTATGGTCTAAAATATTTAATAAAACCACACAAAAAAGACTGTAAACATGCAATCAATACAAAAACACACAGCTGCATTGAGGCAAGCATTCAACTCTTTCGTTGACAACCTTTTATATCAAAGAAACTTTACACATCTGATATAGGTCATGTTGTTTCACATGTGTTAATGTGACAAGGACTATAAATGGTTTGCATTTCTTTAGTATACCAAGAATTCACACACACATATATATATACAGATAATAAAAGTTAAAGAATACTTCTTTTATGTGTACATAACATAAAGTACTTTCAAAAATCTATTTGGTAAGCGGTGGTGAAAAACCCTAATAAAATGGTTTAGTCCGGTGAGCAAAAAAAAACAAACGTTTTCTGCAGTGAGTGGCTGAGAGGTGATTGTCAAATATATGAGAAAAAGTATTTAGAGTCCTGCTAATAAGTTTTGTTATTTCTCTTTCAGTATTAGCTATAATAATTATGCATTAGCATATTTTTATTCCATCTCTAGTTTCATAATACATTTCAATCAATGGTTTGTATAAAGTGCAGAAAATAAAACAATACATGCAATGAACATGATAAAGAAATTATATAAACAATAAATACGAAAAAACAAACCTTTGTAAAAGATCCAAACTTGTAACAAGATATTAAATAGTCAACAGTCTAAAGAAAGATAAAAAAGAACATTTCAGAACTTATATTTACTGAAAAGGCAAATTAAACTTAAAAAATAAAACCATAGAAAAAACAATCAATACTAATTGCTTTAGACTAGGTCAGAGTTACTGGAAAGGCTTACTAGCTGCATGCAAGCTAAAACTGATGTTCATTTAAAATTACAAAATGTTAAGAGAACAGCATACAGCCTACATTTTATTGCCTTTCTATAAATAATAGTACATTAGTTACCTGATTGCCATTGCAATACTTTTATGCACAAAAGAAAATTACTAAATATCATTATTTTACATGGGGTTGCCAACTATCACAAAAAAGGATACAGGGGTCCCAAGGTCTAAAAAAGAGGACACTTCTTTTTTTAGGTTGAATGTTAACAAAATGCTGATTGCATGATGAATAAGACAGTATTGCTTAGAATTGGGTTGTTTTACCTCTGAGCGGCACTTTTTTGCACACCATGGGCTAAATGGTCAGGCCACATGGACCCCGAAGGCTCAGAGAGTGTTGGGAGAGGGGACCCACTGGAACAGCTGTTGGGAGACAGATGGTAGCCTCCCATCAAGGCCATCCAGTGTGTTCTTTAACGTGCACAGGGTATGGCTTTCCCATACACGAAGCCACGGTTTAACATCCCATCCGATGGACGGTGGCCTTTCCAAGCCCATCGGTGTCCCCTACTGACTGTGGGCAGGGCGGGGAATTTTGCGGAGATAAATCTCAAAGCTGACCCAGTTGGGACTCGAACCTGGGAACTACAGATTACGAGCCTGGTGTGCTACCGACTGAGCCACTCCTGCCTCAGTATTGCTTAGAACTGCCAACTGTGCTTTATATATATATATAAATAAAAGACACAGAGAGTATTAAAGCATAAAAAAATATAAATTTTATTATAATAAAAAATATCAACTAGACATAGATGATAATTGCAGCATGACCTGATGCTCTTCTGGCATTAATAAATCAATAAATATTTAGCGGAAAAAAACCCTGCTTTTTCCGCTAAATATTTATTGATTTATCAATGCCAAAAGAGCATTAGGTCATGCTGCGATTATCATCTATGTTTAAATCATTAATAATGCTAAATAGCGTGAAGAGACTATTATTTATTTCCATCTCACTCTGTGCAATATAAAGGTAATAGTTGCCACCAGAGACCACAGATGGTGCCAATAGTTGGCCCACATTTCTCAGTGATAGGGTATAGTCTTAAATAAGTGGGGGAAAAAGACGAGCTGGCATTATTTCAACTGGTAAGAACACTCTGGCATGTTTCTGGAGAGATGCGGGTTCGATTCCCGCATGTCGGCGAAAGTTTTTTCCGCTAAATATTTATTGATATATCAACTAGAGATTTTTAGATATGAAATGAGCTCATTTTTCTTGATTTCTGGTTGCTTCAGTAAAGGCATGCATTTTTTAAAAAATATATTCATCTATTCAATGCAATTATTACTATTATTACTGTAAACTAGTAGCATAACCATAATTAGGGATAATTTTTGGGAGGTTTAAAAAATATGTGGTTTTGTTAATGTAATAAACTGACTGTAATCAAATTCAGCTCCGATTAGATTTAAACTAGCCCAATTTTTTAATCACCCCTAAATCCTTCTACATAGTATATGAACAGGGGTCTAAATCTCAATATTTTACATTCATTAAAGTAAATTCTTTTTCATGAAAGGTAGATGATGATGGAATGCTCAAGGCAAACACAATAGTTGTAAAATGTTGTCATTAGTAGTTTCAACATCAATAATGACAATATCCATTTTACTACTGCACTTTTTCAGTTTTTCCATTTATCTGCAAATTATTTCTTGTAAAAACTAGAAGTTCAGTCACCTCTGGCAAATATATAATGCCTGTTTTCAAAGACAACTAGGGCAACATATTTCCTCTTGCAAATATGGGATGCACATTTATATATAATAAAATTATTTATTATTATTATACTGAGATATTATTGAAAATTTTAAAATTAAATACTAAACCTATAAAAATAAGAAGCAACTAGTAGAATTTTAACAAAATGTAATTTAAAACACAAATGACTATTAATTATTCCATTCTTTATCAACACATTCTATCATCAGAATTTCTCTTCCTGGTATAAATATCCATTTGCAATTAATTCAAGTTTTACATTTTCTAAATTGAGTGACCTCTAAAGATGGTAAATTAAGGACAGTTTGAGGATTTGAAAACTATGCATCATCACATTTCATTAGTACCTTTTCAATTCAAAAAGAATTTTTCATTAATCTCTCAAACCAAAAAGTTTCATTTTCCCATGCACCCGGGGTGAAGAGACAAATTGTTGCTGCCAATGTAAACCCACTAACCATAACACCCCACCACTAAAATATAAAATTTCTAGCCCAAATATTCATTTAAAATTTCAAAAATTTCCACCATCAGAGGGGGCAATTAAATCTTTTGGGAAATTATAAAAGTGTGAATCATAATACTTTATCAATACCCATCCAACCCAAAAGGAATTTTCAATTTATCTATAAAACAAACAATTATCTCTTAAAACACAAAAATTGTTCCCCTCCCCCCTCCGGGGGTAGTAAAAAATCACTGTTGTAATGCAAACTTCACAAAAAAAAAAAAAGAAAAGTAGCCATAGTAATCCAGATCAGTAGGCCCCATTGATCTGGCAGCCCTCCCCTTCTGTTCCCTTCCACCAAAGAGTATCTGTTTTGAAAGGTACTAACAGTCTGCACCACGAGAAGACAGGGTCAGACATTAGAAGCTAGGTCTGGCTGGTTCTGTGCAACATCACTTTTCACAAATACAATGGCACCTTCTAATCTCTATTCATGAGGAATAACTGAATGATTTTTCATTATTTCATTCTCAATTTTTTTTTTCATATTACCTGATTAAAAGATACAACTAGTTGGCAAAAACAAGGATCATTTTCAATGGACTCCCTATAATGCTTATATTGATTTTTTTTACCAATTCATAAAGAGAACATTTTTAAAATAAAAAATATTAATATCACAAGTCAAAATTGCCTAATAATATAAAAATAATCAGTATACAATGTGTAAAAGTCTGTAGAGAGCCTCAGTAAATCCTGAAATACATATTTTTTAAGTGTTCCCTAGTATACTTAGAAGTAAAAACACTGATATATTTGTGTAAGGGTTACTGTATAACTGCTACATTTTGGCAATTCTTGTGCCCTTTTTCACATAATGATGGAAATTTGTACAGCCAATTGTCAAATAAATTTGACAGTGGCTAAAATGAGTGTAAGAGCTTGTAAATGCCTCACACTGTTTCAATGCTTGCACAAAGAACCAAAACACTTAGAAGCTCAATAGACTATACAGATTTCTTGCATAAATTATCTAAGCTACCAATAGGATTTGAACCTATATTAAGTGATAGACATTCCTATACACAAATTAACCTAAGTGATAAGCAAAATTATTACTATATACAGCCGAAATTGGAAAAAAAAAAAACCCTTAGTTTTATTATTAGAATACTTTTCTTGCCCTCTTCAATTATTTATGTAATCATAAAAACTTCTATTTTTTTTTCATCACTAAGCAGAAATTTTCTTTAAATTAAATTAAAACCATGAGACAAGATAAAACCTAGGACGGGGTGGCAAACCTTTTCAAGCTCACATGCTAACATTACAAAAATGCTTTAAAATGTTATTGATACCAGCTAAGGTTACATATCCATATATCTAAGATTACATATCCATTTATCATACAATACAAATTAAATGATACAAAATACTGAAGATTTAAATATAAGGATAGAAAATACTAATTTGTAGATTTTGCCACTATACAAGGAAAAATGAAAAAGGTTATTAATTTAAACAAAACCATTCAATTAAGCACAAAAATAACATGCAACCTTTGTGCATCACTGATGACAACGTTCTGATCATAATGAAGTGAATTTTCATTGGTTGAGAGAGGAAAACATCTCTCTCAAGTGTAGTTTTAAACCAAACCATAATTAAAGTATAAAGTGTTTTAGGGAAATCAATTAACAGATGATAAATTTGTTGCATATATTTTTATGATGCAACATATTTTGCAATGTGCAATCAGTTATTTGACAAGATCTTTATAATGTATGGGCACACAATTGAAGTACTAATTATAGTAACATAGTTGCCATCTCGCAACCAATGGTTCATTCATAAATATGTATTGAATTGCTAGAGTTACTGTTTCCAAGTCTCTACACTAGCCATAGACATATATTTCTTTTCACTTCTCAATGACTTCCCAACAAAAATTGCTTCGTGTGCCATAGGTTTGCCATTCCTGACTTGGTATTTAAACCTGGTATCCAGGTTATTAAAAGTTACTATAAACTTAACACAACTGCAAATGGTATTCAATAATCAAATGGTATTCAATAATGAGCAATTTATTCTTTATATTAATAACAAATTATCTTTGTTAAAAAAAGTTTCTAATTTGCTGATAAAAACTTATGTAGTTTGTCGAGTTCCTTCTGAAACTTTTTGGTACAATGGTATTTTCAATTGTTACATACATGTATAAGTAGAAATAAAAATTAACTTACATCTTTATAATTGCCAGTAAAGAAACGAATACTGTTACCCAGCATTACACTTGATGTTGAGAAGAATGCAGCTGTTACTAAAGGATGTGTAATTAAATAGCTGAAAGAAATAACAAATGTTTTAAATGGTTATTGATTCAAATTTGCAAAAACCAGTATTTCATATTTCTCAAGTTTAATGAATTATACTTAGTTATTCAGCCACTTGGACAAATTATTAGTGCATACAATTATACTATTAAGAACTTACAAAGAAGTAAAAACATTCTGCTAAATATTTAGCCTTTAATGCCCATAACAGCAAAAATTTAAAATAGACTAGTCTGAATAGCACCATTTCTTTATCTTTACTACCCTATACCCTTTTTTTGGGCCATCTTGGGCATTAAAGGGTAAAATAGACATATAATTTAGCAATGGGAAAGCCAATGTTTATAAAGAGTAATAACATAAAAACAAAAATATACTCTCTCCAGTGAATAAATTTATACTATTATAAAACAAACAATAAGAAACAAATATATCATATGAATAAATATTTGCTATGCAAAGTTCTAGGAATGTTTCGAAGCCATAAGAAAGCTTCATGCAAATTCTCTGATATATATGGAAATAAAGGAAATCCATTAAAAACAGTTTTAGTGTGCTTTAGTTATACAGTAAGTTATACAAGGTATTCTTGCATACTTAAATTCATTCTATGCAGCACATCTTTGTCACATATATATTAGAGACCTTAATAAATGAAATTTTTTTGTATATTCAACAAAGTAAATCTGAAATAATTTTTGCTCTCAGCTGTTTTGTGCTTCATATATAACTGCACACACTGCCATGTTCTCAACAAGGGTATAAAGAATGTTTCCTATTGGGTACTTCAAGAGTAACAGTGGATTAGATGCTTATTAAATGGGAATTTAATAAACCTTAGTTCTGATAAAAAGGATGATTTTCATGCAAGCAGCCATCAGATTTTTTGTTTGTGCAAATTCTGAGGGTGGATTTTTTTGATAGAACACAAGCATCTGTCTCTCACTTAAATTTCGAATCTTCAGTTACAGTGTTGTTGTAATATTTATGATTCTATTACTGGGATGATTATAGCTGATAATATACAACTTCTTGTGAGAAGTCACAATACTTACAATACAGACATGAAAAAGCTACCATTCATGAACATTAGCCATAATTTCAGGATGTTCACGTGGCTGGGTTGTTTTACCTCTGAGCAGCGCTTTTTTGCCTATAATAGGCTAAATGGCCAGGTCACAAAGACCCCAAGGGCTCAGAGAAGGTTGCGGGAAGGGAACCACTGGACAGCTGTTGGTAGTCAGATGGTAGTCTCTCATAAAGGCCCTCCAGTGTATTCTTTAACATGCACAGGGTATGGCTCTCCTGTACAAGGAGCCATGGCTTAACGTCTCATCTGAAAAATGGCAGCCTTTCCAAGCCCATCGGTGTTCCCTATTGACTGAGGACAGGCAAGGGGATTTGCAGAGATAAATCTCAATGCTGGCTCAGGTGGGACTCAAACCTGGGAACTGCAGATTATGAGCATGGTGCTTCATATGGCTGTTAACGTGGATGAGACTTGTGTGCATTAATGACACTTAATTGAGGAGTCCTGCATTGATTTTTATAGCTTTATTTACAAATATATACATTTCAGCAATACAGTATCAAGATGACAACTGGTATTATCAGGTTCAAAATAATATCCTTTGGCCGACAGCTACAAGCTACTAATTGTAAGGCTAAGATGACCAGTTACTTAAGTTCAACTTAATGAACAGATCAAGCTAGCAGGCAGCACAAAGCCAGGTTAACTTATGGCCTGTACAAATCAATCCAGCTCACTACAGAGCCCACATAACAAATTTGTAATGAGCCACATCAATTATCATTACAGAAAGGCAATATTTCCCAACCCAGTGTTTCTTATCTTGTCTGTACATAACAGTGAATTTTAAGCCTGATCAAGATACAGACACTGTAGCTTTTTAGTACAAATACAAGTTTTCAGAAGCATATTTGATTCATTTAAAGCAGTGACTTGTAAACTTCTGAGCCCAATGTTCTCTTTTAGCATGTTTTATTTCCTAATCCCCCTTCATGGAAATGAAAAAACATTTTTTTAATGCATAAAAGTAGTTGAAAACTAGGTGGCATTAGCACCCCCATTATTCATTAACAAACTAGATGCCCTACAAATTTCTAACCTGCTCCCTAGCAGATAGTGACACCCCCATTGGGAACCACTGATTTAAAGTTGCATATAGTAGGCAAGAAGCAGTACAATTTAAAATAAAATACCTACTATAATCCTCTGAAAAAATTTGTGAAACATTCTACCTGAAGAATGCTCTAGAAAACTCTAAACAAATTTACAAAAAAAAAAGAATATATTTATTGAACACATATTTTTCCTGTCAGTATCTTCAGAATAGCTAAAAAGAACAGAAAACTGACTTTCCAAAACTACAATTTGCAAATGCAACTACAGAAATACATAATTTATTCACTTATATTAAATATTACAAGAATGCTGTCTTTACCTGAAAAAGTTATGTTTTCTTACTTTCATAAATGAATCCATTCTCATGAGTAGAATAGAAGAAAAATTCTAAGCTTAGTTTTTATATATATATATACATTGTATGGCCAAATTATTATATCTACCTAATATTTCATTGCACATATGATCGTACAGTTCCCAAATTTAAAGTATTCAATTCTCTGTGCGTAGTTCTTGTTAAAATGAGTTTTAAAGTACTGCTAGGGTCATCTCTCTCAGCTGATGAACTGTAGCAGTTCTGTTTTGCCACACAGTATGGGCACCTGTTCTTGTATATCACAGCCATTTTCTTCCCATGTTTGCTACAAATGGCAGAAGTCAGCAAAAACATTCTCCGTATACATGGGGGTGGATTCTGCCCCATGATTTTCCACTGAGTTCCATCACCTCCAATACAGATACTCCTGATCATAATACACCAACAATAATGATCCCCTTTTCAAAGTCAGTCAGATCAGCCTTTTATACATATCACATTTGATTTTGCTTTCAACCATGCCTTTATGGCTTTTTTAGGACTTATTATTGACATACAATACTTACATCTTTTGCATACACTGGCATGTTTCATGATGCTTTGTGCATGATACAGTGTTCTAATAATTTGGGCAGGCAATGTACATACTTCTTTTCTTGAAAATGGCACTAAAATACATTTTTCTTCTGCATCAGGTTTACCAATTTTATTAAAATTTAAATATTTTAAGACATGAAATTATTTTATCGAAACTGTTGAAATCATATTAAGAACAAATCAATCTATCTTTGTTACAACAAGATAGTACTTAAGTCTCTAATAAAAACCTCAAGGTGTAATACTTCATCCATATTTTAAGAAATGCTGAGCATTTAATAATTAAACTTAAAAATATTTTTAAAAAAATTTCTTATAATATTCCACAAAATTACTCAAAAAAATTAAATTAAAACAAATAAAAATATAGTTACCCTAATGTTTCCTGTTGTATATGTTTCACATCAACACTTTCATACAAACTAAAACTAGCACCTACAGCACCTGAAAAATATATATATATGCTTTATATATATAAGCACTTTTAAACTGACAATATTTACAAGCAAAGAATAATTATTTATATGTGATCCATCAGAATATGAACTCATGACTGTTGACTAAAGTCAAGTGCTCTTAACATCTAACTTACTAGATAAAATTTACCAACTTAACTTTGATGAATATTTCAGTCAAAAGTCTATTAGAGATGACATCAAATATCACTAGAAATGTTCTAATTACAGCCAGCCTTCCAATTTCAGCTTATTAGTGGGAACTTATAAATGAACTATTACAAGATATTTAAATACTATTACACTGTTGTTGTTGTTTTACCTCTGAGCGGCACTTTTTTGCACACCATGGGATAAATGGCCAGGTCACATGGACCCCGAAGGCTCAGAGAAGGTTGGGGGAGGGGACCCACTGGAACAGCTGTTGGGAGACAGATGGTAGCCTCCTGTCAAGGCCATCCAGCGTGTTCTTTAACGTGCACAGGGTATGGCTCTCCCGCACACGGGGCCACGGCTTAATGTCCCATCCGACGGACGGCGGCCTTTCCAAGCCCATCAGTGTCCCCTACTGACTGTGGGCAGGGCGGGGAATTTTGCGGAGATAAATCTCAACGCTGACCCAGCTGGGACTCGAACCTGGGAACTACAGATTACGAGCCTGGCGCACTACCGACTGAGCCACCCCTGCCCCTACTATTACACTGTTGAAGTATGCTATCATGTTATCAGGCAGTTGTAGGTTCAAATCCCATCCAGCTCAAGACACATTTTCTTCTGTACTCATTGACATCTGCATACTTCAACAGCATAATAGCATTTAAATACTTTGTAATTGTAGTGCCATGGCTTAAAAATGTAACTTATACATAGTAACCAAAGCCTACTTAGTTTCATGCATTAACAAACTTTTATTCTGTTACATTTTTTCAGTGCACTTACTCTCTACAAAACATTGTAGCTATGGCTTAATATATCACTGAAAGGATTGCACAATGAAATTAAAATACATCAGCATCGGTGAAAATGGCATGAGCTGGGTTAGATATGGATCCAAGATCTGATAATGTACCAGGTGCTGTAGTATCGAGCCTATTGGGCAAGCTTATTGATAGATTAGTGGAAAGGTTATGGATGCATATTCAATTAAACACTAGTCTATGGTGGTTAGTGTTTGTGGTGAAGGAGGGGTAGGGAGGCAAGAAGGGCTTCCAACTTCCATACTATTCACTATTTTAATTGGGCTTAGTGAAAATCTAGCATTTCATCAAATGATGTATATATTTTTAAAAGAGCAAATGACTGCAAAGATTGGTAGAAAATTTCCTTGACATGAGAGGGATAGGAATCTGTGACCACCTCATATGTCAAGCACTTATAATGCTAAGCACTGAACACCATTAAGATCTCCCCTAACAAGGGCTGTGAACTATATACCAAGTATTCATGGTTAGGGAGCAAAACTGACTTCATGGGATCTGGTGGACAATAGTATCACATAGTTGTTTTGTCAATCATGGAAAATATTTAAAAAAAATAAAAAAAAATACCCCCTCAAGCAGCTGTTTGCATGCAACTTCAAATAGTAATTTTATAGTCCACCAATTTGATTCAGCATTATAAGTGAAAAACTCAATATTTATAATTAACAGGATGCATATCACATGTAGGCTGATGAACACTTTTAAAGTCAGTTCAATTTCTTCAAGTCAATTTAGTTCCACAGATTGTTGCAAGGAACTAGTAGGTATATAATTCATAACTTTTGAAATATGCCATAGGTTAGTGTTTAATTGAATATGAATCTGTGTCCAAACTTTTCCACTAATCTTTAAACAATACTTGGTCTATATACTTATGGAAAGCTTGGTCAATTGGCTCAATACAATTATAAGGAGATCTTGGATCCATATCTCACCCAGCTCATGCCAATTTTCACACTAAATTAAAAAATTTTCTTTCATCTAAAGCAGTGGTTCTCAACCTTTTATGCTTCACATACCCCCTGGAAATGTGTATGTAACTGGCATACCCCTTGTATAGATAGATAAAACTAGTTATAATATAACAATGGGAATAAAATAAATCACAACAAATACATAGAGCAGTAAGAAGGCACATTCACTCACTTAGAATGGATCTTTTGACTGGACAATCAGCTTGTTTGGGTAGGTTCAGCTCTCAGCTAGGGAAGGGATGATTGACAAACATGTACAGAATGAACTACAGCATTGTGCTTTGTCACTAGATCTAGCAACTTTTGAGCTCTCAGGCATACCCTAAAAAATTTTACCATGTACACAACATTGAGAACCCCTAATCTAAAGGGTTGGATTGTTTTACCTCTGAGTGGCACTTTTTTTTTTGCACACGAGGGTAAAGTGGCCAGGTCACAAGGACCCTGATACTCAGAGAAGGTTGGCGGAGGGGACCCACTAGACAGCTGTTATGAGACAGATGGTAGCTCCCTGTTAAGGCCACAAGCAGGTTTTTTAATGTGCACAAGGTATGGCTCTCCCATTCACGGGGCCATGGTTTAATGTCCCATCTGATGAGCAGCGACTTTTCAAGGCCTTCGATGTCCCCTACTGATCGAGGGCAGGGCGGAGAATTTTGTGGAGATAAAACTCAATGATGACCCAGCTGGGACTTAAACCTAGAAACTGCAGATTATGAGCCTGGCAAGCTACTGATTGAGCCACCACTGCTCCCTTTCGTCTACAAGCTCTGTTCCTGATAACGTTCTCTGAAAAACTGTATTGAATAGAATAGTTAATCTACAGGTGTTTGCCAATTATTATTAAGTAGCTAGGTAGTCACTGGAAGGAGAGCTATCCCCTGTGATGATGCATAGAACCGGCCAGGCCTAGCACCTAATGTCCAACCCCGCCTTCTCGTGGTGCAGAACGTTAGTACCTTTCAAAAGAGATACTCTTGTGGAAGTGAACGGAAGGGGAGGGCTGCCAGATTAGTGTGGCCTACTGATCTGGACAACTATGGCTACTTTTCTTTTTTTTCTACCCTGCTGAGGAGTGGTCAACCACACAGGGTCCTGGTGCTGACCATATAAACCTACTGGACTGGACAGATATATGGCTTTGAGCTTGATTATGGATCCTGATTTTGCTGCACTGGTGGGCTTCTGTGGAGGGAAAATCTTCCGCTGTGTTTTCTGTTTGTTTGTGAGTTTACAGCCCCAAGTGAATAGATTCACAGGATATGTTTATCAGCTGGTGGATAATCCTGAGCAGAAGTCATCGCAGGCACCTGAACTCTTTGCTTCTATTGGCATCGTCAAATTCTACATTGGAGGAAGTCTTCCAGTGTAGATGGCTTCAGCCTTTAGTAGTGGGGGAACGGGTCTTTGCCCCATGTCTGCGATTAGGGGGCTGTTTGATATTGTCGGCATTCCCTCTCTCAATAAACATAGTTTCTTTAAACATCCCACTAACCATTTTCTCTCCATAGGTAGTTGGAATGTGAGGACTCTGCACAGAACTTTTTCTCTTGATGTCCTCACACAAGAATTCCACCATTATAATTTAGATATTCTCGGCTTGCAAGAGACCAGATGGACAGATAAAGGTCAGATTCTTAAAAATAATCTTAAATTTCTCTTTTCAGGGAGGGACGACAATAAGCATCACCAAGGCATGGGTCTGCTTCTCAGCAGGCATGCTAGCGATGCTCTTCTAGGATATGAGTGCATTAATGAAAGGTTTCTTACAGCAAAATTTCAGCAAGCATTAAAGACTTGAATGTTATCTGCTGTTATGCCCCCACTGAGGATGCCGAATAGGATGAGAAGGATAGGTTTTATGAACAACTTCAGGATATTTTGAATTCTGTCAAGAAAGGAGATATTACCCTTGTTCTTGGTGACTTCAATGCCAAAGTTGGTACTGACTCTGACCTTTGGGGAGGAGTAATAGGCCCTTTTGGTATTGGTAGTTGCAATGGCAATGGGCAACGTCTCCTACAGGTAAGTAAACTCAATGGATTCAGAATAACTAACACTTATTACAAACACCGCGACATACATAAGTACACATGGGTTTCACCTGATGGGCTGCATAAGAATATGATTGATTACATATTAATTAACAGCAAATGGGCTAGTTCTGTTAGGAATACCAGGGCATATAGGGGAGCTGAAATTGGATCTGACCATTACCTTGTTAAAAGTGTGTTGCAACTTAAACTTAAAAAGTGTTGTGCTAGGGTTAAAAAATTTACCTTTAATACTGAAGCTCTGAAAGATCCAGTTATAGCCAAAGCTTACCATGATTGGTTACTTAGTCATTATGACAGTCATGGTTTGCTTACTACTGAAGTTGAGGAAGAATGGGATCATTTTAAACAGGCTGTTTTGGACACTAACAGTACTCTTTTAGGAAAAAAGGAGCAGAAGAGGCAGAATTATCCGAGTGATAAGGCACTTGAGCTTATTTTGGAAAGAAAGAACTGCAGAAATGTCCTTAATCAATACCCTACTAGTCCTAATAGAAAGCATTACAGAGAACTTAATAAACGTTTAAAAGATCAGTTAGCTGCTGATAAGAATCTTTGGCTTGATGGTTTGGCTGACAAAGCCGAGGAAGCAGTTAGACTACAGCAGAGAGCTGTACCAGATAGTTAATGTTTTGTGTGGTAGAAAATGGACAGGCATACAAGGATTGAAGGATAAACAAGGTAAGGTTATAGAAGGGGAGGATTCTGTCATGGCTAGGTGGGCTGAGCATTTCAGTGCTGTTCTAAACAATGTAGTTAGCTCTACTCCCATTGTTTGCAATGATGATAGATGCATTGGTGGCTTTAATGTTGGCCCTATAACACAATCTGAAGTTATTTTGGCTGTTTCTAAACTTAAACTTCATAAATCCCCAGGGGTAGATGAAATTACTACGGAAATGCTTAGAGCTGGGAATGTTTCGGTTACCACTTGGATGACTGAAATTCTGAATCTCTTTTATGATAAAGGCATGGTTCCTAAGGATTTTACCAGAGCTATTGTTATCCCTATTTTCAAAAAAGGTGATCGCAGTTCTTGTGATAACTATAGGGGATCAGCCTACTCTCTGTTCCAGGTAAAGTTCTTTTCATGATTGTGCTTAATAGAATTAAGAATCTGGTTGACAGTCAATTGCGTGATGAGCAATGTGGATTCAGAAGTGGTAGGGGATGTGTGGATCAGATATTTTCACTTAGGCAGATTCTTGAGAAATGTTTAGAGTTTCAGAAACCTTTGGTTGTTAGCTTTGTTGATTTCAAAAAGGCTTTCGACTCTGTTGATCATCATAATTTGTGGTTGATTGTGAAATCATATGGTATACCAGACAAGTTAGTTAACATTATGAAAGCTCTCTATAATAACACTGAGTCGTGTGTGAGAGTTGGTAAGGCTTGTAGTAATTGGTTTAGCATTACTTCTGGTGTTCGACAAGGGTGCATTTTGTCTCCTTTTCTCTTTAGCTTGGTTATTGATTATGTTATGCGAAATTCACTTCAAGGGAAAGATTTTGTCCTTAAATGGTCTGTAGATACGAAAATTTCTGATTTAGATTATGCTGATGATTTAGCCCTTTTGGCAAATGATGTTGATGAGATGAACTCTTTCATTCGAGCTGTTGATGAGACTGGTATTAGAGTAGGTTTGGTCATAAACAGAGAGAAAACTAAAGTGATGAAAATTGGTCAGGCAGGCTGTGATTCAGTTAATCTGAATGGTTGCAGTCTTGAGCAGGTGTCACAGTTTAATTATCTTGGGAGCTATGTAACAGATAATGGTGATGTGCGGCATGAGATTAACAGACGAATAGGGATTGCTGCCGGGACTTTTAAGAATCTATGGAGAGTGTGGAGAAATAGGCGTATAGACCTAAAGACTAAAATTAGACTGTATAATAGTTTGGTTCTTTCTAGGGTTAGTTATGGTAGTGAAACTTGGACACTTTGTAAACAAGATAACAGGAAACTAGATGCTTTTGATTCCAGATGCTTACGCAGTATCTTGGGCATTAGGTGGTTCAACTTTGTAACTAATGATGAGGTTAGGCAAAGGAGTTTGCAACCTCCTCTAAGCAGCATATTGTGCAGAGAGAGACTCCGTTGGTTTGGCCATGTTGCCCGTATGAATAATTCTAGATTGGCGAATAGGGTTATGAACAGTGTGCCTAAAGGCCTCAGAAAGAAGGGGAGACCTAGGATGCGGTGGACAGACAATGTCAAACAGGACCTTGTTAGAATTGGTGTGCAGTGGCCAGATGCAGTAGATGTAGCTCAGGATAGACTTGCTTGGAGAACTAAATTGTACGGTCTGGTTGGACATCTGTAGCCCATGGCTGCTTGAGGATGATAATGATGACATATATATTCACTCTAAGGCAGGGGTTCAAACTGGGGGGGGGGGGAGTGAAGACACAAGGGGGCACATGGAAATAGAATTTGAAATGGAATTTGCTTTTTTTAATTTTTGATAAAGGAAGGGATGATAAATGAGGAGGCTTAGGTAGGTATGAGGATTTCTCAAAAGGGGGATGTGATGCCAAAAAGCTTGGGAACCCCCTGATCTAAGGAGTTTATTTCAAATAGTACACAAAGTGCAACTAATTATATTCTACTGAATTTTTCAGTTTTATATTTATTTTATTTGTAATGTATACAAATTTATTTGAACTTACCAATAACATTATACAATTTAATCAGAAGAAGTTTCATCTGAAAATTTGATGGACTTCCCTTAAGTCCTTGCTCTAATAAAATCATTACTTGTGCTATTAATCTTTCATCACCTACAAACAAAAAATATTGTTTTATCACATGTACACATAAACACAAATTATGAACTCTACATTGTATTCTACAAATCAGAAAATTTATCCAGAAACTTTCAGACAGTGTTCCTGTTGAAATTGTAAGTACAGGTATCTCCAGAAAGTTTTTTTTTTTTTTCATGAAATACATGGCCGAGTGGTTAGAGCACTTGGCTACTGACCTAAGGGACATGGGTTCGAGCCCCGGGTAAGGCATGGATGTATGTGTCGTTTTTCTGCTGAGGTCCTGCCATCCTCTCAGATCTTCTACTGTGGCATATAAACTGACAAACTCCTATCAGACCTCTGTGGCAAGCAGCTGCTTGAGGGGGTATTTATTTTTTTTTTATTTATTTATACATCCCCAAGAACACCATTTGTCATTCAAGATGCTTTATTGAATAACCTTATTTTTCATATACTGAATTATATCCCACATTTGTTCATACCTTGGATTTAAAATGAAGAAAAATGAACAGAATTTTCAGAAGTTTCGCTTTCTGAAAATTATACAGCATTAAAATTATTGCTCTTTCTACCTGACTGATGAAGATTATTTTCAGACTGTACATGGTAGCTGTGCTAAAGAACCTTTGGCATCTTCAAAATGTCTTCATTATAGGAAAGTCATATCCGATATTTTACTTGCTGGTAGTACAAAGTCCAAAAGTTATTGATATATATATATCTTCAAAAACTTGTAAGCAAGGAGCCTGTTGCTCCAGAGAACATAAAGAAGTATGGTGGTCATGGAATCAATGGTAACTGGAGCAACAAAAAGTTATTAGCAATTCTGAAGCCAAGGGCATAAATTGAATTCTCTCTGGAAAAGAAACATAAATGCATTAATCTTGTACAAACAACCCAAAATTGTGTCATAATGTCTGGAGTAGAAAGATTCAAACATGTTCCAGCTTGCTGCACCATTTTCACAAACATTACAATGCACAACTTTTAAAATTAGGTGGGAGAGGGGAGTAATTGTGCAATCTAGCAGGGAAGATGACCCTTCCCTCCTCCAAAAAATTCCATTTATAAAAATGTCACAACCTGCCAGAAGGTTCCTTTTGTATTTCTGCTCTGAGCATTACAGCATAATTATAAACTTCTTCTTTCTTGCAGAATTTGGAAATTTCTGCAAGTCAAGGAAATCTTCCTTGTCTCCAAAACATTTATCTCACATTGGAATTTCTTAATCAAGCAAACAAAAAAATCTAATCATCCAATTTTCTAAAATAGTTTTAAAATAACCCAATCTTCCGGAACATGTTGCAAGACTTCAATGAAAATATTTGGTAAAGATATAACCTTCTCTAAAAACCGCCTTTGCTATAGTAGCACCTGATATCATACTTCTTTGGAATGGTGTGAGATGGTTACCTTCTTCATAGTTTGGTAACTGACTAATAATTAATCATGTTCTACTATTTTATAGTATTCTCTTCATCAGGTCACACAACACATGGTCATGCATATTTATACATCTAACCATGATCAAACACAATTTGCACAAATGTTTAGGCTCTAATGAAGTGGTCAGTCAGTGTATTTATCATTTGCACAAAATTCCTCGTATTGTATTAAAATAAAAGTGCATTAAATTTTAGACTTTAATGTATGTAAGTAAAAATATGCATTTATATTTAATTATAATACAAAGCAACATTTACTTAGTAAACATACCAGTTTTCCTCCAAATATCAATAAGTATATGTGCAGCAAGAAGACAGTAGTTATCACAAGGTTGGAAATCTGTTGCCAAAAGATTAGATCCTGGGTAAAAATACATTATGCAATTAATGTCAGAAAACTATACATATACACAGATGAAACAGTTTACTTTAACTACTTGTACACATAAGCAGCAATTTAAACTTAATCCTAATTTAACCTTTTTAGTGAGCACTAAAAAAAATTAAGCCTAAAGAACAAAAATTTATAAATTTCATTCATGTGGTGTAGAATTTATTATGTACATAAATTAAGAGCATTTTAATCATTCCACTGTTTTATAAATCACATATTGCTTCTTATTATCCCATAAGATACTTTTAAGAAATTTGAAACATTAAAGCATTTGGGTAAAGATCAATTCTAAGCTGCAATATAGTTAGTGCTTTAAATTTTCTTCACTCACAAAGGTTATTTAGCCAGTCACTTGCCACAGAATATAATCCAATGTAAATCAATATAGATTATGTGAGTTAAAATACAGCACAAAAATTTACAGAACTGGTCTTTTTGTACCCAGGTTCATTTACACTATAGAGTCAGATACAATAATGCATGATCACTGGGGGTAAGCTGCATTAAATATAAGCCATTGATGATAAACTAAAAAAACCTAAGGGAAAAATCTTACTGCATTCTCCTTTTAACTTCAGTAAGAAAAAAAAAATTACTAATTTTTCCATTTTTTTTCCTACCTTATTTTACTATTTTATTATAAAAATATTTGATATTTTTCTTATTACTTATAGCTTTAACTCTGTAAAGGCACACTTAATTGAACAGCTTATTTCAGTACACTGAAATAATTTCTTTTACTAATAGTGCAGTGTCAAAAATTGATCTGTCAGAATGTTTTCAAGCAGTTTACTCTTAGCAGGTATCTAAAATAATTCTGCATGTTAACATCAAACAAATACTATACTTGCAATTCTCACTGGATTTAAAATTTTCCAATGTACTCTTCCAGGGTTAATTTGTTGGCTTTTTCTTTAATTTTTTTTTATCTAAATATGTACCAATAACATGGCCTTTTTATCAAATTCAGTATAGTTTCAAATTCAGTTAGCCAGCATTAAAGTTAGTTTAAAAACTTATTGTTACAAAAGAATTTCTTTTGCTTTCTGAAAAAAGTTTTTTTTACAGAATATTTATCTTAAAAAATGCTAAATTACTAAAATTTGTTAATATTTTATAATATATTAAACTTTTGAAAAACTTTTTTTGTATGATGACAGATTAAAATCTATTTCCAAGACTTAATTGGCACAGTTGTTAAGGAGCTAAATACTGCTTCAACAGGAATACTTTTTGTGCTTTGTTAGCTCAGAGGCAGTAGTTAGTAAAACCTAATTTCTGTCATCATAGGGCATGTCCTTGTATGAGATCTGTAAAAGCTAGGAGTAACTTTTAGGATTTCCTAAATGTTGCAAATAAAAAACTTTCAAAAATATCACTATGAAAAAAACTACATAAAAAGTATTCTTTATTTAAATGGCTAAAATTGAAAACACATAATTTAATGTCAATCCTAGTAGCATTGGTAAAAAATTATAAAGTATGTTACAGCTGAATCAGATACAGTTAAAGATTCCAATGTTTTTATGGATTTCAGTTGTTAATACAAAATATGCTCTCTAGTATAGATAATTAAAGTGCACTTCTCTTAATTCTTAACTTACACAAAGACAATAATAATGAATAATTTTTAAATGAAAAACAATAATTACCAAACTGCAAGCCATGATGATATCTTTCAATTAATTCTCTTGCATATGCTAATTTTTGTTGATGACTCCAACTATCATGATGGCCAACATAGTGACACAATTGAGAATAACAAAGATGCCGATACATCTGTTTCATCTGAAAAACAGATCAATTACATGAAATAGACAACTAAAATTTGGTTACTTAAATAATTTCACCACTATTAATAATCAGGCAAGTATGAAAAAAAAAAACCCACAATAATCCACCTCCTAAAGGGGAGGGCTGCCAGTTCAGTATGGCCTGCTGATCTGGTCATCTATGGCCACTATTTTTCTTTTTTCTTTTTTTTCAACCCTGCTGAGGAGTGGTCAACTTCACAGGGTCCTGGTGCTGACCATTTATACCTATTAGACTGGACTTGTTTATGGATTTGAGCTTGATTATTGATCCTGGACTTGCTGCACTGGTGGGCCTCTGTTGAGGGAGAGTCTGCCGCTGTGTTTTCTGTTTGCTTCTGGGTTCCCAGCTCTAAGTGAACAGAGGCATGGGATACCTTATATCAGCTGGTGGATAATCTTAATCAGAGGCCATCGCAGGTACCTGAACCTTACTTAGCAGTTGGGCATCGTCAAGCCTAAACTGGAGTAATGCGTCTCAGGCAGGCCATGTGGCTCTTGAAAAAGTCCACTTGAAAAGGTGGTGCCTGAAGTTCCTACCAGCATCGGTGACTTCAGCCTTTAGCGGAGGAGGAACGGGTCTTTGCCCCATGCCTGCGATCAGGGGGCTGTTTGATATTGTTGGCCCTACCAATCTCAATAAACCTAATTTCTTTAAAAATCCTACTAATCATTTTCTCTCTGCAGGAACGTGAGGACATTACATAGAGATTATTCTCTTGATGTCCTCATGCAGGAATTCCAGCGCTATAACCTAGATATTCTAGGCTTGCAAGAGACCAGATGGACAGGTAAAGGTGAGATACTTAAAAATAACTTTAAATTTCTCTTTACAGGGAGGGAGGATGGAAAGCATCACCAAGGCGTGGGTCTGCTGCTCAGCAGACATGCTAGTGATGCTCTTCTAGGATATAAGTGTATTAATGAAAGGTTTCTTACAGCAAAATTTCAGACAAGCATTAAAGACTTGAATGTTATCTGCTGTTATGCCCCCACTGAGGATGCCGATGAGGATGAGAAGGATAGGTTTTACGGACAACTTCAGGATATTTTAAATTCTGTCAAGAAAGGAGATATTACCCTTGTTCTTGGTGACTTCAATGCCAAAGTTGGTATTGACTCTGATCTTTGGGGAGGGTTGATAGGCCCTTTTGGTATTGGTAGCTGCAATGACAATGGGCAACGTCTCTTACAGGTAAGTAAACTCAATGGTTTCAGAATAACTAACACATATTACAAACACCGCGACATACATAAATACACATGGGTTTCACCTGATGGGCTGCATAGGAATATGATTGATTATATATTAATTAACAGCAAATGGGCTAGTTCTGTTAGAAATACCAGGGCATATAGGGGAGCGGAAATTGGATCTGACCATTACCTTGTTAAAAGTGTCTTGCAACTTAAACTTAAAAAGTGTTGTGCTAGGGTTAAAAAATTTACCTTTAATACTGAAGCTCTGAAAGACCCAGTTATAGCTAAAGCTTACCATTATAGGTTACTTAGTCATTATGACAGTCATGGTTTGCTTAATACTGAAGTTGAGGAAGAATGGGGCCATTTTAAACAGGCTTTTTTGGAAACTAACAGTACTCTTTTAGGAAAAAAGGAGCAGAGGAGACAGAATTATTGAAGTGATAAGGCAATTGAGCTTATTTCAGAAAGAAGGAACTGCAGGAATGTCCTTAATCAATACCCTACTAGTCCTAATAGAAAAGATTACAGAGAGCTTAATAAACATGTAAAGGATCAGTTAGCTACTGATAAAAATCTTTGGCTTGATAGCTTGGCTGACAAAGCTGAGGAAGCAGTTAGGCAGCACAACAGCAGAGAGCTGTACCAGATAGTTAATGTTTTATGTGGTAGAAAACGGACAGGCATACAAAGATTGAAGGATAAACAAGGTAAGGTTATAGAAGGTGAGGATTCTGTCATGGCTAGGTGGGCTGAGCATTTCAGTGATGTTCTAAACAATGTGGTTAGTTCTACTCCCATTGTTTGTAATGATGATAGATGCATTGGCAGCTTTAATGTTGGCCCTATAACACAATCTGAAGTTATTTTGGCTGTTTCTAAACTTAAACTTCATAAATCCCCAGGGATAGATGAAATTACTACGGAAATGCTTAGAGCTGGAAATGTTTCGGTTACCACTTGGATGACTGAAATTCTGAATATCTTTTATGATAAAGGCATGGTTCCTAAGGATTTTACCAGAGCTATTGTTATCCCTATTTTCAAAACAGGTGATCGCAGTTCTTGTGATAACTATAGGGGTATTAGCCTACTCTCTGTTCCAGGTAAAGTTCTTTTCATGATTGTGCTTAATAGAATTAAGAATCTGGTTGACAGGCAATTGTGTGATGAGCAATGTGGATTCAGAAGTGGTAGGGGATGTGTAGATCAGATATTTTCACTTAGGCAGATTCTTGAGAAATGTTTAGAGTTTCAGAAACCTTTGGTTGCTAGCTTTGTTGATTTCAAAAAGGCTTTCGACTCTGTTGATCGTCATAATTTGTGGTTGATTGTGAGATCATATGGTATACCAGACAAGTTAGTTAACATAATGAAAGCTCTCTATAATAACACTGAGTCATGTGTGAGAGTTGGTAAGTCTTGTAGCAATTGGTTTAGCATTACATCTGGTGTTCGACAAGGGTGTATTTTGTCTCCTTTTCTCTTTAGTTTGGTTGTTGATTATGTTATGCGAAATTCACTTCAAGGGAAAGATTTTGGCCTTAAATGGGCTGGAGATACGAAAATTTCTGATTTAGATTATGCTGATGATTTAGCCCTTTTGGCAAATGATGTTGATGAGATGAACTCTTTCATTCGAGCTGTTGATGAAACTGGTAGTAGAGTAGGTTTGGTTATAAACAGAGAGAAAACTAAAGTGATGAAAATTGGTCAGGCAGGTTGTGATTCAGTTAATCTGAATGGTTGCAGTCTTGAGCAGGTGTCACAGTTTAATTACCTTGGGAGCTATGTAACTGATACTGGTGATGTGCGGCATGAGATTAACAGACGAATAGGTATTGCTGCCGGGACTTTTAAGAATCTATGGAGATTGTGGAGAAATAGGGGTATACACCTAAAGACTAAAATTAGACTGTATAATAGTTTGGTTCTTTCTAGGGTTAGTTATGGTAGTGAAACTTGGACGCTGTGTAAGCAAGATAACAGGAAACTAGATGCTTTTGATTCTAGATGCTTACGCAGTATCTTGGGTATTAGGTGGTTTAACTTTGTAACTAATGATGAGGTTAGGCAAAGGAGTCTGCAACCTCCTTTAAGCAGCATATTGTGCAGAGAGAGACTCCGTTGGTTTGGCCATGTTGCCCGTATGAATAATTCTAGATTGGCGAATAGGGTTATGAACAGTGTGCCTAAAGGCCTCAGAAAGAAGGGGAGACCTAGGATGCGGTGGGCAGACAATGTCAAACAGGACCTTGTTAGAATTGATGTGCAGTGGCCAGATGCAGCAGATGTAGCTCAGGACAGATATGCTTGGAGAATTAAACTGCGTGGTCTGGTTGGACCTCCGTAGCCCATGGCTGCTTGAGGATGATGATGATGATGAGACTTGAATATGGAATCTCCTAGTTACCATATTTATTATACACTGAAGTGCTATTGAATTAGGGATAGCAACGTAGAAATGTGTTGGATCCCCTCTGGCCCTGATAACGGTCACCACACGACGAGGCAAGGACTCTACAAGCTTGCATAAATGTTCCACAGGTATGGTGACATATCCTCCAGAGTTGTCCACAATTCTCTCAAGGTCGTCATTGATGGGACACAGGCCCGAACACTCTGCTCGACAGTATCCCAAAGATTTTCGATGAGATTTAAATCTGGGCTTCTAGGTAGCCAATTCATTATTTAAAAATCGGCAGAATGCTCCTGGAACCATGAGTAGCCAACCTGAACCTGTGAGATGAACAGTTGTCTTGCTGGTAGATGCCATCTCCATTGGGATGAATGATGGTCCTAAATGGGTGTAAATGGTCAGCATGAATTCATGCACTGGGATGCATTGAGTCATTGGTACATGTACCAAAGATTCCACAGACGTCCAACTGAAGACACCCCAGGCCATCACTGAGCCACCATCAGCTTGTACTGTTCCGACCTGACATGCAGGATCCATGGCTTCATGGGGTTGGCACCATACCCTCAGTCTCCCATCAGCGTAATGAAGTTTAAATCAGGATTCATCACTCCAGGTTCTCCATTGCCAATTTTCGATGGTCCAGTTTCAATGTTCTTTAGCCCAGGCAAGGCATTGAGCATGGTGTTGTGCCATTAGAAGTGGGACTCTCGTAAGTCAGTGGCTCCCAAAGCTGAGACAAAATGAGCACTGCACAATCTGTGCACTGACTTCCTGGCTGGAACCAGTGTTCAGATGGGAGGTGATTTCAGATAATGTCTGGTTCCTATCGGTCTACGATGTGGGTCAGATGGCAAAGCCCATGATCATTCAAGGCTGGTTGTCCTTTGCAGTTTGTCCGGGTGCTCGCTTTTTTGCCGGAATTTTCATATTCCCGGAACACTCTTGAAACTGTTGTACGATAAAATCCAAGTTCGTTGACAATTTTGGAGACTGAGTGTCCCATTTGTCAGAAGGCATCTATATGACAGAGGCATCTATGATCTGCCCTCTGTCAAATGCATCTAAATCCCACTCCTTTCCCACTATGCTTCTCATGACAAATGCTTGGGGAAGCCAAAGCTGACAGCTATATATGACATATGAGTTTCAGCCACGCATGCGCACAAATTCGAGACTTGTACTGAATTTGGACAATGTCTCCTATCCATAATTCAATGGCACTTCAGTGTATCTCCCAGATGACAAGGTTGTGTGTTTATATATGCATTCACATGTTATAAGAAACCAAGAGAAGCCTGATAGATTAGCCCCATCCTTTTTGTTAAAAAGAAGTAATTTTCACTAAAGTGAGTTCCACTGCATCATATCAAATGGCTGCCACTTGAAAGGCTGATATTAATATCAAGAGCTGTTCCAATTTAGTTAGCATTAGAACAACCCAAGGTGTATTAATAGTTGATAATGGTTATTATGGCCTTTCACAGAGTGGGGGGTGGGAGTGGGTACTACATAGGCCAATTGGCTGGGGCTTCAAATTTTGTGAGTATTAAACATATATTAAAAGAAAATTGTCATTAAATATATGTATTTTACATGAAGTAAAATGAAAATAAAAAAAGGTCAACCAGATTAGATCCCTAGCATTAATCATCTATCTGTTCAAGAATTGGCTGGGATTATTTTCACCTGTCATTGGACCACCCCCATTGCCACCCTGACAAATTTTCGTGCACCTTCTCTGTATGATAATGTGTCCCTTTTATGGCTATAATTTTCACCCCACTGGTGTGATTAAAAACTAGTGTTTCAAGAGCCACTTTTGAGGGAAAAAAATCTCGACTCCCCTATCTTCTTGTGGAGGATGCTTTAAATTTTCCATAAGCACAAAAAATTTCTAAAAGCACAAAAAGTATTTCATACCCGAGAATCTGCAGTAGCTGAGTTGGGGCCTCAAAAATATGAAATGGCCCAAGCCTTAAACCATCTTTTTCAAGGCCCTGATGGTTATTATATGCTTAGTTCATATCAGTATAAATTATAATTTGATTTTCACCCCAGTTGAACCCGAGTTTTCACCCTGGGATTTGGACCACATCTCCCAGAAACATGCCAGATATGATCATACCCGGTATGTTTACACAGATGCATTTCAGATCACCATAAAGACAAAAGGGTTTGAGGTAGCGAGGCACACCCCCTCAAACCCTGAAACAGTGATCACGGATCAAGAGTGATCCAAAATGCATCTGTATATTTCCTAATATGAAGTAAAGTTTGTCTACTTTCTTGTGTCTGTGGTGTATCAGATGACTTTTGTTGATTGTTCATAACATCAAACTGCTGCGGAGCCATGCCATGAACCAGCAATAACAAGCGCAGGAGACAACGGTCCAACAACAGCAACATCTGCAAGCCATCTGTGCTAGAGACTAAGGAGACCACTAACTAAGGTGGCAACAAACTTAAATAGTAGTGTACCACAGCAGGTTTTCAACAGATGAGAGAATAGTGAACCTTATATTGATAACACTTTTTATTGTTCTCTCAGTGAAAGTAGGTGATTATTACCTTTTTTTTTTCAACAGTTATTATGATACTAATCTTAAAATTTTGCATTACTGTTTTTGAGAAAAATATAAAATTTTAAATAATCAATCATAATCATGTATCAACAGTTATGCTGAAAAATTACAATGAAACAATTTTAAACTTACATAATTTTTTTGGGCAATACCTTATCTACAAGTAGCACTGTGAACTTCGTTTATCACTTCCAACAGAAGTTGGCCAGCAGCATGCTTGGTTTCAATCTGCCTCAGTATCCTTTTCACAACAAAAATGTCCCAGCAGAATTTTTCTGCATGCTCATTACTGATACCTCCAAAGCTTGAAGAGAAAAAACTAGGAGAGTGTATAAGATACATTTTTAAAGGCATTTTCCATCTCACTGCTACGCATCAAATATTTCTTTCATGAAGTAAGATTAATTTTTTTTTAATTTGGTGTCCAAGAAGTTGATTACTGCTCTCAAAGTCTTCCATGCTGTTCCTTCAACTTCATCTCAAATGCCACTGATATTATTTCATGTGACAGCTTTAATCTGTTGGTCCACAAAAATCCCATCTTTGCTTCATCTTGTCTTGAAAAT
The DNA here is from genome assembly GCA_038380435.1 of Ryuthela nishihirai. Taxonomy (NCBI): domain Eukaryota; kingdom Metazoa; phylum Arthropoda; class Arachnida; order Araneae; family Heptathelidae; genus Ryuthela; species Ryuthela nishihirai. Next base: position 5,984,853 of record JAWZYU010000008.1, read on the forward strand.
TTCTACTTTAAATAGAGAAATCCTCTACTTTTTCACAGCTTTCAAAAAGATTTTCATCAAATCAAAATTGATATGTATTGAAATGGAATGGTAGCAAATGTTTGTTTTCTATCTACCAGCTGCTGGTGAAAAGCACTCTGTTGTTCTGGGAGTAAAGTTTGTTGAGCTTCTCATCCTTCACTATATAATGACTCTCCTTTGGTTCAGCCAATCCTATTCACAACTAAAGCAGTACTTTTCACATTTTAGATCAGGGATGTGCAAATTCTTTGCAGGGCAGTTCTGTAGTGAAGGATAGTAAAATACAGCATAGAAATGTGTGGGGAACAACAGACTTGAGCCAACTGATTTGCCATTCTAATAATTTTACTAAGAAATGTATGCAAAAAATTGTATTTTTATTCTGAAATTTACAATAGTAATCCATGTTATAAAAATTCCAGATTTTGTATTACATATCTGCAGTGACCTTAGTAATACAAGAGCTCAGAAAGCATTAGTGGTAAGACAATTATTGCACCAATTTTTTTAGAATCTTGCTTAGAATTGACCATTTGAATTGAGCTATTATAAGAAAATTCTGTTTCACATGAAAATTAATTCACATTAGGAAGAAAAAACCATTTTCTGAATATTAAAATTTATTTTTAATTTTATAGTCTTATGAAAGCTTTATGGACTGCACAAAACTGCTACAACTGCCACATGCAGGCAACAGGACCTGTAGCATGTATTCACACCAGACAAAATTATTATGCTACTTTAAAAGTGGGATGTTGATACAAAATTTGTGAAGTTTCACATTTGCAGTTCTCTTTTTATAAAAATTATTTGATCATTGATTGGTCAGCTCCCCTATAAGTGCTAAAGCCTTTCCCCCATGCTTTAAGCTGATTACAGGCTCATCATGCCCCCAACTTACATTTGACATAATGTTTCATAGCTCCCTTTTACTATTAACAGAATGCAAGCTACAACCGTGATTGTTACATAATGGATTTTAACAACTTGCAGAATGGTTCCTCATTGCCATTGTACCAGCTGAATAAGATGGGTAAATACTTTTTGATTTAACTCATTTTCTGTTGACTTGTTTCAAAGGTTTATTATTTGAGTTTTGATGGATTGTATGTTAGCTACTTAGGATAGATTCTACGTCATATATCAGCCTTAGGACTGTATTTTGTGGCTTAGTAGCCAGTCCTGAAATGCTTACCTCAACTTTGCTAGAGTATATATGCTTTATTATATTACAGCTTTTATTGTGTAATAAATGACTATTAATAGAAGTTTTTGTGCACCCCCCCCCCCAACAGTTTTTCACACAACCCATTTACAATTGACAAAAATAACTTGTACTGAGGGAAGACTATTCTTGTAACAGTCACTCTCCTCATTTGTACTGATTCCTACACTTACACTCACTCCTTGCAAGAATTGGTTCTGTGAGTGAGCTACCTTCCCTTATATAATCAAGTCATACATTCTAGAAACATAATACACTACAGAATGGGGCAGGGGTGGCTCAGTCGATAGCACGCCACGTTCGTAATCTGTAGTTCCCAGGTTCGAGTCCCAGCTGGGTCAGCGCTGAGATTTATCTCCGCATATTCCCCCGCCCTGCCCACGGTCAGTAGAGGACACCGATGGGCTTGAAAAGGCCGCCGTCCGCCGGATGGGACATTAAGCCATGGCCCCGTGTGCGGGAGAGCCATACCCTGTGCACATTAAAGAACACGCTGGATGGCCTTGATGGGAGGCTACCATCTGTCTCCCAACAGCTGTTCCAGTGGGTCCCCTCCCCCAACCTTCTCTGAGCCTTCGGGGTCCATGTGACCTGGCCATTTAGCCCATGGTGTGCAAAAAAGTGCCACTCAGAGGTAACCCAACCCACTACAGAATAGTAGAGAAAGTTCTGGTAAACTAAGGAAAAGATGGGGGAAAGCTGTTGAAGTGGTGCACAAAGTGTAGTAAGGCTAGGGTTAACAAGTGTCAGGTGAACAGAAATTTTCTTGAATAATATTTAATTTTAAATATTGTTCTTCAAAGCTTTATGATTCCCCTGGAGGTTGCAACCCACACTTTGAGAACCTCTGGCTAACACCAAAAAGTTCTGAATGCTATGTTTAATTAGCATCTTTCATTGTTGTTTATTGCATCTGTAAACATTTTACAAGGATGTGAATATGTGCATTTCACTCAAATATTCTATGCAAAATACTGTGCAGTGTTACTAAATCTACCCATTTTCACACAAATGTATACTGAAGCTTAATCACAAAGAATACATTTCCCTGTTTTTTTTTTAAATGTATATGGAATATGAAGAATGTACATACAATTTTCCATAAAGATTATTTTTAAAGTATACTTACATCTTTAGGAAAAGGTATATTATCATTAGGTATTTCCAAGCATAAGGATGCTTTGATTTTTTCCAAAAACTGGGGAGAAAAATAAAGCTTTTTAATTCCTTGTTTAAAACTATTTCCATCCTTAAGCATACTATATATTCAAAATTCTAATAATTTCATTTGATATAAAAAAAATTAGTGCATTTTTCACAAATTTCTTAAGTTTAATCTCATTTTAGTTTCTATTAATTTTCATTCAAAAGAAAGGATCTTATCCAAGCTACTTAAATATTTAGTGTTAATGTTAAATATTTATGTAAATAGACATTAAGTAAATAATGAACTCTAAAGATAAATAATGTGATTATGGTTCATGATAGATATCATTAGCTAAATGATAGAGATGCGATGTAAAAATGAGATGATTTTAAGGGTTGATAATTCTGTATATTGTTATATATCATTGTTTAGCAGAGAACATTCTGTGTCAGAATAAAATTGTTCCTAACATTTTTGAAAAGCTGAATCCTTAAACACTTACAAATACCTATATCTTAGGGATTGGAAGGTCCCATGAAAACCAGCAGGCTCAAAATATATAGCATAAAGACTGGAAAAGTTAAAAAATATGTGACACAGTATAAAAGGCCAAATGACAAGTTTAAAGTAACAATGGAAGGATTGAAAGTCATGTGAAGACCAGCAAGCTAAAAAAAAGAATAAAAATAAGAAAACTTAAAATGTGTAACAGTATAAAAGATCAAATAACAAATTTACAATGCCACTGTTTAAGAGGTTAAATAGGTCAAAGTTTCAATGAAATATTTAAAATGCCTAACATTGCTTTGGGTTTACAAAACACATCAACATCAGACTGGGTAGCACTATTTAGTTGATTGTAGAGATCCAAGTTTGTGTTTGGTAGTATTGTCTGACATTAGGTGAAGGGAAACTGTTTTGTAGGGGAAGCATAATAGGCACTAGCTGTTTTTTTTCCCTTCCTATGCATAATGAATAGTTTATTCACACCTAATAATGGACAATACCACCAAACAACAAATTGGATCTCAACCACTAACTCAAGCAATGGATAGTGCTACCCAATTAGATGTTACATATTTTGTGAACCCAATGCAAATTTAGGCATTTTGAGCATTTCATATCTAAATTTTAAATGATCTAGATCAACCTTTCATACAGAGTTACTGTAAATTTATTTGATTGAAAAACATAAAAGTGTATTATGATTATGAAAAAAAAGTTTAACCATTAGTCAAAAATTTTCAAAATATAAGGTTTCTGGATGATTTGGTCTTTTTGTTTGCTGATATTCATAACACATATTCCTTTATTAGTTACACTGTTTAGGATGATAAATGAGTACTCTTTGTGATGAACGAAGAATTTTAAAGGAAATAAAAACAGTAACAAAAGCGATGCTACAATCTTTTTAAGTGGGTATGTACTAAAATAAACTCCCAGTTGTTCAACTTCAGCAGTTGTGTGATGCCACTGATCTAAAAATTTTGCAAAAGTTTCAAGAAATTATGAAAAGTGGGAAACTGGATGGCTTTAAAATAAGCTTTATAATAGTCAAATTGTAATATCATTTATATATACAAAGAGTGACTAACATAAAACAGAGAACTGGTTATCTTTATTACTTTATATTAATGGCAGTGTTAGCTATCAAATAAAAAAACTTACCTCAAAATATTGAAAAATCAAAGAATAATACAATGTTTAGAAGTTAAGCAACAAATATGTGATAATTGGCAATAAGCAATAAAATCATTTTTTTTAACATAAAATACAATGTTGAGTTCAAATCTGCACACAAAATTTGCATCAAACACAATCACACCTGGGAAACAGGTCAGTATAAAAAGTCCCTCATTTGTAGGTGTACATCAGTTCAAGTTAGAGCCTTGATGTATGACATTCAAGACAGTCAACTTTAGAAAACGGCCAGAAGAAATCTTGTCAGTTAAGAAATGAGGTGGCGAGCAATAAAGAGGCTTCAGGCCAGACAATGTCAGTCTAAGGTAGCCAGATGGCTAAATGTGAATCATAGCATTGTAAGCTGCCTTTGGAATCGATTTCAAACAAGCCAAACCATCACTAGAAGACCTGTTCCTGGAAGTCTGAGGGCCACATTGCCTAGGGATGATCATTACCTGCTCCTAAATGTTAGGTGCCATAGAACCCATACAGAATACCAGATCTCCTTCAGCCTTGTTGCATCCACAACAAGTGCTGTATCCCAGCAAACTGTGTCCAGAAGGCTTCAAGCAGGTCATCTTTATGCAAGACAACCAATTGTGTGTATCTCTTTGACATCTGGCCAGTGCAGAGTCCAAATGAATTTGTCTTAATGACAAAACAACTGGACTCAACATCAATAGGGCAATGTTCTGTTCACCAATGAATCCTGATTTAGTCTGCAAACCAATTCCTGATAACAACTGGTCAGGAGACAGCTTGGCACAAAATATCATCCCATTAACATGAGGGAAAGAGATAATTTTGGAGCTGGTGGTGTGTTAGTGTGGGCAAGCATCATTCAATGGCTGCACAGACCTTCGTCTTCACAGGAGGGACTGGAACAGCTATATCACAAGACCCTCAAACCTTATGCTTGTCCATTCTTGCAGCAATGGGTCCTGATTCTGTGTTAATCAGTCTTGATCCTGATACTAATGTTCAACCCTCACAGAGCTCACTTGGTAGACCAATAGATGGATAGATAGGATGGACCATAAGCCATTGGACTGGCTTTCCTGATCACCTGACCTAAATTCAATAGAACATGTTTTGGAATTATCTTGGATGATGCAGCTCTGGTTGCAATCCACCTCCCAGAAGCCTCCAGGATCTCTGATCTGCACTCGTGTATGAATGGTAATTACTCCCTCAAACCCTCATTGACACCCTGAATTACAGCATGATGAGTCATTGTGCAGCCTATATTGCTGTACGAGGTGATCACACGGAGTATTAAAGGTATGTTATCATTGACTTTTACATGACATTTTCAGGAAATAATTTTCTAATTTGAATAACTCAAGAATATTCATGGGGATTTGTTGACATATAATCACAGAGTTACCTGTATATTTCATTGAAATCCAATGAAGGACTTGTATGTAATTCGTGTTTTTATGTTTGTTGCCTAACTTTTGAGTGCCAGTGTATATATTGATATAGAGTTTGAAACTTAACATATAAGTTTGGATGGTTCTCCCAAGCAAATAATAAAATTATCATACAACTGGTATATAAGCAACTTAATCAATTTAATAAAGGCTGTGGTGTAACTTAAAGGCCATCAAGCCATAAATGCGATATTTTTAATTATTTTAAATTTTTTTCTGTGGATTTTGAATGAAATTTGGTTGGCAAATTTAAAAGTTTTAATTCATACTCAATACAGGCATTACCACCAATTTTTAATGCCAAGATTATAAGTAGAAAAGCTCACAACAATGGAAATTACTGTCTATATTTATACGAGTCTATATAAATATCCAATATGCACCAATCTATATAATTACAAATATATATATATCTAATTACAAAAATGCAATATATAATTACAATATTACAATCTACATAATTAAAAATATGCACCAATTCCAACCTGTTGTCGCAGACAACAGGTTGGGATTGATGCATATTTGTGATTAAGAATTCATAAAGCTATAATTATGACCAGATAGAAATCCCTTGAATAATAATGAACAGAAATACCAATGTCTTTGAAGAATAATGGCAGTAGATAGTAGATAAACAAATACAAATTAGTGTAAATTAGTGTTTATGTGTCACAACATATACCAAAATACTCTAATGTTGACAAAATGGTAGCTATGCAAAGTCTATTAGAACTATGTCCAATTTTAAGCAAAATTTAAGGTGCACTTTGCATAAACAAGACCATGACAATTTGTATGGTTTTATTGTACTGCTCAAGGGCAAACGACAGTAAGTCATTATGTTTTTATGGAAGAGAAAAGCATTATGGTAGCAATAAAAATTGAAAACCTTCAGTAATGATTTTTTTCTTATTTTAGACATTATCTGGCTGCTAGACACTAACACTAAGAAGATTTTGAGACATACAATATTTATTATGCTTTCACTGAGCAAACAGCAGGTATGAATTATTTCATCCTGTGTGATCTCTATAGTTAAAAATTTGATTACTCGCAGCTGATATGCAGGCAGGCATTTCAACTCATGAGGACATTAAACAATTTAAATTGAATTTCTCAGTACACAGTTATATCTATTACTTTTGAAAACTTCAACTTCAGGTCATAAATATTTAATAATTGCAAACAAATGCCATATCAGTTATCATTTTCTTATGATAGTGTGTGTTTTTCTCATGACATGCACACACAGCCATTTTATAGTAATATACATGCATATACCTATAAAAGAATAAAGAGACTATAAAATTTCACATATAAAATTACTTATATCATAACCTTAATACAATATTTACCTATAATAGAAAACTTTAAAATAGATACTATGAGTATATTTAATAACTTTGAAAAATTATTTGTACATTTTGTGGTAGTAAAAGTTTTAAAATGCAAATGAGCTTATATAAACAGTTGTTTCAGCTAATTCTAAATTGCTAGCATGAATGTTCTTCATTTCAGTTGTTCTAGTAGTATATAAAACTGATATTTATTTATTTAAATTTTTACATAGTGTGATACTATTTCACATTCTAGTTTTGCTTTAGTGACAATAGCCAAATATTTAATACTTCATCGACTGCAACATCAAATAACTCACTATAATATTAAGAGTTACACTAATAACAATTTAGAATGAGTCAAAACAGCAGTCTTACCTATCCCAGTAACTGCAATTTCATTAAATGTGAATGGAAGTTTTCTGTCTAAAGTTTCTAATTAAAAAGAAAAGGAAGATAAAAGAAAAGAAACCCACTGTACATATTTCTTCTTCAGTTAAAGATAAGGAAGTCATTAAATGAGCCATATCCAGGAAACAACTTGGCTTTGAACCAAACTTCATGTAATAGGACATTAATATTCCAACCAAAGTGCCTGGGAATGTATAAGAGTAAATTAACTTTTTTTTACATTAACACTAATATCTTATTAACATAAAACATTTTATTTTAAATAGCAAAGGGTTAAACAAAAAAGCACAATTAATGACTAACTTTTACTAATAGGTCAATTAATAAATTCCTTAAATACTGAGTGCATTCATTATTGCTGTTATCAGTTGATGACAGTAATTTATTTTAAAATATGAAATACTATTTCAGCTGCTGATAAATATAAAATTATTGTTACACACCAATATATCCAATTTTTTTTCCTTCAACCTTTTTACTACCATATCAGCCTTAAAATGGCCAAGATTTTAAATGGATTCGTCCAATCAATGCTATTCCTTTCTCTTCATTACCTCCTACTTGCAGTTTAGGCCAGTATGGTAGTGAAAGGGTTAAAGTACAAAGTAAATGGCTATACTGGAATTCAAATTTATCAATAAGTTAAAATATAACATGCTGCACAAATCCAATAATGGTTGAAAGTTTAAAAAAAAAAGCAATAAATTACTCAGTAACCATAAATACAAAATGAAGAATATTGTGAATCCTGTTGCAACAAGCTAACAATGAAATTTCCCAGCTTTAACAGTATTTCATCTCTTACACACAGTCAAGTTTTTCCTAACCTTTTAATATATTATTCAAAAACTGTACTTATATGAATTCAGAATCTTACCTAAAAGAGAAATTTATATATGACGAAGCTACCTCTCTGAACTTTTTTTTTTTTCTTCAAAATATTTCAGAGCAGCTTTGGAAAAATCAAGCAGCCTTTTTCTCAGGGTACTAGTATATAATTTACTACATATTTAATCACTATTAAGCTGTTTAAGTAATAGGATGAAGATGGATGTAGAGGAAAAATTGTCTTGAGCCAGGTGGGATCTGAACCTACAACCATCTGATGACATGTCAGATGCTCTGACTGCAGAGCTACCAGCCCCTGATCAATCTCTCCTCTACTGTGGTACTAACTATCATACCAGAAGCAATGCAGTTTCAGATTTGCTCAAAAAAATAAAATCAGTCAGGAGGCTCTTGGAGTGTGACTGGTCTTGTGCATATACTTGGTATGGCCTTAAAGAAAGAGTCCCCATATTTGCTCAAAAGACAGTGATTGATCAAGATGGTATATAGCATAACGTCAGTAGAGAGGAGATATTGATCAGCAGTCAGAGCTATATATATATGTCATCAGTAGGTTGTGGGTTCAGATTCCACCCAGCAAGACAATTTTTTTTCTTCACTCATCTTTATCCTGTCACTTAAACAGCGTAATAGTGATTAAATACTTAGTACATAATGATGAGCTGTGGATTCACTAGTCTAAATACTAGTAAATAATTAACTATTAAATTAGCACTCTAGCGTCGATTTAAATATTAGAGGAAAAATTGTCTTGAGCCGGGTGTGATATGAACCCACGACCTCCTGATAACATGTCAGGTGCTCTAAACCACTGAGCTATCGGCCGGCGATCAAGATCTCCTCTAATTAGCGCTATGAACATTCCTTTCATGTTTCATTCAATAGTGCCAAATGAAACATGAAAGGAATGTTCATAGCGCTAATTAGAGGAGATCTTGATCAGCGGCCAGTAGCTCAGTGGTTTAGAGCACCTGACATGTTATCAGGAGGTTGTGGGTTCATATCCCACCCGGCTCAAGACAATTTTTCCTCTAATATTTAAATCGATGCTAGAGTGCTGATTTAATAGTTGATTTGGAATACGTCGAGCTTATTTCATTGTTTATAGTAAATAATTCATTTAATACTAAAATACAGAATGATTATAAAATGATCCGAGTAGTTTGAAAAATTTATTTTCCAGAAACTTACACCATTGGAAAGAACAACTCAAGACATTTTTCTTGGTACCCTATTAAATTCACTGTGTGCTCCAATTGTTACCCTGCACACATCGAAGTGATATTCAGTTTCTTGCCAAATATTTTCAACCTACCCAATTTGTCCAATAGCAATTCTTATTCTCTTTTTTAAAGTGTCTAAAGTTGAAGACAGTGGAAGTAGATAAACTTCATTTTTGACAAAGCTCCACAGAAAGAAGTTGAAGGGAGTGGTATGGCAAACACGGTGGCTAGGAAATAGGCTCCTTTCAGCAGATCCAACTATCAGACAACTGCATTTTATTCATTTACATAGTTATTTTTCCTACACATGTATAAAAAAAATTTGAGTTGCCCTTTCCAATGGTATAAGCAAGTTTCTGCATGCATTTTATTTTTCTGAAAATAAATTTGCAAAAACTCTCAGATCATTTGTAATCACCCTACATAATTTAGGACTATTACTAATTACTAACTAAGAGACTAAACATTTTCCCCACAGTTTGCAAGCTGCTCTATAACTAAAAATATAACTGACACGAAGGAAAATTGTTAAAAGCTATTATTTCACCTCACTGGTTTCCAAGCATGTATATTTCTAGTAGGAAGCTTACTATTGCAAAATATGTCACTATTTTGAAGTATATTGTAGAGCTAACTTTTCAAGATTAACAAAGTATATTTGCTTCTTTTAATGACTCATTTTCATATCTTATCTAACTGGAAGTAATCTTTAAAAAATGAGGTAGAGGTGTCACCCAAATGTTTGCCTATTGTTGAAAATCAGTGTTCTAGTTTATTCAACCACAAAAGATGTGAAAAATGGTATCAAAACAATGGTGAAGCAAAAAATGCATTACCTCAATGCTGCTACTAAAATGTATGCTGTATATTTTGCTGAGACCAGAAATTTTCAATAACAAAAACACCAATATCAGAATATAATGCTAATGGCTACATAAAAACCTGTGATTATAGACCGTGATTTACTTTCATACTTTTTCTTCTGGTTGTTACTTATAAAAAAGCAGATTTTTCATTAAGCATAAAATATAAACCTATGTAAATTAGTGATTTTAAATAAAAATGGAGTAAAAACTATAGCATTCAGCAGAAAGACTTTACTGATGTATTTATTTCTCCCATAGTGTTTTCACCAAAAATTGAAATTAGGCTGCATGTAATTGGGAGTGGAGGGGGCTGGAGGTTAACAAAATTTAGAAGGGTATACATCCCATGGGTGGGATTGCAAGGAAATCGCTGCTCCCATATCTGGCAAATCTCATGTGTTTGATGAACTCAAAATGCACAATGTATGTGCAAAACTACAAATAAGATTCAAGTACAAAAATACACACTGATACATGTATTTTTTTTACTATTGCGGAGTGAGAAAAAAGTAATAATCTTTATTCAGAGAAAATAAAAGACTTGTGGGATTAAAAAAAATAATCAGTGCCAATTTCTAGGTAATTTTAGGAGTAATTGTCATATAAATCAATGGCATAAGTCAGCTCTTTGAGGTTGTCCAGAATTTGTGCAGTATTTTTTAATCTAGAAATGAGTTGTCAGCATTCTATCAGTGAGATAAAAATCAGTGGTACTTTTATATCAGGAAATCAGGCAGTTGGCATTGTGGTCAGCATTTTTCTGTTACTGTTTTTCTCACTATTATATAATTTAAAAAACTATACAGGAGGAATTTTATTTGCTACCACATCTGCAATAATATTTTTCCATCGGTATTATGTTATGCAATGTGAAAAATATACTCATGAGATGCAAATTTATATAAACGTGGCTAAGGATAAACTTACATATCTTCTGCTAAAAAATAGACACACTCAATTGCCCACCTATTCTGGAAGCCAATGGATCCTTTCTCAATAGAAGGCGACGGAGCAGTTCTATCTGTGCTAAATATGGGCCACGCAAGACTCTACTGTCTTTGCATCCATTCTGCTCTTCCACTAGGGCTGCTACCAAGTCAATGGCTTTAACAAAAGAGTGATCCACAGAACTTTCAAGATCATCACTGTAAAATAAAAATATTTTACTTACTTAATATTCTACAATTTCTGATACTTGAAACAATATCTTTAAAATTTCAATAAAATTTTTACTACTAAACTTTTGATTCCGGATGCTTACGCAGTATCTTGGGCATTAGATGGTTCAACTTTGTAACTAATGATGAGGTTAGGCAAAGGAGTTGCAACCTCCTTTAAGCAGCATATTGTGCAGAGAGAGAGACTCCGTTGGTTTGGCCATGTTGCCCGTATGAATAATTATAGATTGGCAAATAGGGTTATGAACAGTGTGCCTAAAGGCCTCAGAAAGAAGGGGAGACCTAGGATGCAGTGGGCAGACAATGTCAAACAGGACCTTGTTAGAATTGGTGTGCAGTGGCCAGATGCAGTAGATGTAGCTCAGGATAGACTTGCTTGGAGAACTAAATTGCATGGTCTGGTTGGACCTCCGTAGCCCATAGCTGCTTGAGGATGATGATGATGAAAATTTCTAACTGGTTGACTATATAAAGTAGCATATTTTCAGATTTTTTATTTCAAAATCTTAAAAAGTAAATAAATTATGCCTTGAGAAACTGCATTAATTTAACTATATTATATAAAAAAATAAATTCAAAATAATTAATGAAAAAATGCCAAGGGTTGTTTTTAAATCTCGATGAGTTTCTTTTGTTGTACAATGGTTTAAATTTCAGGCAAATAGATGTTGTCCATCAAGATCATTCAGCATTATTCTTTCCCATGGCCCTTTTGTATCAAGAACATAGCTTAACCCTTTCAGTACCAAATTAATCTGATTCATTTAACAAAGTTTAATGCATGATGCTATTGCTTTTGGACCCAACTAAACAATTTTCATAGGAAAAAATTTAAAATAATGAAAATGATATAACATGCAAAATAAAACCCAAATGTAAAAAACAACAAAAAACTATTAACTATAAATATATCATATATTCTCTCTTATATAAGATATATATATATATAAGCTCTCATATGGAAAACAATATTTCAAAATGTACTTTAAGAGTTTTATATTGATTAAAAACAGTTTTAGTGTTATTCCACAGGGACTCAAATAGTTAATGCTTCTTCAGGAATGGCAGCCATTTCCAAACCATTTCATTCTCATCATTTCTCTTGTCAAACAGGATTAATTAATTAATCCACATTTCAAATCAGTGCTCATACCAAAAAACAGGCAATTTTTTCTCCCTTCAGCAAAAATCTATTAATCAAAGATAGATGAAAAACTTTACATTTCTGTGTATTTCAAACTGAAACTGATCGGATTTTCAAATCACAAAAATGTATTTTTGTGATTTGATTTTATTATCACACTATTTTTTTTTTGAGATTGCAAACCTGAACACTTTCATTTTAGAAAATTGAAATGTGGTAAAAATATTAATATTTTTATTGATAAAAAAAATTAATTTGACCAACTAAATTGAGGTGGTTTAGGAAACTATTCAAGGTTAGAATAATCTAACTGAAATTAAGTTTCATTAGGAATCAAACGAAATATCAACTGTAATTTATAAAGTAGTATTACACACTGCATGACACTGAGATTGCCTCCTCCAGCAGGAGTGGCCAGATTTGCATACAAATCAACATATGAATTCAGGGCAGTGATATACACAAATGATTATGTTTCCATGACAACACGTGGTATCTGTAGCTCACAGGACAAATGCTGAGCAGCTAAGCTAAATGCTTCAGTGCTGTAGTTTTGTGCAAAAAGCTATAAATGTTAATAGCAAAATTGTGGACAAAGTGTAGAATATGCCACAATGACCCCTTTCCTAGCCAGATGGTCTACTCACTATAGTGCCAGATATATAAGCTACAATGCAAAGACAGTTTGCTCCAATGGTCTCAAGAAGATACTCAGTCATCACACATTGGGCAATGTCAGATGCATAAAAGCATGGATGGATCACCAAATTCATCAGCAGGCAGTAACAGACCCAACCACTGTAGCTGTCATTCAATGAACTGTAACCATTGTTATGTAAGTTCCCTTTATGGCCAAAATAACTGCCAAGAGACTGGGAGATAAAGGGCTCGAGGACTGGCATCTACTGCTTAAATTGCCTTGACTGCACATCTCCGTTAGGCTCAGCTGGATTGGTGTCAGATTAAAGCTACCTGAAATCACAGATGACAAAACATCTTCAGCAATGAGTCCGAGCCTGCCTGGATGATGAAGTTTGTTGCATCAGGTCTGGAGATGACATTGACAGAGGGCAGATCCAGCCATCACCTGCAAATGACACCGCTCGTCCGCAGGGTGTTCTCCTTTAGAGAGTCTTCAGTTATAAAAGCAGGTCACTTAAGCAACACATAATCAGTTTCCTCCTTCTGGGTGGGCAATTTCAATGTTGAGCAGTGGGTTCACAGGCATAAATGATTATAATTAAAATTTTAAAATCTGAGGAGAAATATAGAAGCTATTGACAGCTTATACAAGTTTTCTCATACATGGATATGTCTACTGAAACATTAATCAGGTTTTCTGGCCATTATGACAGTTAGGGTCAACTCTAAAGTTATTTAAGTTCACGAATTGAGCAAATTGTCTTTTATATTAAAAGCAACCCAACTAATAATAAAAAAATGCTATGTAAAAAATGTTAGGTAAACTATATAAGTAAATTCAATGCAAAATTGTAACAATTAAACAAATGTAACAAAAATGGCATTTACAGCTTACTTTAATATTGCCAAAACATAACATTTCTATTGCCAAGTGTACTACTATCTATTCATGCCTAAGGTTTGATATTTCAAGTGATGAGTATTTCTATTTTGTAAGAAATGGGTGGTCCTGTAATTGAAATGGAATATTTTCTGATTTACTCTGTATATATATATATATCAGATATCTGTATATATATATATATATCATGATTTATACACAATTAGAGTACACCTGCACCACTCAACTGGAGACATTTTGTGGGCCACTGAGTCAATGCATAAATACATTGTATATATGTATAAATGTAGCTTTACAGTTGTTAACATGCTGTATGCTACATACCCATTTTCTTCTGGCTGCCAATTTATGTCCACAAGATAGGTCAATGAGTTGAAATACTCCACGTAGTACAACCACTGATCAGGGCTTAAAAATAAAAATCAATTATGAGAACATTTTAGTCGCAGATCATATTCAATGTAATATAAATTTCACGAAAAAGTAAGTAAATGTGAGGGATATTCAAATATAAATGAGAATTTGATTCTAAAAAATTTACTCACAACAAAATAGAAAAATCATACTACTTTTCAACATACTCCCTGTTAACTGCAATGCACATATTCCAATGTTCTGGAAGCTTCAAATTCCAGTTTCAAAGAGATTTTTGATAGTTTGTCAATCTAACTTTGAACTGCTGCAGTGACCTCATCATTGACTCAGAATCTCTTGCCCCCTAAAAAACCCTTCAGCAGTCCAAACAAATGGAAATCAGATGGCGCCAAGTTGGGACTATACGGTGAATGAAGAAATATATCCCATTTCATTTTCCTTGTACTCTGGTGTCAGAAGTCATGGGATCCACTATATGCTTACTTTACGGAATTTCAGCTCATGTGCACAATTTTGTCAACACTCCCTACACTAATTACAGTCTCCTGTGAGAGTTTGCAAATGGTTATTCACTGATTGTCTGGGATAAGTAAATAACATTGTTGGGAGTGACAGAAGTTCTTGGTCTCCGAGCATGAGGTTCATTTTCAACACATTCTTGTTCTTCTCTAAATGATTTGGCCCAAATGTACATTTTTGACTGTGACTAACAATCTTCCACAAACTGAGCTCAAAGCCCGGTAAAGATTTCAGAAGGAATGATACTTTCCTTCATGAGAAATTTGATAATTATACACTGCACAACACTGCTGGATACTTCTTGGCTCGACATCTTGATTGCAATTGACTGGCAATATTCACAAGTTTGAACATATCTTTACTTGCCAATGAATGTCTGCTCACACAAGTTGATATCTGTTCAAATAGCAACTAAATTCTCATTTATATTTGAACACTCTACATATATGAATATATTTATAATCTAAAACTAGCTTTGTAACATTACATTTTTTTTTGACGATGGAATGTCATCTTCCTGTTATGCATTTACATATTATATTTCAGGAGAACAAAAAAAATACACACACAGGATGCAAATAATTATAAAAAAATAAAACTTAAAATGCAAATTAAAAGATGCAAAGAAACATACTTTGCAAGGATAAGTTTTTTATATGCAGCATTAGTTTCTGACCATCTTTCCAATTTACTTAGCAATTCTGCTCTTTTCCTTGGCAAAAAGTCTAAGTATCCTGTCAATTTTTCTGAAAGATAAAAAGTGAAGAATTTAGAGACACTTTGCAACTCAGAAAAAATAACCATTCATTATTCATATTTGACCAAATTGGCAATGAATCTTTATTATTCTTTAAACAAAAAATCCTTTTTGAAGCAAACTGAAATAAACTATAATTTTCTGTAAAATTGAAAAAGAGGTAAAATAGGGTAAAAATAAAAAAAATGCATGCCCTTAGTATGGTTAAGGAATTCAAGAAGCAGATAATTTTTAAGAGTGAAATATATTTTCAGGAAATCTACAATAAAGTACCATAAATCCTTGCCAATCACAAGTTTGCAGTTACATTTGATTATTTGCAGAAATTTTTTAACATGCTTTGTCAATCATGACACAGGGACTCAAGAAGTAGTACTTGCACTATTTGTACATATGAAAAGTTTGTGCAACAATGCAAAATGGTCCCGTTTATTTTATTATGAAATAATAACAGGTAGAATGGCTGGGTAGCTGGGATAATGTGGCATGTGTTTATTATGCTAAATCATACAGAAGTTATAACAAAGCTGTATTATTAGCAAAGACAGAGTGCAGTGTATGCATGAGAAACATGCACAGGAAGTTGCTTCACGATTTCCATTAAAGGAAATATCTAGCAATGTTTTTTGTTCACCAAGTTCTAAAACTATGCATTAATGTCACAAATATATTCAAATGGATAAGTTTCAGCAGAATAGGCACTGAAACAAATATTTGCTACATAGTTTCTCTGAAATTTCATGGAAATAGTTTCTCCTTTATGGGGGAAGGAGGATTACAAATATTTTTCATTTTTGTGGGAAAGTCGGAAGTTTTTGCATTTTGTGAAGAAAAAAAAACAATGAAAAACTTGCACATCAAATACTAGCATATTTCAAGTATGTAAACTAATGGTTCTCACTCATCTTTTTGCATCATACATCCACCAAATATCTGGCCAAATAATCTTTATCCCATCAAACCATTTGGTCAAGAAAACTTGGTCTCATCACAATAAAATCCCATTTTTTTCCCAAATAATTGCAATTTAATACTTTATTTTAGTATTAATCATTAAACATATTAAATATTGCAACTATGTTGTTAAGAATAGCGATACAAAAAATGAGCTTCTTTGTTTGACAATTTGAAGAAAGGATTTGAAAATAATATAAACGTAAATACAGAGGTACTCATAATTTAAAAATATAGGAATAATTTTATTTGTAATTTAAAAGAAAAAGAAAATGCAAATACTTCAGAATGCTTAACAACTATTTTAAACATGTCATGTCCACACCTAATGTGTCAAAGGTGGGACATCCCACCAGTATAGAAATACTGATGTACATAATCCTACTTTTCCTTACAAGTCTTTAATAGATTTGCCATTTACAGAAATCTTCATGAACATAACTTCCATAATCAGTGAGAGCCCATTTATACAAATATGCTACCAAATTCTTACAAAGCAATGTACTAGTTAAGAGGTAATAACTAGATATTTCCGAACATTGCAATATATACATGTATATCAGATGCTGCCATTATTTCAATCTACTTAGGGAATTTTAGATTGGGTTATTTTAACCTTGAGAGCCACTTTTGTGTATACAATGGACTAAATAGCCAGATCACAAGGACCCTAGGGCTTAGAGAAGGCTGGGGGTAGAAGATTCACTGGATGGCTATTAGGAGATAAAATATTATTTACTTGATAAGTATTAAAAAAAACTATTTTACCAGATTTGTTGAACTATTCTCAAAACTATGAAACAAAATCCTTTATTCTGTTTGTATTTTATTACAGAACATTTATGTAACTGACATTCATAGCTCATTAATAAATGCACATAAAGCTCTTTTTCTGATATTTAAGAATAGAAAATGATTGCCCCCTACTGATAAATTTATACATATGCAGATCTTTTCTATGGCATATTAAACTGACAGGTTCCTGTCAGATCTTTGTGGCAAGCAGCTGCTTGAGAGGTAATTATTTTTATAATTTGGTACCATATAGTTAGCATTATCATTCCATATGATGACATATTCCCAACAGCAATTAAAGAGCATTATCATAGATCGTGTATGGATATGAGATGTTCCAGGTAAAACATTACCCATTACCATCTCCATCTGAGAATATGCTCAGTTGGCAAAAGTAAAAACATATAACAAGTAAACCACCTGTGGGTGGGCCCCTAGAGGTTAACATAAAACACAAGCTAAAAAATACAATACATCATGCACAAGAGACCTAAAACGAGTAGCTTTCCTCAGAGAAAGCCATCATTTTAGGCCTCTTGTACTTATTAAGAACATTATGATCATAATTAAGCAAAGGATAAATAATCTCATTAGGATTATTTTTAACCCTTCCAGTGTCGTCTGAAAAACAGGCTTCCATCCAGAAGCGAAGCTATTTTCTCCTATGCCCAGCCAAAAAAAAAAACTAACTTTAGAACTTTTTTTGCCAAATAACTAATGAAAGGAATTATGGCATTGTATGCCAAGTTAATCAGCATTTAATTCTGGATTTTCTGAAAATAAAGTATTTAACAAAAAATATGTTTTATTTTAATAGGACTTTTTAGAGTCATGTAATAAAAAAAATGAATCTGGCAACACATATAAAAATTAATTAAAAAAAAACTAATAGACAGAAATTATTACACTGCACATGAATAGAATGGCTATATATTTCTAAATAACAAAAAAAAAGTTTTGGTTTTAAGTAAATATTTCTCTTGTTTTTTTAGCCAGTTGTGCTGAGTCACATAAATAAGTCAACTTTAGAATTAAGAAAAAAAAATAACCAATCAACAGAAATAGGTCATGTTACATATAATAATAAATACCCCCTCAAGCAGCTGCTTGCCACAGAGGTCTGACAGGAGCCTGTCAGTTTATATGCCATAGTAGCAGGTCTGAGAGGATGGCAAGACCTCAGCAGAAAAACAACACGCACAACCATGCCTTATATATACCAAATTAAACAGAATTATGAATTTTATGAAAATAAATAATATAATCAAATTTGCAAGCATATTGATTTTAATAGGCCTTTTTCAATGTGATATGGTGAAAAAAAAGATCGCACTATACAATTAAGGCTTCATTTTGTAAAACATGAATAAAAATAGTTTTCCCGAATAGGAAATTTCCTCCCGAATAAATGAGATCTTGGATATGGAAGTAAATCTACAGAAATGAATTTACTTCCATATCCAAGATCTCATTTATTTTCAGAAAATGATACTAGATTAAAGTTTTATTAGAAAAGTAATAAATAAAAAAATAAAAATTAACATATAGTCTAATGCAATGTTAAAATATCCACAGCAACAAGTTCTAGGTCGGCCATATGATGTAGAATAAGTATGAAAAAAGCGAATTTCAGAAACTAGTGATCTTGGCCAAAAGATCGCTAGTTTCCGAAAATAAATCTACTGAAACGAAAACTAAGGTTTAAATATATAAAAAGTAAATACTAACTTTACAAAGGGTATCCAATATGCTGGACTAAAACTGTAAACACACTAGCACACGCAATAGAGATAGCATGTGTCAGCCATCTGATACTTGTTTGCCTCAGTGAAGCATAACTAGTTAAATGCGGCTGCAACCAGAATTTCTAAGAAGGAAAAATGATAAAAATAACTGGGGAATACTGAAATTGGTTTACCACAGAAAAGAGTGTGAAACAGGAAAAAAAAAACGTGGTACGTATTTTGTAATTACTTCCATAATCTATCGTTTTTAAAAATATCAATTTTTTTTGTTAATTTTTAGGAGATTTTCGAAAATTTAAGGAAAAATTTGTTGATAATAGTTCAAATCAAACTAGTGAGCTTAAATCAGAAGGTTGCTTCAGCAAATAGGAACATTAACAAGCAATACCATTTAGTGCTTCAAAGAAATGGCAATCAGATGGCTTTATAAAATTATTTATATTATAGTTTAATAAAATTTCAGGATATAATACAAATAAAAGGTAAACTTGCACTTGCAAATCCTTTACAATACAGTTTAGATTTCACACTGAAATGTAAAATAATTCCACAAGTCAAGCAAATAAAGTTATAAATAGCAAAAGCTTCAAAACTGACAGTTAAAGATTGACCGTTAGAATTGAACGCGTATTGCACAATCCTAATGGTAATGCCAATTTTTGAAAACAAAAATTCAGCGGAAGTAAAAACCAACAAATTAAATATATGTCAGTTAAAATTGAATACGTATAACAATTCATCCCACACAGAGATAAAAAACGAACAGTAAATTAGCAGTCAAAAGACTGCAATTCAGAAGTCATATATTTCAGCATGAAATCTCTACAATCCTACACATATAAACTAAAGTTTAGGTAAATAATTAGGCTAAGTTAATCATAACTTGCCAACCAAGGGCTCTGCTGGGATTAGATACCTGATTTCACCCAAGGTTATTAAGCAATTTAAGTAAAAGTTTAGCTAACTAAAGTTCACTTCTTGGAGCTATGCAAAAACACTTCAGCTTCCTTCCACGTCTCAGCTTCAAGTCCACCTCAGAGTGTTATCATAATCAGAGAACATTTTTATAGTACACAAAGCAATATTCAACTGATTCTAATTCCATCGTACCTTTTAATGGACCATCTATGACTTGAAGAGCTTCTTCATATTTATCTTGCTGCTCTAATATCATTAGATATAGCTGTACTTCTGAAACAATTAGAACTAATATAGATTATAAGTAGTCAAAAAATTTATTTATTTATTACTATTACATTAAAGAGAATATGAATGTTTTAGAGAATGTCAGTTTTCAAAATTTTGGATTTCACTTTTTTTTACTTCAACTCATAGAGAAACAAATTCAAAATGCCAATTTTAACAATATAACAACTGAGATTCAATAGGAGAAAATAAAGAAATTAATAAAAGTTGTGAGGTACTACAGTGTAGTTTATTCTATTTTTGAAGATAATTCTTAATTGGAATAGGTGGAAGAAAAAAGGCACAAGCATGATATATTTATATATAATTCCTAACTACATGCTTATATGACTGTATATGGTTTAATACAAAATATTAGATGATGCATATATATACATATATCTAGTAAATGTTTCCAACAGTGAAATATTTATCAATTCAAACAAATAAAAGTAACAAAATTATTTTTGAAAATTTTTAATAAGAAATTGAGATGCATTATATGCTGATAAAATCAGAGGTATTACTTAAGACTGAATACATAAATATTTATATACAACTGTGGAGTAAAATATGTAAAAAAAATGGAAATATCATTAATGAAATGTATTTTTTTTTTCCCACAACCTTTTTAATAGCAATACTCACCAGCCTCTGCTTCAACTCTATTTTCCTTCACAAATTTTTCAGTCATTCTTTCAGCCAGAGGAAGCAACATAGTTTTTGCAAGTTTCTTGTCACCACTACTTGCCTATACAGAGAAAAAAAAAATCATAAACTGCAATAGTAAAAATTATTTAATTCTTGAAATAGTTATAGTATAAAATTTGTCACTAGCAGACCAGAAATTTGGATTTAAAAATAAAAGCAGTAATAAAAGTACTTAAAATTCATGAAAATATGCAGCTTTTGAGATTTTTTTTAGACTAAACTGGTACTATAGGATCATTTGATATTACCATGTCTTTCTTTATATATTTTTTTAAAGTTTATGAATGTAAGAATAAAGGATATCCAGATTTTTTCACATATTTCTAAATATAAAAACTACATCTTTATGTTACAACTGAAATGTCACTTTTAATAAAACAGAATTAAAGCTGAACTAGAATTTGAACTTTTAAAGTAATGCATATTAACAAGTGACAATAGTCACTTGTTAAATAAATTACTTTAAAGTGAGGCAAAAACAAAACTGTTTGACAGCAAGCAGGGTTGGATGAATTGTTTGACTCTGAGACTTTTGTGTGCATGATGAGCCAAATGACTTGGTTTCAAGGGCCATGAAGTTCAGATGAAGTTCATGGTAGGGAAAGGGAATCTAATGGCAGCTGTTAGGCGACAGATGCAAGTCTTATATCATAGCCATTCCACATGCTCTTTAAAATGCACTGGGTATGGCTTGTTCTGCAACAGGGCCATGACATTTCCAGCCCATCGATATATAAATGCATAATTATCATTACTTTCAAAGTTCAAGTTAAAAGCTACTTGTTTAAAGTAATAAATTTTATTAAAATACCAAGCTTTCATTCATTTGAAGTTGCTATTCAACAATTTGTTCACACTTATTCTATATCACATTTGTATTATTAAACATTAAACTTCAATTAGTTTTCAGAAAAATATCTTTTATACTACAAAAAGTTTTTACCTGCATCACAATACTCATCACAGCCCAAAAATAATAAGGATTTTTAGGTTTGAGCTTATACAAGGCCATTGCTGTTTGTTGTTGCTTCTTATATTCCCCAAGCCTAACATAGGACATAAACAAGTGAGACAACAGTTCTTCATTCTGAGGATCCTTCTTTGTGGCTGTTTCATATGCATCTGCTATAAGCTCCGCTGCAATACACAAACAATTTAAAAAGTAAATTAATAACAATACCTTCAGTGATTAAGAGGTTTACTTAATGCAAACCTCAAAAATATGGATATTGCAAGAAACATTAACTAGATGTTGTCCAGAAAGAAACTAGTAGAATAACATATTGCCTCTGACAAATACTGGATGATCATTTTCAAAGAGGATGTTTTCTAGTTTTTACCATCACATTCTCTAAGAGTAGAAATTCAAACTAACGACTGGGAAAATGCAATGATTTATTAGTACCCATACCAGGAGAAAAAAAATGATATCTCCAAACGAGAAAGCTGCATTTTTCTGCTCCCTTAGAGTATGGAGCAAATCACTGAGCCAATGATTACCTCTTGACCCAGGGCTCAGTCGGTAGCATGCCAGGCTCGTAATCTGTAGTTCTCATGTTGGAGTCCCAGCTGGGTCAGCGTTGAGATTTATCTCCGCAAAATTCTCCCCCCCCCCTGCCCACGGTCAGTAGGGGACACTGATGGGCTTGGAAAGACCGTCATCCGTCGGATGGGACATTAAGCCGTGGCCCCGTGTGTGGGAGAGCCATACCCTGTGTATGTTAAAGAACACGCTGGATGGCCTTGACGGGAGGCTATCATCTGTCTCCCAACAGCTGTTCCAGTGGGTCCCCTCCCCCAACCTTCTCTGAGCCTTCGGGGTCCATGTGACCTGGCCATTTAGCCCATGGTGTGCAAAAAAGTGCCACTCAGAGGTAAAACAACCTAACCCAACCTCTTGACCATCAACTCTACCACCGAAATTTTAAATTTCTAGAACAAATAAATGGTTTCCAAATATTCGTTTAAATTTTTATATTTTACACCATTATGGAACACTACTGAATTTTTTTTTCTGGCTTTAGCATCCTCCAACAATGGAATGTTAAGTAAATGCAAATAGTAATATTTTATTAGTATCTATAAAACAAAAAGAATTTTTCTTTTATCTCTTGAAACAGAAAAAGTTGCATTTTATCACTTCCCAGGGGGTAAAGGAGGCAAGTCACTGCTGCCAATGTGAACTTCTTAACCAACACATTCGGCCACCAAAATCACAAATTTCCAGCATTAATAGATCACTTGCAATATTTATTTAAAGCTTTGACATTTTCCAATTTTCTCCACCGCATGAGGGGAGGTTCAGAAAATGTATATCATAATATTTCATCAATACCTATCCAACTCAAAAAGTCTCAATTTATCTCTGAAAACAAGTTGAATGTCTACATATGAACAGACAGATGGCAAAGTTAAAACATTACCTCTTTTTAAAATGTGCTAAAAACTGTGCTAAAATTTTTTAAACGTGTTAAAAAAAAGTGGCAAGATAATGAAAAACAGATAGTGGGTAGTTATGCAATACAGCAAAAGTGAAAATATAAAAGTTATTCCAAAATAAACTTGACTCTAGTGAAATGATTTTTTTGACCGGAGAAAATTTTAGTTTTCATGCCTCAGCTCAGTGACCATTAAAACTATTTTCTACATCAAAATATAATAACAATAGTTATAACTTTGAAGACATGTGAACATATATAAATTATCTATATCAGTTTATTTACTTATGCAATATGCTAATTAATGTTTAGTCGTTCCTCATTAATAAACTGTTTCATATGGGTTTGGTCTTCATCCTCACTCTCCAAATTTGTTGAGCTCAGTATTTCCTGATCAATTACGAACAAAAGCAAATCATACCATAATTTAGGCATATATACATCATCTCTGTTGATGTACTTGTTCTTTGAAAAGCAATCACTTTCTTAAACTTATTTTGCAAACCACTTCTGAACAAATTAATCCTGTTTCACAAGTTCAATATCAGTATCCTCATTTACTGTTTTACAAAGTGAAATAAGCTCCTGATATGCTTATTCCTCTTTGAACTTTGTTATATGATCAGAAAATCTTATTTTCTATAAACAAAGAAAACAAAGATAAAAATTTAAACATCTAATGGTAAATTCTGGACATATTTTGCTTAGCAACATGTTCGGGCATCAACTGACAAGGGGTACTAGGCACTGTAAGCATCCAGGGACCTCATGTCCTCATAGGAGTATGCTTTTTTAAAAAATAATGATTCTCATTTTACACAAGTTCCCTGAATTTGGGGGGGGGGGGAGTTATTAAGCAGTAAATATGAACTCTCAACAGAATAAATATTGAGATCTTGCAAAAAACTGAAATCAAGTTTTAACCCATATTTAGCACTCAGAACATCCCTCAAATCTCAGAGGAATTGAGACTTTTCACTTTGTACAATGTAACTATATCATTATATTTTCATCACTAACTAAATTTTTTACTTATATATTTTTCACATATTCCATACATTTATAACTCAAATGAAATTTACAAATAAAATTTACTTAATGGGCTGTATTCACATCAACAATTTGCTACTGAAAAATTATCTAGCTTCAAAATCATGTTTATAAATACCAAACAAATGCAAATCTAAAAATTTAAACTTTGATTATTACTTAATCTTAGTTGAATCAAAAGCAAGCCTTGGTCTTTCAAGTTGTTTTGAATCAGAATCAAACTAAAATTTTGCATGCTAAAAAGAACTGGGGAAAAAAATCTGTGTGTTTTGGAAAAGGAAAATCTATGCAACTGTATGGGGCATCAAAATCAAGAATCCGTAAAAATGAAATGGCAAGTACCCAGAGTTGGCTTTATCATGTAATACTACTTTAGCATGTCAATCAAATTTAAGCAATCAGAGGAGATTTTTCATCAGTACTTTGTACCTGATTTTTCATCAGGCTTTGGAAATTCAGTTTTTAGAACAAACAAATAATTGAAGCTGAAAACAATTTAAATGTCAAAATTCTGTTTGGCAACTTCATAAGAATATCCTCATAAGATCAATTCAGAGAATGATATCACTCTCTACATCAACAACAAACACTGGCAAACAAAAAAAAAACTCAATATCTAAAATAAGTAAGAAAGCATATAACTAAAATCACTATCATGGTAGTGGAAACATCACATGTATCTTTGCACCAATTTAATACAAATGTCTTGGACTTGGGATAAAAAAAATTATGTACATCCTAAGAGATCTCCATTTTAAGACTAAAAAAGTGTGTAGACTTTAAGAGCCAGAGGTTGTAGGAATTGTCTTAAAATGGCATTTAAGCACCCATCAAAATATTTTTGGTAGACTGGGACTCTGTGATTTTTCCATTTGCCATGAAGATATATTTGTCTCTACATGTCAGAGATTAAAATGTAAGCACTTCATGAACAGCATTTAATAACTGACCAGCACTTTAGGTTTTTGTGACTTGGCAATTTAGGATTCTGCAGAAAAGAGTGTTTTCAGAGGGTAAAATAACTCAATCCAACATTTATGTAATGATGCATCAAAGCTTTATGACATATTTCATAACAATGCAAATCAACATTTTGCTACACTGGTGTCCAAAAGTCAAGCATAGTTGACAAAATGGAAAATATGAAATGACAGAATGACATGAGTCATGTAGTACAATGGAATGTGGAAAGAAGAAACAAATGCATGATATAATTGACACAAAATACAGTACACACAAGAACAATGCACTGTAGTTCAATAGGGTTCACCTATTGTTGGTGATTATTACTATTATTATTGCACACCTATTACCCTGACAATATCACTTTGCATTTGGTCAGATTCCACCATTCCAATTGTCTGACCATGTATAAGGACATCCATATGCTGTCTGTATGACACATTGTTACAACAATAAATAAGTTCAAAAACAAACCAAATGTGCTGGAGATGACAAATGAGGTTTTCCACATTTATTCCATTTGTTATACCATTACAAGTTTGCCATTCTTGCCTCTTATACAAATTATATGCGATTGCATGATTGAATCATTACTCCAACATTTGCATCTACCCTTTTTTGCTATTTTTGCCAGTTTCACCAATATAGCCTATTTTGC
This sequence comes from Ryuthela nishihirai, assembly GCA_038380435.1. Taxonomy (NCBI): domain Eukaryota; kingdom Metazoa; phylum Arthropoda; class Arachnida; order Araneae; family Heptathelidae; genus Ryuthela; species Ryuthela nishihirai. Next base: position 6,011,063 of record JAWZYU010000008.1, read on the forward strand.
CAACTATGCTTAACTTTTGGACACCAGTGATCTGGTGTCCAAAAGTCAAGCATAGTTGACAAAATAGATAAAAACAGAAAATACAAAATGATAGCATGACGTGATTGGTATAGTGCAAATGGAATTTGGAAAGAAGAAACAAATGCATGATATAAGTAGTTTATATAAGTAGTTTATGGTTTTGGTTTATGAAGGAGTTCAAAGGTTAAAAAAAAGTTGTTTCTTACATTTATGGAGCTCTCTGTAACATATAGTCATAGCCTGCAAAGTGGCGTCATCTGTCGCACCTTCCGAATGAACCTCTCTGAGGGTGGCACATGCTTCATCTTGTCTCCCTAGTCTGATAAGTGCTAATGCTTTCAATACCTAAATTAGTAATTTCAGAAACAACCAAAACTACTTAGTAAATTTTACATACAAAATATGACATTTAGACAGTTTAGAACAGAGTCAGGGGCTAGGTGATGACTCTTACTACTCCCCCCCCCCCATTTTTTTAAGAATGTAAAAATTTAGATTTAGTTGTAAGAAATTAGTTTATTTGTGTGTGTGTGTGTGCATTGTGATTTAATCCCTTCAGCTGTAATGCTCCATTCCTAATGCTGTGATCTTGCAATGTTTACAAAATGTAGATCACTCTTAACAGGAACGGACTAGAATTTGGTGCCATCTATTAATATAATAGAAACACATTGAAGATAACTCTGCCTGACATGCAACAAGAACTGTTTTGCTATATTTCACATGCATCATTCATTTGATGTCTATCATAACAAAGTGCACACAAATTATATATATTTTTTTCTGTTACATTTTACTACTTTCTGAGATTTCAGAATTTTCAACTTTTTGGATAGTTTTTAGATTATAATGTACATGCTGAATTTCAATGATGTTTAAATTTTTTTTTTATATTCTTGTTCCTTTGTTTATAAATAAAGTCCATTTATAAATGGAAACTTTTTTTGTCTTCTAAAAAAACGTCTGAAGGTTATTTCACATGATTTTACAATTTCCCAACAGAAAATAAAACTTATTCCACCCATATTACATTTTTTCTTTCTGTCATCACTTCTTTTTATTTTGGCCCACTTTTACTGCTTGAGTCCACCACCCTCATTCGAATATTTTCTAGCTATATGTCTGGTTCAAAGCAAATTATTCTGCTTTTACTTTTAAATATTTCTATTATTTGAAACAAATATAAAACTGCAAAACAAGTTTACACTGCATACTGTAACTAATACATTTCCTAAGACTGCTTAAACTACTGTTTACATAGTTGCTATCATTTAAACAATAAAAACAGTACACAAAAAATCATTATATGCATAACAGAATTTGGTTTTGGATAGCAGACTGCCAATTTTCCCTTACTCCTATTATTCTGTTAGAGGATTTGGCAAGTTTGGTTATAGCAGCTAGTAGTTAGGTTGTTTTACCTCTGAGCAGCACTTTTTTGCACACCATGGATTAAATGGCCAGGTCACATGGACCCCGAAGACCCAGAGAAGGTTGGGGGGAGGAGAACCACTGGAACAGCTGTTGGGAGACAGATGGTAGCCTCCCATCAAGGCCATCTAGTGTGTTCTTTAACATGCACAGGGTATGGCTCTCCTGCACACGGGGCCATGGCTTAATGTCCCATCTGATGGACAGCAGCCTTTCCAAGCCCACCAGTGTCCCCTACTGACTGTGGGCAGGGCAGAGAATTTTGTGGAGATAAATCTCAACGCTGACCCAGCTGGGACTTGAACCTGGGAACTACAGATTACAATCCTGGCACGCTCTGACTAAGCCACCCTCACCCCAAAGCTAATAGTAATCAGGGATGATCACCAGAGATGAGACCAGAACTGCACAACTTTGAACCAATGAAGGTAATTTTATAAACAAACTTAAACACTACTAAACAATAGCTGAAAATATTTTGCATCTTGCAATAGGTCTAATTTCTTAATATGCATTTAGAATCATTGATAGTCCTCTCAGGCATGTCTAAATGGGTCCATTTGATGCTTTTTATAGGCCCATTATTTCACACACCAGGCTGTGTGGCTTGGATTTTGTTTCTTCATGTCTTTTGAATAATGGCATTGAACCTTTTATTACCAACTCTTTGGTATGAACGACTTTCTTGTTTACATCTTATCCAGAGCAATATTGGAAAAAGAAGTTGCCTTCTCTGATCATAGATGTCACCATGGGTGACAAGTTCGGGAAGATTTATAAGTCACATTAGCAGATAAATGATGAAATTAATGTTAGTTTAGTAGTTAGAACACTCTGGCATGATTCTGGAAAGACATGGGTTTGAGTCACACAAATCAGCAAAACGTTTTTTTCCACAAAACCATTTACTGCAATTCTTATACTGCCAATTTAGCTTAAATATACAAATCAAAGCCTTTCCAAAAATTCTTTGCACACCAAATATATGCAATTTTAGCAGTACTTGCATTTACAAAATGCTTTCCCTCTCATGAAAATAAGCCACCGAAAGATCACAATTAAAGACAGGCATTTGTTTCATTAATAAAAGCACTGCCAGTACATTACAATACTGTGCAAATTAGTTGGGACAAGTGAAGGAATGCTAAGTCCCTTCAGCTGCAGAGTCTAAACTTGTTCATAAACTTCTGCTGCAAGTCTAAACTAATCTAACAGATGCTTCACCCCATTGAAGGAATGATGGACAGCAAAAAGTATATATATAGGCATTCTGGAGGTGAAAATGATCCCAACACTGCAGAAGCTGTTTCTTAATGGCGATGGGGTATTTCAACAGGATCTGGCTCCATGCCACAATTCTAAGCTTGCTAAGAGCTTCTTTACCCAGCAACATTTGAAGGTATTGGAGTGGCCAGGAAATTCACCCAATCTAAACCCCATTGAAAATTTGTGGGCCATTATTAAAGCGCACATATCTAAGATGGATTCCACGACGAAAACCAAAATGATAGAAAGTGTCATGAAAGTGTGGTACCACGACCCTGAAGTCGACCTAGATGTATGGAAAGCTTGTGGCATCAATGGTTGAGAGGGTGAAAGAAGAAATTAAAACTAAGGGGGGGGGGGTCACATTCACTATTAACTACATTATTAAACAAATAAATATTTTAGTTGTGTCTTTGTTACTGCATTTTCCTATTGTCCCAACTAATTTGCACAGTACTGTAGTTGAAACCCAATATCTATAGGTTAAGAACAAGCAAAAGGTATTGTTTCTTGGAAAACATTCATGTGGCCAAAGGACCAAGTTAGTTAATTGTAAATGTGCCATGTTCAAATTAGTAATGATGTCAAATATTAACAAATATTAATCAACAGTACATTTTATCCAATAATCTTTACCTTTTCGTCAAATTAAGAGTTTTTGAATGTCAGATTCTATGATTTATTAGATGTTAATAAAAAATAATAAATACCCCCTCAAGTAGCTGCTTGCCACAGAGGTCTGACAGGAGCCTGTCAGTTTGTATGCCACAGTAGAAGGTCTGAGAGAATGGCAGGACCTCAGCAATGTGACCCTGATGCACTAATGAGTTTGACCTTTCGGCTCTTTACCCCACTTTCTGGGTCATAAGCTTCATTACATTTAAAGATTTTACTTTTTTATGTCCACCACACTTGACACTGTATTAAGTAAACCTTCACTACACTTCTAAACTGCTGATTTTTCTCAGCAGAAAATTAGTAATATCATATTGCATTAGTTTCATATAATTAATTAATACAACTGTTATTATATTTAGGTTTCACCTTAAAGCAGGACTTTCTGTGCTGCATAATGGGTAAATGGCCAGGTCAAAATGACTAACTGTATTGGGACAAGATTGAAAACAAGAACTCAATGAATAACTATTCAGAAAAAAATAGACATTTTCAAGTGCCCATGCTTTTAAAACATTTGAATATGTAAATTATTCTTCAAAACACAGTTTAGTAAAATCTAGAACATGAGTCCAATTTGTGATTACATATATATATGCACTGCACAATTACTATACCTTTGCACAAAGAAAATCCCTTTGCTTCTTTAGCAGCTTTTCTGCTTCTTGCAAAGCCTTTTTATTATTCCCATTGTCCAGACAATCTATCAGGAAGAAATATACAAAAAACAAATATAGCTGTACTTCTCATTATCAGAACTGAATTACATTTTTTTGCTACATATTTTATTATACACTCAGTGCTCACTAAATTATGACCACCTCCCTCCATATCATGTCAGTGGAAGCTAATTTTAAAGCTCTATAACTTCTAAAAAAAAAAAAAGGTTTTGTGACAGAATGAGACTGAATATAAAGATCTCAATCAAATCTTTCTAAATCTCCATTTTCAACAATATTCCCTTAGTATTTAAAGCAGGCGTGTCCAACCCACGGCCTGCATGCGTCCCACAAAATCGTAAAGTTTATGACATAAGCTTTCAACATGATTATGTGATTTTCAGCAAGTTTTTGATATCCCATTTGTTTTATGTTGCCCTCTTTTTAATTTTATAATGAAAAACGTAAGAAAATAAATGAAGTTTTATTATTCATATGCATTAACTATATTATATATTCTATGTGCGGCCAAAAACAATTCATCTTCACTCAATGTGGCCCAGGGAAGTCAATGACAGAGAATTTTAAATTATTTTAAATTAATTTTTGAGCAAGAAGGTCTTTTTAATTGTATTATTTCACACATTTAATACAACAGACATATATCTGAAAAGTTAATGTAAGTAATTTTTTGATATTTTTCAATTTTCCTAAGGCATTGTTGCTGTTAAATATTCAAAGTCCATAAATCTTTTGAGTACAAAGTGAATATTATTGAAAATCAAGATTTAAATACATTTGACTCGGATCTTTATCTTTTGTTATATTTTCTCATAAAATGCTTAGTTTAGAAGTTATAGAGCTTCGAAGTTAGGTTCCACTTATATAACATGGAAGGAGATGGTCATAATTTAATGAGCACTGAGTGTGTGTGTGTATATATAATGTAAGATATTTCAACTTAATCAAGGCTGCTAAGACTACAAATTTTTTATTGAAACATATGTAGTTCAGTTACTTTTAACAACAAATGTATGCTATTTGGGCAAAACTTTTTTGCCCAAAGAGTCTCTTTTCACTGAAAGCAATCTGTTAATATCTATTTAGAACTTATTTAAATTTGGATTTCTTTTCTTTCATCATTAAGTACATTTTTAACTGCTTGGTCTATAGCTATCCTTAACCAAACAGGCCAAGCAGCTGAAAATATATTTCATTTAGAACAAAACAAATGAACTCTAAAAATAATATGAATAAAAAAAAAATACAAAAATTAGAAATAATAAAATCAGTCAAGCTGAAAATATAGTAGGCCTCACTGATATCATGGGCATTATGTTCCTTAAGACAGCCACAAACAGCAAATACGTGAGACAAAAGATTTATGAGGAAAAGTAGGGTTAGATATATATTTAAAAAAAAAATCCTCAAGCAGCTGCTTGCCACAGAGATCTGACAGGAGCCTGTCAGTTTATACACCATTGTAAAAAGCACATGAAGATGCAGGACTTTGGTAGCAAAACGACACAAATATCATGCCTTACCCAGGGCTCGAATCTAGGTCCCTTTGACAAACAGCAAAACAGCACATGAAACAATCTGAAATTTCAGGAGCTCCTCCCCAAAATGCAAAGTATTAATGGGATTCTCCTCTAAAATGGCGCTTTAATCAAACTGCAGAAAAACTCTATGCAGTAAATATTTAAACACTTATATTCTTCTGCTGCACTCAACCCAATTCCATAAAAAAATGACATGCTTTCAATGAGAAACCATTGCCAAATTTTTTAAACACAAATCATAAAGCTCCTCCTGCATGTGCATACTTGTACACTCCACACATGCACTATACCCTATTCATGCGAATGTTCCTGAAGCTCTGATGCTCATATAACCCCTGTCATTCATTCCAGCTATGGTCATTTTTAAAATGAGTTGATAAAATGTTTGTGCATGTCAATAATTGGTTTTGTGGAAAAAGGTTTTGCCAATGTGTGGGATTCGAATCCACATCTCTCCAGAAATATGCCAAAGTGTTCTAAGACCACTAAACTAACATTGGCTCTGACAGGTACAGAAATATGGGAAGAGTGATAAGTCATATTAGTGGAGAAAAAACTGAGCCAACATTAGTGGTCTTAAAACACTCTGGCATGTTTCTGTAGAGACGTGGTTCAAATCCCACAAAACAGTGAAACTTTTTTCCACAAAACTATTTATTGACATTAAAGTCAACAGGTAATTCTTTCAATATTATTTACTGTTTGTGCATGTCTGTTATAAAAACTTCATCATATTCTTGAACAATGTTACTTCTCACTTCTCAATGCTGAAGCAAATTATGGCCAGACTCATGATGAACTATTAAGCAGATTGTGAAGATTAACACTCTAGGTTGCGGTAAAAATTGTGAAAATTAAGACTCTAGGTTGCGAGGTAAGGGCTCAGAGAACGTTTAGAAAGCAGAACCAGTGGACAGCTGTTAGGATACAAATGGAAGCCTCTCCACCAATGCCATCCAGCTTCTTCTTTAATGAATAATGGGTGTGGCTATTGAACACTGGCCACAGCTTAATGTCCCATCCAAAAGACACCTTTCCAAACCCATCAGTGTCCCCTTTCTGACTGAGGGCAAGGTGGTGGTGGCGGTGTGTGTGTGTGTGTGTGTGTGTGTTGGGGGGGGGGGGGGGGGGTTCAGTGAGGATTAATATCTGAATTAAAAAGGCCTTCTTGCTCAGAAAATAATTAAAATAACTTAAAGTTCTCTGTCGTTGAGCAACAAAATCATGAAGTTTACCTTTCAAACTATTTGCATATTAAAAATTTTTAGGAGCAAACTCTTCAGAGCAAGGACAGTGCTCTGTCTTCAGTGAAGTGACACTATGTGGCAATGTTACATCTATTGATGACTTCTTTCCACATGTAGTGAAAGGTGATTCCAGTGTCATGGTTGAGGGTGGGGATAGGTGAGGTTATTATTTCAACAGCTCATGGATAATGGTTCTGTAGTAAGTGAATGCATGTGCCAGCAGTAATAAATAGTAATAAATAAGCATAATAAACAGAATTATCTGGTAAATAGAGGGTCATAATGTATAAAAAATTAAACAATCCAGTCAGCTTTTTTTATAGATTTAAAAAAAAGGTTATTTTTTAACATAGATTATGAGCTGTCACTCACATCATAATCAATTGTTGCTTTTGAACAACATTCTCTTTTAATTATTCATGATGTAACTTTGAGACAATCATTACAGCAAAAAAAATTATCTTTCAAGCAGCTGTTTGATAGAGGTAGGATAGTAGCCAGTCAGTATAATATGCTACAAAGATCTGTAAGGAAGATAAGACCTCAGCAGAAGAACAACACAAGAAAACATCCATATCTTATCCGAGGCTCAAACCCGAATCACTCTGATCAGAGTTGGGTTGTTTTACCTCTGATATGCACTGTTTTGCACAAAATGGACTAAATGGTCAGGTCACAAGGACACCAATGGCTCAGAGAAGGTTAGGGGAGGGGATCCACTGGTCAGGAGCTAGATAGAAGCCTCTCATCAAGACCATTCAATGTGTTCTTTAATGTGCAAAAAAGTATGTCTCTCCTGCACATGGTGCCATGGCTCAACATCCCATCTGATGATAGTGGCCTTTCCAAGCCCATCAGTATCCTCTACTGACTGAGAGAAGTATGAAGAGTCTTGCATAGGAAAATCTCAATGCTGGCCCAGGTGGAACTCGAACCTGGGAACTGTAGATTTGGTACACTATTGGATGAACCCCTGCTAATCAGTAGCCAATCACTAACCATTGGCCTTTCCTTGTAAAGACTACAGGTAATATGCTTTTATACCATTATTTCATTATATCTAAGCTCATTATATGATTAGCTCTACCAAATCATTTAAGAATTTCTTTGTTATGCCAATGGAAAACCAAATTAGAAATATAATGCCTTGGAGAATAACCTATTTATGGAAATAACATAATGACAAATTAAAGATCTACATTAAGTTTATCTAAATCTTGAATTTTGAACACAAATTCATTTGGTATTTAAAGTGTGTGTGTGGCAGTTGGAATATTTAACAACAGCATCATACCTCCTTAAAAAGCTTCAACAAAATGATGAAAATTAAAATAATTATTAGACCAACTTTTAAATGCACAATTATTTTCGTACACGCGACATGAGTTTCTAAATTTTCATTTCATTAGAAATGTAGAACACAAAATAGACATAAAAATGGTTTTATTTTTTCTTATTGCCTTTTAAGACAAAAGAAATGTAAAATATATTTCAAAGTTTCAAAACATCCACATATGTTACTGATATACATAATATTGCATAAGAATGATGCTATGGTGCAGCCAAAGCTCATCTCAAAAATCCTAGTATGGTAAAATAATGTTCAATTTGATTTCAATCAATTTATTATTATAAACTTTATCACAAGTAAATAAAAAAGCTGTATGTACAATCATGATCTACACTTGAGTTTTTTTTGGCTCCTCAAAAAAATGTTTTGGTTATGTGAAAATATGGTGCAATATTTTATGAGCTGGGTTGTTTTACCTCTGGGCAACACTTTTTTTTGCACACAATGGGCTAAATGGCCAGGTCATAAGGACCCACTGGTACAGCTGTTGGGAGACAGATGGTAGCCTCTCGTCAAGGCTATCCAGCATGTTCTTTAACCCTTTAATGCCCAGAATGGCTGAGATTTTGAAATGGACTAGCCTGAATAGTGCTATTTCTTTGTCTTTACTACCCTATACCTTTTTCTCAGATTTTTTGGGCGTTAAAGGGTTAATGTGTGCAGGGTATGGCTCTCCCGCACATGGGGCCACAGCTTAAAGTCCCATCCAACAGATGGCGGTCTTTCAGCCCATGGGTGTTTTATGAGCTGAACATTATAGGAAAATTAAAATTTGGAATTGCAACAACCTGTTCATTTAAAGATATTGGTTAAAGTTTGAGTTTACGAGTAGCATCTGAGGGTTGGGTTGCTTTACTTCTGAATGCCACTTTTTTTTGCTCACAATGGGCTAAATGGCCAGGTCACAAAAACTCTGAGAGCTCAAAGATGACAGGAGGGGGCACATTAGACAGCTGTTAGTAAACAGATGGTAGTCTCCCATCAAGGCCATCAGTTTGTACTTTAACATCACAGGGTATGGCTCCTCCACCCACAAGGTCATGGCTTTATGTCCCATTCAAGAGAAGGAAGCCTTTCCAAGGTCATTGGTATCCATTACTGACCAAGTGTGAGGTTTTGTGGATAAATCTCAATGCTGGTACAGGTAGTTGAACACAAACATGTGAACTGCATATTATGAGTATGGCATGCTATCAACCGAGCCACCCCACATTTCATGGCTGTTATTAAATAATACTAGTTAGCCACAACTGTGAAAGAGAAAATTAATTTACTTGAAATTATCTGAAAGACTTTTGGGCATTCACTGCTATTTACAATGACTGCCGAAAGAAGCACTATTAATACATGCTTCTTTCAGCATTGAACACTATTTGCAATCTTTACAAACATTGCTTTTCCAATGAATGCAGATCCCTGATGTCTGTCCTTTTTTGTAAGAATTTTCCTTTGGTTTATTTAAAGCTTTCCACATTATTTCTGTTCAGAAGCAAATTTCAGTTTTGGAAATATTTTAATTGTGTACATGGCCGAGTGGTTAGCACGCTTGGCTACTGATCTAAGGAACCTGGGTTCGAGCCCCGGATAAGGCATGGATGTATGTGTCGTTTTTCTGCTGAGGTCTTGCCATCCTCTCAGACCTTCTACTCTGGCATATAAACTGACAGGCTCCTGTCAGACCTCTGTGGCAAGCAGCTGCTTGAGGGGGTATTTATTTTTTTATTTATTTATTAGTTGCTCATGAATGCTTGTTTAGCTGTAAATTTAGGTAGGTATGACATATAGTTTATCAGAAAATGATATCTAATGTTAAAATTTTACTGACTTTGACACTTAAAGACTCCTTATTTAACATATATAACCTATTTTCTTTTACACAAGTTTTTTATAATTGAAAATGAAGTAAATGGCAAATCAACTACATGGATGTCTCCTTAAAAATGAAAAAAAAAAATCTTTTTTTCAGGGTTTTAAAAACTTATATATAAAAATTATGTTTAGGATTGTTAGCCAATCATTTCTTTTTTTCTATTAGCCAGATGCCACATCCTATTCCATACTTTCTGTAGATGCTAAGTAGTATTCTCTAGATGCACAGAAAGTATTTAACTTGCCAGAATTAAATTTATGGTAACCACTATTAATCTAGTGGCATATAATAATTTGCAGACTTCTACCCACATAAGAATCAAGTAGTTTTTATGGCCAGAAAACCCCACTATAGAATTTAATACTGATCAACACTGGTGAAAATGGTGACTGTTGCCTATGTGGCCTCAAAGTTCACAAAGCAAAAATATCCCAATTATCCAATATGCACTAATCTGCTTCAAAAGGAGGCAAGTGTTGTTTGAAACTTTAATACAAATGAATATTGTAAGCAATGCATCATTTTAATTCATCAAAACCCTTTTTTTTACATTCATATTAGAATATGTGCAGTTTGTAATTTAAAAGCTTGTGAATGCACTGCAACAAAATGTTTAATGTGATGAATTCATATTGCTCCTTTCCATTATCAATGCAGCAGTTAATTTTAAAGCATAATTATGTGATTCTAAAATGCAGTATATAAATGAATAGAACTGGAAAAAAAAAACCTGAAATATATAACTGAAAAATAAAATAAAATGCAGTACAAAATTGAAAAGAATTTTAATTTCAATTAGATCTTAATTCAGCTACAAAGGGTTAAGTGTCTCTTTTTTCTGAAGCAAAAGTAGCAGAAGGCAAAAATAAAATGTTAAATGCTTTTGGTGAAGTTTCCATCTTGATCTAGGGTAGATGTTAGTGGGCTAATGATCAGGACGGAAGTGCAATGCAGCAAAATATAATAATTAGAATATCAGGGTTTATTGGGAGTTCATTGAGGGTCCTTTTTTTACATTTGTAAGTGTCCCAGGATCTCCAAGACTATAAATTTTACTATGAACATACAGCCCTTTATCTGCCAATTTTTGCACGGAATGAAAGCAGTTGTGCTGTTGTTTTATCTCTGACCAGCACTTTTTGCACACAATGAGCTAAATGGCCATGCCATAAGGACTATAAGAGCTCAGAGATCTGGAAAAGGAAACACATTAGAACATTTTAGGAGACAGATTGTAGCTTCCCATCAAGGTTATCCAGCATGTACTTTAACATGCACAGGATATGGCTCTCCCATGCACTAATGCACCTAATGTTTAGAGTTTATTTTTTTGTGTCCATGTGGAGAATGGAAGTTTGAGTGATGATATTTTAGCCATTAAACCTATGACAGAAAAGCATCAAATTGATGATAGTTATGATATTGTGTGCTTCTCAAATTTTATTAAACTGTTTCATGCTTTTTTTTTTAAAGTCTGCATGGTAGATTTTCTGCAAATACACTTGTCTAATTGTTGCAATAATATTTTTTTTTATATTGGCAGCTAAAAAACACATTTTAAAACATCTGAGAGAGCATATAAATGCATTTTTGCCATTAATTGCAAAACAATGGAAAAATAAATCATTTTAGTCAAGTTTTGACCAAAATCAATGTATAAGCTACAAATAAGAAGCTACCAAGGTGGTGGATTGATACGAACTACTCAGCTTGAGCATTGTTGCTCTAGCTGAGTAGTTCTTATCAATCCACCACTTTGGTAATAATCACAGTAGTACCTTGTAACTTAGTGTATGTCATGAAATTTTGTTAGACAGTTGGCTTTCAAATTTCCCTCACTGAGAATGAAATATTTACATACATATTTTGAAAGTACTAATTGAGGCATGTCAGAAATAGAATTTTATGCTCTAGATTTCATAATTAACAATAAGGCTCCGCATTTTGGTTTAAATGTATTTAAAAAACACACATTTCAGCTGTTCAACAATGGTAAGACACAATATATAGTACTTTCTATAAAATTTCGAATTAAAAGTCAATTTTACTATAAGTAGTGATTTAAAACTACAGTATAACAAAGCTTTGTATGATCAAACTTATCATCAGTAAGTTTTAAGTTTCCTTTTAATTTTCAGTTTCTTAACGATAATAACATTTTACAAGTTGTTTTTGAGCTATCTATTAAAAGTTTACTTTCGTTTTGGTAGGAACATACCAAATACTTATATTACAACCCTTGACATGTAAAACTGAATGACCATTAGAGAATAACCAAGTTAGCTAAAGAAAGCAACAAAAGAACAACACGCTTTGATATTATTAAAACAGAGTTGTGTACATACCAAATCATATTTATAAAATATGATAAACAATACAAACCATATATTGGCCGCAACCTTCGTTCACTAATACTCGAATCCACATGTGATCGAGCAGCCATGATGAAAGGCCCCAGAATTTATCCCGTAGTTTCTCGCAAGTAAACGTTAGCGTGAGAACCAAAAATATCGTATAGCATTGTTGCCATATTCATCGAAATGTAGAAGTCTACAGGACGTCGCATTCATTTATATACTAACGGAAGGAGTGCGAATGATAACATTTACTGGAAAAGGGTCGGTTGTTGTGTCGAAACCAAGACACTCTCGCTAGTACTATGCAGTTAACGGAAAGTTCCAGCTGGAAACAAAGTTAAAGAAAAACGGTACCATAATGTTCTGTGCTTTGCGCAAAAAATTTCGAACCTATTTTGTTCGATGACGAATTTTTTTTTCCAGATCACGCTATAAAGCTTTTTCTAAGTGAAAATAATACTTCTTTATCATCAAATTGACACCCATTGATTTATAAGGAAGCTCAGTGGTGACACTAAATCTCATAGCACATACTGAAGTAAATCGTTATAAGAAGAGCTGTAGAGAAAGGTGTATACCTCCATCCAATTGAAGTTCTGTTATTAATTGCAAAGTTATATGTATGTCTTCTGGCCACTATGAAGAAAATTTTTTTCTGTGTGTTTGGACAGGGCGGAGGATGAAAAATAAAATAAAGAATATCTTTTCATCTTCATTCTAACAAGTGCACATGTGTTACAATAGTAAATAGGTTAAAAAATATAAGCGAAAAAAAAAATCAGTTTCTTGGAACATGTCTTTCATTTTTACCATCGATTCATTTCATTAGTGGGTCTTTCCATTCGACCATAAATAGATCTTTCCCCTATAATTCTTAAAAAGCTTCTCTTTTGCTTGAAACATTTCTGCATATGCACTGATTTTCATGAAAAACTACAACATATGTATATTAGTCCAATAAACCGGTGCCTACGTAATGGGAATGCCTGCCGATTTCAAGACGTGAAGCGACATAGCGCTAGTTACATTTTCGTCCGCTGTGGCGCTGGCGATCCGCTGTTTTGCTTGCTACTTGCTTCGTAGAACTATATGTTATTACGGTGTTTACCGCTAGATTTAAAATTGGATTCTGATGCGGTTTTGTTCCATATGTAATTTATTTACTGTTCTGTCTACTTTCTGCCATTTTAACTAGAAGTCTGAAAGACGGTGTAGTGCCGTGTGATGTTTTGCAGATGCGAAATTTATGAAACAACACTCAGTTTGTATCGAATCCCTTCCATGCTCGATCTGCGAGACACGGACTAAAATCAATATGTCGGCATCTTAACATTGACATGAGAATTGGAAAAGGTTTCAGAGATCATCTTTGAATAAATATTTTGTAATCGAAGTAATTGTGAGCAAAGGGAAGTTATTCTCATTTGCTCAAATATCATTACAATATAACTTTGGTAAAGGATTGCCCTACCAAAGTATTAGAGAATTTCCGTGTTATGCGAATGGGAATCTAACTTCGAAGCCCTATAAGTTCTAAAACATTCATTTAATGGAAAAAAGGTTCTGAAAATAAATTAAAGATCATAATCTTATCTATTTAAATCTTGATTTTCAACACCATTCGTCTAATATATAATGAATTACAGAAGCTAGAATATTTCACAACAGTAATAAGTCATAAGAATTTACCTCAGATATTAATTGAAACCTATATAATACGTTGTGTTTCAAATCATTTAATAAAATATAAAATTTAAAAGTTTGCATAATGATTATTTCGATATTAGGTAATTATGAATGAATTTTATAAAAACAAGATAATTTATTTTAAACATTCCACTTCAATAACTCTTTAAATACTGAACGATTACAATCGATATTTAAATAAATTTTGTTATCGTTAACTTCAGTCAGTTTTTCATAAAATGCATCAAATGCTATATGTAAAATCTGAGTCTGTGTTTATCGGCCACCTAGATAGCAGCAGCTTCCTGACAAAGAAGGTCTAAGGAGAAGAAGGCTAGTTTCGCACAAGCGTAAGTGGCGCCGTTCTGCGGAATTTTACTGAAGCTGAACGTGGCAAATTGATGTACATGCACAAAAACAACTGTAAGGGGGCGATCTGCACATGCGCAGTGCAATCATTTTTAGTCCAGTGCAGCTATGGTTTGTCTTACTCTTGGTATATTTATTGCGATTTAATCAGTGTTTCAACCTGTCTAACACCCATGACTTTTTGGCATAATGATAGCTGACCTTAAAGTTATTCAATGAGTATTTTATCCCGTTCAGGAGTATATTTTACGATACCTGGGAAACCGTTGTATGTTTATTTTGAGTAATTTTGCAGATTTTCTAAAATTAATATATAAATTAATATATTTAATCATCTTGCGAACATATAAGTCAATGTATGTTGCAGTTTTGTGTTCCCTGGAGCATATCGATGTATATAGGTGTCTGCAGTTTGTTCTAATGGTAAATTTTTTATGGTTGATACGAGAAGTGCCTGCTGCCATCTATTGACAGTTTATACAAGTAAGAAACTCGATATGACTTTTATTGAAAATATCTAAAATTCTATAAAATATAATTAAACAAAACATGTTGTCTCGCATTAAGCCATAAATTTAAATTTATTATAATATATTAAATATTGAAGAATGTTCAAAATATTAAAATTTTTTTGTTGAGCATAGCTACTACCTGTTTTACAAAATGGGATTTTATTAAAGAAAATAATTTTAACTAATCATTGTGAAAAGAAAATTATGATGGCAAAATTTAATTTGCCATCATAATTTTCATTGCCATCACAGTCAAAGTGTATGTAAAATTAGTCACGTGGTGTAAGCCATTGAAAACCTTGGTGGGCGGTGAAAAAATAACGCAAGGAACTGGCTCCTCTCCCTGGCTAGGTGGCTTCACTACAATGCACGAATATGCCTTGTTTAGAGGGCGCTGCAATCGAAAAGTTTACATTAAGTCTATGGAAGCTAGCTCTCTTCCCCCTTAGACACTCCTTGTTCCTGACATGGTAGAGACAAATACCCTACTGCACACACTTGCACACGAGTGGCTCGAAAAGAATCTAGCCCTGGCGGGTCTACAATCTTTATCTTAATCACATTTCTCTATTAAATGCATATTTTAGATGTTATAGATCAGAGATGGTGAAACAGTCGATGTCGATCGCGCAGCTACCAGTTTAAGGTTGAAAACATTTTTTTTTTGCACAGTTTTAGGTGGAAAATATTGTATTTTAATTAATGTAACAATGTCACGTTAATATGTTTGATGCTAAATTGTTATTTTATGCTTAGCTGGTCAAACAGTGTTAAATCATTATTATGACTTATGTAATAAGATGTATTACGAAAGATTTTCTGTCTTAAAAGTCGATGGCAGAGTCCAAAAGTTTGGCTCTCCCTGTTATAGAGCTTCGAAATTAGATTCCCTTTGAAATAACATGGAAAGATAATGCTATAGCTTTCCTTGAACATAATACTGTTATTATAAATTTAAAATTTTTCCCAAATTCAAATAATGTGTTACTTTAAAAATAAGGGCTAGATAATAGTAGTAAAATTGTCGCTCATTTTCTTCAGAACAGGACATTTCATCTAACTAGTTCTTAAACTTGGGATTCTTGTGACTGGTTAAACTCCCCCCCCCCCCCCATCTCTTCTTAACCTTTTCAGGACCATACGGTTTCTAAGAGTAAATATTAGTATGTAACTGGTTATTTTAGTTTGTTTAGACGTAAAATAAATAAAAATCATAAGAAAAATACATAACAATGTGTAGTTTTTTTGGAATTTTATGGGAAATATTTTTCCCAATGGACTATAAAGGTAACACAAATTATAGTTAGGCTTATTATGCAATGTCTTTTGTTTATTGGTTTATTAGAACAAAATGTTAACTAAAATAATACAAAATTATGAAATAAAATTACTATACAAAATGATGTGCTAATTATGATATTCTGCGAAGCAATTTATTTTGGTAGTGAGGCAAAGATGGACATTGCACATAGTACATATATTATGCGTCCTGACAGTTCTGTTTTTGTTTTCTAAACGTTCCCGTTTACGTAATTGCGTTCGGCATATGTTCTATTTTGACATTCTGTATAAAAAATGCAGATAAGGTTATAATTAAATACGACAATCACCAATTTTAAAATGGGAAAAATGTTTCCCTTAGTCGTGAAAGGGTTAAACCAGACTTGTATATGACTAATGAAATGTGGAAGTTTATAACATTTTTCCATCGTTTTAAACTTCACAAATATATGTATGAGTTGGGTTGTTTTACCTCTGAGCGACACTTTTTTGCACACCATGGGCTAAATGGCCAGGTCACATGGACCCCGAAGGCTCAGAGAAGGTTGGGGGAGGGGACCTACTGAAACAGCTGTTGGTAGCCTCCCATCAAGGCCATCCAGCATGTTCTTTAACTTGCACAGGGTATGGCTCTCCCACACACGGGGCCACGGCTTAACGTCCCATCCGACGGACGGCGGCCTTTCCAAGCCCATCGGTGTCCCCTACTGACCGTGGGCAGGGAATTTTGCGGAGATAAATCTCAACGCTGACCCAGCTGGGACTCGAACCTGGGAACTACAGATTACGAGCCTGGCGCGCTACCGACTGAGCCACCCCCGCCCTCATATATGTATGAACCAGAGTGGATTAAGTAATTGGAAGACCTAGAGCCAAGTTCTAAATGGGGCCCTGGAACAAAATTCTAAATAAGAGACTTAGAGCTATATTCTAAATGGAGCCCCTTTATCCTTCTAAACTGAAAAATAATGGAAATTGAACTACTTTATATTAATTCGTCAACTGACGTGATAAAAAATAACATTACTTTAAAACAAGGAAAAAACAAAACAAAACAGGAGGGGGCCCCAGTAGGTCCGGAGAAATAATTGAAATAAAAAGACTAACATATAAAAAGTCAATTCTGTATTGCAACATAAACTTTGCACCTATTGCATTTAAAAACTATTACTTTTAATCATTAATATTTTTAGCAAATTTTTCACTTCACACTTAATTAAAAAAATCTTGTATTAATATCAAAATAATCTTGCTTAAATCTATTACTTATGCATTTACTTTAACAATAAGCTCTATTGAAATAGTAATTTAAATAATTATATTTTGTTCTTTAAAGAATTACACTTAAATAATATTATTGGGTAAAAAATAAAAATAAAATAAATAACCCCTCAAGCAGCTGTTTGCCACAGAGGTCTGACAGGAGCCTGTCATTTTATATGCCACAGGAAACAAAAATTACAAAACACGTGTTGTGATTAGTAATTCACTTCGATAGTCAGGTGAAGTGATTAGCGCGTCACTTCGATAGCCACTTCACTCATTCCTCTTTGTGAAGTGAGCTAACTTAACTACGTAAGCTGTCTGGCATGGGGCAGCATGGGTAGCACTTGGGTCTAACTAGGGTGACGTCATCATTATTCTGTGACGTAGTTGTTTGGCCTTGTCTTCTAGGAGGTGTTGGTAGGGGACACCGATGGGCTTGGAAAGACCGCCGTCCGTCGGATGGGACGTTAAGCCGTGGACCCGTGTGCGGGAGAGCCATACCCTGTGCACGTTAAGGAACACGCTGGATGGCCTTGACGGGAGGCTACCATCTGTCTCCCAACAGCGGTTCCAGTGGGTCTCCTCCCCCAACCTTCTCTGAGCCTTCGGGGTACATGTGACCTGGCCATTTAGACCATGGTGTGCAAAAAAGTGCCACTTAGATGTAAAACAACCCAACGTTA
Organism: Ryuthela nishihirai; assembly: GCA_038380435.1. Classification (NCBI taxonomy): domain Eukaryota; kingdom Metazoa; phylum Arthropoda; class Arachnida; order Araneae; family Heptathelidae; genus Ryuthela; species Ryuthela nishihirai. The sequence continues at coordinate 6,029,299 of JAWZYU010000008.1, forward strand.
AAGAACACGCTGGATGGCCTTGACGGGAGGTTACCATCTGTCTCCCAACAGCTGTTCCAGTGGGTCTCCTCCCCCAACCTTCTCTGAGCCTTCGGGGTCCATGTGACCTGGTCATTTAGCCCATGGTGTGCAAAAAGGTGCCACTCAGATGTAAAATAACCCAACGTTAAAGAACACACTGGATGGCCTTGACGGGAAGCTACCATCTGTCTCTCAACAGCTGTTCCAGTGGGTCCCCTCCCCCAACCTTCTCTGAGCCTTCGGGTCCATGTGACCTGGCCATTTAGCCCATGGTGTGCAAAAAAGTGCCGCTCAGAGGTAAGACAACCCAACTCTAAAGGTCAAAGAACGCAGAGATGAAAAAAGCGCACAACCTGTTCACAGACGAGCGATTACTAGGATAGTTTGTGATGACGTCACAGTATGTGGTTGAGGTTTTCACATTACATCCTGATGACAGTAAGATAATATCACAATGTTCAGTTGGACACATCAAAGCAGAGCTCCATTGATTGTCACCTCAGCAGCATTGATATGCACAATAGAGTCTTCCAGGGTAGTTCGTGGTGCCTGGTATATCAGGTGAGTTGGGTTGTTTTACCACTGAGCGGCCTTTTTTGCACACCATGGGCTAAATGGCCAGGTCACATGGACCCCGAAGGCTCAGAGAAGGTTGGGGGAGGGGACCCACTGGAACAGCTGTTGGGAGACTGATGGTAGCCTCCCGTTAAGGCCATCCAGCGTGTTTTTTAACGTTGGGTTGTTTTATCTCTGAGCGGCACTTTTTTGCACACCATGGGCTAAGTGGCCAGGTCACATGGACCCCGAAGGCTCAGAGAAGGTTGGGGGAGGGGACCCACTGGAACAGCTGTTGGGAGACAGATGGTAGCCTCCCGTCAAGGCCATCTAGCGTGTTCTTTAACGTGCACAGGGTATGGCTCTCCCGCACACGGGGCCACGGCTTAACATCCCATCCGATGGACGGCGGCCTTTTCAAGCCCATCGGTGTTCCGTACTGACCGCGGGCAGGGCGGGGAATTTTGCGGAGATAAATCTCAACGCTGACCCAGCTGGGACTCGAACCTGGGAACTACAGATTACGAGCCTGGCGCGCTACCGACTGAGCCACCTCCGCCCCCAAACTGACGGAGCCTACACCAAAACCAGTAGAGATACGAAAAGAAAACAAAATTGTTCACTTAACAACTTTTGACTGGTTTCATTATATATTCAGTTATTTAAAGTCAAACTTACTCATGGAATTGTAATCCAAATGAAATCCACGAGAAGGATTCATAATGATCATCATCCTCAAGCAGCGATGGGCTACAGAGGTCCAACCAGACTGTGCAATTTAGTTCTCCAAGCATATCTGTCTGAGGTACGCCCCGCTGAGGCCGCCGTCCGTCGGATGGGACGTTAATCCGTGGCCACGTGCGCGGGAGAGCCATACCCTGTGCACGTTAAAGAACACGCTGGATGGCCTTGACGGGAGTTTACCATCTGTCTCCCAACAGCTATTCCAGTGGGTCCCCTCCCCCAACCTTCTCTGAGCCTTCGGGGTCCATGTGACCTGGCCATTTAGCCCATGGTGTGCAAAAAAGTGCCACTCAGAGGTAAAACAACACAAGTTTCCTGTTATCTTGCTTACAAAGCGTCTAAGTTTCACTACCATAACTAACTCTAGAAAGAACCAAACTATTATAGACTAATCTTAGTCTTTTGTAAAACAGAAATATTTAATCCAAATTTACATGATTATTTTCTAAGAGCTAAATGCACACACTCAATGCGTAAATGTTCATTTGTGCGATTGTCAGAAACGCTTTCTGCCACTCCTCGGCTGTTGTGACGGTTCACGTATTCACTTCTAGGAAGCTATCTATGTATAATGTGTTTATGCTTTAGCATATCGGTGAAGCCGTATCTAGGCTGTAGCCAATATAATCCCTCCCGTAAATATAGTCCTTCCCGTAGACGCCATTAGAGCTATGTTGGGTTGTTTTACCTCTGAGCGGCACTTTTTTGCACACCATGGGCTAAATAGCCAGGTCACATAGACCCCGAAGGCTCAGAGAAGGTTGGAGGAGGGGACCCACTGGAACACCTGTTGGGAGACAGATGGTAGCCTCCCGTCAACGCCATCCAGCGTGTTCTTTAACGTTGGGTTGTTTTACCTCTGAGCGGCACATTTTTGCACACCATGGGCTAAATGGCCAGGTCACATGGACCCCCAAAGCTGAGAGAAGGTTGGGGGAGGGGACCCACTGGAATAGATGTTGGGAGACAGATGGTAGCCTCCCGCCAACGCCATCCAGCGTGTTCTTTAACGTTGAGTTGTTTTACCTCTGAGCGGCACTGTTTTGCACACCATGGGCTAAATCGCCAGGTCACATGGACCCCGAAGGCTCAGAGAAGGTTGGGGGAGGAGACCCACTGGAACAGCTGTTGGGAGACAGATGGTAGCCTCCCGTCAAGGCAATCCATTGTGTTCTTTAACGTTGGGTTGTTTTACATCTGAGTGCCACTTTTTACTGGCGCCAAATTCACTATCGTCCTTTAAAAAAAAACATAGTAAGTGATCAGAATTTAAAAGGAGAAAAAAAAAATATATAATTGACAAAAATTCCGTTTTTAAAATGTAATGAAAAATTGAAAAATAGAAAAGTTAACGACATTCCCTTTTGTTCAGAGATAAATAATTAAAATGTAATATTTATTTTATAGAGTACGGAATTATTTGTTCTTCAAATGAAAAATATCTCATTATTTTGTGAATAGAAATAAATTTATTGAAATAAATTTTATGTGCTTATCATGTGTAATATTTTTGCTGAAAAATTATTTCCATTCGCGAGTAACACAGGACATTTCACTTGCACTTCTTAATTTTTCCCAAATCACTAAGTACTATACGTTCATAATGTTTAGCAAAACTTTTACCGTACCAGAAATATTGAAAACGCAAAGAATTTGAAAGTATGTAAAAGAAAGTATTCAAACGATATTGTGTAAATACTCACATTGCCAACAGATGGCGGTACCAGTCTATACTGTTCGTAATGCGGAATTTTGTACAAGGCGCCGTCCCATGGCCGAGTGGTTAGCGCGCTTGGCTACTGATCTAAGGGACCTGGATTCGAGTCCCGGGTAAGGCATGGACGTTTGTGTCGTTTTTCCTGCTGAGGTCCTGCCATCCTCTCAGACCTTCTACTATGGCATATAAACTGACAGGCTCCTGTCAGACCTCTGTGGCAAGCAGCTGCTTGAGAGGGTATTTTTTTTTTATTATTTTGTTTCAATGGGAAGCAGTGTCTTGAAACTATGTATACACTACAAGTATATTTTTAACTTATTGAATTATTTATATTATAAAAATTCTTGAATTTAACTTATTGCATTATTTATATTATAAAAATTCTTGAATTTATTTGTATTTTACAATACTTGCCATTGAAATATGATCAGTCCCCTACATGTTACGATAGTGGAAGCTAATTTCGAAACTCTATAATTTCTCAAATAAGTAGTTAAAGTACGAGCCATCCGTGGCGGGGGTGGCTCAGTCGGTAGCGCGCCAGGCTCGTAATCTGTAGTTCCCAGGTTCGAGTCCCAGCTGGGTCAGCGTTGAGATTTATCTCCGCAAAATTCCCCGCCCTGCCCACGGTCAGTAGGGGACACCGATGGGCTTGGAAAGGGCGTCGTCCGTCGGATGGGACGTTAAGCCATGGCCCCGTGTGCGGGAGAGCCACACCCTGTGCACGTTAAAGAACACGCTGGATGGCCTTGACGGGAGGCTACCATCTGTCTCCCAACAGCTGTTCCAGTGGGTCCCCTCCCCCAACCTTCTCTGAGCCTTCGGGGTCCATGGGACCTGGCCATTTAGCCCACGGTGTGCAAAAAAGTGCCGCTCAGAGGTAAAACAACCCAACCCATTCCGTTGCCGAATGGTTAGCGCGCTTGGCTACTGATCTAAGGGACCTGGGTTCGAGCCCCGGGTAAGGCATGGATGTATATATTGTTTTTCTGCTGAGGTACTGACAGGCTCATGTCAGATCTACTGTGGCAAGCAACTGCTTGAGGGGGTATCATCATCATCATCATCATCCTCAAGCAGCCATGGGCTACGGAGGTCCAATCAGACCGTGCAATTTAGTTCTCCAAGCAAGTCTATCCTGAGCTACATCTACTGCATCTGGCCACTGCACACCAATTCCAACAAGGTCCTGTTTGACATTGTCTGCCCACCGCATCCTAGGTCTCCCCTTCTTTCTGCGGCCTTTAGGCACACTGTTCATAACCCTATTCACCATTCTATAATTATTCATACGGGCAACATGGCCAAACCAACGGAGTCTCTCTCTGCACAATATGCTGCTTAAAGGAGGTTGCAAACTCCTTTGCCTAATCTCATCATTAGTTACAAAGTTGAACCACCTAATGCCCAAGATACTGCGTAAGCATCTGGAATCAAAAGCATCTAGTTTCCTGTTATCTTGTTTACAAAGTGTCCAAGTTTCACTACCATAACTAACCCTAGAAAGAACCAAACTATTATACAGTCTAATTTTAGTCTTTAGGTGTATACGCCTATTTCTCCACACTCTCCATAGATTCTTAAAAGTCCCGGCAGCAATCCCTATCGTCTGTTAATCTCATGCCGCACATCACCATTATCTGTTACATAGCTCCCAAGATAATTAAACTGTGACACCTGCTCAAGACTGCAACCATTCAGATTAACTGAATCACAGCCTGCCTGACCAATTTTCATCACTTTAGTTTTCTCTCTGTTTATAACCAACCAACTCTACTACCAGTCTCATCAACAGCTCGAATGAAAGAGTTCATCTCATCAATATCATTTGCCAAAAGGGCTAAATCATCAGCATAATCTAAATCAGAAATTTTCGTATCTCCAGCCCATTTAAGGCCAAAATCTTTCCCTTGAAGTGAATTTCGCATAACATAATCAATAACCAAGCTAAAGAGAAAAGGAGACAAAAATGCACCCTTGTCGAACACCAGAAGTAATGCTAAACCAATTGCTACAAGCCTTACCAACTCTCACACACGACTCAGTGTTATTATAGAGAGCTTTCATAATGTTAACTAACTTGTCTGGTATACCATATGAACTCACAATCAACCACAAATTATGACGATCAACAGAGTCGAAAGCCTTTTTGAAATCAACAAAGCTAGCAACCAAAGGTTTCTGAAACTCTAAACATTTCTCAAGAATCTGCCTAAGTGAAAATATCTGATCCACACATCCCCTACCACTTCTGAATCCACATTGCTCATCACGCAATTGACTGTCAACCAGATTCTTAATTCTATTAAGCACAATCATGGAAAGAACTTTACCTGGAACAGAGAGTAGGCTGATACCCCTATAGTTATCACAAGAACTGCGATCACCTTTTTTGAAAATAGGGATAACAATAGCTCTGGTAAAATCCTTTGGAACCATGCCTTTATCATAAAAGAGATTCAGAAATTCAGTCATCCAAGTGGTAACCGAAACATTCCCAGCTCTAAGCATTTCCGTAGTAATTTCATCTACCCCTGGGGATTTATGAAGTTTAAGTTTAGAAACAGCCAAAATAACTTCAGATTGTGTTATAGGGCCAACATTAAAGCCACCAATGCATCTATCATCATTGCAAACAATGGGAGTAGAACTAACTACATTGTTTAGAACATCACTGAAATGCTCAGCCCACCTAGCCATGACAGAATCCTCCCCTTCTATAACCTTACCTTGTTTATCCTTCAATCCTTGTATGCCTGTCCGTTTTCTACCACACAAAACATTAACTATCTGGTACAGTTCTTTGCTGTTGTGCTGTCTAACTGCTTCCTCGGCTTTGTCAGCCAAACCATCAAGCCAAAGATTCTTATCAGCAGCTAACTGATCCTTTACAAGCTTATTAAGGTCTCTGTAATGCTTTATATTAGGACTAGTAGGGTATTGATTAAGGGCATTCCTGCAGTTCTTTCTTTCCGAAATAAGCTCCAGTGCCTTATCACTCAGATAATTTTGCCTCTTCTGCTCCTTTTTTCCTAAAAGAGTACTGTTAGTGTCCAAAAAAGCCTGTTTAAAATGATCCCATTCTTCCTCAACTTCAGTAGTAAGCAAACCATGACTGTCATAATGACTAAGTAACCTATCATGGTAAGCTTTGGCTATAACTGGATCTTTCAGAGCTTCAGTATTAAAAGTAAATTTTTTAACCCTAGCACAACACTTTTTAAGTTTAAGTTGCAACACACTTTTAACAAGGTAATGGTCAGATTCAATTTGAGCTCCCCTATATGCCCTGGTATTCCTAACAGAACTGGCCCATTTGCTGTTAATTAATATGTAATCAATCATATTCTTATGCAGCCCATCAGGTGAAACCCATGTGTACTTATGTATGTCGCGGTGTTTGTAATAAGTGTTAGTTATTCTGAATCCATTGAGTTTACTTACCTGTAGGAGACGTTGCCCATTGCCATTGCAGCTACCAATACCAAAAGGGCCTATTACTCCTCCCCAAAGGTCAGAGTCAGTACCAACTTTGGCATTGAAGTCACCAAGAACAAGGGTAATATCTCCTTTCTTGACAGAATTCAAAATATCCTGAAGTTGTCCGTAAAACCTATCCTTCTCATCCTCATCGGCATCCTCAGTGGGGGCATAACAGCAGATAACATTCAAGTCTTTAACGCTTGTCTGAAATTTTGCTGTAAGAAACCTTTCATTAATGCACTCATATCCTAGAAGAGCATCGCTAGCGTGTCTGCTGAGAAGCAGACCCACGCCTTGGTGATGCTTATTGTCGTCCCTCCCTGAAAAGAGAAATTTAAGATTATTTTTAAGAATCTGACCTTTATCTGTCCATCTGGTCTCTTGCAAGCCGAGAATATCTAAATTATAACGGTGGAATTCTTGTGTGAGGACATCAAGAGAAAAAGCTCTGTGCAGAGTCCTCACATTCCAACTACCTATGGAGAGAAAATGGTTAGTGGGATGTTTAAAGAAACTATGTTTATTGAGAGAGGGAATGCCGACAATATCAAACAGCCCCCTAATCGCAGACATGGGGCAAAGACCCGTTCCCCCACTACTAAAGGCTGAAGCCATCTACATTGGAAGACTTCCTCCAATGTAGAATTTGACGATGCCAATAGAAGCAAAGAGTTCAGGTGCCTGCGATGACTTCTGCTCAGGATTATCCACCAGCTGATAAACATATCCTGTGAATCTATTCACTTGGGGCTGTCAACCCACAAACAAAAAGAAAACACAGCGGAAGATTTTCCCTCCACAGAAGCCCACCAGTGCAGCAAAATCAGGATCCATAATCAAGCTCAGAGCCATATATCTGTCCAGTCCGGTAGGTTTATATGGTCAGCACCAGGACCCTGTGTGGTTGACCACTCCTCAGCAGGGTAGAAAAAAAAGAAAAGTAGCCATAGTTGTCCAGATCAGTAGGCCACACTAATCTGGCAGCCATCCCCTTCCGTTCACTTCCACAAGAGAGTATCTCTTTTGAAAGTTACTAACGGTCCGCACCACGAGAAGGCGGGGTTGGACATTAGGTGCTAGGCCTGGCCGGTTCTATGCATCATCACAGGGGATTGGTGCATAGCTCTCCTTCCAGTGACTACCTAGCTACCATTTACAGACCAGGTATATATATATATTTAAAGAGTTATGGAAGTTCGAAAATTTAACATCAAATTGAAGCATCAGTTATAATCACCAACATTAGAATTTTGCTTAGAATTACAATTTGAATATTAATTATAATTAACTTTATAATTTATGTTCAATTGATTATGAGGCATTTAACATAACCATACCCGGCAAGTTTCTGGGAGACGTGAGTTCGAATCTCACTCAGGGCAAAACCAAATTTTTTTCACCTAATTATTTCAAGTGTTTTTTGCCTATAGGACATTTTTCCGTTGATACTTTATTGTTGAATAATAGGAATAATATATTTGAAAAGTTTGTGTAAAAAAATTCTTTCAATATTTTAAAATTTTCTAAAGACTTCCGTTGTTGCTACTCTTAATTTTTCACAGGGGGCGGGGGTGGCTCAGTCGGTAGAGCACCAGGCTCGTAATCTGCAGTTTCCAGGTTCGAGTCCCACCTGGGTCAGCGTTGAGACTTATCTCCGCAAAATTCCCCGCCTTGCCCACGGTAAGTAGGGGACACCAATGGGCTTGGAAAGGCCGCCATCACTCGGATGGGACGTTAAGCCGTGGCCCCGTGTGCGGGACAGCCATACCCTGTGCACGTTAAAGAACACGCTGGATGGCCTTGACGGGAGGCTACCATCTGTCTCCCAACAGCTGTTCCAGTGGGTCCCCTCCCCCAACCTTCTCTGAGCCTTCGGGGTCCTTGTGATCTGGCCATTTAGCCCATGGTGTGCAAAAAAAGGGGGAGGGGGTGGCTCATTCGGTAGCGCGCCAGGCTCGTAATTTGTAGTTCCCAGGTTCGAGTCCCAGCTGGGTCAGCGTTGAGATTTATCTCTGCAAAATTCCCCGCCCTGCCCACGGTCAGTAGGGGACACCGATGGGCTTGGAAAGGCCGCCGTCCGTCGGATGGGACGTTAAGCCGTGGCCCCGTGTGCGGAAGAGCCATACCCTGTGCACGTTAAAGAACACGCTGGATGGCCTTGACGGGAGGCTACCATCTGTCTCCCAACAGCTGTTCCAGTGGGTCCCCTTCCCCAACCTTCTCTGAGCCTTCGGGGTCCTTGTGACCTGGCCATTTAGCCCATGGTGTGGAAAAAAGTGCCGCTCAGAGGTAAAACAACCCAACCCTGTGCAAAAAAGTGCCGCTCAGAGGTAAAACACCCCAACGTTAAAGAACAAGCTGGATGGCCTTGACGAGAGGCTACCATCTGTCTCCCAACAGGTGTTCCAGTGGGTCCCCTCCCCCAACCTTCTCTGAGCCTTCGGGGTCATTGTGACCTGGCCATTTAGCTCATGGTGTGCAAAAAAGTGCCGCTCAGAGGTAAAACAACTCAACCCAAAAAATTCAGGTTCGTAGCAATTTATGGGATGAAAAGTACAGGAATATTTACGATTGTGATAATTTCTATCCTTTTGATGTATGAGTTTGATTTTGAGTTCCCAAGCCTGTGGCAATCCGCCATCACTGCCACCCCAATTGTTACGTCACCGCTCATTACTACACGCGAACTACATGTTATCACAAACTTGAAATCGGGATTGTTTTTTCAAAATTACGAAATTATGTAAATTAACCACAGACAATAAACCTCAAGACCTTACTTGCGTATTGCATAACAGTGACATTATTCAATATAACCTTCTAAACTCACAAAGCAGACCTCCAGTACATCCGTTTAATGTTGCCAGGACACTGAATTGTTGTCGCTGAAAAACTGATAGTAATCTGAGTGAAAGTTTGTGATGCAGTGAATGGCAACGAAGAGATTATTCATAATAATGATTCTTTCACTCGCTAATAATTTATTCTCGAGTTCCTTGGTCTGCTAAAGGTAAACAGTTGCTGTTATGCGGGCGTAACGGCATTCTGTTAGCAGGAAATGTTACTATGAATACTTTTCAAAACCGGTGCTATTTTGGTACGGTCAAAGCAGCAGCACTACAGGAAGTGGGATTGGATTTTTCTCTGTTGAAAATGACCTTTGGTACACTCTGTGACCGATTACTAGAAGACCTGTTTAGCTTGTTGAAAAACACATATTCAAGTTTGCTGTTGCATTACGTGGACAACGCATATAGATTTTATTGGGGAAGTACAGTATGCATATTTAAAAGTGTTAGTCACCTCGTTTACTAGTTGAAAGCTGTTAGAAATCCATTGACTTTGAAAGTAAGCGTTGTATGGGAAATGTCGTTGGGTTGTTGTGATTTTTTTGTGCTCAGTCAGGAGTTACTTATGATGGCTACTCCGTCAGAAGTTACTTATGATGGCTACTCGGTCAGAAGTTACTTGTGATGACTACTCAGTCAGAAGTTACTTGTGGTGGCTACTCAGTCAGAAGTTACTAAGTTACTTGTGATGGCTACTCAGTCAGAAGTTACTTATGATGACTACTCGGTCAGAAGTTACTTGTGATGGTTACTCAGTCAGAAGTTACTTGTGATGGTTACTCAGTCAGAAGTTACTTGTGATGGCTACTTAGTCAGAAGTTACTTGTGGTGGCTACTCAGTCAGAAGTTACTAAGTTACTTGTGATGGCTACTCAGTCAGAAGTTACTTATGATGGCTACTCAGTCAGAAGTTACTTGTGATGGCTACTCAGTCAGAAGTTACTTGTGATGGCTACTCAGTCAGAAGTTACTTATGATGGCTACTTGGTCAGAAGTTACTTGTGATGGCTACTCAGTCAGAAGTTACTTGTGATGGCTACTCGGTCAGAAGTTACTTGTGATGGCTACTCGGTCAGAAGTTACTTGTGATGGCTACTCAGTCAGAAGTTACTTATGATGGCTACTCCGTCAGAAGTTACTTATGATTGCTACTCGGTCAGAAGTTACTTATGATGGCTACTCGGTCAGAAGTTACTTGTGATGGCTACTCAGTCAGAAGTTACTTGTGATGGCTACTCGGTCAGAAGTTACTTGTGATGGTTACTCAGTCAGAAGTTACTAAGTTACTTGTGATGGCTACTCAGTCAGAAGTTACTTATGATGGCTACTCAGTCAGAAGTTACTTGTGATGGCTACTCAGTCAGAAGTTACTTGTGATGGCTACTCGGTCAGAAGTTACTTGTGATGGTTACTCAGTCAGAAGTTACTTGTGATGGTTACTCAGTCAGAAGTTACTAAGTTACTTGTGATGGCTACTCAGTCAGAAGTTACTTATGATGGCTACTCAGTCAGAAGTTACTTGTGATGGCTACTCGGTCAGAAGTTACTTGTGATGGTTACTCAGTCAGAAGTTACTTGTGATGGCTACTCGGTCAGAAGTTACTTATGATGGCTACTCAGTCAGAAGTTACTTGTGACGGCTACTCAGTCAGAAGTTACTTATGATGGCTACTCAGTCAGAAGTTACTTGTGATGGCTACTCAGTCAGAAGTTACTTGTGATGGCTACTTAGTCAGAAGTTACTTGTGGTGGCTACTCAGTCAGAAGTTACTAAGTTACTTGTGATGGCTACTCAGTCAGAAGTTACTTATGATGGCTACTCAGTCAGAAGTTACTTGTGATGGCTACTCAGTCAGAAGTTACTTGTGATGGCTACTCAGTCAGAAGTTACTTATGATGGCTACTTGTCAGAAGTTACTTGTGATGGCTACTCAGTCAGAAGTTACTTGTGATGGCTACTCGGTCAGAAGTTACTTGTGATGGCTACTCAGTCAGAAGTTACTTATGGACCTAATCAGTCACAAGTCGCTTTTTGGGGCTATCCGGTCACAGGTTACTTTTAGGACTACTCAGCTGGAGTTACTTTTGAGACAAGTGACTTTTTAGAACTACTCAGTAAGAAATTGCTTTTGGGGCTACTAAGTCAAAAGTCACTTTTACGGCTTCTCAGAAGTTGCCTTTGGTCCTATTGAGGTAGAAGTTGCCTTTGGGACTACTCAGTCAGAGGTTACTTTTGGGGCAACTTAGTGACAAGTTACTTCTGGAACTACTCAGCCAAAAGTTACTGAATTTTAGCGTGCCTAGTAGGCTAAATGAGTAAATGAGAATGTCGCAAGTTCCCAAAGGTTCAGGGTGGGGGTGGCTCAGTCGGTAGCGTGCGAGGCTCGTAATCTGTAGTTTCCAGGTTCGAGTCCCAGCTGGGTCAGCGTTGAGATTTATCTCCTAAAAAATTTCCCGCCCTGCCCACGGTCAGTAGGAGACACCTATGGGCTTGGAAAGGCCGCCGTCCGTCGGATGGGACGTTAAGCCGTGGCCCCGGGTGCTGGAGAGCCATACCTTGTGCGCGTTAAAGAACACGCTGGATGGCCTTGACGGGAGGCTACCATCTGTCTCCCAACAGCTGTTCCAGTGGGTCCCCTCCCCCAACCTTCTCTGAGCCTTCGGGGTCCATGTGACCTGACCATTTAGCCCATGGTGTGCAAAAATAGTGCCTCTCAGAGGTAAAACAACCCAACGTTAAAGAACACGCTGGATGACCTTGACGGGAGGCTACCATCTGTCTCCCAACAGCTGTTCCAGTGGGTCCCCTCCCCCAATCTTCTCTGAGCCTTCGGGGTCCATGTGACCTGGCCATTTAGCCCACGGTGTGCAAAAATTGTGCCTCTCAGAGGTAAAACAACCCAACGTTAAAGAACACGCTGGATGACCTTAACGGGAGGCTACCATCTGTCTCCCAGCATCTGTTCCAGTGGGTCTCCTCCCCCAACCTTCTTTGAACCTTCGAGGTCCTTGTGACTCGGCCATTTAGCCCATTGTGTGCAAAAAAGTGCCGCTCAGAGGTCAACCCAGCCCTTGGATGTTTTGCCTCTGAGCTGCACTTTTTTTGCAAACAATGGGCTAAATGACCAGGTCACAAGGACCCCGAAGGCTCAGAGAAGTTTGGGGGAGGGACCGCTGGAACAGCTGTTGGGAGACAGATGGTAGCCTCCCGTCAAGGTCATTCAGCGTGTTCTTTAATGTGCACAGGGTATAGCTCCCTCCCGCACACAGAGCCACCGCTTAACGTACCATCCGATGGACGGCGGCCTTTACCAAGCCCAACGGTGTCCCCTACTGACCGTGGGCAGGGCGGTGAGTTTTGTTGAGATAAATCTCATCGCTGATTCAGCTGGGACTCAAACCTGGAAACTGTAGATTACGAGCCTGGCGCGCTACCGACTGAGCCACCCAGCCTTCACTAATTCAAGTGTTTATCTACACATTGCAAAGCATATAACGCTAAACGAGAATTTTTTTTATTAAAACTGAAAAAATAAACCTAAAAGAAAGAAAACACGAAGTGCTGATCTGTAATCACAGATCATAGTTCATTCAGTCATAATATTTTTCAGTAATTTTTTTTTCACTTTGACGAAAAGAAAACTGGATTTTTTTTTTCATTATAAGCAACAAGTCATACAGGTCAATTATTTTCGCTCTTTTTCCTCTCTCTATTTTCTGAGAAATAGAAAGTAGGACAAGCCACAGATTAAGTAAAATTATTTTCTGCTCTTCCTTGTCCTGCAACAAACACTTTTGGGATGTCAACATTATAATGAATTATTTTTTCTCATCTTTAATAGGGTAGTTAAAAGTTTCTTCAGATAAAGAAAGTGTGATCCAATTTGGTTTCGTCAAGATAATAGCTGTTCTTAAAAAAAAAAAGCAATTTTCGGTGCAATTATTTAGTCATGTTTTTATCCCATTGTGACAGATGTACTGCGGAGAAACAGCAAAGTTGAAATTGACGTCTCAAAAATAGAAGTTGAGCTGTTTATGCTGTATGATATCTTAAACATAATGACATAAGACATGGATGAAACGTGCAGTTACGGTTTTGAGAGATTGTTGTTCGAAATCTGTTAAAAGCAAAAACAAACGATATAAACTGGAGAAGAATCCTTTCTGTAGGCTATTGGGTTATTTTATTTCTAAGAATAAAAAATAAATACCCCCTCAAGCAGCTGCTTGCCACAGAGGTCTGACAGGAGCCTCTCAGTTTATATGTCACAGTAGAAGATCTGAGAGGATGGCAGGACCTCAGCAGAAAAACGATACATACATCCATGCCTTACCCGGGGTTCGAACCCAGGTCTCTTAGTTCAGTAGCCAAGCGTACCTCAAGCAGCTGCTTGCCACAGAGGTCTGACAGGAGCCTGTCAGTTTATATGCCAGAGTAGAAGGTCTGAGAGGATGGCAGGACCCCAGCAGAAAAACGATACATACATCCATGCCTTACCTGGGGTTCGAACCCAGGTCCCTTAGTTCAGTAGCCAAGCGTACCTCAAGCAGCTGCTTGCCACAGAGGTCTGACAGGAGCCTCTCAGTTTATATGCCACAGTAGAAGATCTGAGAGGATGGCAGGACCTCAGCAGAAAAACAACACACACATCCATGCTTTACCCGGGGTTCGAACCAAGATCCGTTAGATCAGCAGCCAAGCGTGCTAACCACTCGGCCACGGAGTAGCACTTTTTTTGCACAGAATGGGCCAAATGGCCAGGTCACAAGAATCCCGAAGCTCAGAGAAGGTTGAGGGGAAGGGACACACTGGACACCTGTTAGCAGCCAGAATAAGCTGGATGGCATCGCATCAAGACAGTCCAGCATGTTCTTCAACATATATAGAAATGAGTTGGGTTGTTTTACCTCTGAGCGACACCTTTTTGAACACAACGGACTAAATGGTCAGGTCACAAGGATCCCAAAGACTCAAGGTTGTGGAAGGGGATCCACGAGACTTGGGTTGGGAGTGTCATAGGCTATATAAAAAATAAGTTTACTTATTTTGACTGACTAATTGCCTAAATTTAAAATAATGGTTGGGCTATTTTACCTATAAACTGAGAGCAGGCATAAAAAATAAATAAATACCCCCTCAAGCAGCTGCTTGCCACAGAGGTCTGACAGGAGCCTATCAGTTTATATGCCACAGTAGAAGGTCTGAGAGGATGGCAGGACCGCAGCAGAAAAACGACACAAACAGCCATTCCTTACCCGGGCTCGAACCCAGGCCCCGTAGATCAGTAGCCAAGCGCGCTAACCACTCGGCCACGGGACGGCTAAGAGCAGGCAAGAACCCAAGATTTTAGCTTCGGGTTGGGTTGGGTTGTTTTACCTCTGAGCGGCACTTTTTTGCACACCATGGGCTAAATGGCCAGGTCACATGGACCCCGAAGGCTCAAGAGAAAGTTGGGGCAGGGGACCCACTGGAACAGCTGTTGGGAGACAGATGGTAGCCTCCCGTCAAGACCATCCAGCATGTTTTTTAACGTGCACAGGGTATGGCTCTCCCGCACACGGGCCACTGCTTAACGTCCCATCCGACGGACGGCGGCCTTTCCAAGCCCATCGGTGTTCACTACTGACCGTGGGCAGGGCGGGGAATTTTGCGGAGATAAATCTCAACGCTGACCCAGCTGGGACTCGAACCTGGGAAATACAGATTACGAGCCTGGCTTAGCTTCGGGGGAGGTGGGGGGGAGGTGTAAAGAATTCAGTTTCGGGGAGGTGATTTCAAGAGACCATCGGTAATATTAATTATTTGAAAAGGTTAAAAGATAGGTAATTAATATGCAAATATTGAAAAAAAAGGTATCTATACACCGTTCCAGAGAAAGAAGGGAGCGGAAAATCTGAAGTTCATAGGGGGCGATAGTAGGTAGCGCGCCAGGCTCGTAATCTGTAGTTCCCAGGTTCGAGTCCCAGCTGGGTCAACGTTGAGATTTACCTCCGCAAAATTCCCCGCCCTGCCCACGGTCAGTAGGGGACACCGATGGGCTTGGAAAGGCCGTCGTTCGTCGGGTGGGACACTAAGCCGTGGCCTCGTGTACAGGAGGACCATATCCTGTGCACGTTAAAGAACACGCTGGATGGCCTTGACGGGAGACTACCATCTGTCTCCCAACAGCTGTTCCAGTGGGTCTCCTCCCCAACTTTCTCTTATCCTTCAGGGTTCTTGTGACCTGGCCACTTAGCCCATAGTGTGCAAAAAGTGCCGCTCAGAGGTAAAACAACCCAACGTTAAAGAACAAACTGGATGGCCTTGACGGGAGGCTACCATCTGTCTCCCAAGAGCTGTTCCAGTGGGTCCCCTCCCCAACCTTCTCTTATCCTTCAGGGTTTTTGTGACCTGGCCATTTAGCCCATGGTGTGCAAAAAAGTGCCGTTCTTAGGTAAAACAACCCAACGTTAAAGAACACACTGGATGTCCTTGACGGAAGGCTACCATCTGTTTCCCAAGAGCTGTTCCAGTGGGTTCCCTCCCCAACCTTCTCTTATACTTCAGGGTTTTTGTGACCTGGCCATTAACCCATGGTGTGCAAAAAAGTGCCGTTCAGAGGTAAAACAACCCAACGTTAAAGAACACACTGGATGGCCTTGACGGGAGGCTACCATCTGTCTCCCAAGAGCTGTTCCAGTAGGTTCCCTCTCCAACCTTCTCTTATACTTCAGGGTTCTTGTGACCTGGCCATTAACCCATGGTGTGCAAAAAAGTGCCGTTCAGAGGTAAAACAACCCAACGTTAAAGAACACACTGGATGGCTTTGACGGGAGGCTACCATCTGTCTCCCAAGAGCTGTTCCAGTGGGTTCCCTCCCCAACCTTCTCTTATACTTCAGGGTTCTTGTGACCTGGCCATTTAGTCCATGGTGTGCAAAAAAGTGCCGTTCAGAGGTAAAACAACCCAACGTTAAAGAACACACTGGATGGCCTTGACGGGAGGCTACCATCTGTCTCCCAAGAGCTGTTCCAGTAGGTTCCCTCCCCAACCTTCTCTTATACTTCAGGGTTCTTGTGACCTGGCCATTAACACATGGTGTGCAAAAAAGTGCCGTTCAGAGGTAAAACAACCCAACGTTAAAGAACACACTGGATGGCTTTGACGGGAGGCTACCATCTGTCTCCCAAGAGCTGTTCCAGTGGGTTCCCTCCCCAACCTTCTCTTATACTTCATGGTTCTTGTGACCTGGCCATTTAGCCCATGGTGTGCAAAAAAGTGCCGTTCAGAGGTAAAACAACCCAACGTTAAAGAACACACTGGATGGCCTTGACGGGAGGCTACCATCTGTCTCCCAAGAGCTGTTCCAGTGGGTTCCGTCCCCAACCTTCTCTTATACTTCAGGATTCTTGTGACCTGGCCATTTAGCCCATGGTGTGCAAAAAAGTGCCGTTCAGATGTAAAACAACCCAACGTTAAAGAACACACTGGATATCCTTGACGGGAGGCTACCATCTGTCTCCCAACATCTGTTCCAGTGGGTCCGCTTCCCCAACCTTCTCTGAGCCTTCGGGGTCCATGTGACCTGGCCATTTAGCCCATGGTGTGCAAAAAAGTGCCGCTCAGAGGTAAAACAATCCAATCCATTCAAACAATCCATCCTTGACATTTCGTGTTGTGTTGATATACATGCTCTACAAATTAGCATTGCAACTCCAAGAAAGTGAGAATGATGATTTTTTTCTGAACTTCTAATTAAGTACGCTTAGCCATTCTTCGCAGCAGGAACCATGCTTGTGAGCTCATCACTCTCACGTGAGTTCCACACACAACCCAGCCCAGCGATGACTCAATAGCTGTAACGATCACAGCACCTTGTCTGCCCTATCACTCCCTCACCATTTACCCCAAAATCCCCCTCGTGTAGTGAAACGCTCACGCCTCTATTTGTTCGCAGTGGGTGTACGCTCACCAGTTCTTCTTTAAGATACGGTCATTAACCACACGGCTCGGTACACATACAAACATGTTTCTCGTTTCTGTAATGGCAAAAAGAAAAAAGTTAAAAAAAAAACATTCAAAACCGGAATTCATATGTGCACATTCAAATCCAACCTACATTATTGTGTATTATACTTGGTTGAATTCGTGTTGCCATTTTGTTTTGAATAAAGTCTTCTCTTTCAGGAATCGCCTGCTCATTGTTTGCATCTCTCACTGAGATGACGTCATGTCTCGTACAGGGTAATAATAATCACCCGCTCGACCATTTATGAGACTAATTGCAAGAATAGGCCTAGTGGTTGTAGCAGCTGCAATCAGATGCGGGTGGGTTGTTTTACCTCTGAGTGGCACTTTTTTGCACACCATGGGCTAAATGGTCAGGCCAAATGGACCCCGAAGGCTCCGAGAAGGTTGGAGGAGGGGACCCACTGGAACAGCTGTTGGGAGACAGATGGTAGCCTCCCGTCAAGGCCATCCAGCGTGTTCTTTAACGTTGGGTTGTTTTACCTCTGAGCGGCACTTTTTTGCACACCATGGGCTAAATGGCCAGGTTACATGGACCCCGAAGGCTCAGAGAAGGTTGGGGAAGGGGACCCACTGGAACAACTGTTGGGAGACAGATGGTAACCTCCTGTCAACGCCATCCAGCGTGTTCTTTAACGTTGGGTTGTTTTACCTCTGAGCGGCACTCTTTTTGCACACCATGGGCTAAATGACCAGGTCACATGGACCCCGAAGGCTCAGAGAAGGTTGGGGGAGGGGACCCACTGGAACAGCTGTTGGGAGACATATGGTAGCCTCCCGTCAATGCCATCCAGCGTGTTCTTTAACGTGCACAGGGTATGGCTCTCCCGCACACGGGGCCACGGCTTAACGTCCCATCCGACGGACGGCGGCCTTTCCAAGCCCATCGGTGTCCCCTATTGACCGCGGCAGGGAATTTTGCGGAGATAAATCTCAACGTTTACCCAGCTGGGACTCGAACCTGAGAACTACAGATTACGAGTCTGGCGCGCTACCGACTGAGCCACCCCCGCCCCTCAATCAGATGGGGAGTTTCAAAGCTTAATTCATTGTTTCCAATGATGCAGTTGTTGAATGCTTTTATGGAAAAGTTTGTATCAATACATTGCGATGGTGCAGAAAAGAAGTACAACCTTGCAATAGGCTCCATATTAAAGACTAAATCTTTTAATTAAAGATAACGTATTTCTAATAACAAAGTAAAGTGATTGTTTATCACATTACTATTAAGTTTTTTGATTCGGTTTTCCTTACCTTTCTGCTGAAAATTAAAAATTTTATTCAAGATTTTGCCCCCCCCCCCGGAAAAAAAAATGCATTTAGTAGCACCCTTCCCTTTGTAATTCAAAGGCTTTTTGAAATGCAAAAGCATAGTTGGTCTTAATCTCGATCTCAGGTTTTTTCACAGAGAGAAACTCAATATTTAACGCAACACGGGGTGGCAGAAAGGAAACTGTACGAGAAATTTATTGGGATCAGGGGTCAGTACTTAAGTAGTCACGGGGGGGATCAGTGGTCGGTACTTGAGTAGCCAGGGGGGATCAGGAGTCAGTACTTGAGTAGTCACGGGGGGGATCAGGAGTCAGTACTTGAGTAGTCACGGGGGGATCAGGAGTCAATACTTCAGTAGTCACGGGGGGATCAGGAGTCAATACTTCAGTAGTCACGGGGGATCAGGGGTCAGTAATTGAGTAGTCACGGGGGGATCAGGGGTCAGTACTTGAGTAGTCACGGGGGGATCAGGAGTCAATACTTCAGTAGTCACGGGGGATCAGGGGTCAGTACTTGAGTAGTCACGGGGGGAATCAGGAGTCAGTACTTGAGTAGTCACGGGGGGATCAGGGGTCAGTACTTGAGTAGTCACGGGAGGATCAGGGGTCAGTACTTGAGTAGTCACGGGGGGAATCAGGGGTCAGTACTTGAGTAGTCACGGGGGATCAGGGGTCAGTACTTCAGTAGTCACGGGAGGATCAGGAGTCAGTACTTGAGTAGGGATGGGGGGATCAGGAGTTAGTACTTGAGTAGTCACGGGGGGATCAGGAGTTAGTACTTGAGTAGTCACGGGGGGATCAGGAGTTAGTACTTGAGTAGTCACGGGGGGATCAGGAGTCAATACTTCAGTAGTCACGGGGGATCAGGGGTCAGTACTTGAGTAGTCACGGGGGGAATCAGGGGTCAGTACTTGAGTAGTCACGGGAGGATCAGGAGTCAGTACTTGAGTAGTCATAGGGGAATCAGTGGTCAGTACTTGAGTAGTCACGGGGGGATCAGGAGTTAGTACTTGAGTAGTCACGGGGGGATCAGGGTCAGTACTTGAGTAGTCACGGGGGGATCAGGAGTTAGTACTTGAGTAGTCACGGGGGGTCAGGAGTCAATACTTCAGTAGTCACGGGGGATCAGGGGTCAGTACTTCAGTAGTCACGGGAGGATCAGGAGTCAGTACTTGAGTAGGGATGGGGGGATCAGGAGTTAGTACTTGAGTAGTCACGGGGGGATCAGGAGTTAGTACTTGAGTAGTCACGGGGGGATCAGGAGTTAGTACTTGAGTAGTCACGGGGGGATCAGGAGTCAATACTTCAGTAGTCACGGGGGATCAGGGGTCAGTAATTGAGTAGTCACGGGGGGATCAGGGGTCAGTACTTGAGTAGTCACGGGGGGATCAGGAGTCAATACTTCAGTAGTCACGGGGGATCAGGGGTCAGTACTTGAGTAGTCACGGGGGGAATCAGGGGTCAGTACTTGAGTAGTCACGGGGGGATCAGGGGTCAGTACTTGAGTAGTCACGGGAGGATCAGGGGTCAGTACTTGAGTAGTCACGGGGGGAATCAGGGGTCAGTACTTGAGTAGTCACGGGGGGATCAGGGGTCAGTACTTGAGTAGTCACGGGAGGATCAGGTGTCAGTACTTGAGTAGTCATAGGGGAATCAGTGGTCAGTACTTGTGTAGTCAAGGGAGGATCAGAGGTCAGTACTTGAGTAGTCACGGGGGGATTGTTAAGGGGGAGGGGAAGGGTGGTTGTGATGTTTTTCATTCGACGGGAGGTACTTGATTTGATTTCAAGTATCCTTCGAAACACCCTCATTTGAGATACGTTTTTATTTGGCAACACATCAAGAAAAAGATCTAAGGGACCTGGGTTCGAGCCCCGGGTAAGGCATCGCTGTTTGTGTCGTTTTTCTGCTGAGGGCCTGCCATCCTCTCAGACCTTGTACTATGACATATAAACTGACAGGCTCCTGTCAGACCTCTGTGGCAAGCAGCTGCTTGAGGGGGTATATATTTTTAGCCATCCCGTGGCCGAGTGGTTAGCGCGCTGGGCTACTGATCTACGGGACCTGGGTTCGAGCCCCGGGTAAGGCATGGCTGTTTGTGTCGTTTTTCTGCTGAGGTCCTACCATCCTCTCAGACCTTGTATTATGACATATAAACTGACAGGTTCCTGTCAGACCTCTGCGGCAAGCAGCTGCTTGTGGGGGTATTTATTTATTTATTTATTTATTTAGTTATTATCGAGATACGTGGCATTCACATCTTTTTACGATGAAAAAAGTTTCATGGTCTGAATTTTCATTTTATTTTTGTATTATTCCTCTTAAGCAATGTTAATGTTTGTTTTTCAGACTTTCCCTCTGGATGGAAGTTTTACTCTTCCAAACGGCTTCTGACGTAATGCACATGCTGAAGAACACACGAGAATCAAAATGATACATCACATCACGGGTTCATTGTTGCTCGTTCATACGTGGCATTCAATTAAGAGATAATAATGGTTACAATTAAGAGATAAAATTGGACAAAAAATGTAAAAAAAAATCCGTATATTAAGTTATATGAAGATAACTTTAAAAACGTAAGGAATCGCTTTAATTTCGAGATTAAATAAAATAAATAAATACCCTCTCAAGCAGCTGCTTGCCACAGAGGTCTGACAGGAGCCTGTCAGTTTATATGCCAGAGTAGAAGGTCTGAGATGATGGCAGGACCTCAGCAGAAAAACGACACATACATCCATGCCTTACCCGGGGCTCGAACCCAGGTCCCTTAGATCAGTAGCCAAGCTAACCTCAAGCAGCTGCTTGCTACAGAGGTCTGACAGATGCCTGTCAGGTTATATGCCAGAGTAGAAGGTCTGAGAGGATGGCAGGACCTCAGCAGAAAAACGACACATACATCCATGCCTTACCCGGGGCTCGAACCCAGGTCCCTTAGATCAGTAGCCAAGCGTACCTCAAGCAGCTGCTTGCTACAGAGGTCTGACAGATGCCTGTCAGATTATATGCCAGAGTAGAAGGTCTGAGAGGATGGCAGGACCTCAGCAGAAAAACGACACATACAGCCATGCCTTACCCGGGGCTCGAACCCAGGTCCCTTAGATCAGTAGCCAAGCGTACCTCAAGCAGCTGCTTGCTACAGAGGTCTGACAGATGCCTGTCAGGTTATATGCCAGAGTAGAAGGTCTGAGAGGATGGCAGGACCTCAGCAGAAAAACGACACATACATCCATGCCTTACCCGGGGCTCGAACCCAGGTCCCTTAGATCAGTAGCCAAGCGTACCTCAAGCAGCTGCTTGCTACAGAGGTCTGACAGATGCCTGTCAGGTTATATGCCAGAGTAGAAGGTCTGAGAGGATGGCAGGACCTTAGCAGAAAAACGTCACTTACATCCATGCCTTACCCGGGGCTCGAACCCAGGTCCCTTAGATCAGTAGCCAAGCGTACCTCAAGCAGCTGCTTGCTACAGATGTCTGACAGATGCCTGTCAGGTTATATGCCAGAGTGGAAAGTCTGAGAGGATGGCAGGACCTCAGCAGAAAAACGTCACTTACATCCATGCCTTACCCGGGGCTCGAACCCAGGTCCCTTATATCAGTAGCCAAGCGCGCTAACCACTCGGCCACGGGACGGCTAATTTCGAGATTAGTCAAAAGAAAAATAATTATTTTAAATATGAATTCCTTAAATGTTCTAATGATAGCAGAAAATAATAGAAATTTGTTAACAGATTCATTGATAATTCAAGGGGAAAAAAATGTTTTATCGTGCTAACCTTGATCCACCTATTTCAGCAAGGAAATAGTTAATTTTAATCTATTTTTTGCTAATGTGGCAGAAAATATAAGTGAGAGAAATGAAAGAGATGTTCTGAAATTCATGATATTACTTGGAATAAAATTACTATGTTTTTATTTCCATATGCAGTGCAAAAATGAAAATTATTATTTCCGGTTTCAATCTTAATAATTCTGATTTCGATGCGATTGTTGCTAATACAATTAAGCAGTGTCAGGACTATATACTTGAACCGCTGATTAATATCAATAATTTATCTTTCCAAACTGGCATCTTTCTCAAAGATTTGAAAACTCTGTTATAATTGCAATTTATAAAAATGGAGATAGGAATAATTTTGAAAATTACAGGCCGATTTCTCTAGATTATTAAAATGTTTGAAAAAGTTATTAAATCTAGATTACTAAAATGCTGAGGTCCTGCCATCCTCTCAGACCTTCTACTATGGCTCATAAACTGACAGGCTCCTTTTCGACCTCTGTGGCAAGCAGCTGCTTGAGTTCTAATTTCTGCAGCACTAATTTCTAAAACATCGTTGCCAGATATTTTTTCTGAATTCGGTAATTAACATAAAAATATATAATATAAAATACCCCCTCAAGCATCTGCTTGCCACAGAGGTCTGACAGGAACCTGTCAGTTTATATGCCATAGTACAAAATCTGAGAGGATGGCAGGACCTCAGAAGAAAAAGGACGCATACATCCATGCCTTACCCGGGATTCGAACCCAGGTCCCTTAGATTAGTAGCCAAGAGCGCTAACCACTCGGCCATGGACCATAGTGTTCGGATATTTTTTCGAGCGACTGTATATTTGCCCATTTAACTCTTTTATTACCTTTCTCCTTTAACAAATTTAATGACAGCAGAAGAAAATCCGCTGCTGCATTTTGGCAGCAACATCTTACATACAGTCGCTCAAAAAAGTATCCGAACGAATTGATTGCAAAATTCAGAAAAAATATCTGGCATTGATTTTTTTTAGAAATTAGTCATCTGGCAACCTTCGTGTACAGTCTTAAAAAATATCCGAACACTATGGTTGATTACAGAATTCAGAAAAAAATATCTGGCAACGATAGAAATTAGTCATCTGGCAACCTTCATGTCACGTGACACGAAGGTTGCCAGATGACTAATTTCTAAAAAAATCAATGCCAGATATTTTTTCTGAATTTCGCAATCAACCATAGTGTTCGGATACTTTTTTGAGCGACTGTACCATGCAACCGGAGGTCAATGGTTGAGCAAAGCATAGTGGCAGATCCCATACACACCTACATCGCACTTCAACATACATCAGAATGACGTATGTGGTTGACCTTTGAACCTCGTCAGGTAGGACGAGATCTTCCTAGTGTTTCGGGTGCCAGGATCGAACCTGTTTTCCCACGCGAGAATCACGAACTTCTGGTTTAACGTGCGTGGAAGATGCTGCAATCTACGCCGTATTGAAAAGTGGGTGGCCAGGCTAATCCAGTAATGCTGCCTTTACTTCTTCGAGTAATGAGACAAACGACATTTATCCGTCAACCGTGGAAGGAACGAAACAATTCTCAGACCAAATGATATTATTGCTTCGTTTGTCGTGACGTATTTCGTGCGAACATATTCTTTAGCTTCAGGAAACCGTAACCGGTTGTTTTGCAAGAATTAAATCTTCAAATCATGAGAAAAGTTAATATTTTGCGATTACAGTAACGCTAAATTTATTTTGCATGAATTCCAGATTTGAGACGATAAATAGAAATTTGTTTTGGTTGCAAAATTTTTGAATGTTTACGATTAAGTAAATGTTTTTATCAGTTGGGTTGTTTTACTTCTGAGCGTCACTGTTTTGCACACAACAGGCTGAATAGCCTAGTCACAAGGACCCTGGGGGCGGGGGTGGCTTAGTCTGTAGCGTGCCAGGCTCGTAATCTGTAGTTTCCAGGTTAGGGTCCCACTGGGTCAGCGTTGAGATTTTTCTCTTCAAAAATTCTCCGCCCAGCCCACGGTCAGCAGGGGACACCTATGGAATTGGAAAGGCCGCCGTCCGTCGGAATGGAAGTTAAGCCGTGGCCCCGAGTGCTGGAGAGCCATACCCTGTGCGCGTTAAAGAACACGCTGGATGGCATTGACGGGAGGTTACAATCTGTCTCCCAACAGCTGTTCCAGTGGGTCCCCTCCCCCAACCTACTCCGAGCCTTCGAGGTCCTTGTGACCTGGCCATTTAGCCCATGGTGTGCAAAAATAGTGCCTCTTAGAGGTAAAACAACCCAACGTTAAAGAACACGCTGGATGACCTTGACGGGAGGCTACCATCTGTAACTCAACAGCTGTTCCAGTGGGTCTCCTTCCCCAACCTTCTCTGAACCTTCGAGGTCCTTGTGACCTGGCCATTTAGCCCATGGTGTGCAAAACAGTGCCGCTCAGAGGTAAAACAACCCAACAACAAAAAGCTACCCTGAACACGGACTCTCGGCTTAACATACCACCCGACGAACGGTAGTCTTTTTAAGCCTATCTGTGTCCCCTACTAACTTAAGACAGCGTGTTTTGCAGAGATAAATCTCAACTCTGGCCAAGGCGGGACTCGTACCTGGGAACTGCAGATTACGGGGCTGACGCGCTACCGTCTGAGCCACCCCATCCCCTCAGAGGTGAAACAACTCAAACAACCCAATTAATATTTTCCTTCTTTTAACTGATACGAGCTTATAAGAAAGTTATGCAAATAAGGTGACCTCTCGTTAGCCTTAGTTTTCTTTTAACACATTTGGTTCGGTTAGATTTTCCCCCTCGCTGCTTTGACCTTTCACCTCTTCAAGGAAAGGACTCTCGCCGATTGAAATCGTGCTGAAATGGAGGTCAGCCGTCCTTACAAACAGGGAAGGAAGACACGGAGTGAAAGATTTAAGAGGCGCAGTCTGGGAGCAAAGGAGGATGCTTTGCTTCATTAATGGATCACTTTTTATGATCCTCAGGTTAATGACCATTAAGTCGTGTTTACTTTTAGTTTGATTATTGACCGTTACATCTTTTCAATATGGCGCTTCTTCGTTGGAATATAAAGTGGCATCTCAGGCTCTAGTTCGACTTAAGGTTTACATTATCGACAAATCAGGGAAGGCCCGTAATCTGCAGGTCCCAGGTTCGAGTCTCAATTCTTCCAGCGTTGAGTTATTTATCACTTCACTTTCTATATCACCGATGGGCTTGGAAAGGCCGCCGTCCGTCGGATGGGACGTTAAACCGTGGCCCCGTGTGCGGGAAAGCCATACCCTGTGCACGTTAAAGAACACGCTGGATGGCCTTGACGGGAGGCTACCATCTGTCTCCCAACAGTGGGCCCCTCCCAGTGGGTTCCCTCCCCCAACCTTCTCTGAGCCTTCGGGGTCCATGTGACCTGGCCATTTAGCCCATGGTGTGCAAATAAGTGCCGCTCAGAGGTAAAACAACCCAACCCAACTTTCTATACAGATTTATTTATCTTAAATCAGACCTCTTGTATCAGAAGGCCTTACAACTAAGCTGTGACGTCAGCATAGGTAGTTTTAGTATCTAGACATTTCCTATACATGTTTTATGGGGGAGGGGGGGAAGGTCGCAATTTAGATAGAAACTCAATATTATAAATACAGAAAGTGACTGTACATTTACAGTCGCTCAAAAAAATATCCGAACGCTATGGTTGATTACAGAATTCAGAAAAAAAAATTAGTGATCTGACAACCTTCATGTCACGTGACACGAAGGTTGCCAGATCACTGATTTCTAAAAAAATTGTTGCCAGATATTTTTTCTGAATTCTGTAATCAACCGTAGTGTTCAGATACTTTTTTGAGTGACTGTACCTGTCTACCTTAGTCGCGACGGAGCATGCGTGACGAAAGCGCTGACCCCCGCCGCTTACTGAAGTGAGAAATTAGAGGAGGCTGATTTGGGCCTGGAAATGTAAAAGAGGAAGAGAAGTTTTTTTTTCCATTTTCATTTCTTTTTCCATTCCAATTCACCACTTCGGCTTCCTTTCGAGCTCTTTTCTCAGAAATGTTACTTCCGGGATGGTGGAGGGCGGGGGTGGCTCAGTCGGTAACGCGCCAGGCTCGTAATCTGTAGTTCCCAGGTTCGTGTCCCAGCTGGGTCAGCGTTGAGATTTATCTCCGCAAAACTTCCCGCCCTGCCCACGGTCAGTAGGGGACACCGATGGGCTTGGAAAGGCCGCCGTCCGTCGGATGGGACGTTAAGCCGTGGCTCCGTGTGCGGGAGAGCCATACTCTGTACACGTGCCAGATGAGAGTTAGGTCGTGATCCCGTATGCTGAAGAGTCATACCCTGAACTGTGCACGTTAAAGAACACGCTGGATGATCTTGATGGTAGCCTACCATGTCCCCAACAGCTGTCCAGTGGGTTCTCTCCTCAAACCTTTTCTGAGCCTCCTGGGTCCTTGTGACCTGGCCATTTAGCCCATTGTGGGGATAAAAATGCGTTGAGATTTATCTCCGCAAAACTTCCCGCCTTGCCCACGGTCAGTAGGGGACACCGATGGGCTTGGAAAGGCCGCCGTCCGTCGGATGGGGCGTTAAGCCGTGGCTCCGTATGCGGGAGAGCCATACTCTGTACACGTGCCAGATGAGAGTTAGGTCGTG
This sequence comes from Ryuthela nishihirai, assembly GCA_038380435.1. Classification (NCBI taxonomy): domain Eukaryota; kingdom Metazoa; phylum Arthropoda; class Arachnida; order Araneae; family Heptathelidae; genus Ryuthela; species Ryuthela nishihirai. Next base: position 6,056,376 of record JAWZYU010000008.1, read on the forward strand.
ATTCCGTATGCTGAAGAGTCATACCCTGAACTGTGCACGTTAAAGAACACGCTGGATGATCTTGATGGTAGCCTACCATGTCCCCAACAGCTGTCCAGTGGGTTCCCTCCTCAAACCTTCTCTGAGCCTCCTGGGTAGTTGTGACCTGGCCATTTAGCCCATTGTGGGGATAAAAATGCGTTGAGATTTATCTCCGCAAAACTTCCCGCCTTGCCCACGGTCAGTAGGGGACACCGATGGGCTTGCAAAGGCCGCCGTCCATCGGATGGGAGGTTAAGCCGTGGCTCCGCGTACGGGAGAGCAATACCCTGTGCACATTAAAGAACATGCTGGATGGCTTTGACGTGATGCTATCATCTGTCTCCCAACAGCTGTCCAGTTGGTCTCCTCTGCCAACCTTCTCTGACCCTTCGGGGTCCTTGTGACTTAGCCATTTAGTCCATTGTGGGGACAAAAATGAAGCGTATAGGTAAAATAATCCATCCCAGTATAATGGAACTAGTTTAACTTAATTAGCAACGCTAGATAAAAAAATCCTTCAGCCACGTCCGAAGATTTCCTGTCCTCTTCCTATTTGACCTATATATGGCCTCGGTGGACCATTGGATCGACAAACTGCAGCGACCCCTGTATGCCAGGACCATTGTTATTCACCTTACTCAAGCCAGACGAGGAAAACACTTCTGGTTGGTTACCATGACAACGGATACGGAACGCTGGATGCGCGTTCCTTCAAGGTCGTACGCGTGCATCTGTTGCCATGGTTCCGTCTAAAACTGATGTTCCAGAACAGAGAACGGTCTCATCACCATGACGACGGTGATGCTGGGCGCACTTGGGTGATTCCTACCAGTTGAATAAAATTTAAAACTTTTATTGTCTATCTGAGAGAAGGACGGAAAGAAACTCGGCTTTGGCATTTTTTTATGACTTGCTATTTTTTACTCGGTCTGCTCGCTCGATGAGAATGGCTTAAAAATTTCCATTTAAATTCCTGGTAAATGACGTCAACAGCATTCATACCTGGACATTGGACTAATATATTTATTTTAAATATATAAACTTACTTATTAAAATTGGATCGTTTAAAAAATAAAGTGGTAACTGTTATTTCTAAAAAATGGTACTTAATTTTAAAATATTCCTATATTTTATTAAAGTTATTTTTAATTAATTGTTTCATTTAGAAATAAATATCTTATAGTTAAACTTTAAGCAAATTAAATATTTTTAATATTTATGTATAATCCGAGTGGTTAGCGCGGTTGGTTCTAAGGGACCTAGCAGGTTCTAAGGTTGGTTCTAAGGGACCTAGGTTCGATATATAAATACCCCCTCAAGCAGCTGCTTGCCACAGAGGTCTGACAGGAGCCTGTCAGTTTATATGCCGTAGTAGAAGGTCTGAGAGGATGGCAGGACCTCAGCAGGAAAACAACACAAGCATCCATGCCTTACCCGGGACTCGAACTCAGGTCCCGTAGATTAGAAACCAAGCGCGCTAACCACTCGGCCACGGGACAGGTGGTTCGATATATACATTAGAAAAAAGTATTCGTATGCAAAAGCGTACGATAATGCTAATACATAGGAATAATTTTTTCCTAAATCATGCATATATAAATTGGTATAAAGATTAATTTTGAAACTTACCAATAACAGAAATAAATGTATAAGAAAATTATAGATGTTCATATTTACCTTATGCTGATATCAAAAGTTAGTAGAACGGTCCTCTATGGTAGGACTCCGTCTGGGTCAAGGCCACCTTGGATATATCAGGCTTGGACAGCCTTGAATGAAAGGAGAGATTAATTATGCATAAACATGTAATTGATTTAATTAGTTTAGAATTTATGTTAAAGTCATTTATTTTAAAACCAGTTGAAGTAAAAAAAATTATTCATTAGGATTTTACTGAAATATTTGAGAATATTATAAAATTAATACCAAATTTTTTAAAATAAATATCTACCGGTTAAATTTTTAGAAACATAGATATAATTAAAACTGTTGTATTTTTATGAATTTGATCTTCTGTTACTGCAGTAATCAAGCCTGTTGTAAAAAGTCAAAAAAAATTAAATTTGTGAAATTGTTAAGTTTCACCATAAAGACATCTTTTATATTTTTTATTCTAATATTATTACTGGTAGATTCTGTGGTAAATTTTATACTAATATTTGTCTATAAAAATAATTTATTTAGGAGAAAATTTATTTATATTAATTAGCATTATTATATTTGATAATAAATACAAATAATTTTCTTTCTAAATAAAATATATTTATAGATAAACATTACTATAAAGATTAGCACAAGAGTCCACTAGTAATAATATTAGAATCAAAAATATAAGAATTGCTACATATATATATATTAAAAAATAAATAAATACCCCCTCAAGCAGCTGCTTGCCATAGAGGTCTGACCGACGCCTGTCAGGTTATATGCCAGAGTAGAAGGTCTGAGAGGATGGCAGGACCTCAGCAGAAAAACGACACATACATCCATGCCTTACCCGGGGCTCGAACCCAGGTCCCTTAGATTAGTAGCCAAGCGTGCTAATCTCGACCATGGGACGGCACATATATATATGGTAGGACTCTTTAAGTGACGTCAAAAATTTGGTACATTAGCCTTCTGTTATAAGTGGTGTTGGGTGTATCGAGGTGGCCTTGCCGTAAAACACTTATATAGTATATTTTAAAACGTATAAGTATTCTAATTATCGCTATATATCTTAAAATTCAACTGGTAATTATTTTATAAAAAAATTCAGCAATTGATTTTAAAATGTTCATAAATATTTTAATACTTGTAACAAATAAATTATTGCATTTATATATTTGAAAATAAATAGTGAAAAACCCAACCTTGTTAACAAGAAACGTTGCAGTTAAACGTTTAAGCTTCCATAACTCTATAAACATAAAAGAACCAATGTAATTCCAGTGTAGTTTCCGTGTAACAAGCTAGTTTTCAAAGTGGGAATGCCACGTGATTCTCCACTTGCACAACATGGGAGGGCTACATTACATGTTGGAGGATAACACATAATGATAGTCTCACATTCCCTGCAACGGGCAGAGTTCTTCCCGAAGTTAAACCGATATTTTCGTCAACAAGGAGAAATGATTTAAGAATGGAGTCAGAGTTAGTGAAACAGGAAGTCTCGTGCAAGTGTCAGCATAGCGACCTCCTGTCTGAGCCTGGATACGAGATTAACAACCTTTTTCCGGTATGATCTCCACGCAAAATTAGCGGACTTAACAAGTGGACTTGCTTTTCTTCGAACTAATAAACCTTGCTTATGGTGGTGGAGGAATGATGAGATGCAGAAAGGAAGGGTTGTTTTACCTCTGAGCGGCACTTTTTTTGCACACCATGGGCTAAATTGCCAGGTCACAAGGACCCCGAAGGCTCAGTGAAGGCTGGGGGAGGGGATCCATTGGAACAGCTGTTGGGAGACAGATGGTAGCCTTCCGCCAAGGCCATACAACGTGTCTTTAACGTTGGGTTGTTTTACCTCTGAGCGGCACTTTTTTGCACACCATGGGCTAAAATGCCAGGTCACAAGGACCCCGAAGGCTCAGTGAAGGCTGGGGGAGGGGACACACTGGAACAGCTGTTGGGAGACAGATGGTAGCCTTCCGTCAAGGCCATCCAGCGTGTTCTTTAACGTTGGGTTGTTTTACCTCTGAGCGGCACTTTTTTGCACACCATAGGCTAAATTATCAGGTCACGTGAACCCCAAAGGTTCAGAGAAGGCTGGGGGAGGGGACCCACTGGAACAGCTGTTGGGAGATGGTAGCTTCTCGTCAAGGCCATCCAGCATGTTCTTTAACGTTGGGTTGTTTTACCTCTGAGCAGCACCTTTTTTGCACACAATGGGCTAAATAAGGGGTTCTCAACCTTTTATGCTTCACTTACCTCCTGGAAATGTGTATGTAACTGGCGTACCCCTTGTATAGATAGATAAAACTATAGTTATAGTATAACAATGGGAATAAAATAAAACATATATATCAGTGGTTCTCAAACTTTTATGCTTCACGTACCCCCTGGAAACGTGGATGTAACTGGCGTACCCCTTGTATAGATAGATAAAACTATAGTTATAGTATAACAATGGGAATAAAATAAAACATATACAGGGTGAATCTGAAAAAGTGGGCAAAACTTTACGGGGTGGTAGAACGCAGCTATACGAGCAATATTCGTCATAGAATGTATGGTCGGAACGCAAACGGCGAGCCGCTAGGTGGCGTTGGAAATGGTATAAAAGGGTCGGTCCTCACTTGCATTCCCGTCCGCCGCACCGTACACAAAGTGCATATCCGCCATTTCGTGGTTAGTATAACCAGCCATCCTCTCGGCAATCCACGGTAGAAATGCCGTTGGGTGCGAGGACCGACCCTTTTATACCATTTCCAACGCCACCTAGCGGCTCGCCGTTTGCGTTCCGACCATACATTCTATGACGAATATTGCTCGTATAGCTGCGTTCTACCACCCCGTAAAGTTTTGCCCACTTTTTCAGATTCACCCTGTATATCAGTGGTTCTCAACCTTTTATGCTTCACATACCCCCTGGAAATGTGTATGTAACTGGGGTACCCCTTGTGTAGATAGATAAAACAATAGTTATAGAAAAACAATTGGAATAAAATAAAACATATATATCAGTGGTCCTCAACCTTTTATGCTTCACGTACCCCATGGAAATGTGTATGTAACTGGTGTACCCCTTGTATAGATAGATAAAACTATAGTTATAGTATAACAATGGGAATAAAATAAAACATATATATATCAGTGGTTCTCAACCTTTTATGCTTCACGTATCCCCTGGAAATGTGGATGTAACTGGCGTACCCCTTGTATAGATAGATAAAGCTATAGTTATAGTATAACAATGGGAAGAAAATAAAACATATATATCAGTGGTTCTCAATCTTTTATGCTTCACGTACCCCATGGAAATGTGTATGTAACTGGCGTACCCCTTGTATAGATAGATAAAACTATAGTTATAGTATAACAATGGGAATAAAATAAAACATATATATCAGTGGTTCTCAACCTTTTATGTTTCACGTACCCCCTGGAAATGTGTATGTAACAGGCGTACCCCTTGTATAGATAGATAAAACTATAGTTATAGTATAACAATGGGAATAAAATAAAACATATATATCAGTGGTTCTCAACCTTTAATGCTTCACGTACCCTCTGGAAATGTGTATGTAACAGGCGTACCCCTTGTATAGATAGATAAAACTATAGTTATAGTATAACAATGGGAATAAAATAAAACATATATATCAGTGATTCTCAACCTTTAATGCTTCACGTACCCTCTGGAAATGTGTATGTAACAGGCGTACCCCTTGTATAGATAGATAAAACTATAGTTATAGTATAACAATGGGAATAAAATAAAACATATATATCAGTGATTCTCAACCTTTAATGCTTCACGTACCCTCTGGAAATTTGTATGTAACAGGCGTACCCCTTGTATAGATAGATAAAACTATAGTTATAGTATAACAATGGGAATAAAATAAAACATATATATCAGTGATTCTCAACCTTTAATGCTTCACGTACCCTCTGGAAATGTGTATGTAACAGGCGTACCCCTTGTATAGATAGATAAAACTATAGTTATAGTATAACAATGGGAATAAAATAAAACATATATATCAGTGATTCTCAACCTTTAATGCTTTACGTACCCCCTGGAAATGTGTATGTAACAGGCGTACCCCTTGTATAGATAGATAAAACTATAGTTATAGTATAACAATGGGAATAAAATAAAACATATATATCAGTGGTTCTCAACCTGTTATGCTTCACGTATCCCCTGGAAATGTGTATGTAACTGGCGTACCCCTTGTATAGATAGATAAAGCTATAGTTATAGTATAACAATGGGAAGAAAATAAAACATATATATCAGTGGTTCTCAATCTTTTATGCTTCACGTACCCTCTGGAAATGTGTATGTAACAGGCGTACCCCTTGTATAGATAGATAAAACTGTAGTTATAGTATAACAATGGGAATAAAATAAAACATATATATCAGTGGTTCTCAACCTTTTATGCTTCACGTACCCCTTGTGCAGATTGATAAAACTATAGTTATAGTATAACAATGGGAATAAAATAAAACATATATATCAGTGGTTCTCAACCTGTTATGCTTCACGTATCCCCTGGAAATGTGTATGTAACTGGCGTACCCCTTGTATAGATAGATAAAGCTATAGTTATAGTATAACAATGGGAAGAAAATAAAACATATATATCAGTGGTTCTCAACCTTTAATGCTTCACGTACCCTCTGGAAATGTGTATGTAACAGGCGTACCCCTTGTATAGATAGATAAAACTGTAGTTATAGTATAACAATGGGAATAAAATAAAACATATATATCAATGGTTCTCAACCTTTTATGCTTCACGTATCCCCTGGAAATGTGGATGTAACTGGCGTACCCCTTGTATAGATAGATAAAGCTATAGTTATAGTATAACAATGGGAAGAAAATAAAACATATATATCAGTGGTTCTCAATCTTTTATGCTTCACGTACCCCCTGGAAATTTGTATGTAACTGTCGTACCCCTTGTATAGATAGATAAAACTATAGTTTTGGTATAGCAATGGTTATTTTTACCTTGTTAAGAGATCTAGCGTGTGACGGGGGTGGCTCAGTCGGTAGCGCGCAAGGCTTGTAATCTGTAGTTCCCAGGTTCGAGTCTCATCTGGGTCAGCGTCGAGATTTATCTCTGCAAAATTCCCCGCCCAGCCCACTGTCAGTAGGGGACATCAATGGGCTTGGCAAAGGCCGCCGTCCGTCGGATGGGACGTTAAGCCGTGGCCCCGTGTGCGGGAGAGCCATACCCTGTGCACGTTAAAGAACATGCTGGATGGACATGACTTGAGGCTACCATCTATCTCCCAACAGCTATTCCAGTGGGTCCCCTCCCCCAACCTTCTCTGAGCCTTCGGGGTCCTTGTGACCTGGCCATTTAGCACATGGTGTGCAAAATGTGCCGCTGAGAGGTAAAACAAGCCAATCGAACCAGATCTAGCGACTTTTGAGCTCTCACAACGTACCCCAAAAACTTTTACCGCGTACCCCACGTTGAGAACCCCTAAGCTATATAGTCAGGTCACAATGGCCTCATCGAAGCGTAAGTGGGCTTGAAATACTTTCTCGACAGCTATTAGCAGACAGATGAAAGCATTTCGTTAGGCCATCCAGGATATCTTTAACGTCCCAGAGTTGTGTTGTTTTACTTCTGAGCGGCACATTTCTTGCACACAATGGGCTAAATGTTCAGGTCACAAGGACCCCGGGGGATTTGAGAACGTTGGGGAAAGAGGACCCACTGGACAGCTGTAAGGAGACAGATGGTAGCCTCCCGTCAAGGCCATCCAGTACGTTCTTTAAAGTGCTCAGAGTGTGTCTCTCCCGCACACGGAGCCGCGGCTTAACGTCTCGTCCGATGGACGACAACCTTTCCAAGCCCATCGGTGATCCCTACTGTCCTACGGCAGAGCGTCGAATTGTGCGGAGATAAAGCTCAACGCTGTAGCGTTGAGATTTATCCCGGGAACTGTAGATTACGAGTTTGATGCTTTGGGTTGTTTTACCTCTGAGCGGCACTTTTTTGCACACCATGGGCTAAATGGCCAGGTCACAAGGACCCCGAAGGCTCATAGAAGGTTGGGGAAGGGGACCCAGTGGAACAGTTGTTGGGAGACAGATGGTAGCCTCCCGTCAAGGCCATCCAGCGTGTTCTTTAACGTGCACAGGGTATGGCTCTCCCGCACACGGGGCCACGGCTTAACGTCCCATCCCACGGACGGCGGCCTTTCCAAGCCCATCGGTGTCCCCTATTGACCGTGGGCAGGGCGGGGTATTTTGCGGAGATAAATCTCAAAGGTGACCCAGCTGGGACTCGAACCTGGGAACTACAGATTACGAGCCTGGCGCGCTATCGACTAAGCCACCCCCGCCCTTGAGTTTGATGCACTTTAGTATAAGTCTTTCCCCCTCTCCTCCCCGGTTTCAAGTTGCAAAGCCACTTTTTAATTACCCTGTGTTTATTTGCAGTTCAAAGAGAAAGCCACCCTTCTGGAGAAACGACATTCCTGTGGTTCCTCTTGCAATATCCTCACGTGTTCCGGGACTGAATCGCATTCCTAGATAACTCATCTAGGAAACAGACTCAAGTGTGAATTTCTGAAATGCAAGTGGTGACGTCATCTCAGGCTAGTTCCAGACGTCGATGATGCGCACCAACTCTTCGCGCCGTGACGTCAGAGTGTGGCTTTTCGCGAGCGAAGGAATCCAGAAGATTTTGTTATTTTTAAGATGCATTTTAAATTTATATTTTGCTGCTGATTTAAAACAGGCAATGGACAGGAAAATGGAAATATGATCATCTCATATCAATTTAGAGTCAAATTTGAAGCTCCGTAACTTATTAAATAAGTTTTTTATGAAAATTATTATTAAATAAGTTTTAATAAGTATTTTATGAAAACCCACCGTTCGATACTTAAAGAATTATAAATAAAATAATAAAATAAATACCACCTCAAGCAGCTGCTTGCCACAGAGGTCTGACAGGAGCTTGTCAATTTATATGCCACATTAGGAGATCCGAGAGGATGGCAGGACCTCAGCAGAAAAACGACACACACATCCATGACTAAATCCGGAGCTCGAACCCAGGTCCCTTAGATCAGTAGCCAAGCGTGCTAACCACTCGGCCACGGGATAGAAGTTTGAATATTGAATAACAGAGATGTCAGTCATAAGAATTCATTTCAGGAGTTAATTGAAACTTAAAAAAATTGTGTATTATATCAAACAATTTAATAAAAGAAGTGTATGTTTTAGATATGTTAAATAATTCTTTCAATAATTGTCAGTTTTACAAAAAGGTTCTTAGTCTTTGCTTCTGTGAGGTATTCGAGCTTCCTTATCTCTTTAAATACTCAGCAAATATTTTTGAAAATCGTGATTTGGATAGATTTGAATGAGATTTAAATTCATCTAGTCTTATTTTCCTATAAAAAGGAGGCGGGGGTAGCTCAGTCGGTAGCGCGCCAGGCTCGTAATCTATAGTTCCCAGGTTCGAGTCCCAGCTGGGTCAGCGTTGAGATTTATCTCCGCAGAATACCCAGCCCTGCCCACGGTCAGTAGGGGACACCGATGGGCTTGGAAAGGCCGCCGTCCGTCGGATGGGACGTTAAGCCGTGGCCCCGTGTACGGGAGAGCCATACCCTGTGCACGTTAAAGAACACGCTGGATGGCCTTGACGGGAGGCTACCATCTGTCTCCCAACAGCTGTTCCAGTGGGTCCCCTCCCCCAACCTTCTCTGAGCCTTCGGGGTCCATGTGACCTGGCCATTTAGTCCATGGTGTGCAAAAAAGTGCCGCTCAGAGGTAAAACAACCCAACGTTAAAGAACACGCTGGATGGCCTTGACGGGAGGCTACCATCTGTCTCCCAACAGCTATTCCAGTGGGTCCCCTCCCCCAACCTTCTCTGAGCCTTCGGGGTCCATGTGACCTGGCCATTTAGTCCATGGTGTGCAAAAAAGTGCCGCTCAGAGGTAAAACAACCCAACGTTAAAGAACACGCTGGATGACCATGACGGGAGGCTACCATCTGTCTCTCAACAGCTGTTCCAGTGGGTCCCCCTCCCCAACCTTCTGGGGCGGGGGTGGCTCAGTCGGTAGCGCGCCAGGCTCGTAATCTGTAGTTCCCAGGTTCGAGTCCCAGCTGGGTCAGCTTTGAGATTTATCTCCGCAAAATACCCCGCCCTGCCCACGGTCAGTAGGGGACACCGATGGGCTTGGAAAGGTCGCCGTCCGTCGGATGGGACGTTAAGCCGTGGTCCCGTGTGCGGGAGAGCCATACCCTGTGCACGTTAAAGAACACGCTGGATGGCCTTGACGGGAGGCTACCATCTGTCTCCCAACAGCTGTTCCAGTGGGTCCCCTCCCCCAACCTTCTCTGAGCCTTCGGGGTCCATGTGACCTGGCCATTTAGCCCATGGTGTGCAAAAAAGTGCCGCTCAGAGGTAAAACAACCCAACCTATAAAAAGTTTGTTGTAGAAATTACGAACCTTCCAATTTGACTCTTCACTAACTTAACATGGAAATGTTTCAATTTTTCTGTTCAGTATCATAGTAGCAAAAGCATCATGGTGGGCCCGAACCCAGGATTTAGTTTCGTGGAGGATTCGACAGTTTATTTGGGTTGTTTTACCTCTAAGCGGCACTTTTTTTGCACACCATGGGCTAAATGTCCAGGTCACAAGGTTGGGTTGTTTTACCTCTGAGCGGCACTTTTTTGCACACCATGGGCTAAATGGCCAGGTCACATGGACCCCGAAGGCTCTAAGAAGGTTGGGGGATGGGACCCACTGGAACAGCTGTTGGGAGACAGATGGTAGCCTCCCATCAAGGCCATCCAGCGTGTTCTTTAACATGCACAGGATATGGCTCTCCCGCACACGGGGCCACGGCTTAACGTCCCATCCGACGGACGGCGGCCTTTCCAAGCCCATCGGTGTACCCTACTGACCGTGGGCAGGGCGGGGAATTTTGCGGAGATAAATCTCAACGCTGACCCAGTTGGGACTCGAACCTGGGAACTACAGATTACGAGCCTGGCGCGCTACCGACTGAGCCACCCCCGCCACAGGTCACAAGGACTCCGAAGTCTCAGAGAAGGTTGGAGTAGGGGACCCACTGGAACAGCTGTTGGGAGACAGATGGTAGCCTCCCGTCAAGGCCATCCACCATGTTCTTTAACGTGCATAGGGTACGGCTCTCCAACACACGGAGCCACGGATTGACGTCATATCTTGCGGACGGCGCCTTTCCAAGCCCATTGGTCTCCCCTACTGACCGTGGGCAGGGCAGGGAGTTATGCGGAGATAAATCTGAACGCTGGGTCAGCTGGGATTCGAACCTGGGAACTGCAGATTATAGCCTGGCGCGCTACCGACTGAATCATCCTCACCGGACAGGAAAGGTTTAATGATATTATATATAGAATAAAATTTTACAGTTTTTTTTAAATCTATTTTTACTGTTTGTCATATACTATGGAATTAAAATTAAATTATTCAGACAACTGTTTTGGATTTCAAAGTAGGTAGAACGTTTGAGAGTTCATATAAGACGATCAGATTTTTGCGGGGGGGGGGTGCCAAGACCTTGCCTCCCCCCTTTCAGGTACGTCTCTGCTTTATAACACAATTTGAGCAGTAAATCAAATTCCGTTAATCAATCTCGCATCTTTTAAAACCTATAAATTTATAAATATACAGAGGGATGCAGAAGTAGGTATACAGTTCAATCGTGTGCATAAGTAGGTATACAGTTTCCATTCTATTATCGTATATTGATTTTTTTTTAATTATTTTTTCAGATAATTAAGTATGGCTAGTAATTTAACAGATGGACAGCGGAAGTGGATAAAATAAAATAAAAAAAATATAATAAATAAATACTCCCTCAAGCAGCTGCTTGCCACAGAGGTCTGACAGGAGCCTGTCAGTTTATATGGCATAATAGAAGGTCTGAGAGGATGGCAGGACCTCAGCAGAAAAACGACACAAACAGCCATGCGTTACCCGGGGCTCGAACCCAGGTCCCGTAGATCAGTAGCCAAGCGCGCTAACCACTCGACCATGGGACGGTTAGGCAGTGGATAATCAAACAATATTGGAAGACAGAGAATGTTAAAAAGTTTCAGCAGAAATGGGAAAAAAAATTTCAACCCCTCAACCAACTAGGCTAGCAATATACCGAATACGTGACAAATTTGACAGAACTGGATCCATTTGTAATACACCAAAAAGTGGTCGACCACTGAGTGTTACTACTGATGAAAATGAAATGTTAGTGGCACTGGCATATACTCAAAGCCCAAAAAAATAAAAAAAAGAGAACTTCTAAAGAATTATTACATATAATTAAAACTGTATACCTACTTCTGCACCCCCCTGTATATGTTACCGCTAAAGCTCGAAAGCCGTTAATGTGCACATTACCTAGCTAATCTGCAGATTAACTGATTTGCTCCGTTAACGTGCGGAATCAAGAGTTTTCCGCATTTTACCTAGGTAATGTGCACATTAACGGCTTCCGTATCGTTAAAGTTCAAACGTTTGTTTCTCTCATAGTGGTGAATCTCTTGAATATGAATCTTCGTGTCACGTGATTCACTCGTCCGCATTTTAAAAAACGCCCCGGATGAGTGGAGGCCAAGTGAGAACGAATCGGTAAAGTGATTCATTCTTGATAACGAATCACTAAAATGATTCGTTCTCACTTGGCCTGCTCATTTTGGGGGCGTTTTTTATAATTCGGACGACTGATTCATGTTGACAGAGGGATGAGCCTGGTTTCAACTCTACTCTCGGACACTAGATAAATAACATTATGTTAATTTAAGCGTACAGAAACGTTCCTGTTGTTCCAGCAAAGATCTTATTTTCACTTTAACGAGTGCCTAGTAGGTAATGTGCAGATTATCCAGGTAATTTGCAGATTACCTAGGTAATTTGAGAAATGAAACAATTTTCCGCACGTTAACGGATCACCCTAGTTAATCTGCACAATACCTAGATAATCTGTAGAATAACTGATTTCTGCACTTTAGCGGTAACATATATATTCTTTTCCCAAATTCCGATGTCCTAGTAGATCTTTGACCGTAAATTCCTTAATTCCAATTTTTTTCAAAGAGTTTAACATTTACTCACTCCTTATGAGTATAAAATTTTATGCAATTAAAGAACTATTCTACATTTAATCTAAAATTTTTTCTATATTTATTTCTTTATTTTTATTACTAGTTCACTTTCTAATCTTTATATTAATGCTCATTTATAAATATGTCTTAAATAGAAGAAAAAATATTCATGTTCATTAGGATTGCGATAATTGCTATTAAATATTAACAATTTTTTTTCCAGAGTATATGCATAAATAAACGTTAATAAAAAATTAGTGTAAAAGTACACAGTATTAATTATAGAAATAAATAACAAAAATTATCTAGATCAGTGGTTCTCAACTTTTTATGCTTCACGTACCCCCTACATGGATAAAATTATAGTTATAATATAACAATGGGAATAAAAAAAAATATATATATACACATTAATATATATATATAAATATATATACACATTAAAAATATATATATATACACACACACATTAAAATATATATACACTCTATATACACATTAAATATATATATATAAAATTTTATATAATTAAATTTTGTATTCATAAAATACATATATCGAGAAACACAAAAAATGACATAAACAATTTAACAAATCATTAGCAGTGTTGCCAACTTAGCGACTTTGTTACTAGATTCTAGCGACTTTTGAACTCTCACGGTATACCCCAAAATATTTTACTGCGTACCCCATGTTAAGAACCCCTATTCTAGATTATAGAAATATCTGTGCTGACATCACAATTTTTTCCACAGGCCTTTTAGTTGTAGGTGGCGTTATTCAGCCCCAACTATATGCTTTGAAATTTTCTTTTTTGCAGTGCTTTCAAACCTAGTATTTTTAAGAATTGACTTAAAATATATATTTAAATTTTTATTTATCTACTGGTTGTCTTTCTTAATATTTACTTTTTTGATAATCTATTTTTCTAACCATTAGAAAAAATTAAATCCCTTTTCAAACATAGTTTAGAAATACGCCACTAACAAACTTCACCATCCATGCTCTGTTTTGTTTATCCCGCCATCACAGATACGTATCATCAGCAAAACTCTCATTATTCATCTGATCGCCCTTATTTATCCAGCATATAGTAGCGCCCTCTCGTGGGCATCCGTCACTGACGTCACTACCAGGTCGATGATCATGACTCAGGAGGAGATGGCGCGAGCAACGGTCATTCAACCTGACGCGAATGGCCAGGCTGTTTGACGCTTATGATTATTACCCCATAGTTGCTAGGCCTAATTTGTGGCTCGGAATGACATTGTTGTTTGTGCTTCAATGAATGTTTACTCTAGTGAATTAGACGGGAAAATCTATGCACATAATCGAGTGTGTACTTCAACTAATGTAAGCTAAAAAAGCCATAAAAAACTATAATGTGAAAATTAGCTACTCGTATCGAAAGAGAGAAAGTAATTTCAAATAACACATGGATATACAAAGAATCAGTGAGCAGTCTAAAAAAAATCAAATTTCCTTCTGTGGATGATATCTGATAAGAAAATTGTTAGAGTGGGAAACTGAATTATGGGAGAGACAGAATGAGCAGTTTAGTCCATACACGTAGGTTTCTAGAAGTGACAGTGAAGGATAATGGACAATGGAAGTTGTTTCTATTGTGAATGGTGCCGAAATTGTTCCCACATTAAAATCTAATGTATCTCGACATATTTTATAAAGAAATCTTGTAATGTCTTCAGGAAGGTGAAAGTCTGACAAAATAGCGATATTGTTCTGTCTTAGAGAAAATGCATTTCGAATGAGAATGGCAGCGATAATGATCCTCAAGATTGGATAATGGACGTTATGTTTGAAATTCGTGTCTTCATTTTCAGAAAAATTTGACCCACATTTGATAATAAAGATGGATCCCGTAAAGTATTAGTTCACCGAAAGCTTCATTGTTTTTGAACAAACGGTTTTATTGCCTTGCAGTTCAGAACAAAAGGCGATTTGTCTTTCTCTCCCTCGACTGTGAATATTTAGGGATTGAGAAAAATCACTTTAAGGAAAATTAAAACGTAAATTAGAATTTGTCCCATTTTAAGGAGTAAAATGCAACTTATTCAAAAGAGAATTTTGATTTTGGTTGCTGGTGTGTTGATTTTAGCTGGGTGCTAGTGCTGGGTGTTGATTTTAGGGAAGCTGACTCTGTACATAGGTTCAATATACCAAAGGTTTGATGATGCGCACCTTGAGATTATTCTATTGCAAAAATGCCAATTTAACGAATTATTATGTAGCGATATATTGGATTCTTTGCTCTATATCTCCATTTTTTATTTCAAATTACTTTTTCTATTTCGACACGGGTAGCTAATTTTCATATTATAGTTTGAGTGGATGGCCTCTATGAGATGTGATGACTTCCTTGAGAAACCTCAATGATGTCATTAGCAGATCGATGATCATGCTTGGGTTTGATGTAAGTCGTTAAAATTTATACCCGACATGGATTTCAGATCAGGCATTAAACCAAGATATAGTATATGAAATATTGGGCCAGGCATGAAACTCAAGAAAAATATAAAATATCGGGCCAGGCATCAGACCCAAAAAGGACATCAGATATCAAGTTAGGCACCAAACCTAAGAAGCACATCAAACATTTGGCCAGGCACCAAACTCAAAAAGGACATCAAATATCGGGCCAGACACCAAACCCAAGAAGGATATAAGATATTGGGACAGTCAGCGAACCCAAGAAGGACATAAAAAATTGGGTCAGTCACAGAATTCAAGAAGGATATCAAATATTGGGCCAGTCACCACACCGAAGAAGGATATCAAACATTGAACCAGGCATGACACTTAAGAAGGACATGAAATATTGGGCTAAGCACCAAAACCCAAGAAGACATCAAATACTGGGCTAAGCACCAAAACCCAAGAAGACATCAAATATTGGGCTAAGCACTAAAACCCAAGAAGGACATTAAATATTGGGTCAGGTACCAAATTCAAGAAGGACATCAAATATTGGGGTTAGGAGCTAAACACAATAAGGGCATTAGATATTGGGCCAGGAGCCAAACACAAGAAGGACATCAGATATCGGGCCTGATAACAACCCAAGTAGGGCATCAGATATCGGGCCATGCACCAAACCTAAGAAGGATATCAAATATTGGACTAGACAAGACACCAAAGAAGGACGTGAAATATTGTGCCAGGCATGACACTTAAGAAGGACATGAAATATTGGGCTAGGCACCAAAACCCAAGAAGGACATCAAATATTGGGTCAGGCACCAAATTTAAGAAGGACATCAGATATCGGGCCAGGCACCAAACCCAAGAAGAACATCACATATTGGACCAGACACTAAACCCAAGAAGGACAACAAATATTGGGCAAGCACCAAACCCAAGAAGAACATCAGGTATCAGACCAGGCACCAAACACAAGAATGACATCAGATATCGGGCCACGCACCAAACACAAGAAGGACATCAGACATCGGGCCACGCACCAAATACAAGAATGACATCAGACATCGGACCAGACACTAAACTCACGAAGGACATCAAATATTGAACCAGACCCCAAACCCAAGAAGGACATCAGATACCGGGTCAGCCCCAACCAACGAAAGGCATCAGGATATTGGGCCTGGTACCAAACCCAAGAAGAATGACATCAGATATTGGGCCAAGACAACGACCCCAAGAAGGACATCAAATATAGAGTCAGGCAACAAACCCAAGAAGGACATCAAATATTCATTGATGATATCTTTTCATTTATCTGATCATTTACAAATATTCATTTGATATCCTGGGATCGATAACATCGTTAGGTTTGGTACCATTAAGGTTTTTAGTTTCAAACCGTAATTAAGTTTGATGTCTGATCACATCATTAGGTTTGACACCAATGTTAAGTTTGATACTATCATTAGGTTTGACACCAATGTTAAGTTTGATACTATCATTAGCTTTGATACCATCGTTAGGTTTGATATCATCGTTAGTTTCCATACTCTCAATTTTTCCTTAGGTTCGATATTATCATTAGGTTTGGTACCATAGTTAGGTTTCATACTATCACTAAGTTTGATGCTTAACCTTAGGTTTGATACTATCATTAAATTAGATGCTTAATCGGAGATTGCATACCATCATTAGGTTTCATAGTATAATTAACTGACTTTTTTTTTAAGAATATGATTTTTTATTCATAAGAGTAAAGAATACAAATACATTTACCATTTGATCCGCAAAGCTAAAGAGCTTATCTGCAGGAAAATGAATAAATTAAATTAAACATAGGTCATTCAATCACAAAAATGGTGTGCATCAAATAAATCCACAAAACACAGAACATAATAATCAGCTAAATAGAAAATCCCAAATAATTTTTTTATTCCATTTTCAGACTTCTAAAAGAATCTACATTTAGTAATTCTTTTGGAATAGCATTAAATATAAGTGGTACTTGATAAGTCTGACACTTGACATTAGGTACTGTCATCATATCTATGGTTTGGTACAGTCGCTCTAAAAAGTATCCGAACACTATGGTTGATTGCAAAATTCAGAAAAAATATATGCATTAATTTTTTTAGAAATTAGTCATCTGGCAACCTTCGTGTCACGTGACACGAAGGTTGCCAGATGACTAATTTCTAAAAAAATTCAATGCCATATATTTTTTCTGAATTTTGCAATCAACCATAGTGTTCGGATACTTTTTTGAGCGACTGTACCATAGTTAAGTGTCATACTATCATTAAGTTTGATCCTTGGCCTTATGTCTGATACTATCATTAGATTTGATATCATCATTAGGTTTGATACGATCATAAAGTTTGATAGCATCCTTAGGTTTGACACCATTGCTAGATTTCTTACTATCTATAAGTTTGATGTTTGACCTTAGATTTGATACTATTGCTATGTTTGATACGATTGTTAGGTTTCATACTATAATTCAGTTTGATGCTTGACCTTAGGCACTATCGTTAGGATCGATGCCATCGTTAGGTTCGATATCATTAGGTTTGTTAGTTTTCATCCTATCATTAAGTTTGATGCTTAACCTTAAGGTTTGATACCATTGTTAGATTTCCTACTCTGATGAAGTTTGATGCTTGAGCTTAGGTTTGATACCATCGTTAGGTTCGATGTTCGACTTGAGGTTCAAATTACAAATTCAAGATTGCTGGAGGGGATCCAATGGAGCTTTTTTGCCCACTCTGATGTACAGTCGCTCAAAAAATATTCGGATATTTTTTTAGCGACCGCATTTGGATCTTTGTGACCTGATCATTTAGCTCAGTGTGTGCAACAAGTGCCTTTCAGAATAAATGAACCGAATACATATTGGAGGGAATTGATGAATATTGTCTTGATATTAATACATATTGGAAGGAATTTGATGAATATTGTCTTGATAGTAATACATATTGGAGGAAATTGATGAATATTGTCTTGATATTAATACATATTGGAGGGAATTGATGAATATTGTCTTGATATTAATACATATTGGAGGAGATTTGATGAATATTGTCTTGATATTAATACATATTGGAGGGAATTGATGAATATTGTCTTGATATTAATACATATTGGAGGGAATTTGATGAATATTGTCTTGATATTAATACATATTGGAGGGAATTTGATGAATATTGTCTTGATAATAATACATATTGGAGGGAATTGATGAATATTGTCTTGATATTAATACATATTGGAGGGAATTGATGAATATTGTCTTGATATTAATACTTATTGGAGGGAATTGATGAATATTGTCTTGATATTAATACATATTGGAGGGAATTGATGAATATTGTCTTGATATTAATACATATTGGAGGGAATTTGATGAATATTGTCTTGATATTAATACATATTGGAGGGAATTTGATGAATATTGTCTTGATATTAATACATATTGGAGGGAATTGATGAATATTGTCTTGATATTAATACATATTGGAGGGAATTTGATGAATATTGTCTTGATATTAATACATATTGGAGGGAATTGATGAATATTGTCTTGATATTAATACATATTGGAGGGAATTGATGAATATTGTCTTGATATTAATACATATTGGAGGGAATTGATGAATATTGTCTTGATATTAATACATATTGGAGGGAATTGATGAATATTGTCTTGATATTAATACATATTGGAGGGAATTGATGAATATTGTCTTGATATTAATACATATTGGAGGGAAGTGATGAATATTGTCTTGATATTAATACATATTGGAGGGAATTTGATGAATATTGTCTTGATATTAATACATATTGGAGGGAATTGATGAATATTGTCTTGATATTAATACATATTGGAGGGAATTGATGAATATTGTCTTGATATTAATACATATTGGAGGGAATTGATGAATATTGTCTTGATATTAATACACATTGGAGGAGATTTGATGAATATTGTCTTGATATTAATACATATTGGAGGGAATTGATGAATATTGTCTTGATATTAATACATATTGGAGGGAATTTGATGAATATTGTCTTGATATTAATACATATTGGAGGGAATTGATGAATATTGTCTTGATATTAATAAATATTGGAGGAGATTTGATGAATATTGTCTTGATATTAATACATATTGGAGGGAATTGATGAATATTGTCTTGATATTAATACATATTGGAGGGAATTTGATGAATATTGTCTTGATATTAATACATATTGGAGGGAATTGATGAATATTGTCTTGATATTAATACATATTGGAGGGAATTGATGAATATTGTCTTGATATTAATACATATTGGAGGGAATTGATGAATATTGTCTTGATATTAATACATATTGGAGGGAATTTGATGAATATTGTCTTGATATTAATACATATTGGAGGGAATTGATGAATATTGTCTTGATATTAATACATATTGGAGGGAATTGATGAATATTGTCTTGATATTAATACATATTGGAGGAGATTTGATGAATATTGTCTTGATATTAATACATATTGGAGGGAATTGATGAATATTGTCTTGATATTAATACATATTGGAGGAGATTTGATGAATATTGTCTTGATATTAATACATATTGGAGGGAATTGATGAATATTGTCTTGATATTAATACATATTGGAGGGAATTGATGAATATTGTCTTGATATTAATACATATTGGAGGGAATTTGATGAATATTGTCTTGATATTAATACATATTGGAGGGAATTGATGAATATTGTCTTGATATTAATACATATTGGAGGGAATTGATGAATATTCTCTTGATATTAATACATATTGGAGGAGATTTGATGAATATTGTCTTGATATTAATACATATTGGAGGAGATTTGATGAATATTGTCTTGATATTAATACATATTGGAGGAGATTTGATGAATATTGTCTTGATATTAATACATATTGGAGGGAATTGATGAATATTGTCTTGATATTAATACATATTGGAGGGAATTGATGAATATTGTCTTGATATTAATACATATTGGAGGGAATTTGATGAATATTGTCTTGATATTAATACATATTGGAGGGAATTGATGAATATTGTCTTGATATTAATACATATTGGAGGGAATTTGATGAATATTGTCTAAATATATTGTTGTATATACCATTTTGAATTTTCAGTTTCCTTTTTATTGAAACTCTCACCCATATCGTTCATCGTATTTCCTTATAAGATCGACTTTAATTTCTACTGCAGCTATGAACAGCTCCTACGTCATCAAATCTCGAAATACCGAGCAGGTAAATGTTGCCTTTCCCTTTTTACCCCCACTTCTTTACCCCCTTTTCAAACTTAGTCAAACAAAACGAAAGATTGTTTTGTGCTGTTTCACACCAACGACCTTTTTTCGGTCAAGCTTGGCGTGATTTCTTCATCTTATTGCGCGCGCAATCCAGAAAACGCCGAACAAACTCTCAACGTCTGAATTTCACACCACCAAGAAAACAAATAATTTCAGTTGACTTTTTCAAGCAAAGGTTTTTTTTTCTCTTTCTTCTTTCCCCCCAAAGACTTGTTTACTGTCCGCTGAGAAAGCAAAGGGACTGGTTCTGCAAGTGTTACCTCGTTTCCAGGGGATTCTGTGCTTCCTTTCCTTTTGTTCTGACTTCAGAGGTTCAGTCACTTTTGGGTTGAGTAACATCATTTTGTTCAAAACGTACTTTGAAGGCTGACCGCTTGGAATTAAAATAAATCTGTGAGGCATTCAATGCTTTGTTAATTATATATATATGACTGAATATGAATCATGACACAACATAAAGAAGAGCCGTTTTTGGAAGTGTGGGTTGGGTTGTTTTACCTCTGAGTGGCACTTTTTTGCGCACCGTGTGTTAAAAGGCCAGGTCACAAGGACCCCGAAGGCTCAAAAAAGGTTGGATGAGGGGACCACTGGAACAGCTGTTGGGAGACAGTTGCCCCTTCAAGGCCATCCAGCGTGTTTTTTAAAGTTGGATTGTTTTACTTCTGAGAGGGACTTTTTTTGCACACAATGGACTTAATGGGTAGGGTCACAAGGACCCCGAAGGCTCAGAGAAGGTTGGGTGAGGGGACTCACTGGAACAGCTGTTGGGAGACAGATGGTAGCCTCCCGTCAAGGCCATCCAGCGTGTTCTTTAACGTACACAGGGCATGGCTCTTCCACACACGGAACCACGGCTAATCGTTCCATCCGACGGGCGGCGGCCTTTCCAAGCCCATCAGTGTCCCCTACTGACCGTGGGCAGGGCGGGGAGTTTTGCGGAGACAAGTCTCAACGCTGACGCAGCTGGGACTCGAACCTGGGAACTGCAGATTACGAGCCTGGCGCGCTACCGACTGAGCCATCCCGGTCCCTAATTATGTATATGACTGAATATGAATCAAGACACAACATAAGGAAGAATCATTTTTGAAAGTATGCTAAGGTAGTTTTATCAAGGGAGAAAATTCATCAGGGACAGATCTAGGATGGAGGGATTGTTTTATACTTTGAGAGGCACTTTTTTCGCACACAATGGGCTAAATGGCCAGGCCACAAGGACCCGAAAGAGTCAGAGAAGGTTGGGGAGGAAACGCAATGAACAGCTGTTGAAAGACAGATGGTAACTTCTCGTCAAGGCCATCCAGCATGCCTTAATATGCACAGGGTATGTCTCTCGTACACGGCGCCACGGTTTAACGTTGCACCGACCTTTTCAAAATGAATATAAATCAAGACATAACAAGGGCAATAAAATAAAAAAAAGTACTCCCTCAAGCAGCTGCTTGCCACAGAGGTCTGACAGGAGCCTGTCAGTTTATATGCCAAAGTAGAAGGATTGGCAGGACCTCAGCAGAAAAACGACAAATAAATAAAAATTATTAATTTTATTTATATTTAAGAGAAGGGGGGGGGGGTGAAATATATTGGAAATTCAATCTCTTGGTCCCTGTTTACATTTTTTCGGCTCGATGTTGTCTCATAGCCCTCGACTTCGTTTTGATTCAGGACTGGGGTGGCTAGTCGGTACCGCGTCAGGCTCGTAATCTGCCGTTCCCAGTTCGAGTCCCAGCTGGTCTCCCCGCCCTGCCCACGGTCAGTAGGGGACATCGATGGGCTTGGAAAGGCCACCGTCCGTCGGATGTGACGTTGACCTGTGGTTTCATGTACAGGACAGCCATACCCTGTGTATGTTAAAGAACACGCTGGATGACCTTGACGGGTTGCTAGCATCTGTCTCTCAACAGCTGTTCCAGTGGGTCCCCTCCCCCAACCTTCTCTGAGCCTTCGGGGTCTTTCTAACCTGGCCATTTAGCGCAGGTTGCGCAAAAAAGTGCCGCTCAGAGATAAAACAACTCAACAAGCCACCTGTGGGCATATGTTGGGGGGAAGACTTCTGTAGAATCTCATAAATTAGGAATTATCACAAACCTGGTAGTCGAACCTAGAAACTGCAGATTACGACTCTGCAGCGCTACCGACTGAGCCACCCCTCTCAAAGGGTGGAGAGTAAGTTCTCCTTCCCCTCCCCCCTCGTTCCCCTAAATCTAGACCTGCGTTATATAAATATATACTTAAAAAATTATATATATACTTAAAAAAATAATATATATATACTTCAAAAAAAATATATATATATACAGTCGCTCAAAAAATATCCGAACACTATGATTGATTACAGAATTCAGAAAAAATATCTGACAACGATTTTTTTAGGAATTGGTGATTTGGCAACCATTGTGTCACGTGACACGAAGGTTGCCAGATCACTAATTTCTAAAAAAATCGTTGCCAGATATTTTTTCTGAATTCTGTAATCAACCGTAGTGTTCGGATATTTTTTGAGCGACTGTACTTAAAAAAAATATATATATACTTCAAAAATATATATATATAGAAATACACATATGTACTTGAAAAATATTTCTGTTGTTTTATCCTTTAATTGTCCGCTTTGACCCTGGATACTTCAACTTTCTGCATGTACTTTAAAAAAAGCAACCTAACTTTCTAAAATTCGGCTCGTGCTTGGCCCGATGGTGACGTATTTATGAAGTTCTACTTACCTTAAAGAAACGGTCAAAAATAATGAACAGAAAAACAAAACAATTACTCTCAGAAACGAAACTGGACTCAAGCCAAAAGACACTAATAAACACATTTTTTGCCTGTGAGATTTTAATAAGAGGTAGAAAGTTCGCAAAGTCAACCTGTCACAGGTCATTGAGCTGAAACAGTAGCTTGTAGTGGGTTCTTTCCACTTATTGCTCAGTTACTGGACTGTGAAACTCACACGCACGTGTGCCGGTCTTTATTGTCCGAAGAGATCGCTTCTTCTTTCTACAATTGAACCTTCTCGAATGGCCCCCATTTTCTCTTCCCCCCAACCTTCAAGTCTGTTTTTATTTTG
Source organism: Ryuthela nishihirai (assembly GCA_038380435.1). Lineage (NCBI taxonomy): Eukaryota > Metazoa > Arthropoda > Arachnida > Araneae > Heptathelidae > Ryuthela > Ryuthela nishihirai. Next base: position 6,080,059 of record JAWZYU010000008.1, read on the forward strand.
TAGTCTAAATCAAAGAAGCAATTGGCGTTATCCTGTCGTTATCTGCTATCATGATAGAAAGCAATAACACTGGAAGTTTTTCGTGAAGCTTTCGAAGAAAGGTCAGGCAAAGATAGGGGAGATGATTTGAAAGTAACCATTGGTCCGTAGTGGTTAAATCTCTTGAATTAATCTTTCTAGCGGTAGTAACGATTTTCGAGCAGGAGTTGCTGGAGATCGTATACAGATCTAAGCTAATAATAATGATGGCTACTCTGAAACTCGATGAGCTAATTATTGGCTTTTACTTTGTTGTCTAAATTAAGGAACGGCGTAGATAGAAGAGAATTTTGAAGAGATCTTCAGTGAATGGTGTTTTAATAAGCGAACGTTTCTCGATAAGGTTTAGGAAGTGTCAGAGGCAAGTGGGCCAAAAGGACACATGAAGGTCATTTGTTGAAATTAGGAAAAATTGCGTTCAAGGTTGGGTTGTTTTACCTCTGAGTTGCACTTTTTTTGCACACAGTGGGATAAATGGTCAGGTTACAAGGACCCTAAGGGATCAGAGAAGGTTGGGGGGAAGGGACTCACTGGAACAGCTGTTGGGAGATAGATGGTAGCCTCTCGTCAAAGCCATCCAGGGTGTTCTTTTTTATTGTACACGATAAGGCTCTCCTGCACACATGATCACGGCTTAACTTCCAATCCAAAGGACGGCGGTCTTTTCGAGCCCTCCGCAGTCCTCTACTGACCGTGGGCAGGGAGGGGAGTTTTGCGACGTAAATCTTAACGCTCACCTAGTTGGGACTCGAACCTGGGAACTGTAGATTATGAGCTTGGCGCGCTACCGACTGAGCCACCCTTGTCAATTCCGTTAAAGTTTCGGACACTGATGTTCGACTCAACAAATTTTTTTCCCATCTCCCCCAAAAAATACCCCCGTGTTAAGAAGTGGTAGGAACAGTCAAACTCAGTATACCGGCTCCTCTAATCGTAACTTACACTAAAGTATGGGTTCGGAATCTTGAAATGGTTGGGTTGTTTTACCTCTGAGCGGCACTATTTTGCACACCATGGGTTAAATGGTCAGGTCACATGGACACCAAAGGTCAGAGAAGGTTGGGGGAGGGGACCTATTAGAACAGCTGTTGGGAGACAAATGGTAACCTCCCGTCAAGGCCATCCAGCGTGTTCTTTAAAGTTGGGTTGTTTTACCTCTGAGCGGCACTTTTTTTGCACACCATGGGTTAAATGGTCAGGTCATATGGACACCAAAGGCTCAGAGAAGGTTGGGGGAGGGGACCTATTGGAACAGCTGTTGGGAGACAGATGGTAGCCTCCCGTCAAGGCCATCCAGGGTGTTCTTTAACGTGCACAGGGTATGGCTCTCCCGCGCACAGAACCACGGCTTAACGTCCTACCCTATGGATGGCGGATTTTCCAAGCCCATCGGTGTCCCCTATTGACCGTGGGGAGGGCGGGGAATTTTGCAGAGATAAATCTCAACGCTGAGCCAGCTGGGACTCGAACCTGGAAACTACAGATTACGAACCTGGCGCGCTACCAACTGAGCCACCCCGGCTCCAATCCGTCGTGATTGATTATCGTTTATAGCGTTAGTTTCATATAGAAATTTTCCATTGCATAAGTTTTTTAAAGCTTATTCTTTTCTGAAATGTCTTTATTAGCAATATTTGAACGTGGGTGATAGAAAATACGTAACGAAAAGCAAATACACTGCTCGCAAAAATTAGGGGATATTTCAAACTGAATATAAAGCAATAAAAAAAGAAGCATTTGAATTGTTTTTATTAAACAAGATCATCAGAAAAGCAAACGACTAATCAAAGAAAGTTGTTCGATTTTGCAAATGAGATGCAAACTCAATTGTCGTGATTGAGTAGCAAGTGACATATTGGTGGGGGTGAACAGAAGCATGTCAAACTGGACGAGAGTGCCACACGTTGACTGTTCAGTAGGGTGTATGGTCACCCAAGACTGCCAAAACACACTGACAGCGATGGGACATGGACAGGATCAGAATGTCCAGCAGTTCTTGTGGGATCCTCTGCCATTGTTGCACCAAGGCAACTTCCAGCTCAAGAAGTGTTGTGGGAGGCATTGGACGGTTTGCCAGACGTCTTCCCAGTGCATCCAAAGCATGTTCAATGGGATTCAGGTCTGGAGAACGTGAAGGCCAGTCCATGCGTTCGATTCCTGCCTCCTGAAGCATGTTGTTGACGAGATCCTCACCGTGGGGCCTTGCATTATCGTCCATGAAAAGAAAGTTGTTTCCAACTGCTCCAGCATAGGGTACCACTATAGGCTCATCTCGATATCTGACAGCAGTCAGCGATTCGTTTCTGATGACGAGGAGGTCGGTACGACCACCAATGTTGATGCCAGCCCACACCATGATTCCACCACCACCGAAGGAGTCCCTTTCTCGCATGAAACGTGGATTCTCCCGTGTTCCTCGTTCACGCCAGATCAGGGCACGATGATTGTCAGGCTGCAGACTGAACCGTGACTCATCAGAGAAGAGGACAGTTGACCACTCATCACGGGTCCAATGACGATGCTCATCAGCCCACCTTCTACGGGTTCTACGGTTTTCAGCAGATAACGGAATGCATACCATTGGTCGCCTGGCATGCAGTCCAACACGATGGAGCCGATTTCGTATGGTCTGGGAGCATATCCGTCGTCTAGTGTCAGCAAGAAACTGTCCCCGCAGCTCTGTTGCATTGCTGCGCCTGTTCCTTCTTGCCAATAAGGTCAAGTAGCGGTCATCTCTTGCTGTTGTGGCAGATGGGCGACCCTGCCCTCGTCTTCTTCGTACTGTGCCAGTCTCTTGAAAGCGATTTCACAATCTGCTAATCACGCTTTGGGATGTTCCAAGTGCTGTTGCCACTGTCGTCTGTGTTTGACCAGCTTCAAGACGTCCTATGGCTCTCCAGGCTTCGCATTCGGGCAAATCGTGTGGCAGGGGCACAATGCCCCTGCCACACGATTTGCCCGAATGCGAAGAATATAGGGCAATAAAATAGGGCTGGGAAATTGCAGGATGTCCACTTTCAAAATCAGCGAACGTTGGGTTGGGTTGTTTTACCTCTGAGCGGCACTTTTTTGCACACCATGGGCTAAATGGCCAGGTCACAAGGACCCCGAAGGCTCAGAGAAGGTTGGGGGAGTTGACCCACTGGAACAGCTGTTGGGAGACAGATGGTAGCCTCCCGTCAAGGCCATCCAGCGTGTTCTTTAACGTGCACAGGGTATGGCTCTCCCGCACACGGCGCCACGGCTTAACGTCCCATCCGACGGACGGCGGCCTTTCCAAGCCCATCGGTGTCCCCTACTGACCGTGGGCAGGGCGGGGAATTTTTGCGGAGATAAATCTCAACGCTGACCCAGCTGGGACTCGAACCTGGGAACTACAGATTACGAGCCTGGCGCGCTACCGACTGAGCCACCCCCGCCCCATCAGGGAACGTGCAGATACTCCAGTACTTTCAGCCTTTTGTATAGTGCATTTTCACCAATGACATCAAAGTTGGTTTTGCATCTCATTTGCATAATCGAACAACTTTCTTTCACTTGTCGTTTTCTTTTCTGATGTTCTTGTTTAATAAAAGCAATTCAAATGCTTCTTTTTTATCGCTTCATATTCGCTTTGAAATACCCCCTAATTTTTGTGAGCAGTGTATTATCGAAAAAGCTTTAAAGATAATGCATGCTTTAAAATAAATTGAAAGATCAATTCTCTTTATTTCTTTTACGTTTACCACCAACAATCAGGAATCACTGAATTATGACCACTCCTTGTTATGTCGGGGGGAGAGGGGGAGGGGGGTGGCTCAGTCGGTAGCGCGCCAGGCTCGTAATCTGTAGTTCCCAGGTTCGAGTCCCAGCTGGGTCAGCGTTGAGATTTATCTCCGCAAAATTCCCCGCCCTGCCCACGGTCAGTAGGGGACACCGATGGGCTTGGAAAGGCCACCGTCCGTCGGATGAGACGTTAAGCCGTGGCCCCGTGTGCGGGAGAGCCATACCCTGTGCACGTTAAAAAACACGCTGGATGGCCTTGACGGGAGGCTACCATCTGTCTCCCAACAGCTGTTCCAATGGGTCCCCTCCCCCAACCTTCTCTGAGCCTTCGGGGTCCATGTGACCTGGCCATTTAGTCCATGGTGTGCAAAAAAGTGCCGTTCAGAGGTAAAACAACCCAACCCAACCTACTTCTAAACTAAGCATTTTTAATGACGTCAGCATAAACTGTGCCGTAACGTAGATAACTTTTATATATTTTTTTCTATTATTATCAGTAATGTCCTTTATACTAATGCATATTTAAAAATATGCCTTATTTGGAAAAAAAATTATCCGTGTTTATTAGCATTATGATATTTGCGAATCAATCCAAATATACTTTCTTTTAAATAAGATATATTTATAAATAAACATTAATAACAATATTAGTATAAAAGTACACCTGTAGTAATATTAGAAATAATTGTATAAGATCTATCGATATTACAGGACTACCTTTGGTGACGTCATAACTTGGTCCACCGGCTTCTGTTGTAGAAGGTATTGACTCACTCGATAACGCGCCAGGCTCGTAATCTGCAGTTCTCAGGTTCGAGTCCCAGCTAGGCGTTGATATTTATCTGCGCAAAACTGTCCTCCTTACCGTCAGTCAGTAGGGGACACCGATGGACTTGGAAAGACCTTTGGATGGGACGTTAAGCCGTGGGCCCGTAGGCGGGAGAGCCATACCCTGTGCACGTTAAAGAACAAGCTGGATGGCTTTTACGGGAGGCTATCATCAGTTTCCCAACAGCTGTTCCGTTGGGTCCTCTCCCCCAACCTTTTCTGATCATTCGGGGTCCTTGTGACCTGGCCATTTAGCTCATTGTGTGCAAAAAGTGTTGCTGAGAGATATGACAACAACTAAAAAATCCCCAAATTGGGGTTAGGTTTTATCTCTGAGTGGCACTTTTTGTACACAGTGGGAATAATGACAGGTCACAACGATTCCAAGAACTCAGAGAAATTAGGGGGAGGGGACCCTCTGGACTGCTTTTAGGAGACAGATGGTAGTCTCTCGTCAAGGCTGGGGGTTGGGTTGGGTTTTACCTCTGAGCGGCACTTTTTTTCACACCATGGGCTAAATGGCCAGGCCACATGGACCCCGAAGGCTCAGAGAAGGTTGGGGGAGGGTACCCACTGGAACAGCTGTTGGGAGACAGATGGTAGCCTCCCGTTAAGGCCATCCAGCGTGTTCTTTAACGTGCACAGGGTATGGCTCTCCCGCACACGGGGCCACGGCTTAACGTCCCATCCGACGGACGGCGGTATTTCCAAGCCCATCGGTGTCCCCTACTGACCGTGGGCAGGGCGGGGAATTTTGCGGAGATAAATCTCAACGCTGACCCAGCTGGGACTCGAACCTGGGAACTACAGATTACGAGCCTGGCGCGCTACCGACTGAGCCACCCCCGCCCCCTCGTCAAGGCCATCCAGCGTTTCTTTAACGTGCACAGAGTATGGCTTTCCTTCACACTGGGCCACGGTTAACGTCCCATCCGACGGATGGCGGCCTTTCCAAGCCCATCGGTATCCTCTACTCACAGAGGGCAGAGCGGGGAGTTTTGCGGAGATAAATCTCAACGCTGACCCAGCTGGGACTCGAACCTGGGAACTGCAGATTACTCTCCCGTCCCCAGAATTTCAGGGGTGGCGTGTCAGGCTCGTAATGTGCAGTTCACGTGTTCGAGTCACGCCTGGGCCAGCGATGAGATTTATCTCCTCAAAGCTCCCCGCCTATCCTCAGTCAGTAGTGGGCACCAATGGGTTTGGAAAGTCCGTCGGATGGGACTGTCGGCCGTGAATCAGTGTGCGGGACAGCCATACCCTGTGCACGTTAAAGAATACGCTGAATGACCTTGACGGGGTAACCATTTGTCTGCTAACAACTCTCCACTGGGTCCTTCTCCCTCCTCTCTGAGACCTCGGGGGTCAGAGAAAATTAATTTGCATTTATTACCAAACATCATAATCCTAATTAATACAAATAATATTTCTCCTAAATATAATATATTTATAGATAAACATTAGTATAAAGATTAGTACAAGAATCCACCAGTAATAATTTTAGAATCAAAATATAAGATGCTTTTATATGTTAAGACTACGTAGGTGACGTCATAAATTTAGTCCTGTGGCTTTCAGTTATAGGGGGTGTTGCTGAAGGAGGATTAAATTCCTACCTATTGTTCGAAGCTGTCCTTGGGGGAGGTGGGAAATATAACAATCCTTCATTGAAGCCTATAATGACTCCCAAATCTGATGTACACGCTATCTGCATATTGTAGCGTCAAACGAAAATAATGAAAAACAAATACAAATAAATCTACTGGTAGCAAACAATGAATTTAAACCTGCCAACTTCCTCGTTCAGAATCTTTGGCTGCTAGACAATTTTGTATTTTGCTAATAGCAATTTTCATCATCACTATTGCTTATCTTCTGCCCTGACAAAACACATCTTTAAACACCCAACGTCACAACCCTATCGCAGTCATCGCAACAATTGCCTTTCATCAGCTCTTTTGTGTTTAGTGACGTATGTGAAATCAATCTATCTTAACACCACAATTGTTAGCAACAGTAGTTGCATTCCATTGTTACACACACGATCACACACAGACACATATATTTCTCAACATGACGTGACTGTGCGCGAGTGTTACACAGAAATAACACATTGCATAATAACAAACTAATTATCTCAGAGATCAGAGATAACAGAGGATTCTTTAACTCCCACTGCGAGTACAAGCAAAGTGTAACCTTCAGAAACACAACTCATCTCAGTGTTTTCATCATTAGGCTTGGGAAGGAATCAGAACAGAACGCATCACATGCTAAGATCTGCAAGAAAATCACCCCGGCCCTCTCGCTGTAACTTGTTCTGGAGTGTGCTGTGAATGGCCTTGCATTGTCCGATAATTATAAATGTGAACCGAGGCGATAGGAAATGCAGTGTGAATATCCAATCTGCAAACTTAAAAAGAAAGCAATGGAAGGGTGAAAAAAATAAATTTTGAGATTGTTCGCTATGCGGAACTGTGCTCGCTGTACAAGAAATCACTTTCTGTTGTTTCTTTTCCCCGAGACGTTTGGTTCTTTTCCCTGCTTGAGCATCATGCTTACTCGGTCAGCAACCTTTTAAGCGAGGCACCATTTTTGTTGACGCCTCGGGCAGAGCATGCTGTCATTACGAATTTAATGTGTGGTGTGCCACGTGCGAGACTTTGTTTACAGGGGTACGGCTGCTGTGTGAAGAATTCTTCAGTAGCTCAGGTTGAATTTCAAGTAAACAATAGAATCGCATCTAAATTTTTGTATGTTCTGAAATGCGTCTTTAAAAAACCGGTAGAATTTAATTAATTTATAAAAGATGCACTGATTTTTTTAATACATGTGAAGAAGCTTGAAACGGTCGATTTACCTGTGAGTGGCACTTTTTCTTCCACAAAATGGCCAGGTCACAAGGACCCCAAGGTTCAGAGCAGTTTGGGAAAGGGACCCATTGGACAGGTGATAAGAGACAGATGGTAGCCTCTCGTCAAAGTTGGGTTGGGTTGCGTTGAGTTGATTTACCTCTGAGTGGCACTTTTTCTTCCACAAAATGGCCAGGTCACAAGGACCCCAAGGTTCAGAGAAGTTTGTAAAAGGGACCCACTGGACAGGTGATAAGAGACAGATGGTAGCCTCCCGTCAAAGCTGGGTTGGGTTGCGTTGAGTTGTTTTACCTCTGTGCGGCACTTTTTTTCACACCATGGGTTAAATGGGCAGGTCACATAGACCCCGAAAACTCAGAGAAGGTTGGGGGAGGGGACACACTGGAACAGTTGTTGGGTTTGATGATATGTTGGGAGACAGATGGTAGCCTCCCGTCAAGGCCATCCAGCATGTTCTTTAACGTGCACAGGATGTGGTTCTCTCATACACACAGACCACGGCTTAACATTTCATCCGATGGACGGCGGCATTTCCAAGCCCATCGGTGTTGGGTTTTCTGGAGATAAATCTCAACGCTGACCGGGCTGGGACTCGAACCTGGGAACTTCAGATCACGAGCCTTGCATGTTTCCGACTGGGCCTGCCCCATCCCGCCCCCCGTCAAGGCTATCCAGCGCGTTCTTTAATTCACAGTGGGGCGGGGATGGCTCCGTCAGTAGTGCGTCAGACTCGTGATCTTGATATTCCCAAGTTCGACTCCCGCCGTTGAGATTTTTCTCCTCAAAACTCCTCCGCCCTGTCCGCTGTCAGTAGGGGACACCGAAGATTTGGATAGGCCGCCGACCGTTACACGGGACGTTAAGCCGTGGCCCCGTGTGCGGGAGAGCCACTTTTAAAATCAATTTTATTACTAATTTACATTTACAAATATACATTATTCGGAAAAAAAATAATTCGTATATATATATTAATGTATAATATGATGATGATGAATATATGATATTTATATATTAAATATTCATCATCATTATTATTAATCAATATCTATTATCATAATATATAATCATATTTTTATATCATCAATAATTATCATCAATATTTATTATATTATATATTAATATACATAATATGATGATGTATTATCATCATATTATATATTAATAAATATAATATGATGATGCATTATCATCATGCTAATAGATATGAATATTTTTTCATAAATAACGTATATTTATAAACATAAATTAGTATAAAGATTAATTTTAGAATTTACCAGTAGAAATAACAGAAATAAATATATAAGAAATTTGCATATTTTTTAAGCCCATTAATGCGGACGTCATAACACAGTGATGGACTAGGATCTGACTAGGATAATGATTTAAAAAAAGGGGGTAGAAGGAATATTAAATATGAATAAAGATTTAAGTGATTTATTCTACTAAAGCTCAATTGCCAGCTATTTGTTGGAAATATCACAAAATAATTTATTTGTTATGATTTTATTAAAATATTCATGTATATTTTAAAATTAATTTTTAAGAATAAATAACTACCAGTTGAATTGTTTAAATTACATATTTCAATTAAAACGGTTGTGAATTTAAAAATGATTTTTTCTGTTAGTGCACTGTGCAGGCACGACATTGATACAAGCTATGATCCAACGGTCATTGCCTCATATGCATTTATAGATATGCACTTAAACAATGTTGTTGAGTTTCTTTCCATTTCAAAAGTTTATTTTTTCTAAAGAAAATGAATGTTTTAAGGATATTTTAAAACACAAGAACAGTGTCAAACTGAGCAGGTATGTACAAATATTTAAGTATAATGATCTGAAATTAGAATCTAAACAAGGAAGTTTTGTAAAGAAATGAAATTGACGGAATGCATTATATTTGAAATTGAAAGTAAGAGCATCAATTTTTCCCTGTTTTTTTTTTCATATTTCTGTTTTAAAATAAAAAATGTCTCCATATCGATAAATTGGATCATTTCCGCTTTTTTGTTAAGTTATTTCCGTATTTATACACAAAACGCTTTTTCTGATATTTAGGAATACTTCCTCTACAGGAATCCCTTTTTTCTAAATCAATATAATATAACTATAAACTTTTTTTTTAAATTGCCGACATAAGTTTAGAAATTCTAAAGTAATATAGCTCATGACAGATTTTTATTTTTATTTTTTTCCTATTCAACTGCTAAGTGAAAGGGCTTTTTTTTTCAGAGTGATTAAGCAAAAATTCTCTTTATCCACAGGATAATACGAGAAAATTTATTTCTATGTGTAGAAATATAATTTAGAATTAAATTCCGACAATATATGCTCAGTGCTCATTATACTCAGAAAAGCCCCTGATTCAGAGATTTTATATTATGTAAAAATTTGATTTATATTTTGTGAAAATTTCTATTCCAAAACAAAAATTTAATGCTGAAGCTTAAATGAATACTTTAGATAAAATATTTTTAAAATCAAAGTGGTGGTTAATTGTTTTATAAAAAGTTAATGATTAATTTTAAAATATTTAATAATATCCATGTAAATTCATAACGAACATAACTTTTTTAATATTATTTCAAATTAAATAGTATATAATTAAATTTAAACAAATTAAATCTCCTAAAATATTTAGATTTAATTTTCCTCTTTTGTTTAATAGTAATCCGAATCCGGTCAAAGATAATGATGAACCCGGACAGAACACTAACAGAATAATTAATTTTTTAAATATATAGCTCTTGCAATTAAAATTATCTTCACTAAAACCGAACTAGTAGCTATTTATTTTAAAAAATATTATAATCAGTTTTAAATTATTCGCAAAATTTTAATATAGTCATAACAAATAAATTATTTTATTTTACGCAGTTTAAAATAAACAGATTTTACTTAAATTTTAGAAAAACTACATCACTTTATATTTTATGCAAATTAATTTCCTTCCTTTGTTGTTTCCTTCTTCTCAACGACTGTCCAGGCCTGCTGTATCAAGGTGACCATGGCCCACTATATCCAGGTGGCTCTGGCAACGTTCATTTAAGGCTACCGCTAAATTTATAATAATTGGAACCTCAAATTATTAATTCGTAAGAATTACTAACATCTGAAATTTAAAACGGAAATCTGTCTTGACCATTTAGTTGCAATATTATTACTCAACGGTAACGGGTCCTATAGCAAGGGACCAATGTAGAAATTTTTAACATCACTTAGTCCTACTATGCAGACATTTCTTATATTTTTTATTCTAATATTATTACTGGTGAATTTTTGTTCTAATCTTTATACCAATGTTTATCTATAAATATATTTATTTAGGAAGAAAATTATTCCTATTTACTATCAAATACAATAATGATAATTAATACAAATAAATTTTCTTCTCAATAAAATATATTTTTAGATAAACATTGATATAAAGATTAGCACAGAATCCACCAGTAACAATATTAAAATAAAAAATATAAGAAATTTCTATATGGTAGGTTTACTAAGCTGACGTTATAAATTTGGTTCTCTGTATTTCTGTTATAGGCAAGAAAAAATCCAAAGTAACAGTCAAAACTTTGTCTGGGGGCTTGGAGAACTACAGTATTGTGCATATTAGTTGGGACAATAGGAAAATGCAGTAACAAAGACACAACTAAAATATTTATTTGTTTTATGGTGTACATAGTTAAAAATAAATGTGACCCCCCTTAGCTTTAATTACTTTTTTTCACCCTCTCAACCATTGATGCCACAAGCTTTCCATACATCTAGGTCGACTTCAGGATCGTGGTACCACACTTTCATGACACTTTCTATCATTTTGGTTTTCGTCGTGCAATCCATCTTAGATATGCGCGCTTTAATAATGGCCCACAAATTTTCAATGGGGTTTAGATCGGGTGAATTTTCTGGCCACTCCAATACCTTCAAATATTGCTGGGTAAAGAAGCTCTTAGCAAGCTTAGAATTGTGGCATGGAGCCAGATCCTGTTAAAATACCCCATCGCCGTTAGGAAACAGCTTCTGCAGTGTTGGGATCATTTTCGCATACAGAACGCCTATGTACGTTTTGTTGTCCATCATTCCTTCAATGGGGTGAATCGTCTGTGGCCCGGAAACTGCACGAACAGTTTAGTTTAGACTTGCAGCAGAAGGTTACGAACAAGTTTATACTTGCAGCAGTTTAGACTCTGCAGCGGAAGGGACTTAGCGTTCCTTCGCATGTCCCAACTAATTCGTACAGTACTGTAAATTCCACAGTCTGTTTGGACATCCCTATCCCATGGCTGCATGAAGTTTTTTTTATATTTGAATAACCGTTCAGGTGGCCTAGTGGTTAACGCGCTTGACTATTGATCAAAGGGACCTGGTTTCGGTCCCTTTGAACATAACGTACAGATGTTAGTATTGTCCTTCTACTGAGGCCTCATCTTCCTCACAGATCTTCTCCAAGGCATATAAACTGAAAGCTTCTGTCAGACCTCTGTAGCAAGCACTTGCTTGAGAGGGAGGGGGGAATTTATTTCTTTTAATTTTTATGTCAGAAAAGTATTTCCTGTACCACCAAAACTTAAAATTTCTATCATGAATATGTTACCGCTAAAGCTCGAAAGCCGTTAATGTGCACATTACCTAGCTAATCTGCAGATTAACTGATTTGCTCCGTTAACGTGCGGAATCAAGAGTTTTCCGCATTTCATAGTGGTCTCTCATAGTGGTGAATCTCTTGAATATGAATCTTCGTGTCACGTGATTCACTCGTCCGCATTATTAAAAACGCCCCGGATGAGCGGAGGCCAAGTGAGAACGAATCGGTAAAGTGATTCATTCTTGATAACGAATCACTAAAATGATTCGTTCTCACTTGGCCTGCTCATTTTGGGGGCGTTTTTTATAATTCGAACGACTGATTCATGTTGACAGAGGGATGAGCCTGGTTTCAACTCTACTCTCGGACACTAGATAAATAACATTATGTTAATTTAAGGTACAGAAACGTTCCTGTTGTTCCAGCAAAGATCTTATTTTCACTTTAACGAGTGCCTAGTAGATAATGTGCAGATTATCCAGGTAATTTGCAGATTACCTAGGTAATTTGAGAAATGAAACAATTTTCCGCACGTTAACGGATCACCCTAGTTAATCTGCACAATACCTAGATAATCTGTAGAATAACTGATTTCTGCACTTTAGCGGTAACAAATACACTGTTTACAATAGTTATCTGAAGTTTTCGAATTTTTGAAATTTTGGGCCCTCTAGCAATGCTAAGTCAAACTATTGATTGATATGAAATGAGAATCATGATATTTTACTGTTATTTATACAATCCCAAAGGCGGCCTTCTGTCGGATGGGAACGTAAAGCCGTGACTTCGTATGCAGGAGCCCTGTACACGTTAAGACCACACTGAGTGGCCTTGACGATACCATCTGTTTTCTAACAGCTGTCCAGTGGGTCCCCTCCCCTCAACCTTCTCTGAGCCCCAGGGTCCTTGTGACCTGGCCATTTAGCTCATTTGTGTGCTAAAAAAGTCCTGCTCTGAGATTAACAAACAATCCAACTCTAAGTATTCTAAAAACATGCTGGATGGCCTTGACGACAGGCTACCCATCTGTCTCCTAACAACTGTCCAGTGGGTCCCCTTCCTCCAACCTTCTCTGAGCCCCTAGGGTCCTTGTGACCTGGTCATTCAGTCCATTATAGTCCAAAACGTGCTGCTTAAAGATTAAACAACCCTACTCAAACTAATCCCCCCTCCCCCCAAAAAAATTGCTTATCTATTTATCTCTGTAAGGAAAAAGACTGAATATTTACAAACTGAAGACAACAAACATTAGCTTTTTGAAAAGAACAAGCTAAAAAAAAACACATAACTTCCTTCTTAGACTAAAATTTAAAAGTATAATTAAAATAAAGTTTAAGCAAGTGGTGAAATATTCAGTCACTGTCTCCTCGCTATGCACCAGTTACCCTAGCCATTTACGTTAAGACTATGAAGACTATTCACACTTACTTAAGTAAGCTTATTATAACTCTAGTTATCATGTTGGGGCCCTTCCTGATTGTACTATTTCAAGTGATTACTTCGTTTGTTGGCTTTTTCAACAACAGCGGCACGTTTTTCCTATACAATGGGCTAATTGGCCAGGTCACAAGTACCCTAAGAGCTTGGATTGGGTTGTTTTACCTCTGAGCGGCACTTTTTTGCACACCGTGGGCTAAATGACCAGGTCACATGGACCCCGAAGGCTCAGAGAAGGTTGGGGGAGGGGACCCACTGGAAGAGCTGTTGGGAGACAGATGGTACCTCCCGTCAAGGCCATCCAGCGTGTTCTTTAACGTGCACAGGGTATGGCTCTCCCGCACACGGGGCCACGGCTTAACGTCCCATCCGAAGGACGGCGGCCTTTCCAAGCCCATCGGTGTCCCCTACTGATCGTGGGCAAGGCGGGGAATTTTTGCGGAGATAAATCTCAACACTGACCCAGCTGGGACTCGAACCTGGGAACTACAGATTACGAGCCTGGCGCGCTACCGACCTAGCCACTCCCACCCCCTCCCCAAGAGCTCCTGGCCATCTAGATACATAGGTGCCAGGAGGGCCTTTGAACGAAAGAAGAGGATATTCATTATCGTAAATATTTAAGTGATTTAATTTGTCTCAAGTTTAATTATAAGTTACTTGTTTTAAAATGTCATTATTTATTATGGTTTTATTAAAATATTTAAGAATAATTCGAAATTACCCAATTTCTAAATATAAATAACTACTAGTTTTGATTTAAGACATTGGAAATTAATTTAAGAACATATGTGTTAAGACACTATTCGGGTTCTGCATATCTAAGTATTCCTGGACTGGGTTAAGGTAAAATTTTACTAAAATCAATTTCTTTTTAAACTGTGCGAAATAAAATAATTTATTTACTTTCACTATGTTAAATAATTTATGAATTTTTAAAACTGGTTGCCAGATTTAAAAAATAAATAACTACAAGTTTAATGCTAGTAAATAAAATTTCGATTGGAATAACTACATATATTTGCAAGTTAATTCTTTTGTTACCGTACTGTCCAGTCTTGGTATGATCTAAGAGGCTTTGGCCAAGGTCACCTTAATACACCCACAAACTAACTAGTTGGCTCAGATGGGCTGGGTTGGGTTGTTTTACCTCTGAGCGGCACATTTTTGCACACCATGGGCTAAATGGCTAGGTCACATGGACCCCGAAGGCTCAGAGAAGGTTGTGGGAGGGGACCCACTGGAACAGCTGTTGGGAGACAGATGGTAGCCTCCCGTCAAGGCCATCCATTTGGGTTGTTTTACCTCTGAACGGCACTTTTTTGCACACCATGGGCTAAATGGCCAGGTCACATGGACCCCGAAGGCTCAGAGAAGGTTGGGGGAGGGGACCCACTGGAACAGCTGTTGGGAGACAGATGGTAGCCTCCCATCAAGGCCATCCAGCGTGTTCTTTAACGTGCACAGGGTATGACTCTCCCGCACACGGAGCCACGGCTTAACGTCCCATCCGACGGACGGCGGCCTTTCCAAGCCCATCGGTGTCCCCTACTGACCGTGGGCAGGGCGGGGAATTTTTGCGGAGATAAATCTCAACGCTGACCCAGCTGGGACTCGAACCTGGGAACTACAGATTACGAGCCTGGCGCGCTACCGACTGAGCCACCCCCGCCCCTTCAGATGGGCGATTCAATACCATTGCTCGTGCAGCGCCACCTTTAGCAGTCGAGAGTAATTCTCATTTTCCCTCTAACTTTCAAAATGTGTGGACAACTTGTATTTCTGTCTGTATCTGATTCCTATTTGCTTTTATTATTGTCTTTTGCGAAAATGAAAGAAAAAAAATTATTTATTAAGCTTATATAGGAACTATGCGAAAAACCTAAAATTAACTGCTTTGAAAAAAAAACTACCCATGTAATTTTAAAACAATAATTCTACATTAATATTTGGAACAATATTATTTTAGTGGCTGATTAAAGTCAGCAGCTCATATATGGCAGGACAGTCGACCGAAAGCAGGGTTGTTAAATGTGCGTAAAATTCAACTCAAATCTGCTTCTTTTCGAACAGCGTTAAATAAAGTAATTTATTCATTACTACTATGTAAAAATATTTTTGAGTAATTTAAACTGATTACCATATATTTAAAAATTAATAACTACTAGTTGAATTTTAATTAATAATTGGGGGGGGGGGTTGTTTAATCTTTGAGCAGCACTTTTTTGCACATAATGGACAAAATGGTCAGGTCACAAGGACCCCGGGGCTCAGAGAAGGTTGGAAAAAGGGGACCACTTGACAGCTGTTAGGAGACAGATGGTAGACTGTCGTCAAGGCCATCCAACATGTTTTTAGCATACTCAGAATTGGATTGATTGTTTCATTTCAGCGCGAGACTTTTTTAGCACACAAATGGTCTTAATGGCCAGGTCACAAGGACCCCGGGGCTCAGAGAAAGTTGGAGAAAGGGGACCGCTGGACAGCTGTTAGGAGACAGATGGTAGACTATCGTCAAAGCCATCCAGCATGTTTTTAGCATACTCAGGATTGGACTGATTGTTTCATTTCAGCGCGAGACTTTTTTAGCACACAAATGGACTTAATGGCCAGGTCACAAGGACCCCGGGGATTCGGTTGGGTTGGGTTGTTTTACCTCTGAGCGGCACTTTTTTGCACACCATGGGCTAAATGGCCAGGTCACATGGACCCCGAAGGCTCAGAGAAGGTTGGGGGAGGGGACCCACTGGAACAGCTGTTGGGAGACAGATGGTAGCCTCCCGTCAAGGCCATCCAGCGTGTTCTTTAACGTGCACAGGGTATGGCTCTCCCGCACACGGGGCCACGGCTTAACGTCCCATCCGACGGACGGCGGCCTTTCCAAGCCCATCGGTGTCCCCTACTGACCGTGGGCAAACCCCGGGGCTCAGAGAAAGTTGGAGAAAGGGAACCGCTGGACAGCTGTTAGGAGACAGATGGTAGACTGTCGTCAAAGCCATCCAGCATGTTTTTAGCATACTCAGAACTGGACTGATTGTTTCATTTCAGCGCGAAACTTTTTTAGCACACAAATGGACTTAATGGCCAGGTCACAAGGACCCCGGGGCTCAGAGAAAGTTGGAGAAAGGGGACCACTGTACAGCTGTTAGGAGACAGATGGTAGACTGTCGTCAAACCATCCAGCATGTTTTTAGCATACTCAGAATTGGACTGATTGTTTCATTTCAGCGCGAGACTTTTTTAGCACACAAATGGACTTAATGGCCAGGTCACAAGGACCCCGGGGCTCAGAGAAAGTTGGAGAAGGGGGACCGCTGGACAGCTGTTAGGAGACAGATGGTAGACTGTCGTCAAAGCCATCCAGCATGTTTTTAGCATACTCAGAATTGGACTGATTGTTTCATTTCAGCGCGAGACTTTTTTAGCACACAAATGGACTTAATGGCCAGGTCACAAGGACCCCGGGGCTCAGAGAAAGTTGGAGAAAGGGGACCGCTGTACAGCTGTTAGGAGACAGATGGTAGACTGTCGTCAAAGCCATCCAGCATGTTTTTAGCATACTCAGAATTGGACTGATTGTTTCATTTCAGCGCGAGACTTTTTTAGCACACAAATGGACTTAATGGCCAGGTCACAAGGACCCCGGGGATTGGGTTGGGTTGGGTTGTTTTACCTCTGAGCGGCACTTTTTTGCACACCATGGGCTAAATGGCCAGATCACATGGACCCCGAAGGCTCAGAGAAGGTTGGGGGAGGGGACCCACTGGAACAGCTGTTGGGAGACAGATGGTAGCCTCCCGTCAAGGCCATCCAGCGTGTTCTTTAACGTGCACAGGGTATGGCTCTCCCGCACACGGGGCCACGGCTTAACGTCCCATCCGACGGACGGCGGCCTTTCCAAGCCCATCGGTGTCCCCTACTGACCGTGGGCAAACCCCGGGGCTCACAGAAAGTTGGAGAAAAGGGACCGCTGGACAGCTGTTAGGAGACAGATGGTAGACTGTCGTCAAAGCCATCCAGCATGTTTTTAGCATACTCAGAATTGGACTGATTGTTTAATTCCAGCGCGAGACTTTTTTAGCACACAAATGGACTTAATGGCCAGGTCACAAGGACCCCGGGGCTCAGAGAAAGTTGGAGAAAGGGGACCACTGGACAGCTGTTAGGAGACAGATGGTAGACTGTCGTCAAGGCCATCCAGCATGTTTTTCACATATTTAGAGTTTGATTGATTGACTTTTTTAGCAGATAGTGGAATAAATTTTCGGGTCTAAAGGATCCTGATTGCTCAGAGAAGGTTGGGGGAGGAGTCATATTCAAAGATAGATTTGTTTCTCTGGCCGTAATGAGTGATTCAAGAAAAATTAGTGTGTTACATTTTCCATATCTTGTTACATGTAAAAGGAAGTTATACTATATTTAATTAAAAAAGAACTGTATTTAGCGTACACTGCACTGAATTATATTTTGCACGGTTCTGGTCGAGCATGCGCATATTTGATACGAAACATAGATAAAAGAAACAAAATTCACGACACTGGCACGTGGCTTCGTTACAGCAAAAGGTCGGTGGGCCAACTTATGACGTCACTGTAGGTAGTCCTATAATGTAGTTAATTCTTATTTACTTATTTCTATCTTGTGCACTATATTGTGTGTCTACTTGTGCGGTTTTATACTAACTTTGTATTAATGTTTACTTACAAATATACCTTATTTAGAATAAAAGTTATTTG
This sequence comes from Ryuthela nishihirai, assembly GCA_038380435.1. Taxonomy (NCBI): domain Eukaryota; kingdom Metazoa; phylum Arthropoda; class Arachnida; order Araneae; family Heptathelidae; genus Ryuthela; species Ryuthela nishihirai. Next base: position 6,098,327 of record JAWZYU010000008.1, read on the forward strand.
GATTTATCAGCAATTATCATAATGCTATAAATACGAATAACTTTTCTTCTAAATAAGGTATACTTTATAAATAAGCATTCGAGTCCCAGCTGAGCAAGCGTTGTGATTTATCTCCACAAAACTGCCTGCCCTCGGTCAGTAGGGGAAACCGATGGGCTTGGAAAGGCCGCCGTTCGTCGGATGGGACATTAAGCCGTGGTACAGAATGCGGGAGAGCCATACCTTGTGCACGCAGAACACTCTGGATGGCCTTGACGGGAGGTCACCATTTGTCTTCTAATAGCTGAATAGCGGGTCACTTTCCCCAACCTTCTCTAAACAATTGGGGTTTTTGGGACCTGGCCATTTATTATCTGTCTCCAAACAGCTGTTCCAGTGGGTCCCCTCCCCCAACCTTCTGTGAGTCATCGGGGTCCTTGTGACCTGGCCATTTAGCCCATAAAAGCACCGCTCAGAGATGTGACAACTCAGAGTCATTTAAAACAATAAGAACACGCTGGATGGCCTTGATGGGAGGCAACCATCTGTCTCCCAACAGCTATCCAGTTGGCCACTTCCTCCCAACCTTTGGGGCGGGGATGGCTCAGTCGGTAGCGCGCCAGGCTCGTAACCTGTAGTTCCCAGGTTCGAGTCCCAGCTGGGTCAGCGTTGAGATTTATCTCCGTAAAATTCCCCGCCATGCCCTGCCCACGGTCAGTAGGGGGCACAGATGGGCTTGGAGAGGCCTCCGTCAGTCAGATGGGACGTTAAGCCGTGGTCTCGTGTGTGAGAGAGAGAGCCATACTCTGTGCACATTAAAGAACACATTGGATGGCCTTGACGAGAGGCTACCATCTGTCTCCAAACAGCTGTTCCAGTGGGTCCCCTCCCCCAACCTTCTCTGAGTCTTCGGGGTCCTTGTGACCTGGCCATTTAGCCCATTGTGTGCAAAGAAATTGACGCTCAGAGATAAAACATCCTAACGTTAAAGAACACGCTGGATGGCCTTGACGGGAGGCTACCATCTGTCTCCCAACAGCTGTTCCAGTAGTTCCCCTCCCCCAACCTTCTCTGAGTCTTCGGGGTCCTTGTGACCTGGCCATTTAGCCCATTGTGTGCAAAGAAGTGCCGCTCAGAGGTAAAACAACCCAAAGTTAAAGAACACGCTGGATGGCCTTGACGGGAGACTACCATCTGTCTCCCAACAACTGTTCCAGTGAGTCCCTCCCCCAACCTTCTCTGAGCCTTCGGGGTCCATTGGGCCTGGCCATTTAGCCCATGGTTTGCGAAAAAGTGCCGCTCAGAGGTAAATCAATCCAACCCAACGTTCCGAGCGCTGTCTGATCTAGGTGGCTTTGATTTGGCTGATTGCACCACGGCCCTGTCTCTCACGATGGCTACGGAGGGAACCAAGCCTTGCCCCAATTAAAACTGAACATCTGCAGGATCTTCACGATGTAAATGGATCAGGCAGATAAGGGAAAAGTGTGGGAAGTTCTGTGGCGTTATTGTGCGAAGTAAAACAATACTTCCGAGAAACCATTAGCCACAATGGCTAAGCGTGTTCCTAAAACGCCAGAATTCAGATAAAGCGGAACAGGTTTCAGTAGCTACTTCTTAGCTTGCATTCACTATTATTTGATGAAACCGGATTCTTTCAAGGGAAAAGAGCATCAATCAACTGTCACTAGAAGCCCTAAGAAAGGGTGCGGTGATGCACGGCCAAAATTCGCGCCTAATTAAATGTAATAAATCATATTCAATGTGTTGAAAATATTTTGATGGAGGTCTACAGCTTTAGCGAGTAAATGGAGCTTCTTTCTCAGAAACTCCAATAAAGTGGTTTTAAAATGCCTGTAAAATTTATTCATAGTTTTCAGATTGACAGTTTTATTATGGACAGTTCTATGTTGTGACAACAAAAAATTGGGTTGTTTTATCTGTGAGCGGCACTATTTTTGCACACAATGGGCTAAATGATCAGGTCAGAAGGACCCCAAAGGCTCAGAGAACGTTGGAGGGATGGGACCCACTGGAATAGCTGTTGGGAGACAGAAGGTAGCCTCCCATCAAGGCCATTTAGTATGTTTTTTAACTTGTCCGACCAGACAGCGTTGAATTTCGCGGAGATAAGCCTTAAATTTGTCCCAAGCGGGACTCGAACCTGGGAACTTCAAATAGTCAGGTTACAAAAACTCCAAGGGCTCAGAGAAGGTAAGTGGGGTTGTTTTACCTCTGAGCGGCACTTTTTTGCACACCATGGGCTAAATGGCCAGGTCACAAGGACCCCAAAGGCTCAGAGAACGTTGGAGGGATGGGACCCACTGGAATAGCTGTTGGGAGACAGATGGTAGCCTCCCATCAAGGCCATTTAGTATGTTTTTTAACGTGCACAGAGTATGAACCTTCCACACACGGCAGCGCAAGGCTTTAAGACCCGTCCGACCAGACAGCGGTGAATTTCGCGGAGATAAGCCTCAAATTTGTCCCAAGCGGGACTCGAACCTGGGAACTTCAAATAGTCAGGTTACAAAAACTCCAAGGGCTCAGAGAAGGTTAGGGGTGTTGTTTTACCTCTGAGCGGCACTTTTTTGCACACCATGGGCTAAATGGCCAGGTCACATGGACCCCGAAGGCTCAGAGAAGGTTGGGGGAGGGGACCCACTGGAACAGCTGTTGGGAGACAGATGGTAGCCTTCCGTCAAGGCCATCCAGTGTGTTCTTTAACGTTGAGTTGTTTTACCTCTGAGCGGCACTTTTTTGCACACCATGGGCTAAATGGCCAGGTCACATGGACCCCGAAGGCTCAGAGAAGGTTGGGGGAGGGGACCCACTGGAACAGCTGTTGGGAGACAGATGGTAGCCTTCCGTCAAGGCCATCCAGTGTGTTCTTTAACGTTGAGTTGTTTTACCTCTGAGCGGCACTTTTTTGCACACCATGGGCTAAATGGCCAGGTCACATGGACCCCGAAGGCTCAGAGAAGGTTGGGGGAGGGGACCCACTAGAATAGCTGTTGGGAGACAGATGGTAGCCTTCCGTCAAGGCCATCCAGTGTGTTCTTTAACGTTGAGTTGTTTTACCTCTGAGCGGCACTTTTTTGCACACCATGGGCTAAATGGCCAGGTCACATGGACCCCGAAGGCTCAGAGAAGGTTGGGGGAGGGGACCCACTAGAATAGCTGTTGGGAGACAGATGGTAGCCTTCCGTCAAGGCCTTCCAGCGTGTTCTTTAACGTGCCCAGGGTATGTCTCTCCCGCACAAGAGGCCACGGCTTAACGTCCCATCCAACGGACGACGGCCTTTCCAAGCCCATCGGTGTCACCTACTGACCGTGGGCAGAGCTGGGAGTGTACGTATTCGAAGGTTGCCAAATTACTAATTTCTAAAAAAATCGTTGCCAGATATTTTTTCTGAATTTCGTAATCAACCATATGTTCAGATATTTTTTGAGAGACTGTAGCTTAGTTAGCTTATGTATAAGTCCTGCTCTGATTAAACTCATAAGCAACTATAATAATGAAATTAAATAGTTATTTTAAGCAATCTCTGATAAAACTTTAAAACCAATCGCTCTAAATTTCTGTACTTGAGAACTTTGTATTTTAATAAGATAAATTAAACGAAACTTTTTAATCTATTCCGTACAAAAACATAGTGAAAGAAAGAATGCTAAAAAATATCTAAAGAGAGTAACCCTGGTTTTCAGTGAATCTGGCCACGAAGTTTGCACAGATAAAAAAAAAATCCATCCTAACTTGCAGCATTAATTTGACGACAGAGGGCGTTGATCGCATGACTGCTTCAGTTTTGTTTTATCTATTTTATGCCCTCATTTCCTGATCTCGAGCATTTCTCGAGTCAATGAACACTGAATAGCAAAGCAGACAAGCAAGCCAAGCAAGTAGATCCAACTTGGTCACCTTGAACCGATTAAAAATGCCGAGGTGGATTTGTATTACGCATCTGGCAACACGGATATCGTTAGTACCGACCGCCATTTTCTTATCTTTGTGTTTAAACGCACGATTTGCGTACAAGTAATCATTTCTATTCGTTATGTATGAAAGAGTTGCTTTATATTTATCGCAGTCTTCATCATCAAGAACCTTTACTACCGTTGAGGAAATGTGTTTAGTATCATTAAGTTCTCCTGCGTCATTACTAGTAACATTTTCTCTCTCGGCGTAATCTTTGCAGGAAGCTTTGATGAATGTGTATTATAGGCATTTTAAACTTTAGAGCCAAAAACAGTGTTTCAATTCTGATGTTTATCTTACTAACACGAGTTAAGCAGACACCCTATTGGGCGATTTTTTGATTCCACGCTTTTACTGATTTACTCCCTCTGTGGGGGACGGGGGTGGTTTAATCAGTAGCACGCCAGGCTCGTGATCTGTAGTTCCCAGGTTCGAGTCCAAGCTGGATCAGCGTTGAGATTTATCTCCGCAAAATTTCCCCGCCCTGCCACGGTCACTAGGGGACACCGATGGGCTTGGAAAAGCCGCCGTCAGTCGGATAGGACGTTAAGCAGTGGCCCCGTGTGCGGGAGAGTCATACCCTGTGCACGTTAAGAACACGCTGGATGGCCTTGAGGGGAGGCTACCATCTGTCTCCCAACTGTTAAGCAGACACCCTATTGGGCGATTTTTTGATTCCACGCTTTTACTGATTTACTCCCTCTGTGGGGGACGGGGGTGGTTTAATCAGTAGCACGCCAGGCTCGTGATCTGTAGTTCCCAGGTTCGAGTCCAAGCTGGATCAGCGTTGAGATTTATCTCCGCAAAATTTCCCCGCCCTGCCACGGTCACTAGGGGACACCGATGGGCTTGGAAAAGCCGCCGTCAGTCGGATAGGACGTTAAGCAGTGGCCCCGTGTGCGGGAGAGTCATACCCTGTGCACGTTAAGAACACGCTGGATGGCCTTGAGGGGAGGCTACCATCTGTCTCCCAACTGCTGTTCCAGTGGGTCCCCTCCCCCAAACTTCTCTGAGCCTTCGGGGTCTTTGTGACCTCGCCATTTAGTCCATGGTGTGCAAAAAAAGTGCCGCTCAGAGGTAAAACAACCCAACCCCTCCCCGAACCTTCTCTGAGCTTTCGGGGGTCCTTGTGACCAGGCTATTTAGCCCATGATGTGCAAAAAAGTGCCGTTCAAAGGTAAAACAACCCAACCCAACTCCCTCTGTGACCTTATATTTTTTTGGCTTTCTTCAAATGTCGCTGATGGATTCTATGAATATTCTATTATATATGGTAATCAATACCTGTGAAATGAGTATCCATGACATACAATTAAATATTTCTAAAATAACTGTAAATTTTTATATTAACTTATTAACATAAATCAGGCACAACATAAACCTCAAAATAACCATCGATAAAAGTGGCCACCATTACTAGCTAAGGCGGACAAACAATACATAAAAAACCTGTGGAAAATCACTTTTCAGAAAAAATATATTTCTTTTTACAGTTGGGACTTGAACCCTAACCCACGTTGGGTTGGGTTGTTTTACCTCTGAGCGACACTTTTTTGCACACCATGGGCTAAATGGCCAGATCACATGGACCCCGAAGGCTCAGAGAAGGTTGGGGGAGGGGACCCACTGGAACAGCTGTTGGGAGACAGATGGTAGCCCCCCGTCAAGGCCATTCAGCGTGTTCTTTAACGTGCACAGGGTATGGCTCTCCCGCACACGGGGCCATGGCTTAACATCCCATCCGACGGACGGCGGCCTTTCCAAGCCCATCGGTGTCCCCTACTGACCGTGGGCAGGGCGGGGAATTTTGCGGAGATAAATCTCAACGCTGACCCAGCTGGGACTCGAACCTGGGAACTACAGATTACGAGCCTGGCGCGCTACCGACTGAGCCCCCCCCCCCCCCCCCCCTAACCCACATCGTTCTGGTTCCAGAGTAGATATCTATATTCGGGAACCATTACAGATCTAATCTGAAGGCTTAGCTTTCCGTGTTGATTAGCAATCTAAGGTATGTAAAAGTTCGTCTTCTGTAAACTTGAACTTCTTACGTTAAATTGCAGTTCTGCTTGATTTATGTCTGCAGCGGGGGAAATTTTAACATTTTTGTAAAATCACTTAATTGGGGGAAGAAAGTTTTTAAGAGAAAACTAAATTGCTCATCCAGTCCATAGCACGAAATGTGAATACTGAGCTTCATTAAATTCTGCAACGCCTGTGATGCGCCTCAAAAGATTTCATAAATGTCGAGACCAATTTAAATTTCCATTGGGTGCACAGTTGAACGAGTCATTGACGTCGTTTTTTCACGGTTACGGTCTTAAGTGATGAATGCTGCTGCTTTCCCCGATTGACAGGGATAATGGGAAAAATGGTTTGATGCTCAGTTAAAACCAAGTCTAATACACTTCCTTATTTTGATCCATACATTATATATCTTGTGATGTATATAATGTATTATTTATTGTATACATGTTTGAAACATTATTTATATGGGGCGGGGGTGGCTCAGTCGGTAGCGCGCCAGGCTCGTAATCTGTAGTTCCCAGGTTCGAGTCCCAGCTGGGTCAGCGTTGAGATTTATCTCCGCAAAATTCCCCGCCCTGCCCACGGTCAGTAGGGGACACTGATGGGCTTGGAAAGGCCGCCGTCCGTCGGATGGGACGTTAAGCCGTGGCCCCATGTGCGGGAGAGCCATACACTGTGCATGTTAAAGAACACGCTGGATGGCCTTGACGGGAGGCTACCATCTGTCTCCTAACAGCTGTTCCAGTGGGTCCCCTCTCCCAACCTTCTCTGAGCCTTCGGGGTCCATGTGACCTGGCCATTTAGCCCATGGTGTGCAAAAAAGTGCCGCTCAGAGGTAAAACAACCCAACAACCCAAATCCGACAGCCAATTGGGAGATTTAGAGAATACGAATCATAATATTGCATCAATACCTACCCCCCAAAAAACCTACTTATATGAATATACTAAAAAAAAAAGAATTTAAAAGCAATGAATTGGCTTATTTTATCTTCCAAGCGTTCAGTCCTACTTTCTGATATTATACATGCGTAAGGGACCTGGGTTCGAACCCCGGGTAAGGCATGCATGTATGTGTTGTTTTTCTGCTGAGGTCCTGCCATCCTCACAGACCTTCTACTATGGCATATAAACTGACAGGCTCCTGTCAGACCTCTGTGGCAAGCAGCTGCTTGAGGGGTATTTATTTTATTATTTATTTATTATTCTTTAAAGAAATAAAGTTGAAAACTAAAAATAAAAAATTAATGTTTTGAGGTTTTGATTTAAAAAAAAAATGGCTAGATGCGACCAAAAGACCAATGCGCGCTTGCTAACGTAATAAAAAATTATCTACTGCCGTAATGTCTCCCTACTTCCAAACCCATGCTACACCACTATATCCCAAAAATATTTTTTAAATACCGTATTTCTAAGATGCACTTTTTTTCACATTTTAAGGTAACTGAAATCGGGATGCGTCTTACAATCGATGGCGTCGTACAGTCGCTCAAAAAAGTATCCGAACACCATGGTTGATTACAGACTTCAGAAAAAATATCTGGCAACGATTTTTTTAGAAATTAGTGATCTGGCAACCTTCGTGCCACGTGACACGAAGGTTGCCAGATCACTAATTTCTAAAAAAATCGTTGCCAGATATTTTTTCTGAAGTCTGTAATCAACCATGGTGTTCGGATACTTTTTTGAGCGACTGTACACTTGCCAAGAAAATAGCCAATGGTCAGAGGAGGAAGGAGGTGCTGTCGCCAGGGGGCACGCGTGTATTATAATCAACGCACGTTTTCCCTTATTAGTATCTGTTCATCATGCTGCCACTTCAGTTGAGTGTCGCATGTTGAATTTAAAATATGGATCCCCTTTAAAATTTTGTTGCATGTTGAATTTAAAATATGGATCCCCTTTAAAATTTTGTTGCATGTTGAATTTAAAATATGGATCCCCTTTAAAATTTTGTTGCATGTTGAATTTAAAATATGGATCCCCCTTAAAATTTTGTTGCATGTTGAATTTAAAATATGGATAACCTTTAAAATTTTGTTGCATGTTGAATTTAAATTATGGATCCCCTTTAAAATTTTGTTGCATGTTGAATTTAAAATATGGATCCCCTTTAAAATTTTGTTGCATGTTGAATTTAAAATATGGATCCCCTTTAAAATTTTGTTGCATGTTGAATTTAAAATATGGATCCCCTTTAAAATTTTGTTGCATGTTGAATTTAAAATATGGATCCCCTTTAAAATTTTGTTGCATGTTGAATTTAAAATATAGATCCCCTTTAAAATTTTGTTGCATGTTGAATTTAAAATATGGATAACCTTTAAAATTTTGTTGCATGTTGAATTTAAAATATGGATCCCCTTTAAAATTTTGTTGCATGTTGAATTTAAAATATGGATCCCCTTTAAAATTTTGTTGCATGTTGAATTTAAAATATGGATCCCCTTTAAAATTTTGTTGCATGTTGAATTTAAAATATGGATCCCCTTTAAAATTTTGTTGCATGTTGAATTTAAAATATGGATCCCCTTTAAAATTTTGTTGCATGTTGAATTTAAAATATGGATCCCCTTTAAAATTTTGTTGCATGTTGAATTTAAAATATGGATCCCCTTTAAAATTTTGTTGCATGTTGAATTTAAAATATGGATCCCCTTTAAAATTTTGTTGCATGTTGAATTTAAAATATGGATCCCCTTTAAAATTTTGTTGCATGTTGAATTTAAAATATGGATAACCTTTAAAATTTTGTTGCATGTTGAATTTAAAATATGGATCCCCTTTAAAATTTTGTTGCATGTTGAATTTAAAATATGGATCCCCTTTAAAATTTTGTTGCATGTTGAATTTAAAATATGGATCCCCTTTAAAATTTTGTTGCATGTTGAATTTAAAATATGGATCCCCTTTAAAATTTTGTTGCATGTTGAATTTAAAATATGGATCCCCTTTAAAATTTTGTTGCATGTTGAATTTAAAATATGGATCCCCTTTAAAATTTTGTTGCATGTTGAATTTAAAATATGGATCCCCTTTAAAATTTTGTTGCATGTTGAATTTAAAATATGGATCCCCTTTAAAATTTTGTCGCATGTTGAATTTAAAATATGAATTTCAAAGGCGATTGCCTTTGAAATGATTGCACTATGATGACGCATATATTGTACGCAGATATATTCATATTAGTAAACGAAATGTTCTTGGTTGGAGAAATAGCCGCAATTCCGTATTCTATTGCAAAGAATATTGTCTATAAATCGTTTTTTTTTTATAAATTGTATACTGTTGTAATAATTTTTTTCTTTGTTTGTGATTTGATTACAAACTGAGTGTGTTACTGAAAATAATGGTGCATCTTATTATCCATGGCGTCTTAGATTCGAAGAAATATGATATCTGTAAAAACAGAGGTTCGAGTCCCAGCTGGGTTAGCGTTGAGATTTATCTCCACAAAATTCCCCGCCCTTCCCATTGTCTGTAGGGAACACCGATGGATTTAGAAAAGCCGCCGTCCGTCGGATGGGACGTTAAACCGTGGCTCTGTGTGCGGGAGAGCCATACCCTGTGCACGTTAAAGAACACCCTGGGTGACCTTGACGGGAGGCTACCATCTGTCTCCCAACAGCTGTTCCAGTGGGTCCCCTCCCCCAACCTTCTCTGAGCCCTCGGGGTCCTTGTGACCTGGCCATTTAGCCCATGGTGTGCAAAAAAGTGCCGCTCAGAGGTAAAACAACCCAACGTTAAAGAACACGCTGGATATCCTTGACGGGAGGCTACCATCTGTCTCCAACAGCTGTTCCAGTGGGTTCCCTCCCCCAACCTTCTCTGAGCTTTCGGGGTCCATGTGATCTGGTCATTTAGCCCATGGTGTGCAAAAAAGCGCCGCACAGAGGTAAAAAACCCCAACCGAAACCCAGGTTCCTTAGATCAGTATCCAAGCGCGCTAACCACTTGACCACGGGATGGCTTACGTAAAAAGGAATATAAAAAAAAATCAGAACAATAGCTCAATTTTTAAAATGAAAAAAAGTGTCAGTCGAGCTCTGAAAAGGTACTGCCACCATGTTATGACTTCAGACTTTCACCGTCCTTAAAACGCATTCAATTCGAAATCGTATTTGGAGAAACATTCTATTAACACAAATCACGTTTTGTTGTCAAGTGCAGGAAGAAACAATGCAGCGAAAATAATCGACAAAGCACTCCCATTCACGAAGTGTTGTTGATCGTTAAAATTCGCCCTTTCACCATCCTTCACACGAGCATCCCAACATAATCTCATGATGGAGATATATTTAGCTATTTGCCCAACACTCTCTGTAACCATCTATTTTTCATCTTCGTTAAGATTTCCTCCTCATCCCTACGTTTGTTCGCCGTGCAATTTTAAATGGACTGCCAGTTCTCTTTCTATATATGGCCGTTCCCCTCCCCCCCTATGCCTCTAATCCTCCTCCCCCTCCCCCATCAGCCTCCATGCTGAGGTCATCCCGCGTGTGCTGCTTTCACCCAGACAGGCTGTGCCGCATCACTAGCGAGGAATTGAAGGAAGAGACACTTCGAGACCGTGGAGAAACCTGTTCTCTCTCCTCTCTATGCACGAAAGACTGTGAAGCGATGCACGAATTTGATTCACTGCTTAACTTTGAAGTTTTGCTCATCTATTGGGTACTGGGATCTTTTAGTTTTATGATCTAGAGCGCGAAGAGTTTTCTCTCCAACCCTAGTTTAATTTGATTCCGATCTTTCTGGATTTCTTCTTCGCGAATCCACTGTTTTGTTTTCCTCTCAAATCCACTTTTCTACTGTTCCCGAAGCGAGATTTTCTCCGATAGCTGCTACTATACCGATCTAAGGGATTCACCGATGACCTTTGGTGTGTCCTGCTGTTTGGCTCTTCCTTCGCGTCGGATGTTGTTTAGGGCTTCATATTTTGGGGTGTCTGTTGTTTTCACTTTCTCTGCTTATGATGTTGCTACAATAATACTCTTTTGTTGTGTTCTGGTATTTGGCTCTTTCTCTACTTACGATGTTGTTACAATTTCACTCTTTGTTGTGTCCTGACGTTTGGCTCTTTCTATGCTAATCACGTTGCTACAATTTCACTCTTTGTTGTGTCCTGCAGTTTGACTCTTTCTCTGCTTATGATTGTTGCTACAATTTCACTCTTTGTTGAATCATGCTGTTTGGCTCTTTCTTTGCTTATGATGTTACTACAATTTCAGTCTATTGTGTCTTGGCTCTTTCTATACTTATGAGGTTGCTACAATTTCACTCTTTGTCGTATCCTACAGTTTGACTCTTTCTCTGCTTATGATGTTGCTACAGTTTCACTCTTTGTTGTGTCCTGCTGTTTGGCTCTTTCTCAGCTTATGATGTTGCTAAAATTTCACTCTTTGTTGTGTTCTGCAGTTTGGCTCTTTCTCTGCTAATCACGTTGCTACAATTTCACTCTTTTGTTGTGTCCTGCAGTTTGGCCTTTTCTCTGCTTATGATGTTGCTATAATTTCATTCTTAGGTTGTGTCCTGTTGTTTGATTATGATGTTGGTATAATTTCACTCTTTGTTGTATCATTTGTTGTTGTGTCCTTTTCAGTTTGAAATTGCCCCGTGGACGGGACTAATGTCAAATTTTTTCTGCAAAATGTAACTACGTTCTCATGAAATAATGTCCACTGTGAGGTTTTTTATTAATTTTCAATAGCTTAACTAAACTTGTTTTAAGCAATAATACATAATTTTAAAATTGCACCGGTAATTTTTGTTTTCTAAAATGTCAGGGGCTAATTTTAGATAATTCTACAATACTTTTCTATAATCTTAATAAATAAATATTTCGATTTCTAATTTTTTTGTACAAGACAATGAAAAAGACAAATACCAGTCAGATAGAAACCGAAATGCAAGATGTTCACTTAGTTCAAAAGTTAAGAATTGCGGAAAATTGTTAAAAGTGGCGCTGAAAGCAGTGGTCTGAATCGTCTGCCAATCTGTGCGTTGGGTTGGGTTGTTTAACCTCTGAGCGACACTTTTTTGCACACCATGGGCTAAATGGCCAGGCCACATGGACCGCGAAGTCTCAGAGAAGGTTGGGGGAGGGGACCCATTGGAACAGCTGTTGGGAGACAGATGGTAGCCTCCCGTCAAGGCCATCCAGCGTGTTCTTTAACGTGCACAGGATATGGCTCTCCCGCACACGGGGCCACGGCTTAACGTCCCATCCGACGGACGGCGTCCTTTCCAAGCCAATCGGTGTCCCCTACTGACAGTGGGCAGGGCGGGGAATTTTGCGGAGAAAAATCTCAACGCTGACCCAGCTGGGACTCGAACCTGGGAACTACAGATTACGAGCCTGGCGCGCTACCAACTGAGTCACCCCCGCCCCAAAATGATTGTTGCCCAGGGTGAGAAATGAACCCCAATCTGTGCCTATGTCATACCAGGTCCGGACAATCAGTAACAGAAAATTTTGTTTTTAATTTTATAGCTCTTTGTACTGAATATTAATTTATTAAAATTAAACAAGTAGACCTAAAATTATAAAAATGAAATAATCCATTTTAAGGTATTCAGAAATATTTTAATTAAATATAAAAAAAAATTTTCATAAACTTTTCAAATATTTTTTTAAACGCTTACTTTATTCCTTTAAAGGAACTTAGATAATTCTCAAATATTTATTTATGTTATTATTGCTGTAGTTTTATACTAATCTTGTACTAATATTTATTTATAAATATACCTAATTTAGAAGTAAAAGTATTCGTATTTATTAGCATTATAATAATTACTACTACAATAATTTTGCTTCTACATGAAGCTATTTATAAATAAATATCACAATAATTACCAGTAGTAAAAATGAAAATAAATATATACATATTTAAGTAGTGTTTATAAAAATGTGTGTGCATCACCAGACTCAGAACAGGTGCATCACTCTTGAACGACTCACTTTTCAAGATGAGAAAGGTTCTTTCCCTCAATTGCCAGACATGTAAAGGAAACAGTGGTTCATGTTCTGCTGAACTGTACTGCCTACTCAATCCAGAGAAACAACTTAATAGCAAGATTAGAAAAGATAAACATTTTAGAACTAAGTGTGCATAGTTTATTTGGGCAAGAGGATCTGACTAAACGCAAAGTTTGTTACAATAAAACAATCCAATTTTTACAAGATGCGAATCTTTTCCATAGGATTTAAAAGTTTTTATCATTATTATGTTATATAAAAGTGATCAGTTTCTTGGCATTTTCCAGCCTTTGCCATCTGGAGGAGAGGGTAAAAAAATTCGAATTCTCTAGAGGAAACATTTGCTTTTGACTGATGGTGAAGAGGCGGGGGTGGCTCAGTCGGTAGCGCGCCAGGCTCCGAGTAGTTACCAGTTTCGAGTCCCAGCTGGGTCAGCGTTGAGATTTATCTCCGCAAAATTCCCCGCCCTGCCCACGGTCAGTAGGGGACACCGATGGGCTTGGAAAGGCCGCCGTCCGTCGGATGGGACGTTAAGCCGTGACCCCATGTACGGGAGAGAGCCATACCCTGTGCACGTTAAAGAACACGCTGGATGGCCTTGACGGGAGGCTACCATCTGTCTCCCAACAGCTGTTCCAGTGGGTCCCCTCCCCCAACCTTCTCTGAGCCTTCAGGGTCCATGTGACCTGGCCATTTAGCCCATGGTGTGCAAAAAAGTGCCGCTCAGAGGTAAAACAACCCAAACAATCCAACTCTGAGCCTTCGGGGTCCATGTGACCTGGCCATTTAACCCATGGTGTGAAAAAAAGTGCCGCTCAGAGGTAAAACAACCCACAACCTCTGAGCCTTCAGGGTCCATGTGACCTGGCCATTTAGCCCATGGTGTGCAAAAAAGTGCCGCTCAGAGGTAAAACAACCCACAACCTCTGAGCCTTCGGGGTTCATGTGACCTGGCCATTTGGCCCATGGTGTGCAAAAAAGTGCCGCTCAGAGGTAAAACAACCCAACAATCCAACTTATGGTGACGATACTGATCATCAACGTGCAATTGCAATTGAAATGGCTCTAAAATGGTGTTTTAAACAACCGAAGTCTAATTTTGTTGTACTTAAAGATAATAGCTCATCTTTGTTATTTATGCAGGAATCCAAAAATAATGAGCTTTTCCAAAACATTCTTGAGACCATGGATCAAATAATTGATAAAGGATCCACAATTACTTTGTAATGGATCCCTGGACATGTAGGTGTCCGGGGAAATGAAATTGCTGATTTTTTCAGCAAAGTCGGCCCGTAACAATGAAAAATACCTGCAGTTGCATATTGGTAATTTATATGTTTCTAAATTAAATAAAGAAAACCTAAAAGAGAATTTTATACATAATTTCCAAGCCATCCTCTCAGATCTTCTACTGTGGCATATAAACTGACAGGCTCCTGTTAGACCTCTGTGGCAAGCAGCTGCTTGAGGGGGTATTTATTTTTATTATTATTAAAAGAGATTTTTATACATCATTTCCAAGCCATCGCTGAAAGAAAGATCAATCATCGACAATTAGCAGAGAACAAGATCCTTCCACTAAATGATCTACACCTTTCACGAAGAAAATTTGTGTGCATCACCAGACTCAGAACAGGTGCATCACTCTTGAATGACTCACTTTTCAAGATGAGAAAGGTTCTTTCCCCCCAATTGTCAGATTCATAAAGTAAAGGAAACGGTGATTCATGTTCTGCTGAATTGTACTGCTTACTCGATCCAAAGAAAACATTTTAGAACTAAGTCTGCACACTTTACTTGGACAAGAGGATCTGACTAAACGCAAAGTTTGTTACAATAAAACAATCTAATTTTTACGAGATGCGAATCATTTCGATAAGATTTAAGAATTTTTATTATTATTATGTTATATAAAAGTGATCAGCTTCTTGGCATTTTCCAGCTTTTGCCATCTGGAAGAGAGGGTCGAATGATTCGAACATCTCTAGAGGAAACATTTGCTTTTGACCGATTATGATGGTTAGGAATCTGGATTGATAGACTTTTCACAGACCGTCCGTCTCTCCTGGCTCTTTTCCGTGGTTTTTCCATCTTTATTGGTTTTAAAGTCTCTTTGGCCCCATCCCATGGGCTGTGTACCTTCCATCTGCAGATGCCAGGTTCGAATCCCGGTCTGGGCCAGCGTTAAGATTTGTCTCGGCAAAACTCCAGCCCTTTCCACAGTTAGTAGGTGACAGCGATGGACTTGGGAAGGCCACTGTCTATCGGACACGACGTAAGCCGTGTCTAAGTGTGCGAGAGATACCTACCCTTGTGTACGTTAACGAACACGCTGGATGGCCTTGATATGAGGCTACCATCTGTCTCCCAACAGCTCTTCCAGTGGGTTCCATTCCCCCAACCCTGTCTGAGCCCTTGGGGTCCTTATAACCTGGTCATTAGCCCATTGTGTGCAAAAAAGTGTCGTCATTCCTCCCCTTCTCGTGGGCGATATATTTCCATACCCCAGGTTCGAGTCCCAACTGGGTCCGTCATTCCTGGGAATTCTCAACGGTCCTGAATTGTAATATATATATTTGTAATTAAATCATTTTTTATTTTTACATATTTTTTTCCATTATATATATATTTTTAAATTTAAAAAAATTTCCTTCACTCCTCCTCCTTTTTTTTTTGTCTTTCATGGTCCCTTCCTCGTCTGTAGCCGATTTATTGTAAGAGTTATGTCATTTCACTTTGTGACTACTCAGATGGCATGGGCAATATGCTCTGGG
Organism: Ryuthela nishihirai; assembly: GCA_038380435.1. Lineage (NCBI taxonomy): Eukaryota > Metazoa > Arthropoda > Arachnida > Araneae > Heptathelidae > Ryuthela > Ryuthela nishihirai. The sequence continues at coordinate 6,114,062 of JAWZYU010000008.1, forward strand.
ACGGGGCGGGTGGCTCAATCAGTAGCGCACCAGACTTCGTAATCTCCAGTTCACAGTTTCGAGTCCCACCTAGGCCGGCGTTGAGATTTATTGCCGCAAAACTCCCGCCCTGCCCACCATTAATAAGGGCCAACAATGGGTTTGGAAAGACCGCCGTCCGTCGGATGGGACGTTAAGCCGTGAATCCGTGTGCTGGAGAGCCATACCCTGTGCACATTAAAGAACACACTGGATGGTCTTGATGCGAGGCTACCATCTGTTTCCCAACAGTTTTATGGGGCGGGGGTGGCTCAGTCGGTAGCGCGCCAGGCTCGTAATCTGTAGTTCCCAGGTTCGAGTCCCAGCTGGGTCAGCGTTGAGATTTATCTCCTCAAAAATTCCCCGCCCTGCCCACGGTCAGTAGGAGACACCGATGGGCTTGGAAAGGCCGCCGTCCGTCGGATGGGACGTTAAGCCGTGGCCCCGTGTGCGGGAGAGCCATACCCTGTACACGTTAAAGAACACGCTGGATGGCCTTGACGGGATGCTACCATCTGTCTCCCAACAGCTGTTCCAGTGGGTCCCCTCCCCCAACCTTCTCTGAGCCTTCGGGGTCCATGTGACCTGGCCATTTAGCCCATGGTGTTCAAAAAAGCGCCGCTCAGAGGTAAAACAACCCAACCCTAACAGTTTTACAGTGGATCCCCTCCCCCAACCTTCTCTGATCCCTCGGGGTCCTTAACCTGGCTATTTAGCCCATTGTGTGTAAAACAATTGCCATTGAAGAGGTAAAACAACAACAACGACAACAAGCCCAGAACTATATTCAGTCCTTCACGATCTTTGATCTTTAGTGCACTGTCCGGACTCGGTTTATCTAGGTGGCCTTGTACTGGCTCAATATCCCAGGGCTCGAATAATTGCATCCGAACTCATCTCGATGTTCCACTAATTATGTTTCCACACATAATTAGCATCAGATATCTTCCACCTTGCCCTTGAGCCACGCGGAGTGTGATTTCCAAGCTGCGTGCAGTTGCTGCAGCCGCAAGAGGTGAGTATCACAGAGTCACCTGTGGTCGGTTGACAAACCCTGCATCACTAGGTTACAGAGTCACCCGTGGTCGGTTGACAAACCCTGCAACCGCTTCAGGCTCATCCAACGCGGAAATGAGGACATGGCTGTGGTTACCATGATGAAGAGAGCAAGCTTCGTTGGTCGAAGGAATGCTGGAGTTCAAAGACTCATCCACAGAGAAAAGGGCGGGGGTTTCTCGGCCGGTAGCGCGCCTTGGCTCGAATTCTGCAGCTCCCAGGTTCGAGTCCCAACTGGGCCAGCGTTGAGATTCCGCAAAACTTCCCGCCTTGCCCTCAGTCAGTAGGAGACACTGACGAGATTGGAAAGGCTGCTGTCCGTCAGATAGGATGTTAAGAGGTGGCTTCGTGTGCGCGAGAACCATACTTGTGCACGTTAAAGAACACGCTGGATAGCTTTGACGCTACCATCTGTCTCCTAACAGCTGCCCAGTGAGTACTTTGTCCCAACCTTCTCTGAACCATTAGGGTCCTTGAGACACCCCTGTGCAAGTTAAAGAACACGCTGGATAGCTTTGACGCTACCATCTGTCTCCTAGCTACCATCTGTCTCCTAACAGCTGCCCAGTGAGTACTCTGTCCCAACCTTCTCTGAGCCATTAGAGTCCTTGTGACACCACTGTGCACGTTAAAGAACACGCTGGATAGCTTTGACGCTACCATCTGTCTCCTAACAGCTACCCAGTGAGTACTTTGTCCCAACCTTCTCTGAGCCATTAGGGTCCTTGAGACACCCCTGTGCACGTTAAAGAACAAGCTGGATAGCTTTGACGCTACCATCTGTCTCCTAACAGCTGCCCAGTGAGTACTCTGTCCCAACCTTCTCTGAGCCATTAGGGTCGTTGTGACACCCCTGTGCACGTTAAAGAACACGCTGGATAGCTTTGACGCTACCATCTGTCTCCTAACAGCTGCCCAGTGAGTACTCTGTCCCAACCTTCTCTGAGCCATTAGGGTCGTTGTGACACCCCTGTGCACGTTAAAGAACACGCTGGATAGCTTTGACGCTACCATCTGTCTCCTAACAGCTGCCCAGTGAGTACTCTGTCCCAATCTTCTCTGAGCCATTGGGGTCCTTGTGACACCCCTGTGCACTTAAAAATACGCTGATGATACGATGTTTCTATTTGTCCCCTAACAACTGTTCAGTTGGTGCACACAAGGTATGTGTGCATTAAACAACCCACTGGATGTCCCTGATGGGAGACTTCCATCTGTCTCCTAATAGTTGTCTCCAGTGGGTACTCTGGCCCAACCTTCTCCCATTTGGGTCCGTGTGATGCCATGAAAACACTCTGTATGTCTTTGGCAGTTGTTTCTGTATCATCTGTTCGGTGGGTTCCCTGCCTACAACTTTCTCTGAGACTTGGGGTCTTTGTTACCTGGTTGTTTAACCCATTGTGTGCAAAAAAGTGCCGCTCAGAGATTAAAGGGGCGGTGGTGGTTCAGTCGGTAGCGTGCCAGGCTCGTAATCTGTAGTTCCCAGGTTCGAGTCCCGGCTGGGTCAGCGTTGAGATTTATCTGCGCAAAATTCCCCGCCCTGCCCACGGTCAGTAGGGGACACCGATGGGCTTGGAAAGGCAGCCGTCCATTAAATGGGACGTTAGGCCGTGGCTCCGTGTAGACTTAATATTTATTGTCACACCTGCCTCTCCATAGTGAGACTGTTTTCCGAAATTCTCCGCCCTGTCCACGGTCAGTAGGGGACACCGATGGGCTTGGAAAGGCCGCCGTCCGTAGGATGGGACGTTAAGCCATGATCCCTGTGTGTGGGAGAGCCATACCCTGTGCACGTTAAAGAACACGCTAGATGGCCTTGACGGGAGGCTACCATCTGTCTCCCAATAGCTGTTCCAGTGGATCCTCTCCTTCAACCTTCTCTGAGCTTTCGAGGTCCTTGTGCCGTTTAGCCTGGCCGTTTAGCCCATGGTGTGCAAAAATGTGCCGCTCAGAGGTAAAACAACCCAACCCAACTCGGCGACTAAAAAACAAGATAACAACAAAAGACCCGTACAGTGGTTCACTCAGTAAAATTTTCAAAATTTTACTCTTTATGTTTATCTAGCGATATATCTCTTGCTTTTTATTTTCAAAGAACTTTAAAACAGAGATAAGAATCATTTGCTTACTGCTCTGTTACATTCTATCTTTAATCTTTGTAAACATCAAAAAAATTCCCTCCTCTTGTAAGAAAGGCATTCAGGTCACATTCCTTTACATTAAAATCTAATCTGGTCTAGTATCCATCTGCTGATATAAACGAATTGCATATAGATATATACCACCGTTGTACACGTTACAACCGTTACTGGTTAGATTACACAATCCAATCTTATACGATTATCAATCAGCATCATCGCATTAAAAAATAACTTCATCTTTTTTACTGGTCCCGCATCACCGCATCCTTTAATATTCATCGATCCATTCCACTTCGCTTCGAAGTCACCGAAGCTCCTCCATCTTCAATAGCAGCATTCCATTTATTGCTTATCCATTGGTAATCGACCGTCTTTCAACTCTTCAAATTGACACCGAGTTCAGAGAGAGATTTCATCTCGATCGCTTTCAGTGAACGCTGTCCTCCACGTTGTTTCCTTGTCACACACATCCACCGCTGGTTTACTTCCGCGGGCGTCTGGCGGAGTAATTCATCTAGTGATATGCTGTTGCAACAGTCTCTATGGAGAGGCAGGTGTGACAAAGTTGTCTCTGTTTTTTTCCTCCCTGATAACCTGATTCGATAATGCTATGGCTACTTCATTATTTATGTAGTTGAACGAGGAAGCGAATTCATTATCCACTCTCTCAGATTAACAACACTAAAAGGCACTTGTTAGTGAGAAGAGGAAGTACAGGTGCCTTTCCGGAAAACGACCCCTTCCATATTCAATCATTTCCGCTCTTTTTGTTCAAAGCTTTGAAGTCAAGATATTGTTACGGATGACTTTTTCAGTACCAAGTAGGCTTTTCTATTCATTTTGGCCCAATATGAGATAAAACCAGTTTCTTTTTGAAGAGAATATAAAGCGAAGTAAAAAGCTTTCAAATCCTCTTGCGTTCCTTCGCAGTGGCAAATTGCTACATAATATAGAAATACTACACAAACTACATCTTTAAATAAGTTTAAAAATAAAAACAGCGGTAGCAACTAAAATATTTTTAAACAGCAGCGGACTCCAGCTCTGAACATAGAGAACATCATGAAAGCTATTCGCAGCTGAATGTTCATAAGCTAAATTGCTTTTCCATGACAAATAATATTAAATCCTTTAATGGGCTCCTTCATCACCAGGAAACACGAAAAAGCTTTCCACACAGTATAAAACGAGCAAAAAAGTACACGCTTGTATTAAGTTCATATGCGTTTTTAAAAACAAATTTAAAATTTGCTCCCTATAGTTAATCATGCACATACAAGGTTTTTTAAATCAAATTTTGATGCATTACAATTTGAAAAATATTGGGGAAAAACGTTTGAGTTTAGCAAGCTGTTTGCTTAGCCTCATCCAGAGACTAAAACTGTCGCTAACTATAAAAATTTAAATAAATGTTTTTATTTAGCCTCACCCAGAGACTAAAACTGTTATTAACTTCAAATTCAATAATGGAAATAAATATATTTAGCCTCACCCAGAGACTAAAATTGTCATTAACTTCAAATTTACTAATGAAAATACACACATATATATATATTTAACCACACCTAGAGACTGAAACTGTCATTAACATCAAATTTAATAATGGAAATAAATATATTTAACCTCAGAGACTGAAACTGTCATTAACTTCAAATTTAATAATGGAAATAAACGTTTTTAGCCTCACCCAGAGACTAAAATTGTCATTAACTTCAAATTTACTAATGGAAATAAACATTTTTAGCCTCACCCAGAGACTAAAATTGTCATTAACTTCAAATTTACTAATGGAAATACATATATATATTTAACCTCACCTAGAGACCGAAACTGTCATTAACTTCAAATTTAATAGTGAAAATAAGTATATTTAGCCTCACCTAGAGAGTGAAACTGTGATTAACTTCGAATTTAAAAATTAAAATAAATATTTTATTCAAAGACTAAAACTGTCATTAGGTTAATTTTAAATTTATGATTAAAATAATTTTTTTTATTTAGCCTCACCTAGAGATAAAACTGTCGTTAACCTTAATAATTAAAATAAATATTTCTCTTTAGCATTACCTAGAGACTGAAATTGCCATTTTGGGTTGTTTTACCTCTGAGCGGCACTTTTTTGCACACCATGGGCTAAATGGCCAGGTCACATGGACCCCAAAGGCTCAGAGAAGGTTGGGGGAGGGGACCCACTGGAACAGCTATAGGGAGACAGATGGTAACCTCCCGTCAAGGCCATCCAGCGTGTTCTTTAACGTGCACAGGGTATGGCTCTCCCGCACACGGGGCGACGGCTTAACGTCCCATCCGACGGACGGCGGCTTTTCTAAGCCATCGGTGTCCCTTACTGACCGTGGGCAGGGCGGGGGAATTTGAGGATATAAATCTCAACGCTGACCCAGCTGGGACTCGAACCTGGGAACTACAGATTACGAGCCTGGCGCGCTACAGACTGAGCCACCCCCGCCCGTATAAATGCAGTAAATAAAATCAATAAATAATTTGGTTTATTCTCACAAAGGAACTGAAACTATCAGTCTTATGTAGAAACTGAATTAACTTTGAATGTCTTTGGGAGTTCTTTTTGAGTTTAAACTGGGTGTGGAGTTCAGTCGGTAGCGTCCCATGCTCGTAATCATGAAAATAATAAGGGGCATTGATCCCAGGTTCGACTCCCAGTTGGGTCAGCGTTGAGATTTATTTCGCAAAATTCCCCGCCCTGCCTTCGGTAAATAGGGGACACCGACGGTCTCGGTAAGACCGCCGTCCGTCGGATGGGACGTTAAGTCCTGGCCTCTGGGGAAGAGAGGGTTGGGCTGTTTTACTTTTGAGCGAACCTGGGAACTGCAGATTACGTCCTACCAACTGAGCCACCCCGCCCCTGGGGAGAAGAGCCATACCCTGCTCACGTTAGAGAATATGCTAGGTGGCCTTGATGAGAGACTATCATCTGAGCCACCCCGCCCCTGGCCTACCCCGCCATCTGAGCCACCCCGCCCAGGCTTACCAACTGAGCCTTGATGAGGGTGGCCTTGATGAGAGACTATCATCTGAGCCACCCCGCCCCTGGCCTACCCCGCCATCTGAGCCACCCCGCCCCTGGGGAGGAGAGCCATACCCTGCTCACGTTAGAGAATATGCTGGGTGGCCTTGATGAGAGACTATCATCGGTCTCCTAATAACTGTCCAGTGGGTTCCCTGCCCCTAATTTTCTTTGGGATCCTTGTGACCTGGCCCTTTAGCCCATTGTGTGCAAAAAAAGTGCCGCTGAAATGTAAAACAGCCCAATTCAGCTAAACTCTTTATTTTTGCAGTCAAAATCCTCAAACAATTTGGGGTGGGGTGGCTCAGTCGGTAGCACACCAGGCTCGTAATCTGCAGATCCCAAGTTCGGGTCCCAGCTGGATCAGTGTTGGATTTATCTCCGCAAATCACCCTGTCCTCGGTCAATAGGGGACACCGATAGGCTTGGAAAAACCGCCGTCCATCGGATGGGATATAAGCCGTGGCCCCATATAAGGGAGATCTATACCCTGTGCACGTTAAAAACACGCTGGATAGTCTTGACGGGAGGTTAACATCTGTCTCCCGACAGCTCTTCCAGAGGGGGGGGGGGGCTTCTCCCTCAACTCTCTCTGAGCCTTCGGGGTCCTTGTGACCTGGTCATCAACACTTGGCCCCATGTAAGGGAGAGCTACACTTTGCACATTAATGAACACGCTGGATGGTCTTGACAGGAGGCTACCGTCTGTCTCCTGACAGGTGATCCAGTGGGTCCTCTCCCCCAACTTTCTCTGAGCCTTCAGGGTCCTTAAGACCTGGTCATCAACATTTGGCCCCATATAAGGGAGAGCTACACTTTGCACATTAAAGAACACGCTAGATGGTCTTGACAAGAGATACCATCTGTGTCCTGACAGCTGATCCAGTGGGTCCTCTCCCCCAACTTTCTTTGAGCCTTCGGAGTCCTTGTAACCTGGCCATTAAAACTTGGCCCCATGTAAGGGAGAGCTATACTTTGCACATTAAAGAACACTGTGCACCCTGTGCACATTAAAGAACACGCTGGATGATCTTGACAGGAGGCTACCATCTGTCTCCCGACAGCCGTTCCAGTGGGTCCCTTCCCCCAACCTTCTCTGAGCCTTCGGGGTCCTTCTGACCTGGCCATTTAGCCCATTGTGTACAAAAAAGTGCCGATCAGAGGTTGGGTTGTTTTACCTCTGAGCGGCACTTTTTTGCACACCATGGGCTAAATGGCCAGGTCACATGGACCCCGAAGGCTCAGAGAAGGTTGGGGGAGGGGACCCACTGGAACAGCTGTTGGGAGATAGATGGTAGCCTCCAGTCATGGCCAACCAGCGTGTTCTTTAACGTGCACAGGGTATGTCTCTCCCGCATACGGGGCCACGGCTTAACGTCCCAACCGACGGACGGTGGCCTTTTCAAGCCCATCGGTGTCCCCTACTGACCGTGGGCAGGGCGGGGAAATTTTACGGAGATAAATCTCAACGCTGACCCAGCTGGGACTCGAACCTGGGAATTACAGATTACGAGCCTGGCGCGCTACCGACTGAGCCACCACCGCCCCCCTGATCAGAGGTAAAAACCCAACCTCAAACGATTCATTTTTTGTCAAAGGCGTTGTCAAACTCTACAAAACATAGACCCAAGATATGTTCTGTCCATTTCGAATCAAATCTCCGCCCCATTCCTCTTTGCGGCGAGGTTGAACTGACCGGTCAGACAACATCCCAACACTCAGCCGACACCTCTGGGTGCCGCACTTGCACGCACGTACGAGAAATGACGTCATCCTTGACCCACTTCTGGCTGGGCAATCCACCTCTCAAAGAACCTGAAGCACTGGCTAGTCGTGCTACGGTAAAGTAGATCAACGGATATACTCATTTTTTTTCTCCTCTGATTTACAATATAACAATTAAGCGACAACTGTACTGCTAATTATGTTCCACTTGCACAAGTGGTGTCTGTACTTACTGCTTCACATGGCTTATTAAAAAACTAAAATCTATCTCTAACCTTAGAGCTGATGTAAAAGTTTTCAGATTTTTTTTTTCTGAGTGGATTTGAACTACGGAGCTGTGACCTATTGGGTTTTAGGGGATGTTTAAAAAACATTGACGGTTCATTTGCATGAAGAGCTATGCAGTTCACCTAATTAAAAGGCAGTTTTTTGTTTAACGAGTGTTCAGATAAACAAGGTTTTATAGCGCATGCGTGTATTGATCTTGGTAACTGCAAAGGTCAGCAAAAAGAGTTATTGGTTTAAGTTTGGTTGAAAAGGAAATAATAAGGGGCTTTGATGCAATGAAATAAGTTTAGCTGTTTCCCAAATTGGGAGTAAAAAAAAGTACTGAAGGATTTTAGGTTGGGTTGTTTTACCTCTGAGCGGCACTTTTTTGCACACCATGGGCTAAATGGCCAGGTCACATGGACCCCGAAGGCTCAGAGAAGGTTGGGGGAGGGGACCCACTGGAACAGCTGTTGGGAAACAGATGGTAGCCTCCCGTCAAGGCCATCCAGCGTGTTCTTTAACGTGCACAGCGTATGGCTCTCCCACACACGGGGCCACGGCTTAACGTCCCATCCGACGGATGGCGTCGTTTCCAATCCCATCGGTGTCCCCTACTGACCGTGGGCAGGGCGGGAAGGATGTTTAGTTAATGTCGTCCCATGGCCAAGTGGTAGCGTGCTTGGCTGCTGATCAAAGCGACTCGGATTCGAGCTCCGAGTAAAGCATGGATGTTTGTGTTTACCTATTGTACTATTTGAAAAGTACTCGTCTGAGGACATTAGTAATTTCTCAGCTGTTGCATAAACTTATTGTATGGAAAAGTCTTGTTTTTACTATTGTATTCTTGAAAAAATTCCTCGTCTGATTTATCGTATTCTGGTAAAATGTCCCCCCCCCCCCCCCGGAAAATTTTCTGCGGACGCCCATGTTTAAGTTCATTAATGTCGACCTCATAACCAGGGGAATGGAATTCTGTTTTAGGTACTAGTCCAGGTCAGTGGCTTTCCTTTGAAGTTAATGCAAATTCATTAAATGATTTTACAATCGGTATGATTAACATTTAATTTTTATGACGCACTAATTTTTAGTGAATTTGAAAATTGGGTAAAAGAGTAGTAGCATAAATGAGAGTTGTTTGCCAGAACTCTCATTTATAAAAAAAAATAAAATAAATACCCCCTCAAGCAGCTGCTTGCCACAGAGGTCTGACAGGAGCCTGTCAGTTTATATGTCACAGTAGGAGATCTGAGAGGATGGCAGGACCTCAGCAGAAAAACGACACACACATACCATGCCTAAATCCGGGACTCGAACCCAGGTCCCTTAGATCAGTAGCCAAGCGTGTTAACCACTCGGCCACGGGACGGCTATACTACTACTACTTAAAAGCTTCAACATTATTAGTGTAACAATGCCAAAAATCAATTTTAATTTACTGTGACGAATTTTTGTTAATTGAAATCTCAAAGGAAAATATTTTCAATACATTTTGCCAACCGAAAGAAAATTTCAAACAGAAAATTTAAAAAGTTATTTATACATTTTTCATGTCTAACATAATCAAATAAATATTAAATTTTTAAAAGATAAAATGATTTTTAAAAATGAAAGAAAAATCAAACAAATTTTAATAGTCGCAGGTACAATCTTAATTAATAAAAGTAAATTTATTTAAATATTTGTAATTGTAATATATGGAACTAATAATAAAAAATATTAGTATATGTATATGTGTTAAATAAAAATAAAATTAATTAATTATACTTCTAAATTTACCGGTAGTTTAAATACTAGTTATTTCCAAATTCAGTTGGCTGTTTTATGTGAAAGTAATGAAAATATTCAACTGAGGAACTCTAGAAGGTATTATTTGGTAGCTATGACAATCAAAGAAACTTGAATAATAATGAGAATTGTGGTTTTAAGGGAATTATTGCAGTAAAGATTTTGATAAGGAAATAATTGTGCAATAATAATGAAAGAACTACAAAAATAAATTTTCTTTCCCTTTTTTTTCCCTTTTTTTGACGAACTATTGTAGTAGAATATTAAAACCAGGCATAAACCCTACGCTAAATTGTCGTAGTAATATATTGCTACCTACAAATTTATTTCATAATAATCTGAATAAGAATATCATTTAATATAAAATGATCATCAAAAATAAATTTACTAAATTTCTTCAATTAAAATGAATTGAATTGCTAATTAAAATTATTAGCAATTAAATAATATTTTAATTAGTTATTTTTACTTCTAAAATTACCGCTATTTTAATAAACACTTTTTAATTACCCAACGCCGCTTCTTATTGTACTGTGTAATCAATCAACACTAAGCATTACAACTGCCAGCATAATCATAATCAGGACTTATGCAAGAAAACACTGTTATGTGACTATCGAAAATAATAAGCGGAAATATGACAGCGGACAATTACCAATAAATAAAGAGAAGTTGCTGCAACCGATTTGCTGTTCCGTTTAGAAAGCAAAGTTAGTGTTGAATGGTGCCTTACCGCTGCTGACCTTGTGAATGCTGGGGCGGGGGTGGCTCAGTCGGTAGCGCGCCAGGCTCGTAATCTGTAGTTCCCAGGTTCGAGTCCCAGCTGGGTCAGCGTTTAGATTTATCTCTTCAAAATTCTCCTCCCTGCCCACGGTCAGTAGGGGACACCGATGGGCTTGGAAAGGCCGCCGTTCGTCGGATGGGACGTTAAGCCGTGGCCCCGTGTGCGGGAGAGCCATACCCTGTGCAAGTTAAAGAACACGCTGGATGGCCTTGACAGGAGACTACCATCTGTCTCCCAACAGCTGTTCCAGTGGGTCCTCTCTCCCAATCTTCTCTGAGCCTTCGGGGTCCATGTGACCTGGCCATTTAGCCCATGGTGTGCAAAAAAGTGCCGCTCAGAGGTAAAACAACCCAACCCAACTCTCATGCAAACGGAGGAATTTTAGTAATGTTTTAAAATTATAAATTTGAATTAATTTTTTTTTGAAAATCTGATTAAAGGCTATTAAGTTGAAAGGTAGAAAAATATTTTTCTGAAAAATTATATTTTATAATATTTTTAATAAATTTTCTTTTTGATGATTTGGATTTGATTTTCTGTAAATGGGCTAAGTAGTCAGGTCACAAGGACCCCAATAGCTTAGAACTCGATAAGAGAAGAGGATAAGACAGCTGTTTCAAGACGGAAGCCTGCAATCTTAATTTATTGTACAGACGTCTAGATAAGACTGGACATGATAGCCCTTGAACAAATGGAGGAAAATTTAATAAATTATAATAATAATAATTTAAGTAATTACTAATTTAAATTAAAAATAATATAAAATGAATTAATTTTCTTTATTTATTGATAAATAAAATGATATATTTTTTATTCGTTGTCATGTTTTCGACAATTATTTTAAATAGTCATTTAAATATCTATAAAAAAATGTAGGGGGGGGCAGGAAACATAATCGAGTGTGGAAAATTTGAGAAAAAAAAAGGGAAAAAAAATGCGAACTGAGCCACATCCTACCCCAAATCCCTGGTGTGCCTACAATGAGATTTTCTTCGCTAAACTCTCTCTCTCTCTAGGTGAGAATGGGACCAATGCACTTGGGAAGTTCACCGTCCGTCGGATGGGGCGTAAAGCCATGGCCCCCTGTATAGGAGAGACTGACCACGACAACACGCTTAGAGAAGAATGATTTTTTAATGTATAACATGCATACTTTAAAACTTCTCTCTTAAAATTTAAACGGTAGCTAATTTTTAAAACTTAATAATTTATTAAAAAATAATGATGAATATTTTAACAAAATTATTATGAATAAATTATTTTATGAATTAATATTTATAATATAGTTATATATATATAATATATTTATATATATATTATAATTTATATTATAAATTTATTATAATTTTATAATTTATTTATGAATTAATATTTTAACTAAACGACTTTTAGTTAAAATTTGGAAAAATTGAAATTCTTATATTTTAATGAAAATATATTTCCCTCGTTTCTTCCTGTACAACGACTGTCCGGGCCCAAGGTATGTAGATGGTCCTGCCCATATACTGTACACGTTAAAGAATACACTGGATGGTCTTGAAAGGAGTCTTTTATATGTCTCTTAACATTTAGCAGAGTATCCAGTTCCCTATATAGCTATGTGACCTGGCCATTTAGCATATTGTATGCAGAATAGCGCTAACAATTTTTATTATTTGTAGCAAATTATTTTTCACGTACGACATGCCAAAAGAGAAATTTAGTCCCAATGGTTTACCCTGGGGGGGGGGGGGTAAGAGAACGTATAATCAAATAAATAAGTAAACAAATCTATAACAGTAAACGCTGGTAGTTGGTAGCGCACTAGGCTCGTAATCTGTAGTTCCTAGGTTTGAGTCCCAACATGGGCCAGCGTTGAGATTTATCTCCGGTCCTCAACCTCCCCCCCCCCCCCCCGCCTGCCCTCGGTCATTCAGGGACACCCGTGGGCTTGTAAAATCCGCCGTCCGTCAGATGGGACGTTAAACCATGGCCTGTGTGCGAGAGTGTCATATCCTGTGCCTTTTAAACAACACACTGGATGGCCTTGATAGGATATCATCTGTCCAGTGGTTCCCCTCAATCCAACCTTCTCTGAGCCCTCTGGATTTTTGTGGATTTTTGTGGATCTCTGAGCCCTCTGGATTTTTGTGACTAACCATTTAGCCCAGTGTGTGCAAAAAAGGGCCGCTCAGAGATAATACAACTCCTAGAGAGTGGGAAGCAAGAAGGGGGGGGGGGGTGCATGAGGTCATGTCCTCTACCTTTGGAATAGTAACAACCAGGATGGAGACGAAAAATTATTAAATATAAGCAGATAAGATGTATGCAGATAACATGAATTTTTAAAGAATTTTTCAAATATTTAAATGGTGGAGAGTAACGTCGATAGTCACCTATCACAGAAGGCCGAAGAACTCGGTCATTACGTAACACAGGTAGTCATAAATAATGTAGACATTTGTTATATATATCTCCTTCTGTTGTTACTACTGGTGTATTTTAATAGTAACGAGGTTTACACTATTGTTAATTTGAAAATATACTTTATTCAAAAGGAAAATAATTTGTATTTATTAGCTGACATAAGACAAATACACCGAATAATTTACATTTACCAGTAAACATTAATATAAACATCAGTATTAAAATCTACCAGTAGTAAAATAGATATTAGTATTAAAATCTACCAGTAGTAAAATAGAAATTAGTATATAAGAAATGTCTAGATCAGACCTGCACAAACTTTTCAGCTGACCGGCAAGTGTAGAAAAATTCAAATGGTAGGGCAGGACCGCCGGAGACATATATAATCAATAAGGTATGAATAAACAGTATAAAAACCCCATAAAAAAAAGTTCTCCTCATGTACATAAAAAAAAGTTACTTCTCATGTACTGATAACAAACAATTTATGTATTTGTTATCAATAGCTCGCGGGCCGTAGTTTGCCGTGCCCTGGTTTAGATTATAAAGCTACCTTATTGACGTCATAACTTAGTTGTACGGTCTTCTGTTAGAGGAGGTGTTTCTTTTTATCAAAGTTTATATCAATTACATTTTTTAAAATAAGAAACTTATTAAAGAAGTTACTGAGTTCTGTATCTCAGTTACCAATGACAACATTCAGCTTACTTAATAAAATATTTATTAAGTGGATGTAGAGTGAATGCATATACCATTGTGTCTTTCGTGTTCTAAGATTGGGTCATAGGAATTGGAATGGAAGTCGAGAAAACGCTTCATCATAGTTACTAAGCGATACTCATAATCGACAATCGTGTACACGAATCTTAAGTTGCAGTTGTCGCCATTAGGCCACGCGCACGGAAACGCGTGCGCATGCATCCGGTAATAGAAACGAGGCTGTCGTGCGTAGGATTCTTGATGCGAAATACAGGAAATGTTAAATGTCGTAACGATTTAACTTGGGTTGTTTTACCTCTGAGCAGCACAGTTTTTTTGCACACAATGGGCTAAATGACCAGGCCACAAAGTTCTCGAGGGCTCAGAGAAGGTTGAGGAAAGGGACCCACTGGAACAGTTGTTGGGAGACAGATGGTAGTCTTCCGTCAGGGTCATCAAGCATATTCTTTAACGCGCAGAAGGTATGCATCTTCCTCAAACGGGACCACAGATTAACATCTCATCCGACGAACGGGGGCGGGGGTGGCTCAGTCGGTAGCGCGCAAGGCTCGTAATCTGTAGTTCTCAGGTTCGAGTCCCAGCTGGGTCAGCGTTGAGATTTATCTCCGAAAAATTCCCCGCCCTGCCCACGGTCAGTAGGGGATACCGATGGGCTTGGATAGGCCGCCGTCCGTCGGATGGGGCGTTAAGCCGTGGCCCCGTGTGCGGGAGAGCCATACCCTGTTCACGTTAAAGAACACGCTGGATGGCCTTGACGGGAGGCTACCATCTGTCTCCCAACTGCTGTTCCAGTGGATCCCCTCCCCCAACCTTCTCTGAGCCTTCGGGGTTCATGTGACCTGGCCATTTAGCCCATGGTGTGCAAAAAAAAGTGCCGCTCAGAGGTAAAACAACCCAACGTTAAAGAACACGCTGGATGGCCTTGATGGGAGGCTACCATCCCAACAGCTGTTCTAGTGGGTCCCCTCCCCCAACCTTCTCTGAGCCTTCGGGGTTCATGTGACCTGGCCATTTAACCCATGGTGTGCAAAAAAAGTGCCGCTCAGAGGTAAAACAACAAAAAAATCCGACGAACGGCAGTCTTTCCAAGGCTGTCGGTGTTCCCTACTGACCGAGGGCAGACCTGGAAGTGATGATTTAAGTAATGCACTGCTCTTCAAACTATTTTCATGTTGCAAATGGGAATCCAACTTCGAAGCTCTATAACTTATAAAATATTCATTTAATGGAAAAATGGGACTGAAGATAAATTAAAGATCATAATCAAATCTACCTATGTAGCATGTAGCATAATTATGATTTTTCGAAGTACCAGGCCTTGTCCATCTGAGGATATCCAATTAATCTGAGGATATCCATCTGTTGATTCCAAACCTTCTCCATCTGAGGATATCTAATAAATGGCATGAGTCGCAAAGGATAACACAAAAATCACCAAAAGGTGAGCCCCAAGGGGCAGGAAAACAATGATAAATAAAATAAATAAATACCCCCTCAAGCAGCTGCTTGCCACAGAGGTCTGACAGGAGCCTATCAGTTTACATGCCATAGTAGAAGATCTGAGAGGATGGCAGGACCTCAGCAGAAAAACGACACACACATCCATGCCTAATCCGGGGCTCGAACCCAGGTCCCTTAGATCAGTAGCCAAGCGTACTAGATCATAAAGTGTTCCTGATCGAAAACCGATGGTCTAGCCCTCTTGAATCTGCTCCTAGGATCATGATCATACTTTAAAATGTTAGTAATGAAATCGTGAGGATTCGTGTCCACAGCTTCTAAGAATTTCTTAGAGATCTGCTTTATATGGGTGTAAATATGTTGGACGCCTAAATCCCCATGTATTTGTCTGTTGGTCACAAACCATGGGGCATTTATGTGACACCTACGTGACACGAAGGTTGCCAGATGACTAATTTCTAAAAAAATCAATGCCAGATATTTTTTCTGAATTTTGCAATCAACATATGTTCGGATACTTTTTTGAGCGACTGTACATAAGAAATTTCTTTTAACAATAACTCTAACTTGATCTCATAAACCTTGTCTGTAACATTAATATCTGGTTCTAAAATCTTCCATTCTAAATGCAGTCTAGATCTATAGCCAATTTTGTCCTTCTCAAGCTTTAAAAAAAAAAAAAATACCCCCTCAAGCAGCTGCTTGCCACAGAGGTCTGACAGGAGCCTGTCAGTTTATATGCCATAATAGAAGGTATGTGAGGATGGCAGGCCCTCAGCAGAAAACCGATACATACATCCATGCCTTACCGGGGCTCGAACCCAGATCCTTTAGAACAGTAACCAAGCGCGCTAACCACTCGGCCACGGGGCTGCTCACAAGCTTAGTAGCTTTATAATAGGCTCGCATAACATTTTTATTCATAAATTTAGTCCATTTAATGCGGCCCAATTTGTTTTTCAACAAAGCAGCGGGACCATCTTTAAATTTGTCCAAGCTACTATTGCAATGACATAGATCTTGAGTCGGGTTGGGTTGTTTTACTTCTGAGCGGCACTTTTTTGCACACCATGGGCTAAATGGCCAGGTCACATGGACCCCGAAGGCTCAGAGAAGGTTGGGGGAGGGGACCCACTGGAACAGCTGTTGGGAGACAGATGGTAGCCTCCCGTCAAGGCCATCCAGCGTGTTCTTTAACGTGCACAGGGTATGGCTCTCCCGCACACGGGGGCCACGGCTTAACGTCCCATCCGCCGGACGGCGGCCTTTCCAAGCCCATCGGTGTCCCCTAGTGACCGTGGGCAGGACGGAGAATTTTGCGGAGATAAATCTCAACGCTGACCCAGCTGGGACTCGAACCTGGGAACTACAGATTACAAGCCTGGCGCGCTACCGACTGAGCCACTCCCGCCCCTAGATCTTGAGTCAATGAAGTATTTATACCTGAGGCAATGTAATGCTCTAAATGTTGTCTTTTACTAGCTCTTATTTTGCTCAATGGAGAATGTGTCAGAATATTTGATGATTGTGCTTCGTCATAACAGGTAACGAAATCATTGCTATCCTGTGAAACAAGCGAATATCCATAATTGAGAAACTACCAATATAAGTATTGTGTTTGTAAAAGCAGATAAATAAAATTATCTTGAGTAATCCTAGTACGAGTAGAATAAAGAACAGCAGGTAAGTATATATAAAGCACGCGTAAGCATTCGTTTACTTCAAATACTGTTGTTAGGCAATCATCAAGTTCTATATATCAACAATAAACTTTACAGCTGGAGAAATTAGGCCTAGTAATGGACTATGAATGCTCAAAATTACGAAAGAATAACAGTTCAACTCTAATAAATAAATAAAGCAGTGAAAGTGAAAGCAGATATGTACATTTAGTTTTAAACAAAGATTAGATCACTTTTATATAACTAAATCAGAAGTAATAACCAATTATGAAACGAGCAAAGAAAATTGAAAGTAACTCACATAGAAACAGATAAAAAAATAAATAAAAAATAAATACCCCCTCAAGCAGCTGCTTGCCACAGAGGTCTGACAGGAGCCTGTCAGTCTATATGCCATAGTAGAAGGTCTGAGAGAATGGCAGGACCTCAGCAGAAAAACGACACACATCCATGCCTTATCTGGGGCTCGAACCCAGGTCCCGCAGATGCCAGATTATTATTATTATTGTTGTTGATTATTCATTGCTATTTTGTTAAACGAAATAACTCTAAAGAGTAATTTTTTGGCAAATTTGACTATAGGATTATCGCTTTTAGAATTTTCTGAGATTTATAAATCATAAAAAATTACCCCTTGAAGCTGTTACTTGCCACAGAGGTCTCACAGAGGTCACACGCCGTAGAATAGATCTGAGAGGAAGGCAAGACCTCAGCAGAAAGACAATACAAACATCTGTACCTGAGTTTCGAACCCAGGTTCGCTTTCAACAGTAGCCAAACACGCTAACCACTCGGCCACGAATGATAGTTACGTTTTTCTTTATTATTGTTTTTATTTTGTTCATTTTATTCTGATTAGTTTTACAAAGCGAAATTTTTGTCACCAACACTGATGCCTAATATATATTATAACGAATAAATTGCAACTCACTAAAAATAAAGTTCATCATTAATATAAAAAATACACTAATCAAAAATTAAAAAAAATTCTAAAAATGAAACGTAGGAAAACTGAATCTCAGAACTAAAAGAAATCTAAAAAAAATCCTGAAGGAAAATAAATTAATCAAATAACTAAAGAAAATATAAATTATTTTATTATAATAATAATAATTATAAAAAAATTGGAAAAATTATTTTAAATGTTTGCATAAAAATAAAGATTTATGCAACCCAAAATTGCAAAACATTTTTCTTTAAAACCCCCAAAAAGTTACTTTACTAAAAACTAAACTTTAAAAGTTGTACAAAATGAAAAAAGAAGACTTGTTGTGAACTAAAATATTCAAATTCATCGTAAAACATTGACTTATTAAAACAAAAAACTTCAAAATTTATTCTAAAACTTAAAACTCTATTACCCCAAACTGTAAAATTTATTCTAAAACTTAAAACTCTATCCCAAACTGTAAAATTTATTCTAAAACTTAAAACTCTAATTACCCCAAACTGTAAAATTTATTCTAAAACTTAAAACTCTATTACCCCAAACTGTAAAATTTATTCTAAAACTTAAAACTCTATTACACCAAACTGTAAAATTTATTCTAAAAATTAAAACTCTATTAACCCAAACTGCAAAATTTTTTCTAAAAATCAACTCTTTTACCCTGAACTGTAAAATTTATTCTAAAAATTAAAACTCTATTACTCCAAACTGTAAAATTTATTGTAAAAATTAAAACTCTATTACCCCAAACTGTAAAATTTATTCTAAAACTTAAAACTATCCCAAACTGTAAAATTTATTCTAAAACTTAAAATTCTATTACCCAAACTGTAAAATTTATTCTAAAACTTAAAACTCTATTACACCAAACTGCAAAATTTATTCTAAAAATTAAAACTCTATTAACCCAAACTGCAAAATTTTTTTAGAAATTAACTCTTTTACCCTAAACTGTAAAATTTATTTTAAAAATTAAAAAAACTCTATTACTCCAAACTGTAAAATTTATTCTAAAAATTAAAACTATATTACCCCAATCTGCAAAATTTATTCTAAAAATTAAAAATCTATTAACCCAAACTCTAAAATTTATTCTAAAACTTAAACCTCTATTACTCCAAACTGTAAAATGCCACCCAACTTAATCCTATTTGCTTAATACTTTTCTTTTGTTGCCAGATCCCTTTATCAAACACAAACTTTGGAGATTTAAAAAAAAAACATTTTTCAGAATCTCAATCTGGCAGCGCGTTGTTGACGTCGAAAATTCGTTTCCAAAGCAAAGTTAATTAGAAACAAATTTAATAAGAGATTCTTAAGAAATATTCAATTTTTTTTTTGCACTTAGATCCCCATTGGTCGTTTCCACGCGTTTGACGTCAGCGTCATCAGGAGGCCAAATTTTAAAAATTAAAACTCTATTAACCCAAACTGTAAAATTTATTCTAAAACTTAAACCTCTATTACTCCAAACTGTAAAATGCCACCCAACTTAATCCTATTTACTTAATACTTTTCTTTTGTTGCCAGATCCCTTTATCAAACACAAACTTTGGAGATTTAAAAAAATAAAACATTTTTCAGAATCTCAATCTGGCAGCGCGTTGTTGACGTCGAAAATTCGTTTCCAAAGCAGAGTTAACTAGAAACAAATTTAATAAGAGATTCTTAAGCAATATTCAATTTTTTTTTGCACTTAGATCCCCATTGGTCGTTTCCACGCGTTTGACGTCAGCGTCATCAGGAGGCCAAATTTTAAAAATTAAAACTCTATTAATCCAAACTGTAAAATTTATTCTAAAACTTAAACCTCTATTACTCCAAACTGTAAAATGCCACCCAACTTAATCCTATTTACTTAATACTTTTCTTTTGTTGCCAGATCCCTTTATCAAACACAAACTTTGGAGATTTAAAAAAAAAACATTTTTCAGAATCTCAATCTGGCAGCGCGTTGTTGACGTCGAAAATTCGTTTCCAAAGCAAAGTTAATTAGAAACAAATTTAATAAGAGATTCTTAAGAAATATTCAATTTTTTTTTTGCACTTAGATCCCCATTGGTCGTTTCCACGCGTTTGACGTCAGCGTCATCAGGAGGCCAAATTTTAAAAATTAAAACTCTATTAACCCAAACTGTAAAATTTATTCTAAAACTTAAACCTCTATTACTCCAAACTGTAAAATGCCACCCAACTTAATCCTATTTACTTAATACTTTTCTTTTGTTGCCAGATCCCTTTATCAAACACAAACTTTGGAGATTTAAAAAAATAAAACATTTTTCAGAATCTCAATCTGGCAGCGCGTTGTTGACGTCGAAAATTCGTTTCCAAAGCAGAGTTAACTAGAAACAAATTTAATAAGAGATTCTTAAGCAATATTCAATTTTTTTTTGCACTTAGATCCCCATTGGTCGTTTCCACGCGTTTGACGTCAGCGTCATCAGGAGGCCAAATTTTAAAAATTAAAACTCTATTAACCCAAACTGTAAAATTTATTCTAAAACTTAAACCTCTATTACTCCAAACTGTAAAATGCCACCCAACTTAATCCTATTTACTTAATACTTTTCTTTTGTTGCCAGATCCCTTTATCAAACACAAACTTTGGAGATTTAAAAAAAAAACATTTTTCAGAATCTCAATCTGGCAGCGCGTTGTTGACGTCGAAAATTCGTTTCCAAAGCAAAGTTAATTAGAAACAAATTTAATAAGAGATTCTTAAGAAATATTCAATTTTTTTTTTGCACTTAGATCCCCATTGGTCGTTTCCACGCGTTTGACGTCAGCGTCATCAGGAGGCCAAATTTTAAAAATTAAAACTCTATTAACCCAAACTGTAAAATTTATTCTAAAACTTAAACCTCTATTACTCCAAACTGTAAAATGCCACCCAACTTAATCCTATTTACTTAATACTTTTCTTTTGTTGCCAGATCCCTTTATCAAACACAAACTTTGGAGATTTAAAAAAATAAAACATTTTTCAGAATCTCAATCTGGCAGCGCGTTGTTGACGTCGAAAATTCGTTTCCAAAGCAAAGTTAACTAGAAACAAATTTAATAAGAGATTCTTAAGCAATATTCAATTTTTTTTTGCACTTAGATCCCCATTGGTCGTTTCCACGCGTTTGACGTCAGCGTCATCAGGAGGCCAAATTTTAAAAATTAAAACTCTATTAACCCAAACTGTAAAATTTATTCTAAAACTTAAACCTCTATTACTCCAAACTGTAAAATACCACCCAACTAAATCCTATTTACTTAATACTTTTCTTTTGTTGCCAGATCCCTTTATCAAACACAAACTTTGGAGATTTAAAAAAATAAAACATTTTTCAGAATCTCAATCTGGCAGCGCGTTGTTGACGTCGAAAATTCGTTTCCAAAGCAAAGTTAACTAGAAACAAATTTAATAAGAGATTCTTAAGCAATATTCAATTTTTTTTTTGCACTTAGATCCCCATTGGTCGTTTCCACGCGTTTGACGTCAGCGTCATCAGGAGGCCAAATTTTAAAAATTAAAACTCTATTAACCCAAACTGTAAAATTTATTCTAAAACTTAAACCTCTATTACTCCAAACTGTAAAATGCCACCCAACTAAATCCTATTTACTTAATACTTTTCTTTTGTTGCCAGATCCCTTTATCAAACACAAACTTTGGAGATTTAAAAAAATAAAACATTTTTCAGAATCTCAATCTGGCAGCGCGTTGTTGACGTCGAAAATTCGTTTCCAAAGCAGAGTTAACTAGAAACAAATTTAATAAGAGATTCTTAAGCAATATTCAATTTTTTTTTGCACTTAGATCCCCATTGGTCGTTTCCACGCGTTTGACGTCAGCGTCAGCAGGAGGCCAATGGCACGGTGAAGGAGGAGGTGACGTAGATGTCACGTGCCGAGCACGAGTTGGGGCCAAGAATGCTGCAGAGGTAAGGAAGGATTTCCGAATACCAGGGCGGAAGACCTGCACCTCTTTGACCCCATCGACCTTGAACTTGAGTGGAATTTTAATGAAAATCGCCATTTTTATTTTGTCATTCTTATTATTCGAACCACTTCTTTAAGCTGTAAGTCAGAAGTGCAGTGGGTTATGGGGAAAAAAAAAACTTGAACTGTTTGAAACACGCTAAATTTTGCAACACTATATTTTTTCACTTCTGAATAATTATGATTAGCTAAGGAATTTTTATTTTCACATTGTTATGCGCAATTTTCTAAACTTTGCGGAACTTCAATTATTCTTATCTTAATAATCCCGATCACCAGAGTCTTATTTCCGATATCGAAATATATAATTTTTTAAATACAATGCTCGTTTATCCGTATGCGATAATCCGGATAATTTTTATCTTCATGGCACAGTTGGGTTGTTTTACCTCTGAGCGGCACTTTTTTTGCACACCATGGGCTAAATGGCCAGGTCACAAGGACCGCGAAGGCTCAGAGAAGGTTGGGGAGGGGACCCACTGGAACAGCTGTTGGGAGACAGATGGTAGCCTCCCGTCTAGGCCATCCAGCGTGTTCTTTAACGTGCACAGGGTATGGCTCTCCCGCACACGGGGCCACGGCTTAACGTCCCATCCGACGGACGGCGGCCTTTTCAAGTCCATCGGTGTTCCCTACTGACCGTGGGCAGGGCGGGGAACTTTGCGGAGATAAATCTCAGCGCTGACCCAGCTGGGACTCGAACCTGGGAACCACTCGGCCACGGATCAGAATTCATATTTCATTAATTGATTACTTTTATCTGGTATTTTAAAAAAGAAATAACGAGATAATAGTTTTACTTTGTTGTTTGTCTGTCCGTCTGTAGACATCGAACTTTTTTTTTATAGAGATAAATTAAAAATTCCTCTTCAAAGAGATTGGAAAAGATTCGTATCTTGTAAAAGTTGGGTTGTGTCATTGTGGAAAACTTTCCGTTTGTTCAGATCCTCTTGTCCAAGTAAAGTGTGCAGACTTAGTTCTAAGATGTTTTCCTTTTCAAATTTTGCTATTAAGTTGTTTCTCTGGATCGAGTAAGCAGTACAATTCAGCAAAACATGAATCACCGTTTCCTTTTCTTTATGAATCTGACAATTGGGGGAAAGATCCTTTTTCGTCTTTGAAAAGTGAGTCGTTCAAGGGTGATGCACCTGTTCTGAGTCTGGTGATGCACACAAAATTTCGTCGTGAAAGGTGCAGATCATTTAGTGGAAGGATCTTGATCTCTGCTAATTGTCGATGATTGATCTTTCTTTCAGCGATGGCTTGGAAATGATGTATAAAAATCTCTTTTAATAATAATAAAAATAAATACCCCCTCAAGCAGCTGCTTGCCACAGAGGTCTAACAGGAGCCTGTCAGTTTATATGCCACAGTAGAAGATCTGAGAGGATGGCTTGGAAATGATGTATAAAATTCTCTTTTAGGTTTTCTTTATTTAATTTAGAAACATATAAATTACCAATTTGCAACTGCAAGTATTTTTCATTGTTACGGGCCGACTTTGCTGAAAAAATCAGCAATTTCATTTCCCCGGACACCTACATGTCCAGGGATCCATTACAAAGTAATTGTGGATCCTTTATCAATTATTTGATCCATGGTCAAGAATGTTTTGGAAAATCTCATTATTTTTGGATTCCTGCATAAATAACAAAGATGAGCTATTATCTTTAAGTACAACAAAATTAGACTTTGGTTGTTTAAAACACCATTTTAGAGCCATTTCAATTCCAATTGCACGTTGATGATTAGTATCGTCACCATCAGTCAAAAGCAAATGTTTCCTCTAGAGAATTCGAATTTTTTGACTCTCTCCTCCAGATGGCAAAGGCTGGAAAATGCCAAGAAACTGATCACTTTTATATAACATAATAATAATAAAAACTTTTAAATCCTATGGAAAAGATTCGCATCTTGTAAAAATTGGATTGTTTCATCATAGCAAACTTTGCGAATAGGCAGATCTTCTTGTCCAAGTAAACTGTGCAGACTTAGTTCTAAGATGTTTATCTTTTCTAATCTTGCTATTAAGTTGTTTCTCTGGATTGAGTAGGCAGTACAGTTCAGCAGAACATGAATCACTGTTTCCTTTACATGTCTGGCAATTGGGGGAAAGAACCTTTCTCATCTTGAAAAGTGAGTCGTTCAAGAGTGATGCACCTGTTCTGAGTCTGGTGATGCAGACACATTTTTGTAGCACTACTTATATATGTATATATTTATTTTAATTTTTACTACTGGTAATTATTGTAAGTAAGCCGTCCCATGGCCCCGTGGTTAGCGCGCTTGGCTACTGATCTAAGGGACCTGGGTTCGAGCCCCGGGTAAGGCATGGTTGTATGTGTTGTTTTTCTGCTGAGGTCCTGCCATCCTCATAGACCTTCTACTATGTCATATAAACTGATAGACTCCTGTCAGACCTCTGTGGCAAGCAGCTGCTTGAAGGGGTATTTATTTTTTTATTATATTTAATTATTGTGATATTTATTTATAAATAACTTCATGTAGAAGCAAAATTATTGTATTAGTAATTATTATAATGCTAATAAACACGAATAATTTTTCTTCTAAATAAGATATATATTTATAAATAAGTATTAGTACAAGATTAGTATAAAACTACAGCAATAATAACATATATAAATATTTGAGAATAACCTAAATTTTAAAACCAGATTTATTGCCATGTGGAGAATAGGGTCGAAAGACTCTAATTTTTTATATTGAAAGGAAACATTTGTTTTTTTGACAGATAATGAAGATAAGATCACATATGATGGCGTCATCATTTGGTTCATCGGCCTTATGTTGTAGGAGGTGTTGGTCCTGACCGATTCCATTGCAGCACACCCCTGCTGAAAAATTTCCTGCGTTCCTCTAGTTTTTTATTACATACATACCATCCAGTTTCCTCTACCCTTGCATTACAAGATGATGCCACAAAAAAACTTCAAAAGATTCCCTCCCGAGATTCTCAACAGAAGAAGCTGTTGCCAGATTCTCGAACTGAATAAGTCACGCAGTTCTTCTGACGTCATCCCCGCCGATGAGTTGAATCATCGGATTAAGTGAAGCGTCTTGCTCGTGGGAAGAGACACAATGTCTCGTTGCTTCTATTACGTCGGCTACCGTTTTTTTTTTAATTCGCTTGTTTTCTTTCTTTGCGTAGCATTCTGACATTTTGTACAAGGGTTCCAGAGGCGTCTTTAAACAGATTCACGCTATTTTATACATAAATAGTGGGTTTTCAGATATTATTTTCCAAACACGTCACCCTTTCTTCATTCGAATCCTTAGCACAACAACCTCACAAAATTATTGAAGTCTCAGATTGGATTGGATTGTTTTACCTCTGAGCGGCACTTTTTTGCACACCATGGGCTAAATGGCCAGGTCACAAGGACTCCGAGGGTTCAGAGAAGGTTGGGGGAGGGGACCCACTGGAACAGCTGTTGGGAAACCGATGGTAGCCTTCCGTCAGGCCATCCAGCGTGTTCTTTAACGTCGAGTTGTTTTACCTCTGAGCGGCACTTTTTTGCACACAATGGGCTAAATGGCCAAGTCACAAGGACCCTGAAGTCTCAGAGAAGGTTGGGGGAGGGGACCCACTGGAACAACTGTTGGGAGACAGATGGTAACCTTCCGTCGAGGCCATCCAGCATGTTCTTTAACGTGCACAGGGTATGGCTCTCCCGCACACGGGGCCACGGCTTAACGTCCCATCCGACGGACGGCGGCCTTTCCAAGCCTATCGGTGTCCCCTACTGACCGTGGGCAGGGCGGGGAAATTTTGTGGAGATAAATCTCAACGCTGACCCAGCTGGGACTCGAACTTGGGAACTTCAGATTACGAGCCTGGCGCGCTACCGACTGAGTCACCCCCGCCCCAGCCTCTAGAGAAAGTCATATTGAAGAAAGAAATTTAATAATTTTTAAAAGAAGGAAGGGTTAGGTTACCTCTGAGCGACCCTTGTTTCGCATACAATGGAGTAAATGGCCAGTTCACAAGAACCCCGAGGGCTCAGAGAAATTAGGGGGAGGGGATTCACTGGTCAGCTGTTGGGAGACAGATGGTAGCCTCCCGTCAGAGACATCCAGCTTGTTTTTTAACATCGGGTAATTTTACCTCTGAGCGACATTTTTTGCACACCATGGGCTAAATGACCAGGACACAAGGACCCCGAAGGCACAGAGATGGTTGGAGGGAGGGGATTCATTGGATAGTTGTTGGGAGACAGACGGTAGCTTCCCCTCAAGGACATCCAGCTTTTTCTTTAACCTCGGGTTATTTTACCTCTGAGCGGCATTTTTTGCACACCATGGGCTAAATGGCCAGGACACGAGGACCCCGAAGGCTCAGAGAAGGTTGGGGGAGGGGACCCACTGGAACAGCTATTGGGAGACAGATGGTAGCCTCCCGTCAAGACCATCTAGCGTGTTCTTTAACATCGGGTTATTTTACCTCTGAGCGGCATTTTTTGCACACCATGGACTAAATGTCCAATCCACAAGGACCCCAAAGGCTCAGAGAAAGTTGGGGGAGGGGACACATTGGTCAGCTGTTGAGAGACATATAGTAGACTCCAGTCAAGGTCATCCAGTGTGTTCTTTAACGTGCAGAGGGAACCACGGCTTAACGTCCTATTCGACGGACGGTAGCATTTCCAAGCCCATCGGTGTCCCCTAATGACCGTGAACAGAGAGGGAAGTTTCCGGAGATAAATCTGAACGATAACCCATCAGGGAGTCGAATGTAAGAAGTGAAGATTACGAGCCTGGCGTGCTACTGACTGAGCCACCCTGCTCCCAAAGAAGGTATGTTTCATGAAGGAAACAATCTATAAATATCTGAACTTTTTAGAGATGTTGGAAATCGAACCTGATTGAGCTACAGCAGGGACACATACACTGCCCGGCCAAATTATTATGAGCGCATCATTATGTGCGAAGTGCTATGAACCATGAAAATATATGCAAAATATCTTGCTGATGTAAGTATTCTACCTCATTACGAGCTGGGTTGAGTTGTTTTACCTATGAGCAGCACTTTTTTGCACACCATGAACTAAATGGCCAGGTCACATGGACCCCAAAGGCTCAGAGAAGGTTGGGGAAGGGACCCGCTGGAGCAGATGTTGGGAGACAGATGGTAGCTTCCGTCGAGACCATCCAGCGTGTTCTTTAACGTGCACAGGGAATGACTCTCCTGTACACAAAGCCACGGCTTAACGTCCCATCCAACGGACGGCGGCCTTTCCAAGCCCATCGGTGTCCCCTACTGACCGTAGATAGAACGGGGAGTTTTGCGGAAATAAATCGCAATGCTGACCCAGCTGGGACTCGAACCTGGGAACCGCAGATTACGAACCTGGCGTGCTATCGACTGAGCCCCTCCCCGCCCCTTAAGAGAGCTAGGGGAAGAAAGGCACTATACATCTGTTAGGAGACATATGGTAGCCTCCCGTCAGGGCCATCCAGCGGGTTTTTATCATATATATGTACAAAGTTGTGTTGGATTGTTTCACCTTTGATCGGCACTTTTTTGCACACCATGGGCTAAATGGCCAGGCCACATGGACCCCGAAGCTCAGAGAAGGTTTGGGGAGGGGACCCACTGGACAGCTGTTGGGAGACAGATGACAGCCTCCCGTCGAGACCATCCAGCGTGTTCTTTAATGTGCACAGGTTATGCTCTCTCGTACACGGGACCACGGCTTTAAGTCCCATCCGACGGACAGCAGCCTTTCCAAGTCCATCTGTTTCCCCCTACTGACCGAGAGTAAGGAGCTCTGCGGAGATAAATCTCAACTCTGGCCCAGTTGGGACTCGAACCTGGAAACTACAGATTATGAGCCACCCCCGCCTTGTTAGGAGAGAAATGGAAGTCTCTTTTCAAGGATGTCCATAATGCTCTTTAATACTAAAGAATTTTTTCTAAAGCATGCTCAATATCGCTTTCGTTTAAAAACACTAAAACATTTGAAATACTGTATTTAACATCTCTTTATTTTGCACGTATTTTCGGCAAGATATGAAGCTCATGGTAGTTTAACAAGTATTTTTTCAACTGCAAATGGGGCGGGGGTGGCTCAGTCGGTAGCGCGCCAGGCTCGTAATCTGTAGTTCCCAGGTTCGAGTCCCAGCTGGGTCAGCGTTGAGATTTATCTCCGCAAAATTCCCCGCCCTGCCCACGGTCAGTAGGGGACACCGATGGGCTTGGAAAGGCCGCCGTCCGTCGGATGGGACGTTAAGCCGTGGCCCCGTGTGCGGGAGAGCCATAACCTGTGCACGTTAAAGAACACGCTGCATGGCCTTGACGGGAGGCTATCATCTGTCTCCCAACAGCTGTTTCAGTGGGTCCCTTCCCCCAACCTTCTCTGAGCGTTCGGGGTCCTTGTGATCTGGCCATTTAGCCCATGTTGTGCAAAAAAGTGCCGCTCATGGTGTGCCCAACTTTCTCTGAGCCTTCGGGTCCATGTGACCTGGCCATTTAGCCCATGATGTGCAAAAAAGTGCCGCTCAGAGGTA
Source organism: Ryuthela nishihirai (assembly GCA_038380435.1). Classification (NCBI taxonomy): domain Eukaryota; kingdom Metazoa; phylum Arthropoda; class Arachnida; order Araneae; family Heptathelidae; genus Ryuthela; species Ryuthela nishihirai. The sequence continues at coordinate 6,142,623 of JAWZYU010000008.1, forward strand.
AAACAACCCAACTGAACTGCAAACAATAGCTGGGCGTGTCGGAATACATAACAATGGGATATTTGTCAAACTGATAGCAACTTTACATGACTTAAAAAAAAATCTTTTTTTCTTTTCCTTCAAGCAACACAACCTACACCATTATTATCCCATTCATCGCCCCCCCCCCCATTCATTACCCACTCACCTCCAACTCTCTTATATTCTCTACATTATCCTCTAGTATTATAAAATAAGCGTAGTACATTATTTTTGCGTAGATTGTAATCGGAATAATCCACTGCTTGCTGATTTACGGCATTACTTCTCACAGTATCACATACATATAAAATCTGTGCGATCTCTTTCTTTTGAGATAAAAGCAGTATTGAGAGAATATGGTTTGACAAAATATTCTGCATTGTAATGCCAAAAGCATTTGGATGCTTAGAAAAGTCGAATTCAGATTTTCTAACTTTTAAATCAAGCATTTTATGGAATGTTTATTTATGCATTTAGGGGCGGGGGTGGCTCAGTCGGTAGCGCGCCAGGCTCGTAATCTGCAATTCCCAGGTTCGAGTCCCAGCAGGGTCAGCGTTGAGATTTATCTCCGCAAAATTCCCCGCCCTGCCCACGGTCAGTAGGGGACACCGATGGGCTTGGAAAGTCCGCCGTCCGTCGGATGGGACGTTAAGCCGTGGCCACGTGTGCGGGAGAGCCATACCCTGTGCACGTTAAAGAACACGCTGGAGGGCCTTGACGGGAAGCTACCATCTGTCTCCCAACAGCTGTTCCAGTGGGTCCCCTCCCCCAACCTTCTCTGAGTCTTCGGGGTCCATGTGACCTGGCCATTTAGCCCATGGTGTGCAAAAAAGTGCCGCTCAGAGGTAAAACAACAACAACTTTCGACTCTCTCCTCGAGATGGCAAGGTTAGATAATATTTTCTTAAATATGTAGCATGTAGCATAATTATGATTTTTCAAAGTACCAGGATAAAAGATCCCATAACCTTCTCCATCTGAGGGTATCCAAAAAGTGGCATGAGTCGTAAAGGGCAAGACAAAAATCATCAAAAGGTGAGTCACAATGGGCAGAAAAACAATGATAAATGTGGTAGATCAGGGTACTAGGAGAAAAAGGTTTTTTGATCGAAAACCAATGGTCTAGCCCTCTTGAATCTGCTCATAGGATCATGATCATACTTTAAAATGTTAGTAATGAAATCGTGAGGATTCGTGTCCACAGCTTCTAAGAATTTCTTAGAGATCTGCTTTATATGGGTGTAAATATGTTGGACGCCTAAATCCCCATGTATTTGTCTGTTGATCACAAACCATGGGGCATTTACGGCCTGTCTCAAGATTTTATTTTGATAGATCTGGAGTTTCTTAATATTTGCCTTTGTCGTGTTAGTTCATATGGGGGCTGCATATGTTATAACAGGTCAAGAATTGTATGGTAAAGTAGTAACTTATGATCAATGGAGAGGATAGAATTCCTCCCCATCAAAGGGCCAAGTTGGCATCAAATCATGTTTGCTTTTTGCAGAACATTTTCAATGTGCTTGTTCCATTTGAGCTTGCTATTCTTATATTTTCTTAAAATGTTTAATATTAATTCTTAAGATTGCTACAATTAAAAACATAGCGGTAATTAAAAAAGATTAATATTTTAAAAGAATCTAATATTGTTCATTGAAATTTGTCTAATATTGTTCAGCGTTTAAAACGAAACTTAAAAATGATTATCTAGTTTCTCTAGCTCTAAACTATTTCCGTGTAAAACCTGTCTTTTGAGGTAGTGTAGTGCATCATATTATATCATACCTCTAGGGCTGGAAAAAAAAACATTGCCCAAACCGAAGATCAACAGTGGTAAACGAGACACTATTGCTATAAATAGATTAAAAAAGTGTAGATTACTGTCACCATTTTAGTAATTTTTCGTACGATTTCTTAAACTCTTCAAGGAGCACAAATCCAAAAGAATACAAAAACTAAAGAAGATAAAAACAAATTTAAAAATAACAAAAAAAAATCTCAAGTTGGCGAATTTTCCTTCAAGTGGAACGGCAAAGCAGAAGGCCATTGTAAGCGGTCATGCCATACTAGCAGGTCAGAAATCTCCCCTTCGCTCTGATTGGCTGGAGAGCTTGCCGTCAGGTACAGGTAGTTTCGTGGCACCCGACAGCGCTTGCGCGAGCCACCTGCTTGATTCGTGGCATTGAAGACTCTGTCAGAACAGCAGAGCCCGTGTGGATTGTTGTGATTTTGTGCAGGCTCAGTAATAATAACCTGTGGAAAGGTGAGTGCATTTTGAGTAAAACGCGTCCATGATTTTTCACCTGTGTGTGTTAACAGCTTGGATATCCAGATCGCCTGTTACTATACTGGGAACTGTTTGATGTGTATATTGCCGTACTTCCAAATATTTATTCGAATTTTATGTGTGTGATTTGTAAGGAAGCTGAATCACAAACCATAAGGGGAATTTACAGTGAGGTTTGTATACCTGTTGCATAGAACTTTCTCATAAAAGCTCATTTTTCTATTTGCACTATAAAATAAAGTTTTTTTAATATTTTTAAATGTGAAATGTACGAATTTAGATTATCTGTTACGATTAATGTGCATGCAGACTTAAAAGCAATTTTTCAAAAAAAAATTGAATATTACCATTACAATAGTTTTAAAGTATTTTTAGGCGATTTTTAATAATTTACATACTGTTTAAGCATCGATTACACTAACCAAATGTCTATTGCAAAGCCTAAATTCACAAAAATTCTGTCGAGCAGCTTTTAACAGACAAAATTTAATTTATATATTAACTAATATATTTTAAATTTTGCTTACGAGTTAAAGGCAATCGCCCTTTTTAAAGTTGGGAAAAGAAAATTTTAAATTTTTAAACTGGGAAAGCTAGTTTTAGAAGCTGCACAAGTGCTTGTAATGGTATTTGCAAAATGAATATAATAACTGTTAAAACTTATGCGATTTAACTTTAAGATGGGATGTTAAACTGTGGCACAATGTTCAGGGTTGGGTTGTTGTTTTACCTCTGAGCGGCACTTTTTTGCACACCATGGGCTAAATGGCCAGGTCACATGGACCCCGAAGGCTCAGAGAAGGTTGGGGAAGGGGACCCACTGGAACAGCTGTTGGGAGACAGATGGTAGCCTCCCGTCAAGGCCATCCAGCGTGTTCTTTAACGTGCACAGGGTATGGCTCTCCCGCACACGGAGCCACGGCTTAACGTCCCATCCGACGGACGACAACCTTTCCAAGCCCATCGGTGTCCCCTACTGACCGTGGGCAGGGCGGGGAATTTTGCGGAGATAAATCTCAACGCTGACCCAGCTGGGACTCGAACCTGGGAACTACAGATTATGAGCCTGGCGCGCTACCGACTGAGCAACCACCGCCCCAATGTTCAGGTAAAACTGTGCACATCAAAGAACACACTGGATGGCATTGACGAGGGGTTTCTGCCTAATAACAGCTGTCCAGAGGATTTTTTTACTCAATACTTTCCGATTGGGTTGTTTTATCTCTGAGCGGCACTTTTTGTACACAATGGGCTAAATGGACAGGAGGCTCAGAGAAGGTTGGGGGAAGGGACATACTGGAAAAGCTGTTGGGAGACAGATAGTAGCCTCCATCTGTCGTTCTTAGACCATCCAGCGTGTTCTTTAACGTGCACATGATATGACTCTCCCGCACACGGAACCACGGCTTAACGTTCCATCCGACGGTCGGTTCCCTACTGACCGAGGGCGGGGAATTTTGCGGAGACAAAGCTAGTCCAGGTGGTACTCGAACCTGGGAAATGCAGATTCCGAGCCTGGCGCGCTACCGACTGAGCCACCCACACCTCTCAGTGCTTTTGGATCCTTGTGACCTGGTCGTTTAGACCCTTCATGCTAAAAAAAAGGTGTCGTTATTAGAAAAATTAATTTAACATCCAGTTCTTATAATATTTGGATAGCGTTTTTCTCATATATTCCGTTAATCCTGTCTGGTTTTAATAATGGGCAATTTTAATATTAATTTAAAAGCAATAAAAACTATTAAAAGTTATGCCGTTAATTATATTAGACCAAATAACCATAGAGATAAATCGACTCAAGTTAAATTCTTTTAAAATATATATTTGGAATTTTTTACAATAATATCTAAGATTAAATCTGAAGGTAAGTAGTTTTATTTTTAATATAGCATCGAAATCTTTGCAAATCATCAAGGGCACCTTGATACACGAGGAGAGAGATTAAATATGCCTAAATATTCAAGCAATACAATTTATCGAAAATGTAAATAAAATTATTTCAGTAATTAAGTATCATAAGGAAACGTTTTGTAGAGAAGAACACTTAAAATAATTTGCTTAAATCAGAAATAAACAAAATTTTTCGAGCTTATTGTTAAAATTTGTTTGTTTTAAACTTTATAAAATAAAATAATTTATTCATTGTTAAGATTATATTAAAATGTTTGAATATTTAAAATTGAATACGGATTTTTAAAAATAAATGACTACCAGTAGATTTTAGTAAAAAAATTATTTTAAGTAATTATTTAAAATTAGTACTTTGTCCAATGGCTCCAGTTGCATTTCGATGGCTAGTTGTGATACTGTAACTGCTTGGGTCAGGGTTCGAGTACCTGTATACGTCATTTGTTCTTTCATTATACATTGTGATTGTCCCTCAGTGAAAAAATGTTCACTAATCGATATGTCAAAAAAAAATCTATGTACTTTCTTAGGGACATAAAGCGACATTGACTATAAGTCTCAGCAACCGAATAAAAAAACAACTATATTTTGTACTGCAGATACCAGGCTTTGTACTGTATAGTGATCACTATAAAAATTCCCATTAACCAAGTGGCCAATGGGTCACTACAAAAATCATCACAAACCAACAGCAGTATTCAGACCACTATCAAATCAAAATAATTCAATAGCCACCGCTGAAATTTTCAACAGCCATTAGTAGTCTGCGGATTGGTGCTGAAATCTTCACAAATCACGAGTGATTAGCATACCACTTCTGAAATCTTGAAGCCACCAGTGGTATAGGTACTACCACAAAAAATCTCACATGTGCTATAAACGTTAAAGAACAGTCTGCATTTAACATGTTCTTTATGTCTCGTAACTACACCCCTTTCCTTTACCCGACCCTTAGTACATGGTGTCCTTGTGACTTGTAATTTAAGTCACTGTGTACTATTGAAATTCTCAGAGCTTCTTGTTCTTCGTGAACCAACATCAAAATCTTCAGAGATTAGAGTTTATCCTCCTTTTAACCCTAAATGCACCAACTTCTTTTCTAATAACTTGAATGGATTTATTTCAACGGAGGTTATTTAAATAAGACTTCCTTTCCACTACTATTTTGCCTTTTTGTAATTTCATTTATGCCAATACTTAAAGTTGAAATAATTTTGAATAAACAATTGTTTTGTTAACGTAAGTAACTGCAAAACTTAATAAACTTACGCAGCATAAAATTAGAAATAAAATTAAATAATAAATAACTACTGGTAGTTAACTTTAGTCATTTTTGTTACAAAAATTATATTAGAAACAAATCTAATTCATTTAATTCGACGCATGCTTTACATACAAACATATTTATCAAATATTTACATTTAAAATACATATAACGAGCAGCGCCCCTTTATGATTCATATAAAGCTGATCATACATATAACGAAAATAATTGGTGTAACTGTTCAGAAACACATACTACATACCAAGTAGATGTTTCTCAAAATCTGATTTTAGTTTAAAATATATAAGAAAAGCAGCGAAACAATTTTAGAGTTAAAGAAGGAACACTGAGAAGTTGCTCAATGCCGTTATCCAAAGACTGCAATATCATTCAGATCTGGACAATGCAGTAACAGAAGAATTAATTTTTAACATATAGATGTCTTTATTAAAGTATTCTCTTTTTAAAATTTAGCAAGTAGCTATTCACTTTTAAAATCTGATAATAAATTTTTAAATATTCATTATATATTATTATTTAATTTTACGAAATTTAAGCATTAATGGAATTTAGTTAAATTTTAGACAAATAATATTATTTAATTATTTTACGTATTAAAATTGCTGGTAAGTTATGTACAGAGAGTTTCATTCGTAAATTTTATCAAATCATTTGTTCAGCTTTTTGATTTGTTCAAAACACCACCCAAACTGGGTGGCTTTTAATGTATTCCTACTTTGAGACTCGTGAAAAAAAGTACTATTAGTATTCTTGTTCCGGGACTCAATAAAGGGTGCTTTGTCAGAGCATTTGTTTTTTCTGAAAGCGGTTAAAGACACACTATTAACATATTTGTTGTCTCGAGAATCATAAAGGGGGCGCTGCTAACGTTTTCCCCTTTTTGAAGGTACTCTTAGTTAATTTCTGTTTGGGAATTCATAAAAGCTTGCGATCATAGTGTATTCCTCTTCTGAGACTCATGAAAAGTGACAATATAAACGCTTTCCTATTTCTGGACTGGGAATGAACAATGTTAAAGTCTTCTTGTTTTGGGACCAATGAAAATGAGTGCCGTTAAGTACTTCCGTTTTTTTTAACCTGTAAAGGAGAAGCTGTTAGTGTGTATTGGAATCCATAATAAGGAATGCCAAAAAGCATTCTTGTTTGGGAGACCCATGGAAAGGGAGATCGTAAAAAAATCTTGTTTTGAGATCCATGAAACGAACGGTGTTAAGAGGAGTACTTGTCGTTTTGAGACCCAAGAAAAAATGACTGACCCTGTTAAAATGGAATACCGATTTTTAAAAATAAATGACTACCAGTTGATTTTGTTGAAAAATTACTTTAACAATACCCAAGAAATGGACACTGTTAAAATGGAATACCGATTTTTAAAAATAAATGACTACCAGTTGATTTTATTGAAAATTTTTTTAGGTAATTATTTAAAATTAGTACTTTATCTAATGGCTCCAGTTGTATTGCGATGGCTAGTTGTGATAATGTAACTGTTAAGTGTTCCTGTTTTCAGACATGAAATGGACACCGTTAAGTATTCCTGTTTCGAGACATGAAATAGGCAGTTAAGTTTCCACTTTTGAGACCCATGAAAAGACCCATTCTAAGTATTCCAGTTTGAGACCCATGAAAAGACCCATTCTAAGTATTCCAGTTTGAGACCCATGAAAAGGAGATACTAAGTATTCCAGTTTGAGACCCATGAAAAGGAGATACTAAGTATTCCTGATTTCATATCAGTGAAAAGGAGTGCTGTTAAGTATTCTCTTTTGAGACCTGATGAAAGGGACGCTGTTAAGTATTCCTCTGTTGACCTGTGAAAGGGAAATGCTAAGTATTCCAGTTTTCATATCGGGGCGGGGTGGCTCAGACGGTAGCACGCCAGGCTCATAATTTCCCAGGTTCAAGTCCCAGCTGAGTCAGCGTTGAAAATTTTCTCCGCAAAATTCCTCCCCCTGCCCACGGTCAGTAGGGGACACCGATGGGCTTGGAAAGGCCGCCATCCGTCGGATGGGACGTTAAACCGTGGCACCGTGAGCAGGAGAGCCACATCCTGCGCATGCTAAAGAATACACTGGATGGCCATGACGGGAGGCTACTATCTGTCTCTCAACAACTGTTTCAGTGGGCCCCTCTCCAAAACTTCTCCGAGTCTTTGGGGACCTTGTGACCTGGCCATTTAGCCCATGATGTGCAAAAAAGTGCCGCTCAGAGGTAAAACAACCCAACCCTGTTTTCATACCCATGAAAAGGGACGCTATTAAGTACTCATCTTTTGAGATCCATGGAAGGGCTGATGCTAAGTATTCCTGTTTTCATACCCTTGAAAAGGGATGCTGTTATCTACATCGCTTTTGAGACCCATGGCCACTTAGCTACACATCCCATAACACTATCAAGACAAGACAAATCTATTTATGCTGATGTTATAATGTGCGGCCTTCTGTTCTAGGATGTGTTCGTTAGTCCCACGCAATAATAGACACAGAGAGTTAATTCCTAATTTATGGAAATTAAATGCGCCACGAACGGTAGGACATGGAACTAGTTTTAAGTGTCTTGACTAGTCCAAGACCAAAGACTGTTCGAATCTACGTAGTTTAAAAAGAATATGAAATGAAATAAATTATTTATTATGATTATATTAAAATATCATAAAATAATGTGAAACAGATTTCTAGTTTTAAAAACGAGTAGTTTCAAAACAAATATATATATAATAAGAGTAATTCCGAACTGGTGAGTGGACGTACGGATATCGGACAAACAATCGTGCTGACAGACCGGCGAACGATCACAAATTTGATGTGTTATTCCCACTAAGTCGGGGCGGGGGTGGCTCAGTCGGTAGGGCGCCAGGCTCCTACCGACTGAGCCACCCCCGCCCTGTAGTTCCCAGGTTCGAGCCCCAGCTGGGTCAGCGTTGAGATTTATCTCCGCAAAATTCCCCGCCCTGCCCACGGTCAGTATGGGACACCGATGGGCTTGGAAAGGTCATCGTCCGTCGGATGGGACGTTAAGCCGTGGCCCCGTGTGCGGGAGAGCCATACCCTGTGCACGTTAAAGAACACGCTGGATGGCCTTGACGAGAGGCTATCATCTGTCTCCCAACAGCTGTTCCAGTGGGTCCCCTCCCCCAACCTTCTCTGAGCCTTCGGGGTCCATGTGACCTGGCCATTTAGCCACCCCCGCCCTGTAGTTCCCAGGTTCGAGCCCCAGCTGGGTCAGCGTTGAGATTTATCTCCGCAAAATTCCCCGCCCTGCCCACGGTCAGTATGGGACACCGATGGGCTTGGAAAGGTCATCGTCCGTCGGATGGGACGTTAAGCCGTGGCCCCGTGTGCGGGAGAGCCATACCCTGTGCACGTTAAAGAACACGCTGGATGGCCTTGACGAGAGGCTATCATCTGTCTCCCAACAGCTGTTCCAGTGGGTCCCCTCCCCCAACCTTCTCTGAGCCTTCGGGGTCCATGTGACCTGGCCATTTAGCCCATGGTGTGCAAAAAAGTGCCGCTCAGAGGTAAAACAACCCAACCCAAATCCCACTAAGTTCTAACCATCAAGGGGAAACGGATTGGTTCCTAGCTGTAGTGGGTCGGGATGACCCCTCGAAAACGGTCCTAAATATCTGGGGGCGCTGCCGTCGCCTATCCTGTGATTGGAGTAGTGTGAAAGTACGCAGGGACGCGCCAAAGGTATTTGCCTCCCGGATGCAAACTTTTATCGGCCGTCCCTTAAAAAAATAAGTAAAAAAAATTGCATGGAGCATTTACTACAATAAATAAAATAACAATTTATGCAAACCAAAAGTTATATGTCTTATTTATTAAAAACACAGAATACATAGTTTCGTATAGTTATTTTTAACATTTTTTCAAAAACAAACAAAAAAACAACAACAATTATTTCTTAATATAACAAAAATTAATTGCACATGCCTTTATGTAAAATTTACTTTACGTGGTTTTTTTGTAGCAAAATCATTTATTATATCCTCCATATCTAAATTAGTAGCAATTTGATGTTCTATGCTAATAAGACTTAAATTGTTGAGTCTATCCTGTGTCATTGTACTGCGAAGATGATTATTTTTAATTTTCAGCTTTGAAAAGAATCTTTCGCCAATTGCAACAGTCACAGGTATCGTAATTTTATTTAACAATATTGTTAAATAAATTCTTAGTGCTATTGACAAATTGGGGAAAGCACTTAAGAAGGTCATTCGAAAATATATACTCAAGTACCGAAAATGCGTTCATATTCGGATTAAGATAGATTAAAATATTTTCTATTTCCTCGCATAATTCAAAGGAGTTTATATCAGAATCTTTACCATCTGTCAATTTTATCTCCAAATCCTTACAATATTTTAATTTTTCTTTTTTCTCCATTGGTTTTAATAAATAAATGTCATTTAAAAATTCAAAATCATCATTATGTTCTTTCAATAATGTAAATATTTCATCAAGTTTTAAAATAGCTATATCAATAATAAATTTTTTGAAATTTTGACTTTAAATAAAAATTGACTTTTAAATTTTGTTCTTGCGATTCAATAACTTCATCTTCACTTTCCAACGAGAATAATCTTTTCCGAGGTCTGACTATTGGCATGCAAGGAAATATTGGATCACAATCCACTGTATTTGCAATTTCGGTTGCTTCCCCTAACTTATTTTTGAATGCCTCATCTGTTCTACAATCTTTTAAATAATTTTTTTTAGGTCTGTCAACATTTTCTTTATTGTAGACATAATTACGTCTGGTTTTTGCATCAAATGACTTATGACATTAATTTTCGATTTTGGTGCCATATAACAAGAGAACATATGAATTGAAATATTTAATTTTTAATAATAATGATTCAGCTTCGTTCCTGTGTCGCTATATCTTGATTTATCTTGATATAAAATGTCTAAAGCATCGTATGTTTTTTCTAAATTATACCTTAAAGCTGTAAAAGCTTTAAGGTATAATTTAATGTGCGGTTTGACCATCTCGTATCACAAACTTTTTTAACATTAAAACTTGGGCATTCCTCTTTTAAAATTTGAAATGATAGGCTGATTTAGAAAAAAATATATATATTTCCTGAATTAATGAAAAAAAATTTGCTATTTCACGCGGAACACTTGTAGCATCATTTACAACTAGATTAAGCGTATGAGCGGCACATGGTACGTGAAACGCTCTCGGGTTCATATCTAATATTCTCTTTTCGATTGGGTTGGGTTGTTTTACCTCTGAGCGGCACTTTTTGCACACCATGGGCTAAATGGCCAGGTCACATGGACCCCGAAGGTTCAGAGAAGATTGGGGGAAGGGACCCTCTGGAACAGCTGTTGGGAGACAGATGGTAGCCTCCCGTCAAGGCCATCCAGCGTGTTCTTTAACGTTGGGTTGTTTTACCTCTGAGCGGCACTTTTTTGCACACTATGGGCTAAATGGCTAGGTCACAGGGACCCCAAAGGCTCAGAGAATGTTGGGGGAGGGGACCCACTGGAACAGCTGTTGGGAGACAGATGGTAGCCTCCCGTCAAGGCCATCCAGCGTGTTCTTTAGCGTGCACAGGGTATGGCTCTTCCGCACACGGGGCCACGGCTTAACGTCCCATCCGACGGACGGCGGTCTTTCCAAGCCCATCGGTGTCCCCTACTGACCGTGGGCAGGGCGGGGAATTTTGCGGAGATAAATCTCAAAGCTGACCCAGCTGGGACTCGAACCTGGAAACTACAGATTACGAGCCTGGCGCGCTACCGACTGAGCCACCCCCGCCCCTTCTCTTTTGGAGACCCTGATTTTTGCCCTTCATGTTTGCCCCGTTATCATAGGCTTGAGCACGTGAATCGTAAAGATTTATATTTTCTGATTGCAAAAGATCTACAACAAATTTTGTTAAACCTTCCCCTGTTGAGTTAGTAATTGAATAAAATCTTAAAAAGTGTTCTCTGATTTCTATTTTCTTGTTATTATCGAGGTAAACAAATCTTACAACAATACTTAATTGATTTTCGTGAGATGCTTCTGGAGTGGTGTCTAAAATGATAAGGGTAATATTTATTTAATTTTAGCATTTTAACAATATTAGATTTTATTTTTTCTCCTATTTTTGAAATTATTTCGTTTTGAATTTTTTCGCCTAAATAATGTGGCATTTTATTCTTATCGGTTTCTATTGACTTAAATAATCTGCTATTACGTTATCGAATTTTGGTATAGTTTCTGTTACTTTAAAAAAATTACGGTTGCTATCTTCAAAATATTTATTACTGTTACCCCTGAAGGCTAAATTTTGTCCTGTTAAAAAATGAACTGTATAAATAATCCTTTCTATTACCGATTTCCAACGTTTTTTTCTAGTTTTATTAATAGTTCATTTACCGCATCTATTGTATTATTATTCATAAATGACTTTTTTAAATCGATCCATGACTTGTAACATTTGATATGTACTTCAGTTTTTTCATGGCGCTCTAATGTTCTCGATAAATGTTGCCAATCGCAATAACCAATTGCATCATTGAACGCATTAATTTTATCGTTAAAAAGTTTACAAGGAAAACAATATGCTGAATTTTTGCATTTAGAATACAATAACCATAATTTAGATACAAATAACCATAATACCAATAATGTATCTTTTCGTTATTACTTAATCGTTTATAGCAGTGTCTCGCAAACTTTTTTATTCTGCGGCACACTGAATCTAATTTTTTTCCGCGGCACACTGAATCTAATTTTTTTCCGCGGCACACATCTAAAAAAGGAATTTTTGATGATTACGTAAAAAGAGGAAAATTGAAGTTTCGTAAATGCATTTTATTTAAAATAAATATAATAATAAATATAATTAATCATAACTCGGTGTTTGTTTTAAATATTTGTCCATTCTATGGCTTGAAATAATCAAAAATTAATACCAAAATTTGGAAAAAGCTTGATAAATACTTACAAGATCCCAGTTGATAAAATCTGAAAGATTTTTATTAAAGCACGTCGATAACACAAGTCAAGTCAAAATGAAATCTTTGGAATATCTAGTGTCAATTTGAAAATCTCTCGTGGCACACAGCTTGCGAGACACTGGTTTACAGTAGTAATCTGCAGAAAATGATCTGTTATTTTAATCTTTTGGAAATTCAATATTAAATATTTATTTTTGTTCAACATCTATAGAATCATTTTGAGATTATCTGTTATTTTTAAAGGCCATTTTCCTGGATCATCAAAATCATGCTCAAGGATAGAATTCATAAGAGAGTTTTCAGTTGTTATACTTGTATTGCACACGCTTTTGTCACCTGTTTCTTCCGGTGAATCGAGTGAACTGTTGAGAGTTTCAGAAGTGAAAGATGAATTTTTCTAGGCATCGTTTATTAGCATCTACGGAATTTTCAATTAAATGTATGGCAGAAGAAGATGAATCTTCAAAATTTTCTCGAGCAACTGAAGATTTGTCTGTACATGAAGATGTAGATGCAAAATAATTGGAAATAGGAGTCGTATTTTTTTTTACATTTTCTTCTTTCTGTGCTCTTCGCTTTCTATATTCTGCTCCAGAAAATCTTTTTCTTCCGTCTGACATCTAAAAGGTTATTAATATTATATTAGTTAAGTTTTACGATGTAGGATATACCAAGAAATGAATGGGGCGGGGGTGGCTCAGTCGGTAGCGCGCCAGGCGCGTAATCTGTAGTTCTCAGGTTCGAGTCCCAGCTGGGTCAGCGTTGAGATTTATCTCCGCAAAATTCCCCGCCCTGCCCACGGTCAGTAGGGGACATCGATGGGCTTGGAAAGGCCGCCGTCCGTCGGATGGGACGTTAAGCCGTGGCCCCGTGTGCGGGAGAGCCATACCCTGTGCACGTTAAAGAACACGCTGGATGGCCTTGACGGGAGGCTACCATCTGTCTCCCAACAGCTGTTACAGTGGGTCCCCTCCCCCAACCTTCTCTGAACCTTCGGGGTCCATGTGACCTGGCCATTTAGCCAATGGTGTGCAAAAAAGTGCCGCTCAGAGGTAAAACAACCCAACGTTAAAGAACACGCTGGATGGCCTTGACGGGAGACTACCATCTGTCTCCCAACAGCTGTTCCAGTGGGTCCCCTCCCCCAACCTTCTCTGAGCCTTCGGGGTCCATGTGACCTGGCCATTTAGCCCATGGTGTGCAAAAAAGTGCCGCTCAGAGGTAAAACAACCGACAACCCAAGAAATGAATATTATTACTATTAATGATTATACTGCATTGTATAATCCAAATTAGATATTAGCTACATAAAATAAATATTTGATATTTTTTTCCTGCCGCCCTATCAATGTTGCTGCCTGGGTGCGGTGCACCCTTTGCACCCTCGGGTTGGCGCGACCCTGAAAGTACGTAACGGAAAGCTGGGAATGAAGTTATCGATGGATGTACCTTTGGCGAGATTTAATTGTGACTAGAATGGTGGAAAGCTGTGAATGAAATTACCACTGGGAATAAATATTGATACCTTTCGCGCCAGTCTTTTGGCGGGGTTTAACTAGTAGATATTTACGCAAAACTGGTTTGTACGCGAAATGGTAAAAAGCATTCAGACGTATACATCTTTTGGTGAAAATTTTGTCTTTGTGCAGATAATGATGCCCTGCTCTACGCGAATTAACTTTGCGCAAATGTTATTAGGGTTATGGGAGAATTAACTTCTGTATCAACAACTATGTAATTATACCCAAATTAGTCCACATGTCCTTTTTTTTCCCATAATTCTCAATCTCGTAGCATGTTGGACTCCTCTGTTTTAGAGGAAAAAGAAAAGTTTTAAAACTACCAGTAATTTAATAATGTAATAAAATTTATGACTTTTTTAAGCTATTAAATTCGTTACTACTGCTTGTACATAAGCCATATAAACACGAATTTTGTGTTTTCCTCTTTACTCGGAAATTTGATAACCCCAATCTCTTTCAGCAAATGTTTGACTTCAGAGCTTCTAATCTTGGAACATTTTGTGTTGAAACCGTAATACACGAATTAAGGGCAGTTATGGCAATAATATTTATAAAAGACAATAAAAATCTTATCTACCGTACTTCCATTGCCTCTGTAGAGGAAAAAGAAATTGCCGAATGCCCTGAAGGTAGTCTGGTTCATGCGTTTCCTGAAATTCCGACAACTATTGAACAGGATCGGTAAACAGGATGTGAGATAAGGGAAATAAAGCGCTTTCTTTTTCGTGTGAGGACTTCTTAAAGAAGTGGGGAAAGAAAATTTTAAAGTGATAAAACAAATGTTTTTCCGTGATCGCAAGCGTTCAAATTAAAAAGAAACAAAGTTCCTGATCATGGTTCGGCTCAGTTGTTCTATTCCTGGGTGGAATTTTCCTTTTTCATAATAGACTAAGTCAGCGTTTCCCTATCTTATAACAGTGGCAGATCCCTTGAACAGTGTTGCAAAGTCGCATGGAACTCTATAACGCTATTGTGACGTCTTATGGAACCTATACCTCCTGAATGAAATTGTGGTCTTACAGAACCCTTTAACGATATTGTTAAGTTTTACGGACCCCTGAACAATATTATGTCGTCATACGCAACACTTGAACGATATTGTGAAGTCCTATGGAAACCACCTTAATGATATTGTGAAGTCCTAAGGAACCCCTTGAACGAAATTGCTGAGTCTTACGGAACCTTTTAACGATATTGTAAGTCATACAGAACCCCTGAATGATATTATCAAGCTCTGCAGAAACCTAAAACAATATTGTTAAGTCTCATGAAACCCCTGAATGATATTAGAAAGTCCTATGGAATTCTCTGAACGATATTGTGAAGTCCTACAGAACCCTCTGAATGATATTTTGAAATCCTATGAACCCCCTGAATAGAAATTGTTGAGTCTTACGGAACTCTCTGACGATATTGTGATATCCCATGAAATCACTGAACGACATTAGCAAGTCCTACAGAACCCCTGAACAATATTGTTAAGTCTTATGGAACCTCCCTTGAACGATACTATGAAGTCCTACAGAATCCCTTGAACGATATTATCAAGCCTTGCGGAAAACTCAAACAATATTGTTAATTCCCGTGATTATAATACCTATGATTATATAATTTAAGTCCTAAGGAACCTCTGAATGATAATGTGAAGTCCTACAGAATCCTTTGAATGATATTGTGAAGTCCTATGGAATCCCTCCTGAATGATACTGTGAAGTCCTACGGAACCCACTGAACGAAATTATCAAGCCTATGGAACCTCTGAAAAGTCCTACGAAATCACTGAATGATATTATCAAGCCCTGCAAAAAACCGAACAATATTGTTAAGTCCCATGAACCCCCTGAATGATATTATCAAATTTTATGGAATCCCTAACGTATGTTGTGATGTCCTATGGAACCCCTACGAAACCTTTTAACGATGTTCGAGTCCCAGCTGGGTCAGCGTTGAGATTTATCTCCGCAAAATTCCCCGCCTACCCACGGTCAGTAAGGGACACCGATGGGCTTGGAAAGACCGCCGTCCGTCGGATGGGACGTTAAGCCGTGGCCCCGTGTGCTGGAGAGCCATACCCTGTGCACGTTAAATAACACCCTGGATGGCCTTGACGGGAGGCTACCATCTGTCTCCCAACATTTGTTCCAGTGGGTCCCCTCCCCCAACCTTCTCTGAGCCTTCGGGGTCCATGTGACCTGGCCATTTAGTCCATGGTGTGCAAAAAAGTGCCGCTCAGAGGTAAAACAACCCAACCCTTTTAACGATAGTCTTAAGTCCTACGGAACCCCTGAAAGATATTATCAAGCTATATGGAACCCTTGAACGATATTGTTAATCTCTATGGAACCCCGAATGATATTCTGAAGTCCTAGGAAACCTTCCGAATGGTATTGTGAAGTCTTATAAAAATCCCTAAACGATATTGTGAAGTCCTGCGGAATACCTGAACGATATTATCAAATCGTAAGGAACCCATGAGCGATATTGTTAAGTGCTGCAGAACCCCTACACGATTTTGCTAAGTCCTATGATACCCGAAACTATATGAAGTGAAAAAATATTTTAGACTTCTTTCGTTAATGAATGTGAAAAATATTTATTACTGGAACACACTCGGTGCCTTGCGCATCTCTTGAGTAGTCTGTCACTCCGAACACTATTTAATCAATTTTTAGTTCTCCAGCACCTATATATCGAAATTTCACATCTGAACTTTGACATCAAAATTCATCTAAATATTTTCCCTCGAAGGACCCATTGCATTAAAAAATTGACATAATTTCTGCGATCTAAGATCCAAAATACCCCCAGACACCAATGTTTAACCCTCTAACACCAGTAAATATATATTTGACCTTTGACCTTGACCACGAAGGATCTATCACATTTAAATTTTCGCATTTCTCAGATCTACGACCCAAAATACCCCACAGGGACCAATTTTTACCTCTCTTTAGCCCCTGTAAATCTGAATTAGACCTTTGACCTCAAAGGACTATTCCCCCCTCAGACCCTTGATCCGAAATTTTGTAACATTTCTGAGATTTACAACCCGAACAAAACACCAATTTTCACGTTTCTAGAACTCGTGTATCAAGGTTTGACCTTCACGTGACCTCTATTTGACCTTGAAGGTCAAGTTGGAGGTCAAATTTCGGATTTTTCCCTAGATCTAAGACCTGGATTACCCTCGGTGAAATTTTTTAGAGCTCTACCATTTCTGCATCATAGTTAGAATTAGTGTGATCTCCTGCCAGTCAGCCGTCGTTCAATCACTCACAGTCGACTTTAAGCATTTGATAGGTAAATATCTTTTTTAGTAGAAATCTTCCCACCTAGTTTTGGAATTTCGATTTGAAACTGGCCTCTGCAAATTGTACAAAAAAAACTTTGTAAAATTTCTATCCTTTTAGCACGATTTTTAGATGAGTTATAGCTGAGAGAAAAATCTTTTATTATTACAGATAAATTCATTTTTTAAAATAGATGATGTCTATTGTCTTATAAGCAATGCGACTAGCTACCAGTTAATATATAAGAGACTAATCATAATATAATAATTGCTTCCTTCAAAGTGCAGTATTATTAGTAAATTTACTAATTGTTAAATTTTTATGAATTTGATTCAGAAATCGGCACTTTTTTTACATTATGGAAAAAATGTAATTGAAGGTGAAGACTGCTATAAAATGCATATAAATATGAAATTTCAACAATTTTTTTATCTCGTTTACAAGAGAGAGAGAGAAATATTTTCAGTTTGCTATATCATCTGTCTATATCTCTGTCCTTTCAAAGACAATCATTTAATCTTTTTGTTTCTGGAAATAAAAATTATTTTTGATTTAGATAGATATTGATGAAATATAACAATTCGTATTTTCCAAAT
The DNA here is from genome assembly GCA_038380435.1 of Ryuthela nishihirai. Taxonomy (NCBI): domain Eukaryota; kingdom Metazoa; phylum Arthropoda; class Arachnida; order Araneae; family Heptathelidae; genus Ryuthela; species Ryuthela nishihirai. The sequence continues at coordinate 6,160,495 of JAWZYU010000008.1, forward strand.
ATCTCGACAGCTTTAATGGCGTCTTCTAACGGTAAATAGGTCGAAAAATTTTCAAAATTTGAACAAATATTGTAAATGATCTATTAACGTAAAAAAATTCGAAATTTTAGTGGAAATCAAAAAGCAAGTGGTTAATTGAGCTGTCTTCCTTTCTACATCAGATAAAACCCTCTGCACGTTGAAAGATTGGGTTGTTTTACTTCTGAGCTGCACTTTTTTGCACACAATACCCCGAGGGCTCAGAGAAGGTTGGGGGAAGGATACCTTCTAGAACGCTGTTAGAGACAAAGGGTAGCCTCCCGTCAAGACCATCCTGCGTGTCCTGCTGCACTTTTTTGCACACAATACCCCGAGGGCTCAGAGAAGGTTGGGGGAAGGATACCTTCTAGAACGCTGTTAGAGACAAAGGATAGCCTCCCGTCAAGACCATCCTGCGTGTTCTTTAACGTGCACAGGGTATGGCAAGGTCACAAGGGCCCTGAGATGGTTGGGGGAGAAGACTCACTGGACAGCTGTTAGGAGATAAATGGTAGCCTCCCGTCAAGGCCATCCAGCGTGTTCTTTAACGTGCACAGGGTATGGCAAGGTCACAAGGGCTCTGAGAAGGTTGGGGGTGAAGACTCACTGGACAGCTGTTAGGAGATAAATGGTAGCCTCCCGTCAAGGCCATCCAGCGTGTTCTTTAACGTGCACAGTGTATCTGTCCCGCACACGGATCCACGGCCTAACGTTCCATCCGACGGACGGCGGCCTTTCCATGCTCATCAGTATCCCCTACTGATTGAGAACAGGAACACGTTGAAGAACACACTTGATAGCACCGATGAGTGGCTCCCATCTCTATCCTCTCAGTTGTCCAGTGGATCCCCTTCCCTTTGCTAGCTCCGAGCCCTTAGGGTTCCTTGTGACCTTGCCATTTATTCCATTATGAACACACAAAAAATGCCACTGATAGGTTTCATGAAATTTCCTTTTAAAGAATAATTCATTGCTGTCAACTCTCTTAGTAATTTCTGTTTTATGACAACAATGACTTGTGTACCCCCTCCTATATATATAAATGTAACATTTCTGATAACATCCTATCCCTTGCTATCACGTGTATCCAAATAACTTGATATGTAATGTAGGTCAAGCTAAGGACATAAAGAAAGCATTAAGCGAAGAAAAAATATTTTATGCATGTTTTGCAGGAAAATATAAAAAATTAATGACAGCTATCAAACCTGTCGTATACTTATTCTACCTTTCTAAGTGGTAAATCAGATCATAATGCTTGAAATCTAGAAAAAGTAATAACCATGTTTTTTGGTATCATTAGATTTAGTAGCCTACTTTTTTTTATATATACCGCTTTTTAGTACATGTTCTGCAAATGTTTTATAATGATTTATACACGACATTATGATACAAAAATCGGTAAAATGAATTAAGTATTAAAAGAAGTTTTTTTTTTTTTTTTTTTACATAAATATTTTATTAAGCAATTATTTAAAAAAATATTCCGGTAGTTCAGAATTATGAAAATTTTAATGTATTCACTGGAAAACAAATAATACAAAATATTTCATAAAAGGTTTCATAAAACCGAGGTCAAGTTATCATAAAACTAAAGATTGGCTTATTCGCGAAGCAATATTTTTATATGTAAAATATTTGTTTAACGCGAAACGGAATATTTTTTCTTACTATCTGATGAAAAAAATTCCATTAAAACTTCCTCGGATAACACGGAATTTATAAAAAATTGATAGATGTAATCACAACCACTCTTGGATAAACTTTAAGTAGCTTCAAATTTTTTGCAAATTAGTAATTTCCTCCTAATTGCTAATTATTTAGCTACCGCTGTGAATACAATAGTGTGTGTTAGATTCGGCACCTACACAAAAATTTTCATCTACCAATTACGACGAAAGTTTCTTGCTCTTCATTCATTGGTCGGAATTAACATTCATAAGGAAAGCTAAATGGGTTCATAAAACCGAGGTCATTCATCAATAAGAAAAGATCTCATTCAATCTTTGTATTGATCTTTACCCTCAAAATACGGAGTAGGCTATTCATAGTGTTTAGAGTCAACAAGGCAATGCATTCATCAATACACTGCTAACTCGAAATTCTGAAAATACGAAATTATACATTGGTTCACTGCCTTTCGAGTTAACCGTTGGATTATTTTACCCCCCCCCCCCAGCGGCACTTTTTCGCACACAATGAGCTAAATGGCCAGGTCACAATTACCCCGAGGGCTCAGAGAATGTTGGGGAAGGGGAACTCATTGAATAGCTGTTAGGATATATAGGTGGTAGACTGCCGTTAAGGTCCATCCAGCATGTTCTTTAACGTGTACAGGGTATGGTTCTCCCGCGCACGGGTTTGGGTTGAGTTGTTTTACCTCTGAGTGGCACTTTTTTGCACACCATGGGCTAAATGGCCAGGTCACATGGACCCCGAAGGCTCAGAGAAGGTTGGGGGAGGGGACCCACTGGAACAGCTGTTGAGAGACAGATGGTAGCCTCCCGTCAAGGCCATCCAGCGTGTTCTTTAACGTGCACAGGGTATGGGTCTCCGGCACACGGGGCCACGGCTTAACATCCCATCCGACGGACGGCGGCCTTTCCAAGCCCATTGGTGTCTCCTACTGACAGCGGGCAGGGCGGGGAATTTTGCGGAGATAAATCTCAACGCTGACCCAGCTGGGACTCGAACCTGGGAACTACAGATTACGAGCCTGGCGCGCTACCGACTGAGCCCCCCCCCCCCTCCTCCCCTCGCTCACGGGACCACTGTTTTATGTCCCATCCGATGGATGGCTGCCTTCCCAAGACCATCGGTGTCCCATACTGCTTGAAGGAGTGCAGGGCGTGTAGTTTTGCCGAGATAAATATCAACGCCTATCTGGGACTCGAACCTGGGAACTGCAGATTACGAACCTGGCGCACTATCGACTGAGTCACCACCGCACCCTTCAAAAATGCGTCCCTCAAAAGTAAAGCAACACAACCCGATCACACTCTATCTATCAAACACTAAATCTATCTGGTTGGCTCAGCCGTAGTACTCCAGGCTCATAATCGGCAGTTCTCATGTTTGATTCCCGCTTGTGTAAACGCTGAGATTCATCTCAGATGATATCCTGATGGAATGTTAACCCGTTACTCCGTGTGCAGGTGATTCATATCCTGTGAACGCAAAGAACATGCTGGACAACCTTGATGGCAGGCTTCCATCTGCCTCCTAACAGTGTTCAGTGGGTCCTCTTCTTCCAGCTTTCTCTAAGTCCGTGTGGTCCTCATGACCTGGTAATAAGAAGTCGCGAACAGACCAATCTTTAGTTTTATGATAACTGGTATTTTGTATTATCTGTTTTCCAATGTATACATAAAACTTTATATAGTTATGAACTACCGGAATATTTTTAAAAACAATTTCTTAATAAAATATTTATGTTAAATATGGATTCCTAATTCCCTTTTGAAAATTTTTTTTCCATTGTTTGAAAAAATAAGTGCTGTCCAAATGTAAAAACAACTCAAAGTTAAAGAACACGCTGGATGGCCTTGACCGGAGGCTTCTTTCCGTCTTCTAATAGTTGTCCAATGGGCCACTTTCTCCAAACTTTCTCTAAGTCCTTGGGGTCTTGTAATCTGGCCATTTAGCCCATTGTATGAAAAAAAATGCTCAGAGGTAAAATACACATCGACAACTCCATCTCCAACATGAATAGATCGTTTGCAATAGCCTTTAAAAGTTTTTCAATTTTTCAACTTTTGCTCTCTCTACCGGTGGAAATTAAAAGTATTCAAGAAATGAGATTTCTAAATTGCATTAGTACCCATTCAATCACAGCTCGTTTTCCGAAAACAAGCTGAAAACTAGGAACAAATTTGAAACGAAAAGTTTTCCATTTATCATATTCATTCGGAAATTGTTTCAGTCTTAACAAACTCTCTGAAAGGAACAGGTAACTGTTGCAAATGAACATTGTATTAAGGAATTACGTCATGTCTAAGAGGCCGCCTGCAATGGGATTAGTAGGGCAAAGAGATGGACTAACACTTCCTCAGGAGTGGGGCCGGGCATTTCCTGTTCACCTGGATTAATTAGTAGAGATGTGTGTAAGAAAGGGCAACTGTAAAACTGTAGAATGCAATACTACCGGAATATTTTTAAAAACAATTGCTTGATAAAATATTTATGTTAAATATGAATTCCTAATTCCCTTTTGAAAATTTTTGGGGGCCTCAGATGTGGAGCCGGGCATTTCCTGTTCATCTGGATTAATTAGTAGAGATGTGTGTAAGAAAGGGCAACTGTAAAACTGTAGAATGCAATACTACCGGAATATTTTAAAAAACAATTGCTTAATAAAATATTTATGTTAAATATGAATTCCTAATTCCCTTTTGAAAATTTTTGGGGGCCTCAGATGTGGAGCCGGGCATTTCCTGTTCATCTGGATTAATTAGTAGAGATGTGTGTAAGAAAGGGCAACTGTAAAACTGTAGAATGCAATACTACCGGAATATTTTAAAAAACAATTGCTTAATAAAATATTTATGTTAAATATGAATTCCTAATTCCCTTTTGAAAATTTTTGGGGGCCTCAGATGTGGAGCCGGGCATTTCCTGTTCATCTGGATTAATTAGTAGAGATGTGTGTAAGAAAGGGCAACTGTAAAACTGTAGAATGCAATACTACCGGAATATTTTAAAAAACAATTGCTTAATAAAATATTTATGTTAAATATGAATTCCTAATTCCCTTTTGAAAATTTTTGGGGGCCTCAGATGTGGAGCCGGGCATTTCCTGTTCATCTGGATTAATTAGTAGAGATGTGTGTAAGAAAGGGCAACTGTAAAACTGTAGAATGCAATAAATACTACTTATATTCAACCTATATAATAAAATTAATACTACCGTATTCATGCTTACTGTGCTTAGATTGCATTACATTTTGAATCTGTAAAAGTACTAATTAGGAAATTTTTTAATTACAAAATTGTTAAATCTGAGATTAGGTCTGTTAAACCAACACCTCCTCCCTTTGTAATTATGAGAAACTCTCGAATCCTGATGATATCTAAAATGAAATTCACCTTAGCCTCTCGTAATTCCACGTGCTGTCCCGCTGAGCCAAGTTCCCAGTGTCGAGCACACGGTTAAAACTTAATTTGGTAATGATGGCAGTCTCAGCAGGATATACACACTTCTTATATGAAACAGAAAGTCAATATATCAATTTTTCACGTTGTTAAATAGTCATATATATATATATAGAAAACTCTTACATTTTTGATTCTAATATTATTAGTGGTGGACTTTTGTGCTAATCTTTATATTAATGTTTATCTATAAATATATTTTGTTTAGGAAGAAACATTTTCGTATTTGTTATGAAATATAATAATGCTAATTAATACAAATAAATTTTATCCTAAATAAAATATTTTTATAGACAAATATTAGTATAAAGAATAGCAGAGGACCTACCAGTAATAATATTAGAATCATAAATATAAGAAGTATGTTTATGGTAGAACTACTTACAATAACGTTATGAATCCTCTGGTTTTCTGTCATAGGAAATGTTAATTAAACCACTTTTTTCTGTAATTGTAAAGCACAGTTTGTGAAAGTTATACAGAATACAATATTAAAACACTACTGGTAGATGTATTAAATATAAACAAATTTCTTTTTTTTCATTAATGTAAACTAATAACATATAATTCTATATTAAAATGCCAGATATAATTTTAAATATAATTTTCCATATCCTGTATTGAAAAAAATTCGTGTATTTTTTAAATTAAGTGAATTTAATGATGAATTTAAATACTTAACATCCCAACTGACTGACAGCAGTCTTTCCAAGCACATCAGTGTCCCTTACTGACCGTAAGCAGGGCGGGGAGTTTTGCGGAGATAAATCTCAAAGCTGGTCCAGCTGGGACTCGAACCTGGGAACTGCAGATTAGGAGCTTCCTTCCTGCCTGGGGGCTGCACACTGAATTATGCTCTCTTAATTATTGAGATTTTAATCATTTTCAACACCCATTCTGAATCTTTATAAAAATTAATATTGAATGCTAATTCTGAGATTAATTTTGGAAGAAACGAACGAGGGGAAAAACAAGATGTAAAATGCCATAAGTAAAATTTCTACTGTTAAACTGCGAAAACGATTAAAGTTTTATGCATTTAAAAAATGCTTTTTGATTAATACATTTTATATCGTAAAAGATCGTTGTCATACGCCCAGCGCAATGGTTCTGAAACATGCAGGAATAGAAAAATCAATTCACAAATCAGTGTTTTAACTAAATTTAATCTTTTGAAACTCCACTGGTAGTTATTTATTTTTTAAAATGTGATATTTAATTTTAAATCATTCGTAAATATCAATTGTAAAGACTAGCTGTTGACAGAGCTAGACTAGCTGTTGACTAGACTAGCTGTTGAAAGTATAAGACTAACTGTAAATATCAATTGTAAAGACTAGCTATAGAACTGAAGAATAATTTACGTATGTCCCAGAATTATTATGCCAGTGTTCTGATCACTGAACTATCAACGTCTTGTTTATTCTTCAGCCATTTGTGACTATAAATCTTTGTCGCTTTGGCGCCATCTACTCACGGTGAAACTCATTTCTCTCAGAAAAATTATTTCTTGCAAAAACAATTACAATGTTCATAAATATTTTAATAAAGTCATATGAAAAATAATTTTATACAATGCTATTTATAAAATATAACACTTGTGTTTCTCAAAAACCAGAGGTCTGAAAGTTTTTAAATAGGTTTAGGAGCAAATGACCCAAATTAGAACAGCATAAAGTATAACATACTTCATCATCACTTAAAAAAAAAAACAGTAAAAAAAGTAAAAATTACTAATAAGCTGGTAGCTATTAAAATTTTTTCATAATTATTAAAATATACAGCTATCATATTTAAAGTATAATAATCATAAAAAATTATATTTCTCATCAACAAAAAATATTGCTTAATATCAAAATCTTCTATAAGTTATACAAAGAGAATTATAATCAATAACTTGATCAAATTTAAATCTAGATAAATTAAAAGAAATTGAAACTTCTATAATTATAAAATATTTTAAAGTTCATTAATGTTACATTATTATAAGAATTTCGACAATTTTAATAATAAAATACCACCAATAACTCTTTTTAAAATTAATCTGTTACTGAAATCGAATTCCATTAACTTTGGATAGCTATTTAATAGAGCTAGAAACACAATTGCTTTTTTTAAGCAATGTACATAGTGATAACCAGGCTGAATCTAGCGGGGGGGGGGGGGGGGGTAGTGGCCATGTCCTCCCATTTCAGAATGCTAGCAAGGTAAATGAGGACCAAAAATTATTCGACATGTTAATATTCACGCATTCTTGAGGAATTTTTTTCAAAATTTCTGAAATTAAGGGGAAAATGTTGCACTTAATATTTTTTTTCAATGGGTACCCATTGGCCTCCAATTGTTTTCCAGATACTGTCCTGGCTGATAACTTATTGTACATGTACATAATGATAACATTAAAAAGCGACTACACAGTATTAATTTTGTTAATTACATTTAGGAAAATTCTCAAATATTAATTTATTACCACTATTTTAAAAATAGGGAAATTTTCAAATAATAATTTATTACACCACTTTATAAGTAGGAAAAATTCTCAAATAATTATTTATTACGCAACTTTTTAACTGATAAAAATTCTCAAATAATCATTTATTACACTACTTCATAATTAGGAAAAATTCTCAAATAATAATTTATTACACTACTTTATAATTAGGAAAAATTATCAAATAATAATTTATTACACTTATTTATAATTAGGAAAAATTATCAAATAATAATTTATTACACTACTTTATAATTAGGAAAAATTATCAAATAATAATTTATTACACTTCTTTATAATTAGGAAAAATTATCAAATAATAATTTATTACACTACTTTATAATTAGGAAAAATTATCAAATAATAATTTATTACACTTCTTTATAATTAGGAAAAATTATCAAATAATAATTTATTACACTACTTTATAATTAGGAAAAATTATCAAATAATAATTTATTACACTACTTTATAATTAGGAAAAATTATCAAATAATAATTTATTACACTACTTTATAATTAGGAAAATTCTCAAATAATAATTTATTGCATTACTTTACAATTAGAAAAATTCTAAAAGAGTAATTTATTGCATGACTTTACAATTAGGTAAAAATTCTCAAATATTAATTTATTACACTACTGTATAATTAGGAAAATTCTAAAATAACAGTTTATTACACAAAAATACAATTAGGAAAATTCTAAAAGAGTAATTTATTACACTACTTTATAATTAGGAAAATTCTCAAATAAGAATTTATTACACGATATTAGAATTTAGAAATTTCTAAAAGAATAATTTATTGCAAAAATTTATAAATAGGAAAAATTCTGAAATAATAATTTATTACACTGCCTTACAATTAGGAAAATTCTCAAATAACAGTTTATTACACGATGATACAATTAGGAAAATCCTAAAAGAATTATTTATTACACTACTTTATAATTAGGAAAATTCTCAAATATTAATTTATTACAATATTTTACAATTAGAAAAACGCTCAAATAATAATTTATTAACTACTTTATAATCAGGAAAAATTCTCAAATAATAATTTATTGCATGATATTATGATTAGGAAAATTCTAAAGGAGTAATTTATTGCACAACTTTAACATTTGAAAAATTCTGAAATATTAATTTATTGCACTGTACAATTAGGAAAATTCTGACCCATCATTTATTACCGACTCTGCGATTAATAAAATTTTCAAATATTTAATTTATTACACTACTTTACAATTAGGAAAAATTCACAAATATTACTTTATTAAATAAATATGAGTAATATTATAAATCAAAAATAAATAAATGAATAACACTTCATGCATCCAAGTGTCATGATATAAGTAGCGCAATGTTTCTGTTACCATTTATTAGAACGATATCCTAACGGATAAGTTTGAAATGCCCTACAAAATTCGTGACAATTAGAAAGAAAGCCGATTCTACACAAAGAGTCACAAAAGTAGAATGTAATGCATGACAGGAAGTAAGGATTACCAGGCTTCAAAGTCAGACAGATAGCATTGTCCTATTGGTCATTCAAGAGCAGTATGGATACAGTATTTATACAGCAAATGGATAACGTTGCCGATAGCTAGGAAGACTTTTGTGTCAGATGTTCCACTCACCTTGGCGTGACGGATATTATCAAATGGAAACAGTTTAGCAAAATCTGTTAACCTACAAAGAATAACTGTATGTTAACTCGCATGGATAAAAGAGTTTTACGAAGTGTTGAAATGACCTGGTAGTAGTGGAAGCTCGAGTAACAAAGAAAATAATTATCAATTATTATTTTGCAATTTAAATGTATTACCAGTAGTTTTATATATTAAACAATTATAATTATTTAACCTCGAATTTAAATAACAGGTGAACAACTGTTGGGAGACAGATGGTAGCCTCCATCTGTCTCCCAACAGCCATGTATTGGTGGCCTTTCCAGGTTGATCGGTGTCCCCCCCCCCCAACTGCCATGTATTAACGTCCCATTCGACGGATGGTGGCCTTTCCAAGTTCATCGGTGTCCCCCCCAACTGCCATGTATTAACGTCCCATTCGACGGATGGTGGCCTTTCCAAGTTCATCGGTGTCCCCCCCCAACTGCCATGTATTAACGTCCCATTCGACGGATGGTGGCCTTTCCAAGTTCATCGGTGTCCCCCCCAACTGCCATGTATTAACGTCCCATCCGACGGATGGTGGCCTTTCCAAGTTCATCGGTGTCCCCCCCAACTGCCATGTATTAACGTCCCATCCGACGGATGGTGGCCTTTCCAAGTTCATCGGTGTCCCCTACTGACGAGGGTTGAGCGGGGTATTTTGCGGAGATAAATCTCAACGTTGGGACTCGAACCTGGCGACTGCAGATTATGAGGCCTGGCGCTACCACCTGACCCCCCCCTTCCCCCAGGTATTTAAAGAGTTATGGAAGTTTGAATATTTATCAACAATGACAACCATGGGAATTGACCTCAGAAGTAAATTATAATTCGATTAATAAATATTGTTTCAAACTATTTAATACAACATGTATATTTAAAAGTTTGTTTTAATAAACCTTTTTGTTATTTTTTTATTATTCTGAGGACGCATTGTTGCTGTTAAATATTCAAACTTTCATAACTTTTGATATGCAAAGCAAATAGTTTAGGAAATCGAGATTTAAGTAGACTTTATACGCATTTTTAATTTATAATGAGTCATATTTTCTCACAAAAACGCTTATTTCAGAAGATATAAAGTTTCGAAATTAGTTTCCACTGGCTTAACATGAACGTTTGAAGGGTTAGGTTGTTTTACCTCTGCGCAGTGGTGAGGGGGTGGCTCAGTTGGTAGAGGGCCAGGCTCGTAATCTGCAGTTCCCAGGTTCGAGTCCCAGCTTGGCAGTGTTGAGATTTGTCTCCGCAAAACTCCCCGCTCTGCCCACGGTCAGTAGGGGACACCGATGGTCTTAGCAAGGTCTCCGTCCGTCGGATGGGACATTAAGCCGTGGCCCCGTGTACGGGAGAGCCATACCCTGTGCACGTTAAAGAACACGCTGGATGGCCTTGACGGGAGGCTACCATCTGTCTCCCAACAGCTGTTCCAGTGGGTCCCTTCCCCCAACTTTCTCTGAGCCTTCGGGGTCCTTGTGGCCCTGCCATTTAACCAATGGTGTGCAAAAAAGTGCCGCTCAGAGGTAAAACAACCCAACCCAATCCATCTAGTATGTTCTTTAACGTGCACAGAGATGGCTCTCCCGCATTCGGGGCCACGGCTTTGCATCCCACATGATGGACTGTGCCTTTCCAAACCCATTGGTGTCCCCTATAGACTGAGGGCAGGGCGGGAGGTCCTGCGGAAATAAATCTCAAAAATGGCCCAAGTGGAACTCGAACCAGGGAACCGAAGATTACGAGCTTGGCGCACTACCGACTGAGTCACTCCTCGCCCCTAAGATTGAGAAGAGGGGAGGTTATAATTCAATGAAAACTGAGTGTAAATGCCTATTTCTTTACTGCCTCTTAGGTGTTTTCTTCAAGCTAGTCGAAGCTCCTTTTTTGTAATTCTTCACTGAGCCTAGCATGTTTTGGGCTTAGCAAAGTGTCATCATCTGTGAGGGCGAGCAAGGACGAAAGCGAAAATGAACAACTCCCCGAATGAATAGGAAAAACTTGTCTCTTGTTTGCGGGTGGCCAAGTGGGAAGTGAACAGAAGGACAGGAATTTTTTTTTCTGACTGGACTTTGAAAAAGAAAGCACTCATGCAACAGACATGGGATAGAGTTAATAACAATAAGTGGTTTCTTGTTTGCAAGCTCTGATTACGTTAGATTTAATAAGAAATTATATGTAAACATTTAATTATTAATATACCGGTAGCTTAATGTTCCTAAAATCTAGAGATTTTAAAGTCTGTCATCTTTCAAATGACGTATTACGATGTCACTCTGTGTGCAGGACAGCTATAGCCACCCTGATAACTATTTTGATGACGCCACGTATTAAAAGAAATATTTCACAATTTTTTCTGACTGGAAGCAACGGACGTAGAAATTACTGATAGAGTTAATAACAATTAATGACTTCTTGTTTACAAACTCTCATAAAGTTAGATCAGAGATCATAAGCGGACGAAATGGAGCATCGGGCTTTTTGCAAGTCCTCATCTCCTCCATCTGAAGTGTGCCTGTGGCATTAAAGTTAAAACGTTGGGTTGTTTTACCTCTGAGCGGCACTTTTTTGCACACCATGGGCTAAATGTCCAGGTCAAAAGGACCCTGAAGGCTCAGAGAAGGTTGGGGGAGGGGACCCATTTGAACAGCTGTTGGGAGACAGATGGTAGCCTCCCGTCAAGGCCATCCAGCGTGTTCTTTAACGTTGGGTTGTTTTACCTCTGAGCGGCACTTTTTTGCACACCATGGGCTAAATGGCCAAGTCACATGGACCCCGAAGGCTCAGATAAGATTGGGGAGGGGACCCACTGGAACAGCTGTTGGGAGACAGATGGTAGCCTCCCGTCAAGGCCATCCAGCGTGTTATTTAACGTGCACAGGGTATGGCTCTCCCACACACGGGGCCACGGTTTAACGTCCCATCCGACCGACGGCGGCCTTTCCAAGCCCATCGGTGTCCCCTACTGACCGTGGGCAGGGCGGGGAATTTTGCGGAGATAAATCCCAACGCTGACCCAGCTGGGACTCGAACCTGGGAACTACAGATTACGAGCCTGGCGCGCTACCGACTGAGCCACCCCCGCCCCTGGAGAATAAGGCGAATAACCATCTTGTACGTATGCAACTTGTTTGCCAATGAAAGCGTTGAGTGTCCGGCAAGAAGGGATATCAACCTGTTGTGCAATGCTTTTGCTTTGCAGATACTTTTTCTTAAATAATGCTCCCAGTCAAGCTTTCTGTGCAATGTGATTCCAAGATAAGTAGTAGTGTCCATCCAGACGATTTGTTTATCAAATATTTCCAAATTAGAAACAATGTGTAACCTTTTGTGTGTAAAGATCATTGCAACACTTTTATCAGCATTTCTTGGTCCTAAAGTTTGTACACCACGTCTCAAAGTCTTTAAGCATAGTTTGCACTCTACGTAAAGCAAAATCATGTGAAATGGAGGAAGCCAGAAAAGCAGTGTCATCTGCGTGCATGGCAGTTTTAACAGTAGGAATTTTTGGAATTTCAGCAACTTATATATTGAAGAGTGTTGGACCTAGGACAGAGCCTTGTGGTACCCCAGCAAAAACTGGAATAGGTTTTTTAGTAGTCATAGCCAACTCGAACCTTAAATTTTCTATTTGTAAGATAGCTCTGTATTAGATGAATGAGTTCAGCAGGGGACTTGAATTTGATAAGCTTGCAGATGATTCCTTTGGTCCAAACCCTATCAAAAGCCTTTGCGACATCAAAGAAAACGGCAATAGTGGATTCCTTCTTGTTCCTGGCCTCAGAAACCGCCTCAACGACTCGGAGCACCTGATGCATGGTTGAGTGCTTCCTTTTGAAGCCGAACTGTTTAGGACGACGAATGATAATATAGTCTTCAAGGAATGCCTGAATCCTGTTTTGAATAATCTTTTCATATATTTTACCCATGCAGGACAGAAGACTGATGGGGCGGGGGTGACTCAGTCGGTAGCGCGCCAGGCTCGTAATCTGTAGTTCCCAGGTTCGAGTCCCAGCTGGGTCAGCGCAAAATTCCCATCCTGCCCACGGTCAGCAGGGGACACCGATGGACTTGAAAAGGCTGCCGTCCGTAGGATGGGACGTTAAGCCGTGGCCCGTGTGCGGAGAGCCCATACCCTGCGCACGTTAAAGAACACGCTGGATGGCCTTGACGAGAGGCTACCATCTGTCTCCCAACAGCTGTTCCAGTGGGTCCCCTCCCCTAACCTTCTCTGAGCCTTCGAGGTCCATGTGACCTGGACATTTAGCCCATGGTGTGCAAGAAAAGTGCCGCTCAGAGGTAAAACAACTCAACTCAGAAGATTGATGAGCCTATAATTTTGAGGAAATAGAGTGTCATTGACGCCTTTTTGAAGCATAGTAACGATCGCTAATTTCCAAATATTCTGGAAAATAATTAATTCTAAGAGCTTTGTTAATTATGCAGAGCAGTAGTGAAAGAGCCTTTTAGGGTAGGTTCCTTAAAACTGTATTGTTGATTTTATCTCATCGAATCCAGTGGCTTTTGCAGTTTTTAACCTGGGGATAATTCCACGGAGCTCAGAATAGGAAAGCAACGTTGAGACTCTAATTGTGCTGTTGAGTGTTGAAATCTCGGACTGTTTTATGTAGTAGAAGAGATGGGTTGGGTTGTTTTACCTCTGAGCGGCACTTTTTTGCACACCATGGGCTAAATGGACAGGTCACATGGACCCCGAAGGTTCAGAGAAGGTTGAGCAGGGGACCCACTGGAACAGCTGTTGGGAGACAGATGGTAGCCTCCCGTCAAGGCCATCCAGCGTGTTCTTTAACGTGCACAGGGTATGGCTCTCCCGCACACGGGGCCACGGCTTAACGTTCCATCCGACGGACGGCGGCCTTTCCAAGCCCATCGCTGTCCCCTATTGACCGTGGGCAGGGCGGGGAATTTTGCGGAAAAAAATCTCAACGCTGACCCAGCTGGGACTCGAACCTGGGAACTACAGATTACGAGCCTGGCGCGCTACCGACTGAGCCACCCCCGCCCCAGGAGAAGAGATGAAATCCTCCTCAGAGGGTTCATCATTTGACATAAATTGCTTTTCTAAACAGGAAGCGAATGCTTCTGCGTTGTTTTTATTATCGTAGCCTAATTCATTTTTTCCATGGAGAACACGAAATTGTCTGTTTCTTCCTTTAAGCGCTGAGATCATTTTCCTGAGTGAATCGTGTTGTGGATTAAGCGAGCTAAGATTAGCCGCCCAACAATCATTCCGAAATTCTTGAAGTCTCTTCCTGAGTGCACTATGTTTTTGGTTGTAGATGTTCTTGTCATGCAGATCCCAAATCCTCTGCCAGGTTTTCCTGGCCTTATTTTTTTCTTTAATTTGATTTTTTTTTATATCGGAAGGAAGTTTTTCAGGTTTGAGTTCCCTTTTATGCACAGTGGTCGTTTTTTGAAGCACGTCTTGAATTGCTCCATTGAGATTTGTAGTTTCAGTATCCAGATTTTCGTGTTTCGTTTTTTTTTGAGTGTACAGTCGCTCAAAAAAGTATCCGAACACTATGGTTGATTACAGAATTCAGAAAAAATATCTGGCAACGATTTTTTTAGAAATTAGTGATCTGGCAACCTTCGTGTACAGTCGCTCAAATAAATATCCGAACACCATGGTTGATTACAGAATTCAGAAAAATATCTGGCAACGATTTTTTTAGAAATCTGTGATCTGGCACCCTTTGTGTCACGTGACACGAATTTTGCCAGATCACTGATTACTCACTGGACAGTTATTCGGAGAAAGATGGTAGCTCCCGTCGAGGCCATTCATTGTGTTCTTTAACGTGTACAGTCGCTCAAAAAAGTATCCGAACACTATGGTTGATAACAGAATTGAGAAAAAATATATGGCAACGATTTTTTTAGAAATCAGTGATCTGGCACCCTTCGTGTCAGGTGACACGAAGGTTGCCAGATCACTGATTACTCACTGGACAGTTATTAGGAGAAAGATGGTGGCTCCCGTCGAGGCCATTCATTGTGTTCTTTAACGTGTACAGTCGCTCAAAAAAGTATCCGAACACCATGGTTGATTACAGAATTCAGAAAAAATATCTGGCAAAGATTTTTTTAGAAATCAGTGATCTGGCACCCTTCGTGTTGCAAGTGGGAAGCACTTTGCACTTTGTTGCAAGTGGGAAGCTTACCTATTCCCTGCAAGTCAATCAAGTTGCACCAAAATTGCACTGAGTCGTGCATTTCACACACCTTGGCTCATTGAAGCAGCAGGATTGCGTGTGCAAGTAATGCCGACATCTTTTTTTTTAATTTAACTACAATTTTCAGACTGAACAGGAAAGAAATATTAAAGATTTCCTTCCCTTCTTTGTTCTTTTCAGTTTCAACAAAATACATTGGCAGTAATGTCTTTTTGTGACGGACGGCGGCCTTTCCAAGCCCATCAGTGTCCCCTACTAACCGTGGGCAGGGCGGGGAATTTTGCAGAGATAAATCTCAACACTGACCCTGCTGGGACTCGAACCTGGGAACTACAGATTACGAGCCTGGCGCGCTACCGACTGAGCCACCTCCGCTCTCCACTTTTAGTGAATTGTGTGATTTTTAATACAGGAATATTTCTGCCGAATCATTCCTGCTTAATATCCTGAACAGGATTATCGCTGGGTAGATTTTTAATGACAATTTATTTATTTTCAAGTTTTTCTCATCCCTTAACTTGTAGGTGTGAAATCCTACATTACTTTCTTCAAGAATTTTTCTAAACTTTCGAAAATCTTCAATACAGGTGGTTTGAACCCTGATAGTCTCACCGGATATTTTAGCATGAAATTTTCCTTCAGCTTTTTCAAGAAATGTTTTATTTTGCTTAATCCAGTTACTTTTGTTACGAATTATAAGCGGCGGAATTCTGACAGAAGTTGGCTTATCCTGCCTAACAGCATTTTCTCCTTTTGTCTGTCTTTATCCGTTTTTTCAATAATTTCGTTTTCATTATTGTTTCCAATTTGTGCTAGCCAATCAAATCTACCTTTGGAGGGAATGTTTTTCTGTTCAAGTACAGAGGACCTTCGCCTCATCATTGATTTTTTACTAGCAACTGTTTTAAAACCTTCATTTTGAGACTGTAAGTCATGAGTTTCTACAGAATTCTGGAGATCATACTGATGATCAAATTCCATATGTGACCTGCAAAATCATGCTACTTAAATTTCTAATTTCAGAATCATCAAGTCCAGCAGATTTATTTCTAAGCAAAAGATCTCTGCAATATGTCTTGATCTTTACCAGATTACCCGACATTTTCGTGGGGCGGGGGTGGCTCAGTCGGTAGCGCGCCAGGTTCGTAATCTGTAGTTCCCAGATTCGAGACCCAACTGGGTCAGCGTTGAGATTTATCTCCTCAAAATTCTCCGCCCTGCCCACGGTCAGTAGGGGACACCGATGGGCTTGCAAAGGCCGCCATCCGTCGGATGGGACGTTAAGCCGTGGCCCCGTGTGCGGGAGAGCCATACCCTGTGCACGTTAAAGAACACGCTGGATGGCCTTGACGGGAATCTACCATCTGTCTCCCAACAGCTGTTCCAGTGGGTCCCCTTCCCCAACCTTCTCTGAGCCTTCGGGGTCCATGTGACCTGGCCATTTAGCCCATGGTGTGCAAAAAAGTGCCGCTCAGAGGTAAAACAACTCAACCCGACATTTTCGTGCAGCAACTGTAAAATTACAGAGTGAAGACACTACAAATTGAACCGTTAGGAAGGCCTCAAAACTTTCAAAAAGAAACTAAACTCACCAAATTGGCATCTTCTTTCTTTCGTTTACTTCCGAACTCGTTCACAGTTGGTGCGAAATTAAAAAAAAATAGCCGCTAATCCATTCCGTCCTAACTACTCTAATGGTTTTTACAGGAAGAATTCTTCTCATCACATTATTAAGAAATTTTACGTGGGATATTTGATTATTGATGTACCGGTAACTTAATGTTCCTACATTCTAGAGCTATGAAAGTCTGTCTTCTCTCAAATGACGTATTACGATTTCACACTGTGTACAGGACAGCTATAGGGGCGGGGGTGGCTCAGTCGGTAGCGCGCCAGGCTCGTAATCTGTAGTTCCCAGGTTCGAGTCCCAGCTGGGTCAGTGTTGAGATTTATCTCCGAAAAATTCCCCGCCCTGCCCACGGTCAGTAGGGGACACCGATTGGCTTGGAATAGGCCGCCGTCCGTCGGATGGGACGTTAAGCCGTGGCCCCGTGTGCGGGAGAGCCATACTCTGTGCACGTTAAAGAACACGCTGGATGGAATTGACGTGAGGCTACCATCTGTCTCCCAACAGCTGTTCGAGTGGGTCCCCTCCCCCAACCTTCTCTGAGTCTTCGGGGTCCATGTGACCTGGCCATTTAGCCCATGGTGTGCAAAAAAGTGCCGCTCAGAGGTAAAACAACCCAACCCAGGACAGCTATAGCCACCTTGCTAACTATTTTGATGACGTCACGTATTGAGGGATATATTTCATAAAATTTTAGGTATAATATTATTGCAGATTGCATTAAGATATAACTAACAAATGAATAAAACATAATTTGTGAAAATAATTACCTTAAATATAAATATATTTATTTACTTAAAACTTTTACAATTTTTTGTTTTATACTATTGCTATAGAGATAATATATTTAATGTAATATTCATTGTTACTTATATTATATAACTATCTGCAGTAATATTATAGTTGAATTTTAAATATTTTTTTCTCCCCCTCCATATTTGACGTCATCAAAATCATTGTCTTGGTTTTAACAACTAGATAGCGTTGCCTTTTAAACCGGGCCAGGGCAAGCATTGAACAAAAGCAGGATATTAAATATTCATAAAGATTTAAGTGATTTAATTTATCTAAAGTTTAACTAAAGGCTATATATTTTTAAAACGCATAAAATAAATAATTTACTCATTACGACGATGAATCATGGGCGGGGAATTTTGCGGAGATAAATCTGAACGGCGACCCAGCTGGGACTCGAACCTTGGAACTACAGATTACGAGCCTGGCGCGCTACCGACTGAGCCACCCCCGCCCCAATGCAACCAGTTTCGTTTTATACGGCTTTTAGATGGAGTTTTGCGATGAGTTAATTTAACGATGAGTATTTTCCATGATCAAAAATAAATGTATGAGAAATTAATCTAAGTTTATCTGAATTAATACAAATAAAGTGCAAATTAATGTTACAGTAATGCTTATTATTACTGTTGAACTGAAATTAAAGCTTTCAATGTGCGTGTTCCATTCATACTAAGGATTTTGTCCATAGATTGTTGGTTTCTGTTTACAGGTGATTTGTCGGAACCTATCTACCGTCTAAATCGACGGATGTGTGTGTGTGTACAGTCGCTCAAAAAAATATCCGAACACTATGGTTGATTACAGAATTCAGAAAAAAATCTGGCAGCGATTATTTTAGAAATTAGTGATCTTCGTGTACGCACACGAAGGTTGTCAGGCAACAAATTTCTAAAATAATCGTTGTCAAATTTTTTTCTGAATTCTGTAATCAACCATAGTGTTCGGATATTTTTTTTGAGCGACTGTATATATAAATATACGTTTATTTCTTAAAATAATTGTATTTTTTGTCGATAAATTGGTTAGCTCTTGATGGTCTAGAGGAGACCTTGGTTCGATTCCTGTCAGGAAAACCAATTTTTTTTTTCAAGTAATTATTTCGTATTTCTTGTCTACAGCACTTTTTCTTGTGATAATTTATTACTAAATTTGTTAATTAATTTTAAAATATTTGCAAATATGTTAAATAATAACAAATAAATTATGTCATATTATTTGAAAATAAAAGTTTATACTTAAGCTTTAGAAGTGGCTGTGGTCTGGTCCTATTGAGATGGCTCCTGGCCTAGACTATGCACAGGAATGTATGTACTGATAAGCCCCGCAACCCCCGCGGTTGTGTATGTGGGGTGGCTCTGAAGAAAATTTGACAAAATTTATGGGCAAATTGATACACAACTATTTAAAGGAATGGCCTAAAATTTTTCCACACAATGGGTAAAATGTCCAGGTTACAAAATCCCCGATTCGACAGACGGCGGGTTTCCAAGCCCATCGGTGTCCTCTACTCACAGAGGGATTGGGTTGTTGGGTTGGGTTGTTTTACCTCTGAGTGGCACTTTTTTGCACACCATGGACTAAATGGCCAGGTCACATGGACCCTAAAGGCTCAGAGAAGGTTGGGGAAGGGGACCCACTGGAACAGCTGTTGGGAGACAGATGGTAACCTCCCGTCAAGGCCATCCAGCGTGTTCTTTAACGTGCACAAGGTATGGCTCTCCCGCACACGGGGCCACGGCTTAACGTCCCATCCGACGGACGGCGGCCTTTCCAAGCCCATCGGTGTCCCCTACTGACCGTGGGCAGGGCGGGGAATTTTTGCGGAGATAAATCTCAACGCTGACCCAGCTGGGACTCGAACCTGGGAACTTCAGATTACGAGCCTGGCGCGCTACCGACTGAGCCACCCACGCCCCTCTCATAGAGGGAAGTCCTGGGGATACCTGATTGCATAAAAAGCTTAAATATTAAAACTAATTTTTATAATCAACTTGAAATAATGGGATAATATTTTATCAAAAAAGTGCAAGTGATGTTGATTATTGTTAAAAAATTGAAAAAAATATTTTTAGAAATAAAATATGGTATAAGCAATTTCTTTTCAATATAAACAGTAACAACAATTGTCAAAGTCAAAGGGAAACCCAGTTGCATGAAGACCCGAAAATTTTAAAATCAAAATCGGTATCAAATAATGAAATCACATTTCCTGAAGGAAACAAAAAATGTGCTACCAAAAGTAAAAATGTTTTTACAATTAAAATATGATAAAAATCGGAAAAAATAATTTGAACTTTCAAATACGATATAATTAAATTTTCTTGTTTTATAAATGCAATGACCAATAATATTAGCCAAAGTAGAGATGAAACCCAGTTGCATGAAGATCAGAAATATTCGAAGTCATTTTTCTAATCAACTTGAAATAACGGGATAATATTTTATCAAGTAAACACAAGTGATGTTAATCATTTTCATATGGGTTGAGTTCGGTTGTTTTACCTCTGAGCGACACTTTTTTGCACACCATGGGCTACATGGTCCGATCTCATGGATTCCGAAGGCTCAGAGAAGGTTGGGGGAGGGGACCCACTGGAACAGCTGTTGGGAGACAGATGGTAGCCTCCCGTCAAGGCCATCCAGCGTGTTCTTTAACGTTGGGTTGTTTCATCTCTGAGCGGCACTTTTTTGCACACCATGGGTAAATGGCCTGGTCCCATGGACCCCGAAGGCTCAGAGAAGGTTCGGGGAGGGGACCCATTGGAACAGCTGTTGGATACAGATGGTAGTCTCATGTCAAGGCCATCCAGCATGTTCTTTAACGTGCACAGGGTATGGCTCTCCCGCACAATAGTCACGGCTTAACGTCCCATCCGACGGACGGCGGCCTTTCCAAGCACATCGGTGTCCCCTACTGACCGTGGGCAGGGCGGGGAGTTTTGCGGAGATAAAATCTCAACACTGACTCAGCTGGGACTCGAAATATTTTTATACGAAAAAAAAAACGTTTTAGCTTTAAAATATTACGTTAAAATTTTTTTAAACAAAAGTATTGACAACAGTTTCCAAAAATCAAGGGGAAAACCATTTACAACAAGATCTGACAATTTCAAGTTCATAATCTGCATTAAATAATGGAATCATAATTTGTTATGGAATCGTAAATGACGTTAAACAGTGTTTAAAAACTAGAAAAAAACAACAACGAAACAAATGAACTATTTTTAATAATAAAATAAGATACAAATAAAATTTATTTTTGTTAATAAATACAGGGAGAAGTGGTCGGCAAAATGACTAATGGAAACCAAGTTGCATAAATATCCAAAAATACCATTTTCCTCAAGGAGACTCAAATGATGTTGAACTGTACTATAAAACTCATAAGTTTTTTGGCATTAAAACATGATAGGAATTGAAAAAAAAAAACACATTTTATCATTAAAATATGATAGCAACGGCAAAATTTTTATGGGAAATGAAAAAAACATTTTATCATTAAAATAGGATAGAAAGTTTTAAATATACACGTTTTATCATTAAAATATGATAAAAACAAAAAACGTTTTATGAGAAATAAAAACATATTATCATTAAAATATGATAGAAATTAGGGGGATGTTATAATTTTATCATTAAAATATGAGAAATTATTTAAAAAAATACCCATTTTTTCATTAAAACATGATAGAAATTATTTTAAAATACAAATTTTATCATTGAAATATGATAGAAACAAAAAATATCATTCAGATATGAAAGAAATAAAAAATATTAAAATATGATACAAATTAAAATTTCTTGCTTAATGAAAACAGTGACAAATATTAGGCAAAACTTCAGGGGAAACCCAGTTGCATCAAGTTTCGAAATTTTCAAAGACATTTTTATAATTAACTTGAAAAAATGGATAAATAGTTTGTCAAGGAAATACAAGTGATGCTAATCGTGTTATTAAGATAATAATAATTAAAAAAAAGCAAACTCTTATAACCATTAAAATATGATGTAAATTAAAATTTCTTGTTTATTAAAGTCGGATGGCGAATAATAAATAGCCAAAAGCTCAGGTAGCAAAAAAAATTCCACACAATGAGTTGCGAGCATTATCAACTGGTTTCTAAACTGGCTATTATTTCTCTAGTTGAGTCAGTTGTGCTTTCTGATATGGCTACTTTGCTAACAAGACCTTGGCTTATTCGTGACCGAACTTCAACCGAAAATAGCAGATTTTGCAAGCACCGCATGCGCATTTTTGAGACGACAAATGCGTCGAAGGCTTCTATTCATTGTTTCATAATTCGTGTTTTCAACTACAGGACTATTATTGTCCACAGCTATTGTCATTTCTTCGTGTGGCTCCATACATTTTATAAAAAGGTTTGATCTGTTAGAAGCGCAACTTATAGGGTCATTGAAAGATATCGAATCACAGAAACAATGTCCTCTATTAGGCTGCCTTGTGTGTATTATATTATCTAACCACTTCAGAAAGATTTGTCTAACTTTAGAATTTGGATTCGGTGCATTGATGTGTTGCTTTAAGAGTCAAATATTTAGAATCGTTGGTGTCAGGAGTCAAGACAAGGTCTTTTCGTAGTTGTTATCAGGGATGACATTCCTGTGAAATAAGCGATCCGAGTCAATAGTTTGAATGCCGAACCAGTTTGAATCTGAATTTCTATCGAGTAGTAGGTCGTGGAGAAATAGGCCTAAAACATTATGTGATTTATTTATGTAAATATTCTAACTATTCATATGAGATATTTGAAGTGATGTGTAGACTGAAGGCTAGATAAAATCTTTTCGCTTTAGAATGAAACGGCTTTTAGAAAGGTTATTGTTTAGGACAGCGTTCTTCGACCTTTAATAAACTGTATTGTTGAAAAGTTTTACATCTTAGTGTTGCAGTTTTGCACACACTGACCTAAATGGTCAGCTCACAAGGTTCCATAAGACTCGGAACTGGAAGACGGGTAAGGGTTGTTTTGTGTTGTTTTACCCCGGAGTTGCACTTTTATACACACAATGTTATTTTATACACGCAATGGACTAAAATGGGTTGGGTTGTTTTACCTCTGAGCGGCACTTTTTTGCACACCATGGGCTAAATGGCCAGGTCACAAGGACCCCGAAGGCTCAGAGAGGGTTGGGGGAGGGGACCCAATGGAACAGCTGTTGGGAGACAGTTGGTAGTCTCCCGTCAAGGCCATCCAGCGTGTTCTTTAACGTTGGGTTGTTTTACCTCTGAGCGGCACTTTTTTGCACACCATGGGCTAAATGGCCAGGTCACAAGTACCCCGAAGGCTCAGAGAAGGTTGGGGGAGGGGACCCACTGGAACAGCTGTTGGGAGACAGATGGTAGCCTCCCGTCAAGGCCATCCAGCTTGTTCTTTACCGTGCACAGGGTATGGCTCTCCCGCACACTGGGCCACGGCTTAACGTCCCATCCGACGGACGGCGGCCTTTTCAAGCCCATCGGTGTCCACTATTGACCGTGGGCAGGGCGGGGAATTTTGCGGAGATAAATCTCAACGCTGACCCAGCTGGGACTCGAACCTGGGAACTACAGATTACGAGCCTGACGCGCTACCGACTGAGCCCCCCCCGCCCCCAATGGACTAAATGACAAGTTGAAAGACTCAAGGGCTCAGAGATCGTTGGGGGAAGGGGGTCCACTGGACAGCTGTTAGGAGACAGATGATAGCCTTCTATCCAGGCCATCCAGCGTGTTCTTTAACGCGCACAGGGTATAGTTTTCCTTGATCGTAATCTGTAGTTCCCAGGTTCGAATCCCACTTGGGCCAGCATTGAGATTTATCACCGCAAAATTCCCTGCCCTATTGTTTGTCTGTAGAGGACACCGATGGGCTTGTAAAGGCCGCCGTCCGCCGGATGTACGTTAAGCCGTGGCCTCGTATGCGGGAGGGCCATAACCTGTGCACCTTAAAGAACACACTGGAAGGGCTTGATGAGTTGGGTTGGGTTGTTTTACCTCTGAGCGGCACTTTTTTGCACACCATGGGCTAAATGGCCAGGTCACATGGACCCCGAAGGCTCAGAGAAGGTTGGGGGATTATGACCCCGAAGGCTCAGAGAAGGTTGGGGGATTATGACCCCGAAGGCTCAGAGAAGGTTGGGGGATTACTGGAACAGCTGTTAGGAGACAGATGGTAGCCTCCCGTCAAGGTCATCCAGCGTGTTCTTTAACGTGCACAGGTTATGGCTCTCCCGCACACGGAGCCACGGTTTAACGTCCCATCCGACGGACGGTGGCCTTCCAAGCCCATCGGTATCCCCTACTGACCGTGGGCAGGGCGGGGAATTTTGCGGAAATAAATCTCAACGCTGACCCAGCTGGGACTCGAACCTGGGAACTACAGATTACGAGCCTGGCGCGCTACCGACTGAGCCACCCCCGCCCCTAGGCTTGATGAGAGGCTACCATCTGTCTACTAACAACTGTTTCAGTGGGTACTCTCCCTCTAACCTTTTCTGAGACTTCAGGGTCCTTGTGACCTGGCCATTTAACCCATTGTGCGCCAAAAAAAGTGCCACTCAGAGGTAAAGCAACTCAACTTATTATTTTAAATGTATCACTTGATAAAAATAGGGATGTTTTGTCTGATGCTTTGAGAATCTAAGCTGGGGTATTTTTTGAAATTTATGCTTTTTTGGAAATATACTAGCAAATGATGATAGTAAATATATAGTGAATTAGATATCATTAGGGAGATTTTAGGTAGTTAGATGTTTTTAGTTAGAAATATAGTTCTGGAATCATAGTTTGATATATGGGGATAAATGTTTTTGGTTACAAATGTGATTGTAATGGTATATATAATTAGAAAAGTTTAGGCAGAGATATAGTTTTAGTGGTATTTGTATTATAGAAATTTTCGGTTAGAAATGCAGTTTTAGTGGTATATGTATTATAGTTTAAAACCTTTGGTCAGAAATGTAATTTTAGAGACATAGTTTGATAGATATAGTTACAGATATATTTAGTTAGATGTCGTTATTAAGAGATGCAGCTAATTAAATTATTCAGTTAGAAACATAGTTAAAGATATTGCGTGATATAGTTAGAGATATATTTAATTAGATGTCGGTAGTAAGAGATATTGCTAGTTAGTTGTTTAGAAATATAGTTAATTTAAATAAAAAATACCTCCTCAAGCAGCTGCTTGCCACAGAGGTCTGACAGGAGCATGTCAGTTTATATGCCAGAGTAGAAAGTCTGAGATTAGATATAATTAATTAGAGACATATTTAAATGTCGCTTATTAGTGATGAAAATGTGAAATATTAGTGAGTGCATAGTTAAATGTTGTTTACGACATTATTAATTAGATACATCATTAGGATATAAACAGATTTGGTTAATTAGAAATATATTTCAATAACTTTAATTAAATGTAGGATTAGTGTTAGTAAAAGATATAGCTAATTAGATGCCGTTAGAGATATTGCCAATTAATAGTATAGTTAATTAGATATATTTAAATGAATGTTAGCTAGATATGATTATTTTCATGTCGTTAATTAGATATGATAATTAGTTGTTAATTAAATTTATATATGTTGGCTTTTCTTTGCTATGAAAAGGAGTGGGTTGTGAGTTGTTTTACCTCTGAGCGGCACTTTTTTGCACACCATGGGCTAAATGGCCAGGTCACATGGACCCCGAAGGCTCAGAGAAGGTTGTGGGAGGGGACCTACTGGAACAGCTGTTGGGAGACAGATGGTAGTCTCCCGTCAAGGCCATCCAGCGTGTTCTTTAACGTGCATAGGGTATGGCTCTCCCGCACACGGGGCCACGGCTTAACGTCCCATCCGACGGACGGCGGCCTTTCCAAGCCCATCGGTGTCCCCTACTCACCGTGGGCAGGGCGGGGAATTTTGCGGAGATAAATCTCAACGCTGACCCAGCTGGGACTCGAACCTGTGAACTACAGATTACGAGCCTGGCGCGCTACCGACTGAGCCACCCCCGCCCCGCATATAAAAAGGAAATTGACTAATTATTTGTCTGTGGAGTTTAGGATGATTAACATCATTATTAAAATTTGGTACAATTAATAATTTTTTTATTTCTGACTTGCACAGGTTTTATGTATTTATGATAAGAGATATATATATTAAGTTAAAATGTGACGGGAAAGTTAGAAGTCCCATCCACTTTGGATTTCTTGCTATTCTTTCGTACAGTCGCTCAAAAAAACGTCTGAACACTATGGTTGATTACAGAATTCAGAAAAAATATCTGGAAACGATTTTTGTTAAATTAGTGATCTGGCAACCTTCGTGTACTGTTAGGAGACACTGGGCGGCTGTTAGGAAACATATGGTAGACTCCCGTTAAGGCCATCCAGCATGTTCTTTAATGTACTCAGGGTATGGCTCTATATATACAACTCTTATGTATTTATGATCATTAAGATATGATATTTATGATCCATAAGATATATTGTACTGTTCAAATTAGTTGGGACAATAGGAAAATACAGTAACAAAGACACAACTAAAATATTTATTTGTTTAATAGTGTACATAGTTAATAATAAATGTGACCCCCCCCCCCCCCCTTAGCTTTAATTATTTTTTTTCACCCTCTCAACCATTGATGCCACAAGCTTTCCATACATCTAGGTCGACTTCAGGGTCGTGGTACCACACTTTCATGACACTTTCTATCATTTTGGTTTTCGTCGTGGAATTAATCTTAGATATGCGCGCTTTAATAATGGCCCACAAATTTTCAATGGGGTTTAGATCGGGTGAATTTCCTGGCCACTCCAATACCTTCAAATGTTATTGGGTAAAGAAGCTCTTAGCAAGCTTAGAATTGTGGCATGGAGCCAAATCCTGTTGAAATACCCCATCACCGTTAGGAAACAGCTTCTGCAGTGTTGGGACCATTTTCGCCTCCAGAACGCCTATGTACGTTTTGCTGTCCACCATTCCTTCAATGGGGTGAAGCGTCTGTGGCCCGGAAGCTGTGAAACATCCCCGAAACATGACCTTGGGTGGGTGTTTGGGGGATTACTGGATGTGGCCGGATCGAAGAGGTTCTCCAGGCGAGCGGCAGAAGAAATCTGACCTGTAGCCATGCACCTCAAAGTGGGTTTCGTCGGAAAATATCACTTTTTCCAATTCTCCACAGTCCAGTCTCGTTGTTTCTTGCCCGGGATAGCCTTTTTTGCTTCAAAGCGGGTGTTAAAACCTGCTTTTTGGAGGGGCGTCGAGCCCTGTGGCCACACTCCAGAAAGCGACGACGTACGGTGGAAGCATCTATATTAACCCCATGAGACGCAATCTCCCTGTTATTGTCTCCACTGGTCTTCTTCGGGTCTATGATACTAATTCTTCGAATTAGACTATCATCTCTAGGGGTGGTTTTTCTTTTTCTTCCACAATGTCCTTTACGGGACGTGTCCACGGACTCTTCTCCTTATGCAGCTTCATAATCCGTGAAACGCTGGATTTCCCGACGCCAACTGCTTTTGCTATCTGCCTAGCAGTAAGTGAAGTGTTTTCGTCTAAGGCGATTATTTTAGTTCGTTTACGAGGCTGATGTCCATGATGTATTTAATAAAAAAAATTTCCAATGAAAATTGTGAACAACTTACATAATCACGTCCTCAGCCTATGAAATATCAATTCCGCTAAAGTGGAAGTGTAAATAATAGCAGAGTAAAACGAAAGACAATTCTAGACTTGCAGATATCGCTATGCTGCAAGTCTAAACTTGCGCGTGTCCATTGCAGGGACGCGCGCAAGTTAGACTTGCAGCAGAAGGTTATGAACAAGTTTAGACTTGCAACAGTTTAGACTCTGCAGCGGACTTTAGACTTAGCGTTCTTTCGCTTTTCCCAACTAATTCCCGATGGGCTTGGAAAGCCCGCCGTCCGTCGGATGGGACGTTAAGCCGTGGCCCCGTGTGTGGGAGAGCCATACCCTGTGCACGGTGGCCTTGACGGGAGACTACCATCTGTCTCCCAACAGCTGTTTCAGTGGGTCCCCTCCCCCAACCTTCTCTGAGCCTTCGGGGTCCATGTGACCTGGCCATTTAGCCCATGGTGTGCAAAAAAGTGTCGTTTAGAGGTAAAACAACCCAACGTTAAAGAACATGCTGGATGACCTTGACGGGAGGCTACCATCTGTCTCCCAAGAGCTGTTCCAGTGGGTCCCCTCCCCCAACCTTCTCCGAGCCTTCGGGGTCCATGTGACCTGGCCATTTAGCCCATGGTGTGCAAAAAAGTGCCGCTCAGAGGTAAAACAACCCAACGTTAAAGAACACGCTGGATGGCCTTGACGGGAGGCTACCATCTGTCTCCCAACAGCTGTTTCAGTGGGTCCCCTCCCCCCAACCTTCTGTGAGCTTTCTGGGTCCATGTGACCTGATCATTTAGCCCATGGTGTGCAAAAAAGGGCCGCTCAGAGGTAAAACAACCCAACTAATTCTCACAGTACAGTAATATCCTATTCCACGGGCGTTGGCCTTTCCAAGCATATCGGTGTCCCCTACTGACCGTGAGCATGGCGGGAGTTTTGCGGAGATAAATCTCAACGCCGGCCCAGCTGGGACTCGAACATGGGAACTGCGGATTACGAGCCTGGCGCACTACCGACTAAGCCACCCATTATTTCATGTGATTTACTATTGAATTTGTTTTATTATGTTATCATGTTTGTATATTCGCAATTTTACTCATTAATGGAAGGATCGACCTAAATATTTTTATTTTCGAGACGAATTTTTTTGCCACCCCTAAAAAATGTCCCTGCCCCTCCCCCTCTCCCTCCCAGAAAATATTTCCGCCTACTCCAATGACTAAGTGGGTCTTAGCATAAAAAAAGTCCAAAAGAGGGGAAAATATAGAAATGCAAATTGTAAATTGAAATATCGTTTATCAAATATTTCCGTAATTAAAATAATTTTAATATTTTTTAATTTAATTTTTTAAAATATCTTGGGTCATTCTCGGTTAAGAAAACACGAATTTAAATCAATATGCAATCATTACAGAAATGAGCCCCCATATTTACTCAAAGTATTATAGAAATAAAGTTGGCAAAGTTGACAGAATTGAAAAGTTGTTAGAAGACTGAAGGACGACTTGGATCCCACCCAGAAAAGAGTGGGAAGTTGAAGGACGTTTGGGGTGTTGTTGCTTGTGGTGATTCATCCCTCTGGCCTGTAGGATGGCCAATTCCCACTTGTGTGAAGTAGGATGAATGTGGGGGCAGGTAGCAGCTGTCAATGTCTGTATGTGCTTCTTCTTTAGGGAGTTGAAAAAAAGAAATGTTCGTTGGCGAAATGACGTTTTGGTGTTCGGCAGGTACATTATGATACTTTTTGTGGGCATTGAGAAAGTAGAGCTGTCGAAAAGATTTTTCGCGATGTTTTAATAGAAGAGGCGTTGGGCTTGCTTGTAAACAAGTTCTAATGGTTTTGTTTTTCTGCAGGTATGACTGTTTAGCGAGTTTAGAAAGGTTTTGTGTGGTTCATTGAACCGTCTTTGAGAAGAAATTTAAAATTATTATAACTGTTACTTTATCTTATTAAAAAATAAAATAATTTTTCTGCAAGGATTAATTATAGTTTAGTTTTCCTAATTTACACTATTTTTTCGCTACAAACATTAAACCTAGAGTACAATTATGATATATTAATATTAAATTTACTGAAATAAATTACTGGTAGCTTAACTTTTTAATATAAATTATTAATATTCATTAACGTTCACAGTAAAGCGATATAATAAATATATTTCCTTGACAATAAATGAAATAATTACATATTAGGCTAGAAAAAAAAGGCGAAATTTAGCATTCTTTTTATCCAATCACTGAGTTTAATAGAAGCTAGAATACTTAACAGTTGGGGGCGGGGTGGCTCAATCGGTAGCGCGCCAGGCTCATAATCTGTAGTTCCCAGGTTCGAGTCCCAGCTTGGTCAGTGTTGAGATTTATCTCCGCAAAATTCCCCGCCCTGCCCACGGTTAGTAGAGGACATCGATGGCTTGTGAAAGTCCGCCGTCCGTCGGATGGGACGTTAAGCCTTGGCCCCAGTGTGCGGGAGAGCTATACCCTGTGCACGTTAAAGAACACGCTCGATGGCCTTGACGGGAGGCTACCATCTGTCTCCCAACAACTGTTCCAGTGGGTCCCCTCCACCAACCTTCTCTGAGCTTTTGGGGTCCATGTGACCTGGCCATTTAGCCCATGGTGTTCAAAAAAGTGCCGCTTAGAGGTAAAACAATCCAGTTGCAATATTAACCTAGGAAACATAAAAAGTAACATATTGAAATGGAATATACACGTGCAACAATGAAAACGAGACTGTGGTACAACGTGACATCCGTGATATAGCACGCAGTGTGAATTACGTCACTTACGAGTTCGAACACGATGAACTTGAAAGAACAAGAAGAGAATACAGTTATAGTTCGGAAAATGTGTGTGAAGCCGAATGACGTGTTTCTTGTTTTGTGCGCGTTAGTGTAATGAAAGAAATTTTTCATTGGTTCCGTGTACGGAATTGCCAAAAGAATTATTAATTTAAAATTACAATAAAAAGTAGTTGGTAGTTTTTGACATGTGTAAAATGAGACAATTTCAGTTTGTGTTGTGAGCAGTGATAAGTTCTCGATATTGAAGTAATAAGAGAAGTCTTATTTTGAAGTGAAACAACAATGTATCTGTATCGCACATAATGACATTACATTAACAAGTGCTATTTAAATAGTGAAATGTGATTAGTAAGTTTTTTGCTTATACATTATTTACTGGTACAGTACTGTGCAAATTAGTTGGGACAATAGGAATATGCAGTAACAAAGACACAACTAAAATATTTATTTGTTTTATAGTGTACATAGTTAAGAGTGAATGTGACCCCCCTTATAATATGTACAGTCGCTCAAAAAATATCCGAACACTATGGTTGATTACAGAATTCAGAAAAAATATCTGGCAAACGAATTTTTTTAGAAATTAGTAATCTGGCAAACTTCGTGTACGTACACGAAAGTTGCCAGATCACTAATTTCTAAAAGAATCGTTGCCAGATAATTTTTCTGAATTCCGTAATCAACCGTAGTGTTCGATATTTTTGAGCGAC
Organism: Ryuthela nishihirai; assembly: GCA_038380435.1. Classification (NCBI taxonomy): domain Eukaryota; kingdom Metazoa; phylum Arthropoda; class Arachnida; order Araneae; family Heptathelidae; genus Ryuthela; species Ryuthela nishihirai. The sequence continues at coordinate 6,191,574 of JAWZYU010000008.1, forward strand.
TGCACATCTACTTTATTAGGTAGAATTTCATGCTTTGTCAATGGTAACTCAGATAAAGAACTCAGTAACTACTTAAATAAACTTTTTAGGAAAAAATGTGACTGAAGATAATTTAAAGATCTCAATCAAATCTATTTCAATATCGATTTTCAACAATATTCGTTCAGTATTTAGAGAGTTACGAAATTGGAATATTTAACAACAACAATATTAATTAAATAATTGCTCTCAAAAGTTAATGAAAACAAGTTAAAACGAAACAAATCACAATTATCTTAAACTTTACAAACATGTGTAAGAGTATTTGTAGCAGTTCGTATAATAATTCATTTTTTATTAATTTTCAATTTTTTTTGGAGAAAGAGCTAACTTGCTAAATATTTCAGATTCTATGTCTTTAAATACCGAACGAATATTGTAAATCGTCATATAAATTGATTTGATTGAAATCTTTAAAATATCTTCAATCACATTTTTTCATAAAAATCTTATTTAAGAAGGTACCAATTATATATGTCTGAGTCACTATTGAAATAACGTTGAACTGTATCTAATAAAATGACCGCTGAGTGTTTATTACTTTTCGAGTTATATTCTATAAAATTTTTAATGTCTTTTTTTTTGAAAAAATGAGTTTAAACCAGAACGAAAAATCTGCGAAGAATATCGAGTAAAGATGCCGATAGCCAATTGGCTAAGTTATTTGCAATCTGTTGAAATTTAAGCAAGAAACTCATATGACTCTCTCTGTTGTGTTACAAAAGTGATTGCTAATTAATTTCTTTTAAACCTACCAGTAGAAATTTTTTACAAAATATTTATAATTAATTTCCCGAAAAAAAGTCATTATTTATTCTCAGTTATTTTTATACCCATTTTGCTTCAGTTTTTTCGTTTAATTTTAATACCATTCATTTTTAATCTTTTAAGATTTCAAATTTTTTTGTTGGAAAAAAAATTTCGATATTTTTTAGCCTTCACTAAAAAATAAGAAATTTTTGAGGGTGATATTATTTTTCCTGGTTTCAATTTCTACTGCAGGACGCGAAAGCTATGAGAAGAAAGATTTCGTTGATTCTCCTGTATCATTCAAGTCTTCACTGATTATTCCTGTGAACACAATTCCCCGCCCTGCCCACGGTCAGTAGGGGACACCGATGGGCTTGGAAAGGCCGCCGTCCGTCGGATGGGACGTTAAGCCGTGGCCCCGTGTGCGGGAGAGCCATACCCTGTGCACGTTAAAGAACACGCTGGATGGCCTTGACGGGAGGCTACCATCTGTCTCCCAACAGCTGTTCCAGTGGGTCCCCTCCCCCAACCTTCTCTGAGCCTTCGGGGTCCATGTGACCTGGCCATTTAGCCCTTGGTGTGCAAAAAAGTGCCGCTCAGAGGTAAAACAACCCAACCCAACCTGTGAACACAAATGAAATAAACAGGATTTACTTTTTTATCCAGTAAGTGTGGATGTTTTTTTTTCATTTCAATAACTTTCCCCTACTCTCCTTTGAATGATGAGTTAAACATTTTCTCACAATAAATTCAAAGTTGAAGGTAGGAAACCTACTGAACATATGAGGTGATAGTAGATCAGTCAGTAGCGCATCAGATCAAGGCTACCTTGACAATAAAGGCCTTCTCACTTATTTTGATGATATCACGTTGGGAGGAAATTCATTTTAAAAATATAATTTAATATTATTGCAAGTTGTTTTAAGTTATATCTTAAAAATGAAAAACTATAATTAGTTAGAAAATTAGTGTAACAGTAAGCAAATATATATTCAAATAAGAATTTTATTATTTTTTATTTTGCATTGTTAGCATAAAGGTAAAATATTTAATTCGTTTGTTAAATATACCTAGCACTACCTGCCATAATATTAAATAAAAGTTAACAACATTTTGTAAAAATTTTCCTCCTTAAGTAACATTATTAATAACAGCTGTGGTGGCCTTAACCAACACCTCCTGTTACAGAAAACCAGAGGACAAAATTTGACTTCTAAGTAGTCCTACCATATAAACAATTCTTATATTTTTTATCTTAATATTATTACTGGTGGTTTTTATGCTAATCTTTATACAAATGGTTAATATTAAATGTTTTATTTAGGAGAAAATTTATTTGCATTAATTATCATTATTATATTTGATAATAAATACGAATAATTTTCTTCCTAAAAATGTATTTATAGGTAAACATTAATATAAAAATTAGCACAAGAGTTCACCAGTAATAATATTAAAATAAAAAATATAACAATTTTCTATATAGTAGGACAACTTAGTGACGTCAAAAATTTGGTACATTGGCCTTCTGTTATAAGAGGTGTTACCTTAACCATCGAGGTAGCGTGGGCCAAGCTCGTAATCTGCAGTTTCCAGGTTCGAATCCCATCTGTGCTTGCATTGAGAATTATCTCCCTCAATCTCCATCGTTCCCTCGGTGAGAAAGGGGACTGTCCGTCATATGGGACGTTAAGTCGTGGCTCTTCGTGTTAAAAAGCTTAAATCTGAGGCTATTAACATATAGGATAGATGGCCATGTCGGGAGACTTCTGTCTCTTAACAGCTATCCAGTAGGTGTCCTTCCCTAACCATCTTTAAGCCCTTGGGGTCTTTGTGACCTAGTCATTGAATCCATTGTGTGCATAAAAGTGCCAATCAGAAGCAATAGCTTCAGACTTAAGCTTTCGTGTTAAAAAGCTTAAGTCTGAGGCTATTAACATATAGGATAGATGGCCATGTCGGGAGACTTCTGTCTCTTAACAGCTATCCAGTAGGTGTCCTTCCCTAACCATCTTTAAGCCCTTGGGGTCTTTGTGACCTAGTCATTGAATCCATTGTGTGCATAAAAGTGCCAATCAGAAGCAATAGCCTCAGACTTAAGCTTTCGTGTTAAAAAGCTTAAGTCTGAGGCTATTAACATATAGGATAGATGGCCATGTCGGGAGACTTCTGTCTCTTAACAGCTATCCAGTAGGTGTCCTTCCCTAACCATCTTTAAGCCCTTGGGGTCTTTGTGACCTAGTCATTGAATCCATTGTGTGCATAAAAGTGCCAATCAGAAGCAAAAGAACACAACGCAACTTCTTTACAAACATTTAACGGACACTAAAGCTTCCTGAACGAAGAGTCAGGACTTGCTTAATTTCACGTATGTTCTAAGCATCTAGGCTAACACGAAAGGCTCATTAACGATAATCATTGGCTTGGCATTCACTTTTTATATACATGCGTATATTTCCCTTTACAAGTCTTAATTCTCTGGAATCTAGTTCATGCTCCCCGACAATAGGTTAAATACGGTGTTCGGACATCAACAATATAGATGGTCTTTCAAAAAAAAAACTTTGTGTTGATGATTTAAACATTGACAATAGCAGAGGGCGTGCACTTATGTAGGGATTGTCTAACCCATTATTGCGTTTCTGAAAGTCCTGAACAATGATTTGACAGAGTTATAAAACGTTGTGCAACAGAGTCGTTTCAGCAACGTATCAAACATCTCATTAAGTTCAAAATGTTGCAATAATTATCAGAATATGGAGTGAATTATGTCACTCTGGAATCGTCAATTCAAATAGAAATGGATGTTCGAAATGTCTGTGGTTTAGAGTTTTTTTGTGAGAAATGTTCCTGAACGGTTTTTAATTCTGTTTCTTCTTAACGTACTGTTGAGCTGCTTTACTTTTGAGATACTATTTTGTTCTGGGTTGTGGGTTGGGTTGTTTTACCTCTGAGCGGCACTTTTTTGCACACCATGGGCTAAATGGCCAGGTCACAAGGACCCCGAAGGCTCAGAGAAGGTTGGGGGAGGGGACCCACTGGAACAGCTGTTAGGAAACAGATGGTAAGCCTCCCGTCAAGGTCATCCAGCGTGTTCTTTAACGTGCACAGGGTATGGCTCTCCCGCACACGGGCCACGGTTTAACGTCCCATCCGACGGACGGCGGCCTTGTCCAAGCCCATCGGTGTCCCTTATTGACCGTGGGCAGGGAATTTTGCGGAGATAAATCTCAACGCTGACCCAGCTGGGACTCGAACCTGGGAACTACAGATTGCGAGCCTGGCGCGCTATCGACTGAGCCACCCCAGCCCCATTTTGTTCTGGGGCAACACCTTCTATTGTTATACGAAAGCTTTTAAGGTTATAAAAGGATATAGAATTGAAGGCCGTAGTACTATTAACTCATGACGTCAGCATTGAGTCATAACATCCAGACTTTTCTTATCCTTTTATTTCCATTATTGCTACTGGTATATTTTACTACCAATATTCATATTAATGTTTATTTACAAATATATATATTTTAGAAGAAAAATTATTCTTATGTATTAGCTTTAGGATAATGCTCATAAAAAAAAATTTTCCTTCTAAAAAAAGTATGTAAATAAACATTTTTATAAAGATTAGTGTCAAAATTTATCAATAATAATAATGTGAATAAATATGTGCTATATGTTAGGACATTCTATGCTGACGTCATAACTTAGTTGTACGGCCTTCTGTTATAGGAGGTGTTGACCAGGGCCATTCTTTCCGTTTCGGAGTGCTAGTAAAAGTGGTGGAGGAGAAAGATGAATAAACCTACCGTTTCTTTTTTAACGCATTTTTCGGGAAAGATTTTAAACCCCTCTAAAACGAAGAGGGTAAGTGTTACACTGCAATAAAATTTCAGTTTCTTGCCCCTCCCCTTCCCCTTTTTACCTGCCAAATTGCCCACCCTCTCTCTTTATTTTTCGGATCGAACATTAAGGCGTTACCTCTTGTGCTAAAAAGCCATACCTTGTGCACGTTAAAGAACACGCTGAATGGCCTTGATGGGAGGCTACCATCTCTTTCCTAACAGCTATCCAGTGGGTCCTCTTCCCTCAACTTTCTCTCAGCTTTTGGGGTACTTATGACTTGGTCATTTGGTCAATAGCGTACAAAAAAAGTGGGGGATAGCCTTACCTTCTGCGTTAAAGAACACACTGGATGGTCTTCACGGGAGGCTTCCATCTGTCTCCTAACTGCTGGGGGTGGGAGTGGCTCAGTCGGTAGTGCGCCAGGCTCGTAATGTAGTTCCCAGGTTCCAGACCCAACTGGGTCAGTGTTGAGACTTATCTCCGCAAAACTCCCTGCCCACGGTCAGTAGGGGACACCGATGGGCTTCGAAAGGCCGCTCTCCGTCGGATAGGACGTAAAGCTGTGACCCCGTGTGCGGGAGAGCCATACACTGTGCACGTTAAAGAACACTCTGGATGGCCTTGACGGGAGGGTAACAGCTGTTCCAGTGGGTCCCCTCCCCCAACCTGCTCTGAGTCTTCAGGGTCCTTGTGACCTGGCCATTTAGCCCATGGTGTGCAAAAAAGTGCCGCTCAGAGGTAAAACAACCTAACCATAACTGCTGTCCAGAGCAACTTCCTTCAACTCTCTCTTAGCCTACAGGGTCCTTGTGACTTGGCAATATACCCAATTGTGTGGAAAAAAAAAGTGCGGGAGAGACATACCCTGTACACGTTAAAGAACGCGCTGGACAGTCTTGACAGGAGGCTACCATCTGTCTCCTAACAGATGTCCAGTAGGTCCTCTTCCCCTAACTTTCTCTGAGACTTAGGGGTTCTTGTGATTTGGCATTTTTGCCACGTGTCACAAAAGTGAGGGAGAGCCATACCTTCTGCATTTTAAAGAACATGCTGTGGATGGTCTTGACGGGAGACTTCCATCTGTATCCTAACTGCTGTCCAGTGGGTACCCTTCCCTCAACTTTCTCGCAGCCTTCGGGGTCCTTGTGACTTGGCCATTTAGCCCAATGTGTGCAAAAGAATTGATGCTCAGAGTGAAAACAACCGAATCAACTCAACATACTTTTCTTATTCATAAGTCTACGGTCAGTACGCGACACCGATGGGTTTGGAAAGGCCGCCGTCCATCGGATGGGACGTTAAACCGTGGCCCGTGCGCGGGAAGAGACATACCCTGTGCATGTTAAAGAACACGCTGGATGGTTTTGACGGAAGTCTACCAACAGAAGACGTAGACAACAGGACAGGTTTTGACGGAAGTTTGGAGACAGATGTCTCCCAACAGATGTTCCAGTGGGTCTCCTCCCCCAACCTTCTCTGAGCCTTCGGGTCCTTGTGACCTGACAATTTAGCCCATTGTGGGGACAAAAATGAAGTGCATAGGTCAAACAACCAACCAATCAATCTTATTTATAAACGATAGATATTATATTCCTATTCTAATATTTTTTTTTCTGTTATCTCTTTACAGATCAAACTGAACATAACATCATCACTTGAAGACTCTCGGCTGCTGGTGGCGGCAGTGTCAGAGAACCTACGGCACCGTACGATTTTCTGATTGGTTGCCTACGGCTGTGGGAAGTAAGAATGTATGGTACGTAGGCCGGCATCATCGCCAGGAGCAGACGACCCGGCAGAGGCAAGGGAACCGGTTCGCCTCATCCATAGCAACGGGGCAGGACGACCAGGAACAGCCACGAGAAGCAACAACACGCTCTGAGGATCAGTCTCTGGGGGAGGAGAAGGACACAGTGCCGCCGGAGGATCTGTGTGACCGACCTGCAAGGCCGCTGGCATGCGGCTCATCCCCCATCGCACTGACTGAAATCCATCTTTCATCTTCACCTCCTCAGCATCCTCCATAGCAACAACATCTTCTTCGGAGTCCCATCTTTTGTGAGCGAAAAGGCGCCATGGCCTTCCGTGCCGGCAAGCGCAAAGACGTGAAGAAGCAGTCCTACTATGTGTGGTTCCTTGGCGCCAAAGAGAGCAAGGGATTACGTGGGGAGGAGTATATACGCCCAGTGCTTCGCCACCTCGTGGACAAAGAAAGAGAATTAGAACCCATGAAAGTGACTCTTCAAGTAAGCACGAAAGGGATTAAAATCATCCAGAATGTTCCCCGCAAAAATAACAAAGGAAAAACGGAACAGATAAAGCATTTTATTCCTCATCATGCTATTACTTGTGTGATGCAAGAAGGAAAACCTAATGATGATGTTGTGTGTTGCATCCTCCTCATCTATAATCCGCTCACCAAGTGTCCAGTGCATGTCCATGCCTATAGGTGCGATTCGGTCGAGACTGCAACGACACTCCGTTCCCAGCTCCAGATCCTCATCGACAGGCCTGAGAATCAGAAAAAGTTTCGGGAGATTGAGAACAGACTCGCCGCAAAGGGTCTCCTCCCATCCCGGTGTCTGAATTCTGATGGCAGGAGTACCAGAACGGACGGTTCCGATCGCACTGAAGATTCGGGAGGATCGTCCGAACGCGATGTCGGAGTGAGGAAAGATCACATCGCCAGTCTCTACGATTCTTTGGCTGCGGAACTGAGGGAGCGGCTCAATAATCCGAACAGTTGCCCGATACTGCTGCCTCCGAAGGACTACGACACGGTGAGCAGGAGGAGAGGAAAGTTCGACGGCATTGATAAGAGACGGAGCACGAATTTCAATCTGGTGGGGGTAAATTCGAAGTCATCTTCTTCTACCACGCCGAAAGTCGAATCGAGCGCGAAGTCTTCCGGAAAATCCAGCGGTAAATCAAGCAGCGGAATCGGCTCCGACGAAGCGCTGAGCTCGGCGATTCAAGAAGTATCGTCTCATCCGGATTTCGAGAGTAAAGAGATCGATCCAGATACGAGCTCTGACGAAGAGGACTGGCCTGATCCCGAAGCCGTTCCAGATGACGACGAAGTAGTCCCTTTCGAGTGGCGAAGAGTACCTCCGGCTCCGCAACGTTTCAAGACTCGCTCCTCATCTCCTACATCACCACGTGCCGCAGCATCCAACGTCCCTGCCGCCCATCCAGCTGCTCCTTACGGACCATCCCGTGACCGCCGAAGTCGATCGTCTCCGGACGACGACGATGATCCTCGCTACAGCCGTCACGAGCGTCATGTGCGCGGCATCGTCGACAAATTCGAGCGCCGAGCCGCCTCTCCTCCTCCCCCTCCTCCAGGTGATGTCGCGGAATCGCGCCAACAGAAGCAGGCACCGCAACAGATGATGGCGGGAAGAGCAGCTCCCGCCGGAGCATCAGTGCAAGAACGTGACCCTTACGACCGTTATCCTCCAGCGGCAGCAGTTTCTCCTTACGACCGGGATGCTGCAGATGGTCGTAAGCGTGATGCTTCTCCCCAAGCGAATAGAGACCGGGAGCCGAGGATAAGGAACCCACGTGAGCCAGAAGTCGTGTACAGGAGACACAGCAATCCTCTAGAGAGAAAAGGCTCTCGTGATAATAGACCGGTATCTTATCCTGCAGCAGTCGACCCCGTGTCACCGCATCTTCCTCAGCGTCCACCTTACGCAGAGAGAGCTCCCGAGTTCATTGATCACCATCCTTCTCGTTATGCTGCCTACGTTGATAGAGTACCCTACGACAGGCATCCTACTAATCCATATTCAGGTAGGGAGCGAGATGGGCACTCGCCTGATTTTTATAGAGACTCCAGGGTATCTCCTTCGGCAGGAGGTGGAAGACTTCCCCCGTTTAGGTCACCTGAAAGACGGCCATCATCACCTGAGGTATATCCAGGACCACGTGTGATGCCATCCGATCCACGATCCGCACCCCCTCGCTATCCTGAACCTTATCCAGCTACTAGGCCGTCTTATCATCCTCCTGTAAATGAAGAAAGGAGGAGGTCTGGGTATTTTGACCTACCCGTTGATCCTAGAGACTACAGGCATAGTTTTGTGGAATCACCTTTTCGAAGATTACCCCTTAACTCCCAATATTAGGGACCTGAACGTGGACTTAAATAGGGAATTACTTTTTTTTTCGTTTTATACATATAGCTTAAGTACTGTGCCACATAAACATCCCCCAGTGTTCTCGGCTGAAATGCTTGACTCTCATTGGTGTAAAGGAATATACGTCATATCTTCAGTGCGTGTTTATTGGCCAATGATAGAAACGCTAGTTTTATGGTGTGTTTTTTTTTACATTGGAAAAATTATTCCATTGATGTCTGTGCTATATATAATAAATGCTTTAATGCTTATGCTTTTTGGAATAATAGAGCTTTTATTATCATCAAACTTGAAATCAAAGGAACCATGTTAATATCTCCGTCCTTAAATTAAATTCTAGGCCTTTTATCAACCAAGATTAGTGCATTTAAGGAGAGTTCGTAATTATGATGGTCCTCAAAATTTAGAAGATATTTTTTATTCGTTGATATATGGATATTTTTTAATTTTGAAGTCAAATATCTAGTTAAAAAGTCGTAATATTTAAATATAATGCTGCCATGTTTTAAAGCTATAGATCAATTGATTTGAGGAGTTTTTTTTGTTGAAAACTTTGTTGTTGAGGGAAATAACATAAAAGCTCTCTTTTTTTTGTGGTATTATCATCTGGTTAATAAGTCATAATATTCTCAATCTAATTGAGTTAAGTCATTATTACTAATTTGTATAACCACAAGTAAAATTTATTTTTATAACAATAATATATATGTAAAATATGGCTAATAAATATTTTTAGGCATAATATTTTGAAAATTATACAACACATAATAATACAGTTTTTAAATAAATAATTTATCTCCCAAATATATTTAAGGAAAAAATCTCTACATTGTTTTTTTGTTCCTAAAGATATTTTTAAAATACTCTCTTATTATTCTGAGTAGATATTTGCAGGACTAGTTTTACTAAAGAAAGGTTAACAGATTTAATTGGTATTAAATTTACCTATTACTAAGGTAAGAAATTTTTTCCAATTAAATATAACTGATTTAAATGAAAATATTTCGAAAGAGAAATTTATATTCATCAATATTGCCTCACAATATATATAAATTTATATAAGAACTGATTTTTTCAATTAAATATAAATTGATTTAAATGAAAATATTTTGAAAGAGAAATTTATATTCATCAATATTGCCTCACAATATATATAAATTTATATAAGAACTGATTTTTTCAATTAAATATAAATTGATTTAAATGAAAATATTTTGAAAGAGAAATTTATATTCATCAATATTGCCTCACAATATATATAAATTTATATAAGAACTGATTTTTTCAATTAAATATAAATTGATTTAAATGAAAATATTTTGAAAGAGAAATTTATATTCATCAATATTGCCTCACAATATATATAAATTTATATAAGAACTGATTTTTTCAATTAAATATAAATTGATTTAAATGAAAATATTTTGAAAGAGAAATTTATATTCATCAATATTGCCTCACAATATATATAAATTTATATAAGAACTGATTTTTTCAATTAAATATAAATTGATTTAAATGAAAATATTTTGAAAGAGAAATTTATATTCATCAATATTGCCTCACAATATATATAAATTTATATAAGAACTGATTTTTTCAATTAAATATAAATTGATTTAAATGAAAATATTTTGAAAGAGAAATTTATATTCATCAATATTGCCTCACAATATATATAAATTTATATAAGAACTGATTTTTTCAATTAAATATAAATTGATTTAAATGAAAATATTTTGAAAGAGAAATTTATATTCATCAATATTGCCTCACAATATATATAAATTTATATAAGAACTGATTTTTTCAATTAAATATAAATTGATTTAAATGAAAATATTTTGAAAGAGAAATTTATATTCATCAATATTGCCTCACAATATATATAAATTTATATAAGAACTGATTTTTTCAATTAAATATAAATTGATTTAAATGAAAATGTTTTGAAAGAGAAATTTATATTCATCAATATTGCCTCTCAAATTATATAAATTTATATAAGAACCGATTTTAAGATATCAAAAGTTGTACAGAGACATTAAGATAATTAAGATAATTTATAAGTACCACTTTTATGATTAGGATAAAATCTACTCTTTGCTTAAATATTTTATAAACCATTCTCGTTTCCTGCTGTTTATATCGATACTTTTCACGACGTCACCCAGTCACGTGTTTGCTAAGCCAATCACAGAGTCGCTACGCAAGATGAGGTTTGAATTAGCTGTGACTAATTGGAAGGTCTCCCCTTTTATACGAGAGAGAGAAAGTATGAACAGCCTTCTACTGTTGCTGTCAAATTGAGCAATGGCATCAAGGCTTGTTTCCCGCAACGTTCTGCAGTCGCTGAAGAATTCCTTATTTTTTACTACTTGCTGTTCAAGTTTAACTGTATGTTAACTGTGCTATTGTGAAAGGAAAAACGTCCGTAGATATTTTTATTGTTGAGTTTGTTAGTACGGTTGTTAAACTCTTTTTGTTGTGTAATGAACTCCTAGTCGTCATGTCTCTCCCCCCTCTCGCCTAACTGGAATTCTTTTATTGTTTAGGACGACCGGTTGTTTTACTGTGTGTCATTGCGCTAGTCTTGCTTAATCTTAAGACCAAGCATTTTTTAATCTCTTGTTGTTTTTAAGTCGAAAAGTGTTGTACAACTGCAAATGTTTTTTATTTGCAAAGAAAACGTTTAAAAATATATGATTGTTTTAAACAAAAATACCAAAAGTTGTTAATTTAAAATTTGTTTTGAGCTACCGGTAATTTTTTTATTTAAACAACTATATATATTTTCAGAATCAATTAGTATCTTGCAATTAAATAATAGCTGAAAATGAATATTTGAAGAAATAAGAAGGTTACATAATTTGATATGGAAAAAAAGATGTGATATAATCAAATGCATTTTTATCAGTTTTTTGACTGAGAACTAACATTTGCTCTATAACACTAACATTTACACTATAACTTTATAAATAATAAAGTTTAAATCATTTTTTGTCAGAAAAATAAAAATTTTCCCTCACCCACTTTAAGAATATTGATCTAAAGATTAAAAATATCGATTTTGGTACAACCGAACAAATATCTTTTTGAAATTAGGCATAACATTAAAATAAATATGATTAATTTCTTATTTTATCACTTATAATCAGATACTTTAGCTTTATATTACATTCAAAAAGACCATTATCATAAGTATTATTTTTGTGTTTCAGTTCAACGCAATTTAAAAGAGAGTAATTTTTTTACGTTAACTAAAAATTATATATATTTATCCATCCACTTTCTGGAGTGTTACGAATGACAAATCAGTCAGAGAAGTTCTGTTTAACTCAATTGAATGATATGTAATTCAAATCATAAAATATATGTGTCCTAATAATTGCTCAATAAATTTAAATTTTTAAAAATATTCAATTATAATTCCGGTAGTTTTACATACACAAATTTCATTAATAATATAAAATATTATACGGAAAAATATTAATATATAAATAGTAACTATAAATATAAGCAAAATATACATGGGTTTTGTTTGTGTAAAAATAGAAATAATAGTTTTATTTTACGTTGAAATGTTAACGTTGGAATTTGAGAACTCCAACCATTTTCGCTTAAATATGGATAAAAAAATTGTAAATTTATATATGTATATGATTTTATGTGTTACATATTAACATACGACGAATTAAGCGTTCTGATTGGTCCTAGTAGTTTACTGCTGCTTTAAAATTTCATCGGATTATCGTTATTGATAAAATTAATAATCTTAACTTTTACTTAAATATTCTATATTCTTTAGTAAAAATATTTAAATCTACCGGTATTTTCTTTAGCTACTTAAATCCAATAAAACATGTTTCACCCCAAATTTAAAAAGAAAGCTACCATTATGGTAGCCATAAAGGTAGTCCCATTATGAAAACCAGTCAAGAAGAAAAATTTCGATTCCAATATATTGGTATATATAATTTCCCACACTAACATATATCAATTAATAATTTCTTTTTTTTAAGTTCTTAAGGTTTCTATTTATGGATATATAAAAAACGCAGAAAAAAACCGTTTGTAATCATGCTCAGGACCGGATCTAGAATAAAATTGAAGGAGAGGAGTGGGGTGGGCATGAAACGAAATCAAACCCGAAAAATGCAAAGGTGGGAGGGAGAGAACTGGATTTTTATTGCAGCATAACATTTTCCCCTCCTTTTTAGATGTCTTTAAGAAATTTGTTAAAAAATTGCATAAAAATTCTTCTGAAAGAAGAAAATTGGTTTAAGTTAAAGCCATTTATTTTCAAACCAATTACAGTGAAATAATTTATTTATTAATATTTTATTAGAATATTTGAGAATATTATAAAATTAATTACAAAATTTTAAAAAATTAATAACTACCAATAGAATTTTTATAAACATATAAACCTTTGCCCCCCCCCCCCTCCCCCTTATAACCGGCCCTGATCATACTTAAGATAACAAATAACTAACATGTTATTTTTTTAACTATAGAAGACTTTCTTGCATTTTAGGTACTCTTTGATTTTAGGTAAGCAGGTACATTGTTAGGGATTCACAAATGATATTATTGCTTCTTACTTCTGGTGTTTCAACTATGGTTTTCTACGCTGCTAAGCTGTAATAGAGCTATATATAGGTCTTTCAACAGAGAGGACGTTGGAGAATATTTTTAAAGTTGGCATTTATAGGCAAGCAAATTACTTAATTTTTGAAGATGATTAAGTAAATGTGTTTTACTTTCATGGTAATGTCATTCAGCGATTGCAGAACCTCAACATTGTAATCGTTTTAAAAATAGAGTTTGAAATGATTACAATGACCGATACCATTTAATAGAGTTATTGTACTAATTGTAATGTATTTTTGTATTTGAGGAGTAAATTTTGATTAATGAAAAAAAGTTTCCTCTATTCATTTCGATTGTTTGTCGACAATCTTACACACACACACACATATTAAAGACAACATTTTATAGAAAAGACTAAATTTTTCGATACACCATACAGGTTAGAGCTGCAATATAATTTTTTTGCGATATGTTGTGGCACACTTGGTGCTAAGTTTTCTTTGTCACGCAGAACTGCACTAGATTCACTCAGTTGCGGTACACTTAGAACCATTCACTTGGTCATGGAACATCCGGTACTAGATCGACTTGGTCCAGGAGCACCTGGCCAAGACCCCCTTGATAAAACAGGCCAGGAAGCTTTGAACGAAAGGAGAGATATTAATTAGTCATAAAAATGTAATTCATTTAATTGGATACTTAAACCAATTAAATTAGTTTAAGTTAAAGCCGTTTATTTTCAAAGCAATTACGATAAAATAATTTGTTTATTAGTATTTTATTAGAATATTTGAGAATACCATAAAATTAATTGCAAATTTTTAAATATTAAAAACTACCAGTAGAATTTTTAAATAAATATAGTATATTAAAACTGCTCAGTTTTTCACTTGGTTGTGGCAAAGAATGTAGAGGGAGTAGAAGTTAAGCTTCCATAGAGATTAATGTAAAATCGAGTTTCGTGCATTTGGCGTAGAGGGTTGGGTTGTTTTACCTCTGAGCGGCACTTTTTTGCACACCATGGGCTAAATGGCCAGGTCACATGGACCCCGAAGGCTCAGAGAAGGTTGCGGGAGGGGACCCACTGGAACAGCTGTTGGAAGACAGATGATAGCCTCCCGTCAAGGCCCTCCAGCGTGTTCTTTAAAGTGCACAGGGTATGGCTCTCCCAAACACGGGGCCACGGCTTAACGTCCCATCCGACGGACGGCGGCCTTTCCAAGCCCATCGGTGTCCCCTACTGACCGTGGGCAGGGCGGGGAATTTTGCGGAGATAAATCTCAACGCTGACCCAGCTGGGACTCGAACCTGGGAACTACAGATTACTAGCCTGGCGCGCTACCGACTGAGCCACCCCTGCCCCTTGGCGTAGAGGTGAAACGAACATTACAGGGGACGAACGCTTTTGTAATTACATGTTACTGTCAACTTCCATTCTCTTCGCTTTTCCTATGTAATAATTTCCCATTGATATCCTACAGAGTATATTAATATCAGTTCTGGTCCCTGTTTCTATGCAACCAAGAAAGCTCCTAAGCTTGTAATAATTTATTTTATAAATTAACTACAGGCTAATTTCAAAACTTCTCTTTCCGTTCAATTTATAATTGTTGGTTCAACGAAAAATAATTCCAATGGAGAAAATAAACCTTTATTAAAATCATGATATTATTTTTTCAAATACAAAGTGCAGTTATTTTTTTTTCCTTTTTTAAAATATAAATTTTTTGATGCATAATTCCTTTGCCCCTTATTGTTTGCTTCCCAGCTTAAACAAATGCACGATACGAATCGAAACACCACTTGAGGTCGCCACTTACGCTTTGTCAAAGCTGAACTTCTTTTACTTATACATTCTTTGGTTCAGGTTAGATGTTACGTACATCTTTTGGAAGAAAAGATGTGGAACATTGGGTTGGAAGAAGCTGAATGATCAGCATGTCAGATCGCAGTTCTTTCGATCGTAATGCCCTAACGGTTGGATGCTATTGTCATCGTGGGGGTGCAGTAACGTATGCTTTGCGTCGCCAATGCTCTGGTGAATTGGATTGGGTTGGGTTTTACTTCTGGGCGGCTCTTTTCACACAATGTGCTAAATGGCGAGATCACAAGGACCCCGAAAGCTCAGAGAAGGTTGGGGTGAAGGTACCCACTGGAAAGGAGACAGGTGATAGCCTCCCGTTAAGGCCATCCAGATTGTTCTTGAACGTGCACAGGATATGGCTTTTTCGCACACGGAACCACGTCTTTACATTCCATCGAACAAGAGGAGGGGGAGGGGCTCAGTCGGTAGCGCACCAGGCCCGTAATTTGCAATTCCCACTTCTGCTTGGGCCATCGTTGAGATTTATCTCTACTTGGACTCCCCGCCCGGTTTTTCGTCAGTAGGTGAAACTAATGGGCTTGAAAAGGCTGTTGTCTGTGAGATGGACATTAAGCCGTGTCCCATTGTGCAGGAAGCCATACACTGTGCACACGTTAAAGAACACGCTGGATGGCCTTGAATGGAGGCTACCATCTGTCTCCCAACAGCTGTCCAATGGGTCTCATCCTCCAACCTTCTCTGAGCCCTCAGGGTCCTTGTGACCTGCCCATTTAGCCCATTGTGTACACAAAAGTGCCGCTCAGAGGTAAAACAACTCAAGATTAAAGAACACGCTGGATGGTCTTGATGGAGGCTATCATCTGCCACCCAACAACTGTCCAGCGAGTCCCTCCCCCAATCTTCTCTGGGCCCTCGGGGTCCTTGTGACCTGCCCATTGTGTGCAAAAAAGTAACGCTCAGAGGTAAAACAACCCAACCACAACACAGATTAGAATCTCTGCTTTCTATTTACTGAAACGGTTTTTTCCTCAGTAATAATAGACATTTCCACATCTTCTAGACATCCATCTCTACAATATCCATGAAATATCTCTAGATAATCCATATCTAGAATATAATCCATAGCATAGATCTGACGTGACACTTGTTAAAAATTGGAATCAAAAGCCGAAGTTGCTAAATATCCCAAAAATTATTTTCAGCAACAATAACAATATAAATTTAGAAAACAATTCTTTAACTGGAGCCCCGGGTAGTGTCCATGAGTCCCCAGTAGAGTCCTGGACAGTGTCCATACTTTGTATGATGTATAAGAGACTTTATCTTGTGTAGGGGAGCACGATTAAAAAACAACTGCAAAAATCGGGACTGCATTTGCACAGTAAGACCATGGAGGACTGCATTTGCACATTTTGGGTAGTCCTCCTCAGGCACCATCCCATTGCCTTCGATGTCTGCAGTTGGGTTGTTTTACCTCTGAGCGGCACTTTTTTGCACACCATGGGCTAAATGGCCAGGTCACATGGACCCCGAAGGCTCAGAGAAGGTTGGGGGAGGGGACCTGTGATGTTAACTCTTCGTTTGTCGGTCTATTGGGACCACTTAGGACGTTCCCTCGGTTCGATCGCTATACGCGACGGGTGAGTCTTTCGGATAAAATCAACGGTTTATTCACAATTGCAGAGACTCGATACTGAGGCTCCTCCCCCATAAATTAGTTCAACTTCAGACTTTACTTTAAAATACCGAATATTTATTTAACCTTCCAAACATACTTGCTGGACGAGGACATATGCTCAATTACATAGATTACAACAACACCAGCTTACTATGCTGTTCAGCTGTATTTACAGAGCCAATGCCGCTATTACCAGTCGGCATTTCCCAGCTTTACAACTTCTCGTCCGTCTCCTTCCGAAACTCGACCGGCTCTGATCTCATCGTTGCCAAACCCTTTCTTCCTTTCTTTCTCTGCCTGACCATCTGGGCCGTCCGCTAGCAGTTGGGCGACCTCCGTCCCTCGGGGCACTGCCCCTTCAATTAACTTTCCAGAAGCCGGGACAGAGGGCCTCCCCGTAGCATATGACTATTTTGGCGAAATCCAAAATAAATATACACAGCCTTAACAAAAAAAAAATCTAAAAAGGCCTCTAGCCTGACACCTCCCTGCCAGAAGTCAGTAGTTAGTCCTGATAGAAGTCAGTAGTTAGTCAGTACTGACCGTGGGCAGGGCGGGGAGTTTTGCGGAGATAAATCTCAACGCTGACCCAGCTGGGACTCGAACCTGAGAACTACAGATTACGAGCCTGGCGCCCTACCGACTGAGCCACCCCGCCCCACATCTGCAGTGGTATAATGAGAGAGATGCTTAGGGAAAATACTGGAATCGTGTCATCTTCAGTGACAAACCATTGGAGGAGTGGTAAAAGAACTTTTGTTTAATTCCGGCCAGTAGCGATATGCAATATTATTCAATACACCAAATTTTTCGGTACCGTACTGCAAAAAATTAATAAATATCTGCTGGGTTTTTTTTTCTGTTGGTAGCGCGTCAGCTCCTAAGCGGCAGTTCCCAATTCGAGACCCACCTGAGATAGCATTGAGATTTATCTCCACAAAACTCTTACTAGCCCAACGTCGGAAAGCACACACTAATGGGCTTGGAAAAGCCTCCGTCGTACACGTACAGTCGCTCAAAGAAATATCCGAACAGTATGGTTGATTACAGAATTCAGAAAAAAATATCTGGCAACGACTTTTTTTAGAAATTAGTGATCTGGCAACCTTCGTGTACAGTCGCTCAAATAAATATCCGAACACTATACAGAATTCAGAAAAAAATATTTGGCAATCAACCAACGATTTGTTTAGAAATTAGTGATCTTGCAAACTTCGTGTAGTCGCTTAAAAAATATCCGGACACTATGATTGATTACAGAATTCAGAAAAAATATCTGGCAACGATTTTTTTTAGAAATTAGTGATCTGGCAACCTTCGTGTACAGTCGCTTAAAAATATCCGAACATTATGGTTAATTACAGAATTCAGAAAAAAATATCTGACAACGATTTCTTTAGAAATTGGTGATCTGTCAACCTTCGTATACAGTCACTCAAAAAAAATATACGAACATTATGGCTGATTAGAGAATTCAGAAAAAATATTTGGCAACGATTTTTTTTTAGAAATTAGTGATCTGGCAACCTTCGTGTACAGTCACTCAAATAAATATCCAAACACTATGGTTGATTACAGAATTCAGGAAAAATATCTGGCAACCTTCGTGTACAGTCGCTTAAAAATATCCGAATACTATGGTTGATTACAGAATTCAGAAAAAATATCTGGCAACGATATTTTTAGAAATAGTGATCTGGCAACCTTCGTGTACAGTCGCTTAAAAATATCCGAACGTTATGGTTAATTTCAGAATTCAAAAAAAAATATATGGCTACGATATTTTTAGAAATTAGTGATCTGGCAACCTTCGTGTCACGACACGAAGTTGTTCAAGCATAGTGTTCGGATATTTTTTTGAGCGACTGTATCCTGTGCACAGTAACGTATCCTGATTGAGGCTACTCCCCCCCCCCCCCGAAAACAAATCCTGTCGTCTCATACTAAATCTCAAACTCGTTTTTCTGCTTTGAAATCAAAAACGGTTGTCTTTTGTGTAATTTTAGCTTAGCTCCATACTCTATGTCCGACACTAAAAATAGATTTAAAAAAAAACTATGAAATCTCATTCCATATTTTTGTTCGGTGAAATATTTTAGTAATTGTAAACCTGGGTTCGAACCCCGGGTAAGGCATTGATGTTTGTATTGTCTTTCTGCCGAGGTCCCGCCATCCTCACAGACTTTCTACTAAGGCGTATAAACTGACAGGCTCCAGTCAGACCTCTGTGGCAAAGCAGCTGCTTGAGGGGGTATTTATTATTATTTAACCCTAATCAGACTTGATTAGGGTTAAATAAATGCCGTCCCGTGGCCAAGTGGTTAGCGCGCCTAGCTACTGATCTAAGGGACCTGGATTCGAGCCCCGGGTAAGGCATGGATGTATGTGTCGCTTTTGTGCTGTGGTCCCGCCATCCTCACAGACCCTCTACTCTGGCATATAAACTGACAGACTCCTGTCAGACCTCTGTGGCAAGCAGCTGCTTGAGAGGGTATTTATTATTTTATTTAATCAAGTTGTGTTCTCAGCATTCCCCCCCCCCCCCACTGAAACTGAATCCTAGGTAAGTGTTACCTAATTATCTTAAAGAACAAGCTGGATGGTTTTAACGGGAGGCTTCCATTTGTCTCTGAAGAGCTGACAGTGAGATCCCTTTCTCAATCTTCCCTGAGCCCCTCGGGGACATGGGGCGGGGGTGGCTCAGTCGGTAGCGCGCCAGACTCGTAATCTGCAGTTCCCAGGTTCGAGTCCCAGCTGGGTCAGCGTTGAGATTTATCTCCGCAAAATTCCCTGCCCTGCCCACGGTCAGTAGGGGGCACCGATGGGCTTGGAAAGGCCGCCGTCCATTGGATGGGACGTTAAGCCGTGTCGCCAAGTGAGGGAGAACCATACCCTGTGCACGTTAAGGAACACGCTGGATGGCCTTGATGGGAGGCTACCATCTGTCTCCCAACAGTTGTTCCAGTGGGTCCCCTCTCCCAACCTTCTCTGAGCCTTCGGGGTCCTTGTGACCTGGCCATTTAACCCATGGTGTGCAAAAAAGTGCCGCTCAGAGATAAAACAACCCAACAACCCAACCCTCGGGGACATTGTGACCTGGCCATTTAGCACATCATGTGCAAAGAAAAAAGTGCCGTTCAGAGGTAAATAAGCCACATCTCGGTGAAAAAGAGACACTGGTGGGTTTAGAAAGGATGCCGTCCTTCCGATGGAATGTTAAGTCGTGGCCACGTGTACAAGAGAGTCAAATTATATGTACAGTCGCTCAAAAAAATATGCGAACACTGTGGTTGATTATCTGGCAAC
The DNA here is from genome assembly GCA_038380435.1 of Ryuthela nishihirai. Taxonomy (NCBI): domain Eukaryota; kingdom Metazoa; phylum Arthropoda; class Arachnida; order Araneae; family Heptathelidae; genus Ryuthela; species Ryuthela nishihirai. The sequence continues at coordinate 6,211,750 of JAWZYU010000008.1, forward strand.
GATTTTTTTTAGAAATTAGTGATCTGGCATTATCTGGCAATTAGTGATCTGGCACGATTTTTTTTAGAAATTAGTGATCTTTTAGAAATTAGTGATCTTAAGTGATTTTAGAAATTAGATCTCTTAGTGATTTTTTAGAAATTAGTGATTTTAGAAATTAGTGACCATCGTGTCACGTGACACGAAGGTTGCCAGATCACTAATTTCTAAAAAAAATCGTTGCCAGATATTTTTTCTGAATTGTGTAATCAACCATAATGTTCGGATATTTATTTGAGCGACTGTACGTCAAAGAACAGTATGGATGGCTTTAATGAGAGATTTCCATCTTCTCTTAACACTTCTAAGCGGGGTTCCTTTCCTAACCTTTCCTTACCCCTTGGGATTCTTGTGACCTGGGGACAGGAATGGCTCAGTCGGTAGTGCGTCAGACTCATAATCTGCAGTTCCCAGGTTCCAGTCCTCCTTTGGCGAGCGTTGAGATTAATCACCGCAAATCTCTCTGCCCTCGGTCAATAGGGAGACACCGATGGGTTTGTAAAGACCGCCGTCCGTCGGATGGGACGTTAAGCCGCTTCTCTGTGTGCGTGAGAGCCATAATCTGTGCAAGTTAATGAACAAGCTGGATTGTCTTGGCTAGAGGCTATCATATGTCTTCTAATATCTGTCAGTTGGTTGGGTGGTTTTACCTCTGAGCGGCACTTTTTTGCACACCATGGGCTAAATGGCCAGATCACATGGACCCCGAAGGCTCAGAGAAGGTTGGGGGAGGGGACCCACTGGAACAGATGTTGGGAGACAGATGGTAGCCTCTCGTCAAGGCCATCCAGCGTGTTCTTTAAATTTGGGTTGTTTTACCTCTGAGCGGCATTACTTTTTTGCACACCATGGACTAAATGGCCATATCACATGGACCCCGAAGGCTCAGAGAAGGTTGGGGAAGGGGACCCACTGGAACAGCTGTTGGGAGACAGATGGTAGTCTCCCGTCAAGGCCATCCAGCTGTTGGGAGACAGATGGTAGTCTCCCGTCAAGGCCATCCTTTAACGTGCACAGGGTATGGCTCTCCCGCACACGGGGCAACGGCTTAACGTCCCATCCGACGGACGGCGGCCTTTCCAAGCCCATCGGTGTCCCCTACTGACCGTGGGCAGGGCGGGGAATTTTGCGGAGATAAATCTCAACGCTGACCCAGCTGGGACTCGAACCTGGGAACTACAGATTACGAGCCTGGCACGCTACCGACTAAGCCACCCCCGCCTCGTCCAGTTGGTTCTCTCCCCCCAACCTTCTCTGAGCCCTCGGGGTCCTTGTGACCTGGCCATTTAACCCATTTTGTGCCAAAAAAAAAGTGTCTTTGACGGATAAAACAACCCAAATTACTAAATCACAGTTGTAAAACTGACGTATGTGAAAGCGTTTTGACATGTGCATAATTTTGGCCGAAAAAAAAATAGCAAGAAACAAAGAAAAGAAGGAGTACTCAATAAAATTTTCCCATCAGAAGTGTCATTTAAATGGGTCCGGATTAGAGGACTTAGTTTCAATGCATATATTAATCAATCGTAAATTAATTACCGTTTAAGAAATATTATCCAAAGCTCTATGATTAAAATAAAACATTTGTTACCCCGAGGACTTTTCCTGAGATAAAGTTTTACAGATGACTTGTAATGGATGAGCAGTCAGTCTGTGATGCATAAGCCACGTTTTTGAGATGCCTTTAATTCTTACCAAGCAAATGATAAAGATCGCGATGGAAAAGAACCTTCTCATCACGAGATGAAGATTAGATCTTTTCGGAGATCTGTCGTAATGACAGAGCATGGGATGCCAGACTGCACTTGACGTACCCAGCAGGTCATACATCTCCCTAGAAGCCTCTGATTAGGGTGCTTGAGAGGATTTTTTTTTTCACCTTTCAAACATCAAGATAGATTCTTAGTTTTTTCGGCGGTGGCTGCAAAGATGTAAACGTGGCTGAAATTCTTATTCATCACTGAGTGGTCTTGGCAAGCGCCTCACCCTTCCAAAAGAGATTACATTGATCATCAGTTCTCTCACCTTTTTGCGTTTGTTGTGATGGCCAGACCGGTCTCCCGGACCTAGACTCACTGGGGTGAATGGTGGATGTGGCAAATCGCTGTGAAGATCAAGGCATGCCTTGATGTATAGGAAAATTTGATATAGGAAATTAATATACAGGAAAATGAAAGCGTCTTTAACACTTTGTCATAATTAATAATATCATTATCACGAAAAAAATTATTTTATCAGGAACAAACAATCATCAGCAGGCACAAAAATATAATTATCGCAAACAAAATGATTTCTATCCCGCATGAAATCATCAGCATCATGGCAATCACCTAATTATCATCACTACTACCATTTCGATTAATAACTAAAGCAACCTCGTCATCATGATCGTCACCACAAACATCAAACTGAATATATGATTGCTTTTAATAATCATTACTTTTAATAAAACATTTTCATTAAATTCATTATCGTGATTAATAAGATCATCATCATTAACCTCATTTTCGTGATTAATAAGATCATCATCATTGACATCATTATTTTGATTAATAAGATCATCATCATCGTCTTTGACATCATTATTGTGATTAATATAATCATCGTCATAAATTTCATTGTTGTGATTAAAAAACATCAACTTCGTTATTGTTAATAATGAAATCATTTTCATTAATTCATTATTGTGATGAACAAATCATCCTCATCAACTTCACTATTGCGATTGATAGAATCATCGTCACAAACTTCATTATTGTAATTAATAAAGTAATCGTCCTCAACTTCATTATTGCAATTAATAGAATCATCGTCATTAACTTGATTATTGTGATTAACAAAATCATTTTCATTAACTTCATTATTGTGATTAATAAAATTCTCTTTTTTTACTTTCATCATTGTGATTAATAAAATCATCATGATTAACTTTGTTATTTGAATTAAAAAGTCATCGCCATTAACTTCATTATTTTGATTAACGAAATCATCTTCATTCGTGCCAGGAACAACATAATCGTCACAGTCGGTATTTTTAACATAAATCATCATCATAATCAAAATCTTCGTGATCATCACCAATGGCTACAAAAATACCAGCAGCAATAACAAAATCATCTTTCCGGAAAAGAGGAATAATAACAACAGCATAATGTCTTCATCATCGCCATCAATAACATCGTCGTATCATCACTATTAATAATATCGCATCATCATTATTGTGACCAATAACTTTGTCATAGTCGTCATCATTATCACACGATTAATATTCCGCATCATTATTGCTGTCAATAACTTTGTTATCGTCATCGTCATCATCATCATGATGAATATTATCTCATCATTATTGCGATCAATAACTTTGGGAACATCACAAAAATTAATATTACCGCATCATCATTATTGCGATCAATAATTTTGTCGCAGTCGTGATCATCATCATCATCGACAACAATAACAGTTACATCTTCCTCATCATCAATAAAATTATCACATTTATTTCTAATATTGACAATCTCCGCAAAAATTCCCCGCGGTCAGTAGGGGACACCGATGGGCTTGGAAAGGCCGCCGTCCGTCGGATGGGACGTTAAGCCGTGGTCCCGTGTGCGGGAGGCTACCATATGTCTCCCAACAGCTGTTCCAGTGGGTCCCCTCCCCCATCCTTCTCTGAGCCTTCGGGGTCCATGTGACCTGGCCATTTAGCCCATGGTGTGCAAAAAAGTGCCGCTCAGAGGTAAAACAACCCAAAACAATCAAACCGTTCGGCCAAGCTTAATTGGTTTAATTGGGTTTTATTTCATGAATGCAAAACACCTTTAAATTATATAATACGTCGAAAAGTAGTACAAAAATGTGTTTTTAATTTTTAGATAATTATTATTCCTTTCTCTCAGGGTTGGGTTGTTTTACCTCTGAGCGGCTCTTTTTTGCACACCATGAGCTAAATGGCCAGGTCACATGAACCCCAAAGGCTCAGAGAAGGTTGGGGGAGGGGACCCACTAGAACAGCTGTTGGGAGACAGATGGTAGCCTCCCGTCAAGGCCATCCAGCGTGTTCTTTAACGTGCACAGGGTATGACTCTCCCGCACACGGTGCCACAGCTTAACGTCCCATCCGACGGACGGAGGCCTTTCCAAGCCCATCGGTGTCCCCTACTGACCGTGGGCAGGGCGGGGAATTTTTGCGGAGATAAATCTCAACGCTGACCCAGCTGGGACTCGAACCTGGCGCGCTACCGACTGAGCCAATTAAACAATATTTGTATTTTTCTAAAATAAAGAAATTTATTGCATCTTTCATATATACATACCTCGTGACCAAATTATTTTGTTCGGTTGCCTAATAACTGAGGCGGGGATGACCCGTCGGAAGTGAACCAGTCTCGCAATCAGCAGTTCCAAGGTTCGAATCCCAGCTGGGCCAGCGAGGTTTATCTCTAAACTCTTCGGCCTGTCAGTAGGGAACATCGATGGGCTTCGAAAGGGAGCCGTCCGTCGGAAAATCACGGGGCCCAGGAAAATCATGGGGCACAATATTCTAAGTGTATAGAAAATGTTCACGGTGTCATAAAACGTCCGCCAATGGTGGCAAAAATGTGGGAAGAAAAATGTTCTGAGAGACAGGCGCTTATTGGTACAGTCGCTCAAAAAAGTATCCGAACACTATAGTTGATTACAAAATTCAGAAAAAATATCTGGCAGCGATTTTTTTTAGAAGTTAGTGATCTGGCAACCTTCGTGTCACGTGAACTCACGTCAACGAAGGTTGCCAGATCACTAACTTCTAAAAAAATCGTTGCCAGATATTTTTTCTGAATTCTGTAATCAACCATAGTGTTCGAATCATTTTTTGAGCGACTGTTCAAACTGTACTGCAAAATAGAGATGATACATTTCATCAGTGGAGAGAAATGACCACTAGCAGTAAATACTTCAAAACACATTTCGAAGAGAACTATGCGCAGAGAAATGAAAACTTTGAAATTTGGGAAGTGTATCCATGATAATAGGACGAAGTATTACACAGGGTTGATTTTTGCCTCTAAGAAGCACTTTTTGTGCACACAATCGGCTAAATGGCTAGGTCACTCAGGGGATGTTGTTATGGAAAGATATTTAGGATTGATTTGAAGATTCAGCAAATTTAATATTTCTTTAACTACCAGTAAATTTTCAAAAATAAAAAATTAAAAAATATGCAAAAATATGAATCAAGATTATTAGCTTTAACTACAAATTGACAGGTGCAAGCATTTCTATGCAAGCTATAGACTGCATGATTGAGGTCAAAATGACCCATAAACGCGAAACAGGGTAGAGTGGTGAGATGTAGACTTCGGAGGCTCAGTGGTGGGAAGAAGGGACCCACTGGACAGCTGTTGTGAGACAGATTGTAGCTTCTCGTCAAGGCCATCCAGCATGTTCTTTAACGTGGATAGGGCAAGGCTCTTTTGCAAATGGGACCACAGCTTAACGTTCCATCCGACGGACGGCTCCCTTTCGAAGCCCATCGATGTTCCCTACTGACAGGCCGAAGAGTTTAGAGATAAACCTCGCTGGCCCAGCTGGGATTCGAACCTTGGAACTGCAGATTGCGAGACTGGTTCACTTCCGACGGGTCATCCCCGCCTCAGTTATTAGGCAACCGAACAAAATAATTTGGCCACGAGGTATGTATATATGAAAGATGCAATAAATTTCTTTATTTTAGAAAAATACAAATATTGTTTAAAACATTATCAGTACTTTAATGACAGAGATATTATTTAAATAATAAGTTATGGGTTGTTAGCGAATGCATTCATCGAATCTCGATTACTTAGTTTTGATAAATGGCCAATAATTTTACTTGGTGCAAAGCAGTATTTTGTTGGAAAACAATATATCTGCTGTTTCCAAGATTCTTTAAACCTCCATATCTGTTTTCTGCTAAGTTTCCACATCAGTTTCCCTTCAGTCTGAAACCAAGGACGACAAGTGCTGGCTTCTTGATTGTACTCAATTCCCAAATAGGTCTCTCGCTTACTTACTCGACGAGTCTGTTCGGGCTCAGGAATTCAGGGCATCGGTCTACTTCTCCACGCCCTAAGCCCAGCACGGAATGGCGAATGGTTGCCTCGTGACTTGACTCGCATTTGCCTCTGTCCACTTCTCACGGAGATTGACTCGTGACCTGTTGTTAAGTCACATGGACTCCAGCATCACTTTTTCCTCTTCGATTTTTGTCTATGACGGTATTATTATGGAAAGATGCTTGAAAATGAAGTGAAGAATCAGCAAATTTAATATTTTTTAACTACCAGTAAGTTTTTAGAAATAAATATTTTTATAGATACGTAAAAAAATATTGAACGAAGCTTTCAATATTAATTAATGCCTTTAATTTCAAAATGGTGCAAAGCATTTCTATGCAAAGTCACAAGGACCCATAAACTCAGAGCAGGGCAGAGTAGACGTTGAGATTCTTAGTTTTAACTTGTGAAAGACATTTCTTTGGATGCTACAAACTACATGACCATGGTCCAGGTCACAGCGGTATTTTTTTGCACACAAAACCCTAGGGCTCAAAGAAGGTTGGCGGGAGGAACACATTACCATCTGTCGCCAACAGCTGTTCCAATCTCCTGTCAAGGCCATTTAGCGAGTTCTTTAACGTACACAGGGTACGGTTCTCCCGCACACGGACCACGGCTTAACGTCCCATCCGACAGACGGAAGCCTATCCAAACCCATCGCGGTCTTCTACTGACCTATTGCAAGGTGCGGAGTTTTGAGGAGATAAATATTAGCGCTGACCCAGCTGGGACTCGAACCTAGGAACTGCAGATTACGAGCTTGGCGCGCTACCAACTGAGTCCCTCCCCCCCAATAAATAAATTAAATAAAATAAAATTTTTTTTTTAACCATTTACCTATCCTTGAACCATGATGGGGCTAAATCTGATAACTAAGTAGATAAATGAGAGAGCTGGTGATAGCTTAGTGGTTAGAGCACCTAGCATATAACTGCGAGTCGAGGGTACGAATCCCACTCATTGGCGAATCATTAACTACGTTAATCATTAGTTACTTTAATAACGCTTTAGTGTGAGTTGGTTGGGTTGTTTTACCTCTGAGAGGCACTTTTTTGCATGCCATGGGCTAAATGGCCAGGTCACATGGACCCCGAAGGCTCATAGAAAGTTGGGGGAGGGGACCCACTGGAACAGCTGTTGGGAGACAGATGGTCAAGGCCATCCAGCGTGTTCTTTAACGTGCACAGGTCATGGCTCTCCCGCACACGGAGCCACGGCTTAACGTCCCATCCGACGGACGGCGGCCTTTCCAAGCCCATCGGTATCCCCTACTGACCGTGGGCAGGGCGAGAATTTTGCGTAGATAAATCTCAACGCTGACCCAGTTGGTACTCGAACCTGGAAACTACAGATTACGAGCCTGGCGCGCTACCGACTGAGCCACCCCCGCCCCACTTTAGTGTGAGTGACTTCCTTATTTAACATATGTATATACTGTATAATATATTGAGCAATATTGGATTAGTTGCCTTTCCTGATCATAGAAGGTGCCCGTTATCAACAAGGTCAGTGAGATTTAAAAGTCACAGCTAAATGGATAAATCACAGTGCTGGTGACAGCTTAGTGGTTAGCGCACCTGGCATGTAATTGGAAAGTTTGGAATCGAAGCCCACTCAATTACCGAATCATTAATATTTCTTTAATTACCAGTAAGTTTTCAGAAATAAAAAGTATACAAGATATTGATTGATTTGTTTTTGTCGAACCGGATCGGCACTTATGTGAACACAATAGCTAGGTTGCAAAAACCCTAGAGGAGATTGAAGTAGGGGAACCACCGGATAGCTGTTAGGAGTGAGATGGAATCCTCCCTTAAAAGTAATTCAGCCTGTTCATCAATGGGCAAAGGATGTCACTATCCTGCACACAGATCAATGGCTTAAAGTCCCATCTGATGGACAGCAATCCTTAACAATCCATCGGTGAGCCTTTCACATCTAAGGCAAGACGGAGTAGCGGAGATAAATCTCAGGACTCATGTTAATTCGAAACTCTTTAGTTCAAAATTTCCATATCTTCTGAACACAGCGAGGCGGGGGTGTCTCAGTCGGTAGCATGCCAGGCTCGTAATCTGTAGTTCCCAGGTTCGAGTCTCAGCTGGGTCAGCGTTGAAAGTTATCTCCGCAAAATTCTCCGCCCTGCCCACGATCAGTAAGGGGACACCGATGGGCTTGGAAAGGCCGCCGTCCGTCAGATGGGACGTTAAGCCGTAGCCCCGTATGCGGGAGAGCCATACCTTTTTGGTTTGTTTTACCTCTGAGCAACAATTTTTTTTGCACACCATGGGCTAAATGGCCAGGTTACATGGACCCCGAAGGCTCAGATTAAGTTGGGGGAGGGTGACCCACTGGAACAGTTGTTGGGAGACAGATGGTATCCTCTCGTCAGGGCCACCCAACGTGTTCTTTTACGTGCACAGGTTATGATGGCGGCCTTTCCAAGCCCATCTGTGTCCCCTACTGACCGTGAGTAGGGCGGAGAATTTTGCGGAGATAAATCTCAAGCTGACCCAGCTGGGACTCGAACATGGGAACTACAGATTACGAGCCTGGCGCGTTACCGACTGAGCGCCCCCCCCCCTCCCCTCCCCTCGTTTAATCAACTGTGTGCAAAAAAAAAGAGCTGCTCAGAAGTAAAACAATCCAACCCAATCCGAAGCATTATAAGACAAATAAATAGAATTCATGTCGCTAATCATTTATTTTATTCTTATCTTCTATTATTAATTATAATCCTTTTATGACAAAATTAAAACGTTAGTACTACTTGGAATGAAAAATATTAGAATTATTAGAAGCAGGAACTGAAAGTTCGTGGGTAGCATCACTATAAACGCAATGAAACATAAATTTATTGAAGATAGAGAATAGATAAAAAATAATCAAACAACCCTGATGCTTATTTTTAATTACTAAACATTGATTAAAAAGTTGAAATTTGAAAATATTTACTATTTTTACTTATTTTTTTCCAAATTTAGAAGCAATGTTTGAAATTTAAGTTATTCTGAGCTCGAAATCACCTTTACTGCAATTCACTCACTTATAGACAATTCAAACTTACTTATAGACAATTTTTGGTGAATTGCTGAATTAAATCCATTTAAATCAACAATCCGAAATATTATCTGTAGCGTAGCTTTTCCATCTAAATAATATCATTGGGAAGATATCGTCAGTAGTGCCATCTATCGACAGAATAGTGTACTAAACCCTTTTGAACCAAACAGGAAGCAGTAACTATTTTATTTTCGCTTCCATTTCAGAGATGATCGTGCTTAAAGAATTTAACTCACGTTATAAATAAATGATAAGTATACCTGAGAGTATAACATTCCATCAAGTGAGATCGGAATTCCTAAATCGCTTTTTTAAGCGGATTAAAGTGTCATCTCTTTAAAGAAACTGGAGCATTCCAGGAAATCATCAAGGTACGTGAGTTTTGGTCTATATCTGCTTAGACTTTATCATTATCAAACTTTATTTAATACTTTTTTTTTACTACTCGCACAATTTTTCTTCTTCAACTGACTAATATTGTATTTTGATGCTTTATACTCTTCTACGTTACTAATACTAATTTATTTATGTCGAATTTTACATCTATTGTTATGGTCAGGTCTTCATTTCCCAAGAAGTAATAGTTATAAGTAAATATTATTAGTAAATAGTTATACCCATATTTGTTTCTTTATAATACATATATGCATATTTAAAACTTACATAAAGTTTAACTAAAAAATCAGAGATAAATATACTGCAAAAGTATTAGAATAGATATAAATAGCTGAGTAGTTAGTGCTCTTGGTTACTTGATCAAATGGACCTGGGTTCGAGTCCATGATAAGGCATGGATATTTGTGTTGTCTTTCTACTGAGGTCCACCGTCCTCACAAATATTCTTTATGAGAGTGTTTTTCAAACTTTTTTGACCACCACCCACAATAATATACATCACAAAAAATACATTTTACATCGGAACTTAGTTTGCGAGATTCACTCAGAGTAAGAAACGTGATGAAAAACACTATATCGATCTGTTTCTATGTTTTATGTTATTTATACTCTATTTAATCGAAATGCATAAAATAATTTTGGAGAGGAATTCTGCTGAGTGAGTGAGACCTCATAACTAGTTTCCAGAGTAAGCGATATTTCACAAGGAATCCGTAGAATGAGCTAGACTTCATAAAGAGTCTCCAGAATGTGTGAGCCTTTATAAGGAGTTCGCAGAATGAGTGAGACTTCATAAGGGATTCGTAGAATGAACGAGATTTCATAATAGGGTCTCCAGACTTTTTTTGTAAGAGGCCCGTAGAATCAGCGAGCCTTCATAAGGACTCTCTAGAATGAAGGGGATTCATGTGGGCTATTCAGATTGAGCTAGACGTCTTAAGGAGTCCGTAGAATGAGCGAGACTTCATAAGGAGTCTCCAGAATGAGCGAAACTTTATAAGTAGTCCGTAGAATAAGGGAGATTTTATAAGGAGTTTGTAATGAGCGAGAACTTATGAGTGGTATCCAGAATGAGCTAAACTTCCTAAGGAGTCAATAGAATGAGCGAGAACTTTATAAGCAGTCCGTAGAATGAGCGAGAACTTTATAAGCAGTCCGTAGAATGAGCGAGACTTTATAAGTAATCCGTAGAATGAGGGAGAACACATGAGGGTATCCAGAATGAGCTAGACTTCTTAAGGAGTCCGTAGACAGCAAGAATTCATAAGTAGTCTCCAGAATGAGCTAGACTTCATAAGAAGTTTCCAAAATGTGCGAGACTTTATAAGAGATTCGCAAAATGAGTGAGACTCTATAATCCGTAGAATGAATGAGACTTCATAAAGGTGCATAGCATAAGTAAGACTTCATAAAGGGTCTGTAGAATGAGAAAGACTTCATAAGTGGTCTCCAGAATGAACTAGACTTTATTAAGAGTTCGTAAAATGAGCGGAACCTCCATAAGAAGTCTCCAGAATGACAGACATCATAAGTAGCTCTAGAATGAGAAAGAGTTCATAAGGAGCCCATAGAATGAACGAAACTTCATAAGGTGTCTCCAGAATAAGCGAGAATTTATTAGGGGTGTGAAGAATGAGCAAAACTTCGTTAAAAGTCTCCATAATGAACTTAATTTTTATTTTTATAAATGAACTTAATCAACTTGATAAATGAATAAATGACATAATGAACTTATTTTTTTTTTTGCATATTGTGGGCTAAATGGCCAGGTCACAAGAACTCCGAGGACTCAGGGAAGGTTGGGGGAGGGGGCCCACTGGACAGCTGTTAGGAGATTGGATGGCCTTGACGGAGGCTACCATCTATGTGTTCTTTAAGATGCACAGGTATGGCTCTCCCACACAAGGGGTCACAGCATAACCTTCCATCCGAGAGAAAGTGGCCTTTCCTAGTCCGTCGATGTCCTTTACTGACCGAGGGCAGGGTTGGGGGAAGGGGTCCCACTAGAACAGCTGTTGGAAGATAAATCTCAACACTGCCCCAGGCGGGACGCGAACCTGCGTACTGCAGATTATGAGCCAGGGGAGCTTACGAACTGAATCCCCCCCTCCCAAATCAGGGTTGAAAGACGTCGACAGTTGCACTATGTTATCAACTTATAATGTAGTTCTACCCATTGAAGAAATATCATGGAGACAAATAATGATTTCTATCGTTAAATATTTTTTATATAAATTTCAAAAATAAATCTCCCGGTAGGCAATTAATCCTGATATAAATCCTTCCATTTTTGGATAAATAAGATCTTTATTCCAAATGTATAAAAGAATGATGAAGCAGTTTGTATACAGCGAAATAATTTATGCTTTCTTTTTTTTACATCCATAAGTTTGGATACAAACAAGCAACACCCAAATTTAATAGATAATAAAATGTGTCAAATAGACTTAATTCTCTGAAGTACGCCGTAAACAGCGAAGTTCCCAATTAACAAAATAATATTACCGAAAAATTGTAATAAGAAAACTGTAATAACTCTACTGACCTCTCCTTGACCTCTGCTTTTGAGGTGACAGTGAAATCCGGTATTTTTTTCTGCTCGATTTGAAGTTGTCGGCGTCATATTTTAGATGCAGTCTATCCAAGAAGTTTTTTTATTGCAAGCTGGATTTGGCCATGTTGTCCGTATGAATAATTATAGATTAGTGAATAGGGTTATGAACAGTGTGCCTAAAGGCCTCAGAAAGAGGGGGAGATCTAGGATGTAGTGGGCAGGGTTGGGTTGTTTTACCTCTGAGCGGCACTTTTTTGCACACCATGGGCTAAATGGCCAGGTCACATGGACCCCGAAGGCTCAGAGAAGGTTGGGGGAGGGGACCCACTGGAACAGCTGTTGGGAGACAGATGGTAGCCTCCCGTCAAGGCCATCCAGCGTGTTCTTTAGCGTGCACAGGGTATGGCTCTCCCGCACACGGGGCCACGGCTTAACGTCCCATCCGACGGACGGCGGCCTTTCCAAGCCCATCGGTGTCCCCTCTTGACCGTGGGCAGGGCGGGGAATTTGGCGGAGATAAATCTCAACGCTGACCCAGCTGGGACTCGAACCTGGGAAATACAGATTACGAGCCTGGCGCGCTACCGACTGAGCCACCCCCGCCCCCAGAGGAGCCTGGATTCGAACATCAATTAAGACATGGGTGTTTGTGTTGTATTTCTGCTTTCATTCGTCGCAGATCTTCTGTATGGCTTATTATTAAACTGACTAGCTCCTGTGGCAATCAGCTGCTTGAGACTATTTATAATATTTTTATACAATAATTATTATATAATATACTGTAATTATATATATATATATATAATTATAATAATTATATATATACACTATAATTATTTATATATATTGCTAATGGGGCGGGGGGGTGGCTCAGTCGGTAGCGCGCCTGGCTCGTAATCTGTAGTTCCCAGGTTCCAGTCCCAGCTGGGTCAGCGTTGAGATTTATCTCAGCAAAAATTCCCCGCCCTGCCCACGGTCAATAGGGGACACCGATGGGCTTGGAAAGGCCGCCGTCCGCCGGATGGGACGTTAAGCCGTGGCCCCGTGTGCGGGAGAGCCATACCCTGTGCACGTTAAAGAACACACTGGATGGCCTTGACGGGAGGCTACCATCTGTCTCCCAACAGCTGTTCCAGTGGGTCCCCTCCCCCAACCTTCTCTGAGCCTTCGGGGTCCATGTGACCTGGCCATTTAGCCCCTGGTGTGCAAAAAAGTGCCGCTCAAAGGTAAAACAACCCAACCTATATATTGCTAAATTTAATTTATATAATAACTTAGTTATAGTATATATTTCAAAAATAAAGGTTATAATCCCAAAATATGCATATACCCCCAAAAAAATATATTTATATGCCACAAAATTGGGTTATAATCAAATTATATCTGGAAGCTGCATAAAAAGATTTAAATTATTACATTAATTTCTTCCTACATTGTTTTCTTTTATTTTTAGTCTTTATTTTTTACAGTTTACCAAAAGGAGTCCTCCTGCAAACATACTTTCACACAAATGGAATAAAATGAATAAGCCTTTTATAACTAATTCACGTTGATAATCGTAACTGTTTCCAGCGTTAAAAGAGTAACCTTGATAACAGTGCACTCCAAACGTTTCCAAGGTCAAAGTGAAGATTAAACCCAGCACAGAGTTTATGTTCATATCATTGCCGTAATTAGTCTATTCCTGAAGGCTTCGTATCTTCAAAAAACATCTCCATCTGAGTTTTTCTTTTTTCGCAGTGACCCAGTTTCACGGTTATTTATAGGATGCCAGTGGTGACGCAACAGGTGTGGACCCTCCAATTGTGACGTCTAAGACGGGTTTTGATATCTTGTCTATGAATCGTTTGTAAAATTGCAAGAACGGTTGCCGATGAAATTCTTGTGTAGTTATTATTAACCACGAACTAATATACAACACTTTAATAAATGTAATGTGAATTTTGACACCTAAATTAATAAATATAATTTTCATTTTTAATCTCGAGGTAATAAATAACACTTTAATAAATATAATGTTAATTTTGACACCTAAATTAATAAATACAATTTTCATTTTTAATTTCGAGGTAATAAATAATACTTTAATAAATGCAATGTAAATTTTGACACCTAAATTAATAAATACAATTTTCATTTTTAATCTTGAGGTAATAAATAACACTTTAATAAATAAAATGTTAATTTTGAAACCTAAATTAATAAATACAATTTTCATTTTTAATCTCGAGGTAATAAACAACACTTTAAAAATGCAATGTGAATTTTGACACCTAAATTAATAAGTACCAATTTCATTTTTAATCTTAAGGTAATAAATAACACTTTATTAAATATAATGTGAAATTTGACACCTAAATTAATAAATACCAATTTCATTTTTAATCTTGAGGTAATAAACAACACTTTATTAAATATAATGTGAATTTTGACACCAAAATTAATAAATACGATTTTCATTTTTAATCTCGAGGTAATAAATAACTCTTTAATAAAAATAATGTGAATTTTGACACCTAAATTAATAAATACAATTTTCATTTTTAATCTCGGGGTAATAAACAACACTTTAATAAATGCAATGTGAATTTTGACACCTAAATTAATAAATACAATTTTCATTTTTAATCTCGAGGTAATTAATAACACTTTAATAAATATAATGTTAATTTTGACACCTAAATTAATAAATACAATTTTCATTTTTAATCTCGAGGTACTAAATAACACTTTAATAAATGTAATGTGAATTTTGACACCTAAATTAATAAATACAATTTTCATTTTTAATCTCGAGGTAATAAACAACACTTTAATAAATGCAATGTGAATTTTGACACCTAAATTAATAAATACAATTTTCATTTTTAATCTCGAGGTAATTAATAACACTTTAATAAATATAATGTTAATTTTGACACCTAAATTAATGAATACAATTTTCATTTTTAATCTCGATGTAATAAACAACACTTTATTACTTCTAGATTCAAAATGAAAATTGCATTTATTAAACAAGTTTAATTAATCCAATGTTAATTTTAACTTAGGAAGCCAACGCCTATTGTGAAGTGTATTATTATTATAATTCACGAACACATATATCTTCAGTTGAATGCGTTAAATGACAATTTAGCTTGCAGTTTAAAACACACGGATTTGACCTCGCTATCAAGGTCGCACGTCACCCGCCAGATGTGACGTCACCCTACGATCGGAAGTAGTCGTCCTCAAGGTCAAGTGTGAAGGGCATAAAGCACATTTCAAATCTCAGGTTAGCGAACGTGGGTGGATGCGATATATATCAAAGCCGGTTTTTGTTTTTAAATACTTTTTGTGTTTGTTCGAGTCTGTCTGATGGACCAGACAAGCATTAGTTACCGCAGGATTAATATAACCAAAACTGTGTTCTATTTGGCGAACAATAGGCGGTCTCAATTAAATGCAAATTCTGAGACTAGATGATAGCAGAATAGTTTGTATGATGTTGGAACACATGTGATCAGATGACACAATTCTGTTATCAGTAGCGATTATTATAGCACGCGTGATTTGAGGATTTGTATGCCTTTGGAATAAAAATACCTGAGATCGAATAATGTATATAATTCAGAACATTCAAAAATAATTACACAAAAACTACCAGTAGATTTTTTTAAGTAAAATTTGTGATATTTTTGCTAATTGAACAGTCACTTTTAAAAGAAATGCTGCTATACAAAAAAATGCTTCAAAACCCAAAAAAAATCTATTGTTGAAGGAACTTTTAGAGCAATTTCGCAATCTCAAAAACTATATATAGAAATCCAGTTCATTCTAAGTAGGAAGAAATTCAACAATAATAATGTTATGGCCTATTTTAACGGCAAAGAACAAAGCATTCGGTTGTAAAGCGATTTATGTTCAGAAATTGAAATTAGTATACAGCCATTTCCATAGTTACAGGTAACTGCCAGTACCCATGTCGTACATTTATTGTGTTGTCATCGTTACACGCTGAAGTGATCTTTGTGTTTTTTTGTTGTCTTGCGAAACGTTATTTCTGTTGACAAAACTTATGACAACAGAATTATAACGCAACCTTCTTTTTTACTGAAAAGCAATTATGACAACATTATTATAAAGAAACTTTTTTTTCCCTTGAAAACTATTTTGACAAGAATACTATAACAGAACTTTTTATTGAGATGATATGAGAATAATGAGTTAAATCTGCGTTTATTAGGGAAAGTTTCAGGCCTGTTAAACCAACACCTCCCCGTAAAACAGAAGGCCAGTGGAAAATTATGACGTCAGCCTAGTAGACCTACCATATAGACAATTCTTATATTTTTGATTCTAATATTATTACTGGTGGATTCGCGCTAATTTTTATAGTAATGTTTACCTATAAATATATTTTATTTAGAAAGAAAATTATTCATATTTATTATCAAATATCATAATACTAATTAATACAAATAAATTTCTCTCCTAAATAAAACATATATTTATAGATAAACATTACTATAAATATTAGCACAGAGTATATTAGGATTACTTAATGTTGAGGGACGGGGGTGGCTCAGTCGGTAGCGCGCCAGGCTCGTAATTTGTTTTTCCCAGGTTCGAGTCCCAGCTGGGTCAGGGTTGAGATTTATCTCTGCAAAATTCTCCGTCCTGCCCACGGTCAGTAGGGGACACCGATGGGCGTGGAAAGGCCGCCGTCCGTTGGATGGGACGCTAAGCCGTGGCCCCGTGTGCGGGAGAGCCATACCCTGTGCACGTTAAAGAACACGCTGGATGGCCTTGACGGGAGGCTACCATCTGTCTCCCAACAGCTGTTCCAGTGGGTCCCCTCCCCCAACCTTCTCTGAGCCTTCGGGGTCCATGTGACCTGGCCATTTAGCCCATGGTGTGCAAAAAAGTGCCGCTCAGAGGTAATTATTTTATGTATACGGCGGTAATTGTTTAACACATATACACAGTCGTGTCAGAATAATATGACCACCTATCATTGTATATGTATGGTAGATGATCATATTATTCTGATACGACTGTGTATTGCAGCACAGGATTCGCAAATCATCATTTAGTGATAAAATAAAGAGTTATTTTATTATCCTAAAGCATTACTAGTGTTCATTGTTTAAAATCTAATAATTATTTGCTGAAACAAAAATTCAGCTGGAAATAAGAAATCAAATATATTTTAAAACTTTCCGGCAGACTTTTGGAAGTCATCATAAATGTTACAACCTATCAAAAATTCGAGGTGTTCTTGTTTTACGATTCATTTATCCGTTGATTTGTACTAATTCTGAACAGCATTATTTTGTTTACAACAGGCTAAATGCCCAGGTCACAAGGACCCAAAAACTAAAAGAAATTGGAGGAGATACACTGGACACTGTTAGGAAACAGAAATCTCCTGGCAAGGTCATCCAGCCTATTTTCACGGTATAACGTCCCATCCGACGGACGGCTGCATTTCCAGGCTCGTAGATGTCTCACACTCTCCCCTTGCAGAGTGGAATTTAGCGGATTAAATCTCAATTAGGGTTGAACCTAGGAACTGCAGATTACGAGTCTGGCGCGCTACCGACTGAGCCAAAGCCTATCATACCAAATAATTAAAAAACCTCAAGCAGTGTTTTGTCACAGAGGTCTGACAGGAGCCTGAAGAAAGCCACAGAAGAAAAGACTGAGGATGCCGGGTTGGGTTGTTTTACCTCTGAGCGGCACTTTTTTGCATACCATGGGCTAAATGGCCAGGTCACATGAACCCCGAAGGCTCAGAGAAGGTTGGGGGAGGGGACCCACTGGGATAGCTGTTGGGAGACAGATGGTAGCCTCCCGTTAAGGCCATCCAGCGAGTTCTTTAACGTGCACAGGGTCTGTCTGTCCCGCACACGGGGACACGGTGTAACGTCCCATCCGACGGACGGCGGCATTTCCAAGCCCATCGGTGTCCCCTACTGACCGTGGGCAGGGCGGGGAATTTTGCGGAGATAAACCTCAACGCTAACCCAGCTGGGACTCGAACCTGTTAACTACAGATTACGAGCCTGACGCGCTACCGACTGAGCCACCTCCGGCCCCGTTGGCAACAAGGTGAGATATGTGATGTTTCAGAGATGACCTTCTGCAGGTCACTGTTAAATTATGCTGTGATTTGCCTGGTGTGGCCCATCTATTCGCTTACAGATTCTCATTCGCTATACATATCTATTCGCTTACAGATTCTCATTCGCTATACATATCTATTCGCTTACAGATTCTCATTCGCTATACATATCTATTCGCTTACAGATTCTCATTCGCTATACATATCTATTCGCTTACAGATTCTCATTCGCTATACATATCTATTCGCTTACAGATTCTCATTCGCTATACATATCTATTCGCTTACAGGTCTCCTCTGATCCCTCTGGGCCACAAGCTGTTTTCATCCACAGGATAGCCGATCACTGGTAGTTTTTTACTTTTCCCACCTTTTTCAGTAAACTCTCGAAATAATTGTGCATGAAAAGCCCAGGATTGGGTTGGGTTGTTTTACCTCTGAGCGTCACTTTTTTGCATACTATGGGCTAAATGGCCAGGTCACGTGGACCCCAAAGTCTCAGAGAAGGTTGGGGGAGGGGACCCGCTGGAACAGCTGTTGGGAGACAGATGGTAACTTCCCATCAAGGCCATCCAGCGTGTTCTTTAACGTGCATAGGGTATGGCTCTCCCACACATGGGGTCACGGCTTAACGTCCCAACGCCTTTCCAAGCCCATCGGTGTCCGTTACTGACCGTGGGCAGGGCGGGGAATTTTGCGGAGATAAATCTCAATGCTGACCCAGCTGGGACTCGAACCTGAGAACTACAGATTACGAGCCTGGCGCGCTACCGACTGAGCCACCCCCGCCCCTCTCTTGCATAGAGTCAGTAGGGGACACTAATGGGCTTGGAAAGGCCATGGTCCATCGGATGGGATGTTAAGAATACTTTGGATGGCCTTGACGGTAGGCTACCATCTGTTTCCCAACAGCTGTTCAAGTGGGTCCTCAACCGTCTCTGAGCCTTAGGAGTTCTTGTGACCTGACCATTTGACCCGTTGCATTCAAAAAAAAAAAAGTATCGCTCAGAGGTAAAACAACCCATTCCAACCAGAGTGTTGAGATTTATCTCTACAAAACTTCCTGACCTACCCTCGGTTAGTAGGAGACACCGATGAGCTTGGAAAGGCCGTCGTCTATTAAATTAAACATTAAACCAGGGCTCCAAGTACAGGGCATCCATCCCCTGTGCAAGTTAAAGAGCACGCTGGATGTCCTTAACGGAAAGCTTCCATCTGTCTCCTAATAGATGTTCAGTGTTCCCCTCTTTCTTTCCGATTTTCGGGGTCCTTGTCACTGATGGGTTTGGAAAGGCTTTCATTTATCAGATGAAACATTAAACCATGGCTCCAAGTACAGGACAGCCATCCCCTGTGTAAGTTAAAGAGCACGCTGGATGTCCTTAATGGAAAGCTGCCATCTGTTTCCTAATAGATGTCCAGTGTTCCTCTCTTTCTTTCTGAGCTTTCGGGGTTCTTGTGACCTGACCATTTAGCCCATTGTATGCAAAAAAAGTGCTGCCCACAGGTAAAACATCTCAGGTTGAAGTCCCCACAGTGTCGGATTTGGGTTGTTTTACCTCTGAGCGGCACTTTTTTGAACACCATGGGCTAAATAGCCAGGTCACATGGACCCCGAAGGCTCAGAGAAGGTTGGGGGAGGGTTGGGTTCTTTTACCTCTGAGCGGCACTTTTTTGCACACCATGGGCTAAATGGCCAGGTCACATGGACCCCGAAGGCTCAGAGAAGGTTTGGGGAGGGGACCCACTGGAACAGCTGTTGGGAGACAGATGGTAGCCTCCCGTCAAGGCCATCCAGCGTGTTCTTTAACGTGCACAGGGTATGGCTCTCCCGCACACGGGGTCACGGCTTAACGTCCCATCCGACGGACGGTGGCCTTTCCAATCCCATCGGTGTCCCCTACTGACCGTGGGCAGGGCGGGGAATTTTTGCGGAGATAAATCTCAACGCTGACCCAGCTGGGACTCGAACCTGGGAACTACAGATTACGAGCCTGGCGCGCTACCGACTGAGCCACCCCCGCCCCACAGTGGCGGAAGTTGACGTCACCTTGTCTTTGGTGATAAAGGGAACATCGATAATCTTGGAAAGAAAACCATTCCCCATATGGGATGAGAATCGATGTTTCAAATTGTGCACCTGTTAAGATAAAGAATTTCCTTTTATTTGTGGGTTGAGCAGCTTGCCTGCAGCCTCTGAACGCACTCGTTAATTTAGAAGTAAGTAGCACTAAAATGTTCTAGTTTTCTTCTATTTTCACATTTTTTCTTCTTATAATCTGATCACAAAAATCAATTTAAATTAAAATTACATTATTACTTAAAATTAACTATTACTGAATTGGTAAAAGAAATGCATAACATGGAGAGAGAGAGAGGGGAGGGGTGTAAAGCGTTATGTGATGTTACATAAGAGGTAGTTTAAATTCGTTTAAAACAGCGTTATGTCATTTTTGAAAGCGAAATGAAGGGTGGCAATTATAGTTCGTATTTATGTCAATAGATGTCAGCACCATTAAAATTGGAGCTCAATTACAGAAACTGACACTGGATTTTTGTTCGGTCGTTTCAATACTGAGTTTGTATGAGCTTTGCAGGCTATTTAAATGAAGCAAAGCATGAAAATGATACATAAGCATATTTACTAAAATAAAATTCGTCTGTTAATCTCATGCCGCACATCACCAGTATCTGTTACATAGCTCCTAAGATAACTGAACTGTGACACCTATTCAAGATGGCAACCATTCAGATTAAATGAATCACAGCCTGGGTTGGGTTGTTTTACCTCTGAGCGGCACTTTTTTGCACACGATGGGCTAAATGGCCAGGTCACATGGACCCCGAAGGCTCAGAGAAGGTTGGGGGAGGGGACCCACTGGAACAGCTGTTGGGAGACAGATGGTAGCCTCCCGTCAAGGCCATCCAGCGTGTTCTTTAACGTGCACAGGGTATGGCTCTCCCACACACGGGGCCACGGTTCAACGTCCCATCCGACGGACGGCGGCCTTTTCAAGCCCATCGGTGTCCTCTACTGACCGTTGGCAGGGCGGGGAATGAATCACAGCCTGACTGACCAATTTTCATCACTTTAGTTTTCACTCTATTTATCACCAAACCTACTCTACCAGTCTCATCAACAGCTCTAATGAAAGAGGTTCATCTCATCAACATCATTTGCCAAAAGGGCTAAATCATCAGCGTAATCTAAATCAGAAATGTTGAGATCTCTAGACCATTAAAGGTCAAAAACTGTCCCTTGCAGTGAATTTCGCATAACATAATTAATAACGAAAATAAAGAGAAAAGGAGACAGAATGCACCTTTGCCTAACGCCACTAGCAATGCTGAACCAATTTCTAAAAGCTTTACCAATTCTCACACACGATTCAGTGTTATTATAGAGAGCTTTCATTATGCTAACTAACTTCTCTGGTATGCCATACCATCTCACAATCAATCAAAAATTATGACTATCAACAGAGTCAAATGTTTTTTGAAATCTATGAAATTAGTAACACAGGGTTCTAAAATTCTAAATATTTTACAAGAATTTTAAAGAAAAGATTTTATTTATATAACCTCTAACATCTCTGAATCTAGACTCTTCATTCCTTAGTAATGAAGTAGTTTTTATTAAGAACAATAATGAAAAATTTTACATGGAGCAGGGAGCAGACTGAAGCCCTATATTTATCACAAGAACTTCGATACCTTTCTTAAAAATAGGTCTCTTTTATGGTGCTGCCATCTATTGGCCACATTTTTATTAAAATATTGATAATCAACAATATATATATAAGTATAATATAGTACAACAATAGATGGCAGCACAACAAAAAAAAATTAAATTTCAATAATTAAATATAATTTCAACCAATAGATGGCAGCACCATACAAAAAGTGAAAAATAAATATACTGTACTGTTCAAATTAGTTGAGACAATAGGAAAATACAGTAACAAAGACAACTAAAATATTTATTTGTTTCATAGCGTACATAGTTAATAGTGAATGCGACCCCCCTTAGCTTTAATTACTTCTTTCACCCTCTCAACCATTGATGCCACTAGCTTTCCACACATCTCCTTCACTTCAGGGTCGTGGTACCACACTTTCATGACACTTTCTATCGTTTTGGTTTTTGTCGTGCAATCCATCTTAGATATGCGCGCTTTAATAATGGCCCACAAATTTTCAATGGGGTTTAGATCGGGTGAATTTCCTGGCCACTCCAATACCTTCAAATGTTGCTGGGTAAAGAAGCTCTTAACAAGCTAAGAATTGTCGCATGGAGCCAGATCCTGTTGAAATACCCCATCGCCATTAGGAAACAGCTTCTGCAGTGTTGGGATAATTTTCACCTCCAGAACGCCTATGTACTTTTTGCTGTCTATCATTCCTTCAATGGGGTGAAGCGACTGTGGCCCGGGAGCTGCATGCGCAAGTTTAGACTTGCATCAGAAGGTTACGAACAAGTTTAGACTTGCAGCAGTTTCGACTCTGCAGCGGAAAGGACTTAGCGTTCCTTCGCTTGTCCCAACTAATTCGCACAGTACTGTATGTATCTCATAAAAATGTTTCTATGTCATTTTAGAAAATTTTCCCTTATTCACCCTTAGGTAGCTAGTTTGGATAGTAGGACATTCATTGAGTAAGTTATGTGATTTTAGCGTCAAAACTTAGTAGCTGCTCTAAAAAAGATGGAAAGTTACAATATAAAATAATAATTGACTATTATACTAAATAAAAATAGTAGTAGTAGCTAATTGTAATCTTATGTTTTGCGTAAAAATGTTATTAAAACTATTATATAAGTTTTACATACACTGAGATACCAGGGCTAAATGGCCAGGTCACATGGACCCCGAAAGCTCAGAGAAGGTTGGGGGAGGGGACCCACTGGAACAGCTGTTGGGAGACAGATGGTAGCCTCCCGTCAAGGCCATCCAGTGTGTTCTTTAACGTGCACAGGGTATGGCTCTCCCTGCACACGGGGCCACGGCTTAACGTCCCATCCGACGGACGGCGACCTTTCCAAGCCCATCGGTGTCCCCTACTGACCGTGGGCAGGCGGGGAATTTTGCAGAGATATATCTCAACGCTGACCCAGCTGGGACTCGAACCTGGCAACTACAGATTACGAGCCTGGCGCGCTACCGACTGAGCCACCCCCGCCCCGAATTATATTCGAGGCTCACTCTAATTCTTTATCCTCCCCCCCCCCCCAATTCTTTGAATTGTAGTCAACACGAGAAAATGTTCTAATCTAGGCTCTCTACTTCTATTTTAATTGTGGCGCCATCTCTTTTCAGAAAGAAGAAGTACTAAACAATACATTTAGAATCTCAATTAAAGAATTTCTCCGTAGAAAAAAAAACACCGTATACCTAAGTACAGTAGTCTCATCAATGCAGTGTGTCATTTAAACACTATTAACCTCGATAGTCTTTAATAACAAAACTTTTGTAATGCCCCTCTTAAATGGGAAGTATCCAGGGAATTAGGTTCGGGACTTGGGGTGGCGGTGGATCCGAGAATTTAAATTTAGTTTCTGGTGGGTTGGGTTGTTTTACCTCTGAGCGGCACTTTTTTGCACACCATGGGCTAAATGGCCAGGTCATATGGACCCCGAAGGCTCAGAGAGGGTTGGGGGAGCGGACCCACTGGAACAGCTGTTGGGAGACAGATGGTAGCCTCCCGTCAAGGCCATCCAGCGTGTTCTTTAACGTGCACAGGGTATGGCTCTCCCGCTCACGGGGCCACGGCTTAACGTCCCATCCGATGGACGGCGACCTTTCCAAGCCCATCGGTGTCCCCTACTGACCGTGGGTAGGGCGGAGAAATTTTGCGGAGATAAATCTCAACGCTGACCCAGCTGGGACTCGAACCTGGGAACTACAGATTACGAGCCTGACTCGCTACCGACTGAGCCACCCCCACCCCAGTTTCTGGTGGTGCTGGTAGTGGGGGGGGGGGGCTGAGAATTCAGTTTTTGGAGAGGATTAGAGAATTTAGTTTGGTTGGGGGGGGGCTGAGAATTCAGTTTTTGGAGAGGATTAGAGAATTTAGTTTGGTGGGGGGGGGGAACTTTCCTAACAGGAAAGATTAAAACAATATGCTATATGGAATAAAATTTTTAGTTGTTATTTTTTTTAATCGATTTTTAGTGTCGAACATAAAACTATGTAGCTAAAATAAAATTATACACAGGCAACACTTGGATTTCAAATAGATAGACAAGTCTGGAATATTAAAACAAAAGATTGTTTATTTATTGGGAAGAAGGTACAAAATATGAGATAACACAGCTGAAAGCATCGAAAACAATGAAATATTTACAATGTGGTTTACAATATAGTTAACAATTAATACTTTGACATATTAATACTCTACATTAGGGCTTCTCAACGTGGGGTACGTGGTAAAATTTTGCGGGTACGCCGTGAGAGCTCAAAAGTCGCTAGATGTATGTTATATATATATATGTTTTATATTATTCCCATTGTTACATTATAACTATAGTTTTATCTATCTATACAAGGGGTACGCCAGTTACATAAACATTTCCAGGGGGTACGTGAGGCATAAAAGGTTGAGAACCACTGATATATATGTTTTATTTTATCACCATTATTATACTATAACTATAGTTTTATCTATCTATACAAGGGGTACGCCAGTTACATACACATTTCCAGGGGGTACGTGAAGCATAAAAGGTTGAGAACCACTGATATATATGCTTTATTTTATTCCCATTGTTATACTATAACTATAGTTTTATCTATCTATACAAGGGGTACGCCAGTTACATACACATTTCCAGGGGGTACTGAAGCATAAAAGTTTGAGAACCACTGATATGTATGTTTTATTCCCATTGTTATACTATAACTATAGTTTTATCTATCTGTACAAGGGGTACGCCAGTTACATACACATTTCCATGGGGTACGTGAAGCATAAAAGGTTAAGAACCACTGCTCTACATAAAGAAATATTTCAGAAATTTGGTTGTCGACTTGATTTAATCGATGACTAAAAATACGCAAAGTTGGGGACAACACAACATCAGGAGGTAGAGAGTTTCAAACATGATCAACTCAGCATAAGAAGGAGTGATATTTACAGTTTGTTCTATCATGAGGAATACGAATATACATCCCACACAACCGCAATATTCAGAAAACATCCGGAGGATATCTAAGATGACTACAGGATATCATTAGTTATCTCTGATACCTTTAGGATTTATTCAGGATATTGTCGTTGTGTGGATAGGATGCCTCCTTGTTCTTCTGGAGTCCAAAACGTGAATTAAAGGCTCTGCTGGATTTGAATAGAGAAGATTTTTAATGATTTTATAACAGATTTTTTTGATCGTAAATCAAACTTCTCCATTCCAAAGAGTGAATATTGAGAACTTTCAAAATAGTTCCTTATAGAGTGAGTTGGAAAGTTCTGGTAGTCACTCACTAAACCAACTAGAGTGATGTCAGATATCATGTGGGGAGACCAGATAGGAGATGCATATTCATAAATAGGCGAAAAAAAGTCAGAGAATGTCTTGAAAAATGTGAGATTGTTGCACTTCTTATGATAATAAATAAAATAAACAATCCCTCAAGCAGCAGCTTGCCACAGAGGTCTGTCAAGAGCCTGTAAGTTTATACACCATAACAGAAAGTTTGTGAGGATTGCGGGACCTCAGCAGAATACCAATACACACATCCATGCCTTACCTGGGCTCCAACCCAGGTTTCTCTGATCAGTAGCCAAACACGCCAACCACTCGGCCACGAGACACAGCATTCAGATTTGTCTCCAAGACTCCAACATGCCTTTAGAGAAAGGTGGGAGTGGACCTTTGCAAACACTAATGGGTTCTAAAATTTATTTGGGACTGGACCATTGGGAAAACTAATGGGTTGGTAAAAATTTTGGGACTGAACCATTGGGAAAATAATGGGTTTGTAAAATTTTTGGGAGTGGACCATTGGGAAAACTAATGGGTTTGTAAAATTTTTGGGACTGGACCATTGGGAACACTAAAGGGTTTTTAAAAATTTTGGGACTGGACCATTGGGAAAACTAATGGGTTTTTAAACATTTTGGGACTGGACCATTGGGAAAACTAATGGGTTTTTAAAAATTTTGGGACTGAACCATTGGGAAAACTAATGGGTTTGTATAAATTTTGGGACTGGATCATTGGGAAAACCAATGGGTTTGTAAAAATTTTGTGGCTGGACCATTGGGGAAACTAATGGGTTTGTAAAAATTTTGGGACTGGACCATTGGGAAAACTAATGGGTTTGTAAAAATTTTGGGACTGGACCATTGGGAAAACTAATGGGTTTGTAAAAATTTTGGGACTGGACCATTGAGAAAACTAATTGGTTTGTAAATATTTTGGAACTGGACCATTGGGAAAACTAATGGGTTTGAAAAAAATTTTGGGACTGGACCATTGGGAAAACTAATGGGTTTGAAAACATTTTGTGACTGGACCATTAGGGCTGGACCCTTGGGAACACTAATGGGTTTGTAAAAATTTTGGGACTGGACCATTGAGAAAACTAATGGGTTTGAAAATATTTTGGGACTGGACCATTGGGAAAACTAATGGGTTTGAAAAAATTTTGTGACTGGACCATTAGGGCTGGACCCTTGGGAACACTAATGGGTTTGTAAAAATTTTGGGACTAGACAATTGGGGCTGGACCCTTGGGAATACTAACGGGTTTGAAAAATTTTGGAACTGGACCATTGGGAACATTAATGGGTTTGTAAAAATCACTATCAGTCAGATAGAATGTAAGCTGTGGCTCCATGTATGGAAGAGCCATACCCTGTATATGTTAAAGAATACGCTGGATGGAATTGACAGGAAGTCCATCTGTCTCCTAACAGCTGTCTAATGGTTCCCTTACATACCTGGCCAGAATTGAGTTGTTTTACCTCTGAGTGGCAACTTTTTTAACACAATGGGCTAAATGGCCAGGTCACAAGGACTCCGAGAGCTCAGAGACGTTTGGGGGAGAATACCCATTGAACAGCTGTTGGGAGACAGATGGTAGCCTCCTATCAGGGCCATCCAGCGTGTTCTTTAACGTGCGCAGGGTATGGCTCTCCAGCACATAGGACCATGGCTTAACATCCTGTCTGATGGACAGTGGCCTTTCCAAGTTCATCGTTGACTCTTACTGACCAAAGGCAGGGTGGGGAGTATTCCAGAGATAAATCTCAAAGCTGCCCCTAGGTGGAACTGGACCCTTGGTACTGCAGCTTACAAGTCTGGTGTGCTACCGACCGAGCCACCTCTGCCCCAAGGAATCTGAGACGGTTTGCAGCCTATGTGCTAACAGTAGCCTCTAAAATCCAGGAAGATGATAATAATTAGGATGATGAAGTTGGATAGGATGTTAAGTCGCGACCCTCAGTGCAGGGTACGTCTGAGCAGCACTTTTTTGAGCACAGAATGGGCTAAATGGCTAGGTTACAAAGACCCCGAGGGCTTAGAGACTATTGGGGGAGAGTACCTATTGAAAGCTGTTGGGAGACAGATGGTATCCTCCATCCAAGGCCGTCCAGCGTGTTCTTTAAGGGCACATGGTTTTATGGCTTAATGTCCCATCTGACGGACAGCGGTCTTTCTAAACCCATCGGTGTCCCCTACTGACCGATGGAAGGGCGAGGAGTTTTGCGGAGATAATTCTCAACACTGGCCCGAGCTGCACTTGAACCTGGGAAATGCAGATTACGAGCCCGGCACGCTACCAAATAACACCCCCCTCCACACACACACACACACACACAGAGACCCTTTGTGCAGGAAAACCATGTCATATTCACGTTAAAGAACAGGCTGGGTATCGTTAATGGGCTGGGTATCTCAATCAGTAGCTTGTCACGTTCATAATCTGTAATTCTCAGGTTCGAATATCAGTTGACTATGGTTGTGTTGTTTTTACCTCTGAGCGGCACTTTTTTGCACACAATAGGCTAAATGGCCAGGTCACAAGGACTCGAATGCCGAGGGCAGGGCAAGGAGTTTTGCGGAGATAAATGTCAACGGTGACCCAACTGAGACTCGAACCCGGGAACTGCAGATTACGAACCTGGCGCGTTGCCGATTAAGTTACCTCTGACCCAACTGGACTAACGTTGAGATTTATCTCCGCTAGTACCCACCCTCCCTAGATCAGAAAGGGAACACCCATGGACTTGGAAAGCCGCATTCCTTCGGATGGGACGTTAAGCCATGTGAGGGAGAACCATACCCTGTGCACTTTAAAAACACTTTGGTTGGCCTTGACGGGTGGTTTCCATCTGTCTCCTCAGGCATGCAGCGAGTCCCTTTCTCCCAATCTTTCTGAGTTTTTGGGGTCTTTGTGACCTGGATCCCAAGCCATTTTGCACAAAACCGTAGTGTGAAAAATAATACTGTTCAAAGATTTAACAACCCAATCGAGAGCCGTAACTCTTTTTGCGCCCAAGGCAAGAATAAGTGTTCCTCCCAATATAGTTTCATAGCAGTCTTTTTCTGCGCTTTCTCATCATCTTTTTTCTGCTCCCCTTATTTTATTGCGACGTTAAGCCGTGGCCCCGTGTGCGGGAGAGTCATACTCTGTGCACGTTAAAGAACACGCTGGATGGCCTTGACGGGAGGCTACCATCTGTCTCTCAACAGCTGTTCCAGTGGGTCCCCTCCACCAACCTTCTCTGAGCCTTCGGGGTCCATGTGACCTGGTCATTTAGCATATGGTGTGCAAATAAGTGCCGCTCAGAGGTAAAACAACCCAACCCCTTATTTTACCTTTCCTAAACCCCCTCATCTTGTCCCTTTTCTGCGCCCTTCATCTTGTCTTTTTCTGCTCCCCTCTTCTTGTCCTTTGCTACACCCCATCTTCTTTTTTCTTGCGCCCCCTCACCTTATTTTTCTGCTCCCCTCATATTGACCTTTGCTACACCCTATCTTTTCTTTTCCTGCGTTCCCTCATCTTATTTTTCTGTTTCCCTCATTTTGACTCTCGCCACACCCCCTCATTTTGTCTTTTTCTGTTCCTCCTCATCTTGTCTTTTCTGCGCCCCATCATCGTGCCGTCTTCTATGCCCCCTCGTGTTGTCTTTTTCTTCGCCCCCTCACCTTTTCGCTCCCTAAGCATTTCTCTGCTAAACTCCCCAGCCCTGACCACAGTGAATAGAGGCCACTGTTGGGCTTAAAAAGGCCACCGTCCGTCGTATGGGACGTTAAACCTTGGCCCCTTGTGTAATAGAGTCACACCCACGCACGTTAAAGAACACGCTAGATGGCCTTGACGGGAGGTTACCATCTGTCTCCCAACAGCTATTCCAGTGGGCCCCCTCCCCCAACCTTTTCTGAGCCTTCGGGGTCCTTGTGACCTGGCTATTTAGCCCATGGTGTGCAAAAAAGTGCCACTCAGAGGTAAAACAACCCAAATGTTAAACAACACGCTGGATGGCCTTGACGGGAGGCTACCATCTCTCCCAACAGCTGATCCAGTGGGTCCCCTCCCCCAACCTTTTCTGAGCCTTCGGGGTCCTTGTGACCTGGCCATTTAGCCCATGGTGTGCAAAAAAAGTGCCGCTCAGAGGTAAAACAACCCAACGTTAAAGAACACGCTGAATGGCCTTGATGGGAGGCTACCATCTGTCTCCCAACAGCTATTCCAGTGGGTCCCCTCCCCCAACCTTCTCTGAGCCTTCGGGGTCCTTATGACTTGGCCATTTAGCCCATGGTGTGCAAAAAAGTGTTGCTGAGAGGTAAAACAACCCAACGTTAAAGAACACGCTGGATGGCTTTGACGGAAGGCTACCATCTGTCTCCCAACAGCTGTTCCAGTGGGTCCCCTCCCCCAACCTTCTCTGAGCATTCGGGGTCCTTGTGACCTGGCCATTTAGCCCATGGTATGCAAAAAAAGTGTTGCTGAGAGGTAAAACAACCCAACGTTAAAGAACACGCTGGATGGCCTTGACTGGAGGCTACCATCTGTCTCCCAACAGCTGTTCCAGTGGGTCCCCTTCCCCAACCTTCTCTGAGCCTTCGGGGTCCTTGTGGCCTGTCCATTTAGCCCATGGTGTGCAAAAAAGTGCCGCTCAGAGGTAAAACAACCCTTCGCACATTAAATAACATACTGGATGGCCTTGACGGGGTTGGGGGCGGGGGTGGCTCAGTCGGTAGCGCGCCAGGCTCGTAATCTGTAGTTCCCAGGTTCGAGTCCCAGCTGGGTCAGCGTTGAGATTTATCTCCGCAAATTTCCCCGCCCTGCCCACGGTCAGTAGGGGACACCGCTGGGCTTGGAAAGGCCGCCGTCCGTCGGATGGGACGTTAAGCCGTGGTCCCGTGTGCGGGAGAGCCATACCCTGTGCACGTTAAAGAACACGCTGGATGGCCTTGACGGGAGGCTACCATCTGTCTCCCAACAGCTGTTCCAGTGGGTCCCCTCCCACAACCTTCTCTGAGCCTTCGGGGTCCATGTGACCTGGCCATTTAGCCCATGGTGTGCAAAAAAGTGCCGCTCAGAGGTAAAACAACCCAACCCAACCTTGACGGGAGGCTACCATCTGTCTCCCAACAGCTGTTCCAGTGGGTCCCCTCCCCCAACCTTCTCTGAGCCTTCGGGGTCCATGTGACCTGGCCATTTTGCCCATGGTGTGCAAAAAAGTGCCGCTCAGAGGTAAAACAACCCAACCTCAACCAGTACACGAAGGTGGCTTTCGATGCCATCCATAAGACGTAGTACTGTCCTGTATAGTGGAACGTCGTATGGCATCATTCAATCATAATCAAGCCCTGACTCAATCTTAATACTTTTAATAACACAGTGTTTTCGTGCAGCAAAATTTTAAAATAAAATTTTCTTTATTTATATTCACACTATACTTTCTTATCGCAATTTGACAAACTAGAGCAATCGTTACATTACTTAAAGTACTCCACACACAAAAAATTTACAAATCTACTTAATAATAATTCCCGCATGATAATCTAATCTACACGTCGAGTCGGAGACAAAATGATTTTTGCCCTTCTCAAACACTACTCAAGTAGGTTACCAATATTGAAAAATAAGAACAGCAATAAAATTATATACTGTGGACAAACTGGTCGTTAACTACGATTGCTTCCACAGATAAGCAGTCAAGCCCATTTTAATGCACGAGATATAACTTGAAAGATTTTCTTTTGCTTTGTGAAATGTCAATCTCAGACGTAGTGTTCTAGTTTCGACAATCTTGGTAGGAAACTGGTTTTGATGGATGTGAAAGAAGATTTGCTTGTCTCTATGGCAACACGTCTCCATGGTAACACCTCCTCTTACGGAAAGTTCCTGAGCAGTCATCATGATAAGGATATTCCACACACACACACGCCCGTCTGAAGTGTGTCTTAGGGAATATAATTACAGGTTTAATAGACGTGCAGATTAATCACTTGGGTGCTTTTCTGCAAGTTGGAGAGCAGGATGAATTTCTATGCTACATATCTATGGTGCTGAACTTTGGTTGAACTTAGAAAGCACAGTGAGTGCAGTAGTGTACTGAACATGATTGCATTGAATGAAATTACATGCCAATTTTTCTCCAATTTAGGAAGTGTAAAATCTGATTGCTGAACCCAAAAGCAGTTAGGTTCAGTAGCAGTGTTATCAGTGATATTAAAATGTAGTGGAAAATTAGAACAAAGAATGTAGAGGGAGAAGAAGTTAAGCTTCCATAGAGATTAATGTAAAATCGAGTATCATGCATTTGGCGTAGAGGTGAAACGAACATTACAGGGGACGAACGCTTTTGTAATTACATGTTACTGTCAACTTCCATTCTCTTCGCTTTTCCTATGTAACAATTTCCCATTGATATCCTTGCAGAGTATATTAATATCAATTCTGTTTCCTGTTTCTACGCAACCAAGAAAGCTGTTAATTGTAATAATTTTTCTATAAATTCACTTCAGGCTAATTTCAAATCTCTTTCCGTTCAATTTATAATTGTTGGTTCAACGAAAAATAATTCCAATGGAGAAAATAAACCTTTATTAAAATCATGTTATTTTTTTCAAATACAAAGTGCAGTTATTTTTTTTTTCCTTTTTTAAAATATAAATTTTTTTATGCATAATTCCTTTGCCCCTTATTGTTTGCTTCCCAGCTTAAACAATTGCACGATACGAATCGAAACACCACTTGAGGTCGCCACTTACGCTTTGTCAAAGCTGAACTTCTTTTCCTTATACATTCTTTGATTAGAAGCCCCTCGTCTTTGTCCCAAATCGATGATATAATACTTTTCAACAGCTGCTTGCCACAGAGGTCTGACAAGAGCGGAATCTGAGATATCCTTGCCTCATAATTTTAAAATTAAATTTGGTGGTAGTTAAAATATTAATATTTCAATGCGAAACAACAACATTTAAGGCAATGTTAATAACTAACAACAAAGCCTTTCATTATATTTTATGGTATTAAAATTAAGGGATTTACATTATATTAAAGTAATATTTTTATTATTATGGAAGTAAAAATAAATGAATATCCCCTGAAACAGCTGCTTGCCACAGAAGTCTGATAGGAGAATGCTAATTTAATAATGCTACCGGGTGGTTAACGCGCTTGGCTACTGATCTAAGGGACCTGGGTTCGAGCCCCGGATAAGGCATGGACGTTTGTGTTGTTTTTCTGCTGAGGTCGTGCCATCCTCACAAACTCCTGTCAGACCTTTGTGGCAAGCAGCTGCTTGAGGGGGTATTTATTATTTATTTTTTTATAGATGAGATCTCTGAAGAAGGCTGAGATCTGAACAGAAAGATAACTCAAACATTATGCCTTACCTGGGGCTGGGACCAAGGCCAACTCAATGCAACAATCCAGGACGCTGCAGCAAGAGAAAAACCCATTTTTAAAAAACATAGCAGTTTTTATTATAGTCAAATTTCTAAAAATTTTACTGGTAGCTACTTATTTTGAAAAATAAGGTAATTAATTTTAAAATATTCTCAATTATTTTAATAAAATTTATGAATAAATAAAACTATTTGTTTCAAAATCAATTAAAATTAAATTAAATTGCAAACAAATTACATCATTTGAATTTTTATGCATAATTAATTTCCCTCCTTTCGCTCAAAGTCGTCCTGGCCTGGTGCATCAAGGTTGCCTTGCTGGAACCCAGGTCCCTTTGATAGGAAGCCAAGAGCATTAACCACTCGGCCACGGGGCGGCAACTTAAGAACCAAAGCTAATTTTACCAAAGCTAATTTTGATTAATATATTTCTGAAAGGGAAACTTTTTTTCTTTAATTCAATTTGTTTCCAAATATTCATAAATATTTATGAATATTTGAAATAGTCATGTTTAACTAGTAGTCCTACAGATATTGGGTCAGGGCAGCAGTTATAAAATGGTAGGGAGGAATAGGAAGGGATAAATATGCATAAATACATTTAGTGATTTAATATCTCTAAATTTTGACTAAAGTCACATATTTTTAAACAGTATAAAAAAAATTATTTTGCATTACTATTTTGTAACAATATTTATGAAAGTTTTAAAATTAATTATAAAATTTTGAAAAATGAAATATTACAAGTAAAATATTATATATGTTCAATATATAATATATTATTATATATGTTCAATATATTCTATTAAATAATATATGTTCAATGGGTACAGTCGCTCAAAAAAAGTATCCAAACACTATGGATCATTGAGAAGTATCCAAACACTATAAATCTCATCGCTGACCCAACTGGGACTCGACCTGGAAACTACAGATTGCGAGCCTGGCGCGCTAACGACTGAGCTACCCCAACCCCTATATTTTTAAAATTAAAAAAAAATATTTATATTACATTTTTCTAGTTTTTGGAAGTATTTAGTTCTTTTATCTCTCTATCTTTTGCAATGGAAGATTATATGTTCTAGTGTTGTGTGGAGTGTTGCAATGTGTACAGTTGGGTGAATTATTGTTTTTTCAATTCAAATAATGTTGATCCAGTAAATGCAAAATTTGCTTTAATATTAGGTATAATATTAATTTCATTTTCATTTAATTCACAGTCATTGAATTTATTTATGTTTTTTGATATATTACACCTGTGTGCGTTTAGTGCATTTGTATTATACAAACTTTTCAGTAATAATTTAATTTTATTTTTTATGTAGAAAAATATGATAAGGTGAATCTATTGTTGTATTTAATTTTTTGGCATTTTTTGCTAATATATCTGCTTTTACATTAAATTTTAAGCCTACATGTGAGGGTACAGCCGCTCAAAAAAGTATCCGAACACTATGGTTGATTACAGAATTCATTAAAAATATCTGGCAACGATTTTTTTAGAAATTAGTGATTTGCAACCTGCGTGTCACGTGACACGAAGGTTGCCAGATCACTAATTTCTAAAGTAATCGTTGCCAGATATTTTTTATGAATTCTGTAATCAACCATAGTGTTCGGATACTTTTTTGAGCGACTGTACCCATTGAACATATATATTATTATTTTGTTGTAGATGTTTGTATATGAGAATTAGAATATCACTAATGAGTAAGGTGAAATAACTTTTAAATGGGTTTTGATAGATTATATACATAGTCATGTCCTCCAAAAATGGTGCGGGGGTGGCTTAGTCGGTAGCGCGCCAGGCTCGTAATCTGTAGTTCCCAGGTTCGAGTCCCAGCTGGGTCAGCGTTGAGATTTATCTCCGCAAAATTTCCCGCCCTGCCCACGGTCAGTAGGGGACACCGATGGGCTGGAAAATTCCCTGCCCTGCCCACGGTCAGTTGGGGACACCGATGGGCTTGGAAAGGCTGCCGTCCGTCGGATGGGATGTTAAGCCGTGGCCCGTATGCGGGAGAGCCATACCCTGTGCACGTTAAACAACACGCTGGATGGCCTTGACGGGAGGCTACCATCTGTCTCTCAACAGCTGTTCCAGTGGGTCCCCTCCCCCAACCTTCTCTGAGCCTTTGGGGTTCATGTGACCTGGCCATTTAGCCCATGGTGTGCAAAAAAGTGCAGCTCAGAGGTAAAACAACCCAACCCAACTTTTTAACATTTCAACCCACTTGAAAATCAGCTACCGGTAACCATATACACCGACCAACCTCCTATTACTTCTTCTCAATGAACCCAGTGAAAAATGATCTACGGTGTAATGTTCACCGTATTTTTCCCCATCACCAGTCCCCGACTGGCAAAGGTTAGAGAGTTAACTACTGTTCCAGCAGCCCAGATTTGTGTATTGTGTTAGCTCTAACTGGGCAATGGTTAGAAGTGTCTTTGGTCTTAGCAGGACATGTACAAACTATCACAATCTTTCTTATTTATATGCGAGAACTGTTGGCTTAATGTCTCTAATAAATTTGATTCACACTACAGCTAATGTGTTCATTAAGAAAACCAGGCACTTGGTATCTCTTGGTTAAATATATCATTTAATAAGGGTGGTATGACCTCAGCAAAGAAACAACACATTCATCCATTACCTTACATAAACGTATATAAATACTTTACATGGGCACAGCCTTAGTTCACCGATACCCCCATCGATACAATAAAGTCAAGCACTCCTTGAATGCTGACACTAGACTTTATTGGGGCGGGGGTGGCTCATTCGGTAACGCGCCAGGCTCCTAATCTGTAGTTCCCACGTTCGAGTCCCAGCTGGGTCAGCGTTGAGATTTATCTCCGCAAAAATTCCCCGCCCTGCCCACGGTCAGTAGGGGATACCGATGGGCTTGGAAAGGCAGCCGTCCGTCGGATGGGACGTTAAGCCGTGGTTCCGTGTGCAGGAGAACCATACCATGTGCACGTTAAAGAACACGCTGGATGGCCTTGAAGGGAGGCTGCCATCTGTCTCCCAACAGCTGCTCCAGTGGGTCCCCTCCCCCAACCTTCTCCGAGCCTTCGGGGTCCATGTGACCTAGCCATTTAGCCCATGGTGTGCAAAACAGTGTCGCTCAGAGGTAAAACAACCCAACTGGCCATATAGTTCATGGTCTCCCAACAGCTATTCCAGTGGGTCCCCTCCCCCAACCTTCTCTGAGCCTTCGGGGTCCATGTGACCTGGCCATTTAGCCCATGGTGTGCAAAAAAGTGTCGCTCAGAGGTAAAACAACCCAACTGGCCATATAGTTCATGGTCTCCCAACAGCTATTCCAGTGGGTCCCCTCCCCCAACCTTCTCTGAGCCTTCGGGGTCCATGTGACCTGGCCATTTAGTCCATGGTGTGCAAAAAAGTGTCGCTCAGAGGTAAAACAACCCAACTGGCCATATAGTTCATGGTCTCCCAACAGCTATTCCAGTGGGTCTCCTCCCCCAACCTTCTCTGAGCCTTCGGGGTCCATGTGACCTGGCCATTTAGCCCATGGTGTGCAAAAAAGTGCCGCTCAGAGGTAAAACAACCCAACCCGTTAGGCGGTCAAGGAAGAAGTGCCCCACTCTTTGCTCTCCCTTT
This sequence comes from Ryuthela nishihirai, assembly GCA_038380435.1. Taxonomy (NCBI): domain Eukaryota; kingdom Metazoa; phylum Arthropoda; class Arachnida; order Araneae; family Heptathelidae; genus Ryuthela; species Ryuthela nishihirai. The sequence continues at coordinate 6,248,470 of JAWZYU010000008.1, forward strand.
CTGTACAAATGGCTGCAGACCTCATTAAGGATCCTTCTGTTCATGACACCCTGCGGCGCCCAGGTCTAGGGGCGTGGGTGGCTCAGTCGGTATTGCGCCAGGTTCGTAATCTATAGTTCCCAGGTTCGAGTCCCAGCAGGGTCAGCGTTGAAATTTATATCCGCAAAATTTCCCGCCCTTCCCACAGTCAGTAAGGGACACCAATGGGCTTGGAAAGACCACCGTCCGTCGGATGGGACATAAGCCGTGGCCCCGTGTGCGGGAGAGCTATACATTGTGCACGTTAAAGAACACACTGGATGGCCTTGACGAAGGGCTACCATCTATCTCCTAACAGCTGTTCCAGTGGGTCCCCAACCTTCTCTGAGACTTCAGGGTTCTTGTGACCTGGCCATTTAGCCGATGGTGTGCAAAAAAGTGACATTCGGAGATAAGACAACTCAACGTTAAAGAACACGCTGGATGGCCTAGACGGGAGGCTACCATCAGTCTCCCAACAGCTGTTCCAGTGGGTCCTCTCTCCCAACCTTCTCCGAGCCTTCGGGGTCCCTGTGACCTGGCCATTTAGACCATAAATAAAAAAATAAATAAATACTCCCTCAAGCAGCTGCTTGCCACAGAAGTCTGACAGGAGCCTGTCAGTTTATATGCCATAGTAGAAGGTCTGAGAGGATGGCAGAACCTCAGCAGAAAAACGACACAAACATCCATGCCTTATCCGGGGCTCGAACCCAGGATACACTACTGATCGGATTGCGGATGACACTACTGATCTAACCTTAGATCAGTAGTGTCATCCGCAACTTTTTCCTCTTCGAGGCATACGGTATGAACTTAAAATGTTCCGTGTTTACTAAAATAATTATCTTATCTAGAACTGCATGTCAATAGCTTGATGATCTGACTTCGAAATTTAATGCCTTCAAACAAATATTTTTGAAAGAGTGGCCGAAAGAAGATTTTAGATTCGAACCAGGAACAATCTACAAGCTAGCAATACGCAGTTCCGTATTCTCTAACTGTAGTTGCAACGAGTAAGAGATTTCACATGATTGACCAAGACCCAATTTTTGTTTGAACAATAACAAAAATTTTGAATTTATTTAAATTCAACACTTAACAAAGTTCCACCACTGGCTTATAAAGGAGGATGATTTTACATTACAATTAATTGACTAAGTACTCACTCCATTCAGTTAAGCTTAAGTTCGAACAACACTCACACAAAATAATGAAAATAAAACTTAAAAGTGAAAGTGACAACAAGCAGAGTAAGTTAAATTAAAATAACTACCATTTTGAAGTTTCTCCGGAACGAGAACTGTATTCTGCTAAGTTATTGTGATGTGCACACGGCGTAAATTTTCATGAAACACCCACTCCAGATTTCTCTGATCGTGGTTTTTCCCAAGCAAAGCAAATTTCTTTAAATTTCGCCTAACATACTTAGGTAAAAGTTTATCATCTCACTAATTTAAGAGATGTCTAATTTAACACTTTCCTTCCCTAAATCATGGCCTAAAAGTCAGTCCAGTGAATTTCACTAAAGTTGGACTTAGCAAAGGTAGCAAAAGAAAGATAGAAAAAGACCGAACCCTGGTCTGTTAGTCTGATCAACCCACACCGAACTGTTTCTCCCGGGTCGAGACTGACAATATCTTTCTGGCAACCCTGGGAACTCTCGACCAAAAAGGGCCAATCAGAATCGAGCCCTGGGCAAAACCCGACTCCACTTCCATATTTCACAAGTGAGATGGAGCTCTGCTGCCAGCCAGCACTTTAATTCCTCTCGCAGGTCAATGTCTGCTTTTTGGGCGAGCTGAAATTGTTTCACAAGACACCTCTCGTCTCCGTACATTAGTCAAGTTCCCTCTCGGCAACCAATGTAAACAGATGAAACGGAACCCTGAATGAAATTCGCAACGGAGATGTTGCACCCATTAACCCCCGAAGACATCTCCAGACACAAAGTGGTTGCATCAGGATAGAAATGAAATACAGTATATAAAAAAAATTAAAATCAATAGGTCTGCGACCTATCAGTAGCTAAGCGTGCTAACCACTCGGCCAGGGGACGGCATTGCTGTTCAAAAAAAGTGACGCTCATAGGTAAAACCAACCAACCCTCTCGCTGCTTCCCAGCTCAACCCACTGGAAAATGAGCTGCTGGTGTCCATGAACCGAATGGCATACGGAGAAATTTCGAATTGGGGGATTTATCAGGTTTAAGTGTAATAGGTGTCTTGGCAGTGGTTCACGTGATTAATCTGATTTTCTGGGACTTATTTGAAAACGTATATTTTCTAGGTTTCAAGATTAGTGGGTTCTTGTATATGCCTTTGCGTGGAGGGGGCGGGGGTGGCTCAGTCGGTAGGCTCGTAATCTGTAGTTCCCAGGTTCGAGTCCCAGCTTGGTCAGCGTTGAGATTTATCTCCGCAAAAATTACCCGCCCTGCCCACGGTCAGTAGGGGACACCGATGGGCTTGGAAACGCCTCCGTCCGTCGGATGGAACGTTAAGCCGTGGCACCGTGTGCGGGAGAGCCATACCCTGTGCACGTTAAAGAACACGCTGGATGGCCTTGACGGGAGGCTACCATCTGTCTCCCAACAGCTGTTCCAGTGGGTCTCCTCCCCCAACCATCTCTGAACCTTCAGGGTCCTTGTGACCTGGCCATTTAGCCCATGGTGTGCAAAAAAGTGCCGCTCAGAGGTAAAACAACCCAACCCTTTGCATGGATGCATTGAATAAAAAAAATAAATAAATACACTCTCAAGCAGCTGCTTGCCACAAAGGTCAGACAGGAGCCTGTCAGTTTATATGTCATAGTAGAAGGTCTGTGAGGATGGCGGGACCTCAACAGAAAAAGCGACACACACATCCATGCCTTACCCGGGGCTCGAGCCCAGGTCCCGTAGATCAGTAGCCAAGCGTGCTAACCACTTGGCCACGGGACGAGACTAGTTAAAAGTAAGGCGTCAATAAGTCAGAAGTTTGATATAATTCAGAGTTTAGTGCGTGAGCTCAAGTATTCAAAACTTACTTCATATAGATCTCATTGAATTGCTGGAGACATGCTATATCACGATGTTAATCTTCCAATACATTCTGTTGGGCGGGGGTGGCTCAGTGGTAGCGCGCCAGGCTCGTAATCTGTAGTTCCCAGGTTCGAGTCCCAGCTGGGTCAGCGTTGAGATTTATCTCCGCAAAAATTCCCCGCCCTGCCCACGGTCACTATGGGACACCGATGGGCTTGGAAAGGCCGCCGTCCGTCGGATGGGACGTTAAGCTGTGGTTCCGTGTGCGAGAGAGCCATACCCTGTGCACGTTAAAGAACACACTGGATGGCCTTGACGGGAGGCTACCATCTGTCTTCCAACAGCTGTTCCAGTGGCTCCCCTCCCCCAACCTCCTCTTAGCCTTCGGGGTCCATGTGACCTGGCCATTTAGCCCATGGTGTGCAGAAAAGTGCCGCTCAGAGGTAAAACAACCCAACAAATTAAAGACTAGTTAAAAATAAGGCGTCAATAAGTCAGAAGTTTGACATAATTCAGAGTTCAGTGCGTGAGCTCAAATATTCAAAACTTACTTTATATAGATCTCATTGAATTGCTGGAGACATGCTATAACACGATGTCAATCTTCCAATACATTCTGTGCACATTTCCACAGCTTGCCGAAGACCTAATTCATTGCGACGAACGCTCACAGTTTGGCAAGAGGCCAAGGTCTTCCAGGCATATTCGGGAGCTTCGGTTTTGACCCGAAGAATTCGGTTTTTATTTCTCTAGTTCGTTTTGCGATTTGCATGGCCATACAAGACCACGCAGCAGCAGCACCTGTTTCTAGGTCACCTTGGACGTCAACCGAATACGTCGCTGCGGGGACGAAGTGCAGAGGTTGCCTTCAGTTGTGTCGAAGGTCGCTGCTCTTCTGGGTTCTGGTGATGGCTGCAGTTTGTTGAATTGAACTTGCCAAAAAAATTGAGAGGTCTGATTTGTAAAGAGGACGACTACATTTACTAGAAGGTCGATAACGGCGACGAAAAAGAATGTACGTATTTGAAACAGTTGCGTTGTTTTACCTTTGATCTGCAATTTTTTTGCACACAATGGGCTAAATGGCAGGTTGGGTTGTTTTACCTGTGAGCGGCACTTTTTGCACACCATGGGCTAAATGGCCAGACGCAAAGACCCCGAAGGTTCAGAGAAGGTTGAGGGGATGGGACCCACTGGAACAGCTGTTGGGAGACAGATGGTAGCCTCCCGTCAAGGCCATCCAGCGTGTTCTTTAACGTTGGGTTGTTTTACCTCTGAGCGGCACTTTTTTGCACACCATGGGCTAAATAGCCAGACACAGAGGACCACGAAGGTTCAGAGAAGGCTGAGGGGACGGGACCCACTGGTACAGCTGCTGGGAGACAGATGGTAGCCTCCCGTCAAGGCAATCCAGCATGTTCTTTAACGTTGGGTTGTTTTACCTCTGAGCGGCACTTTTTGCACACTATGGGCTAAATGGCCAGACACAGAGGACCCCGAAGGTTCAGAGAAGGTTGAGGGGACGGGACCCACTGGAACAGCTGTTGGGAGACAGATGGTAGCCTCCCGTCAAGGCCATCCAGCGTGTTCTTTAACGTTGGGTTGTTTTACCTCTGAGCGGCACTTTTTGTACACTATGGCCAAAATGGCCAGACACAGAGGACCCCGAAGGTTCAGAGAAGGTTGAGGGGACGGGACCCACTGGAACAGCTGCTGGGAGACAGATAGTAGCCTCCCACTCCCTGCCCACGGACAGTAGAGGACACCGATGGGTTTGGAAAGGCCGCCGTCCGGCGGATGAGACTTTAAGCCGTGGCCCGTGTGCGGGAGAGACATACCCTTTGCACGTTAAAGAACACGCTGGATGGCCTTGACGGGAGACTACCATATGTCTCCCAACAGCTGTTCCAGTGGGTCCCCTCCCCCAACCTTCTTTGAACCTTCGGGGTCCTTGTGACCTGGCCATTTAGCCCATGGTGTGCAAAAAAGTGGATGAAAAGCGTGTCCAAATAAAAAGATCAAAAGTGCAGGGTGTAAGATGATGTTTAAGTATGATTGAGTATTGGTTTTTCGGTTGAACTGGAATAAAGAAAAATACTTTTTCTTTTCGGTTTTCGAGTGTAGTTTTTTAAGTGTAACAAACAGTGTATAAACAGTTTTTAAGTGTTTTTTTAAGTGGACAAAAACAGAAAAAAGTTTCGCGTTTTCCGCAGGCTGCCTTAGATTCAATAATCAGTTAAGTCTCCGAAGGATAGTATGAATATATAGGATAGATGATATAGTATATTGAAAAAAAATTGCATTTATGTATTGTAGTTGAAGATTTTGTATTGTAGTTGAAGATTTAAAATTTAGGTAATAGTATTTTAAAATCTTGCTGTTCATTATTATTTCGAAAATTTAATGATTAATTTTAATTTCTTCATAATATTTTACTTTTATTTTAATGTATAAAATAACATGCTGCATGTATTTTTCAAAAAATTAGTTTTTAATTAAATTTAAACTTTAGATTAACTGAAATTACGCATATTAATTTTTTTTTCCTTAGTTTGAGAGTCGTCTAGACCACGGGTTGGGTTGGGTTGTTTTACCTCTGAGTGACACTATTTTGCACACCTTGGCTAAATGGCGAGGTCACATGGACCCCGAAGGCTCGGAGAAGGTTGGGGGAGGGGACCCACTGGAACAGCTGTTGGGAGACAGATGGTAGCCTCCCGTCAAGGCCATCCAGCATGTTCTTTAACGTGCACAGGGTATGGCTCTCCTGCACACGGGGCCTAGACCACGGCCACCTATATGTATATAAATATATACATTGGATCAGAACGATGCCATCTATATATATAAATATATGCATTGGATCAGAACGAGGCCACCTATATATATATATAAATATATACACAGGACAAGACCACATACACACACATATATACTGGGCCAATACAAGGCCACCTAAATATAAATATATACACTGGGCCAGGGCAAAACCACCTATATATAAATATATATACTGGCCAGGACATGGCCACCTGTATATAAATATATATACTGGCCAAGACATGGCCACCTGTATATAAATATATACAGTGGACCAGGAAAAGGCCACCTATATATAAATATATATACACTGAGCCAGAACAAAGCCACTTATATATAAATATATACATTGGGCCAAAACTAGGTCATCTATATAAAAATATATATACTGGACCAGGACAAGGCCGCCTATATATATAAATATATACACTTTGCCAAGACAAGACCATCTATATATAAATATACACACTGAGCCAGGACAACGCCACCTATATATATATAATACTGGACCAGGACAACCTCACCTATATATATATTGTACCAGGGCGAGGCCACCTATATATATAAATGTATACACTGGGCCAGGACGAGGCCATCTATATATAAATATATATATATACTAGGCCAGGACAGTTATTCTGATTATCTTATCAATGGAGAAAGTTTTTTAACATCTTACCAAATGAATGAAAAATTAATGAATAACAATAATTAAAGAAACAATAATCATTTATATATTAATTTATGATTTTTACCATTTTTAATTATTTTGCAGGTATAATATATATTTAATATTATTCTAATTTGTTATGTATATTCTAAAACTACCTACGTTAATATTAGAGTAAAATTTTTAAAAGATTAACCCTCCATACATAAAGTAATTAAAAAATCTAGTCATTTATTACTGATGAAGACTAATAAAAAATAAATAAATACCCCCTCAAGCAGCTGCTTGCCACAGAGGTCTGACAGGAGCCTGTCAGTTTATATGCCACAGTAGAAGATCTGAGAGGATGGCAGGACCTCAGCAGAAAACAATACAAACATCCATGCCTTACCCGGTCCGTTAAACAAATGGAGGAATATTAAATATGCGTAAAAATTTAAATTATTTAATTTTTCTAAAGTATAATTAAAGGCTATTTTGAACACTCATAAAACATAATAGTTTATTTTATTATTAATTTAAAAATGTTTATGAATATTTTAAAATCAATTAGTCCTTCTCAAAAAATAAGTAATTACCAGTTTAATTTTAATCGACAAAACTTCAATTAGAAATTGGTTCTTTAATGTTAAAGTAGCGTGTGATATAAATGGCTCTGCCCAGACCTATTTTGGTGGCTCTGTCCAAACCCACTCTCGTGACGTCAACAACCAGCTTGCGTGATCATGAAGCAGTAAAGGCTAGATCCAGTTATTCACACCATTCTTAATTTTCACCTGCTGGCTTCGGAGTTAACCTACATTTCAGAATTGGCCATCCCACGTTAGACAACAATGACCACCTGCGTTAATGATAGGTGGGCAGGTCGGTGGCTCTGTCCTGCTGCACGTTCTTGACATTGGCATTCAAGTCAGCCAAACCTCTCTGGATTCTTTCTACCGAGCCGAAAAGAAGCAATCAGTTGTGTTGTTGGAGATACCCAGAATCCACCCGACTGGAAAGCAGAAAGAAATAGGCGGGTGACATTTGTTGGAGGGGGGAGGGGAAGGAAATTGGTCGGTGAGTTTGGGGGGGGAAGTTAGATAAATGGGTTCGGCTAGTTCTCGTACTCCAAAACTAGGTCACTGTCAGGTCATTATACTCCTGTTTTGATTAATAGCCAACCTTCCTCGTTCGAGATTAAAAAGTAGCCCACTGAAAATGATTGCACTAACGCGTTCTAAAAACAACTTACACTATGCTGCCAAAAGTATTCATACCCGTCCATGTTATATCAGTAGAAGGTAAGATTTAATGCTCTTTAACTTTGGTCATATACACTTTATGGGTTGGGTTGTTTTACTTCTGATAGGCACTTTTGTGCGCACAATTGGCTAGGTCACAAGGACCCCGAGGGCTCAGAGAAGGTAGGGGGAGGAGACCCACTGGATAACTGTTAGGAGATAGATGCTAGCCTCCCTTCAAGGTCATTCAGTGGGTTCTTTAACGTGTTAGGTTTGGTTGTTAATATATCTTTTATAACAAAATCTTTAACGTTAAAGAACACTCTGGATGGACTTGATGGGAGGTTACCATCTGTCTCCCAACAGCTGTTCCAGTGGGTCCCCTCCCCCCAACATTCTCTGAGCCTTCGGGGTCCATGTGACCTGGCCATTTAGTCCATGGTGTGCAAAAAAGTGCCACTCAGATGTAAAACAACCCAACGTTAAAGAACACGCTGGATGGCCCTGACGGGAGGTTACCATCTGTCTCCCAACAGCTGTTCTAGTGAGTCCCCTCCTCCCGACATTCTCTGAGCCTTCGGGGTCCATGTGACCTGGCCATTTAGCCCATGGTGTACAAAAAAGTGCCTCTCAGAAGTAAAAAAACTCAACCCAATCCCTGCTGACGGTCAGTAGGGGACACCGACGGGCTTGGAAAGACTGCCGTCCATCAGATAGGACGTGAAGCCGTGGCACTTTGTGCGGAAGAACACACTGGATGGCTTTCTCTGGAGGTTACCGTCTGTCTCCCAACAGCTGTCCATTATGTCCCCTCCCTCTAACCTTCTCTAAGTCTTCGGGTCCTTATGACCTGGCCATTCAGCCAATTGTGTGCAAAAAAGTGCAGCTCAGAGATAAAACAAGCCAACCCAAAATTCTCTGTTCATGGCGTCATTAAAAACTCTGTCATGGCCTTAGCCATCGAGATGGGACTTACTGGAGATTTTGTAATCTGGCCATTTTTTTTTTCTTAAAGAATGCTTCTCAGGGATAAAAACAACACAATCAACCAAAATTTTTATGTAATATTGTTATTAATATCCAAATATGTTATAAAAGAAATATTTATTGCTCTCTTTAAATCATTGTGTAATATTTTATATTGAGGAAAAAAATTTCTGTAATTACCGCTATTTTATTTTAATAATTAACTATATGTTATTATTCTTATAACATCATTTCTTACAACTTTTGTAGAAGCAACGCTGTGAAACGAATCTTCATTTATTTTTAACCTCCAAAAAAAAATTCCATAAAATTTCTTTATTACGAGACACAGGTTGACGGAAATAAATCAGCATTATGCGGAAAAAAAATACTTAATATTATTCCCAATCTCCAGTTCTTTGAAGAAGCAGGTTAAGTACCCGAAACGGAATAATAAAAAAGATAATTTTTGTTTAATACGTCTTTGGTGTGATTATTTCCGGCATAAAAACGGTGTTAAATGATGGCTGACGATGAAAAGGATGACGCCTTTGCACAGTGTTATTCTCGCGCCGAAGATTGTCACGGCAGCCATTGTTGAGCAGTTGTTATCAATAATCAGTTCCCGCTTCTTTTGTTTTGAACATTATGGGTCAATGAACAAGGACCAAGCCCTTGATATGTAAAAAGTACGTGATAAAGTAAAACAGAAGTTCGTGTCCCTTTAATAGCTTGTTTTAAAGGAACTTTATACTAATAAGGAAGGTTAGTTGGTAAATATTGATGATGCCATGAATAGAAATGAGGAAGCTGGTTCTTTTATAATCATAAATAGATCTCGTTACAAGTGTAATAGGAGAGCACCTGTGTGTTCTGGACGATGATGAAAGACTCTAAGTTTGAAGTTTATGTCGTCTAAAATTAAGCTGCTTCAGGAAATAATATTGCTTGAAAGAAATGTTAATGTCCTAGATCAAATTAATTTAAAAGTTCAAACTGTTTTAAAATAAGGTGTTCGTCAAACAGGAAACAAAATTAGGTAAGAGAAATTGTGGTTTTATTCAACTGTGAAGGAAATTAAAATAAATTTAGAACTACCGGAAAATTTTTAAACAAAAGAAATATTTAATAAATTCATTGTGACAATTTTAAATTTAAAAAAGTTCATAATCACTATTATTATTACATTTTATCATTATAATCATAAAGATAATTTATAAAAATAGTATGTAATACTTGTATTATTAACTCGATTAATATTTTATAATAATATTTAATATAATGTAACAAAGATTTATTTATTTGCAGCCTGACACACATTATGGTCAGGTCGAAGGTAAATTAATAAATCTTTTGTTACATTATTTTACATATTATTGTAAAATATTAATAGAGTTAATAATATTATATATTATTTTCATAAATTATATTTATGATTATAATGATCATAATAATAATTTGAATATAATAAGTGTAATCATAATCATTGAACAATAATTTCAATATTTTTTATTCTCCTTGGTTTATTTTTTCAAGATTTTTTTGTGAATGCTGTTATTGTTACGTCAGATGTAATACGTAAGGTCTTAATTCAGAGCCACCCTATATATATATACCGGTGCAGGACAGCAATTCGACAAAAGGAGCAAATAAGAGGGAAAACAAATATGTATAAAGATTTAATTTGTTTAAAGTTTGACTAAAAGATATTCATTTTTCAATAGCATAAAATAATTTATTTATTACCATATTATTAAAATATTTAGAAATATTTTTAAATTAATTGTCAGATTTTTAAATCTATATTTTTATCAGTTTAATTTTAAGAGATATAATATTTAAAAGATTATGTATTTAAAAAATACTTCTTCTGTTAGTTCACTGTCGGGCTCCTGTGCTCAGCCAACACCTCCTATAATTACGGTGACCATACGTCCTTTATTTAAGAGGACAGTCCTTTATTTCACTGCTCGGTCCTTTAGATTTATTTTTTTCTAAAATGGACATTTTGTTCTTTTTTCTGAATTAAAATAGTAAACTGAATATTGGCGCGCAGTAGATGGGTTGAAATTTTTAAATATTATACAGATAAACACGTATCTTTTAAAAACATTTTAAAAAACGTTGAATTTTGTTTATATCTTCCTGGATCTAATGCCCCCACTGAACGAATATTTTCATTAGCGAACAATATGTGGACCAGTGAAAAAGCCTATTTAAAAATCGAAACTTTAAAGGCATGCATTTATACCAAATGCAACTTTGACATGAATTGTATACAGTTTTATGAATTTTTAAAACACAAACCTGATTTATTAAAATAAGTTAATTCTTGTGTAAAGTATAAAAATAATTTTTTTAAGTAATAATATGATTGTTTAAAATGCTATGTATATGCTTATATTTTATAATAAATGTCATAAAGCTTTTTAGTTTTAGTGAAACAAATAAACGCAACCTGCTTTTTTTTATTATGAAACATTTTCTGATTTGTCCATTTTCTCCAAAAAAATATGGTCACCGTACCTATAACAGAAAACCGTGGAACCAAATTTATGATGTTAATTTACTACCATATAGCCAGTTCTTATAGTTTTGATTCTAATATTATTACTAATGGACTCTTGTGCTAATCTGTGTACTAATGTTTATATTAAATATATTTTATTTAGGAGAACATTATTTCTGTTAATATTAGCATTATGATATTTGATAATAAATACGAATACTTTTCTTTCTAAATAAAATATATTTATAGATAAACATTAGTATAATGATTAGCACAAGTGTTCACCAGTAGTAATATTAGAACTAAAAATATAAGAATTATTTATATGTTAGGGCTACTAAGTGACGTCATAAATTTTCTCCATTGGCCTTCTGTTACGGGTGGTGTTGACTCAGCAAAGACTATTTTGATTCATCAGGCCGAAAAGCTGTTGACGAAAGAAAGGAAGGAATCCATTACGATTAAAGTAAAATGTTTACAAATATTTTATAATTGGGTACCAGATTTTTTAAAATATATAACTACCAGTTGAATTAAAAAATATTTAAATTAAAATAATTATCTCTCCTGTGTTAGTTGCTATATTAAAGAGTTATTTTATTAAATATTTAACATTTATTATATGAATTATGCTCAACCTTTAGCCATGCAAAATGGTTAACATAAAAGTCAGGAGATTTAGTGTAAATATTTCGTGTTAACAGAATATTGATGAATGCATTGTCTTGTGTATTCCTAACCTACTTCGTATTTGAGAGTAAAGATTAAAACAAAGATTAACTAAAGAAAAAATACCCTCTTAAGCTGATGCTTTGCCACAGAGGTCTGCCAGAAGCCTGTCAATTTATACACCATAGTAGAAGGTCTGTGAGGATGGCGGGACCCAGCAGAAAGACAATACAAACATTCGTTCCTCACCTGGGGCTCGAATCCAGGTTCCTTTCATCAGTAGCCAAGCATAATCAGTCTGCCACCGGACGACTATACAAGGACTGAATGGACCTTATTTATTGATTAAAGAACTGGGTTCTGAGTCCATCCAGAGTTCATTATGAATGTTATTCCCGATCAAAGATTGCTTTCGGTTGTTTTATCTCTGAGCAGCCCTTTTTTTGCCCACAATGGGCTAAATGGCCAGGTCACAAGTACCCTAAGGACTCAGAGAAGATTGGGGGGAGAGAATCCACTTGAAAACTGTTAGGAGACAAATAGTAGCCTCCAGTCTAGGTCATCCAACGTGTTCTTTAGCGTTCACAGAGTATGGCTCTCCCGAACACGGGACCATTGTATGCCCCATCCGACTGTCGACGGAGGTTTTAAGCCCATTGGTGTCCGCTATTGACCGAGGGCAGAGCGGAGAATTTTGCGGAGATAAATCTCAACGCTAGCCCAGCTGGGACTCGAACCTGGGAACTATAGATTACGAGCCTAGCACGCTACAGACTGAGTCTCCCACTTCCTTCCGATTAGGATTAACAAGGTCGACAATATGAGTGGAGCGCAGGAATTAACCATAATAGTCGCGTACAAAATTGGAAACCTGCTTCCCAGGTGTCGAGTCTAAATATGGGTAAAATAACCAATTAACAAGAAATTTCAAACTATTAAAAATTTATCAACAGTGATTGAGATTATGTCTGTCGATGCCCTATAAATTTTTTGCAATTCAGAGAAGTTTAAATACAAATTTATTCATTAAGTAGAAAATTTTCGCGTAAGCGGATTTTTGTCTATTATCCGATTCACGTTGAAAGAATATATATGCAAATTATTGTTGCGTAATTACGACGATTAACAGATATTTTTTCTTATTAAATTTTAGTGTTAGTATTTTCGACGGTGGCTATTGTGAGTGAGTGGGCGGATATCATGGCAATATTTGATTGTGACGCTGATTTTGTACAATTGTAAAAAATTGCACCTGGGTGAAATTTGGTCGTTGACCTCGAGAAATATCAGGAATTTGGGATCCGTTATGAACTTCGAATAAAGGTCGAATTTTTGTCAAACTTTGATCGAAGTGTGGAATAAAAGTCAAATTAGTGTTTAGGGTTTGACAGATAAACAAGGTGCCTAGCTGTTGATAGATAAATGAAGTGTCTACGGGTTGGTAGATAAATAATGTGCCTAGGGGCGATAGTAAATAAGGTGTTCAGGGGTTGATAGATAAATAAGGTGCTTAGGTTTTGATAGATAAATAAGGTGTTTAGGTTTTGATAGATAATAAGGTGTTCAGGTATTGAGAAACAAATAAGTTACCTAGGAGTTGATAGATAAATAAGGTGCCTCGGTTTTGATAGATAAATAAGGTGCTTAGGTTTTCATAGATTTTTAAGTTGCATAAGAGTTGATAAACGAATAAGTTACCTAGGGGTTGATAGATAAATAAAGTATCTAGGGTTGATAGCAAATGAGGTTCCTATAGGTTGATAGTAAATGAGGTTCCTATAGGTTGATAGATAAATAGGGTGCCTAGGAATGATGGCAAATAAGGTGTTCAGGGGTTGACAGAAAAATAAGGTGCCTCGTTTTTGATAGATAAATAAGGTAATAACGTCCCATCCGAAGGACGGCGACCTTTCCAACTCCATCGGTGTCCCCGGCTGAGCGTGGGTTTTGCGGAGATAAATTTTAAGGCTGGCCCAGCTGCGATTCGAACCTGGGAACTGCAGATTACGAGCCTGGAGCACTCCGACTGAGGCATTCCGCCCCACATTCAGTTGGACTCTCTCTAACCCTCTCTAGCCAATCACACTTCGAAAACAGTTCCCAATAGTTCACTGATATGTATCAAATACTATCAGTGTCGAAATCATTACTAACAATAAGATAAATGGGTCACCCATTTTTCACGATATTGATAAGCTTTTCGTAAAGAAAGGCCGTGTCTTGCAGGGAATGATTGGAAGCTTTTAAAAACAGTTGTTCTATCGCCAATGCGGAATGCGACACGATACCAATCGCTGATTGGAACTCTCACTGTATTTGGGGAATCTCTTTGTTTTCGTTGATGTAGACTCGTTTTATTGTTAACTAGGTAATCGCGTGCAGTATTGACCTTCAAAATCATAAGCGAAGCGAATGAACAAAATGTGGGGCATTTAGTAAAGCTCATGACTCTAATGTTAGTGTCTTTTAAACAATAATTCAACCGGTAGGGATTAAAAAATTGGCAGCTTTGCAGTGACAGGGTTTTTAGGTCTTATTATAATGTGGGTTAATTTGAGAATTAATATCGTATTAGGTAGAAGGAAATATTCCACCGCTGCGATGCAGTTATGTAGAGCAGAGTGAGATATCAGTGTAAAGGTGGGCTAAAATCCAAATTTTGAAAATATTTGTAAATGTGTGAAAATTTGACAATTTGAATTCCGAGAAATTTGTTATAGAAAAGCCAAGATGCTCCTGCCGAGAGAAATGGGTTGGGTTGTTTTATCTCTGAGCGGCACTTTTTTGAACACAATTGGTTAAATGGCCACGTCACAAGAACCCCGAGGGCTCAGAGAAGGTTGAGGGAGTGGACCCACTGGAACAGATGTTGATAGACAGATGATAGCCTCCCGTCAAGGCCATCCAGTGTGTTCTTTAACGTGCACAAAGTATGGCTCCCCCTTATAGGGGACCACGGCTTAACGTCCCATCCAACGGACGGCGGCCTTTCCAAACCTATCGGTGTCTTCTACTAACCGTGGGCAAGGCAGGGAGAGAGAGAGGTGGAATTTTACTGTAAGATGTTAAAATCCGAAATAATTTTAGTCTGTTCAAAAATTAGTTAATCGAAAAATTCAATCATGTCGTAAAAAATGTAAAAGCGTGGTCGTAAGGATTGAGTTGTTAGGTTGTTTTACCTGTGAGAGTACTTTTTTTATACACAATGGGCTAAATGGCTAGGTCACAAGGACCAACACCACCTAGGTGTTGCAAGGACCCCGAGGGTCAAAGAATGCTGGAAAAAGGGAACCCACTGGACAGATGTTAGAAAACAAATTGCGGTTTACTCTCAACACCATCCAGCTTGTTCTTTACGTGGGCAGGGTATGGATCTTCTTCACACGGACCACGTCTTCACATCCAATTCGACGGATTGGATTGGATTGTTTTACCTCTGAACGGCACTTTTTTGCACACAATGGGCTAAATGGCCAGGCCACAAGGACCCCGAAGCCTCAGAGAAGGTTGGGGGAGGGACCCACTGGAACAGCTGTTGGGAGACAGATGGTAGCCTCCCGTCAAGGCCATCCAGCTTGTTCTTTAACGTGCACAGGGTATGGCTCTCCCGCACACGGGGCCACGGCTTAACGTCCCATCCGACGGACGGCGACCTTTCCAAGCCCATCGGTCTCCCCTACTGACCGTGGGCAGGGCGGGGAAATTTTGCGGAGATAAATCTCAACGCTGACCCAGCTGGGACTCGAACCTGGGAACTACAGATTATGAGCCTGGCGCGCTACCGACTGAGCCCCCCCCCCAATTCGACGGACCGGAGCCTTTTCAAGCCCATCGGTGTCCCCTACTGGTCAAAGCCAGGGCGGGAGTTTTGTGGATATAAATCTCAACGCTGGCTCAGGTGGAACTCGAACCTTGGAGCTGCAAATTATGAGTGGGGGGGGGGATGAGACTGGATTTCCACTGCTATATAACATTCCTCCCCCCCCGTTTCAGAGGTCTTTAAAAAGTTATTTTTTGCCTACCTTACCACTAGTAGCATTCTCTGAGGCACGGGGGATACTGTGACATTGAGTCCCGTGATTTTCGCTGAGTTCCATCACCTTCGTTAAGGATGATCCCCCTTTCGAAGTGAGTCAGATCGGACTTTTAACCATGTTGCACTTGACTTTGCTTCTCACCATGCCTTTACGGCATTTATAGTACTTCGTAGTGAAGAGAATACTAATGTTAGTAAGAAATTTCGAATATATTGGCATGTTTCATGGCACCTCACTTACGACGCATTGTTCATAATAATATCTTGGTAGCGCGCCAGGCTCGTAATCTGCAGTTCCCAGGTTCGAGTCCCGCCTGTGCCAGAGTTGAAATTTATCTCCGCAATATTCCCCGCCCTGCCCTTGATGAGTAGGGAACACCGATGGACTTGGAAAGGCCACCGTCTGTCTAATGGGACCTTAAGCCGTGGTTCCGTGTGCGGGAGAGCCATACCTGTGCACGCTAAAGAACACGCTTGGATGTCCTTGACAAGAAGCACCATCTTTTATCAACGCTGTCTAGTGGGTCTCCTCCCCCAACCTTCTCTGAGTCCTCGAAGTCCTTGTGACCTGACCATTTAGCCCATTGTGTGCAAAAAAAAAATAATGCCGCTCAGAGGTAAAACAACCCAACCCAAAGCTACAAACCTCTTAATTTTCTCCTCAATCTGATGTTAAAAGACTTTGAAGAATAAAAAACACTGCAAAAAAAAAGGGATTTCGAGGTTGCTAAAGAACAAAGTAAAACATTGTAAAAAAAATCAGATACAAGAATGCTAAGCAGCAAGATAAAGCCAATTTGGTCTTATTTATATAATAATACATATTTATTGATACAATTATAATGGATAACATCGATTAACGCGTGCAAATACTATTTAACTTCTTCGAAACAACGAACTGCCATTGCCCAGCGGAAGAAAAATAAGCTCCGAGTATATAAAATAGATATTAATCTTTAGTCACTTTATACTTTGATTGACATTTCCTCAATCAGTAGACTTAATAATTATATCAAATTCGATCATTTAAGGCAGCTTACACCAACACATTATGATGTATATCACAATCGGAGAACTTAGGTATAAGAAAAAAAACCACGACACATTACAGTTGAACTCAGCAGTAATTTTCACATAGATCTAGATTAAGCAGTACCGATGGGTTGAGATCAGGTCTTGGCCTGGCTACACCACCAACTCTCACAAAGCACACCTACAAATCAAGATTGCACGTTAAAGAGATGAATGCTAAAACAATGGGTTAATAGCCTCTTGAATGGCCAGTAACAATGGAAGCACAACATGATTGCGTATGACTTTCTCAGGGTTCATTTTCGGTTGTTGTACATTGTTCACTTGACGCCTACTCGTTTTTTCTGTTTCATAATGAAGGCCTAACAAATGACGAAGGTTTTTTTTAACATGATTTGTTCTTGACAAGTGTTGTTCATTTTGTTTGGAGAAGCGGTATATGGTATAGTTCTATGACATACTTGACCCAGACATTGCATTAACGAAACAACCGATTTTTTTTTTTATATTAGTCTTTAATAAACATTTTATAAATTAAAATTCAACCGGTAACTATTTACTTTTAAAAATCTGGTTAATAATTTTAAAATATTATCAAGCATTTTAATAAAGTTGTAACAAGTAAATAATTTTATTTTATACCATTTAAAAGTAAATAGCTGAAGAGGGCAAAGGGACCAGATTTCATTGCAGTAAAATATTTTGCCTTTCTTTTTAGAGGGTTTTCAAAATTTTCGTGAATGATGGGTGAAATATGGACAAGTTTTATTACTAGCATTCTCAAACAGGGAGAGGGGACGTGGGAAAGGCTACCTTGACTCACCAGGTCTAGACGCAGTTGAGCAAAGGAAAGAAGAAAGAAAGAACTTGAAATATGCATAAGAATTTCATTAATCTGCTTATTTTTAAACCACATTAAATGAAATAATTTATTATAATTTTTAATATTTCAAAATTTTTGTCAGATTTTAAAACATTAATCACTACCATTAGTAATTTAATAAATTCTATTTAAATTGAAACAGGAATAGCAATGCTTGGATAATTTCCCAAATTTTGGCAAATTTTTGCTAAATATGCGTCAAAATGGGAAATTGGAGGTTTTTTTTGGAAAAATCTATTGTTAAATCCTGTGATATTTTTAATGAAATTAAAATTTTACTAAATTTTGTCAATTAAAATCTTACATGACAATTTAAAATATCTATAAAAACTTTGAGAATAAATCAAGATTCAATAAGATTTAATCTATTTTTGTGTATAAAAAAATCCTCATAATTGTTATTAGTTCATCTATGTCTTGCATTTTTTATGACTAGATATTAATATGTATATTTACATGTTTAGAAAGAGGAGTATATGTGTGATATACAAGAATTGGACAAAAAAATTGGACACAGTTCCGTGTTATCTGCAGAAAAACGCATTTTATAATTTTCCAGAAATAGTTTATTTCTTGTGATTTTAAAATATTACTCACTAAAATTTTAAATAAAAGCAAGATTTTATGGAAATGACAACAAAATATCAGATTACTTGAATATCGCATATTTTTTCCCTTTTTGATATAAAATTTGCAAAGAACATTAGTTCTTTTTGTCGATACATTTATATAATTGATATTGATATTTTTCTGGTTTTGTAGCTACAATGAACTTTAGATGGGTGTATTAAGAAAAAAAGTAATAACAGTAATAATAAACCTACACATAAAAAAAGCTTTTTTTTTAATATATAAAAATTGTTTTGGAAATTTTTAGTACTGGCTTGAGAAAAGTAGGCAACATGATATGGAAGCACTGAGCTATATAATTAAGAGCCCCTCCCTAGAGAAGAATATGTATAAAAATTTAACTAAAATCTATTTATTTTTAAACTATGTAAAATAAAATAATTCTTTCATTAAGACTACATTAAAATGTCTATAAATATTTCCAAAATCCGTCATTAGTTTTTTAAGCATCAATTACTACCAATAGAAGTTTAAAAATTAAATTTTAATAAAAACAAATGGTATAAATCTTTTCCCTCAAACTTTCAAAGAGAATGAAGAGGGGGTACCTACCTTAAAATACAAAACTTCAGACCTTTTCTGCCCCAGTCTTTGTATGACTTTCCAAAGCTTCCTAGCTGTAGAGAAGAAGATGCCTCAAGCGACAAAACACAAACCTATATTGACAAATTGGTAGTTCTTGTCCTCAAGTGCATCGATTTCATAAGTGCAAAAGTTACATTAAGGGAAGAAGAATTAAACTCCTTAAATGATATGAAAAATCAAATCCAAGATGGCCAACTTTAGAGCTTATTATAATATTCTACAATGGAACTGTCGGAGTATTGGAAACAAATATTTTAATTTAAACAGATTAATTTTACAATACAATTTAAAAGTCCTGGCACTTCAGGACACCTTTCAGAAACAAGTGAAGATTCGTGGTTTTGTTTGTTACCAGACGAATAAAAAAACAGAGAGGAGGTGGAGTGGCTATCCTTGTAGACAGAACTTTAATTCAAAAGCAGATTCATTAATGGAAGCAATTGCAGTGCAAATAAAGATTCACAATAAGAAATTCACTATTATTTCTTGCTACAATACTGAAGAAAATGTTCCTTTTGAAGTATTTTATGGTTTATTAAAAGCCTGCCCTCCGCCTAGAATTTTTTTTGGGCGATTTCAATGTCCATAACCCCCTGTGGGGATCTACCTTGGAATATCAAAGAGGAACTGTATTTTATCAGATCATTGAAGAATTTAATTTAGTTATTAAAAACGATGGCCAGGCAACGTTTTGGAATGGTAGACAAGAATCAATTATTGATCTTACTTTAGTAGATCCAGATATAACTCCCAACTCTTGATTGTTCTACATTGAATGATACAAACCTTAGTGACCACTTCCCCGTTATAATCACTGGACTAGTAGGATCTCAAAATAAGTTGCAAAATAAAACTGAGATCACAAATTGGACATCTTTTAGACTAAGCCTTGAAGAATTAGAACACAATGTGACGTCTATAGAGCAGCTTACCAATATATTTAAGGAAGCTAGAGATAAAAGCACAATTCTTGTGGACAATCCAAAATATCTAAAACACAACATTGTATTTATGAACAGACTAATAGCGTTATGTAGGAGGGCGGACAGAAGGGCCAGAAGGACAAGAAGATTGGATCACTTGATCTACTATAAGAAAATCAATACCTTTGTTAAAAAGAAGATCAAGGAAGCTAGACGAGTTGAGTGGGAACGGTTTTGTGAGAATTTAGACAATTTTTTCGAGTTCCGGGAAGATTTGGAAAATCCAGTTTCTCCTTGGAAATTCTTAGTCCTTGAAATGGATCTCTCCACACAAGACCTAGCTAATACGTTCGCAGAATTCTTCTCTTCTTCTGAAGACACTTCGACTCTCCCATGCTTTATACAAATTGAAACGGAAGTGTTAGAAGAACTTGAAAATTTTAATTTTCTTACCCAAAAGGGAAGTGATGTTTTAAATTTAAATTTTAGCATCTCTGAACTTAAGATAGCTCTCAAATTCTGTAAGAACTCCACAGCCGCAGGACCTGACGAACTTTCTTATAAAGTTTTCAAAAATCTGCCTGACCCCGCTTTAAATAAATTACTAACTTTTATCAACACCATGTGGACTATGGGAAATTACCCAGGGAGCTGGAATACTTCATATGTGGTCCCGATTCGAAAACCTGGGAAAAATTTATCAGAATTAAAATCATTTAGACCAATTTCACTAAGCTCATGCACGGGAAAAGTTGTGAAAACAATGGCCAATAAAAGATTGAGTTGGTTTATTGAATCCCAGAATATTCTATCTCCTCGTTTTTCAGGTTTTCGCTTTGGGTGAAGTGCTCAGGATAGTATACTGAGCACTTCACCCAAACTGAACACTTGTCACAGATGTTCAAGTAAACATTGGAATAAAAAATACTTATACAATTGCAGTCTTCTTGGATCTAAAAAAGGCATATGATACAGTATGGATAAAGGGATTGATTTATAAGTGTCTAAAGCTTAACATTAAAGATAAAATATTGAAATATTTACAAAATTTGTTAATCAACAGAAATATGAGAGTTAAACTAAATGGCATCCTCTCAAGGCCAATCAAACTATGGCCTTGAGAGGATGCCATTTAGGGCGCCTCTCACGCCTCAGGGCGGATCCTTGAGTCCCTTATTGTTTAATTTATTTCTACACGATCTTCCAAATGCCTTTCCTACTACTGTCAGTTCTCTGTTTTCGCGATATGAATATATCGAAGAAATTTACAATCATTGGAGGAACAGCTTCAGAAAATGCTTTTGAAGTTAGAAATTTACTTCGATAAATGGGGACTGCAGGTGCCACCAGAAAAAAACTGTTTTGCCCCCCTTTTGCTCCCTCCGCAAATTTCCTTCCTTACAGTTAAGGATGAACAATACAGTACTGAAAGTTGTTAAATTCTGCAAATTTCTCGGAGTTGTACTAGATTCAGAACTGAAATGGTCAAAATACATCGAATTCATGGGAGAAACTACAAGACCCATCGTAAATATCCTACGATGTCTAGCTCCGAGGAAACAAGGAACCTCCATTCAACAAATGCTAAACATTTATAAAGTCTTAATAAGATCCAGACTGGAATATGGAGGATTTCTTTGGAAAATGCTAGCTACTCCTTAGTTAAAAAAATGGAAAAAATCCAAAATAGAGCCGTAAGGATCTGTCTGGCCCAACTCCCTCCTTGTCCTACTGTCTCGCTTCTTGTTGGAGCCAATCTGGAACCTCTTTCTCTAAGGAGATCCAATATCCTCTTCCAACACTTTCGAAGAATGATCTATAAACAGAGGACTCAACCCACTGGTTGAGAAGATTTTCAGTCATTCTCTGAGGAAAACATGTCCTATTTATGAAGTAATCAGAGGGTTTCCTCTGTTCGAACACGTTTCATGGCCTCCAGCGACCAGTGGACAATGGGATGATTTGCCCCCATGGATTTTTGAAAAAATTCCTTGTTTTCATAAGATACAGGGTAATAGATACTACTAAGAAAAATCAAGATGTCTATGTACTCAAGAATTTAGCTGAAACTTTAATTGAGGCAAAGTATGCTTCCTTTACAAAACTATTTACGGATGGCTCTGTGAACAAGGATGAGGGAAGAGCGGCTGCTGCAGTTTGGATCCCAGATCAGAATATTCATTTAGAAGTTAGACTACCGGACCAAACAGAAATTTTCACAACTGAATTAGTAGCCATAGAAATGGCCCTTAAGTGGGCTACTACTCTGTCCTGTGACAAAGTTGTTATTCAGTCTGATTGCCGATCAGTTATTCAATTTTTACAAGGAGATCCGGGGAGATCTAGCAACAATGAGCTTTTTTGTAACATTTTGAAGATGGCGAATAAAATGATGAAAAGTGGTATTGAGTTAAACGTGCAGTGGATTCCCAGCCACGTCGACGTTATAGGAAATGAAATTGTTGACAAAATTGCTAAGGAAGCGTTATTACGTGAAAACTGGCTCAATATTCCAAGATGTCTCAATTATTATAAAAGCAAAAATAAGCAAATTTTAAAACGAAATTTTCTGCATTATTTTAAAGTTCATTCTTCCTCACATCTGAATCATAGGAGTTTGATGGTCAAACCATTGATCCATTTCAAGATTTCGGATTGACTAAAAACGACATAGTGACCATTACCAGGCTCAGAACAGGGACCACAAGACTGAATGATCAAATGCATAAGATGAACAGAGCTGAGTCATCTTCCTGTGATACATGTAGAACAAAAGAAACAGTCTCTCATGTGTTACTTAATTTGAGCAAATTTGATACTCATAGAGATCAAATGTTTCACTCACTGGAAGAAATTGGAATTAAGGAATTTACACTCAAAGATCTACTCATACACCAGAATTTGATAAAAAGCAAATATATATACTTTTAAATTAATTTTACAATTTTTAAAGGATACTAATTTGATTGACAGAATTTGATTTCGTACCCAAATAGTGCCACGATGTTTCTCTTAAAATTTTAATAATGTTAATCAAGAACTTTCAGTTTCTACAGAACTACCTCCTTCCTTCAGAGAACTCTGGAATGCTTATGGAATGTTTATTTGACCTCAAATCTAAGATTACTGGCAATTTTATGGTTTTGCTTTTGAAATTTTGGTTTTCCAGACTCAGTTGGGAGAACTCGCCGACAGAGTGCACGGACCTTTCTTAAAAGAATTTCCGGACGAGAGGGGCGAAAGGCCCCGAGTGATTTCCGGAATAATAGTTTATGTTGAAGAAGAAGAAGCCTCTGTACTTTGGGAAAGCAGGAAGCTCAAAGTTGAGGGAGAGACCTCTAACCTGATCACAACATTTTTGTCTAATGTCTAATGCCTCTGTGTCCTCGGAAATATTTGGGGCGGGGGTGGCTCAGTCGGTAGCGCGCCAGGCTCGTAATCTGTAGTTCCCAGGTTCGAGTCCCAGCTGGGTCAGCGTTGAGATTTATCTCCGCAAGATTCCCTGCCCTGCCCACGATCAGTAGGGGACACCGATGGGCTTGGAAAGGCCGCCGTCCGTCGGATGGGACGTTAAGCCGTGGCCCCGTGTGTGGGAGAGTCATATCCTGTGCACGTTAAAGAACACGCTGGATGGCTTTGACGGGAGGCTACCATCTGTCAACAGCTGTTCCAGTGGGTCCCCTCCCCCAACCTTCTCTGAGCCTACGGGGTCCATGTGACCTGGCCATTTACCCCATGGTGTGCAAAAAAGTGCCGCTCAGAGGTAAAACAACCCAACCCATCCCTCGGAAATATTTAAAATTTTGGGAATATTTGGCTCAAGATAAGTCAAAATGGGAAATCGGTATTTCCCCCTTAGATTTGGCCCTACCGCTGCCTACATAATGTGTATTTTCTCCCAAATGAAGAGGTCTATGCAAAGGCTGTCTAGACAGAGAAGTACCCAACGAACAATTTAAATACCAGTTCTCCACGTGCTAAAGAAGCATAGGAGAGAAACGTCCGAAACAAGGCCAACTCAAACAGCTGCAATCACCTAGGTCATGCGCATATGACCAACAGCCCCTGGGGACGAAAGAGAGGAGGGAAGAAGGGGAGGGGGGGATCAAACAGTGCCGCCAAAAGAAGTGTGTCACAAGGTAGTAGCGCACGTGCACGTCGCACAAACACGCGCATTTCGTATTTCTCTGTTTATATACCCCGTTTGCCGGATTTAGCACACTCATGCGTGTATGTTTTGTTAGTAGTAGAACAATCAATATTTGAGGGCGAAGTCTTGTTGGAGGTGAGTTTTCTTAACGGAAGAGTGAAAAATAATCACCCTCAGTGAATCAAACACGATGCGCCAGCGTTGATGCAAAATAGTGCTGGACATTTGTTCGCACGCAAAAGATTATGGCCAGGTTACAAGGACCATAAGGACTTTGAGAAGGTAGGGGGAAGGGAATATACGGGATAACTGTTAGGATTGGGATGTTTCATTTAGCATAGCCACTTTTTACACACAATGCAGCGAGGGGGGGGGGGGCTCAGTCGGTAGCGTGCCAGGCTCGTAATCTGCAGTTTCCAAGTTCGAGGGGGCGGGGGTGGCTCAGTCGGTAGCGCGCCAGGCTCGTAATCTGTAGTTCCCAGGTTCGAGTCCCAGTTGGGTCAGCGTTGAGATTTATCTCCGCATAACTCCCCACCCTGCCCACAGTCAGTAGGGGACACCGATGGGCTTGGAAAGACCACCGTCCGTCGGATGGGACGGTAAGCCGTGGCCCCGTGTGCGGGAGAGCCATACCCTGTGCACGTTAAAGAACACGCTGGATGGCCTTGACGGGAGGCTACCATCTGTCTCCCAACAGCTGTTCCAGTGGGTCCCCTCGGGGTCCTTGTGACCTGGCCATTTAGCCCATGGTGTGCAAAAAAGTGCCGCTCAGAGGTAAAACAACCCAACCCAACAACCCAAGTTCGAGTCCCAGCGGGGGAAAAAACATTAAATACGAAGTATATGACTCCAAAAATAAATACCCCCTCAAGCAGCTGCTTGCCACAGAGGTCTGACAGGAGCCTGTTAGTTTATATGCCATAGTAGAAGGTCTGTGAGGGTGGCAGGAACTAAGCAGAAAAATGACACAATACATATATACAGAAAAATGACACAATTCCTGCGGCTCGAACCCAGGTCCCCACTGAAAATTAATGTTCTTTAATACTCTGGGTATAGATGATTTATCATTTTCATCTTTCAAATTCTGATGATAAGACTAATCATTCTATAGTGCAAGGTTGTAAAATATATTTTTCTAAAAAGGAATTGTTTACTTTAACCACACCCAGTTTCTAAAAACTTACGTTGATTTTTTTAGTCCACATTCTATTGAGGAATTTTGGATTTATGATTTTGCAAAAAAATTTACTATCAAAAGAGCAAAACAATAAGAATTGAAAAAGCTAAAATAATTTTTTTTAGTTTGTTTCCACCGAATAATCTAACTGGTGGATATATTATTTTGAAGTTTATGAATTGGAAATTAATTAAATTGGAGAATAAAGATGCTTTCAATTTTACCTTTTTTTTAAATAATGCCAACTTTTAAAGTTCGGTGCAATGCTCGAAGGCTAAGAAGAAGTTGGCTGTTTCGTTTATCATCAAAATGCATTAGTATAGTTTGGCATCTTCTAGAATGCAAATCACACCATCAAGTGACATTTTAGTATGGCGGAGCACTTCCATGATACGTATCATTTCATCTTCATATGACTCCAAAACTGTTAATTGCAAAGTATATGACTCCAAAAATATTAATTGCTAAATATATGACTCCAAAAAAATTAATTGCAAAATATATGACTAAACAAATTATCAAGTGTATAATTCCAAAAAATAAATTTCAAAAGATATGACTCCAAAAATTTTAATTATAAAGAATGTGACTCCAAAATATTAATTTCAAAGTATATGGTTCCTAAAAAAATAATTACAGAGAAAATGACTCAATAATAATAATAGCATGTAATTACAAAATATATGATTCCAAAAAATCAATTTCAAAGCATATGACTCCAAAACATTAATTACAAAGTATATGACTCCAAAACATTAATTGCAAAGTTTATGACTCCAAAAAATTACTTAAAAATATATGACTTCAAAACAATCGATTACACAGTATATGACTCGAAAATATATTAATTGCAAAGTATATGACTCGAAAAAATATTAATTACAAAGTATATGACTCCAGAAAAAGAATTGCACAGTATATGAGTCCGAAAAACTGGATTAGGATATTAAAAAAATTACATACGGTAAATTTAAGCTATTAAATTTTAAGTGAAATATTAAGTAATTTAAATTTTAATGTTAAAGTTTGATTCTCTTTAATTAAATAGCAATCAATAGGTTTTAAAATTTTAACTTTATATTTTACGTATAAACGTTCTGGTATAGTAAATTTCATTTCTTTATTCTTTTATTTAGATAGAATTTTAAACTCAATTATTTATTAGTTATTTTACTTTTTACACTTTTTTGTTAATCGCCTCGCTATGGTTAACCCTAATACTTCAAGCACTTCAAAATTACGGTATTTACATTAATAAATCAAACACGTCAGACTGTCTGCACTCGTTCTAGCTAATTATTATTTCACGTAATGAGAGCTAAATTACACATTGAGACTGCCACACCTTTGCATAATGGATCGAATTATTTCTTCGCCTTTTCGTACAACATTTTCCCCCCAAATCTTTAATTGCTGTATTAAGGTCTCTTTACCTACAGATATTCTCCACGGCGTATTATAATGGCATAACGCCGTAGGAGAAAGTTCTTTGAAAATTGAGCAGATGATTGCTCCGTTTTCAGTACAATGACTCGGAACATATAGATGAAATGACAGCAACAATACCACTTTTCCTTAAAAAGTGTTATTGAACGTAATAGTTACCGCTCAGTAAATAAAAAATAGTTCTTCAGTAGGTACAAAACTGAGCTTTTTTTCATCTACTTAGTTTTCAATCATTCGGCATCCACTGTTCGAAGTGTTGCCTAAGGATTCAGTAATTTTTTAACTAAAAGTCGTGGCATATCAGAGCGCAACCTGAGGACAAAGAATTTTTCTATCGAGTAAAATTACTCGTTTCTTAGAATGACATAATACCATCTCTCTTCTAAATTACTAGTCACGGAAAACCTTTTACAAAGAGCATCTAGGTAATGTGTCCTGAGGCAGCAGCAATTGTAACCAAGCGTTCTTACAATGCAGTCTATCATTTCCTTGTGTTATTCCCTTTTCTTCCACCCCACTTTTTCAGCACCTCTATCCATTTGTGGTGATTTCTTACTTGCCACGATTTAACTACCTAAGAGGCACAATACGCAAAATTTTGCTTTCAAAAAGTACAAAAAACAGGAATTCCTGCTAATGGCTTTTAACTTCACACTTGTAGGTCATTGTCCCTTAATGAAAAAGGACTGCAATTCAGTTTCATCTGCGGTTTAACAAAGTATTTTTCTCTCTGAGTGTCACAATTCCACCAAATCGTGCTGTAGATAACTTTCTAAAGAGTGTCTTTGGTCATTAAGGGTGGACTAGTTTTGCTACTCGAATTGCCTGCGGCACTTCCTTCATAAAATTTCTCGTAATTGGAACTATTTTTAAACTGTGTTTTTCCTGAATTGCTCATTTAATATAAGTCATAATTAAAAGTGTACGATTTCGAGAACGAGGCTTTTCCAGCAGTAGTTAGTTTCTCACTAAATCGTATCACGCTGAATAAAAAAAAAAGAAAGAAAATACAAATGCAAATAATTGTTAAATAACTAAACTTCAATGAAAAATTTCATAGCATAAAATATCTAACCCACTGCGCTTCATAAAAGAAAGAAATTTATTAATTTTTATTATAAATTTTAAAATATTGCTATATCTCTACTAGATATTAAAATGTATTATAAAAATCATTGGTAAACTATTGTATGTAAAAATAACAAAGCTTTTGAATATAATCGAAAATTTAACAAGAAATTATGTTGAATAAAAATATGAATAACGAAAAAATGGAATGGATATTAATAATAGAGAAAAAGTAGTAGAAAAATAAAATGATTATTAATAACAGAGAGTGAAGAAAGCAGAGCAGAAGTAATGAATGCAATGGATGTTAAAAATAGAGCAAAATGGGAGGAATAAATGGAATAGGGATTAATAATAGGGTAGAACGGTGAAAAATGAATGGGATAGATATTTATAATAAAGAAGAATGATAAATTTTTTAATAGAATGGATATTAAGAATAAAAAAGTGGGGAAAAAATTAAGGGAACGGATGTTAATAACAGAGAAAAATGAGAAAAAATGAATGGAATTGGTATAAAATAATAAAATAGAACGTAAAATAATGAATGAAATGAATATTAATAATAGAGAATAATGGGAAGAACCATGGGCGTCCGCAGAGGGGAGCAAACGGGGCACTTGCCCCCCCCCCCCCTTGGGATCAAGTAAAATATTCTACAAATTATAATCGTAACAATTTAAAGGTAATTTATATACATTATGTATGTGTTTTTGCATTGATGCAATACTGTATTCTATAATCTACTTGTGAAAAAAAAAACCTAAATAATTAAATAAAAATGTATTGATGTAACTATTTGTCTCCAAGCTTTGCCCCCATTGTTTTGCCATTTCTGCGGACGCCCATGGGAATAAGGGAATGGAAAGGATATTAATAATTGGGTAGAACGACTAATAATGAATGGGATGGATAATTAATATTAGAGAAGAATGACAAAAATGAATAGAATGGATATTATTAATAGAGTAGACAATGAATGGGATGGATATTAATATTAGAGAAGAATGGCGGAAACTGAATGAAAAGAATATCAAAAATGTAAAAATGGGAGATATTAATGGAATTGATATTTATAATAACGGATAATGGTGAAAACTTAATGAAAATTAAAAAAAAATATTTAAGAATAATGGTGAAAAATTAATGGAATGAATATTAATAAGAAATAATAATGAATGATCAATAGTAGAGAAGAATGCCCCCCACAAAAAAAAGAATGGAATGGCTATTATTAATAGAAAATAATGGCGAAAAATGAATGAATGAAAAAAAATGTTAATAATAGAGGAAAAAAGTTAAATAATGAATGGAATGGATATTAATAATAGAGAAAAAATGTTGAATAATGAATGAAATGGATATTAATAATAGAGACGAATGGGGAAAAATTGGTCGAATGGATATTAAGAATAGAGTAGACCGGTTAATAATGAATGAGATGGATATTAATAATAGAGAAGAATGCAAAAAAGGGAATGGAATGGATATTAATAATATAGTAGAAAGGCAAATAGAGAATGGGGTGAATATTATTGAAGAATGGGGGGAAATGAATGGAACTAAAATTAATAATAAAAATAATGGCGAAATATGAACGGAATTGATGTTAATAAAAGAGAAAAATGTATGGAATGGATATTAGTAATAAAGAAGAAAGCGAATGAAGAATGGAATGATTATAAATAAAAGGAAAAATGAAGTTTTTTAATCTGTAGATGCAGCCATCTCTAATCTAGGAAATGTCAGAATAATAACGATTTAAAATGCGTCATAAGGAAAAATTTATAAAGCCGATTTTGCTCGCCGTTATTTGCCTACCGAAAAATGTTTTCAAGCTTTCAAGTTTCAAAATAAATGAAGATGTGATTTCAAGAAAAAAATTCTTATCATGGGGTTGAAATAAAGTAATGAAATTAGTGGTTAATAACCATTATCAATGAATTTACTTTGAAGAATTTGAACAGGTCATTTACCATTGGATTATATTATATATCCCATATTATTATAGGGTTGAGAATTATATGGTTGGGTATTAAGTAGAAGTTTTACCAAAATTCAAAAAAAAACAAATGAATAAATCGAAAAAAATTTATTTGAATAGAGAAACTTATTTTTAAAAAACTAATTTTTGGTATCAGTATACATTATTTAGTATATTTATTGCTATATGAATATAATACTTATATAATAATATGTAAACTTGGTTTTGAAAGAGCAACCAGTATTAGTTCAAAAATATTAAATATTAAGAAAATAAAAAAGCGTCAGCGTTCGTGGTCCTAAAAGTCTATAAATCTCTTATAAATATTTTTCTGCTGTTGTTACTGGTCAGTTTCAAAATTAAACTTTATACTATTTATTAAGTTATCTTATATATTAGTATTATCATAATGCTTGTACACACGAATTTTTTTCTCTAAATAATGTATATTTCTAAATATAAATTAGTATAAAAATTAATATTGAAACTCACCAGAATAATACCAGAAAAAAATACAAGAAATTTGCAGAATTCTTTTTTTTTTTGACCCTCTAATGCTGACGTCATAACTCACTCGAACGGCCTTCTAATTTTAGGTGGTGTTAACCTGACATATTAGCAATTGAGCTACCATCCCCAAATAAATTTAGGAATGGGTTTACAAAATGCTAATAAATATAAAGGATGGAATCATTTCAATGGTGATTTTCCCATGACATATTTTCTTGTTGCATTCTCAACTAATACTTCAAGCTCCCTTTACTTAAGACTTTGTTCAATACAGTTGGAACTTGCGTACCTCCTCGAAAACGTTATAAAGGGATTTCACTCTATAATACGGAGTAGGCAGTAGAGGCATTTCATTTGCCCTACATCCAGTTATTTCCAATCTGATCCATTCTCGAAATTGTTTCTAAGTCTTGTTTACAAATACCTATCTCCAAATCAAATCACTATTCTTCGGCTTTTACTTTCACTTCGGACTAGACCATCGATAATACCTTCTTAAGGCCAGCCTCGCTTTGTCCCTTATTTCAGATGACCGGTCTTACTTCCTCTTCCTGACTCTCAACAATTGCCCTCTATTTATTTCATCTACTGAAATAGACACCGTGTAAGAGGACAATCTTTCACTTGCACTTATTATCCTGCTGCTTCTCACTGAACTGTGCTTCGATGCTCAGTCAAATGTTTCCAAAAATATATCTTTTTTATTCCTTCAGTACAATGAACACCAGGTATACTCTAGCTTAGAAACAACTGGAAATGAAAGAAACCACTTGTGAGGTCACTTCCTTATAGTTACGATTTAAAAACAATACATTTATCATTCGAAAAACTGTTCTTTTTTCTTACCTTTGAGTGGGGGGGGGGGTCGGTAGCGCGCCAGGCTCGTAATCTGTAGTTCCCAGGTTCGAGCCCCAGCTGGGTCAGCGTTGAGATTTATCTCCACAAAATTCCACGCCCTGCCCACGATCAGTAGGGGACACCGATGGGATTGGAAAGGGCTCCGTCCGTCGGATGGGACGTTAAGCCGTGGCACCGTGTACGGGAGAGCAATACAAAGTGCACGTTAAAGAACACGCTGGATGGCCTTGACGGGAGGCTACCATCTGTCTCCCAACAGCTGTTCCAGTGGGTCCCCTCCCCAAACCTTCTCTGAGCCTTCGTGGTCCTTGTGACCTTGCCATTTAGACCATGGTGCGCCAAAAAGTGCCGCTCAAAGGTAAAACAACCCAACCCAACCTTTGAGCGGCACTTTTTTTGCACACATTGAGCTACGTGACTAGGTCCCGAAGATCGCGAAGGCTGAGAGAAGGTTGGGGGAGGAGACCCACTGCAACAGCTGTTTGGGAGACAGATGGTAGCCTGCCGTCAAGACCATTCAGCGTGTTCTTTAAGTGCAGAGTGTATGGCTCACCTGCACACAGACAATGACTTAATGTGTCCATTCCAGGCCCATCGTTGTGCCCTACTGATCACATAGACAGGGCGGGGTTGATGGTTGTTTTACCTCTGAGCGGCACTTTTTTGCACACCATCGGCTAAATAGCCAGGTGACATGGACCCCGAAGGCTCAGAGAAGGTTGGGGAAGGGGACCCACTGGACAGCTGTTGGGAGACAGATGGTAGCCTCCCGTCAAGGCCATCCAGCGTGTTCTTTAACGTGCACAGGGTATGGCTCTCCCGCACACGGGGACACGGCTTAACGTCCCATCCGACGGATGGCGGCCTTTACCAAGCCCATCGGTGTCCCCTACTGGCCGTGGGCATTGCGGAGATAAATCTCAACGCTGACCCAGCTGGGACTCGAACCTGGGAACTACAGATTACGAGCCTGACGCGCTACCGACTGAGCCACCCCCGCCCCACAGGACGGGGAGTTTTGCGGAGATAAATCTCAACGCTGGCCCAGCTGGGACAAGAACTGCGAATTGCAGATTACGAGCCTGGCGCGCTACAGACAGAACCACCCACGTCACAACGGTGATTGGAATTACGTCTGTCGATCCTCTATAACTTTTGTGTTATTCGAGGAGGTTTGAATAGAAATTTATTCCTTGGAACGTAGAAAATATTCGCTTTAACGGATTTTTATCATATAGCGTTAAAAATAAAACATTTATACATTTAAAATTATTGTCGCCGAAAAGAATGAAACTTGAATGCCGCGTTAACCGATATTTACCTTTTTCCTTTTCATGTTAAATGTTTTCGACTTGTATTATTAATATGTAAATTAACATAATAATATTGAGCATTAATATCTATTTTTCTTTACTACCACTATTTTAATAACGAAAGATTATACTTGAAATTCCATCAGTACTTATTACTAGGTTGATTGACAGAATTTGATTTAGTGCCCGAATAGTGCCATGATGTTCCTGCATTAGAGATCAATCGCTCTTAAAATTTTAATGATGTTAATCAAGAACTTTCAGTTTATACTGAACTACTTCCTTCAGAGTTGGGTTGTTTTACCTCTGAGGGGAATTTTTATGCACACCATGGGCTAAATGGCCAGGTCACATAGACCCCGAAGGCTCAGAGAAGGTTGGCGGAGGGGACCTACTGGAACAGCTGTTGGGAGACAGATGGTAGCCTCCCGTCAAGGCCATCCAGCGTGTTCTTTAACGTGCACAGGGTATGGCTCTCCCGCACACGGGGCCACGGCTTAACGTCCCATCCGACGGACGGCGGCCTTTCCAAGCCCATCGGTGTCCCCTACTGACCGTGGGCAGGGCGGGGAATTTTGCGGAGATAAATCTCAACGCTGACCCAGCTGGGACTCGAACCTGGGAACTACAGATTACGAGCCTGGCGCGCTACCGACTGAGCCACCCCCGCCCTACCTTCCTTCAGAAAACTCTGCAATGTTTATGGAATGTTTATTTGACCGCCAATTTAAGATTACTGGCAATTTTATGGTTTTGCTGTTGAAATTTCGGTTTTCCAGACTCAACTGAGAGAACGCTCCGACATAGTGCACGGACCTTCCTCAAAAGAATCTCCGGATGAGAGGAACGAAAGGTCCGGAGTGATTTCCGGAATAATAGTTTATGATGAAGAAGAAGAATTATTAAACAATTAATATTTCATTAACTACTCAATTACAATATGGCCACCTCGGTCTCAATGGTATCACATTGGATCGCGGTGATACTGCGATTGTTGGGGTACGGGTTGGGTTGGGTTGTTTTACCTCTGAGCGGCACTTTTTTGCACACCATGGGCTAAATGGCCAGGTCACATGGACCCCGAAGGCTCAGAGAAGGTTGGGGGAGGGGACCCACTGGAACAGCTGTTGGGAGACAGATGGTAGCCTCCCGTCAAGGCCATCCAGCGTGTTCTTTAACGTGCACAGGGTATGGCTCTCCCGCACACGGGGCCACGGCTTAACGTCCCATCCGACGGACGGCGGCCTTTCCAAGCCCATCGGTGTCCCCTACTGACCGTGGGCAGGGCGGGGAATTTTGCGGAGATAAATCTCAACGCTGACCCAGCTGGGACTCGAACCTGGGAACTACAGATTACGAGCCTGGCGCGCTACCGACTGAGCCACCCCCGC
The DNA here is from genome assembly GCA_038380435.1 of Ryuthela nishihirai. NCBI lineage: Eukaryota > Metazoa > Arthropoda > Arachnida > Araneae > Heptathelidae > Ryuthela > Ryuthela nishihirai. Next base: position 6,282,353 of record JAWZYU010000008.1, read on the forward strand.
CCCGTTGGGGTACGGTGTTCGAGTCCCTGGTATGGTGTTTGTTCTGTCATATATGTTGTGATTATCCTTCAGCAAAACAATTGTTTAGTGCAAAATATCTCATTAAAAGGCTATGTTCCCACATTGCGATTTAAAGCGATCATGGGCTCTAAGCTACACCTCCTATAATAGAAGGCCAGTCGATTAACTTATGACGTCAGCTTAAAGAGTTCCATACAGAGTACTTACCTGTGGACACTTCTTATATATATTTCATTCTAATATTATTACTGGTGGAAGCTTCTGCTAATCTTTATAGTAATGTTTATCTCTAAATATATTTTATTTAGAAAGAAAATTTTTCGTATTTATTATCAAATATCATAGTGCTAATTAATGCAAATAATTTTTTAATGAAATATATTTGCAGATAAACATCAGTGTAAAAAATTAGCACAAGAATCTACCAATAATAATATTAGAATTAAAAATATAAGAGTTTGCTATAAATCCCATCCAAACGAATTTAAAAAAAAGATAATACAATATGAAGATTCGAAGTTTCGTAAGCTGAATTAATTATACGATAGCTTTTGAACGAAAAACATTTTCACCAATAGAAACTTTCTAATATTCCCTGCTCTGTTCGAAGATTGATTTTACGAAAACAACTCAACCTCCTTGATAAATTCCAATAAAAAAATGCATTCACAGACCAATACACTTTCCGTACATCTCTCACACGTAAACAGGTAAAAACTTCTTCAAGACAAAGGATGACGCATAACCCACGTTCTTGACTCTGAATGATTCCAAACCAGTTCTCGAACAGTTACAATTTCATTGTAAATTTCCCGCCATCCCCTTCTCCTTCCTCCACATTACTTCCCCTCCCCCTGTGTTTACTTTTGTGTGATACAATAGCGCTGGGAACAGAGTGATCTTTACTGTCTTTCAACAGATACGGGTCCAAGCCAGTCATTCTCACGGGTAGCAACACATGTCTCGTTTTTGATAGACAGGTCAGCTAAGGGATGCCCCTTTTAACCAGTTCTGTCACGCACACGCAAACACGAAGTCATTGCGCATGCGTACCACAAGACCCAGAGATCTTGTCTCCGGAATTATTAGATGAAATATCGACAATTTGTAGTTGTGTTGCTTTGTTTTGGCCCCATTCTCCGAAATTTGGAACATTTTTAAGCTTTGCGACATATTCATTGTGCTTCTTAGGTTCAAAAAGAAAATTAAAATCTGATTGATTCTACAAACTTTACTTTCACAAATGGAAAAAAATAGATATATAAACGTAACTGTTACTCAAAGAAGGTTACAAATTTAATTATTAACTTTTAATATTGTTACGACAGATGAACGTGGTACATTGATTTATGATAAGTGTAACGAAGGTTGGGTTGTTTTACCTCTGAGCGGCACTTTTTTGCACACCATGGGCTAAATGGCCAGGTCACATGGACCCCGAAGGCTCAGAGAAGGTTGACGGAGGGGAGCCACTGGAACAGCTGTTAGGAGACAGATGGTAGCCTCCCGTCAAGGCCATCCAGTGTGTTCTTTAACGTGTACAGGGTATGGTTCTCCCGCACACGGGGCCACGGCTTAACGTCCCATCCGACGGACGGCGGCCTTTCCCAGCCCATCGGTGTCCCCTACTGACCGTGGGCAGGGCGGGGAATTTTGCGGAGATAAATCTCAACGCTGACCCAGCTGGGACTCGAACCTGGGAACTACAGATTACGAGCCTGGTGCGCTACCGACTAAGCCACCCCCGCCCCATATTTTCATCTAGACTATATTTTTATTTTTAGCAAGTCAATGTGAATTTTCCTAACTCACTTTGATTTAGCCAACTGTCCTTAATTTCACAAAGCCAATCCCGATTTTCGCAACTTGCCTGTATTTTACCAAGGGGATTCGAATTTTGCCAACTCTCCAAGATTTTGGCGAGCTGCATCAATTTGCCACCTCTCCCTAATTTTACAAAAACAATCCCAATTTTCACAACTCGCCCATATTTTACCAAGTGTATTCGAATTTTGCCAACTGCCCTGGATTTGCCAAGTTTCCTCAATTTTGCGAACTCGCCATAATTTTAAGAAAAAAAAAACTATTTTTCACATCTCACCTGATTTTTGCAAAGCCACTCAGAATATTGCCAACTCCCCAAGATTTGCCAACTCTCCTAGATTTTTTCAACTCGCCATATTTTTACAGAAAAAAATCCCAATTTTTACGTCTCACCTGAATTTTGCCAACTCCCAAAGATTTTACCAAGTCACTCCGAATTTTGTCAACTCCCCAAGATTTTGCCAACTCACCTGTATTTTACTAAGTGGCTTCGAATTTTGCCAAATGCTCTAGATTTTGCCGTCTCCATTTTGCAAAATTTAAAAAATATAATTATGCCTTAATTTTGCAAAAAAAAAAGATTACAAATTCTGTATGAAATTCTGTATGAAAGATAACGTAGTTTGTTTTAGTCTGTGCAGTATAGTATAAAGAAAAAACATTTTTACTTGGTGTTTTCGAGGGAGGTTAAATAAGTTTATTAGCGCTGATCCTGTTAGCGGACTGCTAAGAAAAAGAAGGATGCTTAGGACAATTAAAATTGTGACTGAGGAGGTTATATATTAGTTCGAACAAGCAGAACTGATATCAGGGGCGGGGGTGGCTCAGTCGGTAGCGCGCCAGGCTCGTAATCTGTAGTTCCCAGGTTCGAGTCCCAGCTGGGTCAGCGTTGAGATTTATCTCCGCAAAATACCCCGCCCTGCCCACGGTCAGTAGGGGACACCGATGGGCTTGGAAAGGCCGCTGTCCGTCGGATGGGACGTTAAGCCGTGGCCCCGTGTGCGGGAGAGCCATACCCTGTGCACGTTAAAGAATACGCTGGATGGCCTTGACGGGAGGCTACCATCTGTCTTCCAACATCTGTTCCAGTGGGTCCCCTACCCCAACCTTCTCTAAGCCTTCGGGGTCCATGTGACCTGGCCATTTAGCCCATGGTGTGCAAAAAAGTGCCGCTCAGAGGTAAAACAACCCAACCCAGAACTGATATCAACTTTCCTGTAGGAAGAGTTCATCAATTGATGCATAGTTATATTTAGTTTATTTAGGAATTGGTAATGTTATTCTTTATAGATTGCAGATTTGTTCATAGATATGATTGCGTCACATCGACTGTTGTGAAATCCTTATTTTTCTCTTTGTAGGAATAGTAAAAAGGTGCTTTGTTCTTCTGAAGGTTTGTTTTTATACTGATGAAGATTTGCGTTTGGTTGACTTTGGTTCACATAAATATTTTTATTCCTACTTTTATAATAAATTACGTTATTTTAGAATAATCGTTGAATAATATTTTTTGAACTCACGCTGTTTCCATCCTTTCAATTCATTACAATATTTTTTTAATTTCCAAAAGCTACCAGAAAGAATATTTTCTAAAATCTTCAAGATTCCTGCATTTTTCGCGAAAAAGAACTAGCGCAGGAAATTCAATGTTTTTATGGGTAAACATTAACTTGATTCGAGTCATTATTGACTTTCATAATTCAATCAGAGACAACGAGTACTTCAAAAACCACAATATGTGCTCTGGAACCTATACATTTACTTCTCGAAACGACTTTCTTTACTTTTACCTAAGCTTTGTGCCCCAGTTTTCTCTGCCATTACGACAATTTTCTCAGGCATTTCCTTTCGCATTTACTTCTTTATTTAAAACAACAGTGGAAACTCCACGATTTCTGCATGACCATAAACATTTTTCACGACACGCTCTACCACTTCTTATCCATTTTATCTTTTCACCTTCTCAATTCAGTAATAGTTCGACTGTTTATCTGTCACCTCCAAGTTTATCTTCCCGCTGTTCCTAATCCATCAGTGCCCTGCATGGGAGCATCTCCCAGTTGTAGAAGTACGTTCGTCCCCATCCTGATAGTCTTCAGCCACCTGCAGCGTCCCAGTTCATCAACCTCACTCAGTACGCTCGCTTCAGCATCCGAAGTCCCATCATCTATCCGTTACTGCTCTCGTCGTCCAGGAAATAAGCAGTTAATTCTTATGCAAAAATATGCCAGAGTATGCAGTTAACCTGTTTCTTCTCAGAGAAAGAAGTTTGGTTTAAAGGGGTGACCAAAAGTATAATTAAATGCACTTTTAAATACGAAAAGGAAGAAAGGTTGTTTTGACACCAAGATTTACTTATTTGCTTCAAGGCGTAAAAGCGTTTAAAACTGCGGTGTCAAATGTACAACCGCAGTAATTCCTACAATGTGGAGCACAACTGCAAGTCGTGGATCGTATAATAATATTCGATGTACGGATAATAATTTTACCCCTGACCATCTCCATCAGAAAGATATGCCTATTTGGCATGAGTAAGAACAAAATATATAAATAAACCACCCTTAGGTGGGCTCCTAAGGGCAAACATAAGAAAAGCTAAAAATAGCAGTAAAATTGTATAAGAAACCTAAAACGGGTAAGGTCTCCTCAGAGAACGCTACCGTTTTAGGCCCCTATTTGGCATGAGTAAGAACAAAATATATAAATAAACCACCCTTAGGTGGGCCCCTAAGGGCAAACATAAGAAAAGCTAAAAATAGCAGTAAAATTGTATAAGAAACCTAAAACGGGTAAGGTCTCCTCAGAGAACGCTACCGTTTTAGGCCCCTATTTGGCATGAGTAAGAACAAAATATATAAGTAAACCACCCTTAGGTGGGCTCCTAAGGGCAAACATAAGAAAAGCTAAAAATAGCAGTAAAATTGTATAAGAAACCTAAAACGGGTAAGGTCTCCTCAGAGAACGCTACCGTTTTAGGCCTCTTGTACTTGTTCAAAACAGTATGATCGTAAAGAATCAGAGAAGAAATAATCTCATTGGGATTATTGCTTACAGCCTCAAAAAATCTTTTTGAGGTGCGTTTTATATGTGTATATATATAGTCGATGCCCAGGTCTTTACGGAGTTGTCTGTTAGCGACAAACCAGGGGGCATCGACTGCAGTTCTCAAAATCTTGTTCTGTAAGACCTGAATCTTACGAATATTGGTGGGTGTAGTATTCGCCCATATGGGTGAAGCATAGAGAATCATTATATAATCACCCATATATGGTGAAGCATAGAGAATCAATTAGTGATCTGGCAACCTTCGTGTTACACGAAGGTTGCCAGATCACTAATTTCTAAAAAAATCGTTGCCAGATATTTTTTCTGAATTCTGTAATCAACCATAACTTTTGGATATTTTTTTGAGCGACTGAGATCACCAGAGACTATCTCTGAGCGTCACTTTTTTGCACACTATGGGATAAATGACCAGGTCACAAAGACTCCGAGAAGTTGGGGGAGGGGACTCACTCGAACAGCTGTTGAGAGACAGATGGTAGCCTCCCGTCAAGGCCATCCAGCGTGTTCTTTAATGTGCACAGGGTATGGCTCTTCCGCACACAGCTTAACGTCCCATCCAACGGACGGCGGCCTTTTCAAGCCCATCCGTGTCCCCTACTGACCGTGGGCAGAGCGGGGAGTCTTGCGGATATAAATCTCAACGCTGGCCTAGTTGGGACTCGAACCTGAGAACGAGCCTGACGCGCTACCGACTGAGCCACCCCCGCCCCTAGTCGCAATGAATAAAATGTTTTAAATCACATAGTTTTCGTTAGTGCCCAATTCTTTTCATTTAGGACATATATTGTGTATTATTGTATATAATAATAACCTTAATATTAATTAGCACAAAATAAAACTTGAATGACCTAGATTAATTAACCAAATTACCGTCATTGTGTGTATTTTTCATGAAACTGTATTTTCTGTAACATATTTTCATTTTTAGGAAATTTCGCACTAAAGATTTTACAAGACACGCGGAAATTAGATTTCGCTTTTAACAAAGCTTTCGCTGTGTCCAATTTTACACGTGACTTCTCATCGTTCATACTAAATTCGCGTTTGAAAAATTTCTTCCGAATGGATTGAAAAGACAATTTTCCCCCGGCAGTTTTCTTCATTGATTTCTTCGTCCAAAAGCTGAGAAATTTGCGGCAGAGCGATCCCAGATGTTACAATCTATACAGACCTTCCGCATTCGCAACGCCGTTCAGACCACCAGAGACTAATCTCAGCCGCTAGATCACCAGAGACTAACCACATAACTGCGCTAGATTACCAGAGGCTAACCACATAACCATGCTAGATTACCAGAGACTAACCACATAACTGCGCTAGATTACCAGAGGCTAACCACATAACCATGCTAGATTACCAGAGACTAACCACATAACTGCGCTAGATTACCAGAGGCTAACCACATAACTGCGCCAGATTACCAGAGGCTAACCACATAACTGCGCTAGATTACCAGAGGCTAACCACATAACTGCGCTAGATTACCAGAGGCTAACCACATAACCATGCTAGATTACCAGAGGCTAACCACATAACCATGCTAGATTACCAGAGACTAACCACATAACTGCGCTAGATTACCAGAGGCTAACCACATAACTGCGCTAGATTACCAGAGGCTAACCACATAACTGCGCTAGATTACCAGAGGCTAACCACATAACCATGCTAGATTACCAGAGGCTAACCACATAACTGCGCTAGATTACCAGAGGCTAACCACATAACCATGCTAGATTACCAGAGACTAACCACATAACTGCGCTAGATTACCAGAGGCTAACCACATAACCATGCTAGATTACCAGAGGCTAACCACATAACTGCGCTAGATTACCAGAGGCTAACCACATAACCATGCTAGATTACCAGAGGCTAACCACATAACTGCGCTAGATTACCAGAGGCTAACCACATAACCATGCTAGATTACCAGAGACTAACCACATAACTGTGCTAGATCACCAGAGACTAACCACATAACCGCGCTAGATTGCCCATTGCCCATTGTGTGCCCTAGCCCATTGTGAGCAAAAAAGTGCCGCTCAGAGGTACAAAAAAACTCAACGTTAAAAAACACGCTGGATGGCCTTGACAGGAGGTTACCATCTGTCTCCTAACAGCTGTTCCAGTGGGTCTCTTTCCCCAACCTTCTCTGAGACTTCGGGGTCCTTGTGATCTGGCCATTTAGCCCATTGTGTGCAAAAAAGGTGCCACTCAGAGGTACAAAAAAACTCAATGTTAAAGAACACGCTGGATGGCCTTGACAGGAGGCTACCATCTGTCTCCTAACAGCTGTTCCAATGGATCCCCTCCCCCCACCTTCTCTGAGACTTCGGGGTCCTTATGATCTGGCCATTTAGCCCATTGTGTGCAAAAAAGTGCCGCTCAGAGGTACAAAAAAAAACCAATGTTAAAGAACACGCTGGATGGCCTTGACAGGAGGCTACCATCTGTCTCCCAACAGCTGTTCCAATGGATCCCCTCCCCCAACCTTCTCTGAGACTTCGGGGTCCTTGTGATCTCGCCATTTAGCCCATTGTGTGCAAAAAAGTGCCGCTCAGAGGTTCAAAAAAACCCAATGTTAAAGAACACGCTGGATGGCCTTGACACGAGGCTACCATCTGTCTCCAAACAGCTGTTCCAGTGGGTCTCTTTCACCAACCTTCTCTGAGACTTCGGGGTCCTTGTGATCTGGCCATTTAGCCCATTGTGTGCAAAAAAGTGCCACTCAGAGGTACAAAAAAACTCAACGTTAAAGAACACGCTGGATGGCCTTGACAGGATGCTACCATCTGTCTCCTAACAGCTGTTTTAGTGGTCCCTTTCCCCAAACTTCTCTGAGACTTCGGGGCCCTTGTGATCTGGCCATTTAGCCCATTGTGAGCAAAAAAGTGCCACGCAGAGGTACAAAAAAAAAACCAATGTTAAAGAACACGCTGGATGGCCTTGACAGGAGGCTACCATCTGTCTCCCAACAGCTGTTCCAATGGATCCCCTCCCCCAACCTTCTATGAGACTTAGGGGTCCTTGTGATCTGGCCATTTAGCCCATTGTGTGCAGAAAAGTGCCGCTCAGAGGTACAAAAAAACCGAATGTTAAAGAACACGCTGGATGGCCTTGACACGAGGCTACCATCTGTCTCCTAACAGCTGTTCCAGTGGGTCTCTTTCCCCAACCTTCTCTGAGACTTCGGGGTCCTTGTGATCTGGCCATTTAGCCCATTGTGAGCAAAGAAGTGCCGCTCAGAGGTTCAAAAAAACCCAATGTTAAAGAACACGCTGGATGGCCTTGACACGAGGCTACCATCTGTCTCCTAACAGCTGTTCCAGTGGATCTCTTTCCCCAACCTTCTCTGAGACTTCGGGGTCCTTGTGATCTGCCCATTTAGCCCATTGTGTGCAGAAAAGTGCCGCTCAGAGGTACAAAAAAACCGAATGTTAAAGAACACGCTGGATGGCCTTGACACGAGGCTACCATCTGTCTCCTAACAGCTGTTCCAGTGGATCTCTTTCCCCAACCTTCTCTGAGACCTCAGGGTCCTTGTGATCTGGCCATTTAGCCCATTGTGAGCAAAAAAGTGCCACTCAGAGGTACAAAAAACCCAACGTTAAAGAACACGCTGGATGGCCTTGACAGGAGGCTACCATCTGTCTCCCAACAGCTGTTCCAATGGATCCCCTCCCCCAACCTTCTATGAGACTTCGGGGTCCTTGTGATCTGGCCATTTAGCCCATTGTGTGCAAAAAAAGAGCCACTCAGAGGTACAAAAAAACTCAACGTTAAAGAACACGCTGGATGGCCTCGACACGAGGCTACCATCTGTCTCCTAACAGCTGTTTTAGTGGGTCTGTTTCCCCAACCTTCTCTGAGACCTCAGGGTCCTTGTGATCTGGCCATTTAGCCCATTGTGAGCAAAAAAGTGCCACTCAGAGGTACAAAAAACCCAACGTTAAAGAACACGCTGGATGGCCTTGACAGGAGGCTACCATCTGTCTCCCAACAGCTGTTCCAATGGATCCCCTCCCCCAACCTTCTATGAGACTTAGGGGTCCTTGTGATCTGGCCATTTAGCCCATTGTGTGCAAAAAAGTGCCGCTCAGAGGTACAAAAAAAAACAATGTTAAAGAACACGCTGGATGGCCTCGACACGAGGCTACCATCTGTCTCCTAACAGCTGTTCCAGTGGTCCTTTTCCCCAAACTTCTCTGAGACTTCGGGGCCCTTGTGATCTGGCCATTTAGCCCATTGTGAGCAAAAAAGTGCCACTCAGAGGTACAAAAAAAACCAATGTTAAAGAACACGCTGAATGGCCTTGACAGGAGGCTACCATCTGTCTCCCAACGGCTGTTCCAATGGATCCCCTCCCCCAACCTTCTATGAGACTTAGGGGTCCTTGTGATCTGGCCATTTAGCCCATTGTGTGCAAAAAAGTGCCACTCAGAGGTACAAAAAAAACCAATGTTAAAGAACACGCTGGATGGCCTCGACACGAGGCTACCATCTGTCCCCTAACAGCTGTTTTAGTGGGTCTGTTTCCCCAACCTTCTCTGAGACCTAAGGGTCCTTGTGATCTGGCCATTTAGCCCATTGTGAGCAAAAAAGTGCCACTCAGAGGTACAAAAAACCCAACGTTAAAGAACACGCTGGATGGCCTTGACAGGAGGCTACCATCTGTCTCCCAACAGCTGTTCCAATGGATCCCCTCCCCCAACCTTCTATGAGACTTAGGGGTCCTTGTGATCTGGCCATTTAGCCCATTGTGTGCAAAAAAGTGCCGCTCAGAGGTACAAAAAAACCCAATATTAAAGAACACGCTGGATGGCCTTGACAGGAGGCTACCATCTGTCTCCCAACAGCTCTTCCAATGGATCCCCTCCCCCAACCTTCTCTGAGACTTCGAGGTCCTTGTGGTCTGGCCATTTAGCCCATTGTGAGCAAAAAAGTGCCGCTCAGAGGTACAAAAAAACCCAACGTTAAAGAACACGCTGGATGACTTTGACGGGAGTCTACCATCTGTCTCCTAACAGCTGTTCCAGTGGTACCTTTCCCCAACCTTCTCTTAGACTTCGGGGTCCTTGTGATCTGGCCATTTATCCCATTGTGTGCAAAAAAGTGCCGCTCAGAGATACAAAAAACCAACGTTAAAGAACACGCTGGATGACCTTGACGGGAGTATACCATCTGTCTCCTAACACCTGTTCCAGTGGTCCCTTTCCCCAACCTTCTCTGAGACTTCGGAGTCCTTGTGATCTGGCCATTTAGCCCATTGTGTGCAGAAAAGTGCCGCTCAGAGGTACAAAAAAACCGAATGTTAAAGAACACGCTGGATGGCCTTGACACGAGGCTACCATCTGTCTCCTAACAGCTGTTCCAGTGGATCTCTTTCCCCAACCTTCTCTGAGACCTCAGGGTCCTTGTGATCTGGCCATTTAGCCCATTGTGAGCAAAAAAGTGCCACTCAGAGGTACAAAAAACCCAACGTTAAAGAACACGCTGGATGGCCTTGACAGGAGGCTACCATCTGTCTCCCAACAGCTGTTCCAATGGATCCCCTCCCCCAACCTTCTATGAGACTTCGGGGTCCTTGTGATCTCGCCATTTAGCCCATTGGTGCAAAAAAAGAGCCACTCAGAGGTACAAAAAAACTCAACGTTAAAGAACACGCTGGATGGCCTCGACACGAGGCTACCATCTGTCTCCTAACAGCTGTTTTAGTGGGTCTGTTTCCCCAACCTTCTCTGAGACCTCAGGGTCCTTGTGATCTGGCCATTTAGCCCATTGTGAGCAAAAAAGTGCCACTCAGAGGTACAAAAAACCCAACGTTAAAGAACACGCTGGATGGCCTTGACAGGAGGCTACCATCTGTCTCCCAACAGCTGTTCCAATGGATCCCCTCCCCCAACCTTCTATGAGACTTAGGGGTCCTTGTGATCTGGCCATTTAGCCCATTGTGTGCAAAAAAGTGCCGCTCAGAGGTACAAAAAAAAACAATGTTAAAGAACACGCTGGATGGCCTCGACACGAGGCTACCATCTGTCTCCTAACAGCTGTTCCAGTGGTCCTTTTCCCCAAACTTCTCTGAGACTTCGGGGCCCTTGTGATCTGGCCATTTAGCCCATTGTGAGCAAAAAAGTGCCACTCAGAGGTACAAAAAAAACCAATGTTAAAGAACACGCTGAATGGCCTTGACAGGAGGCTACCATCTGTCTCCCAACGGCTGTTCCAATGGATCCCCTCCCCCAACCTTCTATGAGACTTAGGGGTCCTTGTGATCTGGCCATTTAGCCCATTGTGTGCAAAAAAGTGCCACTCAGAGGTACAAAAAAAACCAATGTTAAAGAACACACTGGATGGCCTCGACACGAGGCTACCATCTGTCTCCTAACAGCTGTTTTAGTGGGTCTGTTTCCCCAACCTTCTCTGAGACCTAAGGGTCCTTGTGATCTGGCCATTTAGCCCATTGTGAGCAAAAAAGTGCCACTCAGAGGTACAAAAAACCCAACGTTAAAGAACACGCTGGATGGCCTTGACAGGAGGCTACCATCTGTCTCCCAACAGCTGTTCCAATGGATCCCCTCCCTCAACCTTCTATGAGACTTCGGGGTCCTTGTGATCTCGCCATTTAGCCCATTGTGTGCAAAAAAGTGCCACTCAGAGGTACAAAAAAAACCAATGTTAAAGAACACACTGGATGGCCTCGACACGAGGCTACCATCTGTCTCCTAACAGCTGTTTTAGTGGGTCTGTTTCCCCAACCTTCTCTGAGACCTCAGGGTCCTTGTGATCTGGCCATTTAGCCCATTGTGAGCAAAAAAGTGCCACTCAGAGGTACAAAAAACCCAACGTTAAAGAACACGCTGGATGGCCTTGACAGGAGGCTACCATCTGTCTCCCAACAGCTGTTCCAATGGATCCCCTCCCCCAACCTTCTATGAGACTTAGGGGTCCTTGTGATCTGGCCATTTAGCCCATTGTGTGCAAAAAAGTGCCGCTCAGAGGTACAAAAAAACCCAATATTAAAGAACACGCTGGATGGCCTTGACAGGAGGCTACCATCTGTCTCCCAACAGCTCTTCCAATGGATCCCCTCCCCCAACCTTCTCTGAGACTTCGAGGTCCTTGTGGTCTGGCCATTTAGCCCATTGTGAGCAAAAAAGTGCCGCTCAGAGGTACGAAAAAACCCAACGTTAAAGAACACGCTGGATGACTTTGACGGGAGTCTACCATCTGTCTCCTAACAGCTGTTCCAGTGGTACCTTTCCCCAACCTTCTCTTAGACTTCGGGGTCCTTGTGATCTGGCCATTTATCCCATTGTGTGCAAAAAAGTGCCGCTCAGAGATACAAAAAACCAACGTTAAAGAACACGCTGGATGACCTTGACGGGAGTATACCATCTGTCTCCTAACACCTGTTCCAGTGGTCCCTTTCCCCAACCTTCTCTGAGACTTCGGAGTCCTTGTGATCTGGCCATTTAGCCCATTGTGTGCAAAAAAGTGCCGCTCAGAGGTATAAAAAAACCCAACGTTAAAGAACACGCTGGATGGCCTTGACAGGAGGCTACCATCTGTCTCCTAACAGCTGTTTCGGTGGGTCTCTTTCCCCAACCTTCTCTGAGACTTCGGGGTCCTTGTGATCTGGCCATTTAGCCCATGGTGTGCAAAAAAGTGCCACTCAGAGGTACAAAAAAACCCAACGTTAAAGAACACGCTGGATGGCCTTGACAGGAGGCTACCATCTGTCTCCTAACAGCTGTTCCAGTGGGTCCCTTTCCCCAACCTTCTCTGAGACTTCGGGGTTCTTGTGATCTGGCCATTTAGCCCATTGTGTGCAAAAAAAGTGCCGCTCAGAGGTACAAAAGAACCCAACCCAAATTCTGCACTTAGTAGAAAAATTTCGAAACAGTTTCCGATTCCATATTTTGAGTTCTCTGGAGTTGGTCCATCATCTTACAGATTTGCTGGACTGTCTTAACAAATACAAAACTTACGAACAGGTTGAATTTCTGGTTCCTCCTTGACAACTATAAAGAAAGTTAAATATTGCTCAGTGGTTCACCAAGAGAAAACTACGCGAAATCGGAGAAAATCTCAATACCGGCACAGAGTTGATTCGGGCTGGGCTGTTTTACCCCTTAGCATCACTTTTTTTGCACACAATGGGTTAAATGGCCAGGTCACAAGGATCCAGTAGCCTCAGAGAAGGTTTGGGGAGGGGACCCACTGGATCGCTGTTGGGAACATGGTAGACTACCTTCAAGGCCATCCAGTGTGTTCTTTAACGTGTACAGAGTATGGCTCTCCCGCACATTGAGTCACGGCTTAACGTCCAATATGATGGACGGCGTCCGTTCCAAGCCCATCGATGACCTCTACTGATAATGGGCAGGAGTTTTGCGGAGAAAAATATCAAAGCTGATCCAGCTGGGTCTCGAACCTGGGAACTGCAGATTACGAGCCTGATGCTCTACCGACTGAGCCACCCTGCCCCATAATTAATGTGTACAAGCAGGAGTTGGACCGAGCTAGCGAAAAACAGGTAACAAGTCTGGCAGGCTACGAGGATTAAATGTCTCGATTATATTCGGATCTTAATGCCAAGTACTTAAAGCATTTCCTGAACACTTGCGACCTACACGAGGAAGGATTAGTAAGAGAAGTAGCGATAACTGCAGGACTGATCACTGTGGTCAGGTTTTGAGGTAACATCAAGTTTCGAATTAAGCTTTTAAGCTTAAAGAGAAAAGTTACGAAAGGTTTGGAAAGTTTCAAGAGATTTGTTTGAGGTGACGTAGGTTGGGACAAGTGGGTTGTTTTACCTCTGAGCGGCACTTTTTTTAACACGATCGGCTAAATGTCCAGGTCGCAAAGACCCCGACGGCTCAGACAGGGTTGGGACAAGTGGGTTGTTTTACCTGTGAGCGGCACTTTTTTCAACACGATCGGCCAAATGGCCAGTTAGCAAAGACCCCGATGGCTCAGACAGGGTTGGGACAAGTGGGTTGTTTTACCTCTGAGCGGCACTTTTTTCAACACGAACGGCCAAATGGCCAGGTCGCAAAGACCCCGACGGCTCAGACAGGGTTGGGACAAGTGGGTTGTTTTACCTCTGAGCGGCACTTTTTTCAACACGAACGGCCAAATGGCCAGGTCGCAAAGACCCCGACGGCTCAGACAGGGTTGGGACAAGTGGGTTGTTTTACCTCTGAGCGGCACTTTTTTCAACACGATCGGCCAAATGGCCAGGTCGCAAAGACCCCAACGGCTCAGACAGGGTTGGGACAAGTGGGTTGTTTTACCTCTGAGCGGCACTTTTTCAACACGATCGGCCAAATGGCCAGGTAGCAAAGACCCCGACGGCTCAGACAGGGTTGAGACAAGTGGGTTGTTTTACCTCTGAGCGGCACTTTTTTCAACACGATCGGCCAAATGGCCAGGTAGCAAAGACCCCGACGGCTCAGACAGGGTTGGGACAAGTGGGTTGTTTTACCTCTGAGCGGCACTTTTTTCAACACGATCGGCCAAATGGCCAGGTAGCAAAGACCCCGACGGCTCAGACAGGGTTGAGACAAGTGGGTTGTTTTACCTCTGAGCGGCACTTTTTTCAACACGATCGGCCAAATGGCCAGGTCGCAAAGACCCCGACGGCTCAGACAGGGTTGGGACAAGTGGGTTGTTTTACCTCTGAGCGGCACTTTTTTCAACACGATCGGCCAAATGGCCAGGTAGCAAAGACCCCGATGGCTCAGACATGGTTGGGACAAATGGGTTGTTTTACCTCTGAGAGGAACTTTTTTCAACACGATTGGCTAAATGGCCAGGTCGCAAAGACCCCGACGGCTCAAACAGGGTTGGGACAAGTGGGTTGTTTTACCTCTGAGCAGCACTTTTTTCAACACGATCGGCCAAATGGCCAGGTAGCAAAGACCCCGACGGCTCAGACAGGGTTTGGACAAGTGGGTTGTTTTACCTCTGAGCGGCACTTTTTTCAACACGAACGGCCAAATGGCCAGGTCGCAAAGACCCCGACGGCTCAGACAGGGTTGGGACAAGTGGGTTGTTTTACCTCTGAGCGGCACTTTTTCAACACGATCGGCCAAATGGCCAGGTAGCAAAGACCCCGACGGCTCAGACAGGGTTGAGACAAGTGGGTTGTTTTACCTCTGAGCGGCACTTTTTTCAACACGATCGGCCAAATGGCCAGGTAGCAAAGACCCCGACGGCTCAGACAGGGTTGAGACAAGTGGGTTGTTTTACCTCTGAGCGGCACTTTTTTCAACACGATCGGCCAAATGGCCAGGTCGCAAAGACCCCGACGGCTCAGACAGGGTTGGGAAAAGTGGGTTGTTTTACCTCTGAGCGGCACTTTTTTCAACACGATCGGCCAAATGGCCAGGTAGCAAAGACCCCGACGGCTCAGACAGGGTTGAGACAAGTGGGTTGTTTTACCTCTGAGCGGCACTTTTTTCAACACGATCGGCCAAATGGCCAGGTCGCAAAGACCCCGACGGCTCAGACAGGGTTGGGACAAGTGGGTTGTTTTACCTCTGAGCGGCACTTTTTTCAACACGATCGGCTAAATGGCCAGGTCGCAAAGACCCTGACGGTTCAGACAGGGTTGGGACAAGTGGGTTGTTTTACCTCTGAGCGGCACTTTTTTCAACACGATCGGCTAAATGGCCAGGTCGCAAAGACCCCAACGGCTCAGACAGGGTTGGGACAAGTGGGTTGTTTTACCTCTGAGCGGCACTTTTTTCAACACGATTGGCTAAATGGCCAGGTCGCAAAGACCCCGACGGCTCAGACAGGATTGGGACAAGTGGGTTGTTTTACCTCTGAGCGGCACTTTTTTCAACACGATCGGCTAAATGGCCAGGTCGCAAAGACCCCGACGGCTCAGACAGGATTGGGACAATTGGGTTGTTTTACCTCTGAGCGGCACTTTTTTCAACACGATCGGCTAAATGGCCAGGTCGCAAAGACCCCAACGGCTCAGACAGGGTTGGGACAAGTGGGTTGTTTTACCTCTGAACGGCACTTTTTTCAACACGATCGGCCAAATGGCCAGGTAGCAAAGACCCCGACGGCTCAGACAGGGTTGGGACAAGTGGGTTGTTTTACCTCTGAGCGGCACTTTTTTCAACACGATCGGCCAAATGGCCAGGTAGCAAAGACCCCGACGGCTCAGACAGGGTTGGGACAAGTGGGTTGTTTTACCTCTGAGCGGCACTTTTTTCAACACCATCAGCCAAACGGCCAGGTAGCAAAGACCCCGACGGCTCAGACAGGGTTGGGACAAGTGGGTTGTTTTACCTCTGAGCGGCACTTTTTTCAACACGATCGGCCAAATGGCCAGGTAGCAAAGACCCCGACGGCTCAGACAGGGTTGGGACAAGTGGGTTGTTTTACCTCTGAGCGGCACTTTTTTCAACACGATCGGCCAAATGGCCAGGTAGCAAAGACCCCGACGGCTCAGACAGGGTTGGGACAAGTGGGTTGTTTTACCTCTGAGCGGCACTTTTTTCAACACGATCGGCCAAATGACCAGGTCGCAAAGACCCCGACGGCTCAGACAGGGTTGGGACAAGTGGGTTGTTTTACCTGAGAGGCACTTTTTTCAACACGATCGGTTAAATGGCCAGGTCGCAAAGACCCGACGGCTCAGACAGGGTTGGGACAAGTGGGTTGTTTTACCTCTGAGCGGCACTTTTTTCAACACGATCGGCCAAATGGCCAGGTAGCAAAGACCCCGACGGCTCAGACAGGGTTGGGACAAGTGGGTTGTTTTACCTCTGAGCGGCACTTTTCTCAACACGATCGGCTAAATTCCCAGGTCGCAAACACCCCAACGGCTCAGACAGGGTTGGTGGGAGTTGACCCACTGGAACAGCTGTTAGGAGACAGATGATAGCTTTTCCAACAAGAATATCCAGTGTGTTCTTTAATATGCATTGCATTGTTTTACAGTCGCTCAAAAAATATCCGAACACTATGGTTGCTTATAGAATTCAGAAAAAAATATATATGGCAACGATTTTTTTAGAAATTAGTGATCTGGCAACCTTCGAGTAGAGTACACGAAGGTTGCCAGATCACTAATTTCTAAAAAAAATCGTTGCCGGATATTTTTTCTGAATTCTGTAATCAACCATAGTGTTTGGATATTTTTTTTGAGCGACTGTACCTCTGAGCAGAGCTGGACTTGACCTTCTGAGGTCTTACGCTATTCAGATTTAAGAGGCCCCAAAAATTCGAAATATATATATATATAATTATTCTGATTGAAGGGAACATTGAAAAATAAACACAAAATTTATGTAATGAAAACATTATTTTAGCATTGGTAAGCAAAGGTGAGCAGTTGGGTTGGGTTGTTTTACCTCTGAGCGGCACTTTTTTGCACACCCAGGGCTAAATGACCAGGTCACATGGACCCCGAAAGCTCAGAGAAGGTTAGGGGAGGGGACCCACTGCAACAGCTGTTGGGAGACAGATGGTAGCCTCCCGTCAAGGCCATCCAGCGTGTTCTTTAACGTGCACAGGGTATGGCTCTCCCGCACTCGGGGTCACGGCTTAACGTCCCATCCGACGGACGGCGGCCTTTCCAAGCCCATCGGTGTCCCCTACTGACCGTGGGCAGGGCGGGGAATTTTGCGGAGATAAATCTCAACGTTGACCCAGCTGGGACTCGAACCTGGGAACTACAGATTACGAGCCTGACGCGCTACCGACTGAGCCACCCCGCCCCCAAAGGTGAGCAGTGTTTGCACAATAGATTAAATATTAAAAATTTTTCGCAACACAGAAAAACTTGAACAACATTTCTCTGAGGTCTCATATCGTGAGGCCCTAAGCTGTAACTTAATTTGTTTATGCGTAACGCCTGCTCTGCCTCTGAGCGACCTTTTTTTAAAACAATCGGCAAAATTTCAAGGTCAAAAGACCCCGAAGGTTCAGAGAAGGTTGGGGAAGATGATCCGAGGGATTTGCTGTAGGATTTGTCCTTGACGGGACAGATGATAATATCCCGTCAAGGCCATCCAGCATATTCTTTCATGCGCACAGGGCATGGTTCTCCCGTACATGGAATCACGGCTTAACGTCCCATCCGACGGACGGCGGCCTTTCCAAGCCCATCGGGATCCCCTATCTGACCGAAGGCAGGGCGTAGAGTTGGGTTGGGTTGTTTTACCTCTGAGCGGCACTTTTTTGCACACCATGGGCTAAATGGCCAGGTCACAAGGACCCCGAAGGCTCAGAGAAGGTTGGGGGGAGGGGACCCACTGCAACAGCTGTTGGGAGACAGATGGTAGCCTCCCGTCAAGGCCATCCAACGTGTTCTTTAACGTTGGGTTGTTTTACCTCTGAGCGGCACTTTTTTGCACACCATGGGCTAAATGGCCAGGTCACAAGGACCCCGAAGGCTCAGAGAAGGTTGGGGGAGGGGACCCACTGCAACAGCTGTTGGGAGACAGATGGTAGCCTCCCGTCAAGGCCATCCAGCGTGTTCTTTAACGTTGGGTTGTTTTACCTCTGAGCGGCACGTTTTTGCACACCATGGGCTAAATGGCCAGGCCGCAAGGACCCCGAAAGCTCAGAGAAAGTTGGGAGAGGGGACCCACTGCAACAGCTGTTGGGAGACAGATGGTAGCCTCCTGTCAAGGCCATCGAGCGTGCTCTTTAATGTGCACAGGGTATGGCTCTTTCCCGGAGACACGGCTTAGCGTCCCATCCGACGGACGGCGGCCTTTTCAAGCCCATCGGTGTCGCCTACTGACCGTTGGCAGGGCGGGGAATCTCAACACTGACCCAGTTGGGACTCGAACCTGGGAACTACAGATTACGAGCCTGGCGTGCTACCGACTGAGCCACCCCCACCAAGGCGGGCAGTTTTAGAGTCAAATTATTTGGAATTTTCATGTTACGTCAATGGGAATCTAACTTTGAAGCTCTATAACTTCTAAAATAGCATTTAATGGAAAAACCTGACTGAAGATAAATTAAAGATCATAATCCAATCTATCTAAATATCGATTTGCAACAATATTCGTTCAGTATTAGAGTTATGGAAGCTGGAATATTTAATAACAGTAGTTCATGAAATATTCTACTTTAAGCTTAACCTAAGACTTTGGGGCGGGGGTGGCTCAGTCGGTAGCGCGCCAGGCTCGTAATCTGTAGTTTCCAGGTTCGAGTCCCAGCTGGGTCAGCGTTGAGATTTATCTCCGCAAAATTCCCCGTCCTCTCCACGGTCAGCAGGGGACACCGATGTACTTGGAAAGGCCGCCGTCCGTCGGATGGGACGTTAAGCCGTGACCCCGTGTGTGGGAGAGCCATACCCTGTGCACGTTAAAGAACACTCTGGATGGCCTTGACGGGAGGCTACCATCTGTCTCCCAACAGCTGTTCCAGTGGGTCCCCTCCCCCAACCTTCTCTGAGCCTTCGGGGTCCATGTGACCTGGCCATTTAGCCCATGGTGTGCAAAAAAAGTGCCGCTCATAGGTAAAACAACCCAACCTAAGACTTTAAATCCAAAGTTAATTAAAATTCAAATAAGAAGTGTTATTTCAAACCATTTAATAATATAAATATAGATTTGAAGTTTTCGAAATCTATTCTAATATTAAGAAATGCGAATGATTGTTATAAAATTTTTTATTCTTTACCGATTATAATTCGGAATGAAATTAATTTTATGCATTTCAGATCTCTCACTGCTAATTATCTAATGACCATTACAAATGCTGACAGCCTGTTTTCAGTGTTAAAAAAAAAACTTTTAATTCGTTTTTATAAATTCTGTATTGTTTTTGTATATTGTTTTTGTATATTTTTTTCTTTATGTAAAGTTGAGTGTCAATGTTGCCAAAATTATGTATTTAATAACTTGTAAGTTAATCTACATGAGCTTAGATGCTCTTGGGTTAATAAGAGTATTACAAATATATGCTGTTTGTAATCTTATTATTATAATAAACTGATGATGATGATGATGAAAAAATTATTTATTGTTAACTATTCCAGCTTCCATAACTATTTAAACTAAAAGAATATTATTAAAAATCAAGAATTAAATTAATTTGATTGGTATCATTAAATTATCTTAAGTTGCTTTTTTAACAAAAGGTTTAAGAAGGTTTAGTGATGTAGCTGAATTCTATTGACATAAAATAAAACTGTGCCTAATAAAATGGCTGCTGAGTGTATATGTACTTAAATATTTTAATATATTCAATTAATATTATTTGCCTGAAAAACAGAGAGAAAAAAACAAAAACAATACAACGCTTTTAAACTACCAATGATCTGAAAACTGAAACAAAGGACATTAAATATTGAAATAAATTTCTTTGCCATTTTCCCTGAAAGTTTATGAAATTCTGAACTGTACATTAAGATATGAAATCATTCTCAATGACTAAGCCTCTTGATATAAAAGTTGATATCGCCAAAACTTTCAATATTTGCTTCTATTCTCCTGAATTGTTCTTTAATAAATTATCCTTCATACTTGATCAGGCATGATAGTATTTCCACACTATTGTTTCCCAAATCCTTGAATTACTTTCTCGTGTAGAAATGTCACTTTTTCGACAACACATTCGTTGACCATTCTTCAGCTTTGAATACGAAGCTTAAGTGACGTCATTCCTTCATTCTGAGTCAGACAGGAGGTCAAGTCATGCTAAGTTTTCGTGACCCGTAAAAAAAAGTGTGTTAGTCTTGATTTCGTAAACCTTTTATCGTGAGGATGTGTTTTGTTTTTTCTCATTGCTTCCTGTTACAAAGTACACTTCTTTCAACTTTTGTAAAGTCAATATTATGACTTGTCACAATGGGGAAGAAAGTTGGCTGAAGAAAAATGGAACAATCACACATAAACACAAATCAAATAAAAATATTCAAAAAAGAAATATAGTGGTAGCAAATTTTTCGTATTTAATGTGGTCGTTTGAATTATTAGTGAAGTTAAGTGCAAAAAATGTTTAAATTAATGAGAAATTAGTTGAATAATTATTATAAATGTGGATGACAAAGAATCTCCATGTGGTATTTACTGGAACTTTGAGTTACATATTCAGAACTGTCGAATTATTGTAATTTTTTTACATTATTTTGTGTTTTATTTGCCGTTACTCAAATAAGCTTGGATTAATTTCTCATTCATTTCTTTTTGTCACGAAAAATAGTTATCTTAATCTAATTTGGAATCAAAAATTGAAAGGATATTTATGAACTGAATAAAAATTTAGAACTTAAGCATTTGTACGACCAGTGCTTTATTTTGGTAAAATTAGTATTTTTATGATGGTTTATGAAACAGTGTACTTCTTAGGGGGAAATATAAATATAACTTTTTAGAATTTAATGATATCTATTTATTTTTTGTTTGTTTGTTGGGTTTTTTTTTTTTACCTCTGAACGACACTTTAGCACACAATGCGCTAAATGGCCAGGTCAAAAGGACCCCGAAGGCTCAGAGAAGGTTGGAGGTGGAGACCCACTGGAACAGCTGTTGGGAGACAAATGGTAGCCTCATGTCAAGGCCATCCAGTGTGTTCTCTAACGTGCACAAGGTGTGGCTCTCACGCACACGGAGCCACGGCGTAACGTCCCATCCGACGGATGGCGGATTTCTTGAAAATAAATTATATGAATTAAAACCATTTGAGCGATTTTTACTTTGGGATGAGTCTAATAATCTTTCTTGACGCCATCCACTGCTACTTCAAAATAGGTTTTTTCTGTATAGGTTAAAAAAATCGGATCACGTACCGTATAAAACCGAGTTTGTAATTGTGTAAAATGAAACCGTCTGCGATTTTTGGACCGTGTAAACCGACTACCGTGTAAAGCGAGGCATAGGTGTATCTTGCAATGTTTTTAGTAGTTTTTTAGTAGTTTTTCTGTAGACAGTCATTATTTTTTGTTTTTAGAGATAAATGTAAAATCTTTTTGTGTTGAATAGGCTTTGATCAAATATTACGATTAGCACTTCTTGAATATCCCAATAGTGAATCCTCTAACAAAGGAAAAGTCATAAAATGCCAAAAAAAGGCGTATTTGATAATGTTCATGATAAGTTGGTTGTTTTATTTCTGAATGGATTTTTCTTCTTTTTTCCCCCACATAACAGATAAAAAGCGGCACTTTTTATTTTTGCACATAATGGACTGATTGGATTGGGATGCTTTTCCTCTGAGTTTTTTTGCACACAATAGGCAAACACAACAGGTCACAAGGACTTCTGAGGGTTGAGTTGTTTTACCTCTGAGCGGCACTTTTTTGCACACCATGGGCTAAATGGCCAGGTCACAAGGACCCCGAAGGCTCAGAGAAGGTTGGGGGAGGGGACCCACTGGAACAGCTGTTGGGAGACAGATGTTAGCCTCCCGTCAAGGCCATCCAGCGTGTTCTTTAACGTGCACAGAGTATGGCTCTCCTGCACACGGGGCCACGGCTTAACGTCCCATCCGACGGACGGCGGCCTTTCCAAGCCCATCGATGTCCCCTACTGACCGTGGGCATGGCGGAAGTTTTGCGGAGATAAATCTCAACGCTGACCCAGCTGGGAAGGTGGCAAGGACCCCAAAGACTAAGAGAAGGTGGAGACAGTGGACGCTTCCTGTCAAGGCCACCTAGTGTGTTCTTTAAAGTGGACAGGGTATGGCTCTCCCGTACACTGGGCCATGGCTTAACCTCACATCCGACGGACGACGGCATTTCCAAACCCTTTAGTGTCCTTACTGACGGAGGGCAGGGCTTGAAGTTTTGTGGAAGTAAATCACAACACTGGCCCAGGTTGGGTTGTTTTACAGTCGATCAAATAAATATCCGAACACTATGTTTGATTACAGAATTCAGGAAAAATATCTGGCAACGATATTTTTTAGATATTAGTGATCTAACAACCTTTTTGTACTGTGCACAAAGGTTGCCAGATCACTAATTTCTGAAAAAATCGTTGCCAGATAATTTTTTCAGAGTTCTGTAATCAACCATAATGTTCGGATATTTATTTGAGCGACTGTACCTCTGTGCAGCACTTTCTTGCACACAATGGGCTAAATGGCCAGGTCACATGGACCCCGAAGGCTCAGAGAAGGTTGGGGGAGGGGACCCACTGGAACAGCTGTTGGGAGACAGATGGTAGCCTCCCGTCAAGGCCATCCAGCGTGTTCTTTAACGTGCACAGGGTATGGTTCTCCCGCACACGGGGTCACGGCTTAACGCCCCATCCGACGGACGGAGGCTTTTCCAAGCCCATCGGTGTCCCCTACTGACCGTGGGAAGGGCGGGGAATTTTGCGGAGATAAATCTCAACGCTGACCCAGCTGGGACTCGAACCTGGGAACTACAGATTACGAGCCTGGCGCGCAACCGACTGAGCCACCCCCGCCCCAGGTCACAAAGACAGCCGTTGGGAGACAGATGGTAGACTCCCGTTAAGGTCATCTAGGGTGTTCTTTACCGTGCCGTTGTACATAAATTATTGATTACAAAGTCCTTTGATGACACGCCATTCCATTTCAATTTTTGATGTCGCTATTCAGCTAAAACGGTTCCCCAGGCCTACTCTAGGCATAAGCTTAGCTGTTTTCAAGATTAGAGTTTTAAACCTTTATGAAGAATCCATCGTGATGTTGCATTGCGGTTCAAGCTCTTCGCTTTTCGTTCTCTTCTCCTCTTTCTATTCTTGTCCCCCACGTGACCGTAGTTCCTGTAATCAAGGTCGTCAGTAATCCGTGGCCATCACTACTAAACGTAAGCGGGTGACGGTACCGGCAATCTCACCCCCAACACGAACCAAACTCCCAGGTCAGCCGTGACTCAACTTACAAATGGAAACAGAACACCGTCACACGCCCGTTAGAAATCTAAACATCCACTTGAAGAGAGAGACAGATCGCAAATCCTCTTACAAAAGCATCTGCCCTCTTTAAAATATCTCCCACACACTTAAATCACATTGTGATCGCTTCTTAAGAGTCCGTTAAACAATTAACACTGCTCAGGCCGCCATCTTCCCATGATGCTGCGCGTGTCTCATTCGGCGGTCGTGCCTGACGATGATAAGATCGCCTCAGTCGAAACCGTGGCCAGCGGTGTAGCTGAGAATCACGTGGAGCGGACAGAAGACACAAAACCGATTGGAACTAGGTCAGAACTTAGCTCTGGCTGTTAAACGGAGTAAATATCCTGTTGGACAACTGCGGAGAATGGAAATTTGGTTTAATGAGGTCTTAGGTCATTTTTGTGTCGTTGTCATCGAGTCGTTTGTACTGGAGAGCGATTGTTAGTTCAAGATCGCAGCACAGGGTGGCGGGATGGGCTGCAAAATGAGGAATCATGTCTGATCCCGTTAAGTATTTGGCATGTTAACACTTGACTTTGTTTTGGTGACGTGGTTTATTGTCAAACGCGACAGGTTAAACCTAAAACTCTACTTTGTGATGTATAACTTGCTAGGGTTGGGTTGTTTTACCTCTGAGCGGCACTTTTTTGCACACCATGGGCTAAATGGCCAGGTCACATAGACCCCGAAGGCTCAGGGAAGGTTGGGGGAGGGGACCCACTGGAACAGCTGTTGGGAGACAGATGGTAGCCTCCCGTCAAGGCCATCCAGCATGTTCTTTAACGTGCACAGGGTATGGCTCTTCCGCACACGGGGCCACGGCTTAACGTCCCATCCGACGGACGGAGGCCTTTCCAAGCCCATCGGTGTCCCCTACTGACCGTGGGCAGGGCGGGGAATTTTGCGGAGATAAATCTCAACGCTGACCCAGCTGGGACTCGAACCTGGGAAATACAGATTATGAGCCTAGCGCGCTACCGACTGAGCCACCCCCGCCCCGATATAACTTGCTAGCGTTGTGCTTTAGAAAGAACTATTCTGGATCCAAATACACAGCGATAATTTTAGCTTCTGAACCAGAAAAGGGAAGTAAAAGGAATGCTTGGGTTTGTTTTACCTCTAAGGATGCTTTTTTTCACACCATAAACTAAATGGTCAGGTCACAAGAACCCCGAAATCTCAGAGAAGGTTTGGCAAGAGAACTCACTGGACAGTTATTAGGAGAAAGATGGTAGCTCCCGTCGAGGCCATTCAGTGTGTTCTTTAACGTGTACAGTTGCTCAAAAAAGTATCCGAACACTATGGTTGATAACAGAATTGAGAAAAATATCTGTCAACGATTTTTTTAGAAATTAGTGATCTGGCAACCTTCGTGTCACATGACACGAATCACTAATTTCTCAAAAAATCGTTGACAGATATTTTTTCTCAATTCTGTTATCAACCATAGTGTTCGGATACTTTTTTGAGGGAGTGTACCATAAGATGGACGACAGGCTGTCTAAGCATAACGGCGCAGAGCCACTTACATACACAGTCGTATAAGAATAATGCGACCACCTATCATACATTCTATGGTAGGTGGTTATATTATTGTGATACGACTGTGTATATCATACTGCTCCTAGATAATGCGCTAACAAAAGATTCAAAGTTTTAAAGTTCTAGCAGTCTTGGACAGTGTATTAACAGAAAAACTATACGTTAAATGAAGAGAAAAATAATTATATCTTTGTTTTAAAATTATACCGGTAATTATTTTCGTAATTATACGGGTATAATATCTTCGTAATTATTTTAAAAATTCATAAATATTCGAATAAAATCTTAATAAATAAACTATTTTATTTTATGCTGTTTAAAAATAAGTTGCTTGTAGTTAAACTTTGAACAATGATAAACACTTTTTTTTTGCATATTTAATTTCCCTCGTTTCTTTTTCAGTTCAATGACTATCGAATTCCGGTGGGGCGGGGGTGGCTCAGTCGGTAGCGTGCCAGGCTCGTAATCTGTAGTTCCCAGGTTCGAGTCCCAGCTGGGTCAGCGTTGAGATTTATCTCCGCAAAATTCCCCGCCCTGCTCACGGTCAGTAGGGGACACCGATGGGCTTGGAAAGGCCGCCGTCCGTCGGATGGGACGTTAAGCCGTGGCGCCGTGTGCGGGAGAGCCATACCCTGTGCACGTTAAAGAACACGCTGGATGGCCTTGACGGGAGGCTACCATCTGTCTCCCAACAGCTGTTCCAGTGGGTCCCTCCCCTAACCTTCTCTGAGCCTTCGGGGTCCTTATGACCTGCCAATTTAGCCCATGGTGTGCAAAAAAGTGCCGCTCAGAGGTAAAACAACCCAACCCAACGAATTCCGGTGTATCTCGGCGGGCACGAATAGTGTCCCCTTTCTCACCGAAGATAGAACGAGAGTTGCAGGATAAAATTCTCACCGAAAGGCAGGTGAGAATTTTTTGACAAGAAAACTTTTTATTATAAATTTTTTATATTTTTATATATTTTTATTTTTTTGTTTTTTTTATATTTTTTATATTTTTATTATTTTTTATGAAGGGAAACTTTTTTAATGTTAACATAGCCCATTATGTAATAACTAGATAATAAAAACCCTATAAATTTGCATAAACTTTAAATAATATATGCAACTTTGCTTCTACGAAAGGGGTGAAGGTGGCTCAGTCAGTTGTGTGCCAGGCTCGTAATCTGTAGTTTCCAGGTTCGAGGGCCAGATTGAGATTCATCTACGCAAAACTCCCCGCCCTGTCCACAGTCAGTAGGGGACACCGATTGGATTGGAAAGGACACCGTCTATTGGATGGGACGTTAAGCTGTGGCTCCGTATGAAGGAAAGTCATACCTTATGAACGTTAAAGAATATGCTGGATGGCCTTGACAGCTGTCTAGTGGACTCCCTCCCTCAGCCTTCTTGAGCCCTCGGGTCCTTGTGGCCTGACCATTTAGCCCATTGTGCGAAAAAATTTCCACTCGGGTTGGGTTGTTGGGTTGTTTTACCTCTGAGCGGCACTTTTTTGCACACCATGGGCTAAATGGCCAGGTCACATGAACCCCGAAGGCTCAGAGAAGGTTGGGGAAGGGGACCCACTGGAACAGCTGTTGGGAGACAGATGGTAGCCTCCCGTCAAGGCTATCCAGCGTGTTCTTTAACGTGCACAGGGTATGGCTCTCCCGCACACGGGGCCACGGCTTAACGTCCCATCCGACGGACGGCGGCCTTTCCAAACCCATCGGTGTCCCCTACTGACCGTGGGCAGGGCGGGGAATTTTGCAGAGTTAAATCTCAACGCTGACCCAGCTGGGACTCGAACCTGGGAACTACAGATTACGAGCCTGGCGCGCTACCGACTGAGCCACCCCCGCCCCTATTTCCACTCGGAGGTTTAAAACAATTTTTTACTAACCGAAGTACTTCTGTGATTGCTAAATACTAATAGGAAGTGAACGAAACAAAGCTTGTATAATATTACTTAATTAATGAAACAGAAAAAGCTAGCGGTAGTTTTATAATTAATAGTTATTCTTATAAGAATTTACACCTCCATCACTATTAACTTTTTTATTAATAAAATATCATTAATCTTTAATTAAAAGTTCCATCTAAGAAACTGTTTTCGACATTTGGGAGTAAAAGGTCAAGTTTGCCGGCATGTTGCCAATTTCCGCTTCAGACTCAATACGTTCTGATATGCGTAATAGTTTTTCATGGGCAGAAGTCCAAATTATATTCAATATCATGTCACGTATTTATCATCGGATCTGGCGAAATCTTGCCAAATTCTGTAACACGCTTTCCTGTAAAATAATATAATCAATGTGTTGATTTTTCTCTTGCTATACAATGTAATAGTGGCGTTTCTGCAGATTTAGGTTGTTTGGCTCTGAGTGACACAAAAATGTGCACAAAGTACGTTAAATGGTCCAGTCACAAGGACCCCAAAGGCTAAGAGTTGGGTAGGAAAAGGAAATTCACTGCTGACAAAAATGGGAGTTTTACATCAAGGCAAACATCTTACAATGTGGAAAGGAAGGGGGGAGGGGCAAGGTCACCTTGAATCACCAGGCCTAGGCAGCCTGCAATAAAAGGAGGGAAGAAAGGAGGAATATTAATTATGCATAAAAATTCAAATAATGCAATTTATTTAAATTTTAAGTTAAAGCTATTTATTTATTTTAAAATCAGTTAAAATAAAATTATTTATTCATAAGGATTTAATTAAAATAATTGAGAATATTTTAAAATTAAATATCGTATTTTAAAAAAATTAGTAACTACCAGTAGAATTTTTAGAAATTTAACTATAATAAAAACTTCTATATTTTTCGAAAGTACATCTGTTATTGCCAAGTGTCCCAGTCAGTTGTATTTAGGTGGCCTTGGGTAGAGTCGGTCGGTAGCGCGCCAGGATCATAATCTGCAGTTCCTAAGTTCGAGTCCCAACTGTGACAGCATTGAGATTTATCTCCTCAAAACTGCTCGCCCTGCCCTCGCTCAGTAGGGACAACAATGGGATGGGAAAGGCTTCTGCCCGTCGGAATAGACGTAAAGCTGTGGAGCTGCGTGCAGTAGAGTCGTATCTTGTCTACGTTAAAGAAAATATTGGATGGCCTTGAGAGGTGGCTATTATCTGTCTCCCAACAGCTGTCCAGTGGCTCTCCTCACCAATTTTCTCTGTGAAATTGCAGGGTCTTTGTGACCTGGAAGTTTATCCCAACCCTGAAAAAACGTTTTAACTGAAGGTCAGCATAAAAAATTAAAATAGAAGGGTCGGCCGCCAAAGAAATGTATAATGAACAACGTATGTAGAACCAGGAAACGGGGGGCGGGGGGGGAGAAGTGCTAGTAAGAGTAACAGAAGCAAAAAAATTAAACTTATTTATATTTCATGAATTTTTCAAGAGATTTTTAAAAGACCTGTAAAAAAAAGAGGGAGAACTATACTCTACAGAAATCCAGTCTCTTGGCTTCCTCTCCTCATTTTACATTTTTCTGGCTCGATTGTGTTTTTCTCTCTCCCCCCCCCCCCGATATTTTTTCTAGGTCCGGACCTGTCTATAAACAACGCAAAGAATGAAATATAAGCATCACCGTTTTTTTTTTAAATCAGTTGATTTAATAAAATTCGCTTCACCGAAGTTGGACTTCTTGTCCTCCATACTTTTTTCTTCCTTTTTTGCAAATTAATATTTTCATCAGTAGCTCAGGGCGGGGGCCACACAAAAAAAATAAATAAAAAATAAAACAATTCAGGCCTCAAGTGGCCAGTAGGCCGCAATTTAACAAGGCCTGATTTAGTCCATTGCATGCCAAAATGTGCCACTCAGAAGTCAACTTTATCAGTCTGGTTCATATCTGAATTCGAGACACATTCGAATAAAAAGAAATCCATGTACATTGGCTCAAAAAAATATCCGAACACTATGGTTGATTACAGAATTCATAAAAAAACTGGCAACGATTTTTTTTAGAAATTAGTGATCTGGCAACCTTCGTGTCACGTGACACGAAGGTTGCCAGATCACTAATTTCTAAAAAAAATCATTGCCAGATATTTTTTTGAATTCTGTAATCAACCATAGTGTTCGGATATTTTTTTGAGCGACTGTACCAAAAAACAAAATGATTAAGGCAACTCAGATTTCAGTTCTCTTGATGAAAAAGAAAATTGTGCGTCATCTTTTTTTTTTCACTTCTCAAAAGTTCTATCATCCAATACAATCATCTTCATCGCATCAATTCGAAATCTATTTCCTCTCTGAATCCAATGCATGCTCCATTTCCGTAATATCCCCTTCGATTGTCCCTTTGCCTCATTGCCATCTTGCTCACAGGCCCAAATCATCATTCCGATAAACTTTTCCTTGTGACATTCCCCGACTGAGTTCCCTTTTATTTTACCCCTTGGTATTCCCCTCGTATCGATGCCACAGTGCATTCACTTTCGAATAGGCAGCTCCATTTATCTGCAGTGATATCTGTGTTTCTTAAATGCTTCTCTGTTTCAGACTTCACAATTTCGATTCGATCTGTACTCAATCGCTCGTCAGGCGTGTACTCTTTTTGCACGCTTAAAGACTTCGGTATCATCAGAATCACCGTCAACACAATATGTACATAATATACACTGCTCACAAAAATTAGGGGATATTTCTTTGCTTCATATTCATTTTGAAATATCCCCTAATTTTTGTGAGCAGTATATTACATATACATATAAAAACAAAAAATATATATATATATATAAATAAATATTAATTTGAGTATATTATTAAAATACTGGTAGCTTTAAAATTTTAATAATTTATTTACATTTAACTCTTTTCAAGGTTGAAGATTATCATTAGTATCAACGTAAATAAGTATATCGTATAATCATATTCGATGTACCGGGTAATAATTTTACTCCTAACCAACTCCATCAGAAAGATATGTCTATTTGGCATGAGTAAGAACAAAATATATAAGTAAACCACCCTTAGGTGGGCCCCTAAGGGCAAACATAAGAAAAGCTAAAAATAGCAGTAAAATTGTATAAGAAACCTAAAACGGGTAAGGTCTCCTCAGAGAACGCTACCGTTTTAGGCCCCTATTTGGCATGAGTAAGAACAAAATATATAAGTAAACCACCCTTAGGTGGGCCCCTAAGGGCAAACATAAGAAAAGCTAAAAATAGCAGTAAAATTGTATAAGAAACCTAAAACGGGTAAGGTCTCCTCAGAGAACGCTACCGTTTTAGGCCTCTTGTACTTGTTCAAAACAGTATGATCGTAAAGAATCAGAGAAGAAATAATCTCACTGGGATTATGCTTACAGCCTCAAAAAAACTTTTTGAGGTGCGTTTTACAAGTGTATATACATGGTCGATGCCCAGATTTTTATGGAGTTGTCTGTTAGTGACAAACCAGGGGGCATCGACCGCAGTTCTCAAAATCTTGTTCTGTAAGACCGGAATCTTACGAATATTGGTGGGTGTAGTATTCGCCCATAAGGGTGAAGTACAGAGCATCACCGATCTGAACGTAAATATGTATGTATAGGAATTTCTCTATGAAATGTAATATATTATTGAAGTACTGGTAGCTTTAAAATTATTATTATACATTGTTATTTAACTCTTCTTAAGGCCAAAGACTTCAATATCAACGCAAATATGTATGTATGTAATTCTTTTTGATATACGTTATTAAAGTACTGGTAGCTTTAAAATTGTTATAACATATTTTTATTTGCTTAATTATTACGAATTATTATATGCAGTATTTACTATACATAAAAATATATAGAGTATAAAAGTGCAAAAGTTAGGTATCATTGATCTCTTAAACACAAATATGCTGCGTTTTTCAAACGTCCTGGGTGTAATGGAGAAAATCATATCTGCCAATGCAAATATCTTGACCAATCATCTTCTATCATCAAATTTCGGGGGCGGGGGTGGCTCAGTCGGTAGCGCGCCAGGCTCGTAATCTGTAGTTCCCAGGGTTCGAGCCCCAGCTGGGTCAGCGTTGAGATTTATCTCCGCAAAATTCCCCGCCCTGCCCACGGTCAGTAGGGGACACCGATGGGCTTGGAAATGCCGCCGGCCGTCGGATGGGCCGTTAAGCCGTGGCCCCGTGTGCTGGAGAGCCATACCCTGTGCACGTTAAAGAACACGCTGGATGGCCTTGACGGGAGGCTACCATCTGTCTCCCAACAGCTGTTCCAGTGGGTCCCCTCCCCCAACCTTCTCTGAGCCTTCGGGGTCCATGTGACCTGGCCATTTAGCCCATGATGTGCAAAAGAGTGCCGCTCAGAGATAAAACAACCCAACAACCCAATGTGAATCTCTTGACCAATCATCTTCTACCATTCAAATTTCGAATTTCCAGCTGAAGTAGATAGTTTGAAATAATTGGTTAAAATTTTGGTATTTTCAATATTTTTTCAGTGTTAAAGGGCACTATTGAAACTATTGGGAGATTCGAAAGTGCAAATCGTAATATTTCAACAATACTATCCACCACCACCACCGCAAAAAAAGAATTTTTAATTTATTTCGAAATACAAGTTATATATTTATAGATGGTCTGCAGACAGAGACAAGCAGAAAGACATACAGACAGAAGAAGAGACAGTAAATACAGACAGACAGATACAGATAGACAGATAAATGGACTGACAGGAGGACAGACAAATAGAAGGATGGAAGGACACATAACAGACAGAGATGGAAGGAAAGACAGACAGAAGGACAAATAACAGAGACAGACAGCAGAAGAACAGGCAGCAGACAGAAACAGAACAATAGAATTAGGGACAGAGAGAGACGGAAGGATAGACAGAAGGATGGACAGCAGACAGACAGAAGACGGATGGATGAACAGACAGACATGTATAGATAGATAAATATATTAACTGAAGGACAGACAACAGGCAGAGATTGGTGGAAAGAAAAATAGAGATGTACAGAGAGCGAAGGGAAAGCCTCAGAGCGAGATAGATAGAATAACTGACAGAAGGATAGACAAACAGACAGATGGAATGTCAGACAGACATAGACTGACGGAAAGACAGACAGGTAGACAGATGTACGGAAAGACACAACAGCATGCAGAGACGGATGGAAGAACAGACAGAAGGACAAATAACAGAGAGAGAGAAATACAGACAGCAAACAGATGACTAGATGGATGGAAAGACACATAACAGGCAGAGATAGAGGGAAAAACAGATAAAAGGATAAATAACAGAGACAGACAACAGAAGAACAGGCAGCAGATAGAGACAGACAGACAGATGGACTGAAGGAAGGGCAGACACAGACAGAAGAATAGATTAAGGGAAGGAGACAGATGGAAGGATGGACAGCAGAGAGAGAGACAGATAGACGGATGGAAAACAGATAGACACGTGTAGACAGATAAATGTACTAACTGAAGGACAGAAAAATAGACAGACAGATGGAACGTTAGACAGACAAACAGACACACAAATGGAATGTTAGGCAAACAGACAGACGGATGGAATGTTAAACAGACATAGACTGACGGAAGGTGAAACAGACGCATAAACAACCAGGTAGACAGATGTACGGAAAGACACACAGCAGACAGAGATGGATGGAAGACAGACAGAAGGACAAATAACATAGAGAGACAGACAGAAATACAGACAGCAAACATAGACTGATGACAAAGTGAGAACATTTGATATTTTCTTGAAAACGAATAAAAAAATAAAAAAAATCGACTAAACTAAATAGAAGGAAAAAAATTTAAAAAAACACAAGGGATGAGCCACAAAAAAATAATCGCATGTTCCAGTTCATCCACCGCATTAGATGCAAATTTAAAATCTCACTATCTGACATTTTGATCAACTTCAGCAATGGAATTTCGCTCTCATGGGTTGTTGATTCGTCCGACTTCAACCAAATTCCTCTCTCATCATTAGCTCAGCTTAGCTTCATCTGACAAACAATACACACAAACGCCAAAGACAAAAAACCTCTAACGTTATAATCAAGGAAGGTTAAATTTTAAAACCGCCATCTTTAATCTTCGAAAGTCTTTCTCTTTTTCCACGCTCTAGTAAAACAGCCGAGCCAAGATTCACGAGCCGATAAGTTCGAAACTGGTGCAGCCGTCTGGTGCAGATGTCAGTATCCCGGGTTCACCTTTGGCCTCTTCTGGTGCCCTGAGGAGGGTTCACTTCCATTGTTTCGAGTAGTGAAAGCAAGGGAGAGATCTTTTGTCGAAAGTCTATCGCCGGAAAGTGCTGCTTGTGGTTGAAAAGAATGGCAGTACAAAGAATGAAATGGAGCATTGCTTCAACGATCAGGGGATGTCTGAGAGCGCCGACATTCGAGAGTGTTTTCTGCATCAGCGATGACGAAGTGCTTCGTTCTCTATTGGCGATGATTGCTGTTTCAATCAGCAGCGATGTGTAACAGCTATGCAAATGAGATGCTAAGACTGCGATGTAAAGGAATAGACCTTGTAGTATCTATCGGTTGGAATGGCAGATTTCAATTTTATAATGTTGAGGCTAGGATGTTTTACTTCTGAGTTGCTGTTTTTTTTGCACACAGTGGGTTAAATAACCAGGTCACAAGGACCCCGAAGGCTCTGAGAATTTTGGAGAAGGGGTTGGGTTGGGTTGTTTTACCTCTGAGCGGCACTTTTTTGCACACATGGGCTAAATGGCCAGGTCACATGGACCCCGAAGGCTCAGAGAAGGTTGGGGGAGGGGACCCACTGGAACAGCTGTTGGGAGACAGATGGTAGCCTCCTGTCAAGGCCATCCAGCGTGTTCTTTAACGTGCACAGGGTATGGCTCTCCCGCACACGGCGCCACGGCTTAACGTCCCATCCGACGGACGGCGGCCTTTTCAAGCCCATCGGTGTCCCCTACTGACCGTGGGCAGGGCGGGGAAATTTTGCGGAGATAAATCTCAACGCTGACCCAGCTGGGACTCGAACCTGGGAACTACAGATTACGAGCCTGGCGCGCTACAGACTGAGCCCCCCCCCCCTCAGCTCAAAAGAACCCCAAGGACTAAGAGAAGATTGGAGGAAGAAAACTCACTGACGAGGGGAGTAGGGGTGGTTCAGTGGGTAGCACCCAGGCTCGTAATCTGCAGTTACCAGGTTCGAGTCCCAACTGGGCCAGTGTTGAGATTTATCTCCGCAAAACTCCCCTCCCTACCCACGGTGAGTAGAGGACACAAATGGGCTTAGAAAGGCCGCCGTCCGTCGTATGGGACGTTAAGCCATGGTCCCATGTGCGTGAGAGCCACAACATGTGCACTTCAAAGAACACACTGGATGGCATTGACGGGAGACTACCATCTGTCTCCCAAGAGTTGTCCATGGGATCCCCTACCCACAACTTTCTCTGAGCCTTCGGGGTCCTTGCGACCTGGCCATTTAGCCCATTGTGTGCAAAAAAGGGCTCTCAGAGGTAAAACAACCCAACATTAAAGAACACACCGAATGGCCTTGACGGGAGGCTTCCATCTTTCTCGTAGCAGCTATACAGGTGGTCCGCTACCACAACCTTCTCTGAATCCTTGGGGTCCTTGTGACCTGGTCATTTTACCTATTATAATTGAAAGAAAGTGCCGGTCACAAGTAAAATAACACAACTTAATCTCTCTGTGCGAACCCCATCCCTATCATAAAATTCAAAATTATTTGCAAGGACTTAAAATCACTTTTCTGTATCTACCTTCACGTAAACTCGATTTTTTTTCCAGATTTTCGATCGAGTTTTTTTTTATTTCTAATTAATTCCAGCGATAAAGAATTTTAAAAGCTCTGTAGACGAGCCTGCCGACGAAGTAGTGTGAATATTAATAATAATTTGTGCTTTCTGCAAACAATGGTGATAAAAATTAACCAGGCGTGAAAAAAATTATTCCACTCAGAGTTCGGTGGTCTCTTTTAAATAATCGCCAAGTCATTTCTCAAGTCAACAACCTTCTTCGGTAAACAAAGAAACCGTAGGGAAGAATTCCCTCACTTGAACTGCAAGAGAGAAAGAAAGGGAAATCAAAAGTCCTTAATTTTCTCTAATCCAAGAAGAACTCCCTGAGTGCCAATCAACATCAAAACACTTTCAGTCGAGGAGGAACGTTTTCTGTTTCCTGCCTTATTGTCTTCTTCTGCTGTAGCTTCTCAGTAGATGCAGAAAACCTAATAACAAAGAAGACTTTTCAAATGGAGAAAGAATTCTTGCGACGTCTTTTCCTAGTTTAGCACAGCGGTTTCCATGCCATTAGTGTCTTGTCACCATGGCAACGAGAGCCTCAACGACTGAAAGAACTTCTTTCGTTGCCTTTGAACTTCAATGAGGACATCAGAACACATGAAATCATTTCTACCGCACCAGGAAAGCCTAGAGTTATCTGTCACGAGACAAAAACAGTTATTTCTGCATCTGAGATCTCTCCGAAAGGGGATTTGAACTTTTGTTTTGAAAAGGAAAGCTATGAATTACGAGGAAGTGTGAGTGTGTAATTTAAGTGGGCCAGTTCTGCGCGGCAAGTAAGCTTCATTAAAAAATAACCTTTATAAATGGAAATACTTCCATGTTATCTCAATATAAAAATTGCATTCAGAGCTCAATAACTTTTTCAATATGATTTTTTAAGGGAAAAACATGTGTAAGATCTCAATTAAATCTATTTAAATCACGAATTGTTTTACCTCTGAATGGCACTTTTTTTTGCCCACAATGGACTGAATGTCCAGGTCACAAGGACCCTGAAGGTTCAGAGAAGGCTCGGAGAGGGATACTCTTTGAAACAGCTGTTGGGAGACAGAGGGTAGCCTCCCATCAAGGCCATCCAGCGTGTTCTTTAACGCGCACAGGGTATGGCGCTCCCGCACACAGGGACCACGGCTTAATGTCCCATCAGACGGACGGTGGCTTTTCGAAGCCCATCGGTGTCCCCTATTGACCGTGGGCAGGGCGGGGAGTTCTGCAGATACCCAACGCTGACCAACGCTGACCCAGCTGGGACTCGAACCTGGGAACTGCAGATTACGAGCCTGGCGCTCTACCGACTGAGCCACCCCATCTAAATCACGATTTTAAACAATATTCCTTCAGTATTCAAAGAGTTATGAACGCTGGAACATTTAACACGCTAAAATAAATTGACCACAAAATTTAATTAAATCATTAAAACAAGATAAGAGATCATAATTGACTCTGCCAAAGTTCTGTTTTAATTAAATTTTAGGGTAAATAAATGTGATTTTCTGTTGGAAAAACATAGAATATTTTCTATCAAGAACCTGTAAATCGGGTAAAATGGCTTAGCTCGAATTTTTAGGCATTACTAGTTTTATCCTTGAGTTGCTTATTTTGTGTTGTTTTATCCTTGTGTTGCTTGTGTTGCATCAGGATTACTTGATGCTTTCCATCCTAGATAAACAGCATTCAATCATCATTATAATGTTTGCTTTGGTAAAGGTATCAACAGTCCATAAAGTTAATGTTTCATTTTTTTTCTGCATTTAATAGTTTTATTTATTAAAGCAATTTTTCCTGTTTTCCAAATTGCTGGTTGATGCTGAATTGACTTAATATGTTATGTGCAAAATTATAAATGTAAAAAAAAAGCTAAAAAATATTTTGAACTTTTTGATTAAAGCGGAATTTTTGCAAAAATATTATTATTTCTTTTTTTTTCCTCCATATTTTTATTTCATTTTCAAGGAAATTATTTATTAGCAATCGATTATTATTTTGTAAATTTTGAAATATCTATAAATAAGGAATCTGAAAACATAGATTCTATTCCTTCATTTCCTCCATTTGAAATAAAATTAAAAATTATTATTTTATGTAATTTCATACCGAACAGAAGTATTGGGGCGATTGCACTGGAGCCCATATTGAATACTGAAAGGGATGGGTTGTTTTACCTCTGAGCGTTACACTTTTTTGCACACACTTAACCAGACCCGTATCTAAAAAAAATGGGAGGGGGTGGTGCAGGCAAAGCAATCAAGCATGTAAAAAATATAAAAATCGGAGGAGGCAATAGGTTGGGTTGTGTTGTTTCACATCTGAGCGGCACTTCTTTGCACACCATGGGCTAAATGGCCAGGTCACATGGACCCCCTAAGGCTCAGAGAGGGTTGGGGGAGGAGACCCACTGGAACAGCTGTTGGGAGACAGATGGTAGCCTCCCGTCAAGGCCATCCAGCGTGTTCTTTAACGTGCACAGGGTATGCACACTCTCTCGCACTCGGGAACCACGGCTTAACGTCCCATCCGACGGACGGCGGTCTTTCCAAGCTCATCGGTGTCCCTTATTGACCTTGGGCAGGGCGAGGAGGCAATTGACTATATTTCCTTAACAGTATTATATTTTAGCCTCCATTTTAAAGGTCTTTAAAAATATTAAAAAATGAATAAAGTTGCAGAGGTTGTATCTTTTTTTTGTCTCTATTACTCTTCCTCATTTCAAGGGGGGGGGCATCATTCTCCTCCTTAGATCCAGCCCTGTAAGGGACTAAATGATAAGGTCAACTGGATAGCTGTTAAAAGACAGATGCAAGCCTCCTGTCAAGGCCATCCTGCATGTTCTCTAATGTCCACCGGCTACAGTTCTTCCGTAAATGGGACCACGGCTTAACGTCCCATCCGACGGATGGCTGTCTTCCAAGCTTGTTGAGACTACTAAAATATTACTATTTATATATTCCCCATCAACTATTACCATAGAGTGTTAAAGTCCAAAAATACAAAAAAACGCTTTCTTTAAAAATTCGGCAGACGAGATATCTCGTTACTCGAACTTAAGATCTTATTACATTTATTTTTAAAATTTATATCTTTTTAATCATGAATTTAAGCGATGATCTAATGCATATCGTACTACTGTATACATAAAAGCATTAATTAATTATAAAATTATTGATTTGTATGAAAAATATACAAAACTCGCAGATTTCCCCCGCGTTTTTCTGGCCTGAAACTCTCTAAAGTGTATAATGGCATTCCCCGCGTAGAAGTTTTCATTTGGCATAAAACTCTTTACGATCTTTCTTCTGGGAGCCGAGTGCATAAGAGCAGAGATGCACAAACACACACACACACAAACAAACACACCTACACACACAAGCACAAACAAGTACACGCATTTACGCACAAACAAGCAAAATAAATACACACAGACACAATCACACATACACACACAAACACAAACAAACACACACATTCACGCAAACATTTGCACAAACAAGCAAATAAATAAATACATACACAAAGAATTTAAAACACACAGACAAATAAACACTCACACACAAGCAAACAAATAAACACACACACACAAGCAAACAAATCAATACAAACACAAACAAACAAATACAAACAAACATTTTTCTTTATATATTAGAAGTGAAATTGCGATTCCGATAATCAAAATCGTAATAATTGAGAATCTATATTATATTGCAGTGCCGATGGAACTAAACTGGTTTCCATAAATTAAGGAAAATCCCTATGTTTAGTCAATGGGAAGCTAAGGTCAAAGCTATAACTTCTAAAATAAATTTCATAGTTTTGAAAAATATAATTGCAGATAAAGATCTAATCAAATAAATCAATATCTCAATTTTCAACAATATTCGTTCAGTATTTAATGAGTTATGGAAGTTTGAATATTTAACAACAGCAATGCCAGGCTTATGAAACTTATACAAAACTGAAGAATAATGAAAGAATTCTTTACATAAAATTCTAAAATGCAAACTTATTTTATTAAACTCTTTGATACAATACTTATTCCTAAGTTTTAATTAACTTCTGACGTCAATTTTTGTGGCTGACATTGTTGTCGCTAAATATTCAAACTTCCATGACTCATTAAATACTGAACGAATATTGTTGAAAATCGAAATATTGATTTATTGGATTGAGATCTTTTATCTGCAATCACATTTTTCAAAACAAAAAACTTACTTTAGAAGTTATAGAGCTTTGACTTTAGCTTCCCATTGACTTAACATAGGGATTTTCCTTAATTTATGGAAACCAATGTAACATGAAATATCTGAAAAAACATTCATTCCCGTGAAGGTGAAATTTCGTTCAACATAAATCATTTTAAAAATCCATTAAAAAGAGCATTTTTCCATATAGTGTACCGTCTACTGATAGAAATTCATCTCTTGACATTATGGCAATGTTTGTGGCGGTAGTTACTGAAGTTGTTATTTTTCGAAAGTGATTCGGTTACTATGACCACGATTATAAAAGCGATTTAATGTAGGTCAGTTGTGTTAAAAAAGCATGATCAATGCTTATCCATTGATTGAAACATCACAAAGATATCAAAACATTGTTGACTCGGACTCCGGATTTTGCGTGATCTTTTATTTCCAAATATTATTTTCTCAGGCACGAAGTGTTGCAGTGAAATGAACCTAAAGAAATGGTTGCTAGATGTAACATTCACTTTAATCATGAACAATGTCAACTGGAGAAACTAAATCTTTGAATAGGATATCTTAAGCGGAACATTTTCGCACACAATGAGCAGGCCACAAGGACCCTGAGGGTTCATAAGAAGGTTGGGGGGAGAAGACTCAATGCACAGCTGTACAAAACTTGGTAGCTTTAAGTCAAAGTCAAAACGCGTGTTCTGCAACAGCCACGGCTTTACGTCCCGTCCGACGGACGGCACCCTATCCCAGGATATCGGTGTCCCTTATTGACCAAGGGAAGTGGTGGTGGTGATTGGGGGGGGGGGAAAGATAGTAACTGCAGATTACAAGCCTAGGGTATACTACAGTCAGAGAAAATTTCTGCCGTATTTACATTTAATGTCATATTACTAAAACGGTAGTTTATTAAAATTACTTAATACATCCTAATATATTAGTAAAAATTATTTATTCTATATAATTTTATAATGAAAAACATGTTTAAATTTTTCATTTAATTAAATTAGCGTTTTTTTAAAAAAGTTATCAGAGTATAGCAGATTTAACACAGCTGAGTTAAATTAAAAACTTAACACTATCCGAGCTGTTCGGACAGTGTTTAAGTTTTAAAGATAGAGTTTGAACAATTTGGATAACGACTTAAACGGTATTCAAATAACCTGGCGCAATAGTAAAACATATAGACAAATTCATGAAGCTAAACCGATGTTTCCCAAAGTGGGCGATACCGCACCCTGGGGGGCGCTGGAACGATCCAGGGGGTCGGTAGTAGCCTCGGGTTCAATTGGGGGGGATGCATAAAGAAAGAAGGGAAGATAAGAAAATTTTGAAAAACCGTTCGTGCATGTTTCATTTGTTGTGTAACACAGAGTTAAAGTCGTAGTAATTACTTTATTTTCCAAATAAACACATAAAATTATCCTTCGTTATCTTAATTTTCTGTGTGTAATGCGAATGTTACTATGGTTGATTTTTATAAATAATTTTATAATTTCAAGGTGTCTTATTTACAACAACATCTTTCTTTACTATGTTGTAGGACGTAGGTAGAAATATAGATACATAAAAGAACGCAAATTTATCACTGCATCTTTCTGTGTGTTCGCTTAAAGAAGGTAGATTTCCAGAAGGGTGCTGAGTAATTTTTTTTTCTGAAAAGGGGGCGGTAGGACAAATAAGTTTGGGAACCTCTAGGCTAAATGATCTTTTGTACATTCGTGGTATTGTAGGCTATTACAAACATTAAATAAATTACGCTGCTTTAATACAAGATTCATATCACAATGTTAGAAATAAAAATTCTATAGTTAATTCAGGGACATTTAAGTGGGTTGCACATTAATA
Organism: Ryuthela nishihirai; assembly: GCA_038380435.1. Taxonomy (NCBI): domain Eukaryota; kingdom Metazoa; phylum Arthropoda; class Arachnida; order Araneae; family Heptathelidae; genus Ryuthela; species Ryuthela nishihirai. The sequence continues at coordinate 6,323,432 of JAWZYU010000008.1, forward strand.
CTAAAAATATTTTATTAAGCTACCAGTAAAAATATAAAGAAATAATATCTTGAGAAAATTCGTTTGATTCATAAATACAACACTGATTTTTTAAATTTATTGAATAATAATAGCAAATACATCAGTCAAAAAGTAATAAGCATCCAGCATAAGCCCGAACTAGTGTGCTGAATTCACATTGGTAACAACCAAAATAACAAATAAATGTGGATTTTTCTGGTAGCAAAAAAAATATCTATGCTACTCTACTGCAATCTCTTTGTACAGGGGGTGGGAGGCGGTAGGAGGGTCAGTCGGTAGCGCGCCTGACTCGTAATCTGCAGTTCCCAGGTTTGAGTCCCAGCTGGGCCAGCGTTGAGATTTATCTCCGCAAAACTCCTCGCCCTGCCCACGATCAGTAGGGGACACCAATGGGTTTGGAAAGGCCGCCGTTAGTCGTATGGGACGCTAAGCGTGGTTCCGTATGCAGGAGACCCATACCCTGTGCACATTTAAGAACACGCTGGATGGCCTTGACGGGAGGCTGCCATCTGTTTCCTGACAATTGTCCAGTGGGTCTTTTCCCCAACCTTCTCGGGGTCCTTGTGACCTGGCCATTTTAGCCCATTGTGTGAGAAGAACCATAATCATATGGGAGAAAATACACGACATTAAGAATTATTTCTGATTTGGCTACCGTTAGAAAAATTTTTAATGACAGACTAGAATTTTTAAAGAAAATTAAAAGTCGGTCTGTGCCAGACAAGATAAAGAACGGTAAAACAACTTGTTTGAACAAAACAGACCACAACAGTATTCTGGTAAATTTGCTTCAAAATATGATTTCTCTGAATAATTCAATATATTTTAATGAATTTTTAATATGAAATCTTCATGAGTTCAAAAGAATGTTTAGCAACAAAAATTATAAATGAATTAATTTAATGACACAGGCAACCAGATCACAAACGAACAACAATATAATCTAAACACAAATTTTGTCTACTATCAGCACAAAGTCATGAAGAGAGAACTTCACAGTTCTTGACTATATTTAAAATAGTTGTGTTACAACTATTTTTTGACAATTCTTACAAACTCTATCCAAAGCATAAAGAGAATCTGTAAACAATATTCACCAAGCGACACAATTACCTTTGTGAATAAACTTACAAATTTCCAACTTTCATTTTACTATTTTTTTTTTCCAGATGTTGATCACCACACTTTATATGATGACTTTAATATGAATAAATTAAAGCCAACCAGCCACTTACTCTATTAGAATATTGCCTCTTCAGTGGTGGATCGGTCGGTAGCGCGCCAGGCTCGTAATCGGCAGTTTGCCGGTTCGAAACCCAGCTTGGTCAGCGTTGAGATTTATCTCCGCAAAACTCTCCAAGGTCAATAGGGGGACACCGATAGGCTTGGAAAGGCCACCGTCCGTCGTATGGGACGTTAACCCGTGGTCCCGTGTGTGAGAGAGTCATACCCTATGCACGTTAAAGCCGTCAAGACCTTCCAGCGTTAACGAACACGCTGGATGGCCTTGACGGGAGGCTACCATATGTCTCCCAACAGCTGTTCTAGTGAGTCCTCTCCCCCAACCTTCTCTGAGACTTCGCGGTCCTTGTGGTATTCTTTTCAATAATAATAAAAAAGGTCTTCTAGACAACAGACATTTACCAGAGATTCCTCTACCACCACCTCGTACCAATGGAAAAGCATCTCTGGGATTACAAGAGGAAAAATCGAAACCTAAAATCCCTCCAAGGATGAAGAAACGTGGTCCTGATTTACCCGAAAACCCATGGTGTGCAAAAAAAGTGTCGGTCAGAAGTAAAACAATCCAACCCAAAGCCTCTTCAGTTTAATCGCGACAAACACGTGTATTCACGAACACGAATTCGTGTCACGTGATACGAAGGTTGCCAGATCACTAATTTCTAAAAAAAATCGTTGCCAGATATTTTTTCTGAATTCTGTAATCAACCATAGTGTTCGGATATTTTTTTGAGCGACTGTACATGTGATATGTAAATCAATTGTTAATATCAACTGGGACAGTTCGGTGCTGTGCAAATGAAAAATTATATTAAAATTTTTCCGAAATTTGAAAATAAGCTTTTCGTGGAAAATGTCACCAGAGATAAATTGAATATCACATCAAATTTATACAAATATCGTTTTTTTTTCAATAAGATTTATTCAGCATTTAAACTGTTATGGAAGCCGAAATATTTAAGAGCAACTGTTCCTTTTACAAAAATATAATTCAAAATTAGCGAATATTGTTATAAACATTACATACCATGGCTATATCGATGGCTAAGGCCATGACAGCTATTTTAATGACGTTACGTATGGTGGGAAATTTTTTTCTTAAATTTTATTAAATATTATGGCATTTAGTTGCGGGATATACCAAACATAAGAATAAATTGTTAAATATATTTGGCAATATTATTATGGCAATAAAATAAATAAAAAATAATCTAACTTTTAATTGATACATATTTGATTATTATTTCATTAATTTTTTTCAATTAATTGATATTTTATTTATTTGTAAGGTATAATATAAAGCAACCTTCAATAATATTTAATCAAAATTTGAAAATAATATCCTTCCATACGTGACGTCATCAGAAGAGCTATCATGGCTATAGATTTTAGTATACTTTAATACAATGACTACCGCTTATTTTTTAATTAATAATTTTTATTAGATTAAATATAATCTCAACAACAATAGGAATAGAAGTTTTAACATATTGGAAAGTCACTGAGCTCTGAATCTAACATCCCTAATGACGTAATATGCAATTGCTACTATTTTTCTGTGCAGTACATGCACTTTGTTTCAAAGCATGTCGCTTTGAGTAAAAGATACTTTTCCTAATAGCACATTTTTTCGCATTCTTCACATAAGCAGTCAACCATTTCAGAAGCTCTCAGAGGAAACTTTACAGCTCGAATAGTTCAGCAAGCGTTTGCCCTAATACCTTCGTATCTTAACACATACAAAAAGAAAATGTGCTTTCAATGCTCAGTAGCACAAATACAGTCGTAAGCAAAAGTACAATGACACAGAAAATTTCTCTTTCTTTTTAACTTTTATCGTTCTTTTACTTTTTTTTTTTTGCACAGGCTGATATCAGATTACAGCTACAGGCAAATTTGTAGCTATAGCCTCCTAACTGTGGCGTATCGTAATCCGGCCCATTCCCCTCTAACATCCAATTTATAACGGTGGGTTTGTTCTTAACTTCCCCCATAATTTCCCAGTATCCTTAACCGATCAAAGATAAACCACTTAATTGATCCCTCGAACTATGGGCCGGTTTTTCAAATACACTCTACACACAAAAAAAATGGGCAGCACCACCAGACTTGTTGATGATAAGAAACTTCTTATATATACACACACACACCTAGTTGATTGTTATGTTAGAAGAGAGGTGGGGCAGGTTTCGTGGGAAGGGGGGTCGTGAATGAAGGGGGATGATGCTGTCTGGCGGTTTACTTTGTGCTTTACTTTGGCCCACTAGTTGACTCTGAGAAATTAGCACATACGGGCATTTACCGCACTTCTGTTGTCAGTAGTTGAGCAAAATTAGGTCTTAAACACGGGGAGGGGAGTAATGGAGGGGGGAAGTCAGTGTGAGGGGATGTCAGAAGTCTGGGGGAAAGGTGTTTGAGCTTAGGGATAGGGGTTGAGTGGGGGTGATGTGTTGAGAAGAGCCCGAACTTGTTGGCTGTAGCCGAATACTCCATGGGTCATGCTGCCTCGTCCACAGACTGTGCTCGTTGACCGACGGCCTACGGCGAGTAGAATGAGCATGCGCAGCCAAGAACTAACCTATATTGTTTCTTTTTCGTCGTAAAATTTTCCTCGAGTCGGCGTTCGAAGACAGGACGGGTGTTTCGCCTACGGCAACGTGGTTTAGCGAGGTCATTCCCGCAGCAGTTTCCTCCTCTGTCTTCCTCACCAGACTCGGATGATTCCTCCTCTTCGCCGTTACAGAGCCGCCACACTCGGGAGTTTGTTTGCCGCGACGCGCATGCGCCAGGAGCAAGAGTTTGTCCTGAATGGAAACCAAGCGGGCTGGTTGGCTGATACCGGCGATTTGACTGGTTTGAGACGGCACTCCGTTACACGTGCTGGAGCTGCGCAGGATGCCGTGGCGATGTTCTGGCTCTAACGGGACTCTCAAAAGTTGTTGTGGACATCGTGAGGCAGAGACGTGCCCTGGAAGCTTTCTGCTGTTGAATGTGATAGCGTGTTTTGTTTTGAGTAGCGTACGCTTTTTTGGAAAGCCGGTGTCATTATAAGCCGTAATTATCACTTATGGTCGACGATTTCTACGCAATTTTCGAAGAAGGATATTTTCTCCCGACAATTCGAGATGACTTCCTGATTTTGCGATTATTTTTGTTCTTGGTAGTTATTCGCTACTGTGCACGGATGTGAAGTATAAAGAGGAGTTGCTTGTTTACTGGAGACTCTTTTTTTGTGGATAAACAGCGTTGAGTAGTGACTTCCATTTTTTTTTCAACTGTTGTGAACTTCGGAGTTTCTTCGTGTAAGTGTGTAGTGCTAAAACTTCATGATGAAGACCAAATGGATATGTGTTTATTGGTTGGTAAGTTACCGGTAATTTTTGGCGAACGTTTGATGGCATTTTGATAATCAATGACTTAAAAGACTGCAATTTAAAATAGGTTTTTAATTTAAGAAGAAAAACAAATAGTTCTGTGCGAAGAACTTGAAAAAGATGCTAATTGTAAAGTTACTGCAATATAGTCTTCGAAAACAGAGGAATTTTCCATAACTGATTCTTCCAGGAAATGAAAATTGCTTTTCTACACGTAATTTGAAATGACTGTAAAATTGATAAAATAACAGGAACTTAAATAACCGAATTCATATATTGAGTTGATATTTATATTCCTAAAGCCTAATCATCTTTGCCATAATATGGATAAAAAAGGTCTTCTAGACAACAGACATTTACCAGAGATTCCTCTACCACCACCTCGTACCAATGGAAAAGCATCTCTGGGATTACAAGAGGAAAAATCGAAACCTAAAATCCCTCCAAGGATGAAGAAACGTGGTCCTGATTTACCAGAAAAACCACCGCATCTTCGAGCTATTAATAGCAACAAATCCGTCACGCCATCCAGTGTCACGTCTAGTCAAAATCACGTGGTGAAAGAGCCGAACCACCAAAAACTCCATCCAAGTAACATTTCTCATCTTGTTGTTAGTCACGTTAAGCAGCTCCATGCTCAGCAGCAGGCAAAGCTTACTGATGGTGGTATTAGTTCGAAGAGGGAGGTCCTCGTTGCTGCTAGCCGAGGTGGCCGGGAGAAACCTGCGGAAAAAAGACAAAGAGAGCCGGCCAAGTTACTAACTCCTACACCGGGCACTGTCTCCCAAGAAGATAGCGATGCCGACGCAGAAAACACCCGACTTCAGAACACCCCAAAAAATAGCTCTAGTATAAACCACAACGCCAAAGGCAAGAAGGGTGAAAGGTCAAAAGGTAACAGCCTCGGAAATCTCCGAAAACCGAGAGCTCCTGTACTTCTGATTCCTAGAGGACATCCTTTATTGGATGCTAGGAATTTTTCACAATTATGGGGATCCACGGCAATGTCGTACTCCATGTGGGTTCAGAGGTCAGGTAATGGTGACCCCCAAGTCAATTCGGGATTGTTGCGGAGGGTGTTCGGCAGCAGCGTCGACCTTCGACCCCAGGTGGTTACTCCGCACGTGAATCCAAAAATTCACCAGCGCCGTGATACCTCCTCGCCAGGGAAGTCCTCCAAATCTTCGGTCTCGGCAACCTCAGCTAAGCCGAGGTCTAGCAGTGTTACGAGGTCCGGGTCGCTTACAAGTCATGGATCGACAAGTTCTGACAGTGGAAACGAAACCTTTCCGAAATCAGTCCTCAAGAAGCAGAGGAGGAATACGAAAAATACGAATCGCCCCGAACAAAAGAAAAATGTGACTTTCAACGCATTCGCAACTGTACAGTTGATGGAGGAATGAAATGTCTTTCGTTTCGATTTTTGTTTTCGTAGGGATCAATTTTTTTCGTAACAGCTCTAGCCATTTCACAAGTGAAGCTAAATCACAGTCTTCTAAATTTAATTATTAAACTACCGGTTGCGTTTAAAATATTTTTTGTTAAATAACTATAAATACTCCCTCAAACAGCTGTTTGCCACAGAATTACTTAAAATATTGCTTGAGAAAGCCTGACCAAACGAACTCTCAATATCAAGAGCCTGTCAGTTTATTACAAAATATAAATGTAATGTCAATATTATTATCGTTTTTGTACTAAAACAGTACAATTGAATTACTGTGTGAAATTAATTTACATTCCAAAATTTTTAAACAATGAATATTTCATTATTGTTATAAAATTTTAATTTTTTAGCAAATTTATTAAATTTGCTTATTACTTTAGTTTGTAAGTGTATCAATCGACTTATTGTAAAGTACAGATAGACTGTTTCTAGCATTCTTTAAAAATATTCTATTGTGGCATCAATATAGAAATACTGCATGATAATATATAATTTATTAATATTATTTGTTAAATTTACTTTAATTACTAAATCTATACCATTATAAATGTTTTAAAATATTTTTATTATTTTGCCCTTAATTAATTATTTTTTGATTAAATTACTGGTTGTATGAAAACTTTTTAACTGAAATATTAAGATAAGAAAAAGTTAATTCTTACTGCAATTATGCTTTATAAAAATTGAAACATTTACTAATTATATTTAGATCTAAATTCTCATTGTTTTAAAACATTTCATTGATATATAACATTGATATAAATATTACATAATAATTTTATTTAATATTTAGGTTTAATATAAAAGTATGAGATTATATCTAATTCAGATTTTTAATGGTTTCAAGAAAGATTTTTATTAATATAAGATATTAAAGTTAATATATTTTATTCTTAATCTAAAATTTTTAAATATTAAATTTCCAGAGTGTTACAAATAATCTTCTTAACAATATAGACAATTGCTCCATGATATGTATATACAAATAATTTACTATTGTAAATTATTTAAAAGACGCACTGTGAAAAAATATATTTTATTTTAAGAACCTAGTTTAAAATACCCACCAGTAGTTTAATTATTAAAGTAATTTGTTAATCATTTAGCTTCAAGTGAAAATGTTAAAGCTGGCGGTATTGTGTTGTTCTTAGTGTTTGAAAAACGAAACAATTGTTGCACATTTTTTAAGGAACTGCGAAAGAGCCATGAACTTTCTGAGATTGTGGATAAATAAAAAGGAAGAAGTTGTACAGAATCTGATATTGGAATGCGAAACCTACGATCAGGTATTAAACTGCTATTGCTTTATATTTGTTTTTCTACAGCACTGCATCATTTTAAAATTTCTTTGTTCCTTTGATAGACTGAGAGCAATGTAACGCAGAAAATACACAAGAATAGTATAAATTTTAATTTGTGTGATTTATCAGTATTTTGTAAAGGTTCACTTGCTTGAAAGGGGGAAAAAACCTAGTTAATGGCCAATGGATTAAAAAAGAAAATAATGTTTGAATATCAAGTGTCAGTTTTCATGTTCTAAAGATGTTTTGTTCATTCAAATTTTGATTTCAACGTAAATGCATTTTTGCTTTGTAAACTTTGAGTGAATTATCTTGGAAATGGAAACAATTTCCTATAGGATACCTCCTAATATCGATACCTTATTATGTCGTTTATATGAGGGTACCCAACGTGATTTATTCCTGGATGACATTCGGGGGGGGGGGGAAATTCTTGCGATGGGTTTACAACAGAGCCGCCTATATCATATCGGGCCCAAACAATGCACCAACAGCACAAAGTTTTAGCATATAATTATATCAATTGTAGTTTTATTTCTTAAAATATAACTGGTAACTACTTGTTTCAAAATATCAATGAATATTCTGATAAATTCGTAATTAAAAAATTATTCTATTTCACATTGTTTGAAAAATTAGCATCCTGCAGTTAAACTTTACGCAAAATTAAGTCATTTAAAAACTTCGTATTATTAAATTTTACTCTTTTTTCCTCTTTTTGAATGGTTGTCCTGGTCCGATATATTTAAGTGGCGACCACGATGTTTAGCATCATGACAGCTATATGCATAACGTCACATATGGAAAAGAAAAATTTCAATTTTGATATAATATTTTTCGGATAGTTTTAGATATACCACTCAAATAAAAACAATATTAAATATATTAATTGTGCTGCAATAGTACAAAATTCGAAAAATAGCAGAAATCTTAAGGGAATGCATATATAATATTATGTTTATTTTAATTACTGTTATTAATTATTCTTAGGTAATTTTTTTGAATATTTAAAAGTTACCTGTAGTAACATTACAGTAATATTTATAAAGGTTTTCAATCCATTCGCGAAATAAAAATAGTTGCCTTTTGTTAATCAAGGTGGCTTTTCCCTGACCACATTCGATAAAGGAAACATTAGCCCGAATTGAGTTAAGTTATTAGAACACATTGACATAACCTAGAATTGTACTTAATAAAGTGTCCCCTGAGTGTATAAATATCAAAGGATTACGATGTCCTTATAATGGGATGCCGAAACCTCAAACCCTACCTTAATCATAAATTGTTAAATAAGGTCAGAAAAGTGGAAAACTTAAAAAAAATTAATTATGTTTTAAGCGGTAGGAGTTATCATTGGTATTTGAAGATTTTTAATTTTGAAATATTTCAATCAATTTTTTTAAACTTAATGTGGGCCATATATTGTAGTTTCCTGATTTATATCAATATTTATGCAGAAATTTAAATTAGGGATGGTTCAAAATTTTAATGATGTAAAAATATGGATAAAAAGGACCAAACTTTGATAATCGAAGTATCAGTTTTGCTTCTTGGGTCTCAAAATTTTCCAATTATACGGAAATCAAAAAAAAAAAAATTATAATAAAATTTCAATTATACGAAGAATTTGAACTAAACAGATGTTTATTGTAATAGATATTACTATTTATCAAAATACTTGAAATTTATATGTACGCAGAAATTTTATTTGTAATTTTCCTGTAATTAAAGCAATTTTCAGAGAGAGACATAGGATGATAGCTAGAGAAATTATTTAAATGAAGCTAATCATGCAGCTAAATTAATATATATTAAAAAGTTTTGATTAAAATATAGTTCACGGATTAAATAAATTTTTTCATATAACTATATCATGGGTCCTATTTCTAGAATGCGTTTCATGTGATACTTTACAACTGAAATATTTATTTACATTAGCAAAAATATTAGGGAACATATTAACATTATTTGTTACAATACAGTCGCTCAAAAAATATCCGAACACTATGGTTGATTACATAATTCAGAAAAAATATCTGGCAACGATTTTTTTTAGAAATTAGTGACAGATCACTAATTACTAAAAAAATCGTTGCCAGATATTTTTTCTGAATTCTGTAATCAACCATAGTGTTCGGATATTATTTGAGCGATTGTACATTATTATTATCATGAAGAATTCATGAGTAATTAAAACAAGTGTACATGAAATTTTTATTAAAGAAAATAAAGTACTCTCAATAATTTTCAGGCTCGCCCAAACCATAATTACTGTAGAACCACTAGGCACAGGGTTGGGTTGTTTTACCTCTGAGATGCACTTTTTTTTTGCACACAATGGGCTAAAAGATAAGGTCACAAGAACCCCGAGGGATCGGAGAAGGTTGAGAGGGAGGGAACCCACTGGACCGCTGTTAAGAGACAGATGGAAGCCTGGCGTGATGGCCATCCAGCATGTTCTTTAAAGTGTACAGACACTACTCTCCGACACGGAACCAAGGCTTAACATCGCATCTGATGGACGACGATCTTTCAAAACCCATCGGTGTCCGCTTGGAAGAATTCTCTACTTAAAAACGAAAACATACATTTCTAATGAGTAATGAACTGAAAATGAAACAAGCTTAAAGAGCCAAGAAAATATCTTGATTAAATGTATATATGTATAATTTTTTAATGAGTACTGTGAATTGGAAAAATGTTTACTGATTCACCTAAAAATGTTTGGTTAAAAAACTGGAAGAAATAGGCTTGACTCAGTATGTTGATTATTTGGTGGGGCAAAAAACTTAATCGATCCGGAAATGTATAAAATGGTAGGACGGGATGCGTGTGTGTGTGTGTGTGGGGGGGGGGGGGGGGGGGGCAAGAGACTGGATTTCAGTTTTAATATAACATTTTCCCCCTCCGTTTCATGGGGACGTGGGGTGGACACCGATGAGCTTGGAAAGGCCGCCGTCCGTCGGATGGGACGTTAAGCCGTGGCTTCGTGTGCGAGAGAGCCATATCCTGTGCATGTTGAAAAACACACTGGATGGCCCTGACGGGAACCTACCATCTGTCTTCGAAGTTGTCCAGTGGATCTCCTCCCCCTAATCTACTCTGAGCCCACGGGGTCCTTGTGACCTGGCCATTTAACCCATTGTGTGGAAAAAAGTGCAACTCAAAGGTAAAACCACCAACCCTCCAATGTAGAAGTCTTTTAAACGTTTCTTAACAAATGCATCAGACCTCTGTAACAAGTAGCTTGAAGGGGAATTTATTATTATGAAATATTAATGAATTTAATAACTTCTTTACTTCTATTACCGTTGGGGCGGGGGTGGCTCAGTCGGTAGCGCGCCAGGCTCGTAATCTGTAGTTCCCAGGTTCGAGTCCCAGCTGGGTCAGCGTTGAGATTTATCTCCGCAAAATTCCCCGCCCTGCCCACGGTCAGTAGGGGACACCGATGGGCTTTGAAAGGCCGCCGTCCGTCGGATGGGACGTTAAGCTGTGGTCCCGTGTGAGGGAGAGACATACCCTGTGCACGTTAAAGAACACGCTGGATGGCCTTGACGGGAGGCTACCATCTGTCTCCCAACAGCTGTTCCAGTGGGTCCCCTCCCCCAACCTTCTCTGAGCCTTCGGGGTCCATGTGACCTGGCCATTTAGCCCATGGTGTGCAAAAAAGTGCCGCTCAGAGGTAAAACAACCCAACCCAACTCTATTACCGTTAGAAGCATTCTGAAGGGGAAGAGCATTCCACCACTATATCCGGGATGTCCTTATTATATAATACCTAGTATTACTATTAATTACTCTCTGTCTATTTCCATCAGAAAATTACAGTAACCACAAATAATAGAGTTCAAATTTCTAAGAATACAAAATTGCTTTGCTTTACACGAATGACATTTTGGATATAAAAGCCAAATTTTAATACAGTGGACCCCCGATATAACGCGCATGTCGGGCGGGAAACAACACCCGCGTTATAAGGTGAACCGCGTTATGCCGAGCGACGTGGTGGCGACACAATAAATTTCACACTGTAAGCTTTTCTTTTACTCATCATGCATACAATAATTAAACACTATTCAAAATACATGCAGGAACTCAATACATACACAATTACTCAATACGCAGTAACAATAAAATGCGATACTCACTAACGCCGCACGGACCTGTATAAACATGTTTGAACTTATCGCCAACATCGCCCGCGCTATAACCTAATGCGCAGTATAGCGAGCACCGCTATAACGAAGGTCCACTGTATTTTAGTATGTTTAATTGCAGTATTAAAATAACTGTTCATATAACGTGTTTGAAACTAGTAACCTGAAATAGTTGATAGAGAAGTTCTCATAGTTCAACAAATGACCATCTTCAGTTTTAATGGATACTGATATTATCATAGTTATGAAAAGCATACACAATACATCGGCCTCTTTTGCCAGCTGGCCTCGATGTCTATACGTGTAGGTTGATAATAAAATCGTTACCTGGTTTCGATAGAGTGAGCATTTGAACCAGTGTTCAGCAAAAAATAAGGTGAAGTCATTGAGCATTGTTATTTATTTATTGGGGGTATCAAGTTTAATATTGACTCCTTAGGATCTGCTATTCTATTTATTTCAATTTCATTTCGAACTTGCAAATAGTGATAGCTTAAGAGGTAATGCAAATAAAATTTTGAATACGAATAGTCGTATTTAAACCATTCGATAAAGTTCCGCAATATCTACTATAATAATCAGCTAACTTTGTAATTGTGTAACGCAGTCCGGTTGCCAGATCGCCAAAGGAAGCTATAAGTCAAAATTATTTTACAAAATTATCAAATTAGTTTTCGTTGAATGGCAACTTTAACGTCATGGTGAACAGTTCTTACGTTACTTTCTAATCGTTCTGTTTTTTTATGTTTTGCTTAATATTTGAAATTTTAAAGCATGATGCTGATGGGTTGGGTTGTTTTATCTCTGAGCGGCACTTTTTTGCACACCATGGGCTAAATGGCCAGGTCACATGGACCCCGAAGGCTCAGAGAAGGTTGGGGGAGGGGACCCACTGGAACAGCTGTTGGGAGACAGATGGTAGCCTCCTGTCAAGGCCATCCAGCGTGTTCTTTAACATTGGGTTGTTTTACCTCTGAGCGGCACTTTTTTGCACACCATGGGCTAAATGGCCAGGTCACATGGACCCCGAAGGCTCAGAGAAGGTTGGGCAGGGGACCCACTGGAATAGCTGTTGGGAGACAGATGGTAGCCTCCCGTCAAGGTCATCCAGCGTGTTCTTGAACGTGCACAGGGTATGTCTCTCCCGCACACGGGGCCACGTCTTAACGTCCCATCCGACGGACGGCGGGCTTTCCAAACCCATCGGTGTCCCCTACTGACCGTGGGCAGGGCGGGGAATTTTGCGGAGATAAATCTCAACGCTGACCCAGCTGGGACTCGAACCTGGGAATTACAGATTACGAGCCTGGTGCGCTACCGACTTAGCCACCCCCGCCCCCATGATGCTGATGACTTTTGAACTTAATTGTATCTAACGATCGAAAAGGGTGAATTGTAATTATATATAAAAAATTGTATTGTGAAATATTTGCCGGAATAGCTGCATCAGCTGATGACAAGTCGGAATTTATATTGAAAAATGTATTTTACTAGATTATCAGAAGATTAGTTTTCATTGAATGGCAACTTCACCGTAACAGTTGCCGGAATAGCTGCATCAGCTGTTGCTGGAATAGCTGCATCAGCTTTATACTTCGTGTGCTGCGTTCTAATGGATATAATCCAGTGAATTATAAATAGTGTGCTGTGAAACATTTTCGTGCATAGCTGCATTTTGAAAATGTTTTGTGTTAAATTCTAAACTCGGTTTTGTGTGATGGATAAAAGATTAACTTTTGATAATATTTTGTGCAACATTCGAAATTTTATAATATTGCTTTATCCATCTTGCTGGTAAGGGGCCTGATGAATCAATGAGACGGTCTAGGCCTCCACCTTGGAAAGGTGGAGGCCTAGACTGTCTTTTTCTACAGACAGTCTAGTTTTTTATAACCAGGCGGAGTCTCTGGTTATAAAATATTTAAAATTGATTTTTTAAGATTTAGGCTACAGCGTGTATTGCACTGAGTTATGACGTCAGAATTAGTGGACCTGAAAATCTGCAAATTTCTGATATAATTATTTCTGTTATTTCTATTGGTAAGTTTTAAAAGTAATTTTTATGCTAATTTATATTTGCACTTATACATTATTTAACAAAATGCTTTCGAATATATAAAAGTTATCATAATGCTAGTACAGTCGCTCAAAAAAGTATCCGAACACTATGGTTGATTGCAAAATTCAGAAAAAATATCTGGCATTGATTTTTTTGGAAATTAGTCATCTGGCAACCTTCGTGTCACGTGACACGAAGGTTGCCAGATCACTAATTTATAAAAAAAAATCGTTGCCAGATATTTTTTCTGAATTCTGTAATCAACCACAGTGTTCGGATACTTTTTTGAGCGACTGTAGGTGGTCATATTATTTTGATACTAGATCGTGTGGGCTCACTCACGGAAATATTGAGCGTGTGCAGTTACCGTTCACAGTAACTGCACACGCTCCAGTTTGCTCCAGTTTGCACGCTCGTTGTGCAGTAACTGCACGCTCCAGTTTGTTGTGAACGGTAACTGGAGCGTGTACAGTTGCTGTACACGCTCCAGATATTTTTCCTGAATTCTGTAATCAACCGTAGTGTTCGGATACTTTTTTGAGCGACTGTACCTACCAATATTTTTTTTCCAAATATATATATATTTAAAAATATGAATTAGTATATTAAGTTTAATCTTAAAACAGAAATAATAGAAATAAATATGTAAGAAATTCGTACATTTTTGGGTCAACTGATTCTGAGGTGATAACTCAGAGGAATGGCTTTCAATTTTTGAAAAAAGAATGAAAAATGAAAAGCCCATCAATTTTTTTGAAGAGCCCCATTGGCAGAGCCACCTATACAGCGTCGATTTTAAAAGTATAGATATTTTATTAGGTTTATTATTTTAAAAATTTTACTTAATTTTAAACTATTGATAAATATTTTAATAAAAGCATTAAAAATAAATTATTTTACACTTTTTCAAAAGTAGCTTTTGATCAATTAAATCACTTATTTTTTTATGCATATTTAATTTTCTTCATTTGTTAAACAGCTATCCCGGTGCATTTAGATGGCCCTGCTCTTAAGTGAACCCTCTACACTAAATCTCAGCATGTCTGTGTCTATTTAACATTATTAAATAGGGGGCATCGCCTACGACACATAGAACAGACCATTCCACATCTCTGATTTCCTGAAAAATCAGTGTATTAAAATCAGTCATTTATTTCTACCTATATAACTTAATTTTGAAGGAATATCTCTCTAAAGCTTTTTTTTCCCCTCATGCACCCTCGAAATGCATTGTAGAGATATTTTCAATCAGATGAAATTATATCCTGAGTGAAAAAAATAATTTTTCATAGTTTTACGATTGTCGTAGGACAAAATGAGCGGACGACGAGACTTCGTTTACATCGAACAATGGAATCAAAAAAATGCTGTCGCCAGATTTAAAATGCAAATCTTTGTTTTCAATTCTAAGAAATATCTCAACAGTAAAAACAATACTTTTATTATATAGAATCAAATCGAGGAAAAACGGAAAAGAAATAAGAATTTCAAGAACATGCTCTCATTTTATTTAATTGACCGTAAATGCGTTCTCGAAATCTGTGTCCGTTGACGAAACATATTTCCAGCAAACGGTCACGCTTCAAGTAATGAGTGTTTCGGATCTGGCATTGGAAAAACTCCAATTTAAAAACTTCTACGTTATTATTTAGTGCTTAGAGTTAATGTGTAATTATAAGATATTATTTCTTCGCCTAAAGTATATGACACAACGTAGCATTGGTGTTTAATAAATTCGCATCACATTCATTTCGATATTTTTCTCAAAAAATTGTTGATTGTCATATAATTTAAATCACTGCAGATATTTTTAAACTATTTTTTATCGTTATTGATTGCTATAATCAGAAGTGGGCAACTGAAAATTGAGCAGTGCGTATAAAGAAAATATGGCAAAATAGAAAGGAAAATGTTTGGTTTCGTTCTAAGTCAAAGACGGCAATGAAGTTTAAAAAAAAAATTGCTCTAAATAGCTTCCGCCTCTGATTTTTTGTAGCGTATTATATATTTAAAAATTACTATATTAGGACTTGAATAGCAGGTAAGAGAAATTCAGTTTCACTTTAGAATATTAATTATCCTAATATTTCTATAATAAAACAAACTTTAAATCTAGTTCTAGAGTTGTACCATAATTCAAATATTTAATTTTAAAAATGAAAATTTAAACAAGGGTTGGTTAATTTTCATTTTTAAATGAAAATTAATGGGGTAGGGGTGTTCAGCCCCCACCTCCGAGGTACGTCCCTGCTCTGAGTCCTCGAGGTCCTTGTGACCTTACCATTTAGCCCATTGCGTGAAAAAAAAAGGAGCCACTGAGAGGCAACACAACCAACAACTTCCATTAAGATGTTTCTGTTCGGGGAAAAAAGGTCACATTTTTGTTTTAAAAAAAAAAGAATGGCACACTAAAACATCAACTGAAAAATGGTTGCTTTAAAATATAATTTTTTCTGTTTCCATAGATTTAACACAAAAGCATTGACCAAATATTATTTGATAGGAGCAACCGTTTTATTTTTAATGAAATTTAAATTTAAAATTTGAATATCTTGACAACCCTAACTTTAGAATGTCAAATTTTGAAGAAAAAATTACAGCAATGCATTATTAATGAAAAAATGTGACAAGGTAAATTAAAGATCAAAATCAAATCTGTTTAATTCTCGATTCTCAACAATAATCGTTCAGTATTTAAGGAGTTGTGGAAGATGGAATATTTAACAATAAATTATTTCATACATGTATTTGAAATTGTGTAATACTGAAATATCATTATGTAAACTTTTGAAATGTATATTGATTTTATTAAATTGTTTGAAGCAATTTTTATTATTGAATGTTTAATTAAGTTTTGAAGTAATTCTTATGACGCACTGCTATTGCGAAATATTCTGGCTTCTATAACTCTAAATACTGAAAGAATATTTTTGAAAATCGATATTTAAATAAATTTGATTATGATCTTTAATTTATCTTAAGTCGCATTTTTTCCATTAAATGCATATTTTGGAAGTTATAGAGCTGCGAATTTTCTCACTGACGAAATTAGATTCTCATTCCAATTGAATTTGAGGGAGAAAATTATTTAATTTTTTTGAAGCTCGAATTGTTCAGTCTTTAAATCTCCACGTACAACCAGATATTCTTGATCCTGATTTAATTCATTAACACTAATTCACTGCATTTACATTATTTTTCTTCGTTGGAAATTTTGGCTTTGCATTAATAATTTAATATGCAATTATCATCAAGGCTCTTTTGATTTTATTTTTGCTACAAAATAATACATAGAGAGAGCAGAGATCATAAACGGGATTTTGCAATACACGTCTTTTTGCAAGTCTGAAGTGTACCTTTGACGTTCAATTAGGTATAAACGAAAAACAATCATCGTCCTATGGTTAGTTCTTGCTTTTCAAAAATCAACTAGCCGAAAACTGGCTAGATTTTGATCTGTTATCTTGTATCAATCAGAATGGATCATGGCTTTTTGAACCTTTGCAGGCACAAGTGATCGAACTTAACAGTTCCGGAAATGAGCAGATTCTGATCAGGGACATATCCAGGGAGGGACTAGTGGCGCCCCCCCCCCGAAAACCCGGTCGTCTTATAAAAAAAACTCAAACTTGTCTACCTGCTTTGAAAACCAAACACGGTTATTTTTGCATCATTTTATTTTAGCCCCATATTTCATGTCCGACACTAAAAATAGATTTGAAAAGCAACTATAAATTTCATCCCATATATAATAGTATCTTAACCTTTCCTGACCGATGGAATATTTTAGTAACTGGGAAACCTTACTCAAGGCTTATTCTCACCTCTCCCCAAAAACTAACTAAATTCAATGTGTCTTCCCCCCCCCCTCCCCGAATTAAAGAATTAAACTAAAATTTCGAACTTTTCCGAAACTAAATACTCGGACCTCCCCCCCCCCCTCCCGAAACTAAATCCCGGGTACGTCCCTGATTTCTGAAGTTGTATAGCATTTTCAAAAACACTGTCTTGAGATGCAAAAGTCCCTTTGGATGATGGAATTTCACACGGACCAGAATGGGTTTATATATAACTCGCATGATCATGATTTGAACGATGTGAATTTTCTGCTTTTTCACAAGATTGGTATCAAATTTAATTAATTTTAATATTTTAAATTTCTACAGGTAGTTGTTTACTTGTTTAATTTCCATAGCTAATCATGTTCTAAAATTCTTGTTTGGTGAGAATTCTTCAAAAAAAATTTTATAATGTGTTTACAGGTAAATATTATATATCAATAACAAAATATTGTTATATCAATTGGTATTTTAATAAATATATATATATTTATTTTCCTTTCTCAAACCTCATTAAGAAAATATCTAGAAGCATCACTAACTCTGCTCTTACGAATAAGTTTTTTAATCTCTTTTATAAAAATTAAATCTAATAATAGCAATGTTCAAGCAGGATAGCTGTTTCTAAAATTTGTTGACATTTTAATATATTTATTAGTAAACAGAGAATTTTAAGAACACGAGATATTTTTTTTATCATTGTCATAAATAATTTATCAACAGCATGAAACGAAAAAATCTAAATTTCAAATATCAGTGACTTATGTTGTTAAACAAGGAAACAATGTTTTGAATCGGAATTATCTACCCAAATCCTCTTATGCTCTGTTAACTTCTTAGCATGGATAACAATACCTGTTTTGTTTTTTCTCACTCTTTGTGTTATTGTTGACCAAACTTTGGTTTTCCTCCAAAGTAAACAGATTCACTCTTTTCAACTAATTTTTTTTTCATTTTAGGATTTTCCTCTTTACTCTAAAAATAACTGTGTGAAATAAAAAAAACATTTTTAATAAAACTACTGATGCGGAGAAGAAATCTTTTCCAATTATTCCTCTGCCATGTAATTTTTTAAAATTGAAAACTACCTTTTTGTTTTAAATATTATTCACTAGTAATAACTTTCTTCGGCAATATGATACATTTACAGTAAAAACAGTTCGCAATAAAATAATATATTTTTATAAAAGTATTGTTAGTTTAAACTACCGCCTATTTTCTTCCACAATGTAAAGTATTCTCTACTATTGTACCATACAGTTCTTAGACCTGTTATAACATATGCAGCCCCCATATGGGCTAACACGACAAAGGGAAATATTAAGAAACTCCAGATCTATCAAAATAAAATCTTGAAACAGGCCGTAAATGCCCCCATGGTTTGTGACCAACAGACAAATACATGGGGATTTAGGCGTCCAACATATAAAGCAGATCTCTGAACCCATATAAAGCAGATCTCTAAGAAATTCTTAGAACCTGTGGACACGAATCCTCACGATTTCATTACTAACATTTTAAAGTATGATCATGATACTATGAGCAGATTCAAGAGGGCTAGACCATTGGTTTTCGATCAAGAAACCTTTTTCGCCTAGTACCCTGATCTACCACATTTATCATTGTTTTCCTGTCCCTTGGGGCTCACCTTTTGGTGATTTTTGTGTTATCCTTTGCGACTCATGCCATTTATTGGATACCCTCAGATGGAGAAGGTTGTGAGATCTTTTATCCTGGTACTTTGAAAAAACATAATTATGCTACATACTGTCACATTAACTTTTTTTAAATTGAAATATTGATTCTTGATTGAAAAATGAATAGAAGTTAATTCATAATAAAAACTACTTCATGATAATAACAATCTTTTCATGTGAAGCGTGGAAAAAATTAATTATATAAAAACTTTTAATATTTTCAATTTCCTAAACACATAGATAGAGTTGGAACATTTTCAGATTTTTCTATAGAACCTATTCTTTTTGCACTTTACGTAACTGTGTGAAATAAAATATTGATTTTTATGAAAAATTATTAGATATGGCTTCAGATTTTTCTCTACAGCATAGTACTCTTAATTAAAAACAAACTTTTCAAATACGTAAAACTGTTTATATAAATATTAATTTGCAATAAAATCACTTCTGATATTTCTCTACATTGTGTCAACGATCCACGAAAATAGCAATTTATATTTGGAAAATATTGTGTCATAGTACAAATCACTTCAGTTTTTTTACCTTGCATTTTCTACAATGTAGAGCAATTCTATAATTCTAAAAACAAATCTGAACTTAATGATTTTTACCAAATATTTCTTCTTAGTTCTTAGCTAATTTGAATTTTCTCCTTTGACTTATTTTTTCTATGTAACGATTTTCGTAAAACGTTTGTCCGTAACAGAAACCATTTCGCAGTTTTCTGTGTAACTGATTTTTCCGATGATATAAAACTGCGGTCTCTTTTTCATCATAAAATAATTATCCTTTAAAAAACTAGTGGTGATCAATGCTTGATGACTAATTCAACCCTACAACTTATTTTTCCGATAAATAACAATTTTGTAAAATATTTATTCTTAGAAAAAAATTTATTTTTTCGCTCGCTTATTTTTCCTATCTCAATATTTTGTCTTTAAAAAACTAGCTTTGATCAATGTTTCGCATCGGATTTTACAATGCATTTTTACACTGAATTGCAATAGGTTTTGTGATTGTTTAGCATAATTTTGCGATGCAAAGTGGTAGTGTTTCTAATTGCTCTTGTGGTTTTTAATGTTCCTAATTGTTTTTAAAATTGTTTCTATTGTTCTTAGTTATATTGCTTTAAATGCTTTATTATGAAAAGAAACAATGAAAAGGAGATATTTCCGAAAAAAGAAGAAACTTGCTATACAAAAAAAAAAATTGCACTGGAGATTTGCTATACCAAATTTTCTTAACTGCACCCTGCTTGAATATGATTGAATGATTCCATTCAACGTTCCACTATACAGGACAGTACTACGTTTTATGGATGTCACCAAAAGCCACCTTCGTGTGCTGGTTGAGGCCTAACAGAAAATTGACATTATGGCTGCGAAGCAGCGGTGAAAGTACCTATCGTCTACATATTACTGTAATATTATCAAAATCTATCAGTTCATTCATATCTGTAATATTGGAATTTTCGAATTTTAAACTGTGCCAAAGATTTATTGGCAATATGGTTAGGTAGCATTATGGTCTAATTTTTTACTCTAAATCTGTACGTGAATTGTGACGAAAGTCTTTAATTTTTAAGGGGTAAATTCGAGTTCTTTTCATTTTAAAAACATCATATTCGCTACTTAAATATCAGTTGTTTGGGACAGATGTCCAAGTTCGAAGCTCTCGTGGTTTCGTGGATGGTTGGGTGAGGGGACCCACTGGGCCGCTGTTGGGAAAAGAATGTTGGCCTCCCGTCAAGGTCATCCCGTGTTTTCTTT
The DNA here is from genome assembly GCA_038380435.1 of Ryuthela nishihirai. Taxonomy (NCBI): domain Eukaryota; kingdom Metazoa; phylum Arthropoda; class Arachnida; order Araneae; family Heptathelidae; genus Ryuthela; species Ryuthela nishihirai. Next base: position 6,344,338 of record JAWZYU010000008.1, read on the forward strand.
AGCGTGTGGGGGTGTGACTCTCCCACACACGGGGTCACGGTTTAATGTCCCATCCGACGGACGGCGGCCTTTTTCAAGCCCAACGGTGACCCTTATTCACTGTGGGCTGGGTGGGGAGTTTAGCAGAGAAACTCACCCTGCATCTAAACCATCCCTTTCATTTATTTTTTTTTTCAATGATATAAAATTATCATTTTTATAAAATATTTATCCTCAAGAAAAAAATGCGAGAAAAGCATTTATTTATTTATTAATTTTTCAATGATACAAAATTGTCCTTTTAATAAAATATTTATCCTCATGAAAAGAAAATCACGTTTATCTGGCACTTATTCCCCTTCTTAATATTTTGACTTTAAAAAATTAGCGGTGACCAATGCTTGACGTTTAACCCAATTTTAGGTCGACTGTTCAGATCACTTGTAACCTGGGGACTTTCGACAAAGACTAGGGCAGTTAAAACTCGTTTGAAAACTGCAGGTGCTAATGCAGGGGAATGAACGTGTCGGTTCCTGCCTCAGGACAAGTTTATTTAGAGCTCATTGCAGTTTCTTTTTCACATGTCACTTACAAGTTACGTATTCACTTTTGAAACTATTCGTTATTCCTCTTAGACCGCTTAGACAATGTTGCTTTTATTTTAAGCTCCAACATAAGATGGATAAAGATAAGTCTGCTGATGTTTTGACATGTTTAAAGACGGATTTAAAAAAATGAGGAAACGGCGTCTATATCAACATGTAGTTATTATGTTTATATATATAGTGCAGTTCTAAAGATGTCCTGAGCGAGGTTAAACACATGGCTTGAAATTATTTAGGATTAATGCTGAACATAAACTTTTCATGGAAAAATGTGACTAAAAATAAATATCTGAAACAAATCTATTTAAATATTCGTATCCAACAATATACACGTAATCTTTTTATCAAAATACGTGACTGAAAATAAATATCTCAATAAAATATACTTAAATTTTTATTTCCAAAAGTATAGACATAACCTTTTTATGGAAAAATGTGACTGAAAAGGAATATCTCAATCAATCTGTTTAAATTTTTCTTTTCTATAATTTTGCGATTCAAAGTGGTAGTGTTTCTAATTGCTCTTGGTGCTTTTTAGTGCTCTAATTGTTTTTAAAATTGCTTCTATTGTTCTTAGTTACATAGCTTTTATTTTTTTTATTATGATCAGAAACAATGAAAAGGAGAAATTTCCGAAAAAAGAGAAACTTGCTATACAAAAAAATTGCACTACAGATTATCTTTTTAGGAAAAACTGTGATTGAAAATAAATATCTCAATCCAATTTATTAAATTTTTCTTCTCCAACGATATAAACATAATCTTTTTATAGGAAAATGTGACTGAAAATGTGAAACATGTGGCATTGTTGTGTGAGTATGTAAGTATGTGTATTATATTTTTGATTTTCATTATTTTATTTTTAATTTTTACAAATGATGTTTATTTGTATCCAAACAAACAATAATATGTGCTCCAAATATCGCTTAATTGTGATTGAAATCGTTAAAATCTTTATTCATAGCGAATCTTTTTTCAATTTTCACATTACGAAAGCTTATTACCATTGGCTACAAATTTTATTCCCTTCAAAAAAATCATTGAAATAAAACATTAATTTGAATAATTGCCGGTAGTTATTTAAAAATTCTGTTTTTTTAAATAGTTTGAAAAATTAAAGGGTAGTTATTTTAAAATTTTGAGCTTTAATTTGATTTGTAATAGAAGTCCATTTAGGCTTTTGGGATAGTTATAGCCAATTCAGGATGTTAATCTTCCCTTACTTCCGTTATCCTGTTATCCTATTTAGACATTCCATCATCCTTTGGGGTTAACATCATTTTAATTGATCATTAATCCACTAGTTAATATTTTCTGGTTCCACATATTTTGTCTATGCTTATATTTGACAGGCAGTGCCACTTTTATCACTAGACCTGCCATTACTATCTACTAATGTGTAATAAGCTTCAGCATTTCCGGCAAAAGATTACGATCAGAACTTTTCAAATCATGAGTGTATCCGCAAGGCAATATATTAAATGTAATGCTTTTTTGCTTGTCAAGATCAATTCGATTATCCGTCAACTTCCTCTCGAATCGTCGGCAATGCCCTCTTAGTTTGAAGATGATTTTAGCAATTTCGTCGTTCTGTCAACACGAGGTCAGTGAACGACAAGTGCGGACTGCCCTTCACAATCTTTTCATCGGTCAGCAACGAAAGGATTCTGGTTTTGCTTCCAACGAAAATTGTTGCATGCCCTTTCGCCTTCGGCGTAACTACTCGTCCGGACATGAGTCGGAGCTTCCTACACCGGACCTGGACAGTGCATTAACACGAGAGTTAATTTTCAAGCATATAACTTTTAAAAAAAATTAAGTTTTCACAAAAAAAAATAGTTTTCACAAACAAAAACTTAACCAGTAGCTAAATATTTTAGAAATTTTAGAATTTCCGTAAGCGTTTTTATAATGCTATAATGAATAATTTTTTTATGCTTTTAAAAATAAATAAATAGATTCTGGTTCAACTTTAGACCAATTAAATCACATTAATCTCTATGCACGTATAATTTTCCTTCTTTCGTTCAATGTCTGTCCGGCCCGGTATATCTAAGTGATCCTTATCAAAGCCTCCTGTTTAACAAGAAGTCTGAACAGTGCAGTAAGAGAAGAAGTAGTTTTGAAACATTTAGTCGTTTCAATCATTTTTTCATTTGTTAAAATTTAACTGGTAACTACATAGCAACAATATCTAGAAAATCTAGGTCTCATCTTTCATAGAAAAAACACAATTAAACCACATATTCGTCATCTCAGCTACAAGTGTACTCTAATTTTAAGTAGGTGGACTTGTTCTTATAGAGCAGTTTCGTTTGCATATATGTAAATTTTCGTGCCACATTACATATTAAACTTCTTTCCCATTTCCAACTGGGAAGCCTATGAGATTGAGCAAGTTGGTCTTTAAATTGGAAACAAGCATCTCAAATAAAATAAGACTTAAAAAAAGTACTAATTTAATAATAAAATCAGTTTTGATATTTCTCTAAATGATTTCCTCTATCCATAAAACTAGCTGGAAAAAAATATAATAGAAATTTATATTTGAAAACTGTTGTGTCATAGTACAAATCACTCCAGCTTTTTTTACCTTACATTCTTTACAAAGTAAAGCAAATCTCTAAAAACAGGAGTGAAATAAAACAGGAGTTTTTACAAAACATTTATTCTTAGTAAAAACCATCTTACATTTTCCCTAGGATTTGTTTTTTTCTACGTAACGATTTTTATAAAACGTTTATCCGTAAGAGAAACCATTTCATAGTTTCAGTTTCCGCAGTAATTTATTTCTTTCGATGACATAAAATTGCCATTTTTATACCCACGCCAAAAATTTGCCACGAAACGTATTGATAATGTGAAACCCACGCGAAAAGCATTGATCACATTTCTCATCGATAAATTCATTCGCATCTTTCCACCATTCCAGTCATGATTAAATCCCGCCAAAAGTATGTCCATTGATAACTTTATTCACAGCTTTCCACACGTACTATTCACAACGGAGGTCCTACCAGACTGTATAATCGTCCTCTCCAGACATGTCTGTTCTCAGCTACAGCTGCTGCATTTTGCCACTCTACGCCAATTCTAGGAAGTCCTGTTTGACATTGTCTGCCCATCACAACCTAGGTATCCCACTTTTCCTGAAGCCTTTAGGCACACTGTTCATAATCCTGTTTACCGATCTACAGCTATATATACGGCAACGTGGCCAAACCAACGCAGTCTCTCTTTGCACAATATGCTGCTCAAAAGAGGTTGATTAATTTTATTTAATCAGTTAAAATAATAATTTTGCATCTCTTATAGTTTTGTTGTCGTCCCGTGGCCGAGTGGTTAGCACGCTTGGCTACTGATCTAAGGGACCTGGGTTCGAGACCCGGATTAGGCATGGATGTGTGTCGTCCCGTGGAAGAGTGGTTAGCACGCTTGGCTACTGATCTAAGGGACCTGGGTTCGAGACCCGGATTAGGCATGGATGTGTGTCGTCCCGTGGCCGAGTGGTTAGTACGCTTGGCTACTGATCTAAGGGACCTGGGTTCGAGACCCGGATTAGGCATGGATGTGTGTCGTCCCGTGGCCGAGTGGTTAGCACGCTTGGCTACTGATCTAAGGGACCTGGGTTCGAGCTCCGGATTAGGCATGGATGTGTGTCGTTTTTCTGCTGAAGTCCTGCCATCCTCTCAGGTCTCCTACTGTGGCATATAAACTGACAGGCTCCTGTCAGACCTCTGTGGCAAGCAGCTGTTTGAGGGGGTATTTATTTTATTTTTTATAGTTTTGTTGAATAGAACTATTTTAGTTGAATATTTAGTTTTTGGTTTTGTTTGTTTCCCTCTTTTGTTCCATTTGTATGATTCTTTTTATCCATTTGTCCTTCTGTTTCTTTTGTTCCATCATCTATCTGTCTCTCTTTTATTCTTCTGTCTGTCTGTTTTTTCTTTCTACGTCTCTCTTTTGTTCAGTTGCTCGATCTCTCTTTTTCTTCATTTGTCTGTCTGTCACTTTTGTTCCATCTGTCTGCCTGTTTCTTTTGTTTCGTTTGTCTGTCTATCCTTTGGTTCCATTTGTCTGTCTATCCTTTGGTTCCATTTGTCTCTCCCTATTTTTTCAATTTCTCTGTCTGTCTCTCACTGTTTTTGAATTTTGTCTATCTATCTGATTTAGACCTGTCTGTTTCTATTTAGTTCCATTTGTCTCTCTCTCTCTCTCTTTTGTTCCACGTGTCTGTCTGCATTTTTTAAAATTTGTCTGTCTGTCTCTCTATTTTTTCAATTTGTCTGTCTGACTCTCTCTTTTGTTCGAGCTGTCTTTTTCTCTTTAGTTCCATTTCTCTCTCTTGTGTTCCTTCTGTCTGTCTCTCTTTTGTTCCATTGGTCTGTCTGTCTCTTTTGTTCCATCTGTGTGAATGTGGGCTCTCTCTCTCTCTCTGTTTTGTTCCATCTGTCTATCTGTCGCTTTCGTTCCATTTCTCTGTCTCTTTTTGTTCCATCAGTCTCTGTCTCTTTTATTCCATTTCTCTGTCTGTTTCTTTCTAACCATTTGCCTATCTGTCTCCCATTTGTTCCATCTGTCCGTCTTTCTATCATTCTACCTGTCGTTTTCTCTGTCTATCTGTGGTTCTATCTTTCTTCCTATCATTCCGTGTGTCTCTTTGCCAGTCTCGTTCTACCTGTCTCTCTCTCTATCAATCTTTTCGGATGTATCTCTGTTTATTTGCATGTCTCTTTGTCTCTGCTTGTACACATCTAGCTGAACTTTCAGATTCTTATGAACCGGCACATTTAGCCTCCGACACAAAAAAAAGCACCTTTTATACGTCTAAAAAAGAAACTCGACTCGACTTAAAATCAATCATTCAGCACTGTAAACAAACAGTTTACCCTTAAACGAAATAAATCAATAGCGCTTCACATACTGCATGCCTCACGAGAATCCTGTCAGAGTAAAACAAGAGAACAGCTAATCTAACCTTAACAGCGCGGTTAATACTCGCTAATAAATAATAGCGGATAGCCCGAAAGATGCGGTCGTTGCTTCCACGTGGGAGAAAACCACGCGAACGCGATTGTTTCGCGCCACAAATCAGACTAAGTACGTAACAATGGCTGGTGACGTCATCCAGATAGTAGTGACGCCGAAGCCAGCTGAGGTCTTTTGTTTTGTTGTCTCTGCTCCGTCGGTGATTTTCCAAGATCCAATTTTCTTGTTGCTAGGAGACAAAAGGCGGCACATCAGCAATGCAGATTAGCTCTGTCCAACTCTACTAAGTATAGCTGACCTTTCTCCGCAGAGGAACAAGACACAGAAGATGAGATTAAAATAAATGATGATCGTAATGACGGAGGAAGTAAATCCGTATTGAAGTGCTGTAGCGGGAATAAGTCGCCCAACAGAGAAAGTTACTGTGTTTAGATGATGCCACATACACTGCTCACCAAAAAGCATTTGGACAATTTGCTATGTGTACAGTCGCTCAAAAAAATATCCGAACACCATGGTTGACTACAGAATTCAGAAAAATATCTGGCAACGATTTTTTTTTAAATTAGTGATCTGGTAACCTTCGTGTACAGTCGCTCAAAAAAATATTCAAACACTATGGTTGATTACAGAATTCAGAAAAAATATCTGGCAACGATTTTTTTTTTTTTATAAATTAGTGATCTGGCAACCTTCGTGTCACATGACACGAAGACTACTCACTAATTTCTAAAAAAAATCGTTGCCAAATATTTTTTCTGAATTCTGTAATCAACCACAGTGTTCGGATATTTTTTTCAGCGACTGTATGAGAAGCCATATCGAAAAGTCATAAATTTTAAAAAATTAATTTTACCTCAGCTATTAATGAAGATAAATTGTGAATATATATTAATCAATAATTTATTAAATTCTGATTTAAAAAAAAGTTGTTACGTATACTATCAAAAATTTTTGCGCAGAATAGATTATATTATTAATATAAAATATCATAATAGCACATAAATTTGAAAAAAAATTAAATATTATTAATATAAAATATCGTATAATAGCACGTAAAATTAAAATAAAATTAATAAAATAAAAATCTGCAAAAGGGAAAATTTGCACTTAATTACTTGATTTCTTTATGTTAATTAATATTTCTTATTCAATGGAATTAAAATTTCAGGTCAACTAATATCAATTCGATATCGTTATATAACGTTCACATAAACGTGAATTTCAAATTTGGAAAAAATATTCGTTAAGTCAAATAAAGGTATACAGGCATGCAGGCCCGGGCCTACAATAAACATTTCCCCCGTTCATATTACAGATCTTTAAAAAGTTTCTTAGTTAAAAATGTCTGATATAGAAATATATTTAACATTTTGCCACTATTACTCTTCTAGTATTTTGAAGGGGGGAATTTTCCTCCTCTACATATGGCTCTGCAGGCATACAGATATATACTGTACAGTCGCTCAAAAAGTATCCGAACACTATGGTTGATCACAGAATTCAGAAAAAAATATCTGGCAACAATTTTTTTAGAAATTAGTGATCTGGCAACTTCGTGTCACGAGACACGAAGGTTGCCAGACCACTAATTTCTAAAAAATTGTTGCCAGATATTTTTTCTGAATTCTGTGATCAACCATAGTGTTCGGATACTTTTTTGAGCGATCGTACACATGTATATCTAAGAAGATCAATTTGAAACAAGTTATGCAACTAGTAATCAACTTTTTTTTTATCTAAGTCTCCGTTTCGGATGATTTTTCACTTAGTATTCCAACCCAGTGAGTACCCTCCCGAAGCCTTCTCTAGGCCTTCGGGGTCCTTGTGACTTGGCAATTTAGCCCATTATATGCCAAAAAGTGCCATTCAGAGGTAACACAACCCAACTCAAAAGGACCCGAGGTCTCAAAGAAGATTGGAGAAGACCCAATGGACAGCTGTTAGGAGACAGATGGTAGCTTTCCTGCGCACAGGGCCACAGTGCCCCAACCTTCTCTGAGCCTTCGGGGTCCTTGTGACTTGGTCATTTAGCCCATTATATTTCAAAAAGTGCTACTCAGAGATAACACAGCCCAAACCACAAGGACCCGAGGTCTCAGAGAAGATTGGAGGACGGGACCCACTGGACAGCTGTTAGGAGACAGATGGTAGCTTTCCTGCGCACAGCACCACAATGCCCCAACCTTCTCTGAGCCTTCGGGGTCCTTGTGACTTGGTCATTTAGCCCATTATATTTCAAAAAGGGCCACTCAGAGGTAACACAACCCAACTCACAAGGACCCGAGGTCTCAGAGAAGATTGGAGGATGGGACCCACTGAACAGCTGTTAGGAGACAGATGGTAGCTTTCCTGCGCACAGGACCACAATGCCCCAACATTCTCTGAGCCTTCGTGGTCCTTGTGACTTGGTCATTTAGCCCATTATATTTCAAAAAGTGCTACTCAGAGATAACACAGCCCAACCCACAAGGACCCGAGGTCTCAGAGAAGATTGGAGGACGGGACCAACTGGACAGCTGTTAGAAGACAGATGGTAGCTTTCCTGCGCAGAGGACCACAATGCCCCAACCTTCTCTGAGCCTTCGGGGTCCTTGTGACTTGGTCATTTAGCCCATTATATTTCAAAAAGTGCCACTCAGAGGTAACACAACCCAACTCACAAGGACCCGAGGTCTCAGAGAAGATTGGAGGATGGGACCCACTGGACAGCTGTTAGGAGACAGATGGTAGCTTTCCTGCGCACAGGACCACAATGCCCCAACTTTCTCTGAGCCTTCGTGGTCCTTGTGACTTGGTCATTTAGCCCATTATATTTCAAAAAGTGCCACTCAGAGGTAACACAACCCAACTCACAAGGACCCGAGGTCTCAGAGAAGATTGGAGGACGGGACCCACTGAACAACTGTTAGGAGACAGATGGTAGCTTTCCTGCGCACAGGACCACAATGCCCCAACCTTCTCTGAGCCTTCGTGGTTCTTGTGACTTGGTCATTTAGCCCATTATATTTCAAAAAGTGCTACTCAGAGATAACACAGCCCAACCCACAAGGACCCGAGGTCTCAGAGAAGATTGGAGGACGGGACCCACTGGACAGCTGTTAGGAGACAGATGGTAGCTTTCCTGCGCACAGGACCACAATGCCCCAACCTTCTCTGAGCCTTCGTGGTCCTTGTGACTTGGTCATTTAGCCCATTATATTTCAAAAAGTGCCACTCAGAGGTAACACAACCCAACTCACAAGGACCCGAGGTCTCAGAGAAGATTGGAGGACGGGACCCACAGAACAACTGTTAGGAGACAGATGGCAGCTTTCCTGCGCACAGGACCACAATGCCCCAACCTTCTCTGAGCCTTCGTGGTTCTTGTGACTTGGTCATTTAGCCCATTATATTTCAAAAAGTGCTACTCAGAGATAACACAGCCCAACCCACAAGGACCCGAGGTCTCAGAGAAGATTGGAGGACGGGACCCACTGGACAGCTGTTAGGAGACAGATGGTAGCTTTCCTGCGCACAGGACCACAATGCCCCAACCTTCTCTGAGCCTTCGTGGTCCTTGTGACTTGGTCATTTAGCCCATTATATTTCAAAAAGTGCTACTCAGAGATAACACAGCCCAACCCACAAGGACCCGAGGTCTCAGAGAAGATTGGAGGACGGGACCCACTGGACAGCTGTTAGGAGACAGATGGTAGCTTTCCTGCGCACAGGACCACAATGCCCCAACCTTCTCTGAGCCTTCGGGGTCCTTGTGACTTGGTCATTTAGTCCATTATATTTCAAAAAGTGCAACTCAGAAGTAACACAACCCAAATCACAAGGACCCGAGGTCTCAGAGAAGATTAGAGGATGGGACCCACTAGACAGCTGTTAGGAGACAAATGGTAGCTTTTCTGCGCACAGGACCACAATGCCCCAACCTTCTCTGAGCCTTCGTGGTCCTTGTGACTTGGTCATTTAGCCCATTATATTTCAAAAAGTGCCACTCAGAGGTAACACAACCCAACTCACAAGGACCCGAGGTCTCAGAGAAGATTGGAGGACGGGACCCACTGGACAGCTGTTAGGAGACAGATGGTAGCTTTCCTGCGCACAGGACCACAATGCCCCAACCTTCTCTGAGCCTTCGGGGTCCTTGTGACTTGGTCATTTAGTCCATTATATTTCAAAAAGTGCCACTCAGAAGTAACACAACCCAACTCACAAGGACCCGAGGTCTCAGAGAAGATTGGAGGATGGGACCCACTAGACAGCTGTTAGGAGACAGATGGTAGCTTTTCTGCGCACAGGACCACAATGCCCCAAACTTCTCTGAGCCTTCGTGGTCCTTGTGACTTGGTCATTTAGCCCATTATATTTCAAAAAGTGCCACTCAGAGGTAACACAACCCAACTCACAAGGACCCGAGGTCTCAGAGAAGATTGGAGGACGGGACCCACTGGACAGCTGTTAGGAGACAGATGGTAGCTTTCCTGCGCACAGGACCACAATGCCCCAACCTTCTCTGAGCCTTCGTGGTCCTTGTGACTTGGTCATTTAGCTCATTATATTTCAAAAAGTGCCACTCAGAGGTAACACAACCCAACTCACAAGGACCCGAGGTCTCAGAGTAGACTGGAGGACGGGACCCACTGAACAACTGTTAGGAGTCAGATGGCAGCTTTCCTACGCACAGGACCACAATGCCCAACCTTCTCTGAGCCTTCGGGGTCCTTGTGACTTGGTCATTTAGCCCATTATATTTCAAAAAGTGCCACTCAGAGGTAACACAACCCAACTCACAAGGACCCGAGGTCTAAGAGAAGATTGGAGGATGGGACCCACTGGACAGCTGTTAGGAGACAGATGACAGCTTTCCTGCGCACAGGACCACAATGCCCCAACCTTCTCTGAGCCTTCGTGGTCCCTGTGACTTGGTCATTTAGCCCATTATATTTCAAAAAGTGCCACTCAGAGGTAACACAACCCAACTCACAAGGACCCGAGGTCTCAGAAAAGATTGGAGGATGGGACCCACTGGACAGCTGTTAGGAGACAGATGGTAGCTTTCCTGCGAACAGGACCACAATGCCCCAACCTTCTCTGAGCCTTCGTGGTCCTTGTGACTTGGTCATTTAGCCCATTATATTAAAAAAGTGCCACTCAGAGGTAACACAACCCAAATCACAAGGACCCGAGGTCTCAGAGAAGATTGGAGGACGAGACCCACTGAACAACTGTTAGGAGACAGATGGTAGCTTTCCTGCGCACAGGACCACAATGCCCCAACCTTCTCTGAGCCTTCGTGGTCCTTGTGACTTGGTCATTTAGCCCATTATATTTCAAAAAGTGCTACTCAGAGATAACACAGCCCAACCCACAAGAACCCGAGGTCTCAGAGAAGATTGGAGGACGGGATCCACTGGACAGCTGATAGGAGACAGATGGTAGCTTTCCTACGCAAAGAGCCACAATGCCCCAACCTTCTCTGAGCCTTCGGGGTCCTTGTGACTTGGTCATTTAGCCCATTATATTTCAAAAAGTGCCACTCAGAGGTAACACAACCCAACTCACAAGGACCCGAGGTCTCAGAGAAGATTGGAGGATGGGACACACTGGACAGCTGTTAGGAGACAGATGGTAGCTTTCCTGCGCACAGGACCACAATGCCCCAACCTTCTCTGAGCCTTCGTGGTCCTTGTGACTTGGTCATTTAGCCCATTATATTTCAAAAAGTGCCACTCAGAGGTAACACAACCCAACTCACAAGGACCCGAGGTCTCAGAGAAGATTGGAGGATGGGACCCACTGAACAACTGTTAGGAGACAGATGGTAGCTTTCCTGCGCACAGGACCACAATGCCCCAACCTTCTCTGAACCTTCGTGGTCCTTGTGACTTGGTCATTTAGCTCATTATATTTCAAAAAGTGCTACTCAGAGATAACACAGCCCAACCCACAAGAAAACGAGGTCTCAGAGAAGATTGTAGGACGGGACCCACTGGACAGCTGATAGGAGACAGATGGTAGCTTTCCTACGCACAGGACCACAATGCCCCAATCTTCTCTGAGCCTTCGTGGTCCTTGTGACTTGGTCATTTAGCCCATTATATTAAAAAAAGTGCCACTCAGAGGTAACACAACCCAAATCACAAGGACCCGAGGTCTCAGAGAAGATTGGAGGACGAGACCCACTGAACAACTGTTAGGAGACAGATGGTAGCTTTCCTGCGCACAGGACCACAATGCCCCAACCTTCTCTGAGCCTTCGTGGTCCTTGTGACTTGGTCATTTAGCCCATTATATTTCAAAAAGTGCTACTCAGAGATAACACAGCCCAACCCACAAGAACCCGAGGTCTCAGAGAAGATTGGAGGACGGGACCCACTGGACAGCTGATAGGAGACAGATGGTAGCTTTCCTACGCACAGAACCACAATGCCCCAACCTTCTCTGAGCCTTCGGGGTCCTTGTGACTTGGTCATTTAGCCCATTATATTTCAAAAAGTGCCACTCAGAGGTAACACAACCCAACTCACAAGGACCCGAGGTCTCAGAGAAGATTGGAGGATGGGACACACTGGACAGCTGTTAGGAGACAGATGGTAGCTTTCCTGCGCACAGGACCACAATGCCCAAACCTTCTCTGAGCCTTCGTGGTCCTTGTGACTTGGTCATTTAGCCCATTATATTTCAAAAAGTGCCACTCAGAGGTAACACAACCCAACTCACAAGGACCCGAGGTCTCAGAGAAGATTGGAGGATGGGACCCACTGAACAACTGTTAGGAGACAGATGGTAGCTTTCCTGCGCACAGGACCACAATGCCCCAACCTTCTCTGAACCTTCGTGGTCCTTGTGACTTGGTCATTTAGCTCATTATATTTCAAAAAGTGCTACTCAGAGATAACACAGCCCAACCCACAAGAACCCGAGGTCTCAGAGAAGATTGTAGGACGGGACCCACTGGACAGCTGATAGGAGACAGATGGTAGCTTTCCTACGCACAGGACCACAATGCCCCAACCTTCTCTGAGCCTTCGTGGTCCTTGAGACTTGGTCATTTAGCATATTATATTTCAAAAAGTGCCACTCAGAGGTAACACAACCCAATTCACAAGGACCAGAGGTCTCAGAGAAGATTGCAGGACGCGACCCACTGGACAGCTGTTAGGAGACAGATGGTAGCTTTCCTGCGCACAGGACCACAATGCCCCAACCTTCTCTGAGCCTTTGTGGTCCTTGTGACTTGGTCATTTAGCGCATTATATTTCAAAAACTGCCACTCAGAAGTAACACAACCCAACTCACAAGGACCCGAGGTCTCAGAGAAGATTGGAGGACGGGACCCACTGGACAGCTGTTAGGAGACAGATGGTAGCTTTCCTGCGCACAGGACCACAATGCCCCAACCTTCTCTGAGCCTTCGGGGTCCTTGTGACTTGGTCATTTAGTCCATTATATTTCAAAAAGTGCCACTCAGAAGTAATACAACCCAACTCACAAGGACCCGAGGTCTCAGAGAAGATTGGAGGATGGGACCCACTAGACAGCTGTTAGGAGACAGATGGTAGCTTTTCTGCGCACAGGACCACAATGCCCCAACCTTCTCTGAGCCTTCGTGGTCCTTGTGACTTGGTCATTTAGCCCATTATATTTCAAAAAGTGCCACTCAGAGGTAACACAACCCAACTCACAAGGACCCGAGGTCTCAGAGAAGATTGGAGGACGGGACCCACTGGACAGCTGTTAGGAGACAGATGGTAGCTTTCCTGCGCACAGGACCACAATGCCCCAACCTTCTCTGAGCCTTCGTGTTCCTTGTGACTTGGTCATTTAGCTCATTATATTTCAAAAAGTGCCACTCAGAGGTAACACAACCCAACTCACAAGGACCCGAGGTCTCAGAGTAGACTGGAGGACGGGACCCACTGAACAACTGTTAGGAGTCAGATGGCAGCTTTCCTACGCACAGGACCACAATGCCCCAACCTTCTCTGAGCCTTCGGGGTCCTTGTGACTTGGTCATTTAGCCCATTATATTTCAAAAAGTGCCACTCAGAGGTAACACAACCCAACTCACAAGGACCCGAGGTCTAAGAGAAGATTGGAGGATGGGACCCACTGGACAGCTGTTAGGAGACAGATGATAGCTTTCCTGCGCACAGGACCACAATGCCCCAACCTTCTCTGAGCCTTCGTGGTCCTTGTGACTTGGTCATTTAGCCCATTGTATTTCAAAAAGTGCCTCTCAGAGGTAACACAACCCAACTCACAAGGACCCGAGGTCTCAGAAAAGATTGGAGGATGGGACCCACTGGACAGCTGTTAGGAGACAGATGGTAGCTTTCCTGCGCACAGGACCACAATGCCCCAACCTTCTCTGAGCCTTCGTGGTCCTTGTGACTTGGTCATTTAGCCCATTATATTAAAAAAAGTGCCACTCACAGGTAACACAACCCAAATCACAAGGACCCGAGGTCTCAGAGAAGATTGGAGGACGGGACACAACTGTTAGGAGACAGATGGTAGCTTTCCTGCGCACAGGACCACAAATCCCCAACCTTCTCTGAGCTTTCGTGGTCCTTGTGACTTGGTCATTTAGCCCATTATATTTCAAAAAGTGCTACTCAGAGATAACACAGCCCAACCCACAAGAACCCGAGGTGTCAGAGAAGATTAGAGGACGGGACCCACTGGACAGCTGATAGGAGACAGATGGTAGCTTTCCTACGCACAGAACCACAATGCCCCAACCTTCTCTGAGCCTTCGGGGTCCTTGTGACTTGGTCATTTAGCCCATTATATTTCAAAAAGTGCCACTCAGAGGTAACACAACCCAACTCACAAGGACCCGAGGTCTCAGAGAAGATTGGAGGATGGGACACACTGGACAGCTGTTAGGAGACAGATGGTAGCTTTCCTGCGCACAGGACCACAATGCCCGAGCCTTCTCTGAGCCTTCGTGGTCCTTGTGACTTGGTCATTTAGCCCATTATATTTCAAAAAGTGCCACTCAGAGGTAACACAACCCAACTCACAAGGACCCGAGGTCTCAGAGAAGATTGGAGGATGGAACCCACTGAACAACTGTTAGGAGACAGATGGTAGCTTTCCTGCGCACAGGACCACAATGCCCCAACCTTCTCTGAGCCTTCGTGGTCCTTGTGACTTGGTCATTTAGCCCATTATATTTCAAAAACTGCCACTCAGAAGTAACACAACCCAACTCACAAGGACCGGAGGTCTCAGAGAAGATTGGAGGATGGGACCCACTGGACAGCTGTTAGGAGACAGATGGTAGCTTTCCTACGCACAGGACCACAATGCCCCAACCTTCTCTGAGCCTTCGTGGTCCTTGTGACTTGGTCATTTAGCCCATTATATTTCAAAAAGTGCCACTCAGAGGTAACACAACCCAACTCACAAAGACACGAGGTCTCAGAGAAGATTGGAGGATGGGACCCACTGGACAGCTGTTAGGAGACAGATGGTAGCTTTCCTGCGCACAGGACCACAATGCCCCAACCTTCTCTGAGCCTTCGTGGTCCTTGTGACTTGGTCATTTAGCCCATTATATTTCAAAAAGTGCCACTCAGAGGTAACACAAACCAACTCACAAGGACCAGAGGTCTCAGAGAAGATTGCAGGACGGGACCCACTGGACAGCTGTTAGGAGACAGATGGTAGCTTTCCTGCGCACAGGACCACAATGCCCCAACCTTCTCTGAGCCTTCGTGGTCATTGTGACTTGGTCATTTAGCCCATTATATTTCAAAATGTGCTACTCAGAGATAACACAGCCCAACCCACAAGAACCCGAGGTCTCAGAGAAGATTGGAGGAGGGACCCACTGGACAGCTGATAGGAGACAGATGGTAGCTTTCCTACGCACAGAACCACAATGCCCCAACCTTCTCTGAGCCTTCGGGGTCCTTGTGACTTGGTCATTTAGCCCATTATATTTCAAAAAGTACCACTCAGAGGTAACAAAAAACAACTCACAAGGACCCGAGGTCTCAGAGAAGATTGGAGGATGGGACCCACTGGACAGCTGTTAGGAGACAGATGGTAGCTTTCCTGCGCACAGGACCACAATGCCCAAACCTTCTCTGAGCCTTCGTGGTCCTTGTGACTTGGTCATTTAGCCCATTATATTTCAAAAAGTGCCACTCAGAGGTAACACAACCCAACTCACAAGGACCCGAGGTCTCAGAGAAGATTGGAGGATGGGACCCACTGAACAACTGTTAGGAGACAGATGGTAGCTTTCCTGCGCACAGGACCACAATGCCACAACCTTCTCTGAGCCTTCGTGGTCCTTGTGACTTGGTCATTTAGCGCATTATATTTCAAAAACTGCCACTCAGAAGTAACACAACCCAACTCACAAGGACCCGAGGTCTCAGAGAAGATTGGAGGATGGGACCCACTGGACAGCTGTTAAGAGACAGATGGTAGCTTTCCTACGCACAGGACCACAATGCCCCAACCTTCTCTGAGCCTTCGTGGTCCTTGTGACTTGGTCATTTAGCCCATTATATTTCAAAAAGTGCCACTCAGAGGTAACCCAACCCAACTCACAAGGACCCGAGGTCTCAGAGAAGATTGGAGGACGGGACCCACTGGACAGCTGTTAGGAGACAGATGGTAGCTTTCCTGCGCACAGGACCACAATGCCCAAACCTTCTCTGAGCCTTCGTGGTCCTTGTGACTTTGTCATTTAGCCCATTATATTTCAAAAAGTGCCACTCAGAGGTAACACAACCCAACTCACAAGGACCCGAGGTCTCAGAGAAGATTGGAGGATGGGACCCACTGAACAACTGTTAGGAGACAGATGGTAGCTTTCCTGCGCACAGGACCACAATGCCCCAACCTTCTCTGAACCTTCGTGGTCCTTGTGACTTGGTCATTTAGCTCATTATATTTCAAAAAGTGCTACTCAGAGATAACACAGCCCAACCCACAAGAACCCGAGGTCTCAGAGAAGATTGTAGGACGGGACCCACTGGACAGCTGATAGGAGACAGATGGTAGCTTTCCTACGCACAGGACCACAATGCCCCAACCTTCTCTGAGCCTTCGGGGTCCTTGTGACTTGGTCATTTACCATATTATATTTCAAAAAGTGCCACTCAGAGGTAACACAACACAATTCACAAGGACCAGAGGTCTCACAGAAGATTGCAGGACGGGACCCACTGGACAGCTGTTAGGAGACAGATGGTAGCTTTCCTGCCCACAGGACCACAATGCCCCAACCTTCTCTGAGCCTTCGGGGTCCTTGTGACTTGGTCATTTAGTCCATTATATTTCAAAAAGTGCCACTCAGAAGTAATACAACCCAACTCACAAGGACCCGAGGTCTCAGAGAAGATTGGAGGATGGGACCCACTAGACAGCTGTTAGGAGACAGATGGTAGCTTTTCTGCGCACAGGACCACAATGCCCCAACCTTCTCTGAGCCTTCGTGGTCCTTGTGACTTGGTCATTTAGCCCATTATATTTCAAAAAGTGCCACTCAGAGGTAACACAACCCAACTCACAAGGACCCGAGGTCTCAGAGAAGATTGGAGGACCGGACCCACTGGACAGCTGTTAGGAGACAGATGGTAGCTTTCCTGCGCACAGGACCACAATGCCCCAACCTTCTCTGAGCCTTCGTGTTCCTTGTGACTTGGTCATTTAGCTCATTATATTTCAAAAAGTGCCACTCAGAGGTAACACAACCCAACTCACAAGGACCCGAGGTCTCAGAGTAGACTGGAGGACGGGACCCACTGAACAACTGTTAGGAGTCAGATGGCAGCTTTCCTACGCACAGGACCACAATGCCCCAACCTTCTCTGAGCCTTCGGGGTCCTTGTGACTTGGTCATTTAGCCCATTATATTTCAAAAAGTGCCACTCAGAGGTAACACAACCCAACTCACAAGGACCCGAGGTCTAAGAGAAGATTGGAGGATGGGACCCACTGGACAGCTGTTAGGAGACAGATGATAGCTTTCCTGCGCACAGGACCACAATGCCCCAACCTTCTCTGAGCCTTCGTGGTCCCTGTGACTTGGTCATTTAGCCCATTGTATTTCAAAAAGTGCCACTCACAGGTAACACAACCCAACTCACAAGGACCCGAGGTCTCAGAAAAGATTGGAGGATGGGACCCACTGGACAGCTGTTAGGAGACAGATGGTAGCTTTCCTGCGCACAGGACCACAATGCCCCAACCTTCTCTGAGCCTTCGTGGTCCTTGTGACTTGGTGATTAACCCATTATATTAAAAAAAGTGCCACTCACAGGTAACACAACCCAAATCACAAGGACCCGAGGTCTCAGAGAAGATTGGAGGACGGGACACAACAGTTAGGAGACAGATGGTAGCTTTCCTGCGCACAGGACCACAAATCCCCAACCTTCTGTGAGCTTTCGTGGTCCTTGTGACTTGGTCATTTATCCCATTATATTTCAAAAAGTGCTACTCAGAGATAACACAGCCCAACCGACAAGAACCCGAGGTCTCAGAGAAGATTGGAGGACGGGACCCACTGGACAGCTGATAGGAGACAGATGGTAGCTTTCCTACGCACAGAACCACAATGCCCCAACCTTCTCTGAGCCTTCGGGGTCCTTGTGACTTGGTCATTTAGCCCATTATATTTCAAAAAGTGCCACTCAGAGGTAACACAACCCAACTCACAAGGACCCGAGGTCTCAGAGAAGATTGGAGGATGGGACACACTGGACAGCTGTTAGGAGACAGATGGTAGCTTTCCTGCGCACAGGACCACAATGCCCGAGCCTTCTCTGAGCCTTCGTGGTCCTTGTGACTTGGTCATTTAGCCCATTATATTTCAAAAAGTGCCACTCAGAGGTAACACAACCCAACTCACAAGGACCCGAGGTCTCAGAGAAGATTGGAGGATGGAACCCACTGAACAACTGTTAGGAGACAGATGGTAGCTTTCCTGCGCACAGGACCACAATGCCCCAACCTTCTCTGAGCCTTCGTGGTCCTTGTGACTTGGTCATTTAGCCCATTATATTTCAAAAACTGCCACTCAGAAGTAACACAACCCAACTCACAAGGACCGGAGGTCTCAGAGAAGATTGGAGGATGGGACCCACTGGACAGCTGTTAGGAGACAGATGGTAGCTTTCCTACGCACAGGACCACAATGCCCCAACCTTCTCTGAGCCTTCGTGGTCCTTGTGACTTGGTCATTTAGCCCATTATATTTCAAAAAGTGCCACTCAGAGGTAACACAACCCAACTCACAAGGACCCGAGGTCTCAGAGAAGATTGGAGGATGGGACCCACTGGACAGCTGTTAGGAGACAGATGGTAGCTTTCCTGCGCACAGGACCACAATGCCCCAACCTTCTCTGAGCCTTCGTGGTCCTTGTGACATGGTCATTTAGCCCATTATATTTCAAAAAGTGCCACTCAGAGGTAACACAACCCAACTCACAAGGACCAGAGGTCTCAGAGAAGATTGCAGGACGGGACCCACTGGACAGCTGTTAGGAGACAGATGGTAGCTTTCCTGCGCACAGGACCACAATGCCCCAACCTTCTCTGAGCCTTCGTGGTCCTTGTGACTTGGTCATTTAGCCCATTATATTTCAAAAAGTGCCACTCAGAGGTAACACAACCCAACTCACAAGGACCCGAGGTCTCAGAGAAGATTGGAGGATGGGACCCACTGAACAACTGTTAGGAGACAGATGGTAGCTTTCCTGCGCACAGGACCACAATGCCCCAACATTCTCTGAGCCTTCGTGGTCCTTGTGACTTGGTCATTTAGCCCATTATATTTCAAAAAGTGCTACTCAGAGATAACACAGCCCAACCCACAAGAACCCGAGGTCTCAGAGAAGATTGTAGGACGGGACCCACTGGACAGCTGATAGGAGACAGATGGTAGCTTTCCTACGCACAGGACCACAATGCCCCAACCTTCTCTGAGCCTTCGTGGTCCTTGTGACTTGGTCATTTAGCATATTATATTTCAAAAAGTGCCACTCAGAGGTAACACAACCCAATTCACAAGGACCAGAGGTCTCAGAGAAGATTGCAGGACGGGACCCACTGGACAGCTGTTAGGAGACAGATGGTAGCTTTCCTGCGCACAGGACCACAATGCCCCAACCTTCTCTGAGCCTTCGGGGTCCTTGTGACTTGGTCATTTAGTCCATTATATTTCAAAAAGTGCCACTCAGAAGTAATACAACCCAACTCACAAGGACCCGAGGTCTCAGAGAAGATTGGAGGATGGGACCCACTAGACAGCTGTTAGGAGACAGATGGTAGCTTTTCTGCGCACAGGACCACAATGCCCCAACCTTCTCTGAGCCTTCGTGGTCCTTGTGACTTGGTCATTTAGCCCATTATATTTCAAAAAGTGCCACTCAGAGGTAACACAACCCAACTCACAAGGACCCGAGGTCTCAGAGAAGATTGGAGGACGGGACCCACTGGACAGCTGTTAGGAGACAGATGGTAGCTTTCCTGCGCACAGGACCACAATGCCCCAACCTTCTCTGAGCCTTCGTGTTCCTTGTGACTTGGTCATTTAGCTCATTATATTTCAAAAAGTGCCACTCAGAGGTAACACAACCCAACTCACAAGGACCCGAGGTCTCAGAGTAGACTGGAGGACGGGACCCACTGAACAACTGTTAGGAGTCAGATGGCAGCTTTCCTACGCACAGGACCACAATGCCCCAACCTTCTCTGAGCCTTCGGGGTCCTTGTGACTTGGTCATTTAGCCCATTATATTTCAAAAAGTGCCACTCAGAGGTAACACAACCCAAATCACAAGGACCCGAGGTCTCAGAGAAGATTGGAGAATGGGACACACTGGACAGCGGTTAGGAGACAGATGGTAGCTTTCCTGCGCACAGGACCACAATGCCCGAGCCTTCTCTGAGCCTTCGTGGTCCTTGTGACTTGGTCATTTAGCCCATTATATTTCAAAAAGTGCCACTCAGAGGTAACACAACCCAACTCACAAGGACCCGAGGTCTCAGAGAAGATTGGAGGATGGAACCCACTGAACAACTGTTAGGAGACAGATGGTAGCTTTCCTGCGCACAGGACCACAATGCCCCAACCTTCTCTGAGCCTTCGTGGTCCTTGTGACTTGGTCATTTAGCCCATTATATTTCAAAAACTGCCACTCAGAAGTAACACAACCCAACTCACAAGGACCAGAGGTCTCAGAGAAGATTGGAGGATGGGACCCACTGGACAGCCGTTAGGAGACAGATGGTAGCTTTCCTACGCACAGGACCACAATGCCCCAACCTTCTCTGAGCCTTCGTGGTCCTTGTGACTTGGTCATTTAGCCCATTATATTTCAAAAAGTGCCACTCAGAGGTAACACAACCCAACTCACAAGGACCCGAGGTCTCAGAGAAGATTGGAGGATGGGACCCACTGGACAGCTGTTAGGTGACAGATGGTAGCTTTCCTGCGCACAGGACCACAATGCCCAAACCTTCTCTGAGCCTTCGTGGTCCTTGTGACTTGGTCATTTACCCCATTATATTTCAAAAAGTGCCACTCAGAGGTAACACAACCCAACTCACAAGGACCAGAGGTCTCAGAGAAGATTGCAGGACGGGACCCACTGGACAGCTGTTAGGAGACAGATGGTAGCTTTCCTGCGCACAGGACCACAATGCCCCAACCTTCTCTGAGCCTTCGTGGTCATTGTGACTTGGTCATTTAGCCCATTATATTTCAAAATGTGCTACTCAGAGATAACACAGCCCAACCCACAAGAACCCGAGGTCTCAGAGAAGATTGGAGGAGGGACCCACTGGACAGCTGATAGGAGACAGATGGTAGCTTTCCTACGCACAGAACCACAATGCCCCAACCTTCTCTGAGCCTTCGGGGTCCTTGTGACTTGGTCATTTAGCCCATTATATTTCAAAAAGTGCCACTCAGAGGTAACACAACCCAACTCACAAGGACCCGAGGTCTCAGAGAAGATTGGAGGATGGGACCCACTGGACAGCTGTTAGGAGACAGATGGTAGCTTTCCTGCGCACAGGACCACAATGCCCAAACCTTCTCTGAGCCTTCGTGGTCCTTGTGACTTGGTCATTTATCCCATTATATTTCAAAAAGTGCCACTCAGAGGTAACACAACCCAACTCACAAGGACCCGAGGTCTCAGAGAAGATTGGATAATGGGACCCACTGAACAACTGTTAGGAGACAGATGGTAGCTTTCCTGCGCACAGGACCACAATGCCACAACCTTCTCTGAGCCTTCGTGGTCCTTGTGACTTGGTCATTTAGCGCATTATATTTCAAAAACTGGCACTCAGAGGTAACACAACCCAACCCACAAGGACCAGTGGTCTCAGAGAAGATTGGAGGACGGGACCCACTGGACAGCTGTTAGGAGACAGATGGTAGCTTTCCTGCGCACACGACCACAATGCCAAAAGCTTCTCTGAGCCTTCGTGGTCCTTGTGACTTGGTCATTTAGCCCATTATATTTCAAAAAGTGCCACTCAGAGGTAACACAACCCAACTCACAAGGACCCGAGGTCTCAGAGAAGATTGGAGGATGGGACCCACTGGACAGCTGTTAGGAGACAGATGGTAGCTTTTCTACGCACAGGACCACAATGCCCCAACCTTCTCTGAGCCTTCGGGGTCCTTGTGACTTGGTCATTTAGCACATTATATTTCAAAAAGTGCTACTCAGAGATAACACAGCCCAATCCACAAGAACCCGAGGTCTCAGAGAAGATTGGAGGACGGGACCCACTGGACAGCTGATAGGAGACAGATGGTAGCTTTTCTACGCACAGGACCACAATGCCCCAACCTTCTCTGAGCCTTCGAGTTCCTTGTGACTTGGTCATTTAGCCCATTATATTTCAAAAAGTGCCACTCAGAGGTAACACAACCCAACTCACAAGGACCCGAGGTCTCAGAGAAGATTGGAGGACGGGACCCACTGAACAACTGTTAGGAGACAGATGGTAGCTTTCCTGCGCACAGGACCACAATGCCCCAACCTTCTCTGAGCCTTAGTGGTCCTTGTGACTTGGTCATTTAGCCCATTATATTTCAAAAAGTGCTACTCAGAGATAACACAGCCCAACCCACAAGAACCCGAGGTCTCAGAGAAGATTGGAGGACTGGACCCACTGGACAGCTGATAGGAGACAGATGGTAGCTTTTCTACGCACAGGACCGCAATGCCCCAACCTTCTCTGAGCCTTCGGGGTCCTTGTGACTTGGTCATTTAGCACATTATATTTCAAAAAGTGCTACTCAGAGATAACACAGCCCAACCCACAAGAACCCGAGGTCTCAGAGAGGATTGGAGGACGGGACCCACTGGACAGCTGATAGGAGACAGATGGTAGCTCTTCTACGCACAGGACCACAATGCCCCAACCTTCTCTGAGCCTTCGAGGTCCTTGTGACTTGGTCATTTAGCCCATTATATTTCAAAAAGTGCCACTCAGAGGTAACACATCCCAACTCACAAGGACCCGAGGTCTCAGAGAAGATTGGAGGACGGGACCCACTGAACAACTGTTAGGAGACAGATGGTAGCTTTCCTGCGCACAGGACCACAATGCCCCAACCTTCTCTGAGCCTTCGTGGTCCTTGTGACTTGGTCATTTAGCCCATTATATTTCAAAAAGTGCTACTCAGAGATAACACAGCCCAACCCACAAGAACCCGAGGTCTCAGAGAAGATTGGAGGACGGGACCCACTGGACAGCTGATAGGAGACAGATGGTAGCTTTTCTACGCACAGGACCACAATGCCCCAACCTTCTCTGAGCCATCGGGGTCCTTGTGACTTGGTCATTTAGCACATTATATTTCAAAAAGTGCTACTCAGAGATAACACAGCCCAACCCACAAGAACCCGAGGTCTCAGAGAGTTGGGTTGTTGGGTTGTTTTACCTCTGAGCGGCACTTTTTTCACACCATGGGCTAAATGGCCAGGTCACATGGACCCCGAAGGCTCAGAGAAGGTTGGGGGAGGGGACCCAGTGGAACAGCTGTTGGGAGACAGATGGTAGCCTCCCGTCAAGGCCATCCAGCGTGTTCTTTAACGTGCACAGGGTATGGCTCTCCCGCACACGGGGCCACGGCTTAACGTCCATCCGACGGACGGCGGCCTTTCCAAGCCCATCGGTGTCCCCTACTGACCGTGGGCAGGGCGGAGAATTTTGCGGAGATAAATCTCAACGCTGACCCAGCTGGGACTCGAACCTGGGAACTACAGATTACGAGCCTGGCGCGCTACCGACTGAGCCACCCCCGCCCCAGGTCTCAGAGAAGATTGGAGGACGGGACCCACTGGACAGCTGATAGGAGACAGATGGTAGCTTTTCTACGCACAGGACCACAATGCCCCAACCTTCTCTGAGCCTTCGTGGTCCTTGTGACTTGGTCATTTAGCCCATTATATTTCAAAAAGTGCTACTCAGAGATAACACAGCCCAACCCACAAGAACCCGAGGTCTCAGAGAAGATTGGAGGACGGGACCCACTGGACAGCTGATAGGAGACAGATGGTAGCTTTTCTACGCACAGGACCACAATGCCCCAACCTTCTCTGAGCCTTCGGGGTCCTTGTGACTTGGTCATTTAGCACATTATATTTCAAAAAGTGCTACTCAGAGATAACACAGCCCAACCCACAAGAACCCGAGGTCTCAGAGAGGATTGGAGGACGGGACCCACTGGACAGCTGATAGGAGACAGATGGTAGCTTTTCTACGCACAGGACCACAATGCCCCAACCTTCTCTGAGCCTTCGAGGTCCTTGTGACTTGGTCATTTAGCCCATTATATTTCAAAAAGTGCCACTCAGAGGTAACACAACCCAACTCACAAGGACCCGAGGTCTCAGAGAAGATTGGAGGACGGGACCCACTGAACAACTGTTAGGAGACAGATGGTAGCTTTCCTGCGCACAGGACCACAATGCCCCAACCTTCTCTGAGCCTTCGTGGTCCTTGTGACTTGGTCGTTTAGCCCATTATATTTCAAAAAGTGCCACTCATAGGTAACACAACCCAACTCACAAGGACCAGAGGTCTCAGAGAAGATTGCAAGACGGGACCCACTGGACAGCTGTTAGGAGACAGATGGTAGCTTTCCTGCGCACAGGACCACAATGCCCCAACCGTCTCTGAGCCTTCGTGGTCCTTGTGACTTGGTCATTTAGCCCATTATATTTCAAAAAGTGCTACTCAGAGATAACACAGCCCAACCCACAAGAACCCGAGGTCTCAGAGAAGATTGGAGGACGGGACCACTGGACAGCTGATAGGAGACAGATGGTAGCTTTCCTACGCACAGAACCACAATGCCCCAACCTTCTGTGAGCCTTCGGGGTCCTTGTGACTTGGTCATTTAGCCCATTATATTTTAAAAAGTGCCACTCAGAGGTAACACAACCCAACTCACAAGGACCCGAGGTCTCAGAGAAGATTGGAGGATGGGACCCACTGAACAACTGTTAGGAGACAGATGGTAGCTTTCCTACGCACAGGACCACAATGCCCCAACCTTCTCTGAGCCTTCGTGGTCCTTGTGATTTGGTCATTTAGCCCATTATATTTCAAAAACTGCCACTCAGAAGTAACACAACCCAACTCACAAGGACCCGAGGTCTCAGAGAAGATTGGAGGATGGGACCCACTGGACAGCTGTTAGGAGACAGATGGTAGCTTTCCTACGCACAGGACCACAATGCCCCAACCTTCTCTGAGCCTTCGTGGTCCTTGTGACTTGGTCATTTAGCCCATTATATTTCAAAAAGTGCCACTCAGAGGTAACACAACCCAACTCACAAGGACCAGAGGTCTCAGAGAAGATTGGAGGACGGGACCCACTGAACAACTGTTAGGAGACAGATGGTAGCTTTCCTGCGCACAGGACCACAATGCCCCAACCTTCTCTGAGCCTTAGTGGTCCTTGTGACTTGGTCATTTAGCCCATTATATTTCAAAAAGTGCTACTCAGAGATAACACAGCCCAATCCACAAGAACCCGAGGTCTCAGAGAAGATTGGAGGACTGGACCCACTGGACAGCTGATAGGAGACAGATGGTAGCTTTTCTACGCACAGGACCGCAATGCCCCAACCTTCTCTGAGCCTTCGGGGTCCTTGTGACTTGGTCATTTAGCACATTATATTTCAAAAAGTGCTACTCAGAGATAACACAGCCCAACCCACAAGAACCCGAGGTCTCAGAGAGGATTGGAGGACGGGACCCACTGGACAGCTGATAGGAGACAGATGGTAGCTTTTCTACGCACAGGACCACAATGCCCCAACCTTCTCTGAGCCTTCGAGGTCCTTGTGACTTGGTCATTTAGCCCATTATATTTCAAAAAGTGCCACTCAGAGGTAACACATCCCAACTCACAAGGACCCGAGGTCTCAGAGAAGATAGGAGGACGGGACCCACTGAACAACTGTTAGGAGACAGATGGTAGCTTTCCTGCGCACAGGACCACAATGCCCCAACCTTCTCTGAGCCTTCGTGGTCCTTGTGACTTGGTCATTTAGCCCATTATATTTCAAAAAGTGCTACTCAGAGATAACACAGCCCAACCCACAAGAACCCGAGGTCTCAGAGAAGATTGGAGGACGGGACCCACTGGACAGCTGATAGGAGACAGATGGTAGCTTTTCTACGCACAGGACCACAATGCCCCAACCTTCTCTGAGCCTTCGTGGTCCTTGTGACTTGGTCATTTAGCCCATTATATTTCAAAAAGTGCTACTCAGAGATAACACAGCCCAACCCACAAGGACCCGAGGTCTCAGAGAAGATTGGAGGACGGGACCCACTGGACAGCTGTTAGGAGACAGATGGTAGCTTTCCTGCGCACAGGACCACAATGCCCCAACCTTCTCTGAGCCTTCGTGGTCCTTGTGACTTGGTCATTTAGCCCATTATATTTCAAAAAGTGCCACTCAGAGGTAACACAACCCAACTCACAAGGACCCGAGGTCTCAGAGAAGATTGGAGGACGGGACCCACAGAACAACTGTTAGGAGACAGATGGCAGCTTTCCTGCGCACAGGACCACAATGCCCCAACCTTCTCTGAGCCTTCGTGGTTCTTGTGACTTGGTCATTTAGCCCATTATATTTCAAAAAGTGCTACTCAGAGATAACACAGCCCAACCCACAAGGACCCGAGGTCTCAGAGAAGATTGGAGGACGGGACCCACTGGACAGCTGTTAGGAGACAGATGGTAGCTTTCCTGCGCACAGGACCACAATGCCCCAACCTTCTCTGAGCCTTCGTGGTCCTTGTGACTTGGTCATTTAGCCCATTATATTTCAAAAAGTACTACTCAGAGATAACACAGCCCAACCCACAAGGACCCGAGGTCTCAGAGAAGATTGGAGGACGGGACCCACTGGACAGCTGTTAGGAGACAGATGGTAGCTTTCCTGCGCACAGGACCACAATGCCCCAACCTTCTCTGAGCCTTCGGGGTCCTTGTGACTTGGTCATTTAGTCCATTATATTTCAAAAAGTGCAACTCAGAAGTAACACAACCCAAATCACAAGGACCCGAGGTCACAGAGAAGATTAGAGGATGGGACCCACTAGACAGCTGTTAGGAGACAAATGGTAGCTTTTCTGCGCACAGGACCACAATGCCCCAACCTTCTCTGAGCCTTCGTGGTCCTTGTGACTTGGTCATTTAGCCCATTATATTTCAAAAAGTGCCACTCAGAGGTAACACAACCCAACTCACAAGGACCCGAGGTCTCAGAGAAGATTGGAGGACGGGACCCACTGGACAGCTGTTAGGAGACAGATGGTAGCTTTCCTGCGCACAGGACCACAATGCCCCAACCTTCTCTGAGCCTTCGGGGTCCTTGTGACTTGGTCATTTAGTCCATTATATTTCAAAAAGTGCCACTCAGAAGTAACACAACCCAACTCACAAGGACCCGAGGTCTCAGAGAAGATTGGAGGATGGGACCCACTAGACAGCTGTTAGGAGACAGATGGTAGCTTTTCTGCGCACAGGACCACAATGCCCCAAACTTCTCTGAGCCTTCGTGGTCCTTGTGACTTGGTCATTTAGCCCATTATATTTCAAAAAGTGCCACTCAGAGGTAACACAACCCAACTCACAAGGACCCGAGGTCTCAGAGAAGATTGGAGGACGGGACCCACTGGACAGCTGTTAGGCGACAGATGGTAGCTTTCCTGCGCACAGGACCACAATGCCCCAACCTTCTCTGAGCCTTCGTGGTCCTTGTGACTTGGTCATTTAGCTCATTATATTTCAAAAAGTGCCACTCAGAGGTAACACAACCCAACTCACAAGGACCCGAGGTCTCAGAGTAGACTGGAGGACGGGACCCACTGAACAACTGTTAGGAGTCAGATGGCACCTTTCCTACGCACAGGACCACAATGCCCCAACCTTCTCTGAGCCTTCGGGGTCCTTGTGACTTGGTCATTTAGCCCATTATATTTCAAAAAGTGCCACTCAGAGGTAACACAACCCAACTCACAAGGACCCGAGGTCTAAGAGAAGATTGGAGGATGGGACCCACTGGACAGCTGTTAGGAGACAGATGACAGCTTTCCTGCGCACAGGACCACAATGCCCCAACCTTCTCTGAGCCTTCGTGGTCCCTGTGACTTGGTCATTTAGCCCATTATATTTCAAAAAGTGCCACTCAGAGGTAACACAACCCAACTCACAAGGACCCGAGGTCTCAGAAAAGATTGGAGGATGGGACCCACTGGACAGCTGTTAGGAGACAGATGGTAGCTTTCCTGCGAACAGGACCACAATGCCCCAACCTTCTCTGAGCCTTCGTGGTCCTTGTGACTTGGTCATTTAGCCCATTATATTAAAAAAAGTGCCACTCAGAGGTAACACAACCCAAATCACAAGGACCCGAGGTCTCAGAGAAGATTGGAGGACGAGACCCACTGAACAACTGTTAGGAGACAGATGGTAGCTTTCCTGCGCACAGGACCACAATGCCCCAACCTTCTCTGAGCCTTCGTGGTCCTTGTGACTTGGTCATTTAGCCCATTATATTTCAAAAAGTGCTACTCAGAGATAACACAGCCCAACCCACAAGAACCCGAGGTCTCAGAGAAGATTGGAGGACGGGACCCACTGGACAGCTGATAGGAGACAGATGGTAGCTTTCCTACGCAAAGAACCACAATGCCCCAACCTTCTCTGAGCCTTCGGGGTCCTTGTGACTTGGTCATTTAGCCCATTATATTTCAAAAAGTGCCACTCAGAGGTAACACAACCCAACTCACAAGGACCCGAGGTCTCAGAGAAGATTGGAGGATGGGACACACTGGACAGCTGTTAGGAGACAGATGGTAGCTTTCCTGCGCACAGGACCACAATGCCCCAACCTTCTCTGAGCCTTCGTGGTCCTTGTGACTTGGTCATTTAGTCCATTATATTTCAAAAAGTGCCACTCAGAGGTAACACAACCCAACTCACAAGGACCCGAGGTCTCAGAGAAGATTGGAGGAAGGGACCCACTGAACAACTGTTAGGAGACAGATGGTAGCTTTCCTGCGCACAGGACCACAATGCCCCAACCTTCTCTGAACCTTCGTGGTCCTTGTGACTTGGTCATTTAGCTCATTATATTTCAAAAAGTGCTACTCAGAGATAACACAGCCCAACCCACAAGAAAACGAGGTCTCAGAGAAGATTGTAGGACGGGACCCACTGGACAGCTGATAGGAGACAGATGGTAGCTTTCCTACGCACAGGACCACAATGCCCCAATCTTCTCTGAGCCTTCGTGGTCCTTGTGACTTGGTCATTTAGCCCATTATATTAAAAAAAGTGCCACTCAGAGGTAACACAACCCAAATCACAAGGACCCGAGGTCTCAGAGAAGATTGGAGGACGAGACCCACTGAACAACTGTTAGGAGACAGATGGTAGCTTTCCTGCGCACAGGACCACAATGCCCCAACCTTCTCTGAGCCTTCGTGGTCCTTGTGACTTGGTCATTTAGCCCATTATATTTCAAAAAGTGCTACTCAGAGATAACACAGCCCAACCCACAAGAACCCGAGGTCTCAGAGAAGATTGGAGGACGGGACCCACTGGACAGCTGATAGGAGACAGATGGTAGCTTTCCTACGCACAGAACCACAATGCCCCAACCTTCTCTGAGCCTTCGGGGTCCTTGTGACTTGGTCATTTAGCCCATTATATTTCAAAAAGTGCCACTCAGAGGTAACACAACCCAACTCACAAGGACCCGAGGTCTCAGAGAAGATTGGAGGATGGGACACACTGGACAGCTGTTAGGAGACAGATGGTAGCTTTCCTGCGCACAGGACCACAATGCCCAAACCTTCTCTGAGCCTTCGTGGTCCTTGTGACTTGGTCATTTAGCCCATTATATTTCAAAAAGTGCCACTCAGAGGTAACACAACCCAACTCACAAGGACCCGAGGTCTCAGAGAAGATTGGAGGATGGGACCCACTGAACAACTGTTAGGAGACAGATGGTAGCTTTCCTGCGCACAGGACCACAATGCCCCAACCTTCTCTGAACCTTCGTGGTCCTTGTGACTTGGTCATTTAGCTCATTATATTTCAAAAAGTGCTACTCAGAGATAACACAGCCCAACCCACAAGAACCCGAGGTCTCAGAGAAGATTGTAGGACGGGACCCACTGGACAGCTGATAGGAGACAGATGGTAGTTTTCCTACGCACAGGACCACAATGCCCCAACCTTCTCTGAGCCTTCGTGGTCCTTGAGACTTGGTCATTTAGCATATTATATTTCAAAAAGTGCCACTCAGAGGTAACACAACCCAATTCACAAGGACCAGAGGTCTCAGAGAAGATTGCAGGACGGGACCCACTGGACAGCTGTTAGGAGACAGATGGTAGCTTTCCTGCGCACAGGACCACAATGCCCCAACCTTCTCTGAGCCTTTGTGGTCCTTGTGACTTGGTCATTTAGCGCATTATATTTCAAAAACTGCCACTCAGAAGTAACACAACCCAACTCACAAGGACCCGAGGTCTCAGAGAAGATTGGAGGACGGGACCCACTGGACAGCTGTTAGGAGACAGATGGTAGCTTTCCTGCGCACAGGACCACAATGCCCCAACCTTCTCTGAGCCTTCGGGGTCCTTGTGACTTGGTCATTTAGTCCATTATATTTCAAAAAGTGCCACTCAGAAGTAATACAACCCAACTCACAAGGACCCGAGGTCTCAGAGAAGATTGGAGGATGGGACCCACTAGACAGCTGTTAGGAGACAGATGGTAGCTTTTCTGCGCACAGGACCACAATGCCCCAACCTTCTCTGAGCCTTCGTGGTCCTTGTGACTTGGTCATTTAGCCCATTATATTTCAAAAAGTGCCACTCAGAGGTAACACAACCCAACTCACAAGGACCCGAGGTCTCAGAGAAGATTGGAGGACGGGACCCACTGGACAGCTGTTAGGAGACAGATGGTAGCTTTCCTGCGCACAGGACCACAATGCCCCAACCTTCTCTGAGCCTTCGTGTTCCTTGTGACTTGGTCATTTAGCTCATTATATTTCAAAAAGTGCCACTCAGAGGTAACACAACCCAACTCACAAGGACCCGAGGTCTCAGAGTAGACTGGAGGACGGGACCCACTGAACAACTGTTAGGAGTCAGATGGCAGCTTTCCTACGCACAGGACCACAATGCCCCAACCTTCTCTGAGCCTTCGGGGTCCTTGTGACTTGGTCATTTAGCCCATTATATTTCAAAAAGTGCCATTCAGAGGTAACACAACCCAACTCACAAGGACCCGAGGTCTAAGAGAAGATTGGAGGATGGGACCCACTGGACAGCTGTTAGGAGACAGATGATAGCTTTCCTGCGCACAGGACCACAATGCCCCAACCTTCTCTGAGCCTTCGTGGTCCCTGTGACTTGGTCATTTAGCCCATTGTATTTCAAAAAGTGCCTCTCAGAGGTAACACAACCCAACTCACAAGGACCCGAGGTCTCAGAAAAGATTGGAGGATGGGACCCACTGGACAGCTGTTAGGAGACAGATGGTAGCTTTCCTGCGCACAGGACCACAATGCCCCAACCTTCTCTGAGCCTTCGTGGTCCTTGTGACTTGGTCATTTAGCCCATTATATTAAAAAAAGTGCCACTCACAGGTAACACAACCCAAATCACAAGGACCCGAGGTCTCAGAGAAGATTGGAGGACGGGACACAACTGTTAGGAGACAGATGGTAGCTTTCCTGCGCACAGGACCACAAATCCCCAACCTTCTCTGAGCTTTCGTGGTCCTTGTGACTTGGTCATTTAGCCCATTATATTTCAAAAAGTGCTACTCAGAGATAACACAGCCCAACCCACAAGAACCCGAGGTCTCAGAGAAGATTAGAGGACGGGACCCACTGGACAGCTGTTAGGAGACAGATGGTAGCTTTCCTGCGCACAGGACCACAATGCCCGAGCCTTCTCTGAGCCTTCGTGGTCCTTGTGACTTGGTCATTTAGCCCATTATATTTCAAAAAGTGCCACTCAGAGGTAACACAACCCAACTCACAAGGACCCGAGGTCTCAGAGAAGATTGGAGGATGGAACCCACTGAACAACTGTTAGGAGACAGATGGTAGCTTTCCTGCGCACAGGACCACAATGCCCCAACCTTCTCTGAGCCTTCGTGGTCCTTGTGACTTGGTCATTTAGCCCATTATATTTCAAAAACTGCCACTCAGAAGTAACACAACCCAACTCACAAGGACCCGAGGTCTCAGAGAAGATTGGAGGATGGGACCCACTGGACAGCTGTTAAGAGACAGATGGTAGCTTTCCTACGCACAGGACCACAATGCCCCAACCTTCTCTGAGCCTTCGTGGTCCTTGTGACTTGGTCATTTAGCCCATTATATTTCAAAAAGTGCCACTCAGAGGTAACCCAACCCAACTCACAAGGACCCGAGGTCTCAGAGAAGATTGGAGGACGGGACCCACTGGACAGCTGTTAGGAGACAGATGGTAGCTTTCCTGCGCACAGGACCACAATGCCCAAACCTTCTCTGAGCCTTCGTGGTCCTTGTGACTTTGTCATTTAGCCCATTATATTTCAAAAAGTGCCACTCAGAGGTAACACAACCCAACTCACAAGGACCCGAGGTCTCAGAGAAGATTGGAGGATGGGACCCACTGAACAACTGTTAGGAGACAGATGGTAGCTTTCCTGCGCACAGGACCACAATGCCCCAACCTTCTCTGAACCTTCGTGGTCCTTGTGACTTGGTCATTTAGCTCATTATATTTCAAAAAGTGCTACTCAGAGATAACACAGCCCAACCCACAAGAACCCGAGGTCTCAGAGAAGATTGTAGGACGGGACCCACTGGACAGCTGATAGGAGACAGATGGTAGCTTTCCTACGCACAGGACCACAATGCCCCAACCTTCTCTGAGCCTTCGTGGTCCTTGTGACTTGGTCATTTAGCCCATTATATTAAAAAAAGTGCCACTCAGAGGTAACACAACCCAAATCACAAGGACCCGAGGTCTCAGAGAAGATTGGAGGACGAGACCCACTGAACAACTGTTAGGAGACAGATGGTAGCTTTCCTGCGCACAGGACCACAATGCCCCAACCTTCTCTGAGCCTTCGTGGTCCTTGTGACTTGGTCATTTAGCCCATTATATTTCAAAAAGTGCTACTCAGAGATAACACAGCCCAACCCACAAGAACCCGAGGTCTCAGAGAAGATTGGAGGACGGGACCCACTGGACAGCTGATAGGAGACAGATGGTAGCGTTCCTACGCACAGAACCACAATGCCCCAACCTTCTCTGAGCCTTCGGGGTCCTTGTGACTTGGTCATTTAGCCCATTATATTTCAAAAAGTGCCACTCAGAGGTAACACAACCCAACTCACAAGGACCCGAGGTCTCAGAGAAGATTGGAGGATGGGACACACTGGACAGCTGTTAGGAGACAGATGGTAGCTTTCCTGCGCACAGGACCACAATGCCCCAACCTTCTCTGAGCCTTCGTGGTCCTTGTGACTTGGTCATTTAGCCCATTATATTTCAAAAAGTGCCACTCAGAGGTAACACAACCCAACTCACAAGGACCCGAGGTCTCAGAGAAGATTGGAGGATGGGACCCACTGAACAACTGTTAGGAGACAGATGGTAGCTTTCCTGCGCACAGGACCACAATGCCCCAACCTTCTCTGAACCTTCGTGGTCCTTGTGACTTGGTCATTTAGCTCATTATATTTTAAAAAGTGCTACTCAGAGATAACACAGCCCAACCCACAAGAACCCGAGGTCTCAGAGAAGATTGTAGGACGGGACCCACTGGACAGCTGATAGGAGACAGATGGTAGCTTTCCTACGCACAGGACCACAATGCCCCAACCTTCTCTGAGCCTTCGGGGTCCTTGTGACTTGGTCATTTACCATATTATATTTCAAAAAGTGCCACTCAGAGGTAACACAACACAATTCACAAGGACCAGAGGTCTCACAGAAGATTGCAGGACGGGACCCACTGGACAGCTGTTAGGAGACAGATGGTAGCTTTCCTGCCCACAGGACCACAATGCCCGAACCTTCTCTGAGCCTTCGGGGTCCTTGTGACTTGGTCATTTAGTCCATTATATTTCAAAAAGTGCCACTCAGAAGTAATACAACCCAACTCACAAGGACCCGAGGTCTCAGAGAAGATTGGAGGATCGGACCCACTAGACAGCTGTTAGGAGACAGATGGTAGCTTTTCTGCGCACAGGACCACAATGCCCCAACCTTCTCTGAGCCTTCGTGGTCCTTGTGACTTGGTCATTTAGCCCATTATATTTCAAAAAGTGCCACTCAGAGGTAACACAACCCAACTCACAAGGACCCGAGGTCTCAGAGAAGATTGGAGGACCGGACCCACTGGACAGCTGTTAGGAGACAGATGGTAGCTTTCCTGCGCACAGGACCACAATGCCCCAACCTTCTCTGAGCCTTCGTGTTCCTTGTGACTTGGTCATTTAGCTCATTATATTTCAAAAAGTGCCACTCAGAGGTAACACAACCCAACTCACAAGGACCCGAGGTCTCAGAGTAGACTGGAGGACGGGACCCACTGAACAACTGTTAGGAGTCAGATGGCAGCTTTCCTACGCACAGGACCACAATGCCCCAACCTTCTCTGAGCCTTCGGGGTCCTTGTGACTTGGTCATTTAGCCCATTATATTTCAAAAAGTGCCACTCAGAGGTAACACAACCCAACTCACAAGGACCCGAGGTCTCAGAGAAGATTGGAGGACCGGACCCACTGGACAGCTGTTAGGAGACAGATGGTAGCTTTCCTGCGCACAGGACCACAATGCCCCAACCTTCTCTGAGCCTTCGTGTTCCTTGTGACTTGGTCATTTAGCTCATTATATTTCAAAAAGTGCCACTCAGAGGTAACACAACCCAACTCACAAGGACCCGAGGTCTCAGAGTAGACTGGAGGACGGGACCCACTGAACAACTGTTAGGAGTCAGATGGCAGCTTTCCTACGCACAGGACCACAATGCCCCAACCTTCTCTGAGCCTTCGGGGTCCTTGTGACTTGGTCATTTAGCCCATTATATTTCAAAAAGTGCCATTCAGAGGTAACACAACCCAACTCACAAGGACCCGAGGTCTAAGAGAAGATTGGAGGATGGGACCCACTGGACAGCTGTTAGGAGACAGATGATAGCTTTCCTGCGCACAGGACCACAATGCCCCAACCTTCTCTGAGCCTTCGTGGTCCCTGTGACTTGGTCATTTAGCCCATTGTATTTCAAAAAGTGCCTCTCAGAGGTAACACAACCCAACTCACAAGGACCCGAGGTCTCAGAAAAGATTGGAGGATGGGACCCACTGGACAGCTGTTAGGAGACAGATGGTAGCTTTCCTGCGCACAGGACCACAATGCCCCAACCTTCTCTGAGCCTTCGTGGTCCTTGTGACTTGGTCATTTAGCCCATTATATTAAAAAAAGTGCCACTCACAGGTAACACAACCCAAATCACAAGGACCCGAGGTCTCAGAGAAGATTGGAGGACGGGACACAACTGTTAGGAGACAGATGGTAGCTTTCCTGCGCACAGGACCACAAATCCCCAACCTTCTCTGAGCTTTCGTGGTCCTTGTGACTTGGTCATTTAGCCCATTATATTTCAAAAAGTGCTACTCAGAGATAACACAGCCCAACCCACAAGAACCCGAGGTCTCAGAGAAGATTAGAGGACGGGACCCACTGGACAGCTGTTAGGAGACAGATGGTAGCTTTCCTGCGCACAGGACCACAATGCCCGAGCCTTCTCTGAGCCTTCGTGGTCCTTGTGACTTGGTCATTTAGCCCATTATATTTCAAAAAGTGCCACTCAGAGGTAACACAACCCAACTCACAAGGACCCGAGGTCTCAGAGAAGATTGGAGGATGGAACCCACTGAACAACTGTTAGGAGACAGATGGTAGCTTTCCTGCGCACAGGACCACAATGCCCCAACCTTCTCTGAGCCTTCGTGGTCCTTGTGACTTGGTCATTTAGCCCATTATATTTCAAAAACTGCCACTCAGAAGTAACACAACCCAACTCACAAGGACCCGAGGTCTCAGAGAAGATTGGAGGATGGGACCCACTGGACAGCTGTTAAGAGACAGATGGTAGCTTTCCTACGCACAGGACCACAATGCTCCAACCTTCTCTGAGCCTTCGTGGTCCTTGTGACTTGGTCATTTAGCCCATTATATTTCAAAAAGTGCCACTCAGAGGTAACCCAACCCAACTCACAAGGACCCGAGGTCTCAGAGAAGATTGGAGGACGGGACCCACTGGACAGCTGTTAGGAGACAGATGGTAGCTTTCCTGCGCACAGGACCACAATGCCCAAACCTTCTCTGAGCCTTCGTGGTCCTTGTGACTTTGTCATTTAGCCCATTATATTTCAAAAAGTGCCACTCAGAGGTAACACAACCCAACTCACAAGGACCCGAGGTCTCAGAGAAGATTGGAGGATGGGACCCACTGAACAACTGTTAGGAGACAGATGGTAGCTTTCCTGCGCACAGGACCACAATGCCCCAACCTTCTCTGAACCTTCGTGGTCCTTGTGACTTGGTCATTTCGCTCATTATATTTCAAAAAGTGCTACTCAGAGATAACACAGCCCAACCCACAAGAACCCGAGGTCTCAGAGAAGATTGTAGGACGGGACCCACTGGACAGCTGATAGGAGACAGATGGTAGCTTTCCTACGCACAGGACCACAATGCCCCAACCTTCTCTGAGCCTTCGTGGTCCTTGTGACTTGGTCATTTAGCCCATTATATTAAAAAAAGTGCCACTCAGAGGTAACACAACCCAAATCACAAGGACCCGAGGTCTCAGAGAAGATTGGAGGACGAGACCCACTGAACAACTGTTAGGAGACAGATGGTAGCTTTCCTGCGCACAGGACCACAATGCCCCAACCTTCTCTGAGCCTTCGTGGTCCTTGTGACTTGGTCATTTAGCCCATTATATTTCAAAAAGTGCTACTCAGAGATAACACAGCCCAACCCACAAGAACCCGAGGTCTCAGAGAAGATTGGAGGACGGGACCCACTGGACAGCTGATAGGAGACAGATGGTAGCGTTCCTACGCACAGAACCACAATGCCCCAACCTTCTCTGAGCCTTCGGGGTCCTTGTGACTTGGTCATTTAGCCCATTATATTTCAAAAAGTGCCACTCAGAGGTAACACAACCCAACTCACAAGGACCCGAGGTCTCAGAGAAGATTGGAGGATGGGACACACTGGACAGCTGTTAGGAGACAGATGGTAGCTTTCCTGCGCACAGGACCACAATGCCCCAACCTTCTCTGAGCCTTCGTGGTCCTTGTGACTTGGTCATTTAGCCCATTATATTTCAAAAAGTGCCACTCAGAGGTAACACAACCCAACTCACAAGGACCCGAGGTCTCAGAGAAGATTGGAGGATGGGACCCACTGAACAACTGTTAGGAGACAGATGGTAGCTTTCCTGCGCACAGGACCACAATGCCCCAACCTTCTCTGAACCTTCGTGGTCCTTGTGACTTGGTCATTTAGCTCATTATATTTCAAAAAGTGCTACTCAGAGATAACACAGCCCAACCCACAAGAACCTGAGGTCTCAGAGAAGATTGTAGGACGGGACCCACTGGACAGCTGATAGGAGACAGATGGTAGCTTTCCTACGCACAGGACCACAATGCCCCAACCTTCTCTGAGCCTTCGGGGTCCTTGTGACTTGGTCATTTACCATATTATATTTCAAAAAGTGCCACTCAGAGGTAACACAACACAATTCACAAGGACCAGAGGTCTCACAGAAGATTGCAGGACGGGACCCACTGGACAGCTGTTAGGAGACAGATGGTAGCTTTCCTGCCCACAGGACCACAATGCCCCAACCTTCTCTGAGCCTTCGGGGTCCTTGTGACTTGGTCATTTAGTCCATTATATTTCAAAAAGTGCCACTCAGAAGTAATACAACCCAACTCACAAGGACCCGAGGTCTCAGAGAAGATTGGAGGATGGGACCCACTAGACAGCTGTTAGGAGACAGATGGTAGCTTTTCTGCGCACAGGACCACAATGCCCCAACCTTCTCTGAGCCTTCGTGGTCCTTGTGACTTGGTCATTTAGCCCATTATATTTCAAAAAGTGCCACTCAGAGGTAACACAACCCAACTCACAAGGACCCGAGGTCTCAGAGAAGATTGGAGGACCGGACCCACTGGACAGCTGTTAGGAGACAGATGGTAGCTTTCCTGCGCACAGGACCACAATGCCCCAACCTTCTCTGAGCCTTCGTGTTCCTTGTGACTTGGTCATTTAGCTCATTATATTTCAAAAAGTGCCACTCAGAGGTAACACAACCCAACTCACAAGGACCCGAGGTCTCAGAGTAGACTGGAGGACGGGACCCACTGAACAACTGTTAGGAGTCAGATGGCAGCTTTCCTACGCACAGGACCACAATGCCCCAACCTTCTCTGAGCCTTCGGGGTCCTTGTGACTTGGTCATTTAGCCCATTATATTTCAAAAAGTGCCACTAAGAGGTAACACAACCCAACTCACAAGGACCCGAGGTCTAAGAGAAGATTGGAGGATGGGACCCACTGGACACCTGTTAGGAGACAGATGATAGCTTTCCTGCGCACAGGACCACAATGCCCCAACCTTCTCTGAGCCTTCGTGGTCCCTGTGACTTGGTCATTTAGCCCATTGTATTTCAAAAAGTGCCACTCTCAGGTAACACAACCCAACTCACAAGGACCCGAGGTCTCAGAAAAGATTGGAGGATGGGACCCACTGGACAGCTGTTAGGAGACAGATGGTAGCTTTCCTGCGCACAGGACCACAATGCCCCAACCTTCTCTGAGCCTTCGTGGTCCTTGTGACTTGGTCATTAACCCATTATATTAAAAAAAGTGCCACTCACAGGTAACACAACCCAAATCACAAGGACCCGAGGTCTCAGAGAAGATTGGAGGACGGGACACAACAGTTAGGAGACAGATGGTAGCTTTCCTGCGGACAGGACCACAAATCCCCAACCTTCTCTGAGCTTTCGTGGTCCTTGTGACTTGGTCATTTATCCCATTATATTTCAAAAAGTGCTACTCAGAGATAACACAGCCCAACCGACAAGAACCCGAGGTCTCAGAGAAGATTGGAGGACGGGACCCACTGGACAGCTGATAGGAGACAGATGGTAGCTTTCCTACGCACAGAACCACAATGCCCCAACCTTCTCTGAGCCTTCGGGGTCCTTGTGACTTGGTCATTTAGCCCATTATATTTCAAAAAGTGCCACTCAGAGGTAACACAACCCAACTCACAAGGACCCGAGGTCTCAGAGAAGATTGGAGGATGGGACACACTGGACAGCTGTTAGGAGACAGATGGTAGCTTTCCTGCGCACAGGACCACAATGCCCGAGCCTTCTCTGAGCCTTCGTGGTCCTTGTGACTTGGTCATTTAGCCCATTATATTTCAAAAAGTGCCACTCAGAGGTAACACAACCCAACTCACAAGGACCCGAGGTCTCAGAGAAGATTGGAGGATGGAACCCACTGAACAACTGTTAGGAGACAGATGGTAGCTTTCCTGCGCACAGGACCACAATGCCCCAACCTTCTCTGAGCCTTCGTGGTCCTTGTGACTTGGTCATTTAGCCCATTATATTTCAAAAACTGCCACTCAGAAGTAACACAACCCAACTCACAAGGACCGGAGGTCTCAGAGAAGATTGGAGGATGGGACCCACTGGACAGCTGTTAGGAGACAGATGGTAGCTTTCCTACGCACAGGACCACAATGCCCCAACCTTCTCTGAGCCTTCGTGGTCCTTGTGACTTGGTCATTTAGCCCATTATATTTCAAAAAGTGCCACTCAGAGGTAACACAACCCAACTCACAAGGACCCGAGGTCTCAGAGAAGATTGGAGGATGGGACCCACTGGACAGCTGTTAGGAGACAGATGGTAGCTTTCCTGCGCACAGGACCACAATGCCCCAACCTTCTCTGAGCCTTCGTGGTCCTTGTGACATGGTCATTTAGCCCATTATATTTCAAAAAGTGCCACTCAGAGGTAACACAACCCGACTCACAAGGACCAGAGGTCTCAGAGAAGATTGCAGGACGGGACCCACTGGACAGCTGTTAGGAGACAGATGGTAGCTTTCCTGCGCACAGGACCACAATGCCCCAACCTTCTCTGAGCCTTCGTGGTCCTTGTGACTTGGTCATTTAGCCCATTATATTTCAAAAAGTGCCACTCAGAGGTAACACAACCCAACTCACAAGGACCCGAGGTCTCAGAGAAGATTGGAGGATGGGACCCACTGAACAACTGTTAGGAGACAGATGGTAGCTTTCCTGCGCACAGGACCACAATGCCCCAACCTTCTCTGAACCTTCGTGGTCCTTGTGACTTGGTCATTTAGCTCATTATATTTCAAAAAGTGCTACTCAGAGATAACACAGCCCAACCCACAAGAACCCGAGGTCTCAGAGAAGATTGTAGGACGGGACCCACTGGACAGCTGATAGGAGACAGATGGTAGCTTTCCTACGCACAGGACCACAATGCCCCAACCTTCTCTGAGCCTTCGTGGTCCTTGTGACTTGGTCATTTAGCATATTATATTTCAAAAAGTGCCACTCAGAGGTAACACAACCCAATTCACAAGGACCAGAGGTCTCAGAGAAGATTGCAGGACGGGACCCACTGGACAGCTGTTAGGAGACAGATGGTAGCTTTCCTGCGCACAGGACCACAATGCCCCAACCTTCTCTGAGCCTTCGGGGTCCTTGTGACTTGGTCATTTATTCCATTATATTTCAAAAAGTGCCACTCAGAAGTAATACAACCCAACTCACAAGGACCCGAGGTCTCAGAGAAGATTGGAGGATGGGACCCACTAGACAGCTGTTAGGAGACAGATGGTAGCTTTTCTGCGCACAGGACCACAATGCCCCAACCTTCTCTGAGCCTTCGTGGTCCTTGTGACTTGGTCATTTAGCCCATTATATTTCAAAAAGTGCCACTCAGAGGTAACACAACCCAACTCACAAGGACCCGAGGTCTCAGAGAAGATTGGAGGACGGGACCCACTGGACAGCTGTTAGGAGACAGATGGTAGCTTTCCTGCGCACAGGACCACAATGCCCCAACCTTCTCTGAGCCTTCGTGTTCCTTGTGACTTGGTCATTTAGCTCATTATATTTCAAAAAGTGCCACTCAGAGGTAACACAACCCAACTCACAAGGACCCGAGGTCTCAGAGTAGACTGGAGGACGGGACCCACTGAACAACTGTTAGGAGTCAGATGGCAGCTTTCCTACGCACAGGACCACAATGCCCCAACCTTCTCTGAGCCTTCGGGGTCCTTGTGACTTGGTCATTTAGCCCATTATATTTCAAAAAGTGCCACTCAGAGGTAACACAACCCAAATCACAAGGACCCGAGGTCTCAGAGAAGATTGGAGGATGGGACACACTGGACAGCTGTTAGGAGACAGATGGTAGCTTTCCTGCGCACAGGACCACAATGCCCGAGCCTTCTCTGAGCCTTCGTGGTCCTTTTGACTTGGTCATTTAGCCCATTATATTTCAAAAAGTGCCACTCAGAGGTAACACAACCCAACTCACAAGGACCCGAGGTCTCAGAGAAGATTGGAGGATGGAACCCACTGAACAACTGTTAGGAGACAGATGGTAGCTTTCCTGCGCACAGGACCACAATGCCCCAACCTTCTCTGAGCCTTCGTGGTCCTTGTGACTTGGTCATTTAGCCCATTATATTTCAAAAACTGCCACTCAGAAGTAACACAACCCAACTCACAAGGACCGGAGGTCTCAGAGAAGATTGGAGGATGGGACCCACTGGACAGCTGTTAGGAGACAGATGGTAGCTTTCCTACGCACAGGACCACAATGCCCCAACCTTCTCTGAGCCTTCGTGGTCCTTGTGACTTGGTCATTTAGCCCATTATATTTCAAAAAGTGCCACTCAGAGGTAACACAACCCAACTCACAAGGACCCGAGGTCTCAGAGAAGATTGGAGGATGGGACCCACTGGACAGCTGTTAGGAGACAGATGGTAGCTTTCCTGCG
Organism: Ryuthela nishihirai; assembly: GCA_038380435.1. NCBI lineage: Eukaryota > Metazoa > Arthropoda > Arachnida > Araneae > Heptathelidae > Ryuthela > Ryuthela nishihirai. Next base: position 6,386,596 of record JAWZYU010000008.1, read on the forward strand.
CACAGGACCACAATGCCCAAACCTTCTCTGAGCCTTCGTGGTCCTTGTGACTTGGTCATTTACCCCATTATATTTCAAAAAGTGCCACTCAGAGGTAACACAACCCAACTCACAAGGACCAGAGGTCTCAGAGAAGATTGCAGGACGGGACCCACTGGACAGCTGTTAGGAGACAGATGGTAGCTTTCCTGCGCACAGGACCACAATGCCCCAACCTTCTCTGAGCCTTCGTGGTCATTGTGACTTGGTCATTTAGCCCATTATATTTCAAAATGTGCTACTCAGAGATAACACAGCCCAACCCACAAGAACCCGAGGTCTCAGAGAAGATTGGAGGAGGGACCCACTGGACAGCTGATAGGAGACAGATGGTAGCTTTCCTACGCACAGAACCACAATGCCCCAACCTTCTCTGAGCCTTCGGGGTCCTTGTGACTTGGTCATTTAGCCCATTATATTTCAAAAAGTGCCACTCAGAGGTAACACAACCCAACTCACAAGGACCCGAGGTCTCAGAGAAGATTGGAGGATGTGACCCACTGGACAGCTGTTAGGAGACAGATGGTAGCTTTCCTGCGCACAGGACCACAATGCCCAAACCTTCTCTGAGCCTTCGTGGTCCTTGTGACTTGGTCATTTATCCCATTATATTTCAAAAAGTGCCACTCAGAGGTAACACAACCCAACTCACAAGGACCCGAGGTCTCAGAGAAGATTGGATAATGGGACCCACTGAACAACTGTTAGGAGACAGATGGTAGCTTTCCTGCGCACAGGACCACAATGCCACAACCTTCTCTGAGCCTTCGTGGTCCTTGTGACTTGGTCATTTAGCGCATTATATTTCAAAAACTGGCACTCAGAGGTAACACAACCCAACCCACAAGGACCAGTGGTCTCAGAGAAGATTGGAGGACGGGACCCACTGGACAGCTGTTAGGAGACAGATGGTAGCTTTCCTGCGCACACGACCACAATGCCAAAACCTTCTCTGAGCCTTCGTGGTCCTTGTGACTTGGTCATTTAGCCCATTATATTTCAAAAAGTGCCACTCAGAGGTAACACAACCCAACTCACAAGGACCCGAGGTCTCAGAGAAGATTGGAGGATGGGACCCACTGGACAGCTGATAGGAGACAGATGGTAGCTTTTCTACGCACAGGACCACAATGCCCCAACCTTCTCTGAGCCTTCGGGGTCCTTGTGACTTGGTCATTTAGCACATTATATTTCAAAAAGTGCTACTCAGAGATAACACAGCCCAATCCACAAGAACCCGAGGTCTCAGAGAAGATTGGAGGACGGGACCCACTGGACAGCTGATAGGAGACAGATGGTAGCTTTTCTACGCACAGGACCACAATGCCCCAACCTTCTCTGAGCCTTCGAGTTCCTTGTGACTTGGTCATTTAGCCCATTATATTTCAAAAAGTGCCACTCAGAGGTAACACATCCCAACTCACAAGGACCCGAGGTCTCAGAGAAGATTGGAGGACGGGACCCACTGAACAACTGTTAGGAGACAGATGGTAGCTTTCCTGCGCACAGGACCACAATGCCCCAACCTTCTCTGAGCCTTCGTGGTCCTTGTGACTTGGTCATTTAGCCCATTATATTTCAAAAAGTGCTACTCAGAGATAACACAGCCCAACCCACAAGAACCCGAGGTCTCAGAGAAGATTGGAGGACGGGACCCACTGGACAGCTAATAGGAGACAGATGGTAGCTTTTCTACGCACAGGACCACAATGCCCCAACCTTCTCTGAGCCATCGGGGTCCTTGTGACTTGGTCATTTAGCACATTATATTTCAAAAAGTGCTACTCAGAGATAACACAGCCCAACCCACAAGAACCCGAGGTCTCAGAGAAGATTGGAGGACGGGACCCACTGGACAGCTGATAGGAGACAGATGGTAGCTTTTCTACGCACAGGACCACAATGCCCCAACCTTCTCTGAGCCTTCGTGGTCCTTGTGACTTGGTCATTTAGCCCATTATATTTCAAAAAGTGCTACTCAGAGATAACACAGCCCAACCCACAAGAACCCGAGGTCTCAGAGAAGATTGGAGGACGGGACCCACTGGACAGCTGATAGGAGACAGATGGTAGCTTTTCTACGCACAGGACCACAATGCCCCAACCTTCTCTGAGCCTTCGGGGTCCTTGTGACTTGGTCATTTAGCACATTATATTTCAAAAAGTGCTACTCAGAGATAACACAGCCCAACCCACAAGAACCCGAGGTCTCAGAGAGGATTGGAGGACGGGACCCACTGGACAGCTGATAGGAGACAGATGGTAGCTTTTCTACGCACAGGACCACAATGCCCCAACCTTCTCTGAGCCTTCGAGGTCCTTGTGACTTGGTCATTTAGCCCATTATATTTCAAAAAGTGCCACTCAGAGGTAACACAACCCAACTCACAAGGACCCGAGGTCTCAGAGAAGATTGGAGGACGGGACCCACTGAACAACTGTTAGGAGACAGATGGTAGCTTTCCTGCGCACAGGACCACAATGCCCCAACCTTCTCTGAGCCTTCGTGGTCCTTGTGACTTGGTCGTTTAGCCCATTATATTTCAAAAAGTGCCACTCATAGGTAACACAACCCAACTCACAAGGACCAGAGGTCTCAGAGAAGATTGCAAGACGGGACCCACTGGACAGCTGTTAGGAGACAGATGGTAGCTTTCCTGCGCACAGGACCACAATGCCCCAACCTTCTCTGAGCCTTCGTGGTCCTTGTGACTTGGTCATTTAGCCCATTATATTTCAAAAAGTGCCACTCAGAGGTAACACAACCCAACTCACAAGGACCCGAGGTCTCAGAGAAGATTGGAGGATGGGACCCACTGAACAACTGTTAGGAGACAGATGGTAGCTTTCCTGCGCACAGGACCACAATGCCCCAACCTTCTCTGAGCCTTCGTGGTCCTTGTGACTTGGTCATTTAGCCCATTATATTTCAAAAAGTGCTACTCAGAGATAACACAGCCCAACCCACAAGAACCCGAGGTCTCAGAGAAGATTGGAGGATGGGACCCACTGGACAGCTGTTAGGAGACAGATGGTAGCTTTCCTACGCACAGGACCACAATGCCCCAACCTTCTCTGAGCCTTCGTGGTCCTTGTGACTTGGTCATTTAGCCCATTATATTTCAAAAAGTGCCACTCAGAGGTAACACAACCCAACACACAAGGACCAGAGGTCTCAGAGAAGATTGGAGGACGGGACCCACTGAACAACTGTTAGGAGACAGATGGTAGCTTTCCTGCGCACAGGACCACAATGCCCCAACCTTCTCTGAGCCTTAGTGGTCCTTGTGACTTGGTCATTTAGCCCATTATATTTCAAAAAGTGCTACTCAGAGATAACACAGCCCAACCCACAAGAACCCGAGGTCTCAGAGAAGATTGGAGGACTGGACCCACTGGACAGCTGATAGGAGACAGATGGTAGCTTTTCTACGCACAGGACCGCAATGCCCCAACCTTCTCTGAGCCTTCGGGGTCCTTGTGACTTGGTCATTTAGCACATTATATTTCAAAAAGTGCTACTCAGAGATAACACAGCCCAACCCACAAGAACCCGAGGTCTCAGAGAGGATTGGAGGACGGGACCCACTGGACAGCTGATAGGAGACAGATGGTAGCTTTTCTACGCACAGGACCACAATGCCCCAACCTTCTCTGAGCCTTCGAGGTCCTTGTGACTTGGTCATTAACCCATTATATTTCAAAAAGTGCCACTCAGAGGTAACACATCCCAACTCACAAGGACCCGAGGTCTCAGAGAAGATAGGAGGACGGGACCCACTGAACAACTGTTAGGAGACAGATGGTAGCTTTCCTGCGCACAGGAACACAAAGCCCCAACCTTCTCTGAGCCTTCGTGGTCCTTGTGACTTGGTCATTTAGCCCATTATATTTCAAAAAGTGCTACTCAGAGATAACACAGCCCAACCCACAAGAACCCGAGGTCTCAGAGAAGATTGGAGGACGGGACCCACTGGACAGCTGATAGGAGACAGATGGTAGCTTTTCTACGCACAGGACCACAATGCCCCAACCTTCTCTGAGCCATCGGGGTCCTTGTGACTTGGTCATTTAGCACATTATATTTCAAAAAGTGCTACTCAGAGATAACACAGCCCAACCCACAAGAACCCGAGGTCTCAGAGAGGATTGGAGGACGGGACCCACTGGACAGCTGATAGGAGACAGATGGTAGCTTTTCTACGCACAGGACCACAATGCCCCAACCTTCTCTGAGCCTTCGGGGTCCTTGTGACTTGGTCATTTAGCACATTATATTTCAAAAAGTGCTACTCAGAGATAACACAGCCCAACCCACAAGAACCCGAGGTCTCAGAGAGGATTGGAGGACGGGACCCACTGGACAGCTGATAGGAGACAGATGGTATCTTTTCTACGCACAGGACCACAATGCCCCAACCTTCTCTGAGCCTTCGAGGTCCTTGTGACTTGGTCATCTAGCCCATTATATTTCAAAAAGTGCCACTCAGAGGTAACACAACCCAACTCACAAGGACCCGAGGTCTCAGAGAAGATTGGAGGACGGGACCCACTGAACAACTGTTAGGAGACAGATGGTAGCTTTCCTGCGCACAGGACCACAATGCCCCAACCTTCTCTGAGCCTTCGTGGTCCTTGTGACTTGGTCGTTTAGCCCATTATATTTCAAAAAGTGCCACTCATAGGTAACACAACCCAACTCACAAGGACCAGAGGTCTCAGAGAAGATTGCAAGACGGGACCCACTGGACAGCTGTTAGGAGACAGATGGTAGCTTTCCTGCGCACAGGACCACAATGCCCCAACCTTCTCTGAGCCTTCGTGGTCCTTGTGACTTGGTCATTTAGCCCATTATATTTCAAAAAGTGCTACTCAGAGATAACACAGCCCAACCCACAAGAACCCGAGGTCTCAGAGAAGATTGGAGGACGGGACCACTGGACAGCTGATAGGAGACAGATGGTAGCTTTCCTACGCACAGAACCACAATGCCCCAACCTTCTGTGAGCCTTCGTGGTCCTTGTGACTTGGTCATTTAGCCCATTATATTTCAAAAAGTGCCACTCAGAGGTAACACAACCCAACTCACAAGGACCCGAGGTCTCAGAGAAGATTGGAGGATGGGACCCACTGAACAACTGTTAGGAGACAGATGGTAGCTTTCCTGCGCACAGGACCACAATGCCCCAACCTTCTCTGAGCCTTCGTGGTCCTTGTGACTTGGTCATTTAGCCCATTATATTTCAAAAAGTGCTACTCAGAGATAACACAGCCCAACCCACAAGAACCCGAGGTCTCAGAGAAGATTGGAGGACGGGACCCACTGGACAGCTGACAGGAGACAGATGGTAGCTTTTCTACGCACAGGACCACAATGCCCCAACCTTCTCTGAGCCTTCGGGGTCCTTGTGACTTGGTCATTTAGCACATTATATTTCAAAAAGTGCTACTCAGAGATAACACAGCCCAACCCACAAGAACCCGAGGTCTCAGAGAAGATTGGAGGACGGGACCCACTGGACAGCTGTTAGGAGACAGATGGTAGCTTTCCTGCGCACAGGACCACAATGCCCCAACCTTCTCTGAGCCTTCGTGGTCCTTGTGACTTGGTCATTTAGCCCATTATATTTCAAAAAGTGCTACTCAGAGATAACACAGCCCAACCCACAAGGACCCGAGGTCTCAGACAAGATTGGAGGACGGGACCCACTGGACAGCTGATAGGAGACAGATGGTAGCTTTCCTACGCACAGGACCGCAATGTCCCAACCTTCTCTGAGCCTTCGTGGTCCTTGTGACTTGGTCATTTAGCTCATTATATTTCAAAAAGTGCCACTCAGAGGTAACACAACCCAACTCACAAGGACCCGAGGTCTCAGAGAAGATTGGACGATGGGACCCACTGGACAGCTGTTAGGAGACAGATGGTAGCTTTCCTGCGCACAGGACCACAATGCCCAAACCTTCTCTGAGCCTTCGTGGTCCTTGTGACTTGGTCATTTAGCCCATTATATTTCAAAAAGTGCCACTCAGAGGTAACACAACCCAACTCACAAGGACCCGAGGTCTCAGAGAAGATTGGAGGATGGGACCCACTGAACAACTGTTAGGAGACAGATGGTAGCTTTCCTGCGCACAGTTCCACAATGCCCCAACCTTCTCTGAGCCTTCGTGGTCCTTGTGACTTGGTCATTTAGCCCATTATATTTCAAAAAGTGCTACTCAGAGATAACACAGCCCAACCCACAAGGACCCGAGGTCTCAGAGAAGATTGGAGGACGGGACCCACTGGACAGCTGATAGGAGACAGATGGTAGCTTTCCTACGCACAGGACCACAATGCCCCAACCTTCTCTGAGCCTTCGTGGTCCTTGTGACTTGGTCATTTAGCCCATTATATTTCAAAAAGTCCCACTCAGAGGTAACACAACCCAACTCACAAGGACCCGAGGTCTCAGAGAAGATTGGAGGACGGGACCCACTGAACAACTGTTAGGAGACAGATGGTAGCTTTCCTGCGCACAGGACCACAATGCCCCAACCTTCTCTGAGCCTTCGTGGTCCTTGTGACTTGGTCATTTAGCCCATTATATTTCAAAAAGTGCTACTCAGAGATAACACAGCCCAACCCACAAGAACCCGAGGTCTCAGAGAAGATTGGAGGACGGGACCCACTGGACAGCTGATAGGAGACAGATGGTAGCTTTTCTACGCACAGGACCACAATGCCCCAACCTTCTCTGAGCCTTCGGGGTCCTTGTGACTTGGTCATTTAGCACATTATATTTCAAAAAGTGCTACTCAGAGATAACACAGCCCAACCCACAAGAACCCGAGGTCTCAGAGAAGATTGGAGGACGGGACCCACTGGACAGCTGTTAGGAGACAGATGGTAGCTTTCCTGCGCACAGGACCACAATGCCCCAACCTTCTCTGAGCCTTCGTGGTCCTTGTGACTTGGTCATTTAGCCCATTATATTTCAAAAAGTGCTACTCAGAGATAACACAGCCCAACCCACAAGGACCCGAGGTCTCAGAGAAGATTGGAGGACGGGACCCACTGGACAGCTGATAGGAGACAGATGGTAGCTTTCCTACGCACAGGACCGCAATGTCCCAACCTTCTCTGAGCCTTCGTGGTCCTTGTGACTTGGTCATTTAGCCCATTATATTTCAAAAAGTGCCACTCAGAGGTAACACAACCCAACTCACAAGGACCCGAGGTCTCAGAGAAGATTGGACGATGGGACCCACTGGACAGCTGTTAGGAGACAGATGGTAGCTTTCCTGCGCACAGGACCACAATGCCCAAACCTTCTCTGAGCCTTCGTGGTCCTTGTGACTTGGTCATTTAGCCCATTATATTTCAAAAAGTGCCACTCAGAGGTAACACAACCCAACTCACAAGGACCCGAGGTCTCAGAGAAGATTGGAGGATGGGACCCACTGAACAACTGTTAGGAGACAGATGGTAGCTTTCCTGCGCACAGTTCCACAATGCCCCAACCTTCTCTGAGCCTTCGTGGTCCTTGTGACTTGGTCATTTAGCCCATTATATTTCAAAAAGTGCTACTCAGAGATAACACAGCCCAACCCACAAGGACCCGAGGTCTCAGAGAAGATTGGAGGACGGGACCCACTGGACAGCTGATAGGAGACAGATGGTAGCTTTCCTGCGCACAGGGCCACATTGCCCTAACATTCTCTAGGCCGTCGGGTTCCTTTTGACTTGGCTATTAACCCATTATATGCCAAAAATTTCCACTCAGAGGTAACACAACCCAACTCAAAAGGACCCGAGGTCTCAGAGAAGATTGGAGGACGGGACCCACTGGACAGCTGTTAGGAGACAGATGGTAGCTTTCCTTCGCACAGGACCACAATGTTCCAACCTTCTCTGAGCTTTCGGGGTCCTTGTGACTTGGCCATTTAGCCCATTATATGCCAAAAAGTGCCACTCAGAGGTAACACAACCCAACTCTCAAGGACCCTAGGTCTCAGAGAAGAATGGAGGAGGGGACACACTCAACAGCTGTTAGGAGACAGATGGTAGCTTTCCTGCGCACAGGACCACAATGCCCCAGCCTTCTCTGAGCCTTCGTGGTCCTTGTGACTTTGTCATTTAGCCCATTATATTTCAAAAAGTGCCACTCAGAGGTAACACAACCCAACTCACAAGGACCCGAGGTCTCAGAGAAGATTGGAGGATGGGACCCACTGGACAGCTGTTAGGAGACAGATGGTAGCTTTCCTACGCACAGGACCACAATGCCCCAACCTTCTCTGAGCCTTCGTGGTCTTTGTGATTTGGTCATTTAGCCCATTATATTTCAAAAACTGCCACTCAGAAGTAACACAATCCAACTCACAAGGACCCGAAGTCTCAGAGAAGATTGGAGGATGGGACCCACTGGACAGCTGTTAGGAGACAGATGGTAGCTTTCCTACGCACAGGACCACAATGCCCCAACCTTCTCTGAGCCTTCGTGGTCCTTGTGACTTGGTCATTTAGCCCATTATATTTCAAAAAGTGCCACTCAGAGGTAACACAACCCAACTCACAAGGACCCGAGGTCTCAGAGAAGATTGGACGATGGGACCCACTGGACAGCTGTTAGGAGACAGATGGTAGCTTTCCTGCGCACAGGACCACAATGCCCAAACCTTCTCTGAGCCTTCGTGGTCCTTGTGACTTGGTCATTTAGCCCATTATATTTCAAAAAGTGCCACTCAGAGGTAACACAACCCAACTCACAAGGACCCGAGGTCTCAGAGAAGATTGGAGGATGGGACCCACTGAACAACTGTTAGGAGACAGATGGTAGCTTTCCTGCGCACAGGACCACAATGCCCCAACCTTCTCTGAGCCTTCGTGGTCCTTGTGACTTGGTCATTTAGCCCATTATATTTCAAAAAGTGCTACTCAGAGATAACACAGCCCAACCCACAAGGACCAGTGGTCTCAGAGAAGATTGGACGACGGGACCCATTGGACAGCTGTTAGGAGACAGATGGTAGCTTTCCTGCGCACAGGGCCACATTGCCCTAACATTCTCTAGGCCGTCGGGTTCCTTTTGACTTGGCTATTAACCCATTATATGCCAAAAATTTCCACTCAGAGGTAACACAACCCAACTCAAAAGGACCCGAGGTCTCAGAGAAGATTGGAGGACGGGACCCACTGGACAGCTGTTAGGAGACAGATGGTAGCTTTCCTTCGCACAGGACCACAATGTTCCAACCTTCTCTGATCCTTCGGGGTCCTTGTGACTTGGCCATTTAGCCCATTATATGCCAAAAAGTGCCACTCAGAGGTAACACAACCCAACTCTCAAGGACCCTAGGTCTCAGAGAAGAATGGAGGAGGGGACACACTCAACAGCTGTTAGGAGACAGATGGTAGCTTTCCTGCGCACAGGACCACAATGCCCCAGCCTTCTCTGAGCCTTCGTAGTCCTTGTGACTTGGTCATTTAGCCCATTATATTTCAAAAAGTGCCACTCAGAGGTAACACAACCCAACTCACAAGGACCCGAGGTCTCAGAGAAGATTGGAGGATGGGACCCACTGAACAACTGTTAGGAGACAGATGGTAGCTTTCCTGCGCACAGGACCACAATGCCCCAACCTTCTCTGAGCCTTCGTGGTCCTTGTGACTTGGTCATTTAGCCCATTATATTTCAAAAACTGCCACTCAGAAGTAACACAACCCAACTCACAAGGACCCGAGGTCTCAGAGAAGATTGGAGGATGGGACCCACTGGACAGCTGTTAGGAGACAGATGGTAGCTTTCCTACGCACAGGACCACAATGCCCCAACCTTCTCTGAGCCTTCGTGGTCCTTGTGATTTGGTCATTTAGCCCATTATATTTCAAAAACTGCCACTCAGAAGTAACACAACCCAACTCACAAGGACCCGAGGTCTCAGAGAAGATTGGAGGATGGGACCCACTGGACAGCTGTTAGGAGACAGATGGTAGCTTTCCTACGCACAGGACCACAATGCCCCAACCTTCTCTGAGCCTTCGTGGTCCTTGTGACTTGGTCATTTAGCCCATTATATTTCAAAAAGTGCCACTCAGAGGTAACACAACCCAACTCACAATTACCAGAGGTCTCAGAGAAGATTGCAGGACGGGACCCACTGGACAGCTGTTAGGAGACAGATGGTAGCTTTCCTGCGCACAGGACCACAATGCCCCAACCTTCTCTGAGCCTTCGTGGTCCTTGTCACTTGGTCATTTAGCCCATTATATTTCAAAAAGTGCTACTCAGAGATAACACAGCCCAACCCACAAGGACCCGAGGTCTCAGAGAAGATTGGAGGACGGGACCCACTGGACAGCTGATAGGAGACAGATGGTAGCTTTCCTACGCACAGGACCACAATGCCCCAACCTTCTCTGAGCCTTCGGGGTCCTTGTGACTTGGTTTCAAAAACTGGCACTCAGAGGTAACACAACCCAACCCACAAGGACCAGTGGTCTCAGAGAAGATTGGACGACGGGACCCATTGGACAGCTGTTAGGAGACAGATGGTAGCTTTCCTGCGCACAGGGCCACATTGCCCTAACATTCTCTAGGCCGTCGGGTTCCTTTTGACTTGGCTATTAACCCATTATATGCCAAAAATTTCCACTCAGAGGTAACACAACCCAACTCAAAAGGACCCGAGGTCTCAGAGAAGATTGGAGGACGGGACCCACTGGACAGCTGTTAGGAGACAGATGGTAGCTTTCCTTCGCACAGGACCACAATGTTCCAACCTTCTCTGAGCCTTCGGGGTCCTTGTGACTTGGCCATTTAGCCCATTATATGCCAAAAAGTGCCACTCAGAGGTAACACAACCCAACTCTCAAGGACCCTAGGTCTCAGAGAAGAATGGAGGAGGGGACACACTCAACAGCTGTTAGGAGACAGATGGTAGCTTTCCTGCGCACAGGACCACAATGCCCCAGCCTTCTCTGAGCCTTCGTGGTCCTTGTGACTTGGTCATTTAGCCCATTATATTTCAAAAAGTGCCACTCAGAGGTAACACAACCCAACTCACAAGGACCCGAGGTCTCAGAGAAGATTGGAGGATGGGACCCACTGAACAACTGTTAGGAGACAGATGGTAGCTTTCCTGCGCACAGGACCACAATGCCCCAACCTTCTCTGAGCCTTCGTGGTCCTTGTGACTTGGTCATTTAGCCCATTATATTTCAAAAACTGCCACTCAGAAGTAACACAACCCAACTCACAAGGACCCGAGGTCTCAGAGAAGATTGGAGGATGGGACCCACTGGACAGCTGTTAGGAGACAGATGGTAGCTTTCCTACGCACAGGACCACAATGCCCCAACCTTCTCTGAGCCTTCGTGGTCCTTGTGATTTGGTCATTTAGCCCATTATATTTCAAAAACTGCCACTCAGAAGTAACACAACCCAACTCACAAGGACCCGAGGTCTCAGAGAAGATTGGAGGATGGGACCCACTGGACAGCTGTTAGGAGACAGATGGTAGCTTTCCTACGCACAGGACCACAATGCCCCATCCTTCTCTGAGCCTTCGTGGTCCTTGTGACTTGGTCATTTAGCCCATTATATTTCAAAAAGTGCCACTCAGAGGTAACACAACCCAACTCACAATTACCAGAGGTCTCAGAGAAGATTGCAGGACGGGAGCCACTGGACAGCTGTTAGGAGACAGATGGTAGCTTTCCTGCGCACAGGACCACAATGCCCCAACCTTCTCTGAGCCTTCGTGGTCCTTGTGACTTGGTCATTTAGCCCATTATATTTCAAAAAGTGCTACTCAGAGATAACACAGCCCAACCCACAAGGACCCGAGGTCTCAGAGAAGATTGGAGGATGGGACCCACTGAACAACTGTTAGGAGACAGATGGTAGCTTTCCTGCGCACAGGACCACAATGCCACAACCTTCTCTGAGCCTTCGTGGTCCTTGTGACTTGGTCATTTAGCGCATTATATTTCAAAAACTGGCACTCAGAGGTAACACAACCCAACCCACAAGGACCAGTGGTCTCAGAGAAGATTGGAGGACGGGACCCACTGGACAGCTGTTAGGAGACAGATGGTAGCTTTCCTGCGCACAGGACCACAATGCCAAAACCTTCTCTGAGCCTTCGTGGTCCTTGTGACTTGGTCATTTAGCCCATTATATTTCAAAAAGTGCCACTCAGAGGTAACACAACCCAACTCACAAGGACCCGAGGTCTCAGAGAAGATTGGAGGATGGGACCCACTGGACAGCTGTTAGGAGACAGATGGTAGCTTTCCTGCGCACAGGACCACAATGCCCCAACCTTCTCTGAGCCTTCGTGGTCCCTGTGACTTGGTCATTTAGCCCATTGTATTTCAAAAAGTGCCTCTCAGAGGTAACACAACCCAACTCACAAGGACCCGAGGTCTCAGAGAAGATTGGAGGATGGGACCCACTGGACAGCTGTTAGGAGACAGATGGTAGCTTTCCTGCGCACAGGACCACAATGCCCCAACCTTCTCTGAGCCTTCGTGGTCCTTGTGACTTGGTCATTTAGCCCATTATATTTCAAAAAGTGCCACTCAGAGGTAACACAACCCAACTCACAAGGACCAGAGGTCTCAGAGAAGATTGCAGGACGGGATCCACTGCACAGCTGTTAGGAGACAGATGGTAGCTTTCCTGCGCACAGGACCACAATGCCCCAACCTTCTCTGAGCCTTCGTGGTCCTTGTGACTTGTCAGTTAGCCCATTATATTTCAAAAAGTGCTACTCAGAAATAACACAGCCCAACCAACAAGGACCCGAGGTCTTAGAGAAGATTGGAGGACGGGACCCACTGGACAGCTGATAGGAGACAGATGGTAGCTTTCCTACGCACAGGACCACAATGCCCCAACATTCTCTGAGCCTTCGGGGTCCTTGTGACTTGGTTTCAAAAACTGGCACTCAGAGGTAACACAACCCAACCCACAAGGACCAGTGGTCTCAGAGAAGATTGGAGGACGGGACCCACTGGACAGCTGTTAGGAGACAGATGGTAGCTTTCCTGCGCACAGGACCACAATGCCCCAACCTTCTCTGAGCCTTCGTGATCCTTGTGACTTGGTCATTTATCCCATTATATTTCAAAAAGTGCCACTCAGAGGTAACACAACCCAACTCACAAGGACCCGAGGTCTCAGAGAAGATTGGAGGACGGGACCCACTGGACAGCTGATAGGAGACAGATGGTAGCTTTCCTACGCACAGGATCACAATGCCCCAACCTTCTCTGAGCCTTCGTGGTCCTTGTGACTTGGTCATTTAGCCCATTATATTTCAAAAAGTCCCACTCAGAGGTAACACAACCCAACTCACAAGGACCCGAGGTCTCAGAGAAGATTGGAGGATGGGACCCACTGAACAACTGTTAATAGACAGATGGTAGCTTTCCTACGCACAGGACCACAATGCCCCAACCTTCTCTGAGCCTTCGTGGTCCTTGTGATTTGGTCATTTAGCCCATTATATTTCAAAAACTGCCACTCAGAAGTAACACAACCCAACTCACAAGGACCCGAGGTCTCAGAGAAGATTGGAGGATGGGACCCACTGGACAGCTGTTAGGAGACAGATGGTAGCTTTCCTACGCACAGGACCACAATGCCCCAACCTTCTCTGAGCCTTCGTGGTCCTTGTGACTTGGTCATTTAGCCCATTATATTTCAAAAAGTGCCACTCAGAGGTAACACAACCCAACTCACAAGGACCAGAGGTCTCAGAGAAGATTGCAGGACGGGACCCATTGGACAGCTGTTAGGAGACAGATGGTAGCTTTCCTGCGCACAGGACCACAATGCCCCAACCTTCTCTGAGCCTTCGTGGTCCTTGTGACTTGGTCATTTAGCACATTATATTTCAAAAAGTGCTACTCAGAGATAACACAGCCCAACCCACAAGAACCCGAGGTCTCAGAGAAGATTGGAGGACGGGACCCACTGGACAGCTGTTAGGAGACAGATGGTAGCTTTCCTGCGCACAGGACCACAATGCCCCAATCTTCTCTGAGCCTTCGTGGTCCTTGTGACTTGGTCATTTAGCCCATTATATTTCAAAAAGTGCTACTCAGAGGTAACACAACCCAACCCACAAGGACCCGAGGTCTCAGAGAAGATTGGAGGACGGGACCCACTGGACAGCTGATAGGAGACAGATGGTAGCTTTCCTACGCACAGGACCGCAATGTCCCAACCTTCTCTGAGCCTTCGTGGTCCTTGTGACTTGGTCATTTAGCTCATTATATTTCAAAAAGTGCCACTCAGAGGTAACACAACCCAACTCACAAGGACCCGAGGTCTCAGAGAAGATTGGACGATGGGACCCACTGGACAGCTGTTAGGAGACAGATGGTAGCTTTCCTACGCACAGGACCACAATGCCCAAACCTTCTCTGAGCCTTCGTGGTCCTTGTGACTTGGTCATTTAGCCCATTATATTTCAAAAAGTGCCACTCAGAGGTAACACAACCCAACTCACAAGGACCCGAGGTCTCAGAGAAGATTGGAGGATGGGACCCACTGGACAGCTGTTAGGAGACAGATGGTAGCTTTCCTTCGCACAGGACCACAATGCCCCAACCTTCTCTGAGCCTTCGTGGGCCTTGTGACTTGGTCATTTAGCCCATTATATTTCAAAAAGTGCTACTCAGAGATAACACAGCCCAACCCACAAGGACCCGAGGTCTCAGAGAAGATTGGAGGACGGGACCCACTCAACAGCTGTTAGGAGACAGATGGTAGCTTTCCTACGCACAGGACCACAATGCCCCAACCTTCTCTGAGCCTTCGTGGTCCTTGTGACTTGGTCATTTAGCCCATTATATTTCAAAAAGGCCCACTCAGAGGTAACACAACCCAACTCACAAGGACCCGAGGTCTCAGAGAAGATTGGAGGACGGGACCCACTGAACAACTGTTAGGAGACAGATGGTAGCTTTCCTGCGCACAGGACCACAATGCCCCAACCTTCTCTGAGCCTTCGTGGTCCTTGTGACTTGGTCATTTAGCCCATTATATTTCAAAAAGTGCTACTCAGAGATAACACAGCCCAACCCACAAGAACCCGAGGTCTCAGAGAAGATTGGAGGACGGGACCCACTGGACAGCTGATAGGAGACAGATGGTAGCTTTTCTACGCACAGGACCACAATGCCCCAACCTTCTCTGAGCCTTCGGGGTCCTTGTGACTTGGTCATTTAGCACATTATATTTCAAAAAGTGCTACTCAGAGATAACACAGCCCAACCCACAAGAACCCGAGGTCTCAGAGAAGATTGGAGGACGGGACCCACTGGACAGCTGTTAGGAGACAGATGGTAGCTTTCCTGCGCACAGGACCACAATGCCCCAACCTTCTCTGAGCCTTCGTGGTCCTTGTGACTTGGTCATTTAGCCCATTATATTTCAAAAAGTGCTACTCAGAGATAACACAGCCCAACCCACAAGGACCCGAGGTCTCAGAGAAGATTGGAGGACGGGACCCACTGGACAGCTGATAGGAGACAGATGGTAGCTTTCCTACGCACAGGACCGCAATGTCCCAACCTTCTCTGAGCCTTCGTGGTCCTTGTGACTTGGTCATTTAGCCCATTATATTTCAAAAAGTGCCACTCAGAGGTAACACAACCCAACTCACAAGGACCCGAGGTCTCAGAGAAGATTGGACGATGGGACCCACTGGACAGCTGTTAGGAGACAGATGGTAGCTTTCCTGCGCACAGGACCACAATGCCCAAACCTTCTCTGAGCCTTCGTGGTCCTTGTGACTTGGTCATTTAGCCCATTATATTTCAAAAAGTGCCACTCAGAGGTAACACAACCCAACTCACAAGGACCCGAGGTCTCAGAGAAGATTGGAGGATGGGACCCACTGAACAACTGTTAGGAGACAGATGGTAGCTTTCCTGCGCACAGTTCCACAATGCCCCAACCTTCTCTGAGCCTTCGTGGTCCTTGTGACTTGGTCATTTAGCCCATTATATTTCAAAATGTGCTACTCAGAGATAACACAGCCCAACCCACAAGGACCCGAGGTCTCAGAGAAGATTGGAGGACGGGACCCACTGGACAGCTGATAGGAGATAGATGGTAGCTTTCCTACGCACAGGACCACAATGCCCCAACCTTCTCTGAGCCTTCGTGGTCCTTGTGACTTGGTCATTTAGCCCATTATATTTCAAAAAGTCCCACTCAGAGGTAACACAACCCAACTCACAAGGACCCGAGGTCTCAGAGAAGATTGGAGGACGGGACCCACTGAACAACTGTTAGGAGACAGATGGTAGCTTTTCTGCGCACAGGACCACAATGCCCCAACCTTTTCTGAGCCTTCGTGGTCCTTGTGACTTGGTCATTTAGCCCATTATATTTCAAAAAGTGCTACTCAGAGATAACACAGCCCAACCCACAAGAACCCGAGGTCTCAGAGAAGATTGGAGGACGGGACCCACTGGACAGCTGATAGGAGACAGATGGTAGCTTTTCTACGCACAGGACCACAATGCCCCAACCTTCTCTGAGCCTTCGGGGTCCTTGTGACTTGGTCATTTAGCACATTATATTTCAAAAAGTGCTACTCAGAGATAACACAGCCCAATCCACAAGAACCCGAGGTCTCAGAGAAGATTGGAGGACGGGACCCACTGGACAGCTGTTAGGAGACAGATGGTAGCTTTCCTGCGCACAGGACCACAATGCCCCAACCTTCTCTGAGCCTTCGTGGTCCTTGTGACTTGGTCATTTAGCCCATTATATTTCAAA
This sequence comes from Ryuthela nishihirai, assembly GCA_038380435.1. Taxonomy (NCBI): domain Eukaryota; kingdom Metazoa; phylum Arthropoda; class Arachnida; order Araneae; family Heptathelidae; genus Ryuthela; species Ryuthela nishihirai. The sequence goes on from JAWZYU010000008.1 coordinate 6,403,425, forward strand.
AAGTCCCACTCAGAGGTAACACAACCCAACTCACAAGGACCCGAGGTCTCAGAGAAGATTGGAGGACGGGACCCACTGAACAACTGTTAGGAGACAGATGGTAGCTTTCCTGCGCACAGGACCACAATGCCCCAACCTTCTCTGAGCCTTCGTGGTCCTTGTGACTTGGTCATTTAGCCCATTATATTTCAAAAAGTGCTACTCAGAGATAACACAACCCAACCCACAAGAACCCGAGGTCTCAGAGAAGATTGGAGGACGGGACCCACTGAACAACTGTTAGGAGACAGATGGTAGCTTTCCTGCGCACAGGACCACAATGCCCCAACCTTCTCTGAGCCTTCGTGGTCCTTGTGACTTGGTCATTTAGCCCATTATATTTCAAAAAGTGCTACTCAGAGATTACACAGCCCAACCCACAAGGACACGAGGTCTCAGAGAAGATTGGAGGACGGGACCCACTGGACAGCTGATAGGAGACAGATGGTAGCTTTCCTACGCACAGGACCACAATGCCCCAACCTTCTCTGAGCCTTCGTGGTCCTTGTGACTTGGTCATTTAGCCCATTATATTTCAAAAAGTCCCACTCAGAGGTAACACAACCCAACCCACAAGGACCAGTGGTCTCAGAGAAGATTGGAGGACGGGACCCACTGGACAGCTGTTAGGAGACAGATGGTAGCTTTCCTGCGCACAGGACCACAATGCCCCAACCTTCTCTGAGCCTTCGTGATCCTTGTGACTTGGTCATTTAGCCCATTATATTTCAAAAAGTGCCACTCAGAGGTAACACAACCCAACTCACAAGGACCCGAGGTCTCAGAGAAGATTGGAGGATGGGACCCACTGGACAGCTGTTAGGAGACAGATGGTAGCTTTCCTGCGCACAGTTCCACAATGCCCCAACCTTCTCTGAGCCTTCGTGGTCCTTGTGACTTGGTCATTTAGCCCATTATATTTCAAAAAGTGCTACTCAGAGATAACACAGCCCAACCCACAAGGACCCGAGGTCTCAGAGAAGATTGGAGGACGGGACCCACTGGACAGCTGATAGGAGACAGATGGTAGCTTTCCTACGCACAGGATCACAATGCCCCAACCTTCTCTGAGCCTTCGTGGTCCTTGTGACTTGGTCATTTAGCCCATTATATTTCAAAAAGTCCCACTCAGAGGTAACACAACCCAACTCACAAGGACCCGAGGTCTCAGAGAAGATTGGAGGACGGGACCCACTGAACAACTGTTAGGAGACAGATGGTAGCTTTCCTGCGCACAGGACCACAATGCCCCAACCTTCTCTGACCCTTCGTGGTCCTTGTGACTTGGTCATTTAGCCCATTATATTTCAAAAAGTGCTACTCAGAGATAACACAGCCCAACCCACAAGAACCCGAGGTCTCAGAGAAGATTGGAGGACGGGACCCAGTGGACAGCTGATAGGAGACAGATGGTAGCTTTTCTACGCACAGGACCACAATGCCCCAACCTTCTCTGAGCCTTCGGGGTCCTTGTGACTTGGTCATTTAGCACATTATATTTCAAAAAGTGCTACTCAGAGATAACACAGCCCAACCCACAAGAACCCGAGGTCTCAGAGAAGATTGGAGGACGGGACCCACTGGACAGCTGTTAGGAGACAGATGGTAGCTTTCCTGCGCACAGGACCACAATGCCCCAACCTTCTCTGAGCCTTCGTGGTCCTTGTGACTTGGTCATTTAGCCCATTATATTTCAAAAAGTGCTACTCAGAGATAACACAGCCCAACCCACAAGGACCCGCGGTCTCAGAGAAGATTGGAGGACGGGACCCACTGGACAGCTGATAGGAGACAGATGGTAGCTTTCCTACGCACAGGACCGCAATGTCCCAACCTTCTCTGAGCCTTCGTGGTCCTTGTGACTTGGTCATTTAGCCCATTATATTTCAAAAAGTGCCACTCAGAGGTAACACAACCCAACTCACAAGGACCCGAGGTCTCAGAGAAGATTGGACGATGGGACCCACTGGACAGCTGTTAGGAGACAGATGGTAGCTTTCCTGCGCACAGGACCACAATGCCCAAACCTTCTCTGAGCCTTCGTGGTCCTTGTGACTTGGTCATTTAGCCCATTATATTTCAAAAAGTGCCACTCAGAGGTAACACAACCCAACTCACAAGGACCCGAGGTCTCAGAGAAGATTGGAGGATGGGACCCACTGAACAACTGTTAGGAGACAGATGGTAGCTTTCCTGCGCACAGTTCCACAATGCCCCAACCTTCTCTGAGCCTTCGTGGTCCTTGTGACTTGGTCATTTAGCCCATTATATTTCAAAAAGTGCTACTCAGAGATAACACAGCCCAACCCACAAGGACCCGAGGTCTCAGAGAAGATTGGAGGACGGGACCCACTGGACAGCTGATAGGAGACAGATGGTAGCTTTCCTACGCACAGGACCACAATGCCCCAACCTTCTCTGAGCCTTCGTGGTCCTTGTGACTTGGTCATTTAGCCCATTATATTTCAAAAAGTCCCACTCAGAGGTAACACAACCCAACTCACAAGGACCCGAGGTCTCAGAGAAGATTGGAGGACGGGACCCACTGAACAACTGTTAGGAGACAGATGGTAGCTTTCCTGCGCACAGGACCACAATGCCCCAACCTTCTCTGAGCCTTCGTGGTCCTTGTGACTTGGTCATTTAGCCCATTATATTTCAAAAAGTGCTACTCAGAGATAACACAGCCCAACCCACAAGAACCCGAGGTCTCAGAGAAGATTGGAGGACGGGACCCACTGAACAACTGTTAGGAGACAGATGGTAGCTCTTCTACGCACAGGACCACAATGCCCCAACCTTCTCTGAGCCTTCGGGGTCCTTGTGACTTGGTCATTTAGCACATTATATTTCAAAAAGTGCCACTCAGAGGTAACACAACCCAACTCACAAGGACCCGAGGTCTCAGAGAAGATTGGAGGACGGGACCCACTGAACAACTGTTAGGAGACAGATGGTAGCTTTCCTGCGCACAGGACCACAATGCCCCAACCTTCTCTGAGCCTTCGTGGTCCTTGTGACTTGGTCATTTAGCCCATTATATTTCAAAAAGTGCTACTCAGAGATAACACAGCCCAACCCACAAGAACCCGAGGTCTCAGAGAAGATTGGAGGACGGGACCCACTGGACAGCTGATAGGAGACAGATGGTAGCTTTTCTACGCACAGGACCACAATGCCCCAACCTTCTCTGAGCCTTCGGGGTCCTTGTGACTTGGTCATTTAGCACATTATATTTCAAAATGTGCTACTCAGAGATAACACAGCCCAACCCACAAGAACCCGAGGTCTCAGAGAAGATTGGAGGACGGGACCCACTGGACAGCTGTTAGGAGACAGATGGTAGCTTTCCTGCGCACAGGACCACAATGCCCCAACCTTCTCTGAGCCTTCGTGGTCCTTGTGACTTGGTCATTTAGCCCATTATATTTCAAAAAGTCCCACTCAGAGGTAACACAACCCAACTCACAAGGACCCGAGGTCTCAGAGAAGATTGGAGGACGGGACCCACTGAACAACTGTTAGGAGACAGATGGTAGCTTTCCTGCGCACAGGACCACAATGCCCCAACCTTCTCTGAGACTTCGTGGTCCTTGTGACTTGGTCATTTAGCCCATTATATTTCAAAAAGTGCTACTCAGAGATAACACAGCCCAACCCACAAGAACCCGAGGTCTCAGAGAAGATTGGAGGACGGGACCCACTGGACAGCTGATAGGAGACAGATGGTAGCTTTTCTACGCACAGGACCACAATGCCCCAACCTTCTCTGAGCCTTCGGGGTCCTTGTGACTTGGTCATTTAGCACATTATATTTCAAAAAGTGCTACTCAGAGATAACACAGCCCAACCCACAAGAACCCGAGGTCTCAGAGAAGATTGGAGGACGGGACCCACTGGACAGCTATTAGGAGACAGATGGTAGCTTTCCTGCGCACAGGACCACAATGCCCCAACCTTCTCTGAGCCTTCGTGGTCCTTGTCACTTGGTCATTTAGCCCATTATATTTCAAAAAGTCCCACTCAGAGGTAACACAACCCAACTCACAAGGACCCGAGGTCTCAGAGAAGATTGGAGGACGGGACCCACTGAACAACTGTTAGGAGACAGATGGTAGCTTTCCTGCGCACAGGACCACAATGCCCCAACCTTCTCTGAGCCTTCGTGGTCCTTGTGACTTGGTCATTTAGCCCATTATATTTCAAAAAGTGCCACTCAGAGGTAACACAACCCAACTCACAAGGACCCGAGGTCTCAGAGAAGATTGGACGATGGGACCCACTGGACAGCTGTTAGGAGACAGATGGTAGCTTTCCTGCGCACAGGACCACAATGCCCCAACCTTCTCTGAGCCTTCGTGGTCCTTGTGACTTGGTCATTTAGCCCATTATATTTCAAAAAGTGCTACTCAGAGATAACACAGCCCAACCCACAAGGACCCGAGGTCTCAGAGAAGATTGGAGGACGGGACCCACTGGACAGCTGATAGGAGACAGATGGTAGCTTTCCTACGCACAGGACCACAATGCCCCAACCTTCTCTGAGCCTTCGGGGTCCTTGTGACTTGGTTTCAAAAACTGGCACTCAGAGGTAACACAACCCAACCCACAAAGACCAGTGGTCTCAGAGAAGATTGGAGGACGGGACCCACTGGACAGCTGTTGGGAGACAGATGGTAGCTTTCCTGCGCAGAGGACCACAATGCCCCAACCTTCTCTGAGCCTTCGGGGTCCTTGTGACTTGGTCATTTAGCCCATTATATTTCAAAAAGTGCCACTCAGAGGTAACACAACCCAACCCACAAGGACCAGTGGTCTCAGAGAAGATTGGACGACGGGACCCATTGGACAGCTGTTAGGAGACAGATGGTAGCTTTCCTGCGCACAGGGCCACATTGCCCTAACATTCTCTAGGCCGTCGGGTTCCTTTTGACTTGGCCATTTAACCCATTATATGCCAAAAACTTCCACTCAGAGGTAACACAACCCAACTCACAAGGACCCGAGGTCTCAGAGAAGATTGGAGGACGGGACCCACTGGACAGCTGTTAGGAGACAGATGGTAGCTTTCCTTCGCACAGGACCACAATGTTCCAACCTTCTCTGAGCCTTCGGGGTCCTTGTGACTTGGCCATTTAGCCCATTATATGCCAAAAATTGCCACTCAGAGGTAACACAACCCAACTCACAAGGACCCTAGGTCTCAGAGAAGAATGGAGGAGGGGACCCACTGGACAGCTGTTAGGAGACAGATGGTAGCATAGCGCCACAATGACCCAACCATCTCTGAACCCTCGGGGTCTTTGTGACCTGGCCATTTAATCTACAGTGTGCATGAAACTGCCGTTCAGAAAAAAAAACAACATCAAAATTTTCAGAAACAATTCTGAATGACAGTTAAATAAATCAAAATAAGTAATCAATGACGCTATAACCGAAAAAAATATTCCGATTAATTTGATGTCATTGATAAATCCTTGAAGTCAGTTAGGAAAACCTGTTTCAAAGTCTTTGACAGTTTGTTTTTCACGGTGGCCGGAATCATGCAATTGGAACGAAAGTAACTAGAAACATCAGAGGAAGTATTTTCCCCTTTCGCAGTTCTTTATGGGGAAGAAACAGCTTTTGCATATCATCGTTATTCAATAAGACAACTTAGAGTTCTCAATCTTGCAAGGCTGATGGAAACATCTGACTGAAGGAACATCTGGAGGACGAAAAGACCAGTTTCTCGTGACGACCCTCACTTTCCTTGACACTTATCTCTCTCTCTATTGATAAAACGACAGCGGCGCCATAATTAGTCACACAAATCTACGTTATTTGACAAAAAAAGATGAGATTTTGGTATGACTGTTTTACCTACGAGCTGCATTTTTTTAACACAATGTGCTAAATCGCCAGGTCAAGAGGACCCCAAGGGCACAGAGAATGTTGGAGGAAGAGGACTCATTGGACAGGTCTTAAGGAGACAAATCTTAGCCTCCCGTCCAGGCTATCCAACGTGTTCTTTAACTTTTGATTTACCTCTGAACCAGGGGCGGGGATGGGTCAGTAGGTAGCGCGCCAGGCTCGTAATCTGTAGTTCCCAGGTTCTAGTCCCAGCTGAGTCAGCGTTGAAATTTATCTCCGCAAAATTCCCCGCCCTGCCCACGGTCAATAGGGGACACCGATCGGCTTGGAAAGGCCGCCGTCCGTCGGATGGGACGTTAAGCCGTGTTCCCCTGTGCGGGAGAGCCATACCCTGTGCACGTTAAAGAACACGCTGGATGGTTTTGACGGGAAGCTACCATCTGTCTCCCAACAGCTGTTCCAGTGGGTCCCCTCCCCCAACCTTCTCTGAGCCTTCGGGGTCCATGTGACCTGGCCATTTAGCCCATGGTGTGCAAAAAAGTGCCGCTCAGAGGTAAAACAACCCAACGTTAAAGAACACGCTGGATGGCCTTGACGGGAGGCTACCATCTGTCTCCCAACAGCTGTTCCAGTGGGTCCCCTCCCCCAACCTTCTTTGAGCCTTCGGGGTTCATGTGACCTGGCCATTTTGCCCATTATGTGCAAAAAAGTGCCGCTCAGAGGTAAAAAAACCCAACCCAATCTCTGAACCATATCATTTCTTTCAGTGTAATGTCCAGCATTATTACTTTGGTTTCTTCTGTTAAACCAGGAAAAGCTGGTACAATCAGCAATGCGGAGCATAATCAACGATATTAATGGCTAGTTAAATTAACAAAATCAGCCCAATAATAACGTTTGGTCAATTTACTCTGTTCCCATGACAACGAAGGTTTTGAAAAGTGCACACTTAGCAACACAATTTAATCAATAAATTGTTTTATGCTTCGAAAAATAAGCATTTTATATAATGAGTTGAAAAAAATTGGTTGTCCTGACTGGGATTCGAACCTAGGTCTCCCAGAATCCTGATAATAGATTGGGTTGGGTTGTTTTACCTCTGAGCGGCGCTTTTTTGCACACCATGGTCTAAATGGCCAGGTCACAAGGACCCCGAAAGCTCAGAGGAGGCTGAGGAAGAAACCCACTGGAACAACTGCTGGGTGACAGATGGTAGCCTCCCGTCAAGGCCATCCAGCGTGTTCTTTAACGTGCACAGGGTATGGCTCTCCCGCACACGGGGCCACGGCTTAACGTCCCATCCGACGGACGGCGGCGTTTCCAAGCCCATCGGTGTCCCCTACTGACCGTGCGGGCGGGGAGTTTTGCGGGGGTGGCTCAATCGTCTACTGGTAGTTTTTTATTTCCAACAATTTGCTACTTTATGAAATATTCATAATTATTATACTAAAGTCAAATAATATATCCATTGTGGTTTCGATAGGAAAAGGAACACTGAGAGGCTTAAAAAGTCAGCCATCCGTCAGATAGGATATTAAACCATGGTCTCATATGCAGGGTTGAATTGTTTTGTCTCTGAGCGGCACATTTCTGCATACAATGGACTAATTAGCCAGGTCATAAAGACCCCAAGAGCTCAGAGAAGGTTGGAGGAGGGAATCCACTGGACAAATATTGGGTGACAGATAATGTCGAGAGACAGATACCCTATGCGCATTCTTTAACGTCCACAGGGTTTGACTCTCCCATACATAGGACCATGGCTTAACTTCCCATCCTACCGACGGCGGCCTTTCCAAGCCCAACTGTGTCATACTGCCCGAAGGCAAGATTTTATGGAGATAAACCTCAACGCTGGTCCAGGTGGGACTCGAACCACGGACCATACCCTGTGAAAAGTAACGTGCTAAGTTGCCTGACGGGGGCTTCCATAGGTCTTTAAACAGCTCTCTAATGGGTTCCCTTCTCCAGTCTTGTTGGGGTCCTTTTGACCTGACCATTAAGCCCATTACCAGAAGGAAAGAACTGCTCAGAGGTAAAACAACCCAAGCAACCTCTTCCAAGCCTGAAGCATCCAAGTTATAATGCTTAAATTTCACAACGTTTTGAGGTGTGAGTTGCTCAGTCAGTAGCGTGCCAGGCTCACAATCTGCAGTTCCAGGTTCGAGTCCCATCTAGGGAGTTCCAGGTTCGAGTCCCACCTTCTTCCGAGAAACGTCCTGTCCTACTTCAATAGGGGACACCGATGGGCTTGGAAAGCCTGCCGTCTGTAGAATAAGACATAAAACCGTGGCCCCGTGTGTGGGGGGCGGTGGTGGCTCAGTCGGTAGCGCGCCAGGCTCGTAATCTGTAGTTCCCAGGTTCGAGTCCCAGCTGGGTCAGCGTTGAGATTTATCTCCGCAAAATTCCCCGCCCTGCCCACGGTCAGTAGGGGACACCGATGGGCTTGGAAAGGCCGCCGTCCGTCGGATGCGACATTAAGCCGTGGCCCCGTGTGCGGAGAGAGCCATACCCTGTGCACGTTAAAGAACACGCTGGATGGCCTTGACGGGAGGCTACCATCTGTCCCCCAACAGCTGTTCCAGTGGGTCCTCTCCCCCAACCTTCTCTGGGCCTTCGGGGTCCATGTGGCCTGGCCATTTAGCCCGTGGTGTGCAAAAAAGTGCCGCTCAGAGGTAAAACAGCCCAGCTTAGCCCCGTGTGTGGGAGAACCGTACACTGTACACATTAAAGAACACGTTGGATGGCCTTGATGAGCCCCGGGGATCTTTGTGACCTGTCGTTTAGTCTATTCTGTGCAAAAAAAAGTATCGTGCAGAGGTAAAGCACCCCAAAGATGTTATGAATTGGTTGAGCATCTAAACACTAAACAAAGCTAAGGTTTGAAGAAATACGGCATATGGCCAATTTTGCTCCATTAATGTCAGTCGGAAAAGTCAAAAGGCTTAGATATCGGTGTTTAAAATTTGGCCAAACTATAATTATGAGGAAAACTCTATGGCACTGTACAGACAATGGTATTTTGCTCTATAGAAAAGAACCCGTCCATACACCAAACGTTACACCAAATATTGAAAAGACGCAAAAATTTATACTAATTTATATTCCAACACTAAAAAAACATAACGTTTTTCCAACTGATATTTGGTTGTACACTCAACAAGCCCATTGTTCGCTCATTGACATTTAGTCGAACACTGGACAAGCACATTGTTCGCCTGTTGATATTTAGCCGAACACTGAACAAGCCCATTATTCTCCTATTGATATTTAACTGAACACTGAACAAGCACATTGTTCGCCCATTGATATTAGCCGAACACTGAACAAACCCATTGATATTTAGCCGAACACTAAACAAGCCCATTGGTTCGCCCATTAATATTTCGCTGAACACTGGACTGGTGCATTGTTCATCCATTTGGATGAACGCTGAAGCCCCATAATAGTAAATCCAACCGCCAAACTCGTTTTACGTTTCGTTATAGAAAGATTGCAGCACAGAATCAGGTACTTGTTTTTTCTGAAAAAGAAATATATACCGGTGTGGCACAAATTGCTCAAACTTTCTCTTTTACATAGAGTTTCGTAAAAATTAAAAAAATAAATTATTAAATAAAATTCAACTTGAATAGAAAATTTATTTGAAATCGAAATTTTTATAATATGCGGAGAATATTGAATTCTAAATTTTAAAATGTAAAAGATTCAGCGTTTTCGAAGTAAAGCCCTGGATATTAGATGCTCAACCAATTCATAATTCCATTGTTCGGCCGTTGATATTTGGCGAAACAGTGAACAAGCACAGATGTCCAAGCCCGATCTCATCTAGATGGCCCTAAACTTTCTCCGTATACTCAGGGCTGGTGTGAACTTTTGCGGGGCCGGGTTACAAAATTCTGCCGGGACAAAAAAAAACGCATTTATATGTACTTCTAAATTTTATAATAATAAATTATTTGTTATAAGTAGAGTCGCTCAAAAAAGTATCCGAACACTATGGTTGATTACAGAATTGAGAAAAAATATCTGGCAACGATTTTTTTAGAAATTAGTGATCTGGCAACCTTTGTGTACCGTAACGAAGGTTGCCAGATCAATAATTTCTAAAAAAAACAGATATTTTTTCTGCAGATATTTTTTGCCAGATATTTTTTTTCTGAATTCTGTAATCAACCATAGTGTTGGGATATTTTTTTGAGCGACTGTACAAAATGCGGTACATATCTACATACAACTTATAGGAACACCGAGTATATTATAAATATTGCATAATTTTTCTCGCCTTTTTCGCCGCAAAATCTTGAATTACGTCATCAAAATTGACCGATTTCGCTCTTTCGCTTTCTGTTGAAAGAATAGTCATCTATTAGCGGTTTCGGCGGTTGGATTTACTATAGGGCTTAGAAAGTAACTGACATGCGCTCTGGTGGTGGGACTTGGAACTAGGGGAAAGAGGATACATTGTATCGGCTGCTGTGTTAAAGATAGGAAAATGGCGTCGTTTTTTACGATGAGCTTTTCGTAGACCGCGGGCCGGGTTCCGGGGAACGCGCTGAACACGCCTTGCGCCTGCCCTGCTTATACCCATATACCCGAGAAAAGAAGGAAACAACTCTTTTAAAGTTCACTGAGGTTGAAAAATGGCAAAAAAATGGCAAAATTGTGAACTTTAGTGCTAACCAATCTATTTACCCTAAAATTTCGCATTGAATGGCACAGTACGCTAATATCCCCCTAATATCCAGGGCTTTACTTCGAAAACACTGAATATTTTACATTTTAAAATTTAGATTTCAAATATTCTCCACATATTATAAAATTTCCGATTTCAAATAAATTTTCTATTCGAGTTGAATTTAGTTTAATAATTTATTAATTTAATTTTCACGAAACTCTATGTAAAAGAGAAAGTTTGAGTAATTTGTGCCACACCGGTATATATTTCTTTTTCAAAAAAACAAATATCTGATTCTGTGCTGCAATCTTTCTATCTAAGTAGGCTGAACACAAATCAAACTCTGCATTTGCTGCATTTGCCTCAGCCTCTGGGTCTTATTTGATTTAAGCCAGAGCAACTCATGAATGTAACTCAAATTGGCACATTACAACTCCAGAAGAAGTAGCCAAGGAACGAGTTTGAACACGTGGTGTGCTACAGATTATACAATCTTTGGGCGTGGCCGGTGGAATAAGGTCGGAAGGAAGGTCAGACACAGTTCCCTTGGTGACACATCAAAATTATCTGGCCAACGGTAGTTGCAATAAAACACAGCAATATGTAGATTTCTAGTAGTATTAGTAGATGGTTTGGAGTTCTGCAGAGACAATTTTTTTTAATGTATGATATTTTGCAAATTTTTTATCCCCATTTTTCCCGGTAATTGGCTGGCATGACATATAATCAAAGTTCATGTTCTTTTAATGATGCTCTCGAAATTTTTGAAAGTAAGCACTTCATTCATTAGTACAGCTCTGTTCTACTTCCTATGAATTGTGTACCGTAGAATAAATTATAAGTTTCCGGTTGTTATGTAGCAGTTGGTTGTTTTACCTCTGAGCGGCACTTTTTTTGCACACCATGGGCTAAATGGCCAGGTCACATGAACCCCGAAGGCTCAGAGAAGGTTGGGGGAGGGGACCCACTGAAACAGCTGTTGGGAGATAGATGGTAGCCTCCCGTCAAGGCCATCCAGCGTGTTCTTTAACGTGCACAAGGTATGGCTCTCCCGCACACGGGGCCACGGCTTAACGTCCCATCCGACGGACAGCGGCCTTTCCAAGCCCATCGGTGTCCCCTACTGACCGTGGGCAGGGCGGGGAATTTTGCGGAGATAAATCTCAACGCTGACCCAGCTGGGACTCGAACCTGGGAACTACAGATTACGAGCCTGGCGCGCTACCGACTTAGCCACCCCCGCTCCTATGTAGCAGTCATAATATGTGTGGTGAAAAGCAACTATTAACTATAGCTATCCTGAAAAATATTGATATTAATCGGTGGATGCAGCATATGACCCACGTTAATTTAAAAAAAGTTTTAATGAATTATATTTACATATTTCAAAAGCAAAAATCTGCAAATAACAAAGATTATTCCTACCTTTCAAAAGATAATTTTAAAATTCTATAAGTATCATAGTATGTCTCGGGTTGTTTTACCTTTTGTTCCTTGGGGCTCACCTTTTGGTGATTTTTGTGTTCTTTGCGACTCATGCCACTTATTGGCTATCCTCAGATGGATAAGGGTATGGGATCTTTTATCCTGGTACAGTGGACCTTCGTTATAGCGCTGCTCGCTATACCGCGCACTCTGTTATAGCGCGGGCGATGTTCGCGATAAGTTCAAACATGTTTATACAGGTCCGTGCGGCGTTAGTGAGTATCGCATTTTATTGTTACTGCGTATTGAGTAATTGTGTACGTATTTAGTTCCTGCATGTATTTTGAATAGTGTTTAATTATTGTATGCATGATGAGTAAAAGAAAAGCTTACAGTGTGAAATTTATTGTGTCGCCACCGCGCCGCTCGGTATAACGCGGTTCACCTTATAACGCGGGTGTTGTTTCCCGCCCGACATGCGCGTTATATCGGGGGTCCACTGTACTTCGAAAAATCATAATTATGCTACATACATGCTACATGGGCTGTTTTACCATTAGCGGCACTTTTGAACATAATGGGTAGGTCACAAAGACCCCGAAAGCTCAGAAAAGGTTTCGAGAGGGGACCCACTGGACAGCTAATAGGGGACAAATGGTAGCCTCCCGTCAAGACTATCCAGCGTGTGCTTTAACCTGTACACGGGGCCACGACTTAACGTCCCATCCTACGGATGACGGCTTTTCCAAGTCCATGGTGTCCCCTACTGACTCTACGCAGGGCAGGCAGTTTTGCGGAGATAAATCTTTACCCTGGCTCAACTGGGACTCTAACCTAGGAACTGCAGATTACGAGCCTGGCGCGCTACCGACTGAGTACCCTGTCTCCTCTTACTATGTCACTGACTTCTGAAGAAGAAGAAAGACTTCTAAAGATTTGTGACTATGGCTGAAATTGAAGGAATCCCATTATAAGGGCATCGTTAATCTTTGGTTTGTACAGTCGCTCAAAAAAGTTAGTTCACTAATTTCTAAAAAAAATCGTTGCCAGATATTTTTTCTGAATTCTGTAATCAACCATAGCGTTCGGATACTTTTTTGAGCGACTGTATATATCTATATACTCAAGCCGATTATTATAGTTATTAATCCATCATTGGTTATATTGGGGAGGGGATATATTAGATATAGTTATTAATCCATCATTGGTTATATTGGGGAGGGGGAGGAGAAGAAATACCCAGTGCGGAGCAATTTTGATAATAATAATAATAATAATAATAATAATAATAAGAGTTGGTCTAGGTTGTTTTACCTACTAGCTGCACTTTTTGCATACAATCAATCCTTACTTACTACAAACCCACATACAAGTATTTGTAACAGTTCGCGTCGATTTTCGCCAATTTCGAACCATTTTTTATAGAACGAGCTAAGTTGATATTTAATTTCAACTTCCATAACTCTTTAAATACTAGGGGCGGGTGTGGCTTGTAATCTGTAGTTCCCAGGTTCGAGTCCCAGCTGAGTCAGCGTTGAGATTTATCTCCGCAAAATTCCCCGCCCTGCCCACGGTAGTAGGGGACTCCGATGGGCTTGGAAAGACAGCCGTCCATCGGATGGGACGCTAAGCCGTGGTCCCGTGTACGGGGAGTCACACCCTGCTCACGTTAAAGAACACGATGGATGGCCTTGACAGGAGGCTACCATCTGTCTCCCAACAGCTGTTCAAGTGGGTCCCCTCCCCCAATCATCTCCGAGCTTTCGGGGTCCATGTGACCTGGCCATTTAGCCCATGGTGTGCAAAAAAGTGCCGCTCATGGGTAAAACAACCCAACGTTAAAGAACACGCTGGATGGCCTTGACGGGAGGCTACCATCTGTCTCCTAACAGCTGTTCCAGTGGGCCCACTCCCCCCACCTTTTCTGAGCCTTCGGGGTCCTTGTGACCTGACCATTTAGCCCATGGTGTGAAAAAAAAAGTGTCTCTCAGAGGTAAAATTACCCAACGTTAAAGAACACGCTGGATGGCCTTGACGGGAGGTTACCATCTGTCTCCCAACAGCTGTTCAAGTGAGTCCCTTCCCCCAATCATCTCTGAGCTTTCGGGGTCCATGTGACCTGGCCATTTAACCCATGGTGTGCAAAAATGCCGCTCAGAGGTAAAACAAACCAAACAAGCCAAACTTTAAATACTGAAAGCACATCAAGAAATCGAGAGAGAAATAGGTTTAATCGAAATTTTTAAAATATTTTCAGTCACATTTTTTTTTAAAAAGCTTAGTAAAGAAATTGCTGATTTCTGTAGAGTTATTATCAACACAACATAAAAAAAATGTGCATAAAAAATGGTTGCTGAGTACATAATTATTAATACTTTTGTTTTTCAGGCTTCGGCTCGAATTTTTCTAAAGCATTCACAACTTCTGAAACGGAAGTTTACGACTAGCACTTTTTTTACGAATTGTTCAGTAATCCTGCATCTAAGCAAAAAAATTAAGACAGGTTATTCAGGCTGTGGCGGTAATTGCAGTGTACACTGGTTTCCGCCTGCTTTCGGGCAGCTAATGACCTAAAACTTAGCGACAACGATTACTTAAGACTCAAGATTGATGCTGACCACTTTTATTCTTGGTGCTAATTGGACAGGACGTCAACTACTGCTTTCGATTGTTGAAGGAACTACAGGAAATAAGGCAGGTCATCATTACTGTTGCCACTATGATATCAATAAATTTTAACCTTGGGGTCATATCGGTTTTCTTTCTGTTTTGATTGAAAATTGTTAGTAGAGTGGGGTTGGATTGTTTTACCTCTGGGCAACACTTTTTTTGCACACAATGGGCTAAATGGGCAGGTCACAAGGGCCCGAGAGCTGAATAAAGGGGGATTTGGGTTGTTTTGCCTCTGAACGGCACTTTTTTGCACACAATGGGCTAAATGGGCAGGTCACATGGACCCCGAAGGCTCAGAGAAGGTTGGGGGAGGGAACCCACTGGAGCAGCTGTTGGGAGACAGATGGTAGCCTCCCGTCAAGGCCATCCAGCGTGTTCTTTAACGTGCACAGGGTATGGCTCTCCCGCACACGGGGCCACGGCTTAACGTCCCATCCGACGGACGGCGGCCTTTCCAAGCCCATCGGTGTCCCCTACTGACCGTGGGCAGGGCGGGGAATTTTGCGGAGATAAATATCAACGCTGACTCAGCTGGGACTCGAACCTGGGAACTACAGATTACGAGCCTGGCGCGCTACCGACTGAGCCACCCCCGCCCCTTGCACACCATGAGTTAAATGACCAGGTCTCAAGAACCCGAAGGCTCAGAGAAAGGTGGGAGAGGGGACCCACTGTAACAGCTGTTGGGAAACAGATGGTAGATTCCCATCAAGGCCATCCAGCGTGTTCTTTAACGTGCACAGAGTATGACTCTCCCGTACACGGGACCACGGTTTAACATCCCATACGACTAACGGCGGCCTTTCCAAACCCGTCGTTGTCCCCTAATGACCGTGGGTAGAGCGGGGAGTTTTTCGGAGATAAATCTCAACGCTAACCCATCTGGGACTCGAACCTGGGAAGTACAGATTACGAGCCTAGCACGCTACCGACTGAGCCACCCCCGCCCCCAGTTTTGAAAGAAGCTCCACTTAATCCACTGAACAGGTTTTAGGAGACAGTGGAATCAATGCCATCCAGGGTGTTCTTTAATGTATGTAGGGTATGGCTTTTCTGAATAAGGAGCCATAGCTTATTGACTGGGACGGGGGTGGCTCAATCGGTAGCGCGCCATGCTCGTAATCAGTAGTTCCCAGATTCGAGTCCCAGCTGGGTGGGGCGGGAGTGGTTCAGTCGGTAGCGCGCCAGGCTCGTAATCTGTAGTTCCCAGGTTCGAGTCCCAGCTGGGTCAGCGTTGAGATTTATCTCCGCAAAATTCCCCGCCCTGCCCACGGTCAGTAGGGGACACCGATGGGCTTGGAAAGGCCGCCGTCCGTCGGATGGGACGTTAAGCCGTGGCTCCGTGTGCGGGAGAGTCATACCCTGTGCACGTTAAAGAACACGCTGGATGGCCTTGACGGGAGACTACCATCTGTCTCCCAACAGCTGTTCCAGTGGGTCCCCTCCCCCAACCTTCTCTGAGCCATCGGGGTCCATGTGACCTGGCCATTTAGCCCATGGTGTGCAAAAAAGTGCCGCTCAGAGGTAAAACAACCCAACCCAACCCAGCTGGGTCATCGTTGAGATTTATCTCCGCAAAATTCCCTGCCCTGCGCACGGTCAGTAGGGGACACCGATGGGCTTGGAAAGGCCGCCGTCCGTCGGATGGGACGTTAAGCCGTTGCTCCGTGGGTGGGAGAGCCATACCCTATGCACGTTAAAGAATACGCTGGATGGCCTTGACGGGAGGCTACCATCTGTCTCCCAACAACTGTTCCAGTGCATCCCCTCCCCCAACCTTCTCCGAGCCTTCGGCGTCCATGTGACCTGGCCATTTAGCCCATGGTGTGCAAAAAAGTGCCGCTCAGAGGTAAAACAACCCAACCCAACTTATTGACTGATTGTATAAGACAGAGGATAGACTTATACGAAAGATTACAACTTTTCCAAGTACATCGTATCCCCTTTCTCGCGTAGGAAAGATAGGAGTTTGATAAAAAAAAAATCTGAGTGCAGACATGGCGGGGACTCAGGCACATCCTCCAATAACATATTTGACCTGGGCAGTGCAGTAACAGCAGAATTATTTTAAAAGTACACTGGTTTCCATAAATTAACGATCCCTATATTATGTAAACGGTACAGTCGCTCAAAAAAATATCCTAACACTATGTTTGATTACAGAATTCGGAAAAAATATCTGGCAACTTTTTTTAGAAATTAGTGATCTGGCAATTAGTGATCACTTATTTCTAAAAAAATTGTTGTCAGGTATTTTTTCTGAATTATGTAATTAACCATAGTGTTCGGATATTTTTTGAGTGACTGTAAGCTAACGTCGAAACTCCAAAATAGGTTTTTTTCCTCTGAAAAATATGATAGTACATAAATAGCAAATAAATCAATATCTCGATTTTTAATAATATTCGTTCAGTATTTAATGTGTTGTGGAAGTTTGAATATTTAATAATAACAATGCCAGTGGGAAAAATTGACTTCAGAAGTTAATTAAAACTTCGTAATAAGTATTGTATCAAAGTGTATAATAAAATTAGTTTGTATTTTAGAACTTTGTGTAAAGAATTCTTTCACTATTCTTCAGTTTTGTATAAGTTTCTTAAGACTGGCATTGCTTTTGTTAAATATTCAAACTTCCATAACTCATTAAATACTGAACGAATATTGTTGAAAATCGAGATATTGATTTATTTGATTCAGATCTTTATCTGAAATCACACTTTTTAAAACAAAAAACTTATTTTGGAAGTTATAGAGCTTTGACGTTGACTTCCCATTGACTTACCATAAGCAAAGAATGTAGAGGGAGAAGAAGTTAAGCTTCCATAGAGATTAATGCAAAATCGAGTATCGTGCATTTGGCGTAGAGGTGAAACGAACATTGCAGGGGACGAACGCTTTTGTAATTACATGTTACTGTCAACTTCCATTCTCTTCGCTTTTCCTATGTAATAATTTCCCATTGATATCCTTGCAGAGTATATTAATATGAAATCTGTTTCCTGTTTCTATGAAACCAAGAAAGCTTCTAATTGTAATAATTTATTCTATAAATTAACTTCAGGCTAATTTCAAATCTTCTCTATCAGTTCAATTTATAATTGTTGGTTCACGAAAAATAATTCCAATGGCGAAAATAAACCTTTATTAAAATCATGATATTAGTTTTTCAAATACAAAGTGCAGTTACTTTTTTCCCTTTTTTAAAATATAAATTTTTTGATGCAAAATTCCTTTGCCTCTTATTGTTTGCTTTCCAGCTTAAAAAATGCACGATACGAATCGAAACACCACTTGAGGTCGCCACTTAGACTTTGTCAAAGCTGAACTTCTCTTCCTAATACGTTCTTTACCATAAGGTAGTTCTTTAATTTATAGAAATAAATGTTTATAGCTATAATTCTTAAAGTATAGTCGTTTAAATTACAACTGGTAGCTACCATTATTAAAAACATCTAAAAATAAATTATCTCTGACACAGCGGGAATCGAACCCGCAACTCTCTAGCTTTTTTTTAAATGTTTTTAATAACTGTTGAAATCTATTTCTACAAGCAATCTGTATATTTACTATGTCTCGATGGTAGCTACAAATTTTCTAAAACTTTTCATAATTTTCAAATATTCATAAATATTGTAATAAATTTTTAAACAATAAACTAATTAACGTTTAAAGTTTTTGAAGTAAATAGTTTTCTATTAAACTTCAGATAATTAAATCATATAAACTTTATATATAATTAATATCCCTGCTTTCGTTGGACGGATGTTCAGGCCGACCTCGACGATAAAGACCATGACAGCTCTCTCGATGACGTCACTTAAGTAGGGAAATCCTTTTTAAATTTTGATGAAATATTATTGCAGGTTGTTTTAGTTATACCGTATAAATGAATAAAACAATAATTAATTACAATACTTAATGTAATAATAATCAAATATGTATTCAATTAAGAGTTTTACTATATTTTAATTTTGCATTATTGCCATAAGGGTAATAAGTTTAATATTTTACTCATTTGTTAGAATATCCTAAAACTACCGGTCATAATATTATAGCTAGAAAATAAGTTCCCTCTATACGTGACGTCATTAAAAATGTTGCGTGGCCTTAACTATCGAGATAACCTGAGAGAGGAATATAGTTTCCTTAAGCGTAGTATAAACCGAACCATCACTAATTTTTAAAATATATAGAAATGTTTTAAGGAAATCAGTTGACAGATGATCAATTTCCTGCGTATTTTTTTTTATGATGCGACATATTTAGGAATGTGTAATCGGTTGTTTGACGAGATATTTTTAACTTATGGGCACACAATAGAAGTACTAATTATAGTAATACGGTCGCCTTCTCACCATCAATGGTTCATCCATAAATTTGTATTGAATTGAGAGAGCTGTTTCCAGGTCTCTCTAATAGCCGTAGACATATATTTCTTTTCACTTCTCAGTGACGTGCCAAAAAAATCGCCTCGCATGCCATAGGTCCGCCGTTCCTGGTGTAGGCTATAGGGCTACTTATTCTGACGTCATGGGGCGGGGGTGGCTCAGTCGGTAGCGCGCCAGGCTCGTAATCTGTAGTTCCCAGGTTCGTGTCCCAGCTGGGTCAGCGTTGAGATTTATCTCCGCAAAATTCCCCGCCCTGCTCACGGTCAGTAGGGGACACTGATGGGCTTGGAAAGGCCGCCGTCCGTCGGATGGGACGTTAAGCCGTGGCCCCGTGTGCGGGAGAGCCATACCCTGTGCACGTTAAAGAACACGCTGGATGGCCTTGACGGGAGGCTACCATCTGTCTCCCAACAGCTGTTCCAGTGGGTCCCTTTCCCCAACCTTCTCTGAGCCTTCGGGGTCCATGTGACCTGGCCATTTAGCCCATGGTGTGCAAAAAAGTGCCTCAGAGGTAAAACAATCCAACCCTATTCTGACGTCATAACTTGGTTCACGGGCCTTCTGTTGTACGATGTGTTGGTGCAAATGAGCAATACCTTATTTACTTTATTACCTATTTAGGTAATAAATATTGAGGTATAATTTAATTTCCTATTGAGGGATTTTTTTAATTTTTTTATTAAAGAAAGGTACTTAATATGTACATATTAAAAAAGCAGCCAATAAGTGAATAAAAACTAGTGATATATTTGCATTAATGTTTAGGATGATTATGTTATTGATATTTGCATGAATGTTTCAAAGCATGAAACTGCAACAAAAATTCGAAGTCCATATATTTGGGGGAGGGGGATTGAATTAAATGGCCAGAAAAATTATTTCCAACGAAAGCATAAAAGATTAAAAGTACGAAAACTTTTAAAAAATTCAATTATTCGATTTTAACAAGAAATTTAATTTTAACGTATATAAAGCAAAATAAGTTACCTATTACAGATATGAAATTTATTACTGAAAATTTTTGAAGGAAGGAACGAAATTTATGTTTTTCCTCGGATTTTTATCTAGTCTCTACAAAATAGATTTTAAAAATTACCTGCTGCTGACGTTTGAAATTAATTCGACTGGTAACTTTTATTTTTAATAAATAAATAATTTGTTTTAAATTATTCAATAATTTCTTAATATAAATTTAATGATTAAATTCTCGCGATATACACGTGTAAAATTTTTAATTAAAATCGAAAATATTTTTCTTCCATTTTAAAAAATTTCTTCGATTGAAATAAAAGTAAAATTGTTTAGAAAGTTGCTGAGGAGAACAGCTACCAATCATTACTTATCTCTCGTTTCGTAGATCGTATAATCATATTCGATGTACTGGATAATAATTTTACCCCTAACCATCTCCATCAGTAAAATTGTGTAAGAAACCTAAAACGGATAGGCCTCCTCAGAGAACGCTACCGTTTTAGGCCCCTATTTGGCATGAATAAGAAAAAAATATATAAGTAAACCACCCTTAGGTGGTCCCCTAAGGGCAAACGTAAGAAAAGCTAAAAATAGCAGTAAAATTGTATAAGAAACCTAAAACGGATAGGCCTCCTCAGAGAACGCTACCGTTTTAGGCCTCTTGTACTTGTTCAAAACAGTATGATCGTAAAGAATCAGAGAAGAAATAATCTCATTGGGATTATTGCTTACAGCCTCAAAAAATCTTTTTGAGGTGCGTTTTATATGTGTATATACATGGTCGATGCCCAGGTCTTTATGGAGTTGTCTGTTAGTGACAAACCAAGAGGCATCGACCGCAGTTCTCAAAATCTTGTTCTGTAAGACCTGAATCTTACGAATATTGGTGGGTGTAGTATTCGCCCATATGGGTGAAGCATAGAGAATCACCGGTCTGATGATCATTTTTTGAAGTGCGTTTTATATGTGTATATATATATGGTCGATGCCCAGGTTTTTATGGAGTTGTCTGTTAGTGACAAACCAGGGGGCATCGACCGCAGTTCTCAAAATCTTGTTCTGTAAGACCTGAATCTTACGAATATTGATTGGTGGGTGTAGTATTCGCCCATAAGGGTGAAGCACATCTAATGATCATTGAGTAAAAACTTATGATCTATCATTAAAATGTCTCTCGTTTATTACTTAATAAATCTTATAAAAATAATTGATTTAAAATTCGACTGGTAACTTTTATTTAAAAAAATAGTAGTTTTAAATTCTTCAATAATATCTTAATATAATATTAACGAATAAATTCTCTTGATATACACGTGTGAAGTTTTTAATTAAAAACAAAGAAATATCTGAAAAAAAATAAAATATTTAGAAGTTGCCGAGATAGAGCTGCTACCAATCATCACCTGTCGCTCGCAGTGATGATGAATAAACAAACACACATATTGGAATATAGGAACTATCGTGCGTAAAAAGTCTCTTCGTTTCGAAGCGTCAGGAAAGGTCATACTGCCAGCATCGTGTTGACCTCCCGATGATGGGATCAAGGATGCAGAATTTGAGGAACTACTTAAGTGGCCCTGGACTGGTCTTCTCTTTACCTCGTGTTCAGAAGAGAGGTCTGTGACTGCTTGACCTGTTGCTTCATATGTGGGGTCGTGATAGCGAAACCCAAGGTGAAACAACTGCTTGTTGGTAGTAAAATTAAACGCCAATTTTCCTATATTTCGAATATCGTTACGGATGAGTTAGCTTGGAAGCTAAGAATTTAAATTGCCGGCTTTTTATCCTAAACGTGATTGATAAGAATCAGATCTAGAACCATTGAAATTCATATTGCATTAAGTTCAGAATCATGTTGCAAGATGTACCTTAACTGCTTCTGAGACAGCAGTTAGTTTTCTGCATTGAGAAATCTCAATAAAATGGCTGCCTCCACAAGTTATTGTTTATTTTATATATGTCAATTTATTGTTCGTAATATCTTGGAAGTTAGGTTGAGTTTTTTTACCTCTGAGCGGCACTTTTTTGCACACCATGGCCTAAATGGTCAGGTCACATGAACCCCGAAGGCTCAGAGAAGGTTGGGGGAGGGGACGCACTGGAACAGCTGTTGGGAGACAGATGGTAGCCTCCCGTCAAGGCCATCCAATGTGTTCTTTAATGTGCACAGGGTATGACTCTCCCGCACACGGGGGCCACGACTGACCGTTCCATCCGATGGACAGCGGCATTTCCAAGTCCATCGGTGTTCCCTACTGACCGTGGACAGGGCGCGGAATTTTGCGGAGATAAATCTCAACGCTGACCTAGCTGGGACTCGAAACTGGGAACTATATATTACGAGCCTGGCGCGCTACCGAACCTGGGAACTACAGATTATGAGCCTGGCGAGCTACCGAACCTGGGAACTACAGATTACGAGCCTGGCGCGCTACCAACTGAGCCACCCCCGCTCCCATATCCTGGAAGAACTTGGAAAGAAAGAGAAATCAGGGAATAGTCAAAAAATTTTTAATTCCTACTACTATAGAAAACTCGATTGTCCATAACCCTATAAGCGGCTACCCTCGGTCAGCAGGGAATACTAATTGGTTTGCAAAAGTCGCCGTCCGTCGGATGGGACGTTAAGCCGTATCCAAGTGTGTGGGAGAGACATACATTGTGCAAGTTAAAGAACACGTTGGATGGCCTTGACGGGAGGCCACCATCTGTCTCTGAACAACGGTCCAATGGGTCCCATCCCTCAAACTTTCTCTAAACCCTCGGAGGCCTTGTGACCTGGCCATTTACCCCATTGTATGCAGAAAAAAAAATGCCTCTCAGAGATAAAATAACCCAACCTATATACCGTGATTTTGACTTAAACGTCCTATAATAAAGTTACTATTATTATTAAAATCCTGGATGATACGTATCCCTTTAAACTGCAATCGACCTCATCCATCGATAACAACCATCGAGGGCATTGTGGAGGATTCCAAAAGCGTGAACGCTGCACTAACAGACCTATTTTTAAAACTATAACAGATTTTATTATTGCTTAATTTCTAAAAATTCAACTGGTAGTTACTTATTTTCAAAAATCTGATAATTAATTTTGAAATATTCTCAATTACTTAAAAAAATCCTTATGAATAAATAATTTTATTTTAAGTAATTTTAAAATAAATAGCTTTAACTTAAATTTTAAACAAATTTCATCATTTGAATATTTATGCATAATTAATATCAATTTTTTCTTCCCCCTTTTTTCCTCAAGGCTATCCAGACCTCGTGTATTAAGGTGATAAATTCCAACGCTAGCACATTTGAGACTCGAACCTGGGAACTGTAGATTTCGCTTACGATGCTATTGACTTAGCCAATCCTGCCCCCCCCCCCCCCGAATTCGGCGATACTTGTGACTTTATTGTTTAGGGAATTTCTTCCTTTTTCGGAAGCTGAAATAAATTCCTTCCACTGAGAACATAATTCAAATATTTCTCTACTGAGTCTGTTCACCGTTTTCTCCTACCATATAATTAATTTTTATCTCGATTAAACCTAACTTATAATTTATTTCCCCTTTGGATATTAAATAAAGTAGTCATTATTATTAACACAGTCCTACCAACTTTGAAAACATCTCAATCAATCTAATTAGTCACCAGTAGAAAAATATGTAAAAAATAAAATACCCAGAAGTTGGTCCAAGTCCAACTAGCATTAATCAAATAAATTAAATTGCGGTGAATATTTAATATGTGTCGTTTAATGTTTTCTGTTAATAGATGATTGCCTTTAAATGGTTTTAGAGACACATTCCATTAAAAAAAAATACACGAGAGTTTAAAACTTCTACTTTTTTTTTACCAACCCCCAAACTATCACTTGAACGCGTTATGGCGTACGTATGACCTTGTCTTCCTGAAACGACAAAGCAAGGAAGACAGGATCAGCAACTTGACGGTTACTTGGTTGATCAACTATTCCAGGCGAGATCACGTGGATCCCGAGTGATATCCGCATCACTGGAAGCCTCCGGATCAAGGTGAACCGCTAACTGCCGGGTCTTTCTTTCACGTGTTGGCCGTGCCATCATCACCTTCTCCGGGACTCTTGTGTCACTGGCACGCGTGTTGTCGCCAGCCAATCCCTAATCACCTTTACAAAGGGGAAAAAGAGGGGAAAGGATTAAATAATGTCGATATGTTCGTCAAGTTGTCTCCAGAGGCTGGTCGCATTCAAGATGATGTAAAGAGTCTAAGTCCAGAGCAGGTGTGCTCAGTGGTAGCGCACCAGATTCGTAATCTACAATTCCCAGGTTCGAGTCCCGCCTGGGGTGGGGGCGGGGGTGGCTCAGTCGGTAACGCTCCAGTCTCGTAATCTGTAGTTCCCAGGTTCCAGTCCCAGCTGGGTCAGCGTTGAGATTTATCGCCGCAAAAATTCCTCGCCCTGCCCACGGTCAGTAGGGGACACCGATGGGCTTGGAAAGGCCGCCGTCCGTCGGATGGGACGTTAAGCCGTGGCCCCGTGTGCGAGAGAGCCATACCCTGTGCACGTTGAAGAACACGCTGGATGGCCTTGACGGGAGGCTACCATCTGTGGGTTCCAGTGGGTCTCCTCCCCCAACCCTCTCTGAGCCTTCGGGGTCCATGTGACCTGGCCATTTAGCCCATGGTGTGCAAAAAAGTGCCGCTCAGAGGTAAAACAACCTAACCCGACCCGCCTCTGGCAGCGTTCAGATTTATTTCCGCAAAACTCCCTGCCAAGGTCAGTAGGGGACACCGATGGTCTTGGAAAGGATCCCTCCGTCGGATGGGATGTTAAGCCGTGGTCCGTTTGCGGGAGAGCCATTCCCTGTGCATGTTAAAGAATATGTTTGATGGCTTAGACGGGAGGCTACCATCTGGTCCCGTGGGTCCCCTCCCCTAGCTTTCTCTGAGCTATTGTGATCATTGTGACTTGGCCATTTTGCCCATTGTACGCAAAAAGTGCTGCTCAGAGGTAAAACAACCCAAAGTGTTAAAATGATCTATCAATTTGAAATTGTAAAGAGTTTGTTTTACTACGAAGCGGCACTTTTTCTTTTTAATACAATAGGTTAAATGGTTAGGTCGCAAGATCTCCTAGGACTCAGAAAAAGTTGAGAGAAGGGGACCGACTGGGTAGCTGGAGCAGATGGTAAGCTCCAGTCTAGGCCATTCAGCGTGTTCTTTAAAGTGAGCAGGACTCTCTTCTTTAAAGTGAGCAGCTCTCTCTCCCGCACACGGAGCCACGGCTTAACGTCTTATACGACGAACGGTGGCCATTCCAAGCCCATTGGACTCTACTGACGAGGAAATCGGAAAGAATAGTCAAGATTGGATTAGATTGTTTTCCTATGAGCGGCACTTCTTGCACAATGCTCTGAGCGGCACTTGTTTATTAAATGGCCAAGTCACAAGGACCCCGAAGGCTCAGAGAAGGTTGGGGGACGGGACCCACTGGAATAGCTGTTAGGAGACAGATGGTAGCCTCCCGCCAAGGCCATCCAGCGTGTTCTTTAACGCACACAGGGTATTGCTCTCCCTCACACGGACCACGGCTTAACATCCCATTAGGGGGATAGATCTTTTCCAAACTTATTAGTGTATTCTTTCTCACTAAATGAGGTTTGGGACAGCAAATCTTAACGGAGACACCTTGGGTTGGTTGCTTTACCTCTGAGCGGCATTTTTTTTCACACAATGGGCTAAATGGTCAGTCACAAAGACCCTGAAGGCTCAAAGAAGGTTGGGGGAGGGAACCCACTGGAACAGTTGTTGGGAAACAGGTGGTAGTCTCCCGTCAACGCCATCCTGTGTGCTATTTGATGTGCACAGGGTATAGCTCTCTCCTGCATACGGTACCATGGCTTAACGTCCCATCCGCCGCACGGTGGACTTTCCAAAGGCACCTTGGGTTGGAATGTTTTACCTCTGAGCGGCACTTTTTTGCACACCATGGGATAAATGTCCAGATCACAAGGACCACGAAGGCTCAGGGAAAGTTGGGGGAGGGGACCCACTGGAACAGCTGTTGGGAGACGGATGGTAGCCTCCCGTCAAGGCCATCCAGTTTGTTCTTTAACGTGCACCTCTCGCGTTAGGGGCGGGGTAGTTCAGTCGGTAGCGCGCCAGGCTCGTAATCTGTAGTTCCCAGGTTCGAATCCCAGCTGGGTAGGCGTTGAGATTTATCTCCGCAAAATTCCCCGCCCTGCCCACGGTCAGTAGGGGACACCGATGGGCTTGGAAAGACCGCCGTCCGTCGGATGGGACGTTAAGCCGTGGCCCCTTGTGCGGGAGAGCCATACCCTGTGCACGTTAAAAAACACGCTGGATGGCCTTGACGGGAGGCTACCATCTGTCTCCCAACAGCTGTTCCAGTGGGTCCCCTCCCCCAACATTCTCTGAGCCTTCGGCGTCCATGTGACCTGGCCATTTAGCCAATGGTGTGCAAAAAAGTGCCGCTCAGAGGTGAAACAACCCAACCCAAATGCACCTCTCCCGCACACGGAGCCACTGCTTAACGTCCCATCCGACGGACGGTGACCTTTCCAAGCTCATCGGTGTCCCCTACCGACCGTAGGCAGGACGGGGAATTTTGCGGAGACAGCTCAACGCTGGGGGCGGGGGTGGCTCAGTCGGTAGCGCGCCAGGCTCGTAATCTGTAGTTCCCAGGTTCGAGTCCCAGCTGGGTCAGCGTTGAGATTTATCTCCGCAAAATTCCCCGCCCTGCCCACGGTCAGTAGGGGACACCGATGGGCTTGGAAAGGCCGCCGTCCGTCGGATGCGACATTAAGCCGTGGCCCCGTGTACGGGAGAGACATACCCTGTGCACGTTAAAGAACACGCTGGATGGCCTTGACGGGAGACTACCATCTGTCTCCCAACAGCTGTTTCAGTGGGTCCCCTCCCCCAACCTTCTCTGAGCCTTCGGGGTCCTTGTGGCCTGGCCATTTAGCCCATGGTGTGCAAAAAAGTGCCGCTCAGAGGTAAAACAATCCAATCCAACTCAACGCTGACCCAGCTGGGACTCGAACCTGGGAACTACGGATTACGAGCCTGGCGCGCTACCGAGTGAGCCATCCCCACCCCGAAAGACACCTTGAAACTCGAACATATTATGTTAATGGCAATCTAAATTCAAAGCTTTATGACTTTTGAAATATGCATTTAATGGAAAACTGCGACTGAAGAAAAATTAAAGATCATAATCGAATCTATATAAATCTCGATTTTCAACAATATTCGTTCAGTATTTAAAGAGTTATTGAAACTAGAATATTTGCTAACAATAATGCGCCATAAGAATTCACCTCAGAAATGAATTAAAATTTAAAAAATGAGTATCGTTAAATGATTCTTATAAAACAAGATAGCATATTGTTAAATATTGATATATTATTATATCAATATATATTGATATATTGATTAAAGATACTGTTTAAACATTGAATGAATATTTTAGAAAATCGAGATTTAAACAGATTTGAATACGATCTTTAATTTATCTTCAGTCACATTTTTCCATTAAAGACATAGTTCCGAAGTTATGGAGCTTCTAAGTTGAATAAAAATCGTCTAATATTTTGCTACAGCATTGTATTTCATTTAGCATTTCTCTAACCAAAGAAACAGTGTTTTATCTTTAGAAACTATAAGGTTGAATAGCAGCATAAGAACAAACAGAAGGGTTGGGTTGTTTTACTCTGAGCGGCACTTTTTTTGCACACCATGGGCTAAATGGCCAGGTCACAAGGGCCCCGAAGGCTCGTGGGAAGGGACCCATTGGAACAGCTGTTGGGAGACAGATGGTAGCCTCCCGTCAAGGCCATCCAGCGTGTTCTTTAACACAGCACAGGGTATGACTCTCCCACACACGAAGCCACGGCTTAACGTCCCATCCGACGGACGGCGGCCTTTTTAAGCCCATCGGTGTCCCCTACTGACCGTGGGCAAGGCGGGGAATTTTGCGGAGATCTCAACGCTGACCCAGCTGGGACTCGAACCTGGGAACTACAGATTACGAGCCTGGCGTTCTACCGACTGAGCCACCCCCGCCAGACAAACAGAAGGACAAGTGAAAACAATAGATGGTTATTTTAGAAACGAGCTAAAAACGACCAGCAAAATCCGTCTCTTTCTATAGGTCAATAAGTCGAGTAATCCTTTGCGCAGTTAAAACACAACTAAAAGTAACGAAACAGCTTCGAATTCCCATTGAATGCAATTCGACGCAAGCACCTGAGAATGGATGGCGCATTGCGATCTCCAGATTATATCTAAAATGCACCTGACTAACGGTGATTTGTGACCCAGTGAACTAGATGTCTTCAGTAGATGAACTCGATGTCTCCGTTCTGTTCTTTGGCTCATCAAATTCTTCTCTAATTTTATTTCTCTCAGTTAACGAACACCAAACGCAGCATCCGCATTTCCCATTAAAGGAAAATAAAAAAACTAGCGGTGGTAGTCTCAATCGGTTAATAAACTTACGTTTTGCAAATGTAATTAGAAATAATAAGTAAACTATTTGTTAAGTTCCAATTTGCAAAGGGGATGTATAAGTTATCGAGGTCTGGAACACGTTTATTAAAAATATGTGCAGCCATTTCTTTGAAAAGTGTCGCAGTGCATTTTATTTTAACTTTTATTCTTTATACCATAAGAAAATGAATAAAAATATATTTTGAAAATCATTCACGCCATAAATTAATTATAATAAATGAATAGTCAAATACCTCAATTTCATGAAAGTTGAAAGAAACAAAAAAATTTTTTACGAATGTTGAAATACATATCCATTTTATTTCACTCAACATTGCGAATATTCCTTGAAATTTAATCTATTATATAAAGTAACAAGTATTGTAAGGTTGTGTTGTTTTACCTCTGAATGGACTTTTTTTAACACAATGAGCGAAATGGGTTGGGTTGTTTTACCTCTGAGCGGCACTTTTTTGCACACCATGGGCTAAATGGTCAGGTCACATGGACCCCGAAGGCTCAGAGAAGGTTGGGGGAGGGGACCCACTGGAACAGCTGTTAGGAGACAGATGGTAGCCTCCCGTCAAGGCCATCCAGCGTGTTCTTTAACGTTGGGTTGTTTTACCTCTGAGCGGCACTTTTTTTGCACACCATGGGCTAAATGGCCAGGTCACAAGGACCCCGAAGGCTCAGAGAAGGTTGGGGGAGGGGACCCACTAGAACAGCTGTTGGGAGACAGATGGTAGCCTCCCGTCAAGGCCATCCAGCGTGTTCTTTAACGAGCACAGGGTATGGCTCTCCCACACACGGGGCCACGGCTTAACGTCCCATCCGACGGACGGCGGCCTTTCCAAGCCCATCGGTGTCCCCTACTGACCGTGGGCAGGGCGGGGAATTTTGCGGAGATAAATCTCAACGCTCACCCAGCTGGGACTCGAACCTGGGAACTACAGATTACGAGCCTGACGCGCTACCGACTGAGCCACCCCCGCCCCAGGGCGAAATGGTGAGGTCACGAGGACTCCAACGACTCAGAGAAGGTTGGGGAAGGGGACACACTGGACGACTGTTGGTAGACAGTTGCTAGCCTCTCGTCAAAGACATCCAGTGTGTTCTTTAACGTGAACAGGGTATGGCTCCCATGCAACCCGTTTGGGTTGTTTTACCTCTGAGCGGCACTTTTTAGCACACAATGGGCTAAATGGCCAGGTCACAAGAACCCCGAGGCTCAGAGAAGTTGGGGGAAGAGAAGCCAGTGCATAGATGTTAGGAGACCGATGGTCGCCTCCCATCAAGACCATCCAGCGTGTTCTTTAACGTGCACAAGATATGGTTTTTTCTGTACACGGTGCCACGGCTTAACGTCCCATCCAACGGACGGCGGACTATCCTAGCCCATCGGTGTCCCCTACTTTCGGGGACACCGATGGCTAGGAATGTTTTGGAGTTTTGCGGAGATAAATCTCAACGTTGGCTTAAAAAGGACTCGAATTTGGGAACTGCAGATTACGAGTCTGGCGTACAACCGGGTGCCAAAAACTGCATTAAAAGAAATAAAATTTATGAATATTAATATTTTGTTTCCTGTTTTGTGTACCACGTTCAGTTGTGTGCTAACCTTTAATTATGCATGTTTTCTATCAAGCTTACCTTGTGTGGATTGTTGAGTCTAGTAACAAGACACGTCATCCAATACCTGAAACTACAGCATCTGCATATAGAACAGTGGATTGAAACGTGGGTGATCAAGTCATGGAACGGCAGGAAAAAAGATTAAAAAAAAGATCAAGGAGTTTTAAGTATTTCCTACAAATCCAAATAGGATTCGGGAAGTCTGCTTTAGGTCGCCTACATCCTACCTCTACAAGAAAAGGTGTCGGCGTTAGACTCCAAAAGGTCAGCATCAGTCTTACACAGATAGTTGAAATTCAAACGTGAAGAGCCAATTGCTTCTACGGATACCTCGGGATTAGGGGTGGATGGCTCAGTCGGTAGCGCACCAGGCTCATAATCTGAAGTTCCCAGATTCGAGTTGGGTTCGGTTGGTTTACCTCTGAAAGGCACTTTTTTTCACACCATGGGCTAAATGGGCAGGTCACATGGACCCCGAAGGCTCAGAGAAGGTTGGGGGAGGGGACCCACTGGAACAGCTGTTGGGAGACAGATGGTAGCCTCCCATCAAGGCCATCCAGCGTGTTCTTTAATGTGCACAGGGTATTGCTCTCCCTCACACGGACCACGGCTTAACATCCCATCCGATGGACGGTGGCCTTTCCAAGCCCATCGGTGTCCCCTACTGACTGGGGTCAGAACGGAAAATTTGCGGATCAAATTCGAGCCCAACTGGATGAGGGTTGACATTTAACTCAGCAAAACTCCCCACCCTGCCCACGGTCAGTAGGGGACACCGATGGGCTTGGAAAGGCCGCCGTCCGTCTGATGGGACATTAAGTCGTGACTCCGTGTATGGGAGAGCCATACCCTGTTCACTTTAAAGAACATGCTGGATGGCTTTGATGGGAGACTACCATCTGTCTCCTAACAATTGTGCAGTGGGTCCCCAACGTTCAAGTTCCTTGTAATCTGCCCATTTTGTGCAAAAAAAGAGCCATTCACAGGTAAAAAAAACCAACTCTCTAATTTGAACTACTTTTTTCATTGTCGCCTCAATATCTCGAAATTTTACGAAAAATGTTAAAAAAACTACTTTTTAATTTTCCTCGTGAAATTTTGTTTTGTTACTGGTGATGGGAAGTTGGTGAAATATTTTGCCAGGTCCAGCGATTGTCACTCACTATGCATTATCCCCATAGCTTGCTGTTGGACACTGATCTTATTACATAAGCACTGCTTGCATTCCCACATCCCCCACTCCCGTACGGCAGACATTCCTCCCGTTCGTCACAGAAACTCTTAGTTGAATTTCAGATTAGAGCTGGTTTCTCTTGGTAGAGATTTTATTGTAGTACAATGGCAGCAAAGCGTAAGTTGAATGCATTCCCATTCAATGATTAAGCAAAAACGATCACAGCTGTTGAAAGTAGCTGGAAAAAAGACAGAAGACGCTGCTAAAAAAAATCCAAATTCCTAGCAGTACTCTATCTCCGCAAAATTCCCCGTCCTGCCCACGGTCAGCAGGGGACACCGAAGGGCTTGGAAAAGCCGCCGTCCGTCGGATGGGTCGTTAAGCCGTGACTCCGTGTGCGGGGGAGTCATACCCTGTGCACGTTAAAGAACACGCTGAATGGCCTTGACTGGAGGCTACCATCTGTCTCCCAACAACTGTTCCAGTGAGTCCCCTCCCCCAACCTTCTCTGAGTCTTCGGGGTCATTGTGACCTGATCATTTAGTCCATGGTGTTAAAAAAAGCGCTACGAAGAAGCAAAACAACCCATCCTCGGAGAGCCATATCCTGTGCACATTAAAGAACAGGCTGGATGGCCTTGACTGGAGGCTACCATCTGTCTCCCAACAGCTGTTCCAGTGTGTTCCCTCCCCCAACCTTCTCTGAGCCTTCGGAATCATTGTGACCTGGCCATTCAGCCCATGGTGTGCAAAAAAGTGCCGCTCAGAGGTAAAACAACCCAACCCTAGCAGTATTCTGTCAAACATTTTAATGAACAAAGGTATAATATTTAAATGCTAGATTGCGATAAAGGGGGGGAAAAATGAGGCATGCAGAATTTCCTGATGTTGAACAGTAAAGTTGGGTTTTTTTTGCTACTGAGCTGCACTTTTTTTCACACAATGGGCTAAATGGCCAGGTCACAAGGACCCCTAGGTTTCAGAGAAAGTTTCGGGAAGGAGACACACTGGAAAACTGTTAGGAGATAGATGAAACGTCCCTTCAAGGCCATCCAGCATGTTCTTTAAAGAATACCTTGTGCACGTTAAAGAACACGCTGGATGGCCTTGATGGGAGGCTACCATCTGTCTCCCAACAGCCATTCAGAGTGGGTCCCTAACCTTCTCTGAGCCATCTGGGTCCTTGTGACCTGGCCATTTAGCACAAGAAGGTTGCCAGATCACTAATTTCTAAAAAATTCGTTCCATATATTTTTTCCGAATTCTGTAATCAACCACAGTGTCCGGATACTTTTTTGAACGACTGTACATCAATTCACACAGAAAATATTTAATTTTGACAAACTGCGATTGCTTTGTAATGTAATGTACCTCTCTTTGTAAAGAAGAATATTTAATTATGTGCAGATCGGAAAACGATGACATCTACATAGAATAGAAGATGTTTTTCTGCACCTGTCAGCGACAGAACCCCTTTCAAATCTCCATGAGCTGAAGGGCAAATGCTGCCGCAACATTCATGTGGAGCAAGGACGTTCCGTTGCCCCTGGCAACATTGGTCAACCAGGCAGCTAAAACTAATGAAATGCCTTCAGGTGGTGTGTGGTAGAAAGCGCACACAAATAAAGGTGTGGCTCTTAGGAAAAGACTTTTTTTTATTTATTAAGCGGTAACTTTGGAAAGCGATAAAAATGAGACGCCGTTAAATATGTTTATCTGTTCATGTTTCGTTTTTTTTTTAATCGCTAAAATTTGTGCACGATTTTAACTGGAAAAAAATCAGTGCTGCCATTTATACCGTGAGAATGTTAGTGCAGATCTGCCTCCGTCGTTTTTCATAAAGAAGGTCGATATTAGAATAGATGGAGTTTTTGAAAGGAAATATAATTTTTGCTCTTGCGTGTAAGCGTTGTCTCTTGGGGGGGCAGGGAGGGCGATCAATGCAATAATCTTTAAAGATCATAAGATAATTATCAAACTGAACATTTTTCTGTTCTTGTAAGTTAATTAATAAATATCTTTAGTATCAGATCTTGGTTGGTTGTTTTACCTATGAGCGACACTTTTATTTAACACCATGAGCTAAATGGCCAGGTCACAAGGACCCAGATGGCTCAGAGAAGGTTAGGGACCAACCCTGAACGGCTGTTGGGAGACAGATGGTAGCCTCCCGTCAAGGCCATCTAGCGTGTTCTTTAACGTGCACAAGGTATGGCTCTCCCACACACGGAACCACGGCTTAACGTCCCATCTGACGGACGGTGGTCTTTCCAAGTCCATCGGTATCCCCTACTGACTGTGGGCAGGGCGGGGAATTTTTCGGAGATAAATCTCAACGCTGACCCAGCTGGGACTCGAACCTGGGAACTACAGATGATGAGCCTGGCACGCCACCGACTGAGCCACCCCCGCCCCTATCAGATCTTATGTAACATAACTTATCAAATATATAATATAATATCAAATATATACTTATCAAATATATATTATTTTATATATATATATAATCAATATATATATAAAATAATTTGATAAGCTAGCGAGGCTCGCAATCTGCAGTTCCCAGGTCCCAATCGATGGGCTTGGAAACGTCGCCGTCCGCCGGATGGGACGTTAAGCCGTGTCGCCGTGTGCGGGAGAGCCATCCTTGTTCACGTTAAAGAACACACTGAATGGCCTTGACAGGAGGCTTCCATCTCTCTCCCAATAGCTGATCCAGTGGGTCTCCTCCTCCAAACTTTTCTGAGCCTTCGGGATCCTTGTGACCTGGTCATTTAACCCATGGTGTGCAAAAATGTGCAGCTCGGAGGTAAAACAATCCAATGTTAA
Source organism: Ryuthela nishihirai (assembly GCA_038380435.1). Lineage (NCBI taxonomy): Eukaryota > Metazoa > Arthropoda > Arachnida > Araneae > Heptathelidae > Ryuthela > Ryuthela nishihirai. The sequence goes on from JAWZYU010000008.1 coordinate 6,437,576, forward strand.
AGAACACTTTGGATGGCCTTGACGGGAGGCTTCCATCTGTCTCCCAACAGCTGTTCCAGTGGGTCTCCTCCCCCAGCCATCTCTGAGCCTTCAGCGTTCTTGTGACCTGGACATTTAGTCCATTGTGTGAAAAAAAGTCTCTCTCAGAGGAAAAACAACCCAACGTTAAAGAACATACTGGATGCCTTGCCCGGGAGGCTTCCATCTGTCTCCCAACAGCTGTTCCAGTGGGTCCCCTCCCCCAACCTTCTCTGAGCTTTCGGGGTCCTTGTGACCTGGCCATTTAGCCCATGGTGTGCAAAAAAGTGCCACTCAGAGGTAAAACAATCCAACGTTAAAGAACACGCTATATGGCTTTGACGGGAGGCTACCATCTGTCTCCCAACAGCTGTTCCAATGGGTCCTCTCCCCAAACCTTCTCTGAGCCTTTGGGGTCCTTGTGACCTGGTCATTTAGCCCATGGTGTGCAAAAAAGTGCTGCTATTAAAGAACACACTGGACGGCCATGACGAGAGTCTTCCATCTTTCTTCATCCAGTGGGTTCCTTCCTCCAACCTTCTCTGAGTCCTTGGAGTTTTTGTGGTCAGTACTTTGCGTGCAACCCGAGAATTCTGCAACTTAAAACTTTCATTTCATTTATTACCCTTTTTGATACATCCGAAGTAAATTTTTGTTCCCTTTTGGTTGAACGAAAGAATCAAAGTTTAGTTTGAGATAATAGACGAAACTTCGGTTTCCAGAATTTTTGTTTGATGTATAAAACCCATTGCAATTAAGCCCGTTTAATATTCCTCACCTTTTGTGAGGAAAAGAAGGGGGAATAAAGTGAGATAGCCTATGACAATGTTTCTCATCCGGTAATACGCGTACCCTTAAGCAAACGTGAACAGAACCAATGTTCTAAATTTTTTGGTTTAAGTTTTATAGAACTTTATTATTTTTGTACTTATTATATACACAAAAAAACTTACAGTTAAAGTGTTTAAGCAAATATTTTGTAATAGTAGAAAAAGAACTATTGTTTATAACACATATTTAAAAATTTTTGAAGCGGTAGTTAAAATTTTAGTAAAGAGTATATAATAAGGAAAATAAAAGATATTAAATGAAGGGTTTATAAATAAAGGGTTTATAAGCATTGCTATGATACGGCCCAAATCAGAGGTTTTAGATTCTAAAGTCAGCACATAAAGCAAAAATCGCGTGTAGTCAAAATTACCATTGGAAATATCTTAAATCGCCCATGTACAGCGTAAAATAAAGAGTACATACGAAAAATATAATTTTACAGTATTTTAAATTACATAAAAAGAGACAGAAAAGACGGTTGGGTTATTTTTTCTCTAAGCTGGACTTTTACGCACGCAATGGGCAATACAGCTAGGTCATAAGAACCCCGAAGGTACAGATAAGTTTGGGGAACTGGATCCACTAGTCAGCTGTTAGAAGACAGATGGCAGCTACCCGTCAAGGCCCTCCAGCGTGTTGTTTAACATGCACAGAGTATGTCTTTCCCGCACACGGAACCACGGCTTTACGTCCCATCCGACGGATGGCGGCATTTCCAAGTCCATCGGTGACCCCTAATGACCCAGGCAAAGCAGGGAGTTTTGTGGAGATAAATCTGAAAGCTGTCCCAACTGGGACTCGAACCTAGGAACTGCAAATTACGAGCCTGGCTCACTACCGACCCATATTTTATTTGGCACTTGAACTCGTTACGAAGGTTACCGGATTGGGGAAAACCAAAAGAAAATTGGGTTGTTTTGGGTTGTTTTACCTCTGAGCGGCACTTTTTTGCACACCATGGGCTAAATGGCCAGGTCACATGGACCCCGAAGGCTCAGAGAAGGTTGGGGGAGGGGACCCACTGGAACAGCTGTTGGGAGACAGATGGTAGCCTCCCGTCAAGGCCATCCAGCGTGTTCTTTAACGTTGGGTTGTTTTACCTCTGAGCGGCACTTTTTTGCACACCATGGGCTAAATGGCCAGGTCACATGGACCCCGAAGGCTCAGAGAAGGTTGGGGGAGGGGACCCACTGGAACAGATGTTGGGAGACAGATGGTAGCCTCCCGTCAAGGCCATCCAGCGTGTTCTTTAACGTTGGGTTGTTTTACCTCTGAGCGGCACTTTTTTGCACACCATGGGCTAAATGGCCAGGTCACATGGACCCCGAAGGCTCAGAGAAGGTTGGGGGAGGGGACCCACTGGAACAGATGTTGGGAGACAGATGGTAGCCTCCCGTCAAGGCCATCCAGCGTGTTCTTTAACGTTGGGTTGTTTTACCTCTGAGCGGCACTTTTTTGCACACCATGGGCTAAATGGCCAGGTCACATGGACCCCGAAGGCTCAGAGAAGGTTGGGGGAGGGGACCCACTGGAACAGATGTTGGGAGACAGATGGTAGCCTCCCGTCAAGGCCATCCAGAGTGTTCTTTAACGTTGGGTTGTTTTACCTCTGAGCGGCACTTTTTTGCACACCATGGGCTAAATGGCCAGGTCACATGGACCCCGAAGGCTCAGAGAAGGTTGGGGGAGGGGACCCACTGGAACAGCTGTTGGGAGACAGATGGTAGCCTCCCGTCAAGGCCATCCAGCGTGTTCTTTAACGTTGGGTTGTTTTACCTCTGAGCGGCACTTTTTTGCACACCTTGGGCTAAATGGCCAGGTCACATGGACCCCGAAGGCTCAGAGAAGGTTGGGGGAGGGGACCCACTGGAACAGATGTTGGGAGACAGATGGTAGCCTCCCGTCAAGGCCATCCAGCGTGTTCTTTAACGTTGGGTTGTTTTACCTCTGAGCGGCACTTTTTTGCACACCATGGGCTAAATGGCCAGGTCACATGGACCCCGAAGGCTCAGAGAAGGTTGGGGGAGGGGACCCACTGGAACAGATGTTGGGAGACAGATGGTAGCCTCCCGTCAAGGCCATCCAGCGTGTTCTTTAACGTTGGGTTGTTTTACCTCTGAGCGGCACTTTTTTGCACACCATGGGCGAAATGGCCAGGTCACATGGACCCCGAAGGCTCAGAGAAGGTTGGGGGAGGGGACCCACTGGAACAGCTGTTGGGAGACAGATGGTAGCCTCCCGTCAAGGCCATCCAGCGTGTTCTTTAACGTGCACAGGGTATGTCTCCCCCACACACGGGGCCACGGCTTAACGTCCCATCCGACGGACGGCGGCCTTTCCAAGCCCATCGGTGTCCCCTACTGACCGTGGGCAGGGCGGGGAAGAAAGAAAATTGGCAAAAGGCAGAAAGAATTTTTAAGCCTAATAATAACCGCTATTTATACCCAAATAGTATTGTTAAGAATTACAAAATGGATAGGCACTGAGCGTGAGTATTAATAACTACATTTTAAAACCAATTACAATACAATGCAAATTGTTACGAAGAAAATATGGATGAAGTACCTTATAAACAAATTAACTACTATCATGCATAAGTCATTAACCTTTTTGTACAGAGCATACAATATCAGTTCTGTCTGTTCTACTAAATACTACCTCTTCACTTAGTTTACCATGTCACTTGAATATCTTCAGACGTAAAGAAACTCTCGTCCTGTGCTAGTTCACTAAACTTATCACACTAGCAAAACAAAAAGACCGCCCCCGCACACATCACATGAAATATACTTATTTTCACTTAACGCGCACTGACTCAGATCATCTGAACGTCCTTTCAGATCTCACAACTTTTAACACACTGCACTGCTATATTTTCATTCTTCCGAATCGTTCCAATTCGTTGGCTAATTAAATCTCTCATAGAAGCACACACGAGGGTTTAAGTCACGTTAAGTCATGAAGTCACTGTTGCTCGTTCATCTGTCGTAACAATATTTTCATTAGAGATGTTAGTGAGACTGGCGGTAAAGGTAAATTTGGGTGATAAATACAGAGGAAACTAAAAGCTGAAACTGGCAGATGTTACTTTAGCTATTTATTTTTTAAAAATTGTCGTTAGCGGAACTGTTAGGAATATGTGAAGTGTAAGAAAAATAGACAGAGAAAAGCTAAATAAATCTGCATTAAAACTACCGGTAATTAAAAAAGTCTGTTTAAATGACGATTTTTAAATCTTAATGATTGAATCTTGAAAGGGGTTAATGAGAAATACTGACAGTGTGCGGCATGAATTTTTCCACACAATGGTCTAAACGGCAGGTGACAAGGACCCCGAGGGCTCAGAGAAGGTTTGGGGGAGGGGATTCACTGGACCGTTGTTAGGAGACTGATGGTAGTTTCTTGTCAATTCCATCCAGCATGTTCTTTAATGTGCACAGGCTATGGCTCTCCTGTACATGGGACCACAATTTAACATCACATACGACGGACGGCGGCATTTCCAAGCCACTCGGTATGGATAACACAGTATTAGAAAAATTGTCGTTAGCGGAACTGTTAGGAATATGTGAAGTGTAAGAAAAATAGACAGAGAAAAGCTAAATAAATCTGCATTAAAACTACCGGTAATTAAAAAAGTCTGTTTAAATGACGATTTTTAAATCTGATGTTTTGAACACAATTTGACATCTATGCATGTTACATTACTGTATTTCTGCATTTGGCGAATTATCTTGAAATTCCAGAATTTTTTTTTTGACAACCAACCCAAGATGACTCGAAGTTTCAACTGTTTCATTTTTTAAAGTTTTTGTTTTCCATACTCATTTGTGAGAACCATTTTGCATTGTTCACTACCCTCTTCTATGGAATTCCGGATTCTAGATGATTATGCAGCATCTTCGATATTCATCATCATCATCCTCAAGCAGCGATGGGCTACGGAGGTCCAACCAGACCGTGCAATTTAGTTCTCCAAGCAAGTCTTAGGTACTAATAATGCTAAGGTTGTGAAAAGGGTTGGGTTGTTTTACCTCTGAGCGGCACTTTTTTGCTCACCATGGGCTAAATGGCCAGGTCACATGGACCCCGAAGGCTCAGAGAAGGTTGGGGGAGAGGACCCACTGGAACAGCTGTTGGGAGACAGATGGTAGTCTCCCGTCAAGGCCATCCAGCGTGTTCTTTAACGTGCACAGGGTATGGCTCTCCCGCACACGGGGCCACGGCTTAACGTCCCATCCGACGGACGGCGGCCTTTCCAAGCCCATCGGTGTCCCCTACTGACCGTGGGCAGGGCGGGGAGTTATGCGGAGATAAATCTCAACGCTGACCCAGCTGGGACTCGAACCTGGGAACTGCAGATTACGAGCCTGGCACGCTAGCGACTGAGCCACCCCCGCCCCATTTGTGAAAAGGAGTTATTACTTCCTTTACAGCATTTTATGTAGATAGAGACTTCGTTAATTCATCATGCTTCCCAGCATGTTGAACTACAGATCAGCGAACAGAATTATCAAAGATTTCAGGAAAGGTTTAGGTCTAGAATGACCGCCAATCAAAAAGAGTGAACATTATCAAAAGAAATTATTTGGAAAATTAAACTACGCAGTCTGATTCAATATCTGGAGATAATTACGCTTTAAAATATTAGTGCACGTGTAATATTTGTATAAAAATTTTTGGATTAAATAGTTCGATACAACTACCAGTAAATAAATAAGTAAATATTTTAGACTACTTTGTTTTAAAGCGCACTCGGTGTTATCATTAGTGTTCTTATGCAATAAGTTGTTTCAAATAATAAACAAAGAAGAATGTTTGTGTATTTGTCTGTCTGCTTATGGGCTCGGTCCCAGAAGAGATAGAGAACGCAAACTTTGCATAAACGTTCTTTTCACCCACGGGAAGAATATAGGCTATGTGTGAACCTGCTTTGGTGAACCAAAATTGGAGTAGGCGGGTTTGAATTCTCAAAATCCCCATAGACTTAACATGAACGGTTGAAAGTTACTCAAAATAACTATTGCCACCAATAATTTGAAAGAAGGAATACATCAAATTAATTTCCTTCTATTTCGCTTGATAAAGTCGTTGTTGAGTTTGTTTGGTCAAGAGTACGAGTGTTTTTGTGGAAATTGAAGTCCTTTTAATTAAGCACGAGCGGAACATAAGATTCTTTACAAAAATGAAAGCTTCAAAAATTTGGGTTGGGTTGTTTTACCTCTGAGCGGCACTTTTTTGCACACCATGGGATAAATGGCCAGGTCACATGGACCCCGAAGGTTCAGAGAAGGTTGGGGGAGAGGACCCACTGGAACAGCTGTTGAGAGACAATGGTAGCCTCCCGTCAAGGCCATCCAGCGTGTTCTTTAACGTTGGGTTGTTTTACCTCTGAACGGCACTTTTTTGCACACCATGGGCTAAATGGCCAGGTCACATGGACCCCGAAGGCTCAGAGAAGGTTGGGGGAGGGGACCCACTTGAACAGCTGTTGGGAGACAGATGGTAGCCTCCCGTCAAGGCCATCCAGTGTGTTCTTTAGCGTGCACAGGGTATGTCTCTCCCGCACACGGAGCCACGGCTTAACGTCCCATCCGACGGACGGCGACCTTTCCAAGCCCATCGGTGTCCCCTACTGACCGTGGGCAGGGCGGGGAATTTTGCGGAGATAAATCTCAACGCTGACCCAGCTGGGACTCGAACCTGGGAACTACAGATTACGAGCCTGGTGCGCTACCGACTGAGCCACCCCCGCCCCAAAGCTTCAAAAACTAAGACTTCGTATCGGAAATTAAAATCATTAATTTAATTTCAAAAATATACAAAAGTTAATAAATGTACACCGAAGAGCCAAAACATTATTATCACCTGCCTAATATGATATTGGTCTTCCACGTGCCGCCAAAACAGCTCTTACGGCGAGGCATGGGCACTACAAGATTTCTGAAGATGGCATCTGGTACCAACACGTTACCAGCAGAACTGGAAACCTTCTAAGGAGGGGGGGGGGGGGCTTGTAACCTTGTAAGTTACGTAATTGAGCCGCCGCAGATAGCACATGATGTTCCAACACAAACCACAGATGCTCGATTCGATTGATGTCTGGGGAATTTGAAGGTCAGGGTAATAACTGGAAGCCTTCCTCATGTTCTGCGAACCATTCTCGAACAATCCGGGCAGTGTGGCATGGCGCATTGTCTTGCTGAAAGAAGCCACTGCTAGAGAGGTACAGTCGCTCAAAAAAGTATCCGAACACTATGGTTGATTACAGAATTCAGAAAAAATATCTGGCAACGATTTTTTTAGAAATTAGTGACGAACGTTGTCAGACATGAAGTTTGCCAGATCACTAATTTCAAAAAAAATCGGTGCCAGATGTTTTTTCTGAATTCTGTAATCAACCATAGTGTTCGGATACTTTTTTGAGCGGCTATATCTGGTCTGGCTGTTTTATATCTGAGCGGCACTTTTTTGCACACATGGGCTAAATGGGCTGGTCACAAGGACCCCGAGAGCTCAGAGAACGTTGGGGGAGGCGACCCACTGCACAGCTGTTAGGATACAGATGGTAGCCTCCCGTCAAGGTCATCCAGTCTGTTCTTTAATGTGCACAGGGTATGGCTCTCCCACACACGGGGGGCGGGGGTGGCTCAGTCGGTAGCGCGCCAGGCTCGTAATCTGTAGTTCCCAGGATCGAGTCCCAGCTGGGTCAGCGTTGAGATTTATCTCCGCAAAATTCCCCGCCCTGCCCGGTCAGTAGGCAGTAGGCACCGGTCAGTAGGCTACTTTCAGTAGGGGACACCGATGGGCTTGGAAAGGCCGCCGTCCATCGGATGGGACGTTAAGCAGAGGCTCTGTGTGTGGGAGAGCCATACCATGTCCACGTTAAAGAACACGCTGGATGGCCTTGACGGGAGGCTACCATCTGTCTCCCAACAGCTGTTCAGTGGGTCCCCTCTCCCAACCTTCTCTGAGTCTTCGGGGTCCATGTGACCTGGATATTTAGCCCATGGTGTGCAAAAAAGTGCCGCTCAGAGGTAAAACAACCCAACATTAAAGAACACGCTGTATGGCCTTGACGGGAGGCTACCATCTGTCTCCCAACAGCTGTTCCAGTGGGTCCCCTCCCCCAACCTTCTCTGAGCCTTCGGGGTCCATGTGACCTGGCCATTTAGCCCATGGTGTGCAAAAAAGTGCCGCTCAGAGGTAAAACAACCCAACCTTAAAGAACACGCTGGATGGCCTTGACGGGAGGCTACCATCTGTCTCCCAACAGCTGTTCCAGTGGGTCCCCTCCCCCAACGTTCTCTGAGCCTTCGGGGTTCATGTGACCTGGCCATTTAGCCCATGGTGTGCAAAAAAGTGCCGCTCAGAGGTAAAACAACCCAACGTTAAAGAACACGCTGGATGGCCTTGACGGGAGGCTACCATCTGTCTCCCAACAGCTGTTCCAGTGGGTCCCTTCCTCCAACCTTCTCTGAGCCTTCGGGGTCCATGTGACCTGGCCATTTAGCCCATGGTGTGCAAAAAAGTGCCGCTCAGAGGTAAAACAACCCAACGTTAAAGAACACGCTGGATGGCCTTGACGGGAGGCTACCATCTGTCTCCCAACAGCTGTTCCAGTGGGTCCCCTACCCCAACCTTCTCTGAGCCTTCGGGGTCCATGTGACCTGGCCATTTAGCCCATGGTGTGCAAAAAAGTGCGGCTCAGAGGTAAAACACCCCAACCCAACCCACACACGGCGACATGGCTTAATGTACCATTCCACTGACGGCGACCTTTTCAAGCACTACGCTATCGTGTACTGACTGTGGGCAGCAGTCTCGCAGAGATAAATCTCGACGCTGGCCCAGCTGGAACTCGAACCTGTGAACTGCAGATTTACGAACCTGGCGCGCTACCAACTGAACTGCCCCTATTCCCACCCGATTAAACGCCGAGTAAATTTGCTAGTTCATAATGAATAAGCTTCGATGTCTTTGTTATCCAGGTCAAAGTTACAATCTTTATAACTTCATAAAATCACGCAAAGGTCAGATATGACCAAAAATAATCCTTCGGCTACATCATTTCGTACTGTTCGCAAAATGAAGCGTAAGTCTGAAACAGTTCAATATTTCAACCGACTTGCGACAGAAACAAGCTTCAACAGAATTACAAAGACATTATATTGAAGATGACATTTTAACAAAGAATTGGGCTTACAGGGCTATAAACCTGAAGAGCATGGAAGTCTTGCATTTAATGAACTTCTTGGGAAATTCTATTGTAGTTCATTACGTGGGAAAGCAACCGGCATATTTTTAGAAGCTTAATGTTAGAAAAATCGATACCAGCTGAATGTGAGATGAATATTTTACGAGATTATGAAGTCTGAACCCATAAAACGCAGGGGAAGCCAAATTAATAATGTCAAGTTTGGGGTGATTTTAGTAACGATCGGTGGGGAAAAATGGGAGGAGGGGATTAGTCAGAAAAAGGTTGCCTTTTTAATTAAGACTATAGCAGCGATTTAATGACATCACAGATGAAGGGTTTTTTTATATTAATTTAAATTCAATATTATACTGGGTTGCTTTAAAGTATATCTAACAAATGAATATAACACTAGATATATATCTAACTTTCACAACAAGGGTTGGGTTGTTTTACCGCTGAGCGGCATTTTTTTTGCACACAATGGGCTAAATGGCCAGGTCACAAAGACCCCGAAGGTTCAGATAAGGTTGGGGGAGGGGACCCACTGGAACAGCTGTTGGGAGACAGATGAATCTCTTTTGTTGCGATCTTATGCAACCACGGCAATTCCCGGTTCCGCTTGTACAGCACTACCTGGTTATGAAAAGCCGTGCTTATCTAGAGCTGGGGGCAAGGAATACGCCCTATAGGCGCACCTCAACCCCAGCCTCACATGGCAGCAGTCCTATAGAAGGAAAGCTGACCACCGGAGGAAACCTTACTTTAATCTATTCCCCGGTTAGCCATGAACGAGGATATATAGATCCAAGTTCGATCGGCGTCCGGGGTGGAGACTCTTAGTAAGACTCAGACTTTTTGGACAGCTCGTGCCTACAGGCGGGTTCAGACCTTTCGGCAGAGCCGTCGAACAGACCACACAGGTCTCCTGAGAGGTGAGGTCTCCAACGCCGTCACCACCCGACCGGCAATCAAGCCGGCAAGCAGCGTCTTCAACCTCGGGTGGCTTTAGCAATGCTCCAGCCGGGGACCACCCCAACCGGCAAAACCTTGGAATGCTCCAGCTGGTGCCCACTACAGCCGGCAAATCCTCTGGCCTGCTCCAGCTAGGGATCATCCCGACCGGCAATGCCTCCTCAGCCGGGTTGCTGGGCCCTAGGCCCCCCCACCACGACAAGGTGGTCCCCTATTGGGGGGGGGGTTGGGAGACAGATGGTAGCCTCCCGTCAATGTCATCCAGCGTGTTCTTTAACGTTGGGTTGTTTTTCCTCTGAGCGCCGATGGGCTTGGAAAGGCCGCCGTCCGTCGGATGGGACGTTAAGCCGTGGCCCCGTGTGCGGGAGAGCCATACCCTGTGCACGTTAAAGAACACGCTGGATGGCCTTGACGGGAGGCTACCATCTGTCTCCCAACAGCTGTTCCAGTGGGTCCCCTCCCCCAACCTTCTCCGAGCCTTCGGGGTCCATGTGACCTGGCCATTTAGCCCATTGTTTGCAAAACAGTGCCGCTCAGAGGTAAAACAACCCAACCCAACAACCCAACCTCTGAGCGGCACTTTTTTGCACACTTGGCCTAAATGGCCAGGTCACCAGGACCCCGAAAGCTCAGAGAAGGTTGGGGGAGGGGACCCACTGGAACAGCTGTTGGGAGACAGATGGTAACCTCCCGTCAAGGCCATCCAGTGTGTTCTTTAACGTTGGGTTGTTTTATCTCTGAGCGGCACTTTTTTGCACACATTGGGCTAAATGGCCAGGTCACAAGGACCCCGAAAGCACAGAGAAAATTGGGGGAGGGGACCCACTGGAACAGCTGTTGGGAGACAGATGGTAGCCTCCCGTCAAGGCCATCCAGTGTGTTCTTTAACGTGCACAAGATATGGCTCTCTCGCACACGGGGCCACGGCTTAACGTCTCATCCGACCGACGATGGCCTTTCCAAGCCCATCGGTGTCATCTACTGACTGTGGGCAGGGCGGGGAATTTTGCGGAGATAAATCTCAAAGCTGACCCAGCTAGGACTCGAACCAGGGAACTGCAGATTATGAGCCTTTCACAACAAGCCATTGAATATTTATTGCTATAGTTTGCAGTAAAGGCAGCACCTTTAGTTCAGCAATACGTTTTTAATAGGATCGGGGAAGAATGGGTTGTAATCTGCAGTTACCAGGTTCCAGTCCCACCTGGTCCAATTTTGAGTTGTTGGGTTGGGTTGTTTTACCTCTGAGCGGCACCTTTTTGCACACCATGGGCTAAATGGCCAGGTCACATGGACCCCGAAGGTTCAGAGAAGGTGGGAGGAGGGGACCCACTGGAACAGCTGTGGGAGACAGATGGTAGCCCCCCGTCAAGGCCATCCAGCGTGTTCTTTAACGTGCACAGGGTATGGCTCTTCCACACACGGAGCCACGGCTTAACGACCCATCCGACGGACGGCGGCCTTTCCAAACCCATCGGTGTCCCCTACTGACCGTGGGCAGTGCGGGAATTTTGCGGAGATAAATCTCAACGCTGACCCAGCTGGGACTCGAACCTGGGAACTACAGATTACGAGCCTGGCGCGCTACCGACTGAGCCACCCCGCCCCACCAATTTTGAGTTTTATCTCCCCAAAGCTCCCCACCATACCTCGTTCAATAGGGGACACCGATGGGGGTTGAAAAGGCCGCCGTCCATTGAATGGTATGTTAAGCCGTGATCACATGCGCGGGTTGGGTTGTTTTTCCTGTGAACTGAGGTGGGGGTGGCTCAGTCGGTAGAACGTCAGGCTCGTAATATGCAGTTTCCAGGTTCGAGTCCCAGCCAGGTCAACGTTGAGATTTATCTCTGCAAAACTCCCCGCCTTGCCCTCGGTCAGTAGGGGACACAAATGGGCTTGGAAAGGCTGTCATCCGTCGGATGGGACGTTAAGCCGTGGCGCCGTGTGCGGGAGAGCCATACCCTGTGCGCGTTAAAGAACACGCTGGATGTCTTTGACGGGAGGCTACCATCTGTCTCCCAACAGCTGTTCCAGTGGGTCCCCTCCCCCGACCTTCTCTGAGCCTTCGGGCTCAGTGTGGTCACATGGCCAGGTCACATGGGGGTCCATGTGACCTGGCCATTTAGCCCATGGTGTGCAAAAAAGTGCCGCTCAGAGGTAAAACAACCCAACCCACTTGTAAAATCCGTAAAACACTTGTGCGTTTAGAAAAGTGTTCAGTCAGCCATTTGACAATTTGAATGTTGTATAGTATTCAATACAAGTATTTTAACTTGACTGCATTGATCATATATCGTGTATGAGATGTTCCAGGTAAAACATTACCCATTACCGTCTCCGTCTGAGAATAAGTCTAGTTGGCATAAGTAAAAATATATAACAAGTAAATCACCCTTGGGTGATTTACTTGTTATATATTTTTTCTTATATTATGATAAATATATTGTTATATATTTATTATATATATTTTTTGTTATATATTTTATTTATATATGTTACCCTAGAGGCTAACATAAATAAATAATAAAAATAATAAATACCCCCTCAAGCAGCTGCTTGCCACAGAGGTCTGACAGGAGCCTGTCAGTTTATATGCCACAGTAGAAGGTCTGAGAGGATGGCAGGACCTCAGCAGAAAAACGACACACACATCCATCCTTACCCGGGACACAAGCTAAAAATAGCATATATCATGCACAAGAGACCTAAAACGATTATCTTTCCTCAGAGAAAGCCATCAGTTTAGTCCTCTTGTACTTATTAAGAATATTATGATCATAATTAAGCAAAGAATAAATAATCTCATTAGGATTATTTTTAACAGCCTCGAAAAACCTTTTTGTGATACTTTAATATGAGTATATATATGTAGTCGATGCCCAAAGTCTTTATGAAGTTATCTGTTAGTAACAACTAAGGGGCATCGACCGTAGATCTCAATACAGTGGACCCCCGATATAACGCGCATGTCGGGCGGGAAACAACACCCGCGTTATAAGGTGAAACGCGTTATACCGAGCGGCGCGGTGGCGACACAATAAATTTACTCAGAACGATTTGAGCTATATACTGAAACATCCCATCAACTATATGTATTATGTATTTTAATAAAAAAACCAATTTATTTATTAAGTGTTTTATTAAAATTCACATAACATAGTTATACATCTTCATAAGTACATATATTTATTATTTTATTTACGTACATAAGGTACGCTTGAAAATATGTAAAAACAAACACTATCTATAACTTATCGCGAACATCGCCCGTGCTCTAACCGAGTACGCGGTATAGCGAGCAGCGCTATAACGAAGGTCCACTGTATTTTGTTTTGCAAGACCTGAATCTTGCGTATATTCGTGAAGGTGGTGTAAGTTATTATCGGACGGATGACCATGTTGTATGTCAATCATCAAGATAAAAAAAAAATATTATTTTGATGATGTACATTTAATAATTTTTACCCTCTAAATTATTTTATAATTCTACTGGTAGCTAATTATAATTTCAGAATTATAAAATCCAAATCATAATAGGAAATTTAAGTTAATGTACTGGTTTTAATTTTCTTTTCCCAAGTATCCATAGATGGCACCACAATACAAATATCATTCTCTTCATGTTCCCTGTTTTGCATTCAAACTTGTAGATTAAACACATAAGCTTTAAAAACTGAAATCGGTAACAATTTTCTTTCATGAATATTACAAAAGCTGAACACGACTAATTTTTATTCTTTCTAGTCGAAAATGCAGCTCACTTCTCATTTAAACTTCAAATTACATATTGATTATTCATCGATAGATGGCGCCACAATATGAAATATAAAACTTCATTGTTCATAAAATGTTTATAAGTAGAACTTCGCGTGGATAGCAAAAGTCCTATACGCACCCGAGGGAAATTAATTATGCATAAATATATATTTGATTGGTTTAAAATTTAAGTTAAGGTCGTTCAATTTGAAACTAGTTAAAATAAAAAAATTATTCATTAGGATTTTATTAAAATATTTGAGAATATTATAAAATTAATTATTAAATCTTTAAAAATAAATAACTACCAGTTGAATTTTTATAAATACATATATAATTATTACTGCTATATCTTCTGCTTTTGTTACTACAGTTACAGGCATGTTATATTGAAGTAGTCTTGACCCGCATCGGCAAATCCGCATCCGCGTATATTATATTATCTACTTAATAACCGTCGAGATTTGCAATTGCTTGAAGTCCGATGTATGTTTGCGAATGAAAGAAATCAGTCTAATGGTTTATTAGTGACTAATTAATAACTGAAAAAATATAATGTGATTATTTCCTCTTTTAAATGCAGCTTACGGCGATTACGGAACACGTTAATTTTAACGTTAACATCAATTTTTATCTGCTGTTCTATCTGCTATCCACGTTAACAAGAAAAACTTTATCCGCTGTTTTATCTGCTATCCACTTAATATCATTTTTTTTATCTGCTGCTTTTTCCTCCATTCGCATTATCATCAATTTTATTATCCGCTATCCACGTTAACATAAATTTTTTATCCTTTGCTTTATCTGTGTTAACATCAATTTTTTATCAGCTATTTTATCCGTGTTAACGTCAATTTTTAATCTGCTATCCACATTAACATAAATTTTTTACCCGCTGCTTTATCCGCTATCCGCGTTAAGGTTTATCTTCTATCCGCCGAGACTTTTTAATGCGCAGGGCTCTATTAATAAGATGCAGTAGCGTAAGCAAAATTTTCAATGGATGGGGAGAGATGAGTCCGATTTTGCGGCGACTTCAGAAGAGCAGGCTACTTTGATGGTTAAGGCCATGATAACTATTTAAATGACATCATGACCGGAGGGAAATATTTTTATAGATTAAACCATAATATTATAGCAGGTAGTTGAAGAAAATAACTAATATATAAATAAAATATGAAATATATTACTCTTATGAAAATAACCCAAAATAAAAAATAGTAGATCTGTTAGTTCAATACATATTAAATAGTTTGTTAGAGGGGGCTTATGAAATATCACTTATAAAAGAATGCCAATGTACCAAATTTTTGACGTCACTTAGTTTAGTAACCCAACAATATAGATAATTCTTGTAATTTTTCATTCTAATATTATTACTGGTGAACTATTGTGCTAGACTTTATATTAATGTTTATCTATAAATATATTTTATTTAGGAAGAAAATTATTTGTATTTATTATCAAATATAATTTATAATGCTAATTAATACAAATAAATTTTCTCCTAAATAAAATATTTTTATAAACAAGCATTAGTATACAGGGTGATTCAAAATTCTTGGGCCAAACTTGAAGGGGTGATAGAACACACCTAAACAAGCACTTTTCGTCATGCAATGCATGGTCGGAACTCAAACGGTGAAGCGCTAGGGGTTAGCAGTTACTGGGTTGGGTTGTTTTACCTCTGAGCGGCACTTTTTTGCACACCATGGGCCAAATGGCCAGGTCACATGGACCCCGAAGGCTCAGAGAAGGTTGTGGGAGGGGACCCACTGGAACAGCTGTGGGAGACAGATGGTAGCCCCCCCGTCAAGGCCATCCAGCGTGTTCTTTAACGTGCACAGGGTATGGCTCTCCCGTACACGGGAACACGGCTTAACGTCCCATTCGACGGACGTCGGTCTTTCCAAGTCCATCGGTGTCCTCTACTGACCGTGGGCAGGGCGGGGAATTTTTGCGGAGATAAATCTCAACGCTGACTCAGCTGGGACTCGAACCTGGGAACTACAGATTACGAGCCTGGCGCGCTACCGACTGAGCCACCCTCGCCCCTTAGCAGTTACTATGTCAGGAAATGAAGAAACACAAGAATGACAGAAGAGGTTTGAAACAATTGCAGAAATTAAAGAACAGAAAGTACAGAATTTTATTGAACAAATTACAGAAACTGCTCCAAAGAGCGACCGCCAACATTATAATGCAGGCTTCACACCTTCGACGTAGTGATCGGCGTACATGGGCGAAAACACCAGGCATTTCTCGTACAGCGGCAATAGAAATCTTGGCAACAAGGTCCTCAATGGAATCGATGACCCCATAGGAAAAAGTCCAGACATGAGAGATCGTGGCGGCCAAGCGATGGGACCACCCCGACCAATCCATCGGGGGGGCGGGGGGGGGGGGGGCTCAGTCGGTAGCGCGCCAGGCTCGTAATCTGTAGTTCCCAGGTTCGAGTCCCAGCTGGGTCAGCGTTGAGATTTATTTCCGCAAAAATTCCCCGCCCTGCCCACGGTCAGTAGGGGACACCGATGGGCTTGGAAAGGCCGCCGTCCGTCGGATGGGACGTTAAGCCTTGGCTCCTTGTGCGGGAGAGCCATACCCTGTACACGTTAAAGAACACGCTGGATGGCCTTGACGGGAGGCTACCATCTGTCTCCAAACAGCTGTTCCAGTGGGTCCCCTCCCCTAACCTTCTCTGAGCCTTCGGGGTCCATGTGACCTGGCCATTTAGCCCATGGTGTGCAAAAAAGTGCCGCTCAGAGATAAAACAACCGAACCCAATCTATCGTCCTGGAAATGTTGCATCCAAGGCGTTCCGCACATTCACGCTGAAATGGGGTGGCGCTCCATCCTGTTGGAACCACATACCTGTTTGAATGTTTGCTGGAACAGGGTTCAGTAATTTTGGCAAGACTTCTTGTAAAAATACGAGGTACGTTCTCCCTTTCAGTCGGGCTGGCAGTAGGTATGGGCCAATCCAATGGTCATGGAGGATTCCATCCCAAACATTTATGGAGAAACGCCGCTGGTATGAATGTGGACGTATGGCGTGCGGATTACTGGTGGCCCACACATGTGAATTGTGGGTATTAAAAATGCCCTCACATGTAAAGGTGCATTCGTCAGTGAATAAGACATGGGCATCAAAGTCCGGTTGCGCTGCAGTCTGCTGCAGAAACCACTGTGCAAAATCCACACGAGGCCGATAATTTGCAGGTGTCAAGGCGTGCACCCTCTGTACATGGTTGGATTGGATTGGATTGTTTTACCTCTGAGCGGCACTTTTTTGCACACCATGGGCTAAATGGCCAGGCCACAAGGACCCCGAAGGCTCAGAGAAGGTTGGGGGGAGGGGACCCACTGGAACAGCTGTTGGGAGACAGATGGTAGCCTCCCGTCAAGGCCATCCAGCGTGTTCTTTAACGTGCACAGGGTATGGCTCTCCCGCACACGGGGCCACGGCTTAACGTCCCATCCGACGGACGGCGGCCTTTCCAAGCCCATCGGTGTCCCCTACTGACCATGGGCAGGGCGGGGAATTTTGCGGAGATAAATCTCAACGCCGACCCAGCTGGGACTCGAACCTGGGAACTACAGATTACGAGCCTGGCGCGCTACCGACTGAGCCACCCCCGCCCGTCAGTGAATAAGACATGGGCATCAAAGTCCGGTTGCGCTGCAGTCTGCTGCAGAAACCACTGTGCAAAATCCACACGAGGCCGATAATCTGCAGGTGTCAAGGCGTACTGCATGGTAGTGGTGTAATCGTTCGTCTCGTAGAACTCGCCACAACCTCAATTGGGGCACACTTACGGCATGGGGAATTGCTTGCGTGCTACATTCGGGATGATCTCCAACCCTACGCAGAATTTCCTCTGTAACACGTGACGTCCTCACACTCTTTGGACACCCTGTATCCTGCAAGCTGCTGACAAAGGAGCCCGTTTCGCACAGATACCGGTGCAATCGCTGAAAGGTTTTACGATCAGGCACGCGTCTGGTCGGAAAGCGCTCCCGGTACAGTCTTTGGGCTTCCCTCGCATTCCCGTCCACAGCTCCGTACATGAAATGCATGTCCGCCTTCTCCTGAATCGTGAAACAATCCATTCGTTCTGCAATGCACCGTAGAAATGACGACGAGTGCGAAAATCAGCGCTTATAAGTGTTCACTGAAAAGCGCCCTCTAGCGCTTCACCGCTTGAGTTCCGACCATGCATTGTATGACGAAAAGTGCTTGTTTAGGTGTGTTCTATCACCCCTTAAAGTTTGGCCCAAGAGTTTTGAATCACCCTGCATATGTTAGCACAGTCATAATATTATAAATAAATAAATATCCCCTCAAGCAGCTGCTTGCCACAGAGGTCTGACAGTTTATATGCCATAGTAGAAGGTCTGAGAGGATGGCAGGACCTCAGCAGAAAAACGACACAAACAGCCATGCCTTACCCGGGGCTCGAACCCAGGTCCCTTAGATCAGTAGCCAAGCGCGCTAACCACTCGGCCACGAGACGGCTACATAATATTAGAAAATAAAATATAATAATTATCTATATGGTATCTATATGACGTCATAAATTTGGTCCTCTGGCTTTCTATTATAGGAGGTGTTGGCTCATGAGCCCTAAAATACATGGTTCAAATTAGATAAATGAGCCATATATATATTAATAAACTGAATTTATTAATTTTCCGTTAGGATGGAGGTTTGTTCAGAAATTAAATGTGAAATTCCATTATATACCACGCAAATGCTTCAACCACTGTACTTGTCAAAGTAATTAATTATAAATATCTTGGCTTTAGGGTTGAGAGGGTTGGGTTGTTTTACCTCTGAGTGGCACTTTTTTGCACACAATGGGCTAAATAGCCAGGTCACAAGGACCCCGAAGGTTCAGAGATGGTTGGGTTGTTTTGCCTCTGAGCGGCACTTTTTTGCACACAATGGGCTAAATGGCCAGGTCACAAGGACTCCGAAGGTTCAGAGATGGTTGGGTTGTTTTACCTCTGAATGGCACTTTTTTGCACACGATGGGCTAAATGGCCAGGTCGCAAGGACCCCGAAGTTTCAGAGATGGTTGGGTTGTTTTACCTCTAATCGGCACTTTTTCTGCACACAATGGGCTAAATGATCAGATCACAAGGATCCCAAAGTTTCAGAGATGGTTGGGTTGTTTTACATCTGAGAGGCAGTTTTTTTTTTTTGCACACAACCGGTCAATCGGGCAGGTCATACGGACCCCGAAAGCTCAGAGAAGGTTGGGGGAGGAGACCCACTGGAACAGCTGTTGGGAGACAGATGGTAGCCTCCCGTCAAAGTCATCCAGCGTGTTCTTTGACATGCACAGGGTATGACTCCCTCAGACGGGGCCACGGCTGAACATCCCATCCGACGGACGGGGGTTTTCCAAGCTTATCTGTGTGCCCTAGTGACCATGGGCAGGGCGGGGAGTTTTGCGGAGATAAATCTCAACGCCAACCCAGCTGGGACTCGAATCTAGGAACTGCAAGTTACGATCCTGGCGTGCTACCGACTGAGCCATCCCCGCCCCTTAGGGTTAAGAATATGCCAAAAATGGAAATCATATATTAATTGTTGAGAAACGAGATTTATTTGTTAAAAAATGAAAAGCAATTAATGGAATTTTTTTAAGTTTTTTTTCTTACGCATGGGTACATTCTGCTATGTAATATGGAAGCTGTGCTTGGGAGGAGGGGTGAGATTATTTTGCGAATATAGCACCTGCTATTAGAGTACAACATAAAATAGTAAAATATATACTTAGAATAAAACATAAAGGTTTGCTAAAATAAATTTAAATAATTCTCTTTTAACACTTCAGAAATATTATATATATTCAAATCCATATAATTGCTTTAAAATAATTCTGAAAGGTTTAAATTAAAGGTAAAGACATGATTTTATAGACAATCGGAGACAGTTTATATTGTCTCAAAGGTTAATAAAAAAAGTGGAGAGCACATGAGCCTCCAAAAAATCTTTACGCTTCCTAGCTCTGAATCTTTGATGTTCTTGTGATTTATTTTACAGTCCATCGTTTGTCAACAAAAGTGCTTCTCAGAGGTAAATATCGCAAAATTTTAAAATTAATATTGATTACTACTTTTAATATTTTTTATTAGACTGATAATGTATTCAGAAATGTAAAAATAGATGTATTTGCACTCTTCTATGAAATAAATGTTTCATTCATTCTTTCATTCATTCATATATGGTGCTGCCATCTATGAACAGAAAAGAGAAATACTAATAAATATCGTAGTTTTCTATTAAGAGAATTTTCGAGAACAATTTTCTGTTCAATTCTTATAGTAAGTCAGTTTGTTTATGTATGGTCATGATAAATGAATACCCATATCTTAAAGTATCCCCATACTTAAAGTATTAATTTCATTAAATAATTTAGTAGCAAAAGTATAATGCTGCAAAAGCATAATAACTGCAATGGAAATAAAGAGACTTGATTTCCATTGCAATATAAATTTCACACTCCGTTTTAGAAGTCTAAAAAATTTATTGAAAATTGCAAGAAACATACCATATATAAATTTGACAACCCTTACTAGCATTCTGAAAAGGGGTTGGAGGGGGGGGAGTCATGCCCTTTTACCCTTCCCTGGCAATCAAAAGATGGTCGAAGCAACTCAATCGATCCGTAAAAATAAAAGTGACAGTAACGAAAACGAGCTGTAAGAATAAAAGGGGCAGCAACAAAAAAAAAATAAAAGGGCAGCAATGAAAACGAGCTGTAAAATAAAAGGGGCAGCATTGAAAACGAGCTGTAAAAAATAAAAGAGGCAGCAATGAAAACGAGCTGTTAAATAAAAGGGACCCCAATGAAAACGAGCTGCAAAATAAAAGGGGCAGCAACGAAAACGAGCTGTAAAAATAAAAGGGCAGCCACAAAAACGAGCTGCAAAAATAAAAGGTGCAGCAATGAAAACGAGCTGTAAAAAATAAAAGGGGCAGGAACAAAAACAAACTGTAAAAAATAAAAGGGCAGGAACAAAAACAAACTGTAAAAAATAAAAGGAGCAGCAACAAAAACGAGCTGTAAAAAATAAAAGTGGCAACAAAGAAAACGAGCTGTAAAAATAAAAGCGGCAGCAACAAAAACGAACTGTAAAAAATAAAAGGACAGCAATGAAAACGAGCGGTGAAAATAAAAAGGGGCAGCAACGAAAACGAACTGTAAAAATAAAGGACAGCAACGAAAACGAGCTGTAAAAAATGGGGTAAAAAGGAATAAAAAGGAAACGAGCTGTAAAAATAAGAGAAGCAGCAATGAAGACGAGCTGTAAAATAAAAGAGGCAGCAACGAAAACGAGCTGTAAAAATAAAAGGGGCAGCAACGCAACAGTAGCCAAAAAAAAAAAGAGTCGTCAAGCCGAAAACAAAGGAGGGGGAAGAGGGAGGGAGGCAGTAGAACCGAAAAAAGCAAAAGGGGATCAAGCAACACAATTGAGCTGAAAACAAAATCGAAATGGGGTGGGCAAGGGAAGCAATTGAGCCAGAAGAAAATAAATAGGGGGCAAGAGCACAATTGAGCTGAAAATCATTCGAAAGGGCGGGGGGGGGGGAAGTAACGCAATTAAGCTGTAAAAAAAGGGGGCAGCAACGTAAACGAGCCGAAAAAAAGGAGGGGGAGGGGGAAGGGTAAGCGGTGCGATCGAACCCAAAAAAAGTACAAGGGGGCGAAACAGCACAATTGAGCCGAAAAAAATCGAAATGCGAAGCCAAGTGAAGCAATTGAGCAGGAAAAATTCAAATGGGGAACAAGCGGTACAACTGAGCCGAAAAAAAATCGAAGGGGGGGGGGGGGGTCAAAGCAACTAAATACAGCTGCAAAACAAATAAAAGGGCAGCAACACAAACGGGCCAAAAAAACTCAAAAAATGGGGGAGGAGGGGCAAGCGCTGAAATCGAGCCAAAAAAAGTGGGCGGGAGGGAGGATAGGTGGCAAACTGCACAGCCTTGCCGAAATAAAAAAGGGTGGGGCGGGTCAAGCAACGTACTCGAGCTGAAAAATTTTGAAAGGAGGGTCAAGAGCCCGGATTCACATTGCACTGTAACATTTTCCGTTTTGGAGGGTTTTTTAAAAATTTCTAGAAAAATGCGTAAAATATGTGTATGAGAAGTATAATAATTTTCGGCTTTCGTTACCTTTACGGGTAGGGGCGGGGATGGCTCAGTCGGTAGCGCGCCAGGCTCGTAATCTGTACTTCCCAGGTTTGAGTCCTAGCTGGGTCAGCGTTGAGATTTATCTCCGCAAAATTCCCCGCCCTGCCCACGGTCAGTAGGGGACACCGATGGGCTTGGAAAGGCCACCGTCCGTCGGATGGGACGTTAAGCCGTGGTCCCGTGTGCGGGAGAGCCATACCCTGTGCACGTTAAAGAACACACTGGATGGCCTTGATGGGAGGCTACCATCTGTCTCCCAACAGCTGTTCCAGTGGGTCCCCTCCCCCAACATTCTCTGAGCCTTCGGGTCCATGTGACCTGGGAGGCGGGGGTGGCTCAGTCGGTAGCGCGCCAGGCTCGTAATCTGTAGTTCCCAGGTTCGAGTCCCAGCTGGGTCAGCGTTGAGATTTATCTCCGCAAAATTCCCCGCCCTGCCCATGGTCAGTAGGGGACACCGATGGGCTTGGAAAGGCCGCCGTCCGTCGGATGGAACGTTAAGCCGTGGCCCCGTGTGGAGATGGGAGAGCCATACTCTGTGCACGTTAAAGAACACGCTGGATGGCCTTGACGGGAGGCTACCATCTGTCTCCCAACAGCTGTTCCAGTGGGTCCCCTCCCCCAACCTTCTCTGAGCCTTTGGGGTCCTTGTGACCTGGCCATTTAGCCCATGGTGTGCAAAAAAGTGCCGCTCAGAGGTAAAACAACCCAACCCATGTGACCTGGCCATTTAGCCCATGGTGTGTAAAAAAGTGCCGCTCAGAGGTAAAACAACTCAACCCAACCTTTACTGGCATTCTCAAAGGGGTGCCCTTTCCCAACCAAGATCTGGCCCTGACTTCTACTGATCCAACGATTTGTAAATTTGGCATATAAGACGTTACCCTTCATCCTAACACCACCATATTATAGTATCAGCATGCCGTTACAGAAAGGAGATTTTGAGTACGATGTTTTACCTCTCAGAGATACTTTTTTTGCACACAATGGATTAAATGATCAGATCACAAGGACCCTAGGGTTCAGAGAAGATTCGGGAGGAAAGGTGCTGGACAGTTTGTTATGAGATAGATAGAAGCCCCCTATCAAGGCTATCCAGCGTGTTTTTTTATATGCAGAGGGCATCGCTCTCCTTCACATGGCTCACGGCTTTAATGTCTCATCCGACGGATGGCTTCCTTTCCAAACCCATTGGTGTTCCCTTTCTGACAGATGGTAGGTCTTGAACGTTAGCACAGATGGAACTCGAAGTTGGGAAATGCAAATTACGAGCCTGGACAACAACACCTAGAACAGAAGGCCGTTACACTAAGTTATGACGTCAGCATAATTATATCAATAAAAAAAAATTGTATATGAATTTCTGTTATTCAATCAGTAAGTTTTCGAATTAACCTTTACACTAATTTATTAATTATAAATATACATTTAAAAAAATATTCGTACTGTATTTATAAGTGTTATGAAATTGCTAATAGATACGAATTATTTTTTCTAAATAATATAAAAAAAATAATGATTTTAAACTAATATTTTAAATTATCTAGTAATAACTACATAATAAAGCATGCCGATAAAAGGAATTGAAGACCCCTGATTTAAATCTTTAATTTCTCGTCACGTGGCAATTTTGAAATTGAAGTATTATCAATTTCTAAAATGTTAGCGGTAGTCAGAGAAAAGAAAAAGAGAATTTAGAGCAAGTAGTTTCACTTGGTATTCAATGTTGTGTCTGTAGGGAGAGTTCTGTTTTGGACAACAGCCTTGGTCCTGTAAGCACGCTCTACATATCGAGTGACCCGTGGTGACATCACATTGGTGTAGATCCGGTCGCGGTGCATGATGGGGAAAAAGAAGCATTTGTCGTGTAAACTCAATGGGTCGATGGACAAACCATGGCGAATCAACCAATGGCGAAGTTTACTTTCTCTGAATAGTTAGGTTACTCAAAAAGAGAAAAAGCCTCCAATTTGTGAAAATGAGAAAATTTCTTTAGAGGTCAAACCGAAAATTTACGATAATGTTTAAAAAAAATTTGTGATTATAGAATCAGCAGTACTGCAAAAAAATTTAGCAAAAAAATAATAAAAAATGCTACAATTTTATATATTATAATGTTATGACTATTGTAAAAATTTCGATGATTTCGAAGTCAACACAGTAGATCCCAAATTTTAGTGATTACAAAGGGAACATTATTCAGAATGTTGTTTTAATATCAGCGAGTGGTTAGCGCGCTTGGCTACTGATCTAAGGGACCTGGGTTCGAGCCCCAGATAAGGCATGGATGTTCGTGTTGTTTTTCTGCTGAGGTCCTGCCATCCTCTCAGACCTTCTACTATGGCATATAAACTGACAGGCTCCTATCAGACCTCTGTGGCAAGCAGCTGCTTGAGGGGGTATTTATTTATTATTTTTTATAAAGTTATAACGAAAATGGCGTTAGCATTAATACATATTAGAGTAAATACAATGGTTGACAATTTTGCACAAATTATAATGGAAAGACTGTTAGAATTAGTAGACATTAAAACGATTATAAAGTCAACAACATTTCAAAAATTATAATGAAAATAGTGTTAGCATTAATAAGTATTAGAATGATTATTAGGTTAACAACTTTGTATAATTTACAATATTTATAATGAAAAAAGTGTTAGAATTAGTATATATTATAGTAATTATAAAGTCAACAACATTTCAAAAATTATAATGAAATTAGCGTTAGCATTAATAAATATTAGAATGATTTTTAGGTTAACAACTTTGCATAATTTACAATATTTATAATGAAAAAAGTGTTAGAATTAGTATATATTATAATAATTATAAAGTCAACAACATTTCGAAAATTATAATGAAAATAGCGTTAACATTAATATGTATTAGAATGATTATTAGGTTAACAACTATGCAGAAATTATAATAAAAAAGAGTGTTAGCGTTAGTATGTATTATAATGATCATAAATTCAAAAACATTTCAAACAATGTAAGGAGTTGGTATAAACATGCATTATAAGGATTTTAAAGTCAGCAACATTTCAAAAATTATAACGAAAATAGCGTTAGTATAAGTCGTGTTATAATGATTATTAAGTCAACAACTTTTCATAAATTATAATGAAAATAATGCAGACATTACATTTATTATTTCCGGCGGTGGTGCTCATTCGATAGCGTGCCAGGCTCGTAATCTGTAGTTACCAGGTTCGAGTCCCACATGGACCAGCATTGAGAGTTATCTCTTCACAACTCCCCACCCAGTCCTGTCAGTAGGGGACACTTGTAGGCTTGGAAAGGCCGCCATCCGTCAAATGGGACATTAAGCCATAGCCCCTGTGTAGCAGAGCCATACCCTGTGCATGTTAAAAAACATGCTGGATGGCTTTGATGGGAAGCTTCTATCTGTCACTTAACAGTTTCTAGTGGGTCCCCTCAACTTTCTCTGGGATTCGGAGTGTTGCGATCAACCATAGTGTTCGGATATTTTTTTTGAGCGACTGTACACGAAGTCAAGGACAATCAACTTTTTTCAACTGATTAATTCAAGTGTTCTTTGTCTAGAGGATTTTTCCTGTGATAATTAATTACTGAATAGCTTAGATAACACTGTGACCGAGAATAACAAATATTAATACCATTAAAATGTGACGACTTGGCAACTCCTGATAATAGATGGCACCACTGGTGAATCAACAGGACGGCTTATATGTCAGTTAACAAAGTTGTCAGTTCCTCTGTGGCCTAGCGGTTAGGACACTTATTATTCTCCTAGAAGACCTGAGATCGAATTTAAGTCAGGATTTTTTTTTTCACAACTCATTATTTCAAACATAGGTGATTTTCTTCCTATGGGAAGAAACCCAACCTGAATTCTTTAGAACAGTAAGTAAGAACTTAGCCTCATAGAGCGGGGGTGGCTCAGTTGGAAGTGTTCCAGGCACGTAATCTGCAGTTTCTAGGTTCAAGTCCTAGCTGGATCAGCATTGAGATTTATCTCCACAAAACTCCCCACCCACGGTCAGTAGGAGACACCGATGGGCATGGAATCCTCGAATGTAACGTTAAGCCATGGCCCTGTGTATGGGAGAGCCATACTCTGTGAACGTTAAAGAACACGCTGGATGGCCTTGATGGGAGGCTACCATCTGTCTCCCAGCAGCTGTTCCAGTGGGTTCCCCTCCTCCAACTTTCTCTGGGCTTTTGGGGTCCTTGTGACCTGGCCATTTAACCTACTGTGTGCAGAAAAGTGCCACTCAGTGGTAAAACAACTCAACCTAACATCGTGCTTGCTTTGTAGTAAGAAGCAGAAAGAAAAGTAAATTATACGTCAGTCGAACAAAAAAATGGATATTAAATTTGTAAAATTTAAAGATTTTTTTTTCTGAAATTCAAACCGAAACTGTTTAGCTCAAAATTATAGAAAAATTAAATAATACATTTAATACTACTAATTCGAAATATTATTAAATTTTGGAAAAGTATAACTAATAATATTAATTTGCTACCAATTTAATTTTAATTGACATAACTTGAATAAGGAAAACTATAAATTTGAATTTTAGTTTTTTTTTTTGAAATGTTGTTTGATCCGGTCTTCTGTGAGACAAAAGGGACATAAACACGAACACAGCATATATATATTCAGAAAGAAAAAAACCGATGATGTATCATTCGAACCCAGATCTCTTTGCTCCACAGAAAAGATCGTTACAAAAATCTAACCTCTAGAATATCATTTAAACAATAACCACTAAAAAACTAAAAAAAATATATAAGTAATAAACGGAGAATACCAGTGCCAATTGTATAAGACCATTCTGCTGCCTATCCTGACGTATGCCTCACCAGTGTCTCTACACTGGCTACACATCATCACCAACACGAACGTCAGGAGACTACAGAGTTTCCAAAATAGTCTTAAGATCAGTGGTCAATGCGCTATGGTTTGTGAAGAATAAAACCATTCACAATGACCTGGGCATTGACCACATATATACATATATCAGGAAACTCTCTCAGACCTTTTTCGAGGCAGTGGGAGACCACCCTTATGAAATTATAATACTTTATTGATTATGATCCTTTGGTGGTAAACAAGTTTCAAAACCCAAAGTTAATGGTTTTTGAAGACCGTGTTTTTACACTATGATGTACACCTTTTTTGTTTGGTTGTTTGTTTTTTACCTTTATACTTTTTCTCTTGTGTTTAAGTAAACACATTGTTTTTGCCCATTGGGACACTTCGGGGTTGTTTTCTTATAATGTCAGTATGATTTTAAGGTTAATGCCTAAGGCCAGAAACTTAATAAATATTAATTAAGATATCAGATATCAAATCAGCAGTGCCAGTAAGTCCAACATTAAATAAACTTTTTTTTTTTTAAACTTAAGAGCACAGATCTCTTTCAACATGGGGCGGGGGTGGCTCAGTCGGTAGCGCTCCAGGCTCGTAATCTGTCGTTTCCAGGTTCGAGTCCCAGCTGGGTCAGCGTTGAGATTTATCTCCGCAAAATTCCTCGCCCTGCCCACGGTCAGTAGGGGACACCGATGGGCTTGGAAAGGCCGCCGTCCGTCGGATGGGACGTTTAGCCGTGGCCCCGTGTGCGGGAGAGCCATACCCTGTGCACGTTAAAGAACACGCTGGATGGCCTTGACGGGGGGGCTACCATCTGTCTCCCAACAGCTGTTCCAGTGGGTCCCCTCCCCCAACCTTCTCTGAGCCTTCGGAGTCCATGTGACCTGGCCATTTAGCCCATGATGTGCAAAAAAGTGCCGCTCAGAGGTAAAACAACCCAACTCTTTCAACATAATCATTGCAGAAATGTAAATTATTTTGCTTGCTCATTATCAGCACAATTTTTTCGAACATAGGTCATCAATCTGAGCACTTCAAGAATTATTCCAAACACATGAAATAAGCAGGCAAATCCATTTATTATACTTTTTCCCAAACTGTCCCCATTCAGTTCAGCATGGCTTTGATCTGCATTCCTTTCCTCTTGCTCAAAGGTAGAACTTTTGTGCTGAGCGCATTAATACACATTTAAGCCTCTTGCCTCAGTCGCTGAAGCATAAAACAGGGCAACCTCACCAAACCACTCTCTACTAAACTCACTGAACAAGCTCGCTCTCTTTAACTGGATAATAAAAGATTTCTGCAGAAGAATATTATTTTTGGTTTTGAATATTTTCTAGTTACTCACTGAACTAGCTCGCTCTTTATAATTGCGTAATAAAAGATTTCTGCAGAAGAATATTATTTTTGGTTTTGAATGTTTTCTAGTAACTCACTGAACAAGCTCGCTCTTTTTAACTGCGTAATAAAAGATTTCTGCAGAAGAATATTATTTTTGGTTTTGAATATTTTCTACTAGCTCCCTAAACAAGCTCGCTCTCTTTAACTGGGTAATAAAAGATTTCTGCAGAATATTATTTTTAGTTTTGAATATTTTCCAGTAACTCACTCACTGAACAAGCTCTCTCTTTTTAACTGTGTAATAAAAGATTTCTGCAGAAGAATATTATTTTTGGTTTTGAATATTTTCTACTAGCTCCCTAAACAAGCTCGCTCTCTTTAACTGGGTAATAAAAGATTTCTGCAGAATATTATTTTTAGTTTTGAATATTTTCCAGTAACTCACTTACTGAACAAGCTCTCTCTTTTTAACTGTGTAATAAAAGATTTCTGCAGAAGAATATTATTTTTGGTCTCGAATAACTTCTAGTAACTCACTGAACAAGCTCGCTCTTTTTAACTGCGTAATAAAAGATTTCTGCAGAAGAATATTATTTTTGGTTTTGAATAATTTCTAGTAATTCACTGAACAAGCTCGCTCTTTTTAAATGGGTAAACATTGCCCAAAGCTTTTTAAATGGGTAAACATTACACTTCCTCCACTGGCTTGTGTTCATCCCACAGTGAATCCTGTTGCCAACACTTCCCCAGGTAAACGACGCACATGTACCTGGTTGTCCACATGGTGCAACAGGAAATGAGATTCATCAGACCAGACGACCTTCTTCCAATCATTCAAGGTCCAAATTTGATGTTCACGTGTCTATTGTATGTGCTTTCGACGGTGAACCGAGGTTAGCATGGGCACTCGGAGCGGTCTGTGGCTACGCGGCCCCATTTTCATCAGGGTTCGATGTACTGTGTGTTGTGATACATTACTCCCGTCACCAGCATTCAAATTGCGGGAGAGATGCATCACAGTATCCCTTCTATTGGCTTGTACCATACGGGAGAGCTTCGTTCACCTCTAACATTGATGAGCCATGGTTGGCCCACACCTTGCCGGCAGTAAGTAGTTTTACCCTCCTCAGACCACTTTTTGAAGGTACTAACTACAGCTGACTGTGAGCACCCCACAAGTCTTGCCATGTCGTAATTGCTCTAAACCAGTCGTCCGACCTGACCATTGCAATTTGGCATTTGTCAAAGTCTGCTGCCTTTCCTATCTGAAGAACAAGAAAAACACTGCTTCACAGGGGGCGGGGGTGGCTCAGTCGGTAGCGCGCCAGGCTCGTAATCTGTAGTTCCCAGGTTCAAGTCCCAGCTGGGTCAGCGTTGAGATTTATCTCCGCAAAATTTCCCCGCCCAGATCAGTAGGGGACACCGATGGGCTTGGAAAGGCCGCCGTCCATCGGATGGGACGTTAAGCCGTGGCCCCGTGTGTGGGAGAACCATACCCTGTGCACGTTAAAGAACACGCTAGATGGCCTTGACGGGATGCTACCATCTGTCTCCCAACAGCTGTTCCAGTGGGTCCCCTCCCCCAACCTTCTCTGAACCTTCGGGGTCCTTGTGGCCTGGCCATTTAGCCCATGGTGTGCAAAAAAGTGCCGCTCAAAGGTAAAACAATCCAATCCTATCCACTAATTCACAGAGCTCAGTATCAGGTGTTATTTATACCTGATACTGATGGCCGAGTGGTTAGCGCGCTTGGCTATTGATCTAAGGGACCTGGGTTCGAGCCCCGGGAAAGGCATTGATGTGTATGTCGTTTTTCTGCTGAGGTCCTGCCATCCTCTCAGATCTCCTACTGTGGCATATAAACTGACAGGCTCCTGTCAGACCTCTGTGGCAAGCAGCTGCTTGAGGGGGTATTTATTTATTTATTACTGAGCTCGTTTATACCTACCGTTTCAAGAGCTCCACACGCGCCGTCGTTTACCTGCAGTTGGTTCGATTTGCATAAAGACGCACTGGTCATAATGTTTTTCTCTTCGGTGTATATACAGTATATGTATAGCCCAGTGATTCTCAAACGTTTTTCCTCGCAACACATTACTTTTCCCCTGAATACCCGCTGTAAACTATTTTTCCCTGTGAATACTCGCGGTAAACTATTTTTCCTGTGAATACTCGCGGTAAACTATTTTTTCCCGGTAAACTAGGGGCGGGGGTGGCTCAGTTGGTAGCGCGTCAGGCTCGTAATCTGTAGTTCCCAAGTTCGAGTCCCAGCTGGGTCAGCGTTGAGATTTATCTCCGCAAAATTCCTCGCCCTGCCCACGGTCAGTAGGGGACACCGATGGGCTTGGAAAGGCCGCCGTCCGTCGGATGGGACGTTAAGCCGTGTGCGGGAGAGACATATCCTGTGCACGTTAAAGAACACGCTGGATGACCTTGACGGGAGGCTACCATCTGTCTCTCAACAGCTGTTCCAGTGGGTCCCCTCCCCCAACCTTCTCTGAGCCTTCGGGGTCCATGTGACCTGGCCATTTAGCCCATTGTGTGCAAAAAAGTGCCGCTCAGAGGTAAAACAACCCAACCCAACCCGGTAAACTATTTTTATTTTACTCACGGCAAACCAGTTCCTCTATGAATACTCGCGGCAAAATTTTCCCCAGTGAATACTCGCGGCAAACTATTTTTATCCAAGAGTACCCGCGGAAATTGTTTTGATTCCTTGATTACGCGGTGCAAGCTGTTTTTCCCCGTGAATACTCGCGATTAACTATTTTTCCCGTGACTTCTCGCGGCACACTATTTTTCCCAGTGAATACTCGAGGCACACTAACGATTTAAGTTGGCAGCACTACAGGAGACTGGCGCAAGCACAATTTGCCTTCAATATTTGGGTTGGGTTGTTTTACCTCTGAGCGGCACTTTTTTGCACACCATGGGCTAAATGGCCAGGTCACATGGACCTCGAAGGCTCAGAGAAGGTTGGGGGAGGGGACTCACTGGAACAGCTGTTGTGAGACAGATGGTAGCCTCCCGTCAAGGCCATCCAGCGTGTTCTTTAACGTGCACAGGATATGTCTCTCCCGCACACGGCTTAACGTCCCATCCGACGGACGGCGGCCTTTCCAAGCCCATCGGTGTCCCCTACTGACCGTGGGCAGGCCGGGGAATTTTGCGGAGATAAATCTCAACGCTGACCCAGCTGGGACTCGAACCTGGGAACTACAGATTACGAGTCTGGCGCGCTACCGACTGAGCCACCCCCGCCCCCTTGCCTTCAATAGCACCCATTTCTGTGGAGTCGTTTGTAAACTCAGGGCTAGTCTGTTCAAGTTCTGACTTGCATTGAGATTAGTACGCCGTACGTGTTGCGGACGTGTTTTGTGCTATTTTGGTTTTTATAAGGCTTTGTTTAAAAGGAAAAAGTTAAATTTAATTCAATTTCAATTCAAATTCAAAAATGAAGATTCAGTACCAGAAAGTAGGAATAAAATGATAAATAAATTTCTTTTTCGTGCCAATCATTCGAAATTTTGCCGCACACCTGAAAATCTTTTCCACCATACCCTTTCGAGAACCACCTATGTAGCTCTTTGAATTGATATAAAACACTACCGGTTTTTTTTTTTCTAAATTTCTTTTTAATTTATTTTCAAATATTTATAAATATTTCATAATATAGTTATACTAGAAAAATAAGTTTGTTTTATATCAGTTTGAAATAAATAGTTTTCAGCTAAATTTTATAAAATTAAATCACTTAAATCATTATTCATAATATTCCTCCTTTATTTCATCTTTTGTTATACAACTATCCGGGCCCAGTGTATCCACGTGGCCCTGACTCTAAGTGCTTGAGGTCATTGTGACCTGGCCATTGTGTACAAAAAATGTGCTGCTCAGTGATGAAACAACACACAAGCCATGGCTCTGAGGATGGACAAAAATTCATCCGAACTCCAAATGCCGTTGTAGCATCGTGGGCAACGCCTCACATACTTCGCAAGCCAAAAGAAGAAGGGAAACAACCTGCTCCCTCCTCTGACAGTCCAGACGTAGTCATAGACGATAAAGAAGGTAATTGAGGAGGACTCCTACGCCAACAATAGCATAGCATCGCTCCTTTTGCATCTCAACACACGGTCGCCATATTCATTGCATTCATACCTACAACGAGAAACAATTAAGGGTGAGTCACGTGCTGAACCGAGGTGGGGGGGGGCAGTGATGACTTCCGCTCGTGGTCACGCGTGGGAACAACCTCCTTCTTATCTGTGTCCACAGCGGTCTGTGTCTCTTTGGACACGGCTAGGAGATTGAAGATGCTCTTGCAACTATTTTTTATTCCTAGTGAGCGAAAAAAATGATTCGATGATGATATCTGAAACCAGATCTGGTGTTTGACAATAACTGGTAAACTACCAGTAATTTTTTTTAAATTTGTTATAATATATAGATACAGTAGATTATTAGGAGTGAGGGTTCTCAGTCGATTGCGAGCCAAGCCAAGGCTACCTTGATACATAAGACCTGGACAGCCTTGAACAAAAGGAGGGAAATTTATTTTGCATAAACAAATATATATATATAATTCATTTAATTTGCTTAAAATTTAAGTTAAATTCATTTATTTTAAAACTTGTTGAAATAAAATAATTTATTTATTATTATTTTATTAAAATATTTGAGAATATTATAAAATTAATTATTAAATTTTTTAAATAAATAACTACCAGTTTTATTTTTAGAAACATGGTTATAATTAAAACTGCTATATTTAAAATATATGTCTTCTATTGCTGCAGTGTCTATGCCTTGCTGTATCGAGGTGGCCTTGGCCAAGCTCACAATTTTTCTGTTCCCATATTTGAGTTCCACTTGTGGCAGCGTTCAGATTTATCTCCACTAAATCCATTCGCTGTAAGGAGACACCTATGGGGTTGGAAAGACTGTCGTCCTTTGGATGGGACGTTAAGTCATGGATCCGTGTGCGGGAGAGCCATACCCTGTACACATTAAAGAACACGATAGATGACTTTTACGGGAGACTACCATCTGTTTCCTAATACCTACCCAATAAATCTCCGTCTCCCAACCTTCTCTGAGCCCTTAGAGTCCTTAGGAACTGGCCATTTAACACATTGTGCACAAAAAAGTGCCGCTCGGAGGTAAAACAACCAGCACAACACAGTAGTCTCTCAGTTATCCGGAATGAATGAGGGAAAAAAGGAAACTGGAAAAAAGACTTTCCGATTAATCCACCACCCATATAAAATGTACGCAATCTTCAAAATTTTTGCAAAATATCGTATCGTTATTTTATTCATTTAAAATACGAAATTAAGGCAATTTGACTTTTCCTTTATTCACCTTTCAGAGACTAGCTGAAAGTATTGTGCTGCACTAATCTTTTTTATCGTCGCCTCGTATTTTAGTGACCTTTTTTGTATCCCATGTTTTTTAAGCGAATACATTATTTTTGCTAATATTCCGGTAGAAATTTTGTACTGGCAGGATGTTTTTCTCTTCTTTTTTTTTGGAAAAAGAAATGTAAGTAATTTAATTAATTAACTACTGGTAGTTATTGAAACCTATATATTATATGAACCATATTATCAAAACTAGACTAATTTCTGTATCAATTGTTGTTAAATTTCCATATTTTTTTCGTTTAAAGATGCACCATAATAAATATTTTGTAGCAGATATCTTTAGAGATTAGATACTAGTCTTCACTGTATCATATTTTTAGTGAAAAATTCTTAACTAAGATTTTTCACCAACTTAACAAATCGATCAGAAATTTTTCACTTCAGCACGCAATGCAAGTAACATGTAATTCTCTATCGGTGTGCGGCTATTATTTATTGTGATGCTGATGATTTTATTAAAGCAACTTTAATATGCATCATGTTACCAAAGTATTGGAAAACGTCCAGGTTAATGGAAAAACGAAATTTTAAGCTTCTTCTCTAAATAAGCTTTTTACAGCCAAATACCTCACAATCTATAAAATTTATACCAGGCTTACTATAACCTACATTAAATAATTTAGAAAAAATACCAGTAATTGTTTTTAAGTAACATTAAGTCATAATATTTATTAAGATATTTATCAATGGTTTGAAATTGAATGCCAACTTAAAAAAAAATAACTCCCAATTCTGTTTTAAGAGAAATAACTTTAATTATATCATTTTTATATTTCAAAATCATTTCTCTTGTTGCTGTATTGTCCACGATCATGTTTTTTATTGTTTTTTTCCGGAATATTTCTTATGCGTGGAATAATATATATGTCAATAATTTAAAGGAGTATTTCTATTTCCATTGCCTTTTTTTAAATCTATGCAGAGGAAATTTTATAATATGATAAAAGTACCGAAGAAGTTTTACCCTAAACATAACAAGGGTTGAAGAATTCACGCGCCAAAAACCACCCTTTTATTTTTATTTGACTTTCACCGCTTTGAAATAGCCCGAAAAGTCATGCACCGATTATCCAACCCTCGTGCTGCATTGTAAGATGCTCGTTTCAAAGATGTGTGTCAAATTTCCGTTGCTATTTTGTTAAATAGCACGGAAACTAATTTCTGGTTGCATAAAATTCACCCGATCCACTTGTAAAGTGGAAAAACATCTCAAAGTACATATTTCAAGACTTTAACCTAGTAATATGATTCTAGTATATCTGAGGCCACCTTGATACACCGGGGGCGGGGGTGGCTCAGTCGGTAGCGCGCCAGGCTCGTAATCTGTAGTTCCCAGGTTCGAGTCCCAGCTGGATCAGCGTTGAGATTTATCTCCGCAAAATTCCCTGCTCTGCCCACGGTCAGTAGGGGACACCGATGGACTTGGAAAGGCCGCCGTCCTCCGGATGGGACGTTAACCGTCCTATCCGCCGTGGAGGTAAATCCGTGGCATCGTATGCGGCACCGTGTGGGGGGAGCCGTGGCACCGTGTGCGGGAGAGCCATACCCTGTGCACGTTAAAGAACACGCTGGATGGCCTTGACGGGAGGATACCATCTGTCTCCCAACAGCTGTTCCAGTGGGTCCCCTCCCCCAACCTTCTCTGAGCCTTCGGGGTCCATGTGACCTGGCCATTTAGCCCATGGTGTGCAAAAAAGTGCCGCTCAGAGGTAAAACAACCCAACCTTGATACACCGAGTCTGGACAGCCGTTGAGCAAAAGGAAGGAAGAAGAGATATTATATATGCAAAAAAATTAAAGCAATTTAATTTTTTGGGGAACTTAAATTTGTTTGGACAACTTAAATTTAATTCAGTTTAAGTTGTCCAAACTTTAATTAAAATCTATTAATTTTTAAACTGTGTAAAATAAAATAATTTATTAGTTATGAGTTGATTAAAATATTTAAGAATGTTTTAAATTAATTGTTTGATTTTTTAAAATAAATAACTTCTAGTCAAATTTTTTGAGAAAATATTTTAATTTTAACTGCTGTATATTTCGAAATTAATTCTTTTGTTATTACAGTGTTCAGGCCTAATGTATGAAGATGGCCTTAGCCAACACCTCCTATAACAGAAAGCAAGTGCACCAAATTTATATCAGTTACGTAGTTCTACCATATGGACAATTCTAATATTTTTGATTCTAATATTATTACTAGTAGACTCTTGTGCTAATATTTATAATAATATTTATCTACAAATATATTTTATTTGGAGAGAAAATTATTCGTATTTATTACGAATCCCCTGTGATGATGCATAGAACCGACCAGGCCTAGCACCGAATGTCCGACCCCGCCTTCTCGTGGTGCAGACCGTTAGTACCTTTCAAAATAGATACTCTCTTGTGGAAGCGAACGGAAGGGGAGGGCTGCCAGATCAGTGTGGCCTACTGATCTGGACAACTCTGGCTACTTTTCTTTTTTTTCTACCCTGCTGAGGAGTGGTCAACCACACAGGGTCCTGGTGCTGACCATATAAACCCACTGGACTGGACAGATATATGGCTCTGAGCTTGATTATGAATCCTGATTTTGCTGAACTGGTGGGCTTCTGTGGAGGGAAAATCTTCCGCTGTGTTTTCTGTTTGTTTGTGGGTTGACAGCCCTAAGTGAATAGATTCACAGGATATGTTTATCAGCTGGTGGATAATCCTGAGCAGAAGTCATCGCAGGCACCTGAACTCTTTACTTCTACTGGAATCGTCAAATTCTACATTGGAGGAAGTCTTCAGCCTTTAGTGGTGAGGGACAGGTCTTTGCCCCATGTCTGCGATTAGGGGGCTGTTTGATATTGTCGGCATTTCCTCTCTCAATAAACATAGTTTCTTTAAACATCCCACTAACCGTTCTCTCTCCATAGGTAGTTGGAATGTGAGGACTCTGCACAGAGCTTTTTCTCTTGATGTCCTCACACAAGAATTCCACCGTTATAATTTAGATATTCTCGGTTTCAAGAGACCAGATGGACAGATAAAGGTCAGATTCTTAAAAATAATCTTAAATTTCTCTTTTCAGGGCGGGACGACAATAAGCATTACCAAGGCGTGGGTCTGCTTCTCAGCAGACACGCTAGTGATACTCATCTAGGATATGAGTGCATTAATAAAAGGTTTCTTACAGCAAAATTTCAGACAAGCGTTAAAGACTTGAATGTTATCAGCTGTTATGCCCCCAATGTGGATGCCGATGAGGATGAGAAAGATAGGTTTTACGGACAATTTCAGGATATTTTGAATTCTGTCAAGAAAGGAGATATTACCCTTGTTCTAGGTGACTTCAATACCAAAGTTGGTACTGACTCTGACCTTTGGGGAGGGGTGATAGGCCCTTTTGGTATTGGTAGCTGCAATGGCAATGGGCAACGTCTCCTACAGGTAAGTAAACTCAATGGATTCAGAATAACTAACACTTATTACAAACGCCGCGATATACATAAGTACACATGGGTTTCACCTGATGGGCTGCATAGGAATATGATTGATTATATATTAATTAACAGCAAATGGGCTAGTTCTGTTAGGAATACCAGGGCATATAGGGGAGCTGAAATTGGATCTGACCATTACCTTGTTAAAAATGTCTTGCAACTTAAACTTAAAAAGTGTTGTGCTAAAGTTAAAAAATTTACCTTTAATACTGAAGCTCTTAAAGACACAGTTATAGCTAAAGCTTACCATAATAGGTTACTTAGCCATTATGACAGTCATGGTTTGCTTACTACTGAAGTTGAGGAAGAATGGGCCCGTTTTAAACAGGCATTTTTGGAAACTAACAGTACTCTTTTAGGAAAAAAAGGAGCAGAGGAGACAGAATGATTTGAGTGATAAGGCACTTGAGCTTATTTCAGAAAGAAGGAACTGCAGGAATGTCCTTAATCAGTACCCTACTATTCCTAATAGAAAGGATTACAGAGAGCTTAATAAACGTGTAAAGGTTCAGTTAGCTACTGATAAGAATCTTTGGCTTGATGGTTTGACTGACAAAGCCGAGGAAGCAGTTAGACAGCACAACAGCAGAGAGCTGTACCAGATAGTTAATGTTTTGTGTGGTAGAAAACGAACAGGTATACAGAGATTGAAGGGTAAACAAGGTAAGGTTATAGAAGGTGAGGATTCTGTAATGGCTAGGTGGGCTGAACATTTCAGTGATGTTCTAAACAATGTGGTTAGTTCTACGCCCATTGTTTGTAATTATGATAGATGCATTTGTGGCTTTAATGTTGGCCCTATAACACAATCTGAAGTTATTTTGGCTATTTCTAAACTTAAACTTCATAAATCCCCAGGGGTAGATGAAATTGCTACGGAAATGTTTAGAGCTGGGAATGTTTCGGTTACCACTTGGGTGACTGAAATTCTGAATATCTTTTATGATAAAGGCATGGTTCCTAAGGATTTTACCAGAGCAATTGTTATCCCTATTTTCAAAAAAGGTGATCGCAGTTTTTGTGATAACTATAGGGGTATCAGCCTACTCTCTGTTCCAGGTAAAGTTCTTTCCATGATGAATTTATGCATCCTTAGTCTTTTTAAATGAGAGCTTTCTGGGAAAATTTTGCATTTTCAGGCAAGAAATGAAGAAAAAAAAATTTTTTTTCATAACAAAACTTTACTGGACTCATTGAGCAAAAAACGAAAAATTAAATATGCATAAAATTTGTGATTTAATTTATATAAAGTTTAACTTGAAGCTATTTATTTTGAGATCAGATATACTTTTTCATTATGACTATTTTAAAATTGATTACTAGGCTTGTAATTATTTATAACTACCAGTACGTTTTTAATACAGTAAATTTTAATTTAATCCGCTATATATTCCAAATTTTATTCTTCAGTTACTGCACTGTCTAGGTCTAAGTGCCTCAACTGAGACAATTCCTACTGTTTTCTTAGATTTCAGAAAATGTTTTTTCGATGACGTCAGTACATTACACTCGATGGTTCTGTAGCTATGCGTGTACTGTAGAAGATTGGGGGGGGGGGGGCAGGATTTTTATCTTTCACGTCGTCACCTATGGGAAGAAATGGGAGAAGTCACGCAAGCGAGCTCTGTTTACTGAAGCGCTGATCCACTCGCAAAGCTGAATAATCATTTGAAGCTAATAGGACAAGGAACTTTTTTTTTCACGTACTTCATCACACTCTAATGATGCTTATTATTAAACTCTGCATTCAACTATCCGATCTCGCAAATGTCGAAGAAATCGCTGACTTTAAACTACCGCCAAAGAAGGTTGTACGGTACAAATAAAAACATATACAGGAGACAAAATAAATGAGAATGAAGTGACAGTTGAACTGCGTTTCTGAGGTTTGGACTCCAAACAGATCAGAGATCAATGACCTGTTTAAAATTATGATTTGTGAGAACTGCATTAACTCCACGACTTCATGATTGGCTAAATTGGTAGAGCATCAAGCAAAGCAGACTTGACGGACAGTCGTTAACAAAACACGCGAAATTTAATATGCATAAAATTTTAAAGCGATATAACTTCTAAAATTCCAGTATAAGGTATTCATATTTAAATATGATAGAATAATATAACTTACTTATATTTACTTTATTAAAATATTTATAGAAATTTTAAAATTAATTACCAAATAATTTGTATATTAGTATTACAAATAATTAAATATATAGCAATAATAAATTGTATTATTACTATGTATACAAGGAGTAACTGGTGTACTCCTTGTATACATAGATAAAACTATAGTTATAGTACAACAATGATTATTTTTACTTTGTTAATAGATATAGCGACTTTTGAGCTTTCACGGCGTACCCCAAAAAATTTACCGCGTATCCTACGTTGAGAACCCCTAGTCTATATATTAGGACTACTAAGTGACGTCAAAAATTTGGTGCACTGGCCTTCTGTTATAGGAGGTGTTAGTCTAGCTCAGCTGAATTTTTATTAATAATAATAATATTATTTCCATACTCATTTACAGAAGCAATGCAACACAAAAATTAACCATCAAGTTTGGATGGAAACTGCAAAGGAAATAATATGAAATGAAATAGACGATTCAAAATTTAAAGAAAAAAAACTGACAGAAACATACACTTAACAAGTATCTATGTGTAATCTAGGAGTTACATAACAACTCTTAAAAAAAAAATACCCCCTCAAGCCTCTGCTTGCCACAAAGGTCTGACAGGAACCTGCCAGTTTATATGCCATAGTAGAAAGTCTGAGAGGATGGCAGGACCTCAGCAGAAAAACGACACATACATCCATGCCTTAAACAGATTACAAAAGCTAAATTCTACTGTAAACGAAAATCTCAGGCAATGGAAAAGAATCTAAGATATTACATTAAAAGCGTCTTTAATATCATCGATATTTACCAAATAAAATTTGTTTTTTCTTAAAATTACATTCAATTTTTTCTTCTTTTACACTCTTAGGTAAAGAATTATATATTTTTGGTGCAATAAAATTAAAATGCTTATGCATGATTTCTTTCATTGATTTCACAACATAAAACCTGTTTGTTGAATATTTGGAATCGTAAGGGATGAACTGTTTTTTAATCCAATTGTTGTTTTTATGTAGAAATAAAAGCTTCTATATAAATATAACTTTCTCAAGGGTAATATATCATTACTTATGTAATGATAATATACATTGCTAATAATGCTATTTGAAACTATTTTTACAATTTTACTTTGTAATATCCACTAAAGGGAGTAGGTTTGACACAAATCCCCCCCCCCCGCAACAAATGATTCCATAGCTTAAAATTGAATCAACCCAAGGGAAATAAACTAAAATTAACAATTTGTTATGAGAACATGATTTAAGATAATATAACTTGTACAAAATGAATCTTAATTTTTTTCACACTATATCTACATGTTTCTTCCATTTTAGATATTGTTCAACATAAATGCCTAGACATTTAACACTTTCAACTTGTTCAATAGTTTTACATACACATCCATTTACCAAATTACAACCAGATTTTAGGCATTTTATAAAAAACTCTTTACTCATATTCATTAAGCCAAAATGGATAAAATTAGTTTTATCCACATTTATTTCCAGTTTATTTCTACTAAAACCAGCCTCTTATGCTTTTTAAATCATTGTTAATGTTAAGTAATAACTCATTAATAGTTTCAGTCGAGTACACTATTGTTGTGTTATCCGAATAAGTTGTGATTTTGCCGAATAAATTTAAATTGCAGAAATCATTAATATATATTAGAAACAATACTGGCCCAAGAATAGAACCTTGTGGTACACCACCATTTTAAACAAGCATATTACTTTCTAGTTTATTTATAGCCACATATTGTTTCCTGTTTTTGCAAATGTGTTTTAAACCTATTCCTATTATACTTAATTTCTGCATTAAAATTTCATGATTTATTGTGTCGAAAGCTTTTTTTATGTCAATAAATAAGGCTAAAGTTTTTCTGTATTCATTTATACATAGCAATTTCTTTTTTGCCATTATCTCCCTATAAGCAAAGTAAAATCTTTGATGTTCATAGAAGAGGATTGAGAGTGAATCATAAAAACTGAAATAAATAAAAGTATTGTAAAATAATTGGTTAGAAATTATGTGACCAATTAAATGTTTAGAAATTATTTATAAAATAAATGGCTATAAATTGTGTGATAAAAAAAAGTTTAGATTTTTTTATCACATAATTTATTATAGACAGATGACGTAGTACCTTAGAATATGAAAAATAAGATAAAAAAAAGTTTAGACATAAAATAAATGGTTGGAAATCACGTGATTAAATGGTTAAAAATTATATGTTAAAATAAATTATTATAAATTTTGTGATAAAATAATAGTTACAAATTACCTGATAAAAATAAATAGTTAAAAAAATAAGTGATAAAATAAATAGTTAGATATTTTGTGATAAAATAAATGGTTAGAAATTATATGAATAGATACGTCAAGAATTTACATTGTAGTAATGCACATGAATATAAATGAATAAATAAGAAAAATAAATTAGAATATGAAAAATAAGATATCAGGAAGATGACATTCTATCTTAGAATATGAAAAATAAGATATCAGAAAAATGACGTTCTATCTTAGAATATGAAAAATAAGATATCAGGAAGATGGCATTCTGTCGTAGAATACGAAAAATAAGCTATCAGGAAGATGGCATTCTATCTTAAAATATGAAAAATAAGATATCAGGAAAATGACGTTCTCTCATGGAATATGAAATGTAAGATATCGGGAAGATGACGTACTATTCTGGAATATGAAGAATATCATGTATCAAGATTTAAGATATCAGGAAGATGACGTATTATGCTAGAATATGAAAAATAAGATATCAGTCAGATGACTTTTTATCCCAGAATATGAAAAATAAGATATCAGTAAGATGACGTAGTATCTTAGAATATGAAAAGAAAATATCAGGAAGATGACGTACTTACCTTAGAATATGAAAGTAAGATATCAGGAAGATGGCATACTATTTTAAAATATGAGAAATAAGATATCAGGAAGAAGACGTACTACCTTAGAATATGAAAAATATCAGGTATCAGAATATAAGATATCAGTAAAATGACGTGTTATCCTAGAATATGAAAAATATGATATCAGACAGATGACGTAGTACCTTAGAATATGAAAAATAAGATATCAGGAAGATGACATACTATCTTAAAATATGAAAAGTAAGATATCAGGAAGATGACATACTACCTTAGAATATAAAAAATAAGATATCGGGTAGATGACATATTTACCTTAGAATATGAAAAGTAAGATATCGGAAAGATGACGTACTACATTAGAATATGAAAAGTAAGATATCAGAAAGATGACATACTAACTTAGAATATGAAAAGTAAGATATCGGGAAGATAACGTACTCCCTTAGAATATGAAAAGTAAAATATTGGGAAGATGACGTACTATCCTTGAATGTGAATAATAAGATATCAGGAAGATGACGAATCATCTTAGAATATAAAAAGTAATATATCAAGAAGATGACATATTATCTTAGAATATGAAAAGTAAATATAAAATGAAACGTAAGATATCAGGAAGATGACGTATTATCCTAGAATACGAAAAGTAAGATATCAGGAAGATGACATATTACCTTAGAATATGAAAAGTAACATATCAGGAAGAATACGTTCTATCTTAGAATACGAAATATAAGATATCAGGAAGATGACGTGCTATCCTAAAATATGAATAATAAGATATCAGGAAGATGACGTACTACCTTAGAATATAAAACGTAAGATATCAAAAAGATAAACTTCCTTTTAATACGAAAAGTGAAAAATAGAGAAATTAACATACTAACTTAAAGTATAAAAATACTACCTTACTTAACACATACCTTAGAGTAAAACAAAATAACGAATTTCCTTTCAATATCAAAACTAAGAAATCCCACCTCGCAATACAGAGTAGCAAAAAAATATGAACACAACAAACTGCAACCTTTAGGGGGGTGGCTCAGTCGGTAGCGCGCCAGGCTCGTAATCTGTAGTTCCCAGGTTCGAGTCCCAGCTTGGTCAGCGTTGAGATTTATCTCCTCAAAATTCCCCGCCCTGCCCACGGTCAGTAGGGGACATCGATGGGCTTGTAAAAGGCCGCCGTCCGTTTGATGGGACGTTAAGCCGTGGCTCCGTGTGCGGGAGAGCCATACCCTGTGCACGTTAAAGAACACGCTGGATGGCCTTGACGGGAGGCTGCCATCTGTCTCCCAACAGCTGTTCCAGTGGGTCCCCTCCCCCAACCTTCTCTGAGCCTTCGGGGTCCTTGTGACCTGGCCATTTAGCCCATGGTGTGCAAAAAAGTGTCGCTCAGAGGTAAAACAACCCAACATTAAAGAACACACTGGATGGCCTTGACGGAAGGCTACCATTTGTCTCCCAACAGCTTTCCAGTGGGTCCCCTCCCCCAACCTTCTCTGAGCCTTCGGGGTCCTTGTGACCTGGCCATTTAGCCCATGGTGTGCAAAAAAGTGCCGCTCAGAGATAAAACAACCCAACCTTTAGTGGGAAAGTAAAAATCTTGATATCCACCAACTCTGCAATGCGAAAACTAAGAAAATGTGAAAACAACCCTCAGTAAGAAGAAATCGTGTATATACCAATCTACGAATTGCAACTTCAGAAACAATAACACCAAACACGAAAAGCAGGTCAAATATTCTTTCAAGCTGTATCAAGCATTCTTTCAGCATACTCTTTTCGTATTCAAACTAACAGAAGCAAATCAACGCTGTAGTCTTCCTTTGCAGTGGGGCGGGGGTGGCTCAGTCGGTAGCGCGCCAGGCTCCTGATCTGTAGTTCTCAGGTTCGAGTCCCAGCTGGGTCAGCGTTGAGATTTATCTCCGCAAAATTCCCCGCCCTGCCCACGGTCAGTAGGGGACACCGATGGGCTTGGAAAGGCCGCCGCCCGTCGGATGGGACGTTAAGCCGTGTTCCCGTGTATGGGAGAGCCATACCCTGTGCACGTTAAAGAACACGCTGGATGGCCTTGACGGGAGGCTACCATCTGTCTCCTAACAGCTCTTCCAGTGGGTCCCTTTCCCCAACCTTCTCTGAG
Organism: Ryuthela nishihirai; assembly: GCA_038380435.1. NCBI lineage: Eukaryota > Metazoa > Arthropoda > Arachnida > Araneae > Heptathelidae > Ryuthela > Ryuthela nishihirai. The sequence goes on from JAWZYU010000008.1 coordinate 6,481,809, forward strand.
CCTTCGGGGTCCTTGTGACCTAACCATTTAGTCCATGGTGTGCAAAAAAGTGCCGCTCATAGGTAAAACAACCAAATCCTTTGCAGCAACATGTGTGATGAGTAAATGTCTTTACCGAATCATTCACAGAAAATAAAAGCAAAGATATGTCCGACTCTTTCAGCAGTCTCCGATGCAATCCCCTTTGCAAAAAAGAGGCGTCTTCCTGGTTTGCTACGGAATGTGAATCGCAGAGAGGGCCTCAGGCTGTTCTTCTGTTCACGGCCGTTCGCCGGGGAATGTGACCCGTGGTTGGGACTAACGCTCAATGGCAGAATTTCATTGGAGAGGGAAGATTTTTCTTTCCACTCGCTAAACAGGAACTGTTGATCGCATATAGGAAGTGGAGTGCGATTTAGAAGAGAGAAAGAAAAAACTCGGTGGAATGTTAATGTAATCGACGCTGATGTATTATCGTTTCTGATATTCGTTGTATTTGTTTATATCAAGGTGGGAGAGTCTGTTCGTTTTAACTGCAGGTTGTCAGGTGGTTTCGATTATTTACTATTCAATGAAACTGCTTTCAACTTACGTTTTATGTGTTATGCTGTCTTTTAGTTCGGTTGGGTTGTTTTACCTCTGAGCGGCACTTTTTTCCACACCATGGGCTAAATGGCCAGGTCACATGGACCCCGAAGGCTCAGAAAAGGTTGGGGGAGGGGACCGACTAGAACAGCTGTTGGGAGACAGATGGTAGCCTCCCGTCAAGGCCATGCAGCGTGTTCTTTAACGTGCACAGGGTATGTCTCTCCCGCACACGGGGCCACGGCTTAACGTCCCATCCGACGGACGGCGGCCTTTCCAAGCCCATCGGTGTCCCCTACTGACCGTGGGCAGGGTGGGGAATTTTTGCGGAGATAAATCTCAACGCTGACCCAGCTGGGACTCGAACCTGGGAACTACAGATTACGAGCCTGGCACCCTACCGACTGAGCCACCCCTGCCCCTTTTAGTTCGGTTGTTTCACCTCTGAGTGGCACTATTTTTGCCCATATTGGGCGAAATGGCCAGGTCATAAGGATCCCGAGGGCGCAGGAAAGTTGAGGGAACGGGACCCACTGGCCCACTGGACAGCTGTTAGGAGACAGATGGCAGTCTCCCATCAAGACCATCCAGTGTGTTCTTTAACTTTGGGTTGTTTGGTAGGCACCCACTGACACCATCTACCATGTTTTTAGCGTGGACAGGTTAGGCCTCACCTGCCCACACGGAAACACGGCTTAACATCCCATCCGATGAACCCCAAAATCAGAGAGAAGGTTGGGGGAGGAGAACCTACTTGACAACAGTTAAGAGATAGATGGTACCCTCCTTTTAAGACTATCCAGCGTGTTTTTAATGCGCACAAATATGATTGTTTTACTTCTGAGCGGCACTTTTTTCCACACAATGGGCTAAATAGGCAGGTCACAAGGACCTCGAAGGCTTGGATTCGGTTGGGTTGTTTTACCTCTGAGCGGCACTTTTTTGCACACCATGGGCTAAATGGCCAGGTCACATGGACCCCGAAGGCTCAGAGAAGGTTGGGGGAGGGGACCCATTAGAACAGCTGTTGGGAAACAGATGGTAGCCTCCCGTCAAGGCCATCCAGCGTGTTCTTTAACGTGCACAGGGTATGGCTCTCCCGCACACGGGCCACGGCTTAACGTCCCATCTGACGGACGGCGGCCTTTCCAAGTCCATCGGTGTCCCCTACTGACCGTGGGCAGGGCGGGGAATTTTGCGGAGATAAATCTCAACGCTGACCCAGCTGGGACTCGAACCTGGGAACTACAGATTACGAGCCTGGCGCGCTACCGACTGAGCCACCCCCGTCCCTCTCGAAGGCTAAGAGAAGGTTGGGGAAGAGGACTCACTGGAACAGCTGTTGGAAAACAGATGGTAGTTTCGTGTCGAGACCATCCAGCGTGTTCTTTAACATGCACAGAGTATGGCCTTTCCGCATACGGACCACGGCTTAACGTCCCATCCGACAGACGGCGGCCTTTACAAGCCCATTGGTGTACCCTACTGACCGAGGGAATGGCGGAGAGTTTTGCGGAGTTAAATCTCAATGCTACTGGCCCAGCTGACTCTCGAATCTGGGAACTGCAGATTACGAGCCTGACGCGCTACGACTGAGCCTCCCCCACCCGAATTAAAAAGTGTAAGATTCTATATTGAGCTTTCTGTCAACGGTTACCTTTTTCATTTGAAAAGTTTAGAAAGGGTAAGTTTCTATGTTGCGCCTTCTCTCAATTTAATTAATTCCTTATTCAATTACGTTATTTTTTCAATTTGCAAGTTACAAGGAATAAGTTTCTATATTGAGCTTTCTCTTAACATCAATCTTTTGAGATTGAAAAGGTGCAAATGGTTAGTTCCTTTCTCGAGCTGTCTCTCAGCATTTACCTCTTGCAGGTGAAAAGGTGAAAAGGGTAAGTTGCTTTCTCGAGCTTTTACCTCTTGCAGTTGAAAAGGTGCAAAGGGTAAGTTTCTTTCTCTAGCTGTCTTTCAGCATTTACCTCTTGCAGTTGAAAAGGTGCAAAGGGTAAGTTTCTTTCTCTAGCTGTCTTTCAGCATTTACCTCTTGCAGTTGAAAAGATACAAAAGGTAAGTTTCTTTCTCTAGCTGTCTCTCAGCATTTACATCTTGCAGTTGAAAAGATGCAAAAGGTAAAAATCTATGGTTTAAATTCTCAACATTATCTTCTAGCAGTTGAAAAGGTAAGTTTCGATTTTGAATGTTCCCTCAACATTTACCATTTGCCGTCGTTGAAAATCTAAAAAAAAAGGTAAATTGTGTTTTGCATATCACACTAATTAAAAGGCAGTGTCTATTATGAACTTTCTGTAAGTAATTATTTTTTTCCAATGGAACACTTGTGCTTGAACTTCGAGCTTTCGCTCAGGAGTTACCTTTGACTATCTAAGTAACTCCAAAAGGTAAGTTGGGGCGGGGTTGGCTCAGTCGGTAGCGCGCCAGGCTCGTAATCTGTAATTCCCAGGTTCGAGTCCCAGCTGGGTCAGCGTTGAGATTTATCTCCGCAAAATTCCCCGTCCTGCCCACGGTCAATAGGGGACACCGATGGGTCTTGGAAAGGCCGCCGGCCGTCGGATGGGACGTTAAGCCGTGGCCCCGTGTGCGGGAGAGCCATATTCTGTGCACGTTAAAGAACACGCTGGATGGCCTTGACGGGAGGCTACCATCTGTCTCCCAACAGCTGTTCCAGTGGGTCCCCTCCCCAACCTTCTCTGAGCCTTCGGGGTCCATGTGACCTGGCCATTTAGCCCATGGTGTGCAAAAAAAGTGCCGCTCAGAGCTAAAACAACCCAACCCAAAAGGTAAGTTTTCCGTTTTAGTTCTATCTACGGTTTAGCAAGGTCAAATCTGCAAACTTCTGTCATTTTTCGTAAACATAGCTCTACTAAACTCTCTTCTTATATATTTTCTTCTAATACATAATTAACACATAAGTACTAACATGTCGCTGCAAATATTCATGACACAAACAGGAATTTTCTACCTTATAACGAAACAGAATTAAACCAAGTCGAAAGCGTCTTACTATGGCATGTTTTCGCAAGTTCGAAAGTTGGCCTTAAAAGCATTCAGCCTACTTATCTATTCATCAGGTAACAGGAGAAACCGAATGGAATGTTGGGTAGACGACAAAACGGCGGCGTTCGACTGCGCAACTCGAAAAACTCTCGCGCGCAATACGCAACGCAGCTGTCAAATCTGCCCACGCAGGTGTGACGTCAGTTTCCATAGCAACGCTCCATCACGTGTTACGACAATGAACAATCCTGATTCTCTTCTTCAGCTTCATAATTAGCCATCTCTCTATCTGCGTGTTGCACAGCAAGGGCCATTTTCTATGGAGATTAAGTTGTATAAAATTGCAGAACTGTTCTAGTTCGTGATAGACAGATTAGAGTCGGGTTTTTTTTGTATATCTTAAGCAGTAAAATAATCTCAACGTAAGGATGAATCAGAGACAGTTGGGTAGGGATGTTTTACCTCTGAGCAGCACTTTTTTGCACACCATAAGCTAAATGGCCAGGTCACATGGACCCCGAAGGCTCAGAGAAGGTTGGGGGAGGGGACCCACTGGAACAGCTGTTGGGAGACAAATGGTAGCCTCCCGTCAAGGCCATCCTGTGTGTTCTCTAACGTTGGGTTGTTTTACCTCTGAGCGGCACTTTTTTGCACACCATGGGCTAAATGGCCAGGTCACATGGACCCCGAAGGCTCAGAGAAGGTTGGGGGAGGGGACCCACTGGAACAGCTGTTGGGAGACAGATGGTAGTCTCCCGTCAAGGCCATCCAGTGTGTTCTTTAACGTGCATACCACGGCTTAACGTCCCAAACGACGGACGGTGGCCTTTCCAAGCCCATCGGTGTCCCCTACTGACCGTGGGCAAGGCGGAATTAGAGATAGCCCGAAACATTTTTTCACTCCCTAAAAATTTACACTTTTACAGCATCAAAAATGTTAATAGTTGATGTCATCAATAAATTTTCCTTTTCTGCAGCCGAAAACGATTTAATCATTACCACCTCAAACTATTTTTACTTTTGGCAGCCATTATGAGATATGGGTGTACCGGTGGCTCAGTCGGTAGCGCGCCAGACTCGTAATCTGTAGTCCCCAGGTTCGAGTACCATCTGGGTCAATGTTGAGATTTATCTCCGCAAAATTCCCCGCCCTGCCCATATGGTCAGTAGGGGACACCTATGGGCCTGGAAAGACCGCCGTCCGTCGGATGGGACGTTAAGCCGTGACCCCTTGTGCAGGAGAGAGCCATACCCTATGCACGTTAAAGAACACACTGGATGGCCTTAACTGGAGGCTACCATCTGTCTCCCAACAGCTGTTCCAGTGGGTCCCCTCCCCCAACCTTCTCTGAGTCTGCGGGGTCCATGTGACCTGGCCATTTATCCCATAGTGAGCAAAAAAGTGCCGCTCAGAGGTAAAACAACCCAACCTAATAGGTAATGGCAAAAAGAGTATTTTTTTTTGTTATTTTTTGGGGGAAGGAGAGTGGAAAAGCCTCAAAGCCACTGATAGATTTTAACTATTTTATTGGGGCGGGGGTGGCTCAGTCGGTAGCGCGCCAGGCTCGTAATCTGTAGTTCCCAGGTTCGAGTCCCAGCTGGGTCAGCATTGAGATTTATCTCCGCAAAATTCCCCGCCCTGCCCACGGTCAGTAGGGGACACCGATGGGCTTGGAAAGGCCGTCGTCCGTCGGATGGGACGTTAAGCCGTGGTCCCGTGTGCGGGAGAGCCATACCCAGCGCACATTAAAGAACACGCTGGATGACCTTGACAGGAGGCTACCATCTGTCTCCCAACAACTGTTCCAGTGGGTCCCCTCCCCCAACCTTCTCTGAGCCTTCGGGGTCCATGTGACCTGGCCATTTAGCCCAGGTGTGCAAAAAAGTGCCGCTCAGAGGTAAAACAACCCAATCCAACCATTTTATTTTTCGAATTAATAATCAACATGTTATGAAAGAGCCGTAATTCCAGGCGAACGAACGAACTGGCGGGTGGACAGGTGTGACGTCGTCAGTGGCAGAAATTATCGGTTTGCCTATGGTTCCCTGGTATTGAGCGATCGCTCCAAATTTGATGTGGTGGTTCTACTTAGTTCTAGCCCTGTTGGATTAAGAGATCGGGTTCCTAGCTGCCATGGGTAGGGAGTGATTCCTCGAAAAGTGTCCGAAATTTTCAGGGGCGCTGCCGTTGTCTACCCTGTGAATGTAATAGTAGTAAGTTGTGAGTAGTACAATCGCTCAAAAAAATATCCGAACATTATGGTTGATTACAGAATTCAGAAAAAATATCTGGCAACGATTTTTTTTTTAAATTAGTGATCTGGCAACTTTCGTGTCACGTGACACAAAAGTTGCCAGATTACTAATTAATTGCTAAAAAAATAATTAAATAATTGCTAAAAAAAGTTGCTAAAATAATCGCTAATTGCGATTGTGATCTGGCAACCTTCGTGTCACTTGATACGAAGGTTGCCAAATCACTAATTTCTAAAAAAAACGTTGCCAGATATTTTTTCTGAATTCTGTAATCAACCATAGTGTTCGGATACTTTTTTCAGCGACTGTAGTTGGTCATATTATTTTGATACTAGATCGTGTGGGCTCACTCACGGAAATATTGAGCGTGTGCAGTTACCGTTCACAGCAAACTGGAGCGTGTGCAGTAACTGCACACGCTCCAGTTTGCTGTGAACGGTAACTGGAGCGTGTACAGTTGCTCCACACGCTCCAGATATTTTTTCCTGAATTCTGTAATCACGTGACACGAAGGTTGCCAGATCACTAATTTCTATAAAAATCGTTGCCAGATATTTTTTCTGAATTCTGTAATCAACCATAGTGTTCGGATATTTTTTTGAGCGACTGTACATGTGGAAAGCTGGAAATGAAGTAAGAGTTATCACTGGATAGACATTTGGCGGGATTTAACTAGTCTTAAATTAATGTCGGTGACCAGCGAACTCGGTCTACTGATGTATTTACTTATTAACCTTTCATGATCCACAGAAAATTTACATGTGTATGTTTGTAGAGTTTTAACACCAAAATTTTTCAATGCATCCCTCTTATTTCCAAATAAAATCTTCTCTATATTCGTGTGCACGAAAATTTAACACACCAATGAACACACTCCAATCTATTTTATTCTTAAAATAATATTTTTGCTCATTTTATTCAATTTTAATTACGCTATTCAACAGTTGATATTCATATCTAGTGTTACCTATGTTGCTTTCGCTCCATTTCGTCACAAATTAAATTTTACAATATTTGTAACATTTTTTTTAATTTCAACTGGTAGGTAAATAAAAGTTAAATTAATGTTTTAAGTCTTATTCTAGCAATAAAATCTATTTATATATTAATATGCGATAATATTACTAGTACTGAAGGAATTTATATTATATAAATAGAAATTAAGAGCTCTCAGTTTCTTAAAAATAAATTTTACGAGAAAATGACAAATTAATTCTCTGCAGGTTAAGCCATGGCCCCTTCTGCAAAAGAGTCATAGGTTGGGTTGTTTTACCTCTGAGCGGCACTTTTTTGCACACCATGGGCTAAATGGCCAGGTCACGTGGGTCCCGAGGGCTAAGAGAAAGTTGTGGAGGTCACTGGAACAGCTGTTGGGAGACAGATGGTAGCCTCCCCTCAAGACCACCCAGCGTGTACTTTAACTTTGAGTTGGACACTTTGTAAACAAGATAACAGGAAACTAGATGCTTTTGATTCCAGATGCTTACGCAGTATCTTGGGCATTAGGTGGTTCAACTTTGTAACTAATGATGAGGTTAGGCAAAGGAGTTTGCAACCTCCTTTAAGCAGCATATTGTGCAGAGAGAGACTCCGTTGATTTCGCCATGTTGCCCGTATGAAAAATTATAGATGACGAATAGGGTTATGAACAGTGTGCCTAAAGGCCTCAGAAAGAAGGGGAGACCTAGGATGCGGTGGGCAGACAATGTCAAACAGGACCTTGTTAGAATTGGTGTGCAGTGGCCAGATGCAGTAGATGTAGCTCAGGATAGACTTGCTTGGAGAACTAAATTGCATGGTCTGGTTGGACCTCCGTAGCCCATGGCTGCTTGAGGATGATGATGATGTTTTACATCTGAGCGGCAATTTTTTGCACACAGTGAGCTAAATGGCCAGGTCACAGGGACCCTGAAGGCTCAGAGAAGGTTGAGGGAGCGGACTCACTGGAACATCTGTTGGGAGACAGCTGGTAGCCTCCCGTCAAGGCCATCCAGTGTGTTCTTTAACATGCAGGGTGACTCTCACGCACACGGCGACTCGGCTTAACGTCCCATCCGACGGACGACGGCCTTTCCAAGCCCATCGGTGTCCCCTACTGACCATGGGCAGGGCGGCGAATTTTGCGGAGATAAATTGAATGCTGACCCAGCTGGAACTCGAACCTGGGAACTACATATTACGAACCTGAGGCGCTCTGACTGAGCAACCCCCGACCCAAAAGAGTCATAACCTGTGCACATTAAAAACACACTGAATAGCCTTGTTAGAATGCTGCGATCTCTCTCCTAACAGTTGCCCAGTGGTTTCTCTTCCCCAACCTTCTCCGAGCCCTCGGGGTCCTTGTGATCTGGTCATTTAGCCCATTGTGTGCAAAAGAGTACCGCTCAGAGGAAAATCAACCCAATCGAAAGATTCGAATCGATTATTAAACTACCAGTAGTTTAATAATCTAAATTGATTACTTTTCTTTTTTCAAAACTATCAGAATGTTAAATTTGATTCGATTAATATCTTTCAATGTATTTTTGGAAAACTTGCATCGTTTATTGCTGATGTTCCTTTATATTCCATAATTTATTCATAATTTAAAAAATAGTTTAGTGTCAATGCCATTAAACCAAAAAGGTGAAAAAGTTAATTTATCATCAGATAGTAGAGGAAATTCGAAATAAAAAATTTTTGTGTATGTAATTAAAAAACAATCGTGTAAATTCGTAAAAGCAGGCAACCATCTTAATCACAACAAAAAAAAAGAACCCGGAAAACTTCTCTTCCCCCCTCTCCTCCCCCCCCCCAATCTTAGATACCACCTCCATGTTCCTAAACTACGTGCTCAGCCTCCGAACCCCGAAGGTTGGCAGTGAACTTGAAATGACGCTTACCTGGGGCATTTCAGGTTTTGATGATCTCTCCAAATATCTGCTTTTGTGTCTGAAAAGGAGTAACATTCGCCGTTACATTCAAACTACCGCTAGTTATTCTTTTCTGCTTTCCTGAGTTCAGAAAGAAGACATGATTGACACAACTTGTTTCATTGTTTGTTGTTTTTTATTACTTTCACTTGTAGTCATGTGCAAAGATAGCCGTTCCGCAGAATAAACCAGCTGATTGAAAAAGCAGACAACGTCACGTGATATAAAATGGCGCCTCTACGCGTTATACAGCGGTGTGTGAGCTATGAATTTGCATACGATGTCACAATGGATGCGTAACGCATATACCACTACATTTCGTAATGAGAAGATGAGTACTGTTATTTCAGCATAAAGAATTATACACTTTAGTCACAATTATTCAATTGCACCTCCAAGAGGCCCAGATTTTTTTAATTTTCCTTTCAATTTAGTGTTTTATTTTGGCTAGATATTTTCATTTTTTAATAAAGACTCATTTTTTGAGGTAAGTTATTTTTTACTTTTCAAATCTTTTAGCTGACCAGTTTGTTCATGTTTCATTTTAGCGTTTTTGCGGACCAGATTTTCTACTTCAATAGGGTTTTTTTGTGGAACAGATTTTTTTTTCAAATTTAATTATACAATATTCGGCGGACCACATTTTTTTGAATGTACTGTTTCCTTTGTGAACCACATATTTTTAAAATATACTATCTTATGCGGACCATATTGTTGTAAAATATACGCTATTTCGGGACCACTTTTTTAATTATACGCTCCTATGCGGACCACCTTTTTTTTTAATATACTATCTTTTGCGGACCAGATCTTTTAATTTAAATACACTATCTTTAGCAGACTTTTTTAAAATATACTATCTTTAGCAGACTTTTTTAAAATATACTATCTTTAGCAGACTTTTTTAAAATATACTATCTTTTTCAGACTTTTTTTAAATATACGATCTTTGCAAATAAGTTTTTTCATTTTTAATACTATATCTTTTTTGCAGATGAGTTCTTCCAATGCACTTTTTTTATGACTTCTTTTTTAGTTTCAAGCATTTTTGTTGATCAGCATTTTTTATTTTGAAACTTTTTTGCTTCACATTTTTCTTTTTCTTTAAAATTTTTTGTATTAGCTTCCCCCCCCCTCTCCTTTTCCAACTTTCTCTGAGTCATAGGGGTTCTTGTGACCTGGCCATATAGCCCACTCTGCGCACAAAATTCAGTTCAGAGCTAAAACAAACCAGCCGAACTAAATCTGACTCTAACAGCTGTGTAGTAGTTTTGCTTCTTTAATCGTATACTGAACCTTGTGATTCTTGTGACCCGGACATTTGCCATAGACTCACGTTCTCTTAACAGCAATCAAATGTATCCGCCTCCTCCACCTTTCTCTGAATCCTAGAGTCGTTCTCAGTCGCGTCATTAAGAGCTACTTTGGTTACAAGCAGTCCACCTACAACAGAAGGCCGACGGACAAAATTATGACGTCAGCATAAATAGACCGGATATCGTGATGTGATATAACTGAATACCGGGTTTACCCAACCTTTAACCTCATCCATCTTATTTCACCTACTAATGGGTCTTTGAGTTTTTTGTTGTGTCATCAATGACAACTGGCTAAACCACATTTATGTGGGATCAAAGATTTATAAGTAGGCCTGTAATTTAAAAATATTCTTATTCAATTCTTTCGATTATTACTACCGGTCAACTTTTATAGTAAAATGTTATAATAAAATGTAGTGATAAACATATTTTACTACACTGAGCATCAAATTCTCTAATGTAGTTGAGAAAATTGCTTAATCCTTGAATAAAAGGAAACGGTTTCCTCAGTTTTTCTTGATGTGGCCAAAGCCTTTGACAAAATTTGGATAGATGGTTTATTGTACAAACTTGTCAGGGCTAAGGTTCCATCAGGAATTATCCAATTTATACATTTATACATTTCAAGTCAGATTAAAAAGAACCTTTCTACGATACATCCCATCGAAGCTGGAATACCACAAAGCTCCCTTCTTGGACCAGTGCTCTTTTCTATTTACCTTTATGACAGGATCACTACTGCTATGTATGCAGTAGTGATCATTGACAGGATCACTACTGATTATTGACAGGATCACTATTGCTATGTATGCAGATGACATTGCTCTTCTCTCACCCTCGCATCTATTGCTATTAATAGATTACAGCAAGGTCTCGATAAGATAGAGCAATGGTACAGTAAATGAAAGATTGGAATCGATGTTGAGAAAAGTGCTTCACTTTTATTTACCACCAAAAGAGTCACTAACCCCCAGACTCTCAACGTTTTCGATACACCACTTAACTGGCAGAAAACTGTTAAGTACCTGGGCTTTACCTTGCATAGCAAGCTCAGATGGGACAAGCACATTGAAAATGTTCTGCAAAAAGCAAACATGATTCGATGCCAACTTGGCCCTTTGATGGGGAGGAATTCTATCCTCTCCATAGATCATAAGTTACTACTTTACCATACAGTTCTTAGACCTGTTATAACATATGCAGCCCCCATATGAACTAACACGACAAAGGCAAATATTAAGAAACTCCAGATCTATCAAAATAAAATCTTGAGACAGGCCGTAAATGCCCCATGATTTGTGACCAACAGACAAATACATGAGGATTTAGGCGTCCAACATATTTACACCCATATAAAGCATGTCTCTAAGAAATTCTTAGAAGTTGTGGACACGAATCCTCACGATTTCATTACTAACATTTTAAAGTATGATCATGATACTATGAACAGATTCAAGAGAGCTAGACCATTGGTTTTCGATCAAGAAACCTTTTTCGTCTAGTACCCTGACTACCACATTTATCATTGTTTTCCTGTCCCTTGGAGCTCACCTTTTGGTGATTTTTGTGGTATCCTTTGCGACTCATGCCATTTATTGGATATCCTCAGATGCAGAAGGTTATAGGGTCTTTTTCCTGGCACTTCGAAAAATCATAATTATGCTACATGCTACATATTTTATTAGAAGAAATATTATTCCTGTTCATAAGATTATGGTAACTTCTAATAAATAAGAGTAATTTTTCTTTTAAAAATGCATATTTATAAATAAAAGTTAATATAAAGATTAATACAATAGTACCCCAGTAATAATAATAGAAATATACGTAAAAGATTTGTCTAGATGATAGCATTACTTTTGTTGATGTCATAATTTGATCCACCAGCTTTCTGTTGCATGAAAGTTAAAGCCATGACAGCGATTTTAAAAATGTTAAAGAGCAGCGGTTCTCAAACCTTTTGACTACCGAGTCTTTCTTTGTACAGTCGCTCAAAAAAGTATCCAAACACTATGGTTGATTGCAGAATTCAGAAAAAATATCTGGCAACGATTTTTCGGAAGTCATACATATATGTTCGGATACATATATGTTCCGAACATATATGTCCGGATACATATATATCCGGACATATATATTCGGATACCTTTTTGAGCGACCGTAATAATGAAAAATTATACTGAGCACCTGTCCCAAGCGACTTACATATATGTCTTTATATATATTTGCTATATTCATTCGCTATTACTGCATACACAGAAAACAAATATAAACTTCTTAAATCATTGCAATTGTTCATTCTAGGTTCTACCTATCGATATTTACTTCATTAGAATTTAAAACTTCGATAAATTTTGTAAATATATATTTATTAATTCATTTATTTTTAATCATAAAATAGCTTGATAAAAAAATTATAAAAAATAAAACCATTACTTGTTAAACAGAACATATTTTTTTTTCAAAAATATATTTTTTTTAATTTCTATTGATAAGAGTGGCATTGTTTTATATTTCTGAGAAGCTCTTTAAAGTCTGGATTAAATAGAAGACAGTCTGATTCATATGTTTGATTCAGGAATTAAATTTGTTGCGATATTTTGTTTTGATTGAAGGATATAAAGAAAATCACGCCTCACAGTAGTTGGATTTGGGTTGGGTTGTTTTACCTCTGAGCGGCACTTTTTTGCACACCATGGGCTAAATGGCCAGGTCACATGGACCCCGAAGGCTCAGAGAAGGTTGGGGGAGGGGACCCACTGGAACAGCTGTTGGGAGACAGATGGTAGCCTCCCTTCAAGGCCATCCAGCGTGTTCTTTAACGTGCACAGGATATGGCTCTCCCGCACACGGTGCCACGGCTTAACGTCCCATCCGACGGACGGCGGCCTTTCCAAGCCAATCGGTGTCCCCTACTGACCGTGGGCAGCGCGGGAAATTTTGCGGAGATAAATCTCAACGCTGACCCATCTGGGACTCGAACCTGGGAACTACAGATTACGAGCCTGGAGCGCTACCGACTGAGCCGCCCCCGCCTCCGCCCCCGCCTCCGCCCCCGAGTAGTTGGAAAAGGGAGGCGTATTTTAAAAGCTTTTTTGATTATTGCCGATATTTTGTACCCTGGCACAATGCAAAGCCCCATTAAAAAAAAAAATTAAACGACACTTAGTTAAATATAGAGATATTAAATATACATTGTTACAAATAAAAATTTCACTATAAATACCATACCTGTAACAAGCGGATATTGTAATTATTGACACTATGTCTATCCATATGAAAACAAATAACTAGTCAATAAATTAGCGCCGCAGGGTTTTGCAGAGCACACTTCGTAAAATACGGTTTTAGAGAGAAATTTGTAAAATTTTGGAATAATATTATTTCTGGTAGTTTTATATACTCACACAAACAAATGAATAAATAATAACTAGTAATAATATATAAGGAAAAATAATGAAATATATTCATCTAAAAATTATAATTTGTGTTATTGCTTTAAAAATAATAAATTTAATACTATATTTATTCGTTAGTTATAATTTAAAGCTTCCTGCAGTAATATTATATCAAATTTATAAAAAAATTTCCCTCTATTCATGGCTTTAAATATTGAGGAAGTTTAGGCTGAGTCATGTTGCCTTAATGATGCGACCCTAGTAGTCTGACTTTGTGTGCACAAAAGCGTCACTCAGAAATAAAACCAATCAAGCCCTAAACAAAAAGTATGGCTATCTACAAAAGATAGGTATAACTATGAAATACTTATACCCATATTTTTACATGAAAATGAAATATTGGAAAATGTGCACTACTGAAAATATTGAAATACTGAAATATGGTGTAAAGTATGCGTATATACTAAAAATGAAATATTAAAAAATAAAAAATAAGAAATAATAAAAATAAAAATGAAATATTGAAAAATGTGTAATACTGAAAATATTGAAATACTCCAATATGGTGTAAAATATGGGTAACGGTAACGTGTTTGTTCACCAAACGCGCTCCTAGGTTGTTATTGTTGTTGTTTTTACCTCTGAGCGGCACTTTTTTGCACACCATGGGCTAAATGGCCAGATCACATGGACCCCGAAGGCTCAGAGAAGGTTGGGGGAGGGGACCCACTGGAACAGCTGTTGGAAGACAGATGGTAGCCTCCCGTCAAGGCCATCCAGCGTTTTCTTTAACGTGCACAGGGTATGGCTCTCCCGCACACGGGGCCACGGCTTAACGTCCCATCCGACGGACGGCGGCCTTTCCAAGCCCATCGGTGTCCCCTACTGACCGTGGGCAGGGCGGGGAATTTTGCGGAGATAAATCTCAACGCTGACCCAGCTGGGACTCGAACCTGGGAACTACAGATTACGAGCCTGGCGCGCTATCGACTGAGCCACCCCCGCCCCCGCGCTCCTAGGTGGGCCAGCGTTGAGATTTATCTGCACAAAACTTCCCGGGCTGCCCTCGGTCAGTAAGGTACACTGATGGTTTTTGAAAGGCCGCCGCCCATTGGATGGGGCGTTAAGCCGTGGCTTCGTGTATGGGAGAGCCATACCTGTGCACGTTAAAGAACACGCTGGATGACCTTGACAGGAGACTAATACATATCTCCCATCAGCTGTTCCAGTGGGTAGCCTTCTCTCAGCCTTCGGGGTCCTTGTGATCTGCCCATTTAGCCCATTGTGTGCAAAAAAGTGCCGTTCAGAGGTAAAACGACCCAACCAAAATGCGCGTCTAGTTTTCGAGGCGATAAATCTCAATCTTGCTCATAATTTTAAAAACTTCCGAACTGTTATCCTTATTATTGGTTAAAAAAAAGAGATTCATGTGCAAGCAAAATTTATGCTTCAGACTGACTGAATGTCATTGCTCTGTTTATGTGTAATGATACAACAGTGGATAATACGAAGCTAGTTCATACCAAATCTAGTCCTTTGTTCCTCTTATCTCTCACACATGCAGTCCTCAATCAAATCCCTTATCTCTCTCTTGGCAATTATTGATTTCATCTGTCTCTGGTCAACAATAAGACGTTGGATTAATGTAGAACGGAAATAATTACAATAAGCTATAATAATTAGAATGTGACCAAATGAACTCTGCAACGCTGAGCTATCCACTTCTGGCCAATGATTACAGCTTTCCAGGAACACAGATTACGTAGCTACACTTAAACTAACATTTCTTGTTACATGTCAGGCCAACCCAGCCTATAACAGAAGGCACTACAAATAACTTATGACGTCAACATAGGAAATCTCGAAAAAAAATATAGATGTTACTTATAAATTTTTTTAATTATTATTATTACTAGTGAATTTCGAATATTAATATAATTTTTTAGTCTTAAAATTCTACAGGTGGGCAATTTTTTTCCAAAGAAAAGTTAATTTTAGATTATTTTAAAATATTGTTATATAATTTTAATAAATAAATTTTTAATTTCAGATTTTTCTTTAAAACGCAATAAAATTTTTAAATAGTAATCAGATACAGAATTGCAAATCAAGATATCCACACACTTTGAAAGTTAGCGGCAAAATGAGGATTGGGGCCGGCTGCAAAAGGTGGCGCTGCAAGCAGTGCTACTGAATCTTCAATCACTGGTAACTAATTATTCTGTGCTTAGTAAGAGCAATCGTCCTCCTCACTTCCCCCAAAAGTGTACTAATGATAATATTAGGTTGGGTTGTTTTACCTCTGAGCGACACTTTTTATTTGCACAAAATCGGGTAAATGGCCAACTCACAAGGACTCCTAGGTCTCAGAGAAGGTTGATAGAGGGAACCCACAGGACAGCTGTTGGGAGACAGATGGTAACCTCTCGTCAAAGTCATCCAGCGTGTTCTTTAATGTGCAGGGCTAATTATGGGCTAAATAGGCTAAATTATGGCACAATGGGCTAAATGGCCAGGTCACAAGAACCCCGAAGGCTCAGAGAAGGTTGATAGAGGGAACCCACAGGACAGCTGTTGGGAGACAGATGGTAACCTCTCGTCAAAGTCATCCAGCGTGTTCTTTAATGTGCAGGGCTAATTATGGGCTAAATAGGCTAAATTATGGCACAATGGGCTAAATGGCCAGGTCACAAGAACCCCGAAGGCTCAGAGAAGGTTGGGGAGGGAACCCACTGGACAGCTTTTGGGGGACATATGAGAGCCACTTTTGATTCCAGATGCTTACGCAGTATCTTGGGCATTAGGTGGTTCAACTTTGTAATTAATGATGAGGTTAAGCAAAGGAGTTTGCAACCTCCTTTAAGCAGCATATTGTGCAGAGAGAGACTCCGTTGGTTTGGCCATGTTGCCCGTATGAATAATTATAGATTGGCGAATAGGGTTATGAACAGTGTGCTTAAAGGCCTCAGAAGGAGGGGGAGACCTAGGATGCGGTGGGCAGACTGTCAAACAGGACCTTGTTAGAATTGATGTGCAGTGGCCAGATGCAGTAGATGTAGCTCAGGATAGACTTGCTTGGAGAACTAAATTGCACGGTCTGGTTGGACCTCCGTAGTCCATGGCTGCTTGAGGGTTGGGTTGGGTTGTTTTACCTCTGAGCGGCACTTTTTTGCACACCATGGGCTAAATGACCAGGTCACATGGACCCCGAAGGCTCAGAGAAGGTTGGGGGAGGGGACCCACTGGAACAGCTGTTGGGAGACAGATGGTAGCCTCCCGTCAAGGCCATCCAGAGTGTTCTTTAACGTGCACAGGGTATGTCTCTCCCGCACACGGGACCACGGCCTAACGTCCCACCCGACGGACGGCGGCATTTCCAAGCCCATCGGTGTCCCCTACTGACCGTGGGCAGGGCGGGGAATTTTTGTGGAGATAAATCTCAACGCTGATCCAGCTGGGACTCGAACCTGGGAACTACAGATTACGAGCCTGGCGCGCTACCGACTGAGCCACCCCGCCCCGCTGCTTGAGGATGATGATGATGTCGAACCATTCAACACGTTCTTTAACGTGCACAGGGTACGGCTCTCCCGCACACAGGGCCACAGCTTAAGCGTCCTTTTGAAGCCCATCGGTATCCCCTACTGACCGTAGGCAGGGTGTGGTGTTTTTACGGAGAAAAATCTCAACGCTGACTCAGCTGGGATTTTTCTGAGTAATCATAAATATTTAAAGGAGTTCCAAAGCATAATTACGTATACAATGCCCATAAAAAAAAAATTGCAATCCTTGTTTAAAATTTCTAGGTTCTGGAACAGATTTTACGGAACGTAGAGTGAAAATGAAAATCCTGAAAAATGTTCAAGCATTTCTCAAATGTCAGAGATTCTTAATTTCATTGTGCCATCTGTACAATGAAGTTCAGTCTCTCCCTACCAGTCTTTGAAGGAAGACTGATTACGTATTCCACGACCTCGCCGAACAAGGGGAAACGATGAGGTAAGGTGGGGGGATGGCCGGGCACGCGCTCCACGCTGCGAGCGGAGGTCTCAGCTATGCCTCCAGCAAGTCAACAACAGATAGTTCAGCGCAAGCCTAAGCAACAGCCCCATCGGAGCTGCCGCCTGCTCTGTAAATCCGGTTCCGCTCAGAAGGCCTTCTGCGCCCGCAGGTAATGCCTGTTGCTGGTGGTTGGTAGTGGCGGCACACACTTGTTACACCTGTCTTCATAGGCTGCAAGTTCAAACTGCTCTTCCATTGGTGGAAAACTCGCAGGTTGAGAGGAAGCTGGCCAATCTCGTTACTCGATACAGGTGGCTTCGTTTCTGTGACGTAGGACCTGTCTGGGTCGGGAAGGAGCAAGAACGGGCAGACTGAGACTGACACGTTTGGTGTGGTTAATTCTCGAACGTCGCCGTCGAAAAAGCCGCCATATTGGCTTGTTTAAAGTCCGCGGTTGGAGTTTTGAGTGTGCTTTTTGTGAAGTTCGTTATGCGCTCGGTGTTAATCGCGAGTGAAATCGTGTTTTGGTGAGTGATTGTGTGGTTCAACAACAGTTTAACGACTGGCTGTGACTCTAAGGACAACACTAGCCATGACAACGCCAATATGTCGATGCCGAGTGCTGTATCTCGGTTCGTCGGTGCCCCATATCACGAAAGACGGTCTCCAGGGGATACAAGAACCACTGAGGGACTTATATCCGGAACAAGGACCCTTCTCGGCAAAAGGAATTGACTCGTGGCTCAGTGTTTGGAGCAATGGACTTCTTCTAGAGAATGTGGATGAATCGATGAGACAGGTAACTAGATTCTTTCCAATTGAAACTCTACATTATTGTGCTGCTGTCCGCTATGTAGTAGTCCCAGGAAACAATGGAGAAAGGGTAGAAAAATTCTTACCTTTGGATAGTCCTTTTGCACGACACGCTAACCCGAATCATGCTCCATTATTCGCTTGCATCTTACGCCGTACAGCTGGGATTAAAGTGCTTGAATGTCATGCATTTATCTGCAAGAAAGAAGCAGCTGCCAATGCCTTAGTACGCTGTTGTTTTCATGCCTATGCTGACAGTATGCAGGCGAAACATATGGAAGAAAACCCGTATTATCTTGAAGGACGACGTTCGAGATCGATGTCTGGACTGAACACGTTGGAAAAAGTGGAAGTTTGGAGGAACCACACCGATGGATCCCAAATGACAAATGGATCGAACCCGGGATCGGCCATGACAGGAATAGGTGGGGGAGGACCCCCTCCACCCCCCCGTGGTGGTGGTGGTGGTGGTGTGGGTAGTAATTCGGTCATAGGCTCTAGAGGTATTCTACAGGACGATGATAATTACAAGATTTGGACGGGCAGTGCTCCAACAGA
Source organism: Ryuthela nishihirai (assembly GCA_038380435.1). Lineage (NCBI taxonomy): Eukaryota > Metazoa > Arthropoda > Arachnida > Araneae > Heptathelidae > Ryuthela > Ryuthela nishihirai. The sequence goes on from JAWZYU010000008.1 coordinate 6,500,646, forward strand.
AAGAGAACTCGTCTACGTTGATTCGTCTGGAACGCTTAGGAGTTTGAAATCAGGGACGGCAACCACGCGTTCTGCTCAAGTGAAGACGCGCCAGATGGTCGGTCCTTCTCGACCCCCACCCCCACCCTCCCCCAGCATCGTGAACGGTAAAGACCCAAAGGGGAAAACCAGCAAACTTGGCAAACCGAAAGGAAAGAAGAAACAAAAAGAATTGCCACCCATCCCTAATGGTTCTGGTCGGATGGTCAACGGATTTAGACCAGCATCTGTTATTGGTCATTTCAATTCCCCCCCACCTCCAAGTGTTTACGGAGGGTCCGGTCTCTATACGGAACGTAGGGTGAAAAGAATTGGAAGGCCTCCAATACCAGGTCATGAAGAACCGATCTATATCCCATCAACACGACCGCTGAGTCCAGTTTCGTCGTATCAACCAGCAGCGTTCCCTTATGAGCAATACTTCATGCAATACGGAACGGCCCCCAGGAATAGGCCGAGCAAGGGAGACAACAAAAAACGTCAGCAGCAATATCAATATCAAGCTCAGCAGCAGCACCACTATCAGCCTCAGCCACATCACTATCAGCCTCAGCCACAGCAGCATCATTATCAGCCTCAGCCTCAACAACAGCAGCAGCAACATCACCACGATCCCGATAGAGGAGGAGAGGATAAGAATGGTACAGGAGACGATAAGGATATGGATACTTCTCCGTTCAACACGGGCATCTACAAGAAGAAAGGTCATCTCAACGAGAGAGCCTTCTCTTATTCCATAAGACAAGAGCATCGCTCTCGTTCCAACAGTTTGGCCAATCTTCAGTTCTTTGCCAATGGAGACGCTGAAGCTCCTAGTTCAGCAGCAGGGCCCAGTGGCGAGAAATCACGAGACGAGGACAGGAAAGAGCGTGAGTTAGCCCAGTTGGTCAGTGCGCTGGACTTGAAGGAGAATGGAGATATGGGTGTGCATCATGGGCAGGAGTCGAACTTTATTAGGAGAAAAGCACCACCGTACCAGAGATGAGGTAAGTTTAATCGACATCAGGGTCATTCAAACTGAGAACACATATCCTAATCATAAAAAAATAAAAGAAATAAATACCCCCTCAAGCAGCTGCTTGCCACAGTAAGAGATCTGAGAGGATGGCAGGACCTCAGCAGAAAAACGACACACACATCCATGCCTAAATCCGGGGCTCGAACCCAGGTCCCTTAGATCAGTAGCCAAGCGTGCTAACCACTCGGGCACTGGACGCTAGCCTAATCATAAGCAGTGACAGAATTATCCAATTTGAAAAGTCCCCCTTTTCCAAAGTATTTTTTTCCAATGACCCCATTTTCAAAGTATTATTTTTCGAAACGCCCTTTTGCAAAATATTGTTTTTTCTAAACGTCCCTTTTGCAAAGTATTATTTTTCTAAACGTTTCCTTTGAAGACAATTATTTTTTCCAAACAGCATTTTGCAAAGTATTATTTTTCTAAACGCCTCTTTTTCAAAGTATTATTTTTCTGAACGTTCCCTTTGCAGAGTATTATTTTTCTAAACATTTTTTTTACAAAGTATTTTTCTAAACGTTCACTTTTGCAAATACATACTTTATTATTATTATTCCAAATATATTTATTTCTATTAAATTACATTTATTATTATATGCAAATATATTTATTTCTCTTAATATAAACTTTTGCAATATTAATTTTCTAAATGCCCTTTTTGCAAAGCATTATTTTTCTAAACATTACCTTTTGTGAAGTATTATTTTTCTAAATGCCAACTATAGCAGTGTATATTTTTTTTTTTCTTATAAAAAACCCCTTCTATGTTAATCTAAGTAATATTCAATATTCTATTCAATATATTTTCCAAAAAAAAAATCAAGATAATGCACCCACAAATTTTCAACGGGGGTGATAGTGCTCCCATTGGAACTACTGCCATATAGGCTTTAATAAATAATAATAAATAAATACCCCCTCAAGCAGCTGCTTGCCACAGAGGTCTGACAGGAGCCTGTCAGTTTATATGCCATAGTAGAAGGTCTGAGAGGATGGCAGGCCCTCAGCAGAAAAACGACACAAACAGCCATGCCTTACCCGGGGCTCGAACCCAGGTCCCTTAGATCAGTTTAATAAACAAAAGAAATTTAATCGCATGAAGACTATAATAACCAAGTATGAAATTTTAGGAATTTAACAAACCAAATGGGAAGGGGGCTTTAAATAATAATTTGTTTTCCCCTGCTGACACTCATGACCATCTTTATAATTTGCACTACTCTTCTCAGAGCACAAAGTTTAATGACCAAATAAAATGACGTCCCTTTACATACTGTAAGCTTTTTTTTTTCTTATAGGATTGATAAGATACTTCTACTGCAGTTACAATAATTTTAGTGTACTAAATAATAATAATCTGATTGCTAGTTTTGTTTTAAAATTGCCTTGCTTTTATTACTTTAGAAGGTAAAGAAGCTGTTAGGTAAGCCTTTCTGCCTAGACATGACTCTCCCCAAACGAATGGGGAGCGGGGTGGCTCAGTCGGTAGTGCGCCAGGCTCGTAATCTGTACTTCCCAGGTTCGAGTCCCAGCTGGGTCAGCGTTGAGATTTATCTTCGCAAAATTTCCCCGCTCTGCCCACGGTCAGTAGGGGACACCGATGGGCTTCAAAAGGCCGCCGTCCGTCGGATGGGACGTTAAGCCGTGGCCCCGTGTGTGGGAGAGCCATACCCTGTGCACGTTAAAGAACACGCTGGATGGCCTTGACGGGAGGCTACCATCTGTCTCCCAACAGCTGTTCCAGTGGGTCCCCTTCCCCAACCTTCTCTGAGCCTTCGGGGTCCATGTGGCCTGGCCATTTAGCCCATGGTGTGCAAAAAAGTGCCGCTCAGATGTAAAACAATCCAATCCAACCTAAACGAATGTTTGTGAAGAATTTATAAATTTTTTTTGACAAAAGAAAGGATGGAAAAAAAATTTGTTATAAATATGCTTATGAAAGACTTTAGTGAAACGTTTTCTTTAATAGTGCATACAAGTTTGTTAGTAAAATATTTTCTTAAAAAGTGCATATGGAAAAAAAAATTCATTATAAATCTGCATGTCTTTGAAAACTTCTTGTTGGTAATTTTTAAAATGATAAACGGGGGAAAAAATTCGTTGTGGCTTTTTATTATAGATTTCTCTTGAAAATCTTCTTTATAAGTGTATTCAAATAAATATTCGTTATTAATATGTTTATAAAAGTTTTAATGGAAAAAATTAAAGAGACTCAAAAAATATTAGATCTAAATTTTGGTTATTAAAGCTTCCGTTGCAAATATATTTCTCTTAAGAAGTACACAAAAATATATTTCTTAAATTCAATTTGGGTGATATATTTTGGTATTACTATTTGGGTAGTCAAGTGTAAGTTTGCACAAAGTTAAAACATTTTGTCTTAAATTGAAGATGGCTATGGATTGGACTGAAAGAATTTCAGTCGGCATCCAAGACTTCGATTTTGTTGCATCTCTCTTGGATTGATAAGTGACCGGACTAAAGATCCTTGATCTATTACGATCCCTTGGTTTTATTACCAGTTCAAGCGTCCAAAGATATTGGTGTTTGACCCTCGCTTGTGTGCGCACCAGGCTCGTAATCTGTAGTTCCCAGGTTCGAGTCCCAGCTGGGTCAGCATTGAGATTTATCTCCGCAAAAATTCCCCGCCCTGCCCACGGTCAGTAGGGGATACCAATGGGCTTGGAAAGGCCGCAGTCCGTTGGATGGGATGCTAAGCCGTGGCCCCGTGTGCGGGAGAGCCATACCCTGTGCACGTTAAAGAACACGCTGGATGGCCTTGACGGGAGACTACCATCTGTCTCCTAACAGCTGTTCCAGTGGGTCCCCTCCCCCAACCTTCTCTGAGCCTTCGGGGTCCATGTGACCTGTCCATTTAGCCCATTGTGTGCAAAAAAGTGCAGCTCAGAGGTAAAACAACCCAACGTTAAAGAACACGCTGGATGACCTTGACGGGAGGCTACCATCTGTCTCCCAACAGCTGTTCCAGTGGGTCCCCTCCCCCAACTTTCTCTGAGCCTTCGTGGTCCATGTGACCTGGCCATTTAGCCCATTGTGTGCAAAAAAGTGCCGCTCAGAGGTAAAACAACCCAACCCAACTCTCGCTTGTTTTTCTTTTAGTTGTGTTTTTTTAGCAAATTTGTTTTGCCCTTGTGGCCCCTTTGGGATTTATGTATTTTAATTTTTGTTATTGCCAATCGGGCACTATTTTAAACTTCGAGATATAAGTCTTGGAGCTCATAAAATGAATTGAAGATATCATATAAAATGAATTTATTGAATATCCCCTCAAGCAGCTGCTTGATACAGAGGTCTGACAGGAGACTATCAGTTTAATAGCCCATAGTACAAGAGTCTGTGAAGATAGCAGAATCATAACAGAAAAACGAAAAACTACACAAACATCCATGGCTTACCCAAAGCTCGAACCCAGGTTCTGTTGATTAGTAGACAAGTGTAGTTCCCAGGTTCGAGTCCCAGCTGGGTCAGCATTGAGATTTATCTCCGCAAAATTTCCCCGCCCTGCCCACGGTCAGTAGGGGACATCGATGGGCCTGAAAAGGCCGCCGTCCATCGGATGGGACGTTAAGCCGTGGCCCCGTGTGCGATAGAGACATACCCTGTGCACGTTAAAGAACACGCTGGATAGCCTTGACGGGAGTCTACCATCTGTCTCCCAACAGCTGTTCCAGTGGGTTCCCTCCCCCAACCTTCTCTGAGCCTTCGGGGTCCTTGTGACCTGGTCATTTAGCCCATGGTGTACAAAAAAGTGCCGCTCAGAGGTAAAACAATCCAATCCAATCTAAGTAAATAAGTGTACTAACCACTCGGCCACAGAATTTCTTTATATGTCAATAATCTGTCTATAAAAATGTTCCGACATAGACTATCGGTAAAAATCTGTTTATGAGAAATATTCTAATGGGAAATTTTCTTCAAATAGGTAAACAAAAAATATTTGCTACAAATTTCTATTTGCAAATTTGTTTCAAAGTAAATAAATACTCTCTCAAGCAGCAGCTTGTGACAAAGGTCTAACAGTAGCCTGTCAGAGTATGCTATTTCTCATTACCCCTTTGAAGGAAATTTTTAATATGAACATATGGTTTGTTTGACTGATTACCATATTTCTATGGGAATATATATATTCATATAAAGTAGAGCTATGAAGAAGGCAAGATCTCAGCAGAAGACAAACATCCTTATCCAGGGCTCGAACTCAGGTCCCTTTAAGCAGAGCAAACATGCTAACCACTCGGTCATGGGGCAGCATTTAGAAATAGTTTTCTTTAAAATTTTCTAATTTTTTTATCATATTTATAAAAAATTGAAAGCTGGGTTTTTGACCCTTCTAAAGGATGGATGGGTTTTTCTCAGCACCAAAGCCTTCATGACATGCGTTATGCTAATATTTTATTGTGTATTTAATGATCATTTTTATTTCAAAAACTTTTATGAACAACAAAATATTTTATATAAGACAATGGACAGAAAAATGAAAACATCCTCATCTCATGTGAGTGGAGATTCAAATTCAAAATTCATTTAACCATAACTGGTTAAATGAATTTTTATGGAAACATATGACTGAAGATAAATTTAAATTATCAATTAAACTGTCTAAATTTCGATTTTGAACAATATCCGTTCAGTGCTTCAAGAGTTGTAGAAGTTTGAATATTGAATAACAGAGATGTCAATCATAAGAATTCAGTTCAGGAGTTCATTAAAACTTTAAAATATGTTATTGCACACCATTGAATAAAATAAGCACATGTTGTAGAATTTTGTTCAAATTCTTCTTTCAATAATTATCAGTTTTATATAAATTCCTTAAGCCTAACTTTGAACTTCTATAGCTCTTTAAATACCCAACAAATATTGTCCCCTTCAAAGAAAACTATTAATGTGAACACTATGGCTTATTCCACTCTGTACCCATTTCAAGAAAATGTTTGATAAGAACAATATGGCTTATTTGACTCAGTACATCTTTCAAAGAAATTTTTTTAATATGAACACTGTGGCTTATTCGACTCATTACTCCTTTCCAAGAAAATTTAAATATAAACACTATGGCTTATTCCACTCTGTACCCATTTCAAAAAAATGTTTGATAAGAACAATATGGCTTATTTGACTCAGTACCTCTTTCAAAGAAATTTTTTTAATATGAACATTGTGGCTATTCGACTCATTACTCCTTTCCAAGAAAATTTAAATATAAACACTATGGCTTATTCCACTCTGTACCCATTTCAAAAAAATGTTTGATAAGAACAATATGGCTTATTTGACTCAGTACATCTTTCAAAGAAATTTTTTTAATATGAACACTGTGGCTTATTCGACTCATTACTCCTTTCCAAGAAAATTTAAATATAAACGCTATGGCTTATTCCACTCTGTACCCATTTTAAGAAAAATGTTTGATAAGAATATGGCTTATTTGATTCAGTACCTCTTTCAAAGAAATTTTTTGATAAGAACGATATGGCTTATTCAACTCGGTACCCCTTTCAAAGAAATTTTTAATATGAACACTGTGGCTTATTCAACTCATAACCCCTTTCAAGGAAAGTTTTTGATAAGATCACTAAGGCTTATTCTACTGACAGGCTTCTGTCAGACCTTTGTGGCAAGCAGCAGCTTAAATTCTGATTTTTTCATTGTAAATTAATAAGTGTGCATCCATGATGTAGCAACGAAACTTTCAGATTGTGAAAATAGCTTTTAAAATGTCCAAATCATAAAACAATGTACAATTACTTCTCTATGAACAATTTTTCTAAAATAACATTTTCAATATGAATCCATTATCATCACTATAAATCATCATTTAGTGAAAAAATTGTCACGAATTATTCTCTAACTGAATTTTTATATTATTCATTTAGTTATATAGTAATTAAAAATTATATAATAGTCTTAGTTCAGTTTTTTTCCTTTGTTTTTTCAATGATGAAACATTTAATAAACAATGAAAATTTGTGGGAACAGTTAGATTGATATAATGTACTATAAAAAAAGTTATATAACGTCATCAGTTGGAAATATATAAAATATTTCAATGCATTTGTTATTTGGAAAAACATTCATCAATAAATGGTTTTTTATCTAACTGGAAATATGAAATATATTATCAATCATCAGTACAAAAGTACAGGTTGTTTATAGCTTTCTCTTTTTTTCATAATTACCAATAAAATGAATTATAGATTATAAAAATTTTTAAAAAATTACGTTTCCTTCCAAACTATCTTAAAATATTGTAATTATTCACATTTAATTAATTCTCTAAGATGTCATTTCTTTAGATTCAGTTGCTTTTATTAATCAAACAAATTTTGATAATTTTAAATTAATTTCACTCGCATAAAGTTTGCATATTCTTCTCATACAAAGCATTCAGCTGCTGAAGTCCCAAATTATGTTTCTTCATCAGTTAGTAATTCATTCTATATGTTTAATTCTTAAGCAGCCGTAGGTAACAAAGTTGGGTTGGTTTGTTTTACCTCTGAGCGGCACTTTTTTGCACACCATGGGCTAAATGGCCAGGTCACATGGACCCCGAAGGCTCAGAGAAGGTTGGGGGAGGGGACCCACTGGAACAGCTGTTGGGAGACAGATGGTAGCCTCCCGTCAAGGTCATCCAGCGTGTTCTTTAACGTTGGGTTGTTTTACCTCTGAGCGACACTTTTTTGCACACCATAGACTAAATGGCCAGGTCACATGGACCCCGAAGGCTCAGAGAAGGTTGGGGGAGAAGACCCACTGACACAGCTATTGGGAGACAAATGGTAGCCTCCCGTCAAGACCATCCAGCGTGTTCTTTAACGTTGGGTTGTTTTACCTCTAAGCGGAATTTTTTTTGCACACCATGGGCTAAATGGCCAGGTCACATGGACCCCAAAGGCTCAGAGAAGGCTGGGGGAGGGGACCCACTGGAACAGCTATTGGGAGACAGATGGTAGACTCCCGTCAAGGCCATCCAGTGTGTTCTTTAACGTGCACAGGGTATGTCTCTCCCGCACACGGGGCCACGGCTTAACGTACCATCCGACGGACGGCGGCCTTTCCAAGCCCATCGGTGTCCCCTACTGACCGTAGGCAGGGCGGGTAATTTTGCGGAGATAAATCTCAACGCTGACCCAGCTGGGACTCGAACCTGGGAACTACAGATTACGAACCTGGCGCGCTACCGACTGAGCCACCCCCGCCCCCAGGTAACAAAGTGCAATCAAATTGTGTAATGTTGTTCTCCATACACACCTAACCTGAGAATTCAGAGACGGATTTAGTGATAGGTAGTAAACAAATTAAAATTTAGTGATAGGTAGTTCGATAGCTAAGTAGCCCTAAGAAGCCACTTAGGGTTACTTAGCTACTGAAGGTACCCCCTAAATTGTTCTGTGAATTTTGTTTTGATTATATAAAAAATAAATAAATACCCCTTCAAGCAGCTGCTTGCCACAGAGGTCTGACAGGAGCTTGTCTGTTTATATGCCATAGTAGAAGGTCTGTGAGGATGGCAGGACCTCAGCAGAAAAACAACACAGACATCCATGCCTTACCCGGGGCTCGAACGCAGGTCCCTTAGATCAGTAGCCAAGCGTGCTAACCACTCGGCCATTTTTACATTAACATATTATTATTATCAAAGTAAAATGCTCATTTTTCTGTAACAGCATGAAACGAAAATGATGGATGTAGCATGAAAATGATGTTCAATGAAATAAATGATGTAGCATGAAAATGATGTTAAAATTAAATAAATGATGTAGCATGAAAATGATGTTTTATGTTAATGAATTTTAAGAAAACTATTTCTGAATGCTGCCTATGGCCGAGTGGTTAACATACTTAGCTCTGCTTAAAGAGACCTAGGTTCCAGCCCAGATAAAGCATGGATGTTTGTTTTCTGCTCAGATCTTGCTGCTTCTTGAAAGTGATGGATGTAGCATGAAGAAATGGATAATGCTTTCATAATTGTAGAGATTAGGGCCAGATTTAGGGGTGGAGGCGAAGTGGGGGGGGGGGGGTCATGGCTTCACCTTTTCAATATAATATTCTTTCCTAGTAAATTGGGGCAAAAAAGTTATTGAACTTATTTATATTTCAGGCATTTTTCAAAAAATGTTTTAAAGACTTGTCAAACAAAGGGGTTATTGTTATATTACATTGGAAACCTAGTCTATTATTCAGGCTCTATTGTGTTTTTTGCCTTCTCCCCCTTGAATTTTTGGGGTGGGGGTGGCTCAGTCGGTAGCGTGCCAAGCTCGTAATCTGTAGTTTTACAGGTTCGAGTCCCAGCTGGGTCAGCGTTGAGATTTATCTCCGCAAAACCCTACACCCTGCCAACGGTCAGTAGGAGACAGCAAAGGGCTTGGTAAAGGCCACCATCCATCGGATGGGATGCTAAGCAGTGACCTCATGTGCAGAAGAGCATACACTCTGCGCATTAAAGAACATGCAGAATGGCTTGACCATCTGTCTCCTAACAGCTGCTCCAGTGGGGCCCCTCTCCTAACCTTCTCTGAGCCTTCAGGTCCTTGTGGCCTGGCCAGTTAGCCCATAGTGTGCAAAAAAAGTGCACTCAGAGATAAAACACCCCAACCTGGACCTCTAAATCAGCTACTGGTTACATTTCACACTGTGGCACAGTTCTAATAAGATTCTGTTTGACATAGTTTTCCCACATTATTCTAAATTTTTTATTTTTCCTTTAAGCATTTACCCACTGTTCATAACTTTATTTGCTAAGAATTCACTTCAGTGAGAAAAATCGGTTTCTGCAATCACTATCACTTCTGAAATCCCACTTTTCAACTCGAAGTAATCCATCCAACAAAGACTTATTTCTAAACCTCTTTGTCTCTTAGTTTTACTTTTGCTAAAAAGAAGCGAATTTTACTTTCTATCAACTTCCTTTAAATCGATACTTCTTGTCATTTTTATTTTTAATCATTATTTTATTCCTCTATCTGTTAAGCCCTTCCTCTTTTCTGGACACCAATGGGTTTGGAAGTGCCACTGTACTTTGGATGGGACATAAAACCCGTGTCTCCATGTGGTTGGTTTGCCTCTCAGTGACACTTTTGTGCACACAATGGGCTAAATGGCCAAGGGTTGGGTTGGGTTGTTTTACCTCTGAGCGGCACTTTTTTGCACACCATGGGCTAAATGACCAGGTCACATGGACCCCGAAGGCTCAGAGAAGGTTGGGGAGGGGACCCACTGGAACAGCTGTTGGGAGGCAGATGGTAGCCTCCCGTCAAAGCATCCATTGTGTTCTTTAACCTGCACAGAGTATGGCTCTCCCGTACACGGGGTCACTGCTTAACGTCCCATCCGAAGGACGGCGACCTTTCCAAGACCATCGGTGTCCCCTACTGACCGTGAGCATGGCGGGGACCTTTGCGGAGATAAATCTCAACGCTGACCCAGCTGGGACTCGAACCTGGGAACTACAGATTACGAGAGTGGCGCGTTACCGACTGAGCCACCCCCGCCCCTAAATGGCCAAATCACAAAGATCCAGAAGGCTCAGCAAAGGTTGAGGGAGGGAACCCCTGAACAGCTGTTAGGAGACAGATGGTAGCCTCCTTAATGACCACCCGATCTATTCTTTAACATGCACTGGGCATGGCTCTTTGTCGCACGGGGCCATGACTTAACATCCCATCCAACAGACAGCAAGCTTTCCAAGCCCATCAGTGTCCCCCACTAACACAGGACAGCACAGGAAGTTTTGCGGAAATAAATCTCAATGCTGGCCCAGACTGAGACACGAACCTGGGAACTGCAGATTACGAGTCTGGTGCGCTAACGACTGAGCCTCCCATGTGCAGGAGAGCCATACACTGTGAGCATTAAAGGACCCACTGGATGGCCTTGACAGGATGATTTCATCTGTCTCCTAACAGTTGTGTCGAGTAGGTCATCTTCCCCCAACCTTCTCTGAAGCCATTAGGGTCCCCATGACTTGGGGGCGGGGGTGGCTCAGTCGGTAGCGCGCCAGGCTCGTAATCTGTAGTTCCCAGGTTTGAGTCCCAACTGGGTCAGCGTTGAGATTTATCTCCGCAAAATTTCCCCGCCCTGCCCACGGTCAGTAGGGGACACCGATGGGCTTGAAAAGGCCGCCATCCGTCGAATGGGACGTTAAACCGTGGCCCCGTGTGCGGGAGAGCCATACCCTGTGCACGTTAAAGAACACGCTGGATGGCCTTGACGGGAGGCTACCATCTGTCTCCCAACAGTTGTTCCAGTGGGTCCACTCACCCAACCTTCTCTGAGCCTTCGGGGTCCTTGTGGCCTGGCCATTTAGCCCATGGTGTGCAAAAAAGTGCCGCTCAGAGGTAAAACAGTCCAATGCAATCCCCATGACTTGACCATTTACCCCATTGTGTGCAAAAAAAAGTGCCGTTTCCTCAATCTTCCCTCCCTCAAACGTCTCTGTGAGATTTTATAGTTCTGTTTTTTTAACACAGAGAAGGTTGAGGAGAGGTTATCTATGTTAATCCCCTCCCTCAACCTTCTCTGTAGTAAAATTTCTCAGTGGTAAAACATCCCAACAGTATACTCCTATTCACAGGGAACAATGTTGGCTCAGTCAGTAGCATGCCAGACTTGCAATCTGGTGTTTTCAGGTTGGAAAAATTTTCAACCAAAGCTCAACTTAAGCATAGCAGAAACTCGACGCTGAGAACGTCAGGTTTGACAAACCGGTCACTATGTGAATTTATAGAGTAAGTTTTGGAGATCAAGCTTTTGATAAAAAAAAAACTATTGTAAAATGGCCCGTTTCGAAACGAATTGCGTTCTATCACCACTCTGCATCCAAGCAAAACATTCGCACCTGGATATAAATTCTCAGTTCCCATCAAAGAAATCAGATGTTCTCTCTAATTTCTGGCCTCTATCCAAAGTTTTTATCATATTTAGTTGGGGAAATTCCCTTTTGTTTGACCTTGAGTATAAACTAGTTCGATCGCTTATGAAGTTCTGAAACTAGCAACCCTTCAAGTTCCCACATCTCTGAGGATCAAAAGACAGACAGTCTAGAAAATTTCTTTATTAATCTACCGGTAGTCACAGAAATAAAAAGAAACGTTATTTTATTTTGAATTATATTATTAAACACTATGTTAAATTAGGGGTTCTCAATGTGGGGTACACGGTAAAATTCTGTGGGATACGCCGTGAGAGCTCAAAAGTCGCTATATATATGTTACATATATATATGTTTTATTTTATTCCCATTGTTATTCAATAACTAAAGTTTTATCTATCTATACAAGGGGTATGCCAGTTACATACACATTTCCAGGGGGGTACGTGAAGCATAAAAGGTTGAGAACCACTGATATATATGTTTTATTTTATTCCCATTGTTATACTATAACTATAGTTTTATCTATCTATACAAGGGGTACGCCAGTTACATACACATTTCCAGGGGGTACGTGAAGCATAAAAGGTTGAGAACCACTGATATATATGTTTTATTTTATTCCCATTGTTATACTATAACTATAGTTTTATCTATCTATACAAGGGGTACGCCAGTTACATACACATTTCCAGGGGGTACGTGAAGCATAAAAGGTTGAGAACCACTGATATATATGTTTTATTTTATTCCCATTGTTATACTATAACTATAGTTTTATCTATCTATACAAGGGGTACGCCAGTTACATACACATTTCCAGGGGGTACATGAAGCATAAAAGGTTGAGAACCACTGATATATATGTTTTATTTTATTCCCATTGTTATACTATAACTATAGTTTTATCTATCTATACAAGGGATACGCCAGTTACATACACATTTCCAGGGGGTACGTGAAGCATAAAAGGTTGAGAACCACTGATATATATGTTTTATTTTATTCCCATTGTTATACTATAACTATAGTTTTATCTATCTATACAAGGGGTATGCCAGTTACATACACATTTCCAGGGGGTACGTGAAGCATAAAAGGTTGAGAACCACTGATATGTATGTTTTATTTTATTCCCATTGTTATACTATAACTATAGTTTAATCTATCTATACAAGGGGTACGCCAGTTACATACACATTTCCAGGGAAGGTTGAGAACCACTGTATTAAATAATAGACTTGCCTACCAAAATATATGAATTAGGAATTTCTAGGTTATGTCAATGAAAATCTAATTTCGAAGCTTTATAACTTCTAAACTATGCATTTAATGGAAAAGGTGACTACAGCTAATACTATCATAATGAACATATATTAAAGATCATATCCATTTGAATCTCGATTGTCACAAATATTCGTTCAGTATTGGACCTTCTACTCTGGCATATAAACTGACAAACTCCTGTCAGACCTCTGTGGCAAGCAGCTGCTTGAGGGGGTATTTATTATTTTTTTATTTTCAAGAGTTATGGAAGATGGAATATTTAATAATAAATTACATCGTTTTACATAAAATCATAATTTTTGAATATTGAAATAATCATGAGTATTAAACGTATCTTTATTAAATGATTAATATTATTAACAATATATTAAGTGAAATAAAGCTTTTTTTTTCAAGTTTTAATTAATTTCTCAGGTAAATACTTATGACGTATTACTTTTGTGAAATATTTTAACTTCCATAACTCTTTAAATTCCGAAAGAATATCTTTGAAAATCCGAATTTAAATAAATTTGATTGTGATCTTTATCTTCAATCACATTATTTTATTAAATACATATTTTAGACGTTATAGATCTTCGAAGTTAGATACCCATTGACATAACATGGAAATTCCGTAAATTTAAAATTCAACTCTTCTGCTACTAGTTCCTAGGTTCGAGTCCCAACTGTGACAGCATTCAGCTTTACGTCTGCAAACCATGAACTTTTTTGCACACCATGAGCTAAATGGCCAGGTCACATGGACCCCGAAGGCTCAGAGAAGGTTGGGGGAGGGGACCCACTGGAACAGATGTTGGGACACAGATGGTAGCCTCCCGTCAAGGTCATCCAGCGCGTTCTTTAACGTTGGGTTGTTTTGACTCTGAGCGGCACTTTTTTGAACACCATGGGCTAAACGGCCAGGTCACATGGACCTCGAAGGCTCAGAGAAGGTTGGGGGAGGGGCCCCACTGGAACAGCTGTTGGGAGATAGAGGGTAGCCTCACGTCAAGGTCATCCAGCGTGTTCTTTAACGTGCACAGGGTATGTGCTCTCCCGCACACAGGGCCAGGACTTAACGTCCCACCCGACGGACGGCGGCCTTTCCAAGCCCATCGGTGTCCCCTACTGACGGTGGGCAGGGCGGGGAATTTTACGGAGATAAATCTCAACATTGACCCTGCTGGGACTCGAACCTGGGAACTACAGATTACGAGCCTGGCGCGCTACCGACTGAGCCACCCCCGCCCCTAAACATTAAGGCGTATAGCCGTATGCAGAAAAGTCACACCCTTTGCCAGACACGTACAGTCGCTCAAAAAAATATCCGAACGTTATTGGTGATTACAGAATTCAGAAAAAATATCTGGCAACGATTTTTTTTACAAATTAGTGATCTGGCAACCTTCGTGTCACGTGAGAGATCACTAAATTCTAAAAAAAGTTGCCAGATATTTTTTCTGAATTCTGTAATCACCAATAACGTTCGGATATTTTTTTGAGCAACTGTACCCGAGATTCAGAGTCGCGGTGTCCGAGAATTCTGTTTCGGGGAGGAGGGGAAGGGGGAAGGTCAAGAATAAGACTTGAGTAGGGTTCCCAGTTGTTAAAATATTCCACTAAGAGAAAAGGTTAAAATGATATTCTATACGGAACGAGATTTTATAGTTCTGTTTTTTTATTATTTTTAGTGTCGGACATAGAACATGAGATTGAAATATATTTATACAAAGACAACTGCTTGGCATTTCAAAGCAGGTAGACACGTTTCAGATTTAGTGTAAGGCAGGTCCCGTGGCCTACTGATCAAAGGAATCTAGGTTCGAGCCCTAGGTAAGGCATAGATGTATGTGTCGTTTTTCTGCTGAGGTCCTGCCATCCTCACAGACCTACTATGGCATATAAACTGACAGGCTCCTGTCAGACATCTGTAGCAAGCAGCTGCTTGAGAGGTTAATTTTATTTTGATATAATTTTCGGAGGGGAGTCTAGACAATTCCTCCCACCCTCTGGGTACGTCGATGCCCTGTGCATATTAAAGGAACACACTGGATGGTCTTGACAAGATTGTTTCATTTGAGTTCCAGCAACTGTACAGTAGATTCCCTTCGCCTACCACCGATGGGCTTGGGAAGGCCGCCGTCCGTCGGATGGGACGTTAAGCCGTGGCCTCGTGTGCGGGAAAGCCATACCCTGTTCACGTTAAAGAACACGCTGGATGGCCTTGACGGGAGGCTACCATCTGTCTCCCAACAGCTGTTCCAGTGGGTCCCCTCTCCTTCTCTGAGCCTTCGGGGTCCATGTGACCTGGCCATTTAGTCCATAGTGTGCAAAAAAGTGCCGCTCAGAGGTAAAACAACCCAACGTTAAAGAACACGCTGGATGGCCTTGACGGGAGGCTACCATCTGTCTCCCAACAGCTGTTCCAGTGGGTCCTCTCCCCCAACCTTCTCTGAGCCTTCGGGGTCCATGTGACCTGGCCATTTAGCCCATGGTGTGCAAAAAAGTGTCGCTCAGAGGTAAAACAATCCAACCCAACCCTTCACCTACCGTAACTAGTAACTTCTAGAGATCTGTGACCTAACTCATTGTGCGATTTAGCTCATTTTGGGCTTTCGTATTCTTTTTGACATAAGTCCCACTCAGAAGTAAAACAACTTAACTATTGTATTACCTTTAAAACTGCTATTGAACGAGACGACTGTGAAGTACTGGTTTTATATTTTAAGTTTTTCCATATTTTACATTGGCGGGAAAAAGTTACAGCCCTTAGTTAGGTCAATGGAAACCTAACGTCGAATCTCTATAAATTCTAAAATATATATTTTTTGTTTTTAAAATGTAATAGCAGATAACGCACCCAATCAAATAGATCAATATCTATATTTTTCAAGAACATTCGTTCAGTATAGGCCCCGTATGCGGGAGAGCCATACCCCCTGTGTACGATAAAGAACACGCTGGATGGCCTTGACGGGAGGCTACCATCTGTCTCCCTACAGCTGTTCCAGCGGGTCCCCTCCCCAAAACTTCTCTGAGCCTTCGGGGTCCATGTGACCTGGCCATTTAGCCCACGGTGTGCAAAAAAGTGCCGATCAGAAGAGAAACAACCCAACCCAACGTTCAGTATTTAATGAGTTATGTAATTTGAATATTTAACAATAACATTGCCAGTCGTGAAAATTTATCTCAGACCTAAGAATCAATAAGTATTATTATTTCAAGCAATTTAATTATTTAGAAAGTATATTTCAGAAATTCGTGCAATTTAATCTTTCAGTATTCGTCAGGTTTATATGATTTCGTAGGACTGCAACTGTTATTGTTAAATATTCCAAACCGAGATATTGCTACATTTCATTAAGATCTTTATCTGCTATCACATTTAGAAAGAAACAAAAAACTTATTTTAGAAGTTACAGAGTTTCGCATTGTTACTTAACTTCCCATTTACATAACATAGGGAGGGGCGGGTGTGGCTCCGTCGGTAGCGCGCCAGGCTAGTAATCTGTAGTTCCCAAGTTCGAGTCCCAGCTGGGTCAGCGTTGAGATTTATCTCCGCAAAACTCTCCGCCCTGCCCATGGTCAGTAGGGGACACCGACGGGCTTGGAAAGGCCGCCGTCCGTCGGATGGGACGTTAAGCCGTGGCCCCGTGTGCGGGAGAGCCATACACTGTGCACGTTAAAGAACACGCTGGATGGCCTTGACGGGAGGCTACCATCTGTCTCCCAACAGCTGTTCCAGTGGGTCCCCTCCCCCAACCTTCTCTGAGCCTTCGGGGTCCATGTGACCTGGCCATTTAGCCCCTGGTGTGCAAAAAAGTGCCGCTCAGAGGTAAAACAACCCAACGTTAAAGAACACGCTGGATGGCCTTGACGGGAGGCTACCATCTGTCTCCCAACAGCTGTTCCAGTGGGTCCCCTCCCCCAACCTTCTCTGAGCCTTCGGGGTCCATGTGACCTGGCCATTTAGTCCCTGGTGTGCAAAAAGGTGCCGCTCAGAGGTAAAACAACCCAACGTTAAAGAACACGCTGGATGGCCTTGACGGGAGGCTACCATCTGTCTCCCAACAGCTGTTCCAGTGGGTCCCCTCCCCCAACCTTCTCTGAGCCTTCGGGGTCCATGTGACCTGGCCATTTAGCCCCTGGTGTGCAAAAAAGTGCCGCTCAGAGGTAAAACAACCCAACCTAACATAGGGTTTACTTTGTCCAAAAGTTTGTACAATCATGCACATGATCTAAATCCTATCTACTTCATTTAGGGGATTTCCGCGATTCCATTAAACTAAACTGACCGGTGATATCCTGTTCTCAACTCTGAGCAAGTTTTTCTAATTAAGTATTGCAGAACATAAACTTCAATGTCAACCACAAATGGCTTCTTTTTTTCCTTCATAATCTTGTCACCTGTTGAAACAGGTTCCGGTTGTCAGTTCAAAAAAAGAGACATTAAGACGACAGGTAGTGACAGAAAACATCCACAACAATAACATCATTTTTCCCGGTGATTAAAACAACATAACCATTCCAACACATGTCATTGGCCCAAGATTACGTCGCGTTCTTAATGTCTGATGGTCGATTTGTTGTCTGGAACCACCCCTTGAAGTCAAGAAGCATGAATTTTGAAATTCCCAGTCAGTGCTGACTTAATCTTTTACATATGTTGTTTCTTACTGAATTACTCTCAAAAGAAAATCATTGATCACTCAAGAGATATGAACTTGAAAGTTAACAACTGCTTTTTTCGAACTTGAAATTTAACTAAAATCTTTTATTTAAACTGTACAAAATGGAACAATTTATTTTTTACAATTACATTGAAATATTTATAAATATTCAAAGATTTTCTATATTTAAAAAACTGAAAGCTACCAGTATAGTTTTAAGAAATAATAATTAAATCAGATCACTTTTCATTTTTTCTTTTTATTTTGTCTCGTTATCATCTATTAAAAATGAATTTGGGATGCCAGGTTGCCAATTTTCTCTTATTCCAGCTATCCTGTTAACAATAAATTCTGTGGGGCGGGGGTGGCTCAGTCGGTAGTGCGCCATTCTCGTAATCTGCAGTTCCCAGGTTCGAGTCCCAGCTGGGTCAGCGTTGAGATTTATCTCCGCAAAACTCCCTGCCTTGACCACAGTCAGTAGGGGACACCGATGGATGGGTTTGGAAAGGCCTCCGTCCGTCGGATGCGACGTTAAGCCGTGGCCCCATGTTCAGGAGAGCCATACCCTGAGCACGTTAAAGAACACGCTGGATGGCCTTGATGGAGGCTACCATCTGTCTCCCAACAGCTGTTCCAGTGGGTCCTCTCCCCAAACCTTCTCTGAGCCTTAGGGGTCCATGTGACATGGCCATTTTAGCCCATGGTGTGCAAAAAAGTGCCGCTCAGAGGTAAAACAACCCAACCCAATAAATTCTGTCGGATAGCTGGTAGTCAACCAGGCTGCCAATTTTCCTTTAGGCCGCTTTAAACGTAAAAATCTTTTAGTACTCTGTGTGTTGAAGGATTATGTATCAATAATTCATTATATATCAACGGCATTCATTATACGAGAACTTAATATTTTTCTACCACCGAAAATGCAAATTTGGATACTTCATATAGAATAATTTTCTGTATAATATAATATATAATTGGGTTACCACTAAAAATATAATGAGATGCCACAACGCCTGTACAGTCATTGAGCAAATGCAGTGAAATTAAATATGTTTAAAAATTTAGACAATTTCAATGGTCTAAAATTTAATTGAATTTTATCTCATAAAAATTTTATGAGAATTTTAAACCTCATAGAATGAAACTATTTATTACCATTTATTAAAATATTTATGAGTATTTTAAAATTTGTTGCCATATTTAAAAATTAATAGTTACCAGTAGAATTTTAAAAAATAAGTATTGAAATAAACTAGTTATGCGTTTAAAAACAATTCTTCTGTTAGAGCACTGCTAGAATTCTTGCACAATGCCATAATGAGAAAAGCTGTCACCGATCCTACAAGGAAATCATGGATAAAAATACATGGCTGCAGTTTCTCTGTTAGCATAACTTACAAATGAAATGTTAAAAATACTCCTTCTCCTATTCCTCAATTCTTCATTTTCAAAGCCATCAGGGTCATTATCTGATCATCAAGGAAACAAAAA
This sequence comes from Ryuthela nishihirai, assembly GCA_038380435.1. Classification (NCBI taxonomy): domain Eukaryota; kingdom Metazoa; phylum Arthropoda; class Arachnida; order Araneae; family Heptathelidae; genus Ryuthela; species Ryuthela nishihirai. The sequence goes on from JAWZYU010000008.1 coordinate 6,520,021, forward strand.
CTAAAATGGCCAGAATAGTGTGAACTAATAGCATTATGTTTCGGGCAAAGAAGAACCAGGAAAAATGTCCTCGTGAAACTTAAAAGCAATCGCTTGAACAAGGAAATCTTAACACTTGAAACTTGCCGCTTCAGGAGACTTGAATATAGCTGATGATCCACAATATACTTCCCTTTACTATTAAAGGTAGTTTTGTTCCCTCTGAGCTATGCGCACTAGAGCTCAAAGGGTATTTAGGTCGCATAAAAAAAATATAATTTTTCTAGTCTAATAGCTGAGTTTTAACGCCAAGATATGTACACTTTAAAAAAAATGGATATTATATCATTAGAAATAGAAAATTTAGAACTTATTTGAATTTAAATATTCTACCGCTAAGTATTTGGAAATATTTAATATAGTATAATTTAAATTAGGTCAGGTACTTTTAAAAAAGGTTACTTTGATTGCAAATTTAATTATATAATAAAATAAATATTTAATATTTTAAAACTGTTTTCAAAGCTTTAAAAGTAAATAAATCCTAGTCGAATTTTCAGAGACAGAACTGTAATTAAAATTGCTATACAGTGAAAGGTCAATTTATTATATACTCTCACCTCACAACATATCGTGACATGAACTCTACCAGGTGTTAGAAACGTTCGTGTAATGTTGTGGCCAATGATTCCAGAACAGCCATCCATAAAGAGCCGAGAGTTGTCAGTGGCGGGTTTCGGACTCGAATGAATCATTCACTTCATTCACAGATGCTCACAGGGTCAAATCAGGAGATTGAGAGGGCCATTCGAGGAATGCTACTTCAACCAGTCCTTTGCCAAACGGGAGCGATGAGACAGGTGTTGTCTTGTTGAAAGAAGGCATCCTGCTATGAGAAATGGTTCAGCATGTAGGTGGTTGGGGAGTACATCAACATAGCCTTGTGTGGTGATGGTAGTCTCAAGAGGTACCCCAAGGTGGCCCACATAAACACACCCCAGAACATTACACTACCTCTACCAGCCTGTAACACCCTGACTTGACAGTTGGAGTCCATGGCCTCATGTGGTCTATGCCATTAAGAAACCTCCCATCCGCGTATTGTAGTTGGAACCTCAATTTGTCGGAACAAGTTACCCATTTACTGTCTTCCACAGTCTATTGGCAACGTTCCTTCACCCATTTCATCCTCATAACCATGTCACATGCTGTTAACAAGGGTATTCAATGTGGGTACGTAGCTCAGTTGTGCCATCATATGTGGCTCAGTCAGTAGCGCATCAGGCTCGTAATCTGTAGTTCCCAGGTTAGAGTCCCAGCTGGGTGAGCGTTGAGATTTATCTCCACAAAACTCCCCGCCTTGCCCATGATCAGTAGGGGACACCAATGGGCTTGGAAAGGCCGCCGTCCGTCGGATGGGACGTTAAGCCGTGGCCCCGTGTATGGGAGAGCCATACCCTGTGCACGTTAAAGAACACGCTGGATGGCCTTGATGGGAGGCTACCACATGTCTCCCAACAGCTGTTTCAGTGAGTCCCCTCCCCGAACCTTCTCTGAGCCTTCAGGGTCCTTGTCACCTGGCCATTTAGCCCATGGTGTGCAAAAACGTGCCGCTCAGAGGTGAAAAAACCCAACAACCCAAAGCCATCATAGGCTGAATAGTCTTTGCACAAACCTTCATTGCTTTTCCCATCATTGAATTCTGACATTACCATCTACACTGTGTCCTCCATTCCAAAATTACAATATGGAAGAAGCAGTGCTCATCTCAAACATCAATGGCCCAATTATGGCTACATTTTTTCCCCGGAAACTGCAGGTTTTTCTGCTTTTGATTTAGTCCTGGTACAGTCGCTCAAAAAAGTATCCGAACGCTACGGTTGATTACAGAATTCAGAAAAAAATATCTGGCAACGATTGTTTTAGAAATTAATGATCTGGCAACTTTCGTGTACGTATTCGAAGGCTGCCAGTTTACTAATTTCTAAAAAAATCGCTGCCAGATATTTCTTCTGAATTTTGTAATTAACTATAGCGTTCGGATACTTTTTTGAGCGACTGTACACACGTGTGATGGTTGCACTCAGAAATCCCAGATATTCTGCAGTCGCAGATATGGCACCCCATTATCCTTGCACTGACTATCTGCCCAGGACAGAACTCACTCAAGTCGCCGTGTTTACCCTTCATAACAGTCGAGTACCTCTTTATAGCCCATAAGGTGTTTCAGCTGGTCTCATTATTGTGGCGAGTATGACAGGTTTGTGGATGGGTGCGGTGTGTAAAATAAATTTTGCTTCCAATATATTTCCATATTAATTCTTCTGTTACTCCACTGTCCAAGCGTGGTATGATACAGGAGGCTATGCTTTTTCACCTGCCTATGGCCGAGTGGTTAGCGCGCTTGGCTACATGATCTAAGGGACCTGGGTTCGAGCCCCGGATTAAGGCATGGCTGTTTGTGTCGTTTTTCTGCTGAGGTCCTGCCATCCTCTCAGACCTTCTACTGTGGCATATAAACTGACAGGCTCCTGTCAGACCTCTGTGGCAAGCAGCTGCTTGAGGGGGTATTTATTTTTTTATTATAAAGAGTTGGGACATTATGATTTTGTCGCTTCCGGTTTTTAGGTATTACTTAAAGTTTAGTTAGTCACCATGTTTGATATTATCCTCGTTTAAGTCTTCACCCCTTAGGGGTCTTTATCACCCAGTCACTTAGTCTACTGCGTGTAAAAACATGTGCTTCTCCAAGAAAAAACAGCTCAACTGTTTGCAAATTCCTCTCGTTCTACAAAAATCTTCCGCTGAATTTATTTCTCAACTATTCTGAGAAAATAAACGTTTTTTAATATCAGTGTTTTGCCACCTGACTTGGCAGTATACTTTATAGAAATCAGGTCGTTCCTACCAATTACCACTTAAAAAACCTGCACGTTAAAGAGACCTTTAACGCAACACCAAAGTCATTCTGGCGTCTCAAGGCTGGCTTGGTCAGTTCAATCTTCCATTCCTCTCCCCACTTTCCCTCCCCCTTCTATCCTCACCCCTTCTACCCACCACGAGGTACAAATCTGCCCTACATTTACCTTTCCGTCACCTTGAAGTTGCCAATTTTCTTGCAAGTCAAATCTTCCACCTGGGGTGGGTGACGGTTGTCTAGATAGCTGAGGCCACACCTGCCTAGCTAGACAACAGAGAGCTCCTTTGCTTAAAAAAATCAATAAAACGTTTTAACTGCTGTTTTATTGAGGTTCACGTCAAACGTTCGCTGAAGTATTTTTTTAATATTTTTTCTGGTCACGAACAACTAAACTCATGTGAGAAGGGAGAGGAAGTGAGGTAAATTGAATCGTTTCCGTTTAGTATTCGCTACCAAGCCAGTATGAAGCGATTTTTTTTTTTGTTTTTTTGTGATTTAGATAGCGATTAGAGGAAAGTTGTATAGGTCGTCCAGAAGAAGGAATGCAACAGAACTAATTCTTAGGCTTACTCAGAACGATGATAGGCTGCATAAACAGCAGGAACTGGGACATGTTTAATAAAGTGACGCCTACACGGTAATAAATTTGGTTCGTGTGGCACGTTAATTGTAAACTTATCTTTTCATCTATAAATGCAGTAGATTTTAAGTTACAGGTAAACAAACTAGAAATGGAATTATAAATATGAATAATTTATACATATACGTATTACACTGAATATAGTCTTGTTGAATTCATATTTTTTTAAATAACTTTTATTGTGGTAGCTCTTAAGTGAATTAGTTGCATTCTATGCATGTCAGTAACGTAGATGAAACTTGGATAGTTGAAATTCACTTTGTGCGTTTTTCAATGAAACTTTTTATGCTTATTAACTTGCTATTAATCCATTTATTATTTTAGCACTTTCAATTATATGTTTCATTAATAATAATTATCGAATGTGGATTTTTTTTTCTTTCCATCGTTTTTTTCATTTTCAGTTCTAACGCAAAATTTAGCATAACCTCAGGAAAATATTTTCTGATTTCCTGTCTGTTTCTGTCTAGTTGTCTGTGTATCTTATTAATTGTCTTTTCGTGTCCATATATGTCTCTCTCTGTGTCTGTCTCTTTTTCTCTCCTATTGTTTATCTACCTTTGTTTGTTCGTATCTTTCCGCCTGTCTTTCTCTTTGCATGTTCTTGCTTTTTGTCTGTCTTTCTCTTTTCCTGTTCTTGTCTTATCTGTCTTCTCTTTGCATGTTCTTGTCTTTCTTATCTGTCTTCTCTTTGCATGTTCTTGTCTTTTTGTATGTCTTTCTCTTTTCCTGTTCTTGTCTTTCTTATCTGTCTTCTCTTTGCATGTTCTTGTCTTTCTTATCTGTCTTCTCTTTGCATGTTCTTGTCTTTTTGTATGTCTTTCTCTTTTCCTGTTCTTGTCTTTCTTATCTGTCTTCTCTTTGCATGTTCTTGTCTTTTTGTATGTCTTTCTCTTTTCCTGTTCTTGTCTTTCTTATCTGTCTTCTCTTTGCATGTTCTTGTCTTTTTGTATGTCTTTCTCTTTTCCTGTTCTTGTCTTTCTTATCTGTCTTCTCTTTGCATGTTCTTGTCTTTTTGTCTGTCTTTCTCTTTTCCTGTTCTTGTCTTTCTTATCTGTCTTCTCTTTGCATGTTCTTGTCTTTTTGTCTGTCTTTCTCTTTTCCTGTTCTTGTCTTATCTGTCTTCTCTTTGCATGTTCTTGTCTTTTTGTATGTCTTTCTCTTTTCCTGTTCTTGTCTTATCTGTCTTCTCTTTGCATGTTCTTGTCTTTTTGTCTGTCTTTCTCTTTTCCTGTTCTTGTCTTTCTTATCTGTCTTCTCTTTGCATGTTCTTGTCATTTTGTCTGTCTTTCACTTTTCCTGTTCTTATCTTTCTTATCTGTCTTCTCTTTGCATGTTCTTGTCTTTTTGTCTGTCTTTCTCTTTTCCTGTTCTTGTCTTTCTTATCTGTCTTCTCTTTGCATGTTCTTGTCTTTCTTATCTGTCTTCTCTTTGCATGTTCTTGTCTTTTTGTATGTCTTTCTCTTTTCCTGTTCTTGTCTTTCTTATCTGTCTTCTCTTTGCATGTTCTTGTCTTTTTGTATGTCTTTCTCTTTTCCTGTTCTTGTCTTTCTTATCTGTCTTCTCTTTGCATGTTCTTGTCTTTTTGTCTGTCTTTCTCTTTTCCTGTTCTTGTCTTATCTGTCTTCTCTTTGCATGTTCTTGTCTTTCTTATCTGTCTTCTCTTTGCATGTTCTTGTCTTTTTGTATGTCTTTCTCTTTTCCTTTTCTCTTCGCTCGTTCTTAACTTTATTTTCTTGTTCTTATCTTCCTTTTCTTGTTCTTACCTTCATTTTCGCCTATCTTTATATTCGCTTGTTCTTGCCTTTTTCCTGCTCTTGTTTTCGCCTGTCTTTCCTTTTGCATATTCTTTCTTTTTCCTGTTCTTATCGTTCTTTTTGTGTCTCTCTCTCTCTTCGCTTAGACTATATTCTAAGACTATATTCTATATTCAGACTATATTAAGATTATTATATTAAGATTATTGTATTAAGTATTACACTGAATATAGACTTGTCTCTCTTTTCTCTACCTTTGCTTCTACTTGTCTTTCTTTTCGTCTGTCTGTTTTTGTCTTCCTTTTTGTCTGCATTTCTCTTTAATGCTCTTGTATTTTTTTCCGTCTGCCTTACCTTTTGCCTGTTTTTGTCCTTTTTTGTGCTTCTCCCTTTTCCTTTCCATTTTCTTGCCAGTTTTTGTCTTTTTCTCTGTCTTTCTTTTCTGTTCGTCTTTCCCTTTCCTTCTTTTCTTTTTTCTTCTTCTGTCTCTCTCTTTTCATGTTCATGTATGTTTCTCTCTGTGTTATTGTTTGTCTGTCATTTTTTTTTTCTCTCTGTCACTCTGCCTATCTGTTCTTGTCTTTCATTTTGTCTGTCACTTTGTCTATTCTTCTTTGTTTCAGTTTCTGTTATTGTTTGCGTGTATTCCCGTTCTTTTCTTTCTCTCTCTTTTCGTTGTCCTTCTTTCTCTCTGCTTGTTTTTATCTGTGTCTGTTTCTCACTCTTTTGTCGTGTCTTATCTGCCTGTCTTTCACTTTGCCTGCTCTTTTTATATCTCTATTGTCTATCTGTTCATGATTGTCTTTCTGTCTGACTGTTATTGTCTATCTCTGTCTGACTGTTATTGTCTATCTCTGTCTATCTGTATCTCTCTCTCTGCTCCTGTCTATCTTTCTATTTACTCGCTGTCTGTTCTCTGTCTATCTTTCTATTTACTCGCTGTCTATCTTTCTATTTACTCGCTGTCTGTTCTCTGTGTCTATCTTTCTATTTACTCTCTGTCTGTTCTCTGTGTCTATCTCTCTCTGTCTTTCTGTCTGACTGGCTGAAAGACTCAGAAGTTCTCTAGCACCTTAATGATTTAATTCTTGAATTGAAACAATATTTATTCATATCACTATTTGGACTAATGCTACTGAAAATATGAAACCATTTAACTTAATGCTACTTGCTCTGAAGTGTTTCACGAAAAAATAACTTTCCCAAAAATCGACGAATTTCTATAAATAGTGGAAACATTCCATTGAATTTTGCCATTATTTATAGAATGTACAATCCCTAGCACACTGCACGAACTCTCATGTTCCAAAAAATAATTTTACATTTCACTAAAATTCGCCTTCGTAAAGTTCTGTATTGAGAAAAAATCACGCTAGTTTGAGTCATTACAAATTCCATACTTTGGAGGCTAACGAAATTTTGAAATATCAGACCTGCATTTTACATTGACTAACAATAGAAAGCGTGCGAAAAAGTTTGTGAAAGAATTCATCCCTAACCTTCCTAGGAAAACTCACGCAAGCAATATCAAATCTAACTAGAAAAGCGATACAGCAACCTTCGATTCCAGCTAAACTGATCCGTCGTCATTCTTTACAGAGTAGTTTATAACTCATGACACCTTGGCCTTTTGCAATCAACCATTGTTAACCTTCGTTGCTTTTCCTCTAGCACTTGGAAGTACGCAATTCCTCTTTTCCTGGATCATCTCCAACTTTTGCTTGGGAGATGCAAAAGTGTGACTCATCAGTAAAGAAGGTTTTCTGCGGAATTTCATGCTTATAACTCACTGGGTTGGGTTATTTTACCTCTGAGCGGCACATTTTTGCACACCATGGGCTAAATGGCCAGGTCACATGGACCCCGAAGGCTCAGAGAAGGTTGGGGGAGGGGACTTACTGCAACAGCTGTTGGGAGACAGATGGTAGCCTCCCGTCAAGGCCATCCAGTGTGTTCTTTAACGTTGGGTTGTTTTACCTCTGAGCGGCACTTTTTTGCACACCATGGGGTAAATGACCAGGTCACAAGGACCCCGCAGGCTCAGAGAAGGTTGTGGGAGGGGACCCACTGGAACAGCTGTTGGGAAACAGATGGTAGCCTCCCGTAAAGGCCATCCAGCGTGTTCTTTAACGTGCACAGGGTATGGCTCTCCCACACACGGGGCCACGGCTTAACGTCCCATCCGACGGACGGCGGCCTTTCCAAGCCCATCGGTGTCCCCTACTGACCGTGGGCAGGGCGGGGAATTTTGCGGAGATAAATCTCAACGCTGACCCAGCTGGGACTCGAACCTGGGAACTACAGATTACGAGCCTGGCGCGCTACCGACTGAGCCACCCCCACCCCCGCCCCCTTCAACTCCCTGATTATGCCGATTATAAACTCTACTTGAAAAATGTTATCAACAACCAATAGTTAAATAAATACATTTATTAAAAATGTTAAGTAAACAAAATGCAAATGTTACATGCATTTTAACCAAAGTAAACAAAGATATTTGGCATTAACAAATTTCAAGAATGATTATATGAGAATGTTGTCAGAAGTTCAATAATTAACAAAACAGTTATGACGCCATCTCTGATAAGTTCTTGGGGCGGGGGTGGCTCAATCGGTAGCATAATCTGCAGTTCCCAGGTTCGAGTCCTATCTGGGTCAACGTTGAGACTTACCCCGCAAAACTCCCCACCCTGCACACAGTCAGTAGGGGACACCGATGGGCTTGGAAAGACCACCGTCCGTCGGATGGGATGTTAAAGCCGTGGCCCGAGTACGAGAGAGCCATACCCTGTGCACATTAAAGAACACGCTGGATCGCCTTGACGGGAGGTTACCATCTGTCTCCCAACAGCTGTTCCAGTGGGTTCCCTCCCCCAACCTTCTGAGTGACCTGGCCATTTAGCCCATGGTGTGAAAAAAAGTGCCGCTCAGAAGTAAAACAACCCAACCTTGATAAGTTCTTAATTTCTGATATTGCATCTTTCAAGCACTACAGATATAGCCTACTTCTCAGAAATTACAGTGTAATCAAAATAGTAATCTGGATTAAAGGATTATTCCTTTTTTCTTTCATTAAGATTTATTGCTCGCTGACAGCTATTTTGATGGCGTCTTGTATGGAGGGAATTTTTTTACAAATTATAATATATCTAATTAATGCATACAACAATAATTATTAACAACAATCTACATAACGATTCTGAAACATATACTCGTCTAACATTTTTACTATTTTTTATTTGTATTTTTCGTGTATGAGTAATATATTTAATATATTTATTTGTAAGATATATTGAAAAACTGTAAGCAATAATATAAAAGCAAATTTTTTTTAAAATTATTCCCCTGAAAAAACAGTCATGATTTAATCGTCAATGTAGGCTTCTCCTTTGACCATATGCAGCACTTGAAAATTCTGAAAAATTAACCTATTTGCTTTAGGGATAAATAAATACCCCCTCAAGCAGCTGCTTGCCACAGAGTCTGACAGGAGCCTGTCAGTTTAGAAACACAAAATTCTCCAGCAAACATAGGTTATTGATTAGTTCAACCATATTGTTCAACTTGAGGGTTCGATTTGTAAGATATTCTTACAGATTTTTAAGTTGCACTTTTTATATTTGACAACAGTGGATGAATTCTTAATAAACAGACAGTAAAGCAAATAATTTAATAACTAAGACAATAAACTTATATCAATAATAATAAAATTTCAATTAGTTACTTGAAATACCAATCGATAATCAAATGCAATATTCGAAACCAAATTACAAATCAAGACAAGGGGAAAAATAATAATTAATTCATAATTCAGCCATGGGGAATCTATGGCCCGTGAATATTGCTGCGCAAATTATAAAGTTTTTTTTTTATCTCTTATTCTTAAATTGCTTCGTGGAATACCAATTTTTTTCCCCCAATTTATCTTAGCCATTCTCTCAATCTGCAATTCCCAGGTTCGAGTCCCAGCTGGGTCAGTGTTGAGATTTATCTCCGCAAAATTTCCTGTTTTGCCCACAGTCAGTAGGGGACACCGATGGGTTTGGAAAGGCCGCAGTCCGTCGGATGGAACGTTAGCTGTGGTACTTGTGCGGGAGAGAGCATGTCCTGTACACGTTAAAGAACACACTGGATGGCCTTGACGGGACGCTACCATCTGTCTCCCAACAGCTGTTCCAGTGGGTCCCCTCCCCGAACCTTCTCTGAGCTTTCGGGGTCCTTGTGACCTGGCCATTTTGCCCATGGTGTGCAAAAAAGGGCCGCTGAGAGGTAAAACAACCCAACGTTAAAGAACACACTGGATGGCCTTGACGGGACGCTACCATCTGTCTCCCAACAGCTGTTCCAGTGGGTCCCCTCCCCCAACCTTCTCTGAGCTTTCGGGGTCCTTGTGACCTGGCCATTTAGCCCATGGTGTGCAAAAAAGGGCCGCTCAGGGGTAAAACAACCCAACGTTAAAGAACACACTGGATGGCCTTGACGAGAAGCTACCATCTGTCTCCCAACAGCTGTTCCAGTGGGTCCCCTCCCCCAACCTTCTCTGAACTTTCGGGGTCCTTGTGATCTGGCCATTTAGCCCATGGTGTGCAAAAAAGGGCCGCTCAGAGGTAAAACAACCAACCAACCAACTAAATATCTAGATATTTCTTATATATTTATTTCTATTATTATTTCTGGTTAACTTTATTATTAATCTTTATACTAATTTAGTTACAAATATACCTTTTTTTTTAAAGGAGAGCAAAATTATTAGCTTTTTTTGCATTTTCATAAGCTAATATATACGAATAAATTTTTCAAATAATTTTATATATATATAATGTATAATTATATATTACGTATATAACTATACATTTGATATATATTATAAATTGCAATATTATTATTATTATTAATTGCGTTATGTAATTAATAATAATTTATTATCAGATTAACATAACATTAGTATAAAGTTTAGGATTAATACCTACCAGTAAAAGTAATAGAAATAAATATATAACAAATCTCTAGATGTTTGGATTACCTATGTTGACGTCATAGCTTAGTTTGGTGGCCTTCTGTTATAGGAGGTGTTGACCGCAACCGCAAACACATCAATGGACATAGGTGAATGCAACAGAAACAGAACACACATTGCCCGAACTTCATAAGGAGCAAAACGTGTGCTCGAAATCTTTGATAATAGCCGCTGATGTTATCAGAGTGAGAACAGTTACTCCAACAATTATAGATTATTTGCTGTGTGCGGTCCATTGACTTCAGTACATAGCCAAACGGGCACTGCAGCCTGCTAAATGAGGACACGGAAAGGACAGCCTGCAAGAATTCCAACACCCAACACAACCTACAGTGAAAAGAATAAGACCTCTACTGCTTCAAACCGCTAGGCCTTGCCGTAATTGACTGGTTTTACGTGCATTATTATGTTGCTTCGTGATGGCAACAGTTCATTGTTAGTTCTATATCTTCAGTATTAATGACAAATATTTGTATCGTTTGCTATTTCAGTTAAGGTAATTGCCTCCAGACGAAACGGTTAGAGGTTTCTCATGCGTACTGATATTAACGGAAGTGTAAGTCTGCTGTGACCTAGCGGTCATATGTGAGTTGTTATACCGAAGGTGATGGAATTTTCTTTGAATTTGTTACTTTGCTGATTTAGCGACAAAAAATTAAGAAGTGTGTGTACCAACTGCAGATGACTTTAGGCGTGGCTAGGATATAATTATATTTATAATCATTCTTGGCATTGGAAAGGTCGCCGTCCGTCGGATGGGGCATTAAGCCGTGGTCCGTATGTGGGAGAGCCATACCCTGTGTACGTTAAAGAACACGATAGATGGCCTTGACGGGAGGTTACCATCTGTCTCCCAACAGCTGTTCCAGTGGGTCCCCTCTCCCAACCTTCTCTGAGCCTTCGGGGTCCTTGTGACCTGGCCATTTAGCCAATGGTGTGCAAAAAAAGTGCCGCTCAGAGGTAAAACAACCCAACGTTAAAGAACACGCTGGATGGCGTTGACGGGAGGTTACCATCTGTCCCCCAACAACTGTTCCAGTGGGTCCCCTCTCCCAACCTTCTCTGAGCCTTCGGGGTCCTTGTGACCTGGCCATTTAGCCCATTGTGTGCAAAAAAGTGCCGCTCAGAGGTAAAACAACCCAACGTTAAAGAACACCCTGGATGGCCTTGATGGGAGATTACCATCTGTCTCCCAACAGCTGTTCCAGTGGGTTCCCTCTCCCAACCTTCTCTGAGCCTTCGGGGTCCTTGTGACCTGGCCATTTAGCCCATGGTGTGCAAAAAAAGTGCCGCTCAGAAGTAAAACAACCCATTCTTGGCACGGAAGGTTCGTAATCTAGTTCCCACCTGTGTCAGCGTTGAGATATGTCACCTCTAAATTCCTACATTCAGTCAGAAAACGTACCCAAAAGTCTTGGCAAAGTCTTTGTCCATTGGATAGGAATGTTAAATCATTGCTCACTATGCAAGATTCACATTAACAACACACTGAATGGTTTAGGACCGGGATGGTTCACCTGGTAGTGCACCAAGCTCGCAAGCTGCAGTTTCCAGGTTCTGGTCCTATCTGGCTCAGTATGGAGATTTATTCCCGCAAAATTCCCCGCCCTGCCTACGGTTAATAGTGGACACCAATGGGTTTGGAAAGGCCGTCATACGTCACGTGCGATTTTAAGTCATGGCACTGTGCAGAGGAGAGTCCTATCCTGCACACAGGGGAGGGGTGACTCAGTCAGTAAAGTGACAGGTTGGTAATCTGCAGTTCCCAGGTTCGAGTTCCAGCTGGGAGAAAGTTGAGATTTATCTTTCCAAAACTGTCAGCACTGTCCTTGGTCAGTAGAGTATATTGATAGCTTGAAAAAGCTGCTGCCAGTCCGATGGGATATTAAGCCGTGATTCCGTGTACAAGGAGAGCCATACCCTGTGCAGCTAAAGGATACACCAGAGGAACTTAATGAGAGGATACCATCTGTCTCCCAAGCCCTCTCCCCTCAACTTTCTCTGAGCCCTTGGGGTCCTTTCAATTTGGTAGGTGTGACTCAATCAGTAACTGCAAGACTCATAATCTGTAGTTCCCAGGTTCGAGTCCCACCTGGACCAACCTTGAGGAACTTGATGAGAGGATACCATCTGTCTCCCAAGTCCTCTCCCCCAACTTTCTCTGAGCCCTTGGGGTCCTTTCAATTTGGTAGGTGTGACTCAATCAGTAACTGCAAGACTCATAATCTGTAGTTCCCAGGTTCGAGTCCCACCTGGACCAACCTTTAGATTTATCCCTGCAAAATTCCTCTTCCTGGCCTCAGTCAGTAGGGGACGTCGATGGTTTGGGAAAAGGCCGCCTTCCTTCAGATGGGACATTAAGGCATGGCCCCTTATGCAAGACAGTCATACCCTATTGGCATTGAAGGACACACTGGATGGCCTGACGGAAGGCTATCATCTGTCTCCCAACAGCTGTCCAGTGAGTCCCCTCTCCCAACCTTCTCTGAGTCCTTGGGGTCGTTGTGACCTGGCCATTTACCCTATTGTGTGCAAAAAAATGTCGTTCAGAGGTAAAAAAAAGACAACAAACCAGCCCATTGTATGCACAAAGTCACCACTCAGAGCTACCATGCAGATTAATGTACCTCCATACAAATAAGGACACTATAACTTTAAAACTTAACTCTTTGCTTCCGGTTCAGCACCTATATCGTCAGGGATAGGTACTACTCATTTCATTTCGTTCCTTAACGATCAATATTTAATATATATATTTATTCAATATGAAGAAATTAAAATATTAATATTTGAAATTATACTGGTAGTTATGTGTTTCTTAAAAATTCATAATTAACTTCAATTTCAATAACAATTCAATAAATAGTAATAATCGTATTATTATTTTATATAGTTATGTATTTGAAGTTTAATTTTAGATAAATTAAATCTCTTAAATATTACTCCTGTTTAATTTCTCCTCGCTAATATCGGTTAATGGTCTCTAAGTTGTCCTAACACACTGTAATAACCAAAGTGTCCAATTTGGTTACCTTACAGGACGGGGGTGGCTCAGTCGGTAGCGCGCCAGGCTCGTAATCTGTAGTTCCCAGGTTCGAGTCCCAGCTGGGTCAGCGTAGAGATCTATCTCCGCAAAATTCCCCCGCCCTGCCCACGGTCAGTAGGGGACACCGATGGTCTTGGAAAGGCCGCCGTCCGTCGGATGGGACGTTAAGCCGTGGCCCCGTGTGCGTGAGAACCATACTCTGTGCACGTTAAAATACGCTGGATGGTCTTGACGGAAGGCTACCATCTGTCTCCCAACAGCTGTTCCAGTGGGTCCCCTCCCCCAACCTTCTCTGAGCCTTCGGGGTCCTTGTGACCTGGCCATTTAGTCCATGGTGTGTAAAAAAGTGCTGCTCAGAGGTAAAACCCAACCCTGCTTATAATTCCCCGCCCTGCCACGGTCAGTAGGGGACACCGATGGGCTTGGAAAGGCCGCCGTCCATCGGATGGGACGTTAAGCCGTGGCTCCGTGTGCGGGAGAGCTATACCCTGTGCACGTTAAAGAACACGCTGGATGGCCTTGACAGGAGGCTACCATCTGTCTCCCAACAGCTGTTCCAGTGGGTCCCCTCCCCCAACCTTCTCTGAGCCTTCGGGGTCCTTGTAACCTGGCCATTTAGCCCATGGTGTGCAAAAAAAGTGCCGCTCAGAGGTAAAACAACCCAACCCAACCCTGGTTACCTTCCCCCGTGAAGCAACCTGAAAACTCGATCTGGACCTGTAGCCGAAACAGCGATCGTTTGACCACACCCTACCTCCACTCGACTGTGAGTAAAAGTGAGAGGGAGGGCACAGCAGCACGTGCATGATGAAGCACGAGAATCGTCTTCTGTGTCGCATGCACCATTAGACAGCCCAGGTCGATGAGACAGACAAACCGGTGGATTCTGAAAAAGGAGCTACAGCAGATGACACGGGAGGGCCACTTTCTATTATCGCTCGATGGCAACACAGCAGAAGGAAGGCTGTCTTACGATGACGTCACGGCCACGCGAGGCTGTTGACATCACCGGCTGACTTCCTGATGGAGGAGGATGTCGAGGAAAAGTGTTGTGCTTAACTGTGGCACTCAGACAAGAAAACTTCCTCCTCTGCTCTCAGAGTGATCTGCAGCCTCATCAGAGTCGCCTGCCGTGGCAGTTCCGTGCACTCTGGACCCTCGATTGTAGTATGGTTACGGTTGGCCGCTTGCTTATCCTAGGCCACGCCGGCGAAACTAGGAAGTTGGATGAGAGTGGAGATCGGGCTATTCAGGGTCGTCTCTTTTCAACTCTTTATTTGCTTTCCGTGTTTTTAAGTTTCCACTAATCTTTGTTCCCAATTTTCCTTTTTAAGTGATAATCCAAAGTCGGTATTTGAAGATGCAAATCATGTTGCTTTTTTGCGAATAATGTGCTGGAAATCACTGATTCAGAGCCACCCGGATATTAATGAAATTAAAGTTAAAAAATTGGGGAAAATTTTAAAGTTCTTTGAGCCGTCTCATGGCCTAGTGGTTAGCACGCTTGGCTACTGATCTAAGGGACATGGGTTCGAGTCCCGGGTAAGGCATGGATGTGTGTTTTGTTTTTCTGCTGAGGTCCTGCCATCCTCTCAGACCTTGTACTATGGCATATAAACTGACAGGCTCCTGTCAGACCTCTGTGGCAAGCAGCTGCTTGAGGGGGTATTTATTTTATTTATTATTTGATTTTTATTTGATTTTTAAAACATAATTTTAAAACATAATTAATAGTATTATTCATAATTTTAAATGAATTTTAAAACATAAATTTTTATTAACTGTTGAGGTCCTGCCATCCTCTCAGACCTTCTACTCTGACATATAAACTGACAGGCTCCTGTCAGACCTCTATGGCAAGCAGCGGCTTGAGGGGGTATTTATTTTTATTTTATTAAAATTTAAAAGTGTACCAACTGCAAGTACAATACTATTGTTTAAAAAGAAACATTTACTGTTTACATAATTTTTATATTACTCTTTCGTCTGTAGTTAAGTATTTTAAAAAAATTACTAAACAGTACCGAGTAGCAGTAACATTTTGAAAATAAGTAACAGTACCAATTGAGTAGTTCTTATCCCTTAGCGCCACTTTTTTTGCACATAATGTGCTAAACATGCAAGTCACAAGAACCCCAAAGGCTCAGAAAGGTTTGGTGGAAGAGGACCCCCCGTCAAGGTCATCCAGTGTGTTCTTTAATGTGCACAGGGTATGTCTTTCCGGCACACTGACCCCGGATTAATATCCCATCCGACGGAAGGCGGCCTTTCCAAACCCATCGGTGTCCCCTACTGACCGTGGGCAGGGAGTTTTGCAGACAGAAATCTCAATGCTGGGCCCAGGTGGGACTCGAACCTGGGACTGCAGATTACGAGACTTGCGCGTTACCGATTGAGTTACCCCAAGGTTAATCAGCGCTTACATGTTTCTCCATTAACGGGTTGGGTTGTTTTACCTCTGAGCGGCACTTTTTTGCACACCATGGACTAAATGGCCAGGTCACAAGGACCCCGAAGGCTCAGAGAAGGTTGGGGGAGGGGACCCACTGGAACAGCTGTTGGGAGACAGATGGTAGCCTCCCGTCAAGGCCATCCAGCCTGTTCTTTAACGTGCAAAGGGTATGGCTCTCCCGCACACGGGGACAAGGCTTAACGTCCCATCCGACGGACGGCGGCCTTTCCAAGCCCATTGGTGTCCCCTACTGACCGTGGGAAGGGCGAGGAATTTTTGCGGAGATAAATCTCAACGCTGGCCCAGCTGGGACTCGAACCTGGGAACTACAGATTACGAGCCTGGCGCGCTACCGACTGAGCCACCCCCGCCCCCTCCATTAACGGTATATAATGATAATGCAAAAAGTTATTAGACGTGAATTATTAATTAGGTAAGATCGGGATGACAAAATTGTGAGATCTTAAAGAGTCCCGATGTTTAGGGGGGCGGGGTGGCTCAGTCGGTAGCGCGCCAGGCTCGTAATCTGTAGTTCCCAGGTTCAAGTCCCAGCTGGGTCAGCGTTGAGATTTATCTCCGCAAAATTCCCCCGCCCTGCCCGTCTACAGATTACGAACCTGGCGCGCTGCCTGGGAACTACAGATTACGAGCCTGGCGCGCTGCCGACCGACGAGCCTGGCGCTGACCATTACGAGCCTGGCGCGCTGCCTGTTCCAGGCAGCGCGCCAGGCTCGTAATCTGTAGTTCCCAGGTCGGCAGCGCGCCAGGCTCGTAATCTGTATCTCCGCAAAATTCCACGCCCTGCCCACGGTCAGTAGGGAACACCGATGGGCTTGGAAAGGCCGCCGTCCGTCGGATGGGACGTTAAGCTCGTGGCCCGTGTGCGGGAGAGCCATACCCTGTGCACGTTAAAGAACACGCTGGATGGCCTTGACGGGAGGCTACCATCTGTCTCCCAACAGCTGTTCCAGTGGGTCCCCTCCCCCAACCTTCTCTGAGCCTTCGGGGTCCATGTGACCTGGCCATTTAGCCCATGGTGTGGAAAAAAGTGCCACTCAGAGGTAAAACAACCCAACCCTGAATATATCCATAAAATATCTGGCCAGTGGATATCCACTGGTTATCTTTGATATCTTATAGATATATTCTGGAGATTGTGGTTGTGTGGGAATGCATATACGTTTCGTGTCAGACTTCTGTCGATGGTTTTAATTAAACTGGTAATAATTCTGTTTCTTTTTTATAATTTTAAAGTAAATAGGTTGTAGTAAAATATTTGACAAATATAAATCCTTCAGTACTTATTAAGTGGTAAGTAAGTAATATTTAATTTTCGCATATTCACAATACAACAGAATAATCTGCAATAGAAATTGATAAACTGTGATAAACATTTTTCGGATTGGGTTGTTTTACCTCTGAGCGGAACTTTTTTGCACATCATGGGCTAAATGGCCAGGTCACATGGACCCCGAAGGCTCAGAGAAGGTTGAGGGAGGGGACCCACTGGAACAGCTGTTGGGAGACAGATGGTAGCCTCCTGTCAAGGCCATCCAGCGTGTTCTTTAACGTGCACAGGGTATGGCTCTCCCGCACACGGGGACAAGGTTTAACGTCCCATCCGACGGACGGCGGCCTTTCCAAGCCCATCGGTGTCCCCTACTGACCGTGGGCAGGGCGGGGAATTTTGCGGAGATAAATCTCAACGCTGACCCAACTGGGACTCGAACCTGGGAACTACAGATTACGAGCCTGGCGCGCTACCGACTGAGCCACATCCGCCCCTTTTCGGATTGCAAAACAAAAAGAACATTATATATATTATAGAAAACATTAAATTCATATGAAATAATATAAACAGTCATAAATGTTATTAGTATACTGATCTAAGGGACCTGGGTTCGAGCCCCGGGTAAGGCATGGATGTTGTTTTTCTGCTGAGGTCCTGTCATCCTCACAGACCCTCTATTGTGGCAATATAAACTGACAGGCTCCTGTCAGACCACTGTGGGAAGCAGCTGCTTAAGGGAGTATTTATTTTATACAGCAAATAAAATCGAATGTAAAATAAATATTATAATTGTGGAATAAAACATTCTAAAACACTATTGATATTGTTCCATAATCAACAATGTATAATTTGTGATAAAATAAAATAGGATGAAATTTCTCATATATAATGAAGTGAAAATTAGTAGTATAAGCCTCCATTAGAGTGAAACACTCGTATTTGGAGGATTGGGTTATGTCGTTTTACCTCTGAGCGGCACTTTTTTGCACACCATGGGCTAAATGGCCAGGTCACATGGACCCCGAAGGCTCAGAGAAGGTTGGGGGAGGGGACCCACTGGAACAGCTGTTGTGAGACAGATGGTAGTCTCCCGTCAAGGCCAGCCAGCGTGTTCTTTAACGTGCACTTAACGTTCACTCAACGCTGACTCAGCTGGGACTCGAACCTGGGAACTACAGATTACGAACCTGGCGCGCTACCGACTGAGCCACCCCCGTCCCTCTAACATGATGGAGTTCAAATTTCTTTTTCTTTAATGCAAAATAAACAACTTTATTTTCATACTGCAAATGCAAATAAATTATTACTATTTTTGTAAGTATTACGTGTGATAACACGTAATACTTACAATAGTAGTATAACAAACATGCATAACATGCATAACACAAAAACATGCATAACAAACCTTTGAAGGTACTACTTACAAAGTAACATATGTGAATGGTTAAAAACAAAATTTAGATAAACCTTCCGCTTTGGAAATAAAAATGTGAATTATAATAAAGTGGAAAAAAAGCCAATTTGGGAAACTTTAATATCTTTGAATATTTCATTCTCAATTGCAACATTTTGTTCCAGTATTCTCTTTCAGAATCGTGCTGAAATTGAAGTTCCTTTTTCATTAATTTTACTCTTTTCGTAAAGCGCACGAACCATGTGGCCTCATGAGGTTTTGTTACTTTTTGGTTTTCCTCATCCTCTGCCAAATGTTCACGTGAGCAATGAACAGGTGGCGTGGGAGACACGAAAATTCCACGCTTCGTTACCCGAGAGCCACCCTTACTGGGTGGCCATTGCACGCAGAGGTCCTCATCATGTTGTAGTCAAGTTGGAGGATCAAGCAATAGGGACTTTATACTAAACAAAACTACGCTAATTTAAGCCCAGGTTGCGTTGTTTTACTTCTGAGCAGCACTTTTTTTGCACGTAACGGGCTAAATGATGAGGTCACAAGGACCGCAAGGGCTCAGAGTTGTGGGTTGGGTTGTTTTACCTCTAGAGCGGCACTTTTTTGCACACCATGGGCTAAATGGCCAGGTCACATGGACCCCGAAGGCTCAGAGAAGGTTGGGGGATAGGACCCACTGGAACAGCTGTTGGGAGACAGATGGTAGCCTCCCGTCAAGGCCATCCAGCGTGTTCTTTAACGTGTACAGGGTATGACTCTCCCGCACACGGGACCACGGCTTAACGTCCCATCCGACGGACGGCGGCCTTTCCAAGCCCATCGATGTCCCCTACTGACCGTGGGCAGGGAGGGGAATTATTTTCGGAGATAAATCTCAACGCTGTCCTAGCTGGGACTCGAACCTGGGAACTACAGATTACGAGCCTGGCGCGCTACCGACTGGGGGAGGCGGAATCCCCCCACTGTCAATCGTCAATGCATTACTTTGTTTTCCTCGTAATCGCAAACGTCTATCGAACGTAACGCAAAAATGCGTACGTCAGCCAGACCGTTTGAACACACCAGTCTTCCAAAGAACAAAATATTTGTTCCCCGAAAGAAACGGACGGAGAGTAGAAAAATTAAGTAATAGGTGATAGATAGTCCTAAAAACAAGAAAATCCATGGGACCAAATTTATGACTTCAGCTTAAGTAGTCTTCAGTCTGTCAAAAAAAAAATCTCTAGATTACCGGAAACTCGGGGCTTTTCGTCCCTCTCTTCCAGATCGTCAAGAAGGGAGCAATTGCCCCAAAGCAAGACCTCACCTTAGTTCAAAGTTCCTTTAAATTCTTTCAAAAAGATCACAATTATGTAGAAATTTCAAAGTTTCCTGAAAGCAAAATCTTCTTAAAGAAGGTTCTTCTTGGCCTAAGAGACTCTTAAGACTCAATTCAGTAACATTATTTCCTTTTAAAAAAGAAAAATAAAAATACATACCCCCTCAAGCAGCTGCTTGCCACAGATGTCTGACAGGAGCCTGTCAGTTTATATGCCAAAGTAGAAGATCTGAGAGGATGGCAGGACCTCAGCAGAAAAACGACACATACAACCATACCTTATCCGGGGCTCGAACCCAGGTCCCTTAGATCAGTAGCCAAGCGCGCTAACCACTCGGCCATGGGACGGCTTTCTTTTTAAGAAAGCTGTTTATTAATTCTCTTCTTTGATATTCATATTCTCCACAATTAAGAAGCACATGTGATACCGTTTCTTTCACATTGCAATGAACACAGTTCGGGGAATTTACTTTTTTCATTTTGAATAAGGAATCGTTTAATAAAATTGAGCCCGTTCTGAGCCTGGTGATACAGATAATATTCCTTCTGGTCAAACCAAAGTTTCGAAAGGGAGAAATCTCATTCTCAATCAAGCTTCGATGATTGAATCTCCCAGATGTTAATATCTCAAAATAATATTGAAATGTTTCGTTTAATTTTTTCTTGATTAACTTCTTGAGGTGTGTATTTCCCATGTAGGAGTAGAGGGATTTTTCATGCAAGAGTGCTGCTTTTGCCAAAAGGTTTGGGGCGGGGGTGGCTCAGTCGGTAGCGCGCCAGCCTCGTAATCTGTAGTTCCCAGGTTCGAGTCCCAGCTGGGTCAGCGTTGAGATTTATCTCCGCAAAATTCCCCGCCCTGCCCACGGTCAGTAGGGGACACCGATGGGCTTGGAAAGGCCGCCGTCCGTCGGATGGGACGTTAAGCCGTGGCCCCGTGTGCGGGAGAGCCATACCCTGTGCACGTTAAAGAACACGCTGGATGGCCTTGACGGGGGCTACCATCTGTCTCCCAACAGCTGTTCCAGTGGGTCCCCTCCCCCAACCTTCTCTGAGCCTTCGGGGTCCATGTGACCTGGCCATTTAGCCCATGGTGTGCAAAAAAGTGCCGCTCAGAGGTAAAACAACCCAACCCAACCCAAAAGGTCAGCGAATTCACTACCCTGGATCCCCACATGTGAAGGAATCCATTGTAGTATAAATTCTGCACCATTTTTCATGATGATTGCTGAGGATTTTAATGTGCTCTGAAAACTTATATTATTGCTGGATCGGCAGGGGTCACCTTCAAGAAAACGTAAAGAGTAACTGCTGTCTGTTAATAAAACTATTTTTTGTGTGACTGCTTAATGCATCATTTAAGTGCCAAGTCAATGGCGTACAATTCCGAGGTGAGAACTTCTGTTACGTTTTGAAGTCGCACTGCCTCAAAATGTGAGACTTCGGGAACACAAAATGCAGCAGCTGCTCTTCCCAACCCGCTCTCAAATGATCCGTCCGTGAAGATCTTCACGTGACCTTTATAGTGATTGTAAATGAATTCTGAAGCAACTATGTTTTGAGCCGCAATATCCATTTATTTTTAGTGGAGAAACCAGGGATGGAAAATAAGCAATTTGGACTTGAAAAGGTCCAAGGAGGTTCTTTAGATATTGAATCAACCCGTGTTCTTGCAAAATTACTAATTTAAAGAGAGGGTGACTCCGAATTGAAGTTATAACATGGCTTTTCTTTTTCCTAGATCCAAGCAAGACCTTGTCTGTGACAGGATCACATTCCAATTTAAGTATCATTCGAGTAAAGTGTGAAAATAATATATGTAATCTTCTTACAGAGAGAGGTGAAATATTTGCCTCAGCATTAAGCGATATTGTTGGACACATCTGCAATTGTCCCAGGCAGATTCTCAGAGCTCTATTCTGGATTCTCAAGCTTTTTGACAAGGGCTGGACTCGCACTTTCCAATAAGAATCCACCATATTCTAAACGGGATCTCAGCATAGTTTTATAGAGATGCAACATCTGATCTGGTGAGGCTCCTCCTTTACTCGAGAGGGGCGGGGGTGGCTCAGTCGGTAGCGCGACAGGCTCGTAATCTGTAGTTCCCAGGTTCGAGTCCCAGCTGGGTCAGCGTTGAGATTTATCTCCGCAAAATTCCCCGCCCTGCCCACGGTTAGTAGGGGACACCGATGGGCTTGGAAAGGCCGCCGTCCGTCGGATGGGAGGTTAAGCAGTGGCCCCGTGTGC
Source organism: Ryuthela nishihirai (assembly GCA_038380435.1). Classification (NCBI taxonomy): domain Eukaryota; kingdom Metazoa; phylum Arthropoda; class Arachnida; order Araneae; family Heptathelidae; genus Ryuthela; species Ryuthela nishihirai. The sequence continues at coordinate 6,542,093 of JAWZYU010000008.1, forward strand.
GGGAGAGCCATACCCTGTGCACGTTAAAGAACACGCTGGATGGCCTTGACGGGAGGCTACCATCTGTCTCCTAACAGCTGTTCCAGTGGTTCCCCTCCCCCAACCTTCTCTGAGCCTTCGGGGTCCATGTGATCTGACCATTTAGCCCATGGTGTGCAAAAAAAGTGCCGCTCAGAGGTAAAACAACCCAACCTTTACTCGAGCCAATGCACTTGAAGATATTGAGGAATGATTTAAAAGAGGAAACAAGCTGTTTAAAACACAAGGGTTCCACCTCAACTCCGAATTAAGTAGTCGTATTATGTAGATACTTCTTATATTTTTTATTCTTATATCATTAATGGTGGATTCTGTGCTAAACTTTATACTAATGTTTATATATCAATATATTTTATTTAGTAGAAAAATTATTTGTATTAATTAGCATTATAATATTTAATAATAAATACGAATAATTTTCTTTCTCAATAAAGTATATTTTTAGATAAACATTAGTATGAAGATTATCACAAGAGTCAACCAGTAATAATATTGGAATCAAAAATATAAGAATTGTCTATATGGCTACGACTACCTAAGTGCCAGCATAAATATGTCCACTGGCCTTTTGTTATAGGAGGTGTTGCATCGAGACACACAATCAGCCACGCTTCTAAGACCCTCATGACTAACATTTTTTTTTGTGAGCAAATTTGAATTCCTGATGACATGGGTTAAGATCCCACCTAGCTCAAGACAATTTTTCCTCTACACTCAGGGGCGGGGGGTGGCTCAGTCGGTAGCGCGCTAGGTTCGTAATCTGTAGTTCCCAGGTTCGAGTCCCAGCTGGGTCAGCGTTGAGATTTATCTCCGCAAAATTCCCCGCCCTGCCCACGGTCAGTGGGGGCCACCGATGGGCTTGGAAAGGCCGCCGTCCGTCGGATGGGACGTTAAGCCGTGGCTCCGTGTGCGGGAGAGCCATACCCTGTGCACGTTAAAGAACTCGCTGAATGGCCTTGACGGGAGGCTACCATCTGTCTCCCAACAGCTGTTCCAGTGGGTCCCCTCCCCCAACCTTCTCTGAGCCTTTGGGGTCCATGTGACCTGGCCATTTAGCCCATGGTGTGCAAAAAAGTGCCGCTCAGAGGTAAAACAACCCAACTCTACACTCATCTTCATCTTATTACTTAAAGAGCTCAATAGTCATTAAATGCGTAGTAAATCAATGATGAGCTGCGGAATGATTTGTTTATAATATTTCGACTCAATAGTGTGAATCATTCAAACATTAAGCACCTTGTTCAGATAAGATAAATTGCATTGCAAAAAAAAGGCTTTTTCAAAGATTTTCAAATCATGCTTCTAATCCAAAATCGGAAGATCATGTTTACATGAGAGCCTTACTTTTTCCATTTCTCCTGCCATCCTTCGGGGCGGGAATGGCTCAGTCGGTAGCACGCCAGGCTTGTAATCTGTAGTTCCCAGATTAGTCCTACCTGGGTTAGCGTTGAAATTTTGCTCCGCTTGGTCAGTAGGGGAATACTGATAGTCTTGTAAAGACTGCCGTCCGTCGGATGGGAAGTTAAGCCGTGCCCCGTGTGCAGGAGAGCCATACCTTATGCACTTCACTCTCCAGAGAGCTGTTCAGTGGGGTCCCCACTTTTCATGACCCCTCGGGGTTCTTGTGACTTCGCCATTTAGCGCATTGTGTGCAAAAAAAGTGCTACTCAGAGGTAAAACAAACCCAACACTGTTGTCCTTCAGAGCTCTAAATTTTCAAGTGGATTCTAACATTAGTGGTACCACCTTATTTTTCATATGGCTCAAATTATTATAAAGTGTTTCTAAAATATGTAACACACACACTCTACCACTAGTGTGTATGACTTTTAGATAGTTTTTGGTATCTGCATAAACAGAAACTTTTCCTGAGAATCTTTGTTATTTAACACAATCCTTTATTTTTCAAACATGATAAACTAACTTATAAAAATTTATTTAATCAAAAAAGTGGTAGGATTTATATCATAGAAAATTACTTAGATAATAAAGCATAAAATTGACAATCGTATAATAATCTGAATTAGAATTATTTTAGAAATAAAACCACTTTATCTACACATTCAGTAATAATATAAATTGGTAACATAAAACAAATTTTACAATTTGAAACGAAAAAATTCTTTAATCAGTAGAGATCAGCCTGAACATTATGTGAAAATTTCGTATTCATATATATTTTCGTCAGCTGTTAATAACAATGTTTTTATGTACAATGCGATCAAGTAACCAGGAATTTTTCCTAAAGTTTTTATACAAGTTTTGTAAATTCACTATTATTTTTAAATCGTATGAAATTACCCATCTACATTTATCCAGCAGTTTTTAAAATATTTGCTTTGGGAGAGGGGGGGGGGGCTAAATTTCATATTCCTGTGATACAGTGGGATTCGAACCCACATCTCTCAGAAGCATTACTTTTCGTCATAACCGCTAAGTCACATTGTTGAAGAAAATGGTTAGACTCTGGTGGTCTGGGGGCGGGGGTGGCTCAGTCGGTAGCGCGCCAGGCTCGTAATCTGCAGTTCCCAGGTTCGAGTTCCAGCTGGGTCAGCGTTGAGATTTATCTCCGCAAAATTGCCCGCCCTGCCCACGGTCAGTAGGGGACACCGATGGCCTTGGAAAGGCCGCCGTCCGTCGGATGGGACGTTAAACCGTGGTCCCGTGTGCGGGTCCACGGTCCAACCCAACACAGAGATCTGACTGGAGCCTGTCAGTTTATATGCCATAGTAGGTCTGAGAGGATTGCAGGACCTCAGCAGAAAACTATCTATGAATATTCAAATTAAATCTTAACGGTTTAAAAAATTAATAACAGCCAATAAGATTTTACTATCTATAATTTTAATTAATGCTTATAATTATACTTTAGTAATTATATTATTGAATACCTTTGAACAAAAGGAGAGAAGACAGGCGGTAAATTAAATATGCATAAAATTTTAACTAAAATCTACTTACTTTTAAACCGCGTTATATAAAATAATTTATTCCATACTATTACATCAAAATATTTATGAAAAATTTATAATTGATTTCCAGATCTTTAAAATTAACAGTTCCCAGTTGAATTTTTTAAACATTTAAATTTAAGTATAATAGTTATATATTAAGAAATAATTTTTCTATTGCTGCATTGTCCTTGATATGAGATAAGTGGCTTTTTGTAGTGCATGACAACGACGATAGAGAGCCGAAATCTGAAAAATGGGTCGATTTTTTAACATTAGTGTACTTATCTGTGTGGCGATATATTATTCTGTGCCCTATTTGAGCTCAATAGCCATCAAAGTAATTCGGTTCTGAGAGAACTCAGGCAAAGCTACATTGAAGATGAAGGCCACGATAACCTTTAGATGACGTCACTTATGGAGGGAAATTGATTTGAAATTTTGCATTAATACTATTTCATTTGCTCTGTTATAACTTACAAATGAAAAAAAACGATAATTAATAACAATAATTAATAATAATCAAATATATATTCAATCAAATGTCTTACTCTTTTCTAATTTTACGTATTTTATTTATTGTTACCTATATCTTAAAACTACCTGTCATAATATAATACTAAGATTTTTAAAATGTTTGACCCCATACCTCACATTGTAATAAATGTCGTTGTTTTAATAATTGATATCGGGTTTCAAATTCCGAGTCCAATTCGTTAGAAATCGGTACAAAACATTGAAACTTTTACAGCTTACATGCAAAGCACACCTAACGTGGCACTCTCTCCTGAAACTGAAATTGTTGTTTTGTCTAACACTGTCCAAGGCCAAGGAGCGTAAAACGATCCTCCCTTCGACGCAGTCATCGGACCATTCAAGGCCGTATCAACATAGCATTCCTGACTCTAAGAGAAAAACAACCCTTCAAATGATTAGCAAGACAATGTGATGTGATAAAATGCCACTTTTACCAACATTCACTAAAGCAAAATAAATAGTGTTAGAAATAAATGAAACATCTTTGTACGGAACTTCTTAAAATAACATAATTAGCATCTTTCAATAAAGTATTAATATGTATCTCCGCGAAACTTCCCACTCTGCCCTCGGCCAGTAGCGGACACAGATTGGCTTGGAAACGTCGCCGTCCGTCGGATGTGGCATTAAGCCGTGGTCCCGAGCGCTGCAGAGCCTTACCCTGTGCACGTTAAAGAACACACTGGATGGCCTTGATGGGAGGCTACCATCTGTCTCCCAACAGCTATTCAGTGGGTCCCCTCCCCCACCTTCTCTGAGCCTTTGGGGTCCTTGTGATTTTCAATTCCCATTTAGCCCATTGTGTGCAAAAAGTGCCGCTCAGAGGTAAAACAAACCAGCCCAATCCATGCCTTTCAATGAATCATTAATGTCCGTACCAAGTCTTTGCGAAATTTGATTTCTTTATGCGTGTTTTTTAAGCCCTATGAGTGCAATTATTGGCTCACATACTATTACTCTGCATTCAGTGCGCTAAATGGCCAGGTCTCAAGGACCCCAATATCTCAGAACTGGGTAGGTTAAGAAGATTCGTTTGACAGCTAAATATAAAGACGATTCACTTGACAGCTAAGAATCAGAAAATGCCTCCCTGAAGTACATCTGGCGCATTCTCTAAAATGCATCAGACTTGGCGTCCGTTAACGGATATGGAATTTTGATTAATTATGAGCAATACCAATCATAATTCTTACCTCAGAACTCAGCTTGAACTAAAATTTAATTATTATTCCAAATCATTTACAAAACAAATGTTTATTTTAATGGCATATGTATATAATTATATTATTATTTGTCAGTTTCCTACAATTTTTTAATAGTATACTACCGTTATTTATTCAATCTATTTTAATATTAATAATAAGAACAAATTAAAACTACCCTATAGTTAAGGACATGACAGTGATGACGTCATGAAAGGACATTTTTTATATATGTTTCAGAAAATATTATTGCAAATTACTCTAGGACATATTTAAATGAAACAATAATTAAATAGATATTTAATTATCTAATAATTTTAATTTTGTGCAACAACTCTTACCTGGTCTAGTGGTTAACGTATCTGACTACTAAGACCAGTAGGGGAAGGGGTGGCTCAGTCGGTAGCGCGCCAGGCTCGTAATCTGTAGTTCCCAGGTTCGAGTCCCAGCTGGGTCAGCGTTGAGATTTATCTCCGCAAAATTCCCCGCCCTGTCCACGGTCAGTAGGGGAACACCGATGGGCTTGGAAAGGCCGCCGTCCGTCGGATGGGACGTTAAGCCGTAGTTCCGTGCGCGGGAGAGTCATAAGCTGTGCACGTTAAAGAACACGCTGGATAGCCTTGACGAGAGGCTACCATCTGTCTCCCAACAGCTGTTCCAGTGGGTCCCCTCCCCCAACCTTCTCTGAACCTTCGGGATCCATGTGACCTGGCCATTTAGCCCATGGTGTGCAAAAAAGTGCGGCTCAGAGGTAAAACAACCCAACTAAGACCAGCGGCATTGTGTAAGTGTTTGTATGTTGTATGAGAAACCCGGACAAACCTTATATAACTCTAGTTATCCCTATCCTTTGTGTAAGGAAATACTTTCCATTTTTAAATTAAAATAATTAAGTGATGTAAAAATTATAGGTTGTTTATTTTATTAATTTGTTAGATATCTCCTGAAACAACCTGAAACAATATATCGAAATATATATGTTTTGGAATAACCATTCATGATCTATCAAAATCAATGATATCGCAGTTGCTGTATGGTCTGATCAGCCTAAACTTTTCTGAAAGAAATGGATAATAACAGCTATAAATATAAAAAAATTGTTAAAAATTGAAATTTATATTTCATTGTGATAGTCAGTTTATCCTCAGTCTGATTCATGCATAAAACTTATAAATTTGAATGCTATGGGTTGGTTGGGTTGTTTTACCTCTGAGCGGCACTTTTTTGCACACCATGGGCTAAATGGCCAGGTCACATGGACCCCAAAGGCTCAGAGAAGGTTCGGGGAGGGGACCCACTGGAAAAGCTGTTGGGAGACAGATGGTAGCCTCCCGTCAAGGCCATCCAGCTTGTTCTTTAACGTGCACAGGGTATGGCTCTCCCGCACACGGGGCCAAGGCTTAACGTCCCATCCGACGGACGGCGGCCTTACCAAGCCCATCGGTGTCCCCTACTGACCGAGGGCAGGGCGGGGAATTTTTGCGGAGGAAATCTCAATCTCAACGCTGACCCAGCTGGGACTCGAACCTGGGAATTACAGATTACGAGTCTGGCGCGCTACCGACAGAGCCACCCCCGCCCTCATTATTTAAAGAGTCACGGAAGTTTGAATATTTAAATGCAGCAATGCCAGAAATGAGTTTATTACACAAGTTGATTTAAACTTTTCAAATTACTTACAACAACCGTTAATACAATAGGCAAAGTGCAAAAGATTATTTCAAACAGTTTAATACAATAAGTATACGTTTTAAAAAATTTATGTGAACGATTCTCTTTGTGGAATGGTAAAAATTTATGATGAAAATTCCATTTTTAATGAAAAAAAACCAAGAGAATATGTGAAGCTGTACATATTTAGCTGTTTACCAAGAAATATATCTGCTACAGACTCGTTTAACAATAAAAAAGGTTATATGAAAGCTTATCTCTGTAAGATATAAATTATTTAGAAAATAACAAAGATTGGGTTGTTTTATCTCTGAGAGACACTTTTTTTGCACACAATGGGATAAATGGCCAGGTCACAAGGACCCCGAGGCTCAAAAGTGGTTGGGGGGGAGGGACCCGCAGGACAGCTGTTAGGAGACAGATGATAGCCTCCCATCAGGGCCATTCATTATGTTCTTTAACGTTTTAGGGGCGGGGGTGGCTCGGTCGGTAGCGCGCCAGGCTCGTAATCTGTAGTTCCCAGGTTCGAGTCCCAGCTGGGTCAGCGTTGAGATTTATCTCCGCAAAATTCCCCGCCCTGCCCACGGTCAGTAAGGGACACCGATGGGCTTGGAAAGGCCGCCGTCCGTCGGATGGGACGTTAAGCCGTGGCACCGTGTGCGGGAGAGCCATACCCTGTGCACGTTAAAGAACATGCTGGATGGCCTTGACGGGAGGCTACCATCTGTCTCCCAACAGCTGTTTCAGTGGGTCCATGTGACATGGCCTTCGGGGTCCATGTGACCTGGCCATTTAGCCCATGGTGTGCAAAAAAGTGTCGCTCAGAGGTAAAACATCCCAACCCATCAGGGCCATTCAGTATGTTCTTTAACGTGCACAGGGTATGGCTGTCCCATACACGGAGTCATGGCTTAACATCCCATTAGCCGGACGGCGGTGTCCCCTACCGACCGAGGGCAAGACAGAGTTTGGTGAAGGTGTATCTCAACTGGGATTCGAACCTGGGAACTGCAGATTAGGAGCCTGGTACGTTACCAGCTGAAAACCTCCTTCCCTAAAAATATCAAGTGTGCTTTGAATGGATAACTTTTTTTTTAAATATGCATTAAAACAAAAAACGAAACTAAAATATTACATACTAAGAAAAAATGTCTTAGAATTGTCAAAAAAAATTTCTTTCATTGCTACTGAATGGCTGTATGTTATTATTTGTTAATACCTGCCATAAAAGAATCATATTGTATCATTTGTAGTACAACACTTGTGAAACCAATTACTGTATACTTATTTCATGAATATAAATGAAATATATCACCCCCTCAAGCAGCTGCTTGCTGTATAAGTGGGGCAGGGATGGCCAGACGGTAGCGCGCCAGGCTTGTATTCTGCAGCTCCCAGGTTCGAGTCCCAACTGAACCAGCGTTGAGAATTTTCTTCGCAAGACTCCCGCACTGCCCATGGTCAGTAGGGGACATCGATGGACTTGAAAAGGCTTAAAAAAATAAAAATAAATAAATACCCCCTCAAGCAGCTGCTTGCCACAGAGGTCTGACATGAACCTATCAGTTTATATGCCATAGTAGAAGATCTCAGAGGATGGCAGGCCCTCAGCAGAAAACAACACGAACATCCATGCCTTACCGGGGCTCGAACCCAGGTCCCGTAGATCAGTAGCCAAGCGCTCTAACCACTCGTCCACGGGACGGCTAAAATAAAATAAATACCCCCTCAAGCAGCTGCTTGCCACAGAGGTCTGACAGGAGCCTGTCAGTTTATATGCCATAGTAGAAGGTCTGAGAGGATGGCAGGACCTCAGCAGAAAAAACGACACAAACGTCCATGCCTTACCCGGGACTCGAACCCAGGTCCTTTAGATCAGTAGCCAAGCGCGCTAACCACTCGGCCGTTACCATTTTTAATATTGAATAAAAATTTTGAAATAGATTTTTATCAATAAATTTTCCCTTTATCATCTAATCTTTCCATAAAACTAATCCAGACATTACTTAATTATTTCTTTCTATTATTATTACTGGTGTACTTTTATTCTACTCTTTATACCAATGTTTATTGATAAATATATCTTATTTAGAAAGAAAACTATTCGTTCTTTTTAGCAATTATCATAATATTAATAAATGCTGACAATTTTCTTTCTAAATAAAGTATATAAATCAGCATTGCTATATAGATTCGTATAAAAGTACACCAGTGATAATAACAGAAATAAATATATACGTAAAGTCTGGATTATAGGACTTCCTACGTGACGTCATAATTTGTTCGACTGGCTTTCTGTTATACGAGGTGTTGGGTAATTACAATTCAGTAGTTACAGAGTACAATCTACATTGCTCAGATTCCTTTCATCTTTATGGAAAAACGAAACACCTGATTCAGTAATAACGGAAAATATCGACCCCCCCCCCCCTCCACAACATGCACAATGCGGAAGTTCATAAATTTTCTTCTGGATCCGTGTTCGTTATTCTAAATAATATTTGGGGCGGGGGTGGCTCAGTCGGTAGCGCGCCAGGCTCATAATCTGTAGTTCCCAGGTTCGAGTCCCAGCTGGGTCAGCGTTGAGATTTATCTCCGCAAAATTATCTCCACGGTCAGTAGGGGACACCGATGGGCTTGGAAAGACCGCCGTCCGTCGGATGGGACGTTAAGCCGTGGCCCCCTGTGCGGGAGAGTCATACCCTGTGCACGTTACAGAACACGCTGGATGGCCTTGACGGGAGGCTACCATCTGTCTCCCAACAGCTGTTCCAGTGGGTTCCCTCCCCCAACCTTCTCTGAGCCTTCGGGGTCCATGTGACCTGGCCATTTAGTCCATGGTGTGCAAAAAAGTGCCGCTCAGAGGTAAAACAACCCAACCAACTGGATTATAGGACTTCCTACGTGACGTCATAATTTGTTCGACTCTCTTTCTGTTATAGGAGGTGTTGGGTAATTACAATTCAGTAGTTACAGAGTACAATCTACATTATTCAAATTCCTTTCATCTTTATGGAAAAACGAAACACCTGATTCGGTAATAGCGGAAAATATCTACCCCCCCCCCCCACCTTCCACAACATGCACAATGCGGAAGTTCATAAATTTTCATCTGGATCCGTGTTCGTTATTCTAAATAATATTCCAGATCACCTGTTCTAATAGCCTTAACTTTCTACAGAGGACATTAAAATTCTTGCTGACACACTCGCAATCGCTGATATGACGTCACAAATAAAAATTTCTACAATACCCATTGTTGTTCCAGTACTATGCATCTTATGTTTAAAGCGATGATAGTGAGATCGCAATTTTACTTCGTCCGTTAAGAATAAAATTACAATAAATATTACACGGCATATTTGTTATTAACAGATCTAGGCTAAAATATTTCAAGGAGTTTTGTAACAAAACAAATAACCTAAACTGCTGGCAGACGCTGTAACATATTAATATGTATTATTAAAAGTAAAACATCTTCTCCATATATTTTTAAAAGCATAAATCGATTGATTAATAGCTGATAAAAGCCATACCATACTCAAACAGCAAGGCTTATATGTCACTTTGCTAAAGAATTGGTCAGCACCACAGTTGTCTAGCGGTTAAGACGTCTGACATGTTTGTGGGAGACTTGGGTTCGAATCCCAGTCAGGACAACCAAGTGTTCCTTGTGTGCATGACTTTTTCTGTGATAATTTATTACTGAACATATATTTATGTAACAGATTTGCTTTGTTTTACCTTTGAGCAATACTTTTTTGCACACAATGGACTAAATAACCAGGTCACAAGGATCCCAAGGGCTCAGAGAAGATTGAAAGGAAGGGAACCCACTGGACGGCTGTTAGGGTTGGGTTGGGTTGTTTTACCTCTGAGCGGCACGTTTTTGCACACCATGGGCTAAATGGTCAGGTCACAAGGACCCCGAAGGCTCAGAGGTTGGGGAAAGGGACCCACTGGAACAGCTGTTGGGAGACAGATGGTAGCCTCCCGTCAAGGCCATCCAGCGTGTTCTTTAACGTTGGGTTGTTTTTGCACACCATGGGCTAAATGGCCAGGTCACAAGGACCTCGAAGGCTCAGAGAAGGTTGGGGGAGGAGACCCACTGAAACAGCTGTTGGGAGACATATGGTAGCCTCCCGTCAAGGCCATCTAGTGTGTTCTTTAACGTTGGGTTGTTTTACCTCTGAGCGGCACTTTTTTGCACACCATGGACTAAATGGCCAGGTCACAAGGACCCCGAAGGCTCAGAGAAGGTTGGTTGAGGGGACCTCTGGAACAGCTGTTGGGAGACAGATGGTAAACTCCCGTCAAGGTCATTCAGCGTGTTCTTTAACGTGCATAGGGTATGTCTCTCCCGCATACGGAGCCACGGCTTAACGTCCCATCCGACGGACGGCAGCCTTTCCAAGCCCATCGGTGTCCCCTACTGACCGTGGGCAGGGCGGGGAATTTTGCGGAGATAAATCTCAACGCTGACCCAGCTGGGCGGATGTTAGAACCCAGATGGTAGCTCCCGTCAAGGCCATCCAGAGCATTCCTTAACGAGGAGAGGGTATGGCTCTCCTACACACGAGACCACGGCTTAACATTCTAGCCGACGGACGACGGTCTATTCAAGCCCATTGGTGTCCCCTAGTAACCGAGGGCAGAGCAGGTAGTTTTGCGGAGATAAACCTCAACGCTAGCCAGCTGGGACTCGAATGTGGGAATTGAAGATTACGAGCCTGGCGCGCTACTACTCCACACCCATCCTACGTCACAAGGACCCCAAGGGTGAGAGAAGGTTAAGAAAGTAGATCCACTGGACAACTGTTAGCAGATAGATGAAAACTTGACATCTAGCCTGCTCTTTAAAATGCACAGGTTAATGGTTATTGTGATCCCTGGGCATGGCCTAATGTCCATCTGATAAACTGAAAACATTACAAATCCTTCAGTGTACTGAACAAGCAAAGTGGAGACTCGAACCTGGGAACAGTTAGTTAGGAAGCGAACCTTGGCCATCGTCAAATAAATCACCTACGGTTTCTAGTTGTTTCTAAAAAAGAAAATTTGTAATATCATAGAATGAAAATAAATATTTCACATAACTGTAATGAATTGGGTTTGTAACATTTATATATGATTTTATAAATATTTTGTAATAAATTAAAATAATATAATAATAAACATACATTACTATGAAAAAGAAATAATAAATTTTATACATAAATATAAAATTACGGAAGCTGAGCGTTTATTTTTTTTAGAATTTTAATTCTTAATCAATTTTTTTGTAAACTACATTATACACTACCGTTCAAAATATTATAAAATTTTCTTGTTATATCAAATTTAACATCAAAATTCTATTACTTTTAAAATATGCATTTAATGAAAAATGTTACTGAATATACAAAGATTTTTATTTTAAAAATCATAATCAAACTATTTAAACTCGATTTTTAACAACATTCATTCAATATATAAAAAGTCGTGGAAACTAGACTGTTTCACAACAGTAATCGTTCATAATAATTTACCTCAGAAATTAAATCTTAATCGATATATTTCGTTTCAAACAATTTATTAAACTAAATATACATTTCAGAAGTTTGCGTAATAATTGTTTCAATATTGGACAATTATGAATGATTTTTATAAAACAAGATAATTTAGTGTTAAAAATTCCAGCTTATATAACTTTTTTAAATACTGAACGAATATTGTTGAAGATCGTGGTTTAAATATTTTGATTTTGATCTTTATCTTCAGCCACATTTTGCCATTAAAATACATGTTTTAGAAGTTTTAGAGCTTCGATGTTCCATTGATATAACACGGAAATTATCGAATATTATAGCAGGGCAGTATATACGATGCTTTGAGGACTTGATTTGCATATTGTTCTCTATTGTTTGCGAATTAAATATATTTCTTGTGATCAAAATTGGAAATATATCAATAATGCTTACTATCCCTTTTAATGACAACTTTGAAGGTAATACTTATGAATTTAAAGTATAAATTATTCTATGAAATTTTCTTCGTATTAAAATACATTTTATTGCTAAGGAAATCATTAATAATTTAATATAGAGTATTAATTTAAAAGTAATATAAAATATATTAATATTAAATTAAATATTTTATTAATATCAAATTAAATATAATATATTATTTTATATATAATTATAATATTATATTAATATTTAATTACGCATTAAATAAACAGTTATATAGAAAAACTTTGAATGCTTTATATTAAAAATATTTTGTAAAATAACTTACCAGTAGTTATATAAAAATATATATTTTAATAGTCTGTTAACAAATTCAGTAAATGCGTCTGTTATTGAAAAGTAAATGTACTGCATTCAATCATTGCCTTCAAAGGACAATTATTCACTATTTGAGCCATTTATTTTAAAAATGGGGTAAGTCCATTTTTTGCTATTTAATTTTTATAATAGAGTTAAAAATATTGGTAAACACTAATAGACAACTTTTATGTATTTTATGGTGTTAGATAATGTAAATTTATTATCCAATAGTGTTTATCGTATTAAGTTCTATCTGTTGTTATCATTAACTTTATGTTTTTTTAAATGGACTTGCCCCATTTTCAAAATAAACGGCTCATTTAATCAAATGTACTTTAATATTTTTACTAATTTAAAGTTTACTGCTGGTACTTCATTTTATTAATGAAATGTATTATATTTTTTCCAATTTAGCTTCGTTTCTGTCACCTCTACAATATCTACTTCTCTCTAACATAAGTAAGTAATGAATCTTATTTGATACAAATTTATTTCTTATTTTGACACAGCAAAATTTATTGCTTGTGGCATTATCTTTTAATACCAGTACACAATGACGCGAGAAATTTACACGATGCAGTACTGTGTGTCCAAATGTAGACAGCACAAAATAGAATATTTTTGAAAAATCTAGATTTAACAAGATTTGAAGCACTTAAAATTATTTCCACTGGCATTTTTCCGTAAAAATTAAAAGAAACTTATTTTCAAAGTTCAGAAGCTGTGAATGCGATAAATAGATATAAAAATTTCAGTGATTTAATTTTTCTAAAGTTTAATTAAAAGCAATTTATTTTTTAAATGTCATAAAATAATTTATTCATTACGATTTTGTTAAAATATTTATGAATATTTTTAAAATAACCAGAATTTGAAAATGAATTTTTTTATTATTGCACTATCATAACCCTGTGTGATATAGGAGGCTCTAGCAAAGGCTCTGGTCAGAGCTACCATATTTTGCCAATCCTTGGTAGTTCACGGGGGAGGGGGCTCAGTCGGTAGCGCGCCAGGCTCGTAATCTGCAGTTCCCAGGTTCGAGTCCCAGCTGGGTTAGCGTTGAGATTTATCTCCGCAAAACTTCCCGCCCTTCCTACGGTCAGTAGGGGACACCGATGGGCTTGGAAAGGCCGCCATCCATCGGATGGGACGTTAAGCCATGTCCCCTTGTGCGGGAGAGCCATACCCTGTGCACGTTAAAGAACACGCTAGATGGCTTTGATGGAAGGCTACCTTCTGACTACCAACAGCTGTTCCAGTGGGTCCCCTTCCGCAACCTTCTGTGAGTCTTCAGGGTCCTTGTGAGCTGCCATTTAGCCCATTGTGTGCAAAAAAAAAGTGCCGCTCAGAGGTAAAACAACCCAACCGAACCCTTGATGGTTCACTAACACTTTTAAAAATCAACTGGTAATTATTTATTTAAAAAAATTAATTAGTTTATAATTAAATTTTAGACAAATTGAATCACCTATATTATTATATATGCTTAATTTCCCTCCTTTCGTTCAACGTTATCCTCGCCCGATATATCTAGGTGATCCTTTCCAAAGCCAACGTGATGGACTAGGCCTGGGACACCATTGAGCTGTGTAAAAAGAAGAGAAATTAATAAAAAAAAAAACAAATTGTGCAAAAAAATTTCGGAGATTAATTTTTTTAAAGTTTACTACCGGTAATTCATTCTGTTAATGAAATGTGTTATATTTCATTAATAAAATCTGTCTAAACTTTAAAAGAAAGCTATATTTTTAAACCATATGAAATATAATAATTTATTTATTAAAACATAATTAAAATATTTGAAATTATTTAAAAATTAGTTTTTTTTAATTAAATAATTACCTGTTGAAATTTTAGCGAAAATATTTAATAAAAAATGTTCTAAATTTCAGATTAATTCATCTGTTATTACTCTGTCTAAATATGGTGTATGAAACGGGCTTTGGCTGTCCATAAAATAATTTATTCATCTACGAATCAATTAAAATATTTTAAAGTATTTTAAAATTAAATAACTTCCAGTTGAATTTTTAAAGAAAAGAAATAATATGATCTGCTAGATATTTAAAAATTAATTCTTCTGTACTGCACTGTCAAGGTCCGAGTACAATAAAAGAAAAAAAATTAAAAACATTAACAAATAAAGCCAAAATATTTTTCCCAATAATAAAAATCTGTAAACGAAAATTCCTTCACAATATCATCCTTATGAATGCTGGCAACTGTTAAAGATCACGGATCATCTACCAGAACCTGTTCAGAATTGCCGGAAAACGTCATTTTTTAGAGAACGATACACATGTGTAAACACTTTTTCCCAAAACTATCTCTCGTTTCCAAATTGACTTCGGGCTTTATTTTTCTCATTTTTGTTTTCTCCAAAAGAACTTCAGATAACATCTCGCGGCTCCTGACACGCCTCGGCGATGTGATAGCCTACAAGCAACTATGTACGACGACCCGGCAAATGACAAGCTAGCTCATCATTCCAAAAGTCAAGCATCACCTCTCATCTGGCGCTCCGACTATGCAGTCATGCTAAACTGCATCTTTCTTTCATAAATCAGTCAAGTTGTTAATCCTCAGAGAAATTTTCTTCTTCTTTCTTTAACCCCTCTTCCCCCTCCCACTTTTTTTTTTTCAATTTCCTCACCCTTTCAAAAGAAAGACTACTTCCATGTTTGTGAAATTGCTATTGATGAAATCTTCGTATCACAAAAAGGTGTTTAAATATGCCAGTTATTCTTTCTTCAGATCGGTCGCTAGGCAACGCGCCATCTCTGAAAGCTTCCTCGGTGGCGTTACGTCACGAACGCGATTTAAAAGCGCGTTTTGTAACCTCCCATTGGTTGATGCACGCGTTGCACACCACTCAGCCTTGAACTGCACAAATGGCTGACGGCTGTTGTAAGTAGTCATTCGTGAATAACTTCTCACAAAAGAATCCATCAAATTTGCTACACAAAAAAAAAATGTTTCTCAAGAATGTCCGCTACGTTGAATATTTTCCTTCGGGCAGATTTTACGGTAAACGAAATTTCTACAAGCAATTCGAAAGACTACAAGTTTGCCCTCGAGGAAATCTGGAGGTTAAGTTACCTTTAAAGTGATCAGCTACTCATTCTTGATCGAATTTCTGAGGAAAAAAAGAAACTGCGACGTCAATTTGATTGAAATGCCGATTTAGGAATTGCAACCACGCGAAAATAATATTCTATCCACTACTTGAGAGGTCATTTTCGAAGCTATGTTGTTCACCAAGAATGAATTTCATCCGGGGGTGGCTCAGTCGGTAGCGCATCAGACTCGTAATCTGTAGTTCCCAGGTTCGAATCCCAGCTATATCAGCATTGAGCTTTATCTCCGCAAAACTCCCAGTCCTGCGCACGGTGAGTAGGGAACATTGGTGGGCTTGGAAAGACCGCCGTCCATCGGATGGGATGTTAAGTTTCAGTGGGTCCTCTCCCCCAACCTTCTCTGAGCCTTCGGAGTCCTTGTGGCCCGGCCATTTAACCCATTGTGTGCAAAAAAATGCCGCTCAGTGGTAAAACAATTCAATGTTAAAGAACACACTGAATGGCCTTGACGGGAAGCTACCATTTGTCTCCCAAGAGCTGTTCCAGTGGGTCCCCTTCCCCAACTTTCTCTGAGCCTTCGGGGTCCTTGTGGCCTGGCCATTTAACCCATTTTGTGCAAAAAAAGTGCCGCTCAGTGATAAAACAAACCAACCCATTTCAGCCCAAACAGAATTTATTCTATTTAGTGTAAAGTGTAGAAAGAAAATGTTTCAACAAAGTTTAATTTGAGCGAAGAAGAATTAATATATGATAATTGTTTTTGCACAAGTGGGGGATAGTTCAGTCGCTAGCACGCGAGGCTTCTAATCTGCAGTTCCCAGGTTCGTGTCCCAGCTAGGTCAGCGTTGAGATTTATCTCCGCAAAACTCCCTCTCCTAGGGCAGTAAAGGGCACCGATGGGCTTGAAAAGGCCACAGTCCGTCGGATGGGACGTTAAGCCGTAGCCCTGTATGCGAGGGAGTCGTATCCTGCTCACGTTAAAAAAACACGTTGGATGGCCTTGACGGGATGCTACCATCTATCTTCCAACAGCTGTTGCGAGACAGATGGTAGCCTCCCGTCAAGGCCATCCAGCGTGTTCTTTAACGTGCACAGGGTATGGCTCTCCCGCACACGGGGCCACGGCTTAACGTCCCATCCGACGGACGGCGGCTTTTCCAAGCCCTTCGGTGTCCCCTACTGACCGTGGGCAAGGCGGGGAATTTTGCGGAGATAAATCTCAACGCTGACCCAGCTGGGACTCGAACCTGGAACTACAGATTACGAGCCTGGCGCGCTACCGACTGAGCCACCCCCGCCCCCTATATTCGTCAAAGAACACGCTGAATGATATCGGCATGAAGCATCCTTTTCCCCAAACCAACTCTTGTGAGCTCTATAATTTAATTCATTTTGTGATTATCAGAAGTGCTGCTTTGAGGTGAAACTGTTCAACTGGAACACATATTAAATTTTTTATAGTTACTAAAACTATTTAATTATGGGTAGTTTTTTTATTAATTCTTTCCAAAGGAAATTTTTTCTTTTTTCAAGAACCTTTCTTTAAGGCCTAACTGGAAAAAACAGGTTAAAGCAAACAACTAACAATCTGCATCACAGTTTCTCAGACACGAAAGTCTAATTACACGATATTATCTTTGAATGTCAAAGCGCCGATTTCTAAGTGCAATGCAAATATTTGAAAAGCAAAACAACAGAAAGTACTTAACATGCTCTACAGCGAGTTTCACGACGAAGAGTGCTAAGCAATCTCAACTGTGGTTATTGATGACTGAAAGAATACTTCAAATATTACCACACCATTAGGAGAGAAGTTAATCTCTGCAAATCGCGAATAACAGAAAGTCGAGGTGACAAATAATCAGTACATGCCAGTGAATATATATCGAGTCAATTCCCATTGTACTAGGCGTTTATTCCGGTGGAGGAGGGTTAAAATCCGATGGAGTAGGTTTAAAATCAATAATTAAAATTTTTTAAAAAGTTAATCACAGGTTCATCGTCAGTCCATTTTTCATCGTCAGTTTTGTATAAGGTATTCTGTCTAGCCCAGTCTTATATAGGTTGTTCTGTCCAGTCAGTCTTATATAGGTTGTTCTGTCCAGTCAGTCTTATATAGGTTGTTCTGTCCAGTCAGTCTTATATAGGTTGTTCTGTCCAGTCAGTCTTATATAGGTGGCTCTGTCCAGCCCAGTCTTAAATAGGGTGTTCTGTCCAGTCAGTTTTGTATAAGGTCTTCTGTCTAGCCCAGTCCAATACAGGTACTCTGTCCAGCCTAGTCTTATGTAAGTTGTTCTGTCCAGTCAATCTTATATAGGTGGCTCTGTTCAGTCAATCTTATACAGGTGGCTCTGTCCAGTCAATCTTACATAGGTGGCTCTGTCCAGTCAATCTTACATAGGTGGCTCTGTCCAGTCAATCTTACATAGGTGGCTCTGTCCAGTCAATCTTACATAGGTGGCTCTGTCCAGTCAATCTTACATAGGTGGCTCTGTCCAGTCAATCTTACATAGGTGGCTCTGTCCAGTCAATATTACGTAGGTGGTTCTGTCCAGTCAATCTTACATAGGTGGCTCTGTCCAGTCAATCTTACATAGGTGGCTCTGTCCAGTCAATCTTACATAGGTGGCTCTGTCCAGTCAATCTTACATAGGTGGCTCTGTCCAGTCAATCTTACATAGGTGGCTCTGTCCAGTCAATATTACGTAGGTGGTTCTGTCCAGTCAATCTTACATAGGTGGCTCTGTCCAGTCAATCTTACATAGGTGGCTCTGTCCAGTCAATATTACATAGGTGGCTCTGTCCAGTCAATATTACGTAGGTGGTTCTGTCCAGTCAATCTTACATAGGTGGCTCTGTCCAGTCAATCTTACATAGGTGGCTCTGTCCAGTCAATCTTACATAGGTGGCTCTGTCCAGTCAATCTTACATAGGTGGCTCTGTCCAGTCAACCTTACATAGGTGGCTCTGTCCAGTCAACCTTACATAGGTGGCTCTGTCCAGTCAATCTTACATAGGTGGCTCTGTCCAGTCAATATTACATAGGTGGCTCTGTCCAGTTAATATTACGTAGGTGGTTCTGTCCAGTCAATCTTACATAGGTGGTTCTGTCCAGTCAATTTTACATAGGTGTCTCTGTCCAGTCAATCTTACATAGGTGGCTCTGTCCAGTCAATCTTATATAGGTGGCTCTGCCCAGTCAATCTTATACGTATAGGAGTTCTGTCCAGCCCAGACCTATTGTTCTGTCCAGTCAGTCTTATATAAGGTGTTCTCTCCAGCCCAGTCCTATAAGGGTAGCTCTATCCAATCAGTCTTATATAGGGTATTCTATCAGTTTTCTATATGGTATTCTATCCAACCCAGCCCTTACAGGTGACTCTGTCCAGTCGGTCTTATATAGGTGGCTCTGTCCAGCCCAGTCCTATATAGGTTGTTCTATATAGCCAGTCTTGTATAAGGTCTTCTGTCTAGCCCAGTCCAATACAGGTACTCTGTCCAGCCTAGTCTTATGTAAGTTGTTCTGTCCAGTCAATCTTATATAGGTGGCTCTGTTCAGTCAATCTTATACAGGTGGCTCTGTCCATTCAATCTTACATAGGTGGCTCTGTCCAGTCAATCTTACATAGGTCGCTCTGTCCAGTCAATCTTACATAGGTGGCTCTGTCCAGTCAATCTTACATAGGTGGCTCTGTCCAGTCAATCTTACATAGGTGGCTCTGTCCAGTCAATCTTACATAGGTGGCTCTGTCCAGTCAATCTTACATAGGTGGCTCTGTCCAGTCAATCTTACATAGGTGGCTCTGTCCAGTCAATCTTACATAGGTGGCTCTGTCTAGTCAATATTACGTAGGTGGTTCTGTCCAGTCAATCTTACATAGGTGGCTCTGTCCAGTCAATCTTACATAGGTGGTTCTGTCCAGTCAATCTTACATAGGTGGCTCTGTCCAGTCAATCTTATATAGGTGGCTCTGCCCAGTCAATCTTATACGTATAGGAGTTCTGTCCAGCCCAGACCTATTGTTCTGTCCAGTCAGTCTTATATAAGGTGTTCTCTCCAGCCCAGTCCTATAAGGGTAGCTCTATCCAATCAGTCTTATATAGGGTATTCTATCAGTTTTCTATATGGTATTCTATCCAACCCAGCCCTTACAGGTGACTCTGTCCAGTCAGTCTTATATAGGTGGCTCTGTCCAGCCCAGTCCTATATAGGTTGTTCTATATAGCCAGTCTTGTATAAGGTGTTTTCTCCAGCTCAGTCGTATCTGGGTAGCTTTATCCAATTAGTCTTATATAGGGTGTTCTGTCCAGTCAGTTTTGTATAAGGTATTCTGTCCAACCCAGTCTTATACAGGTGACTCTACCTAATCAGTCTTAAATAGATGGTTCTGTCCATCCCAGTTCTATATAAGTGTCTCTGGTTACAGTACATTTTGTACGAAATATTTTGAAAGTAAATTCTCAAAATTTTACACAAAGCTGCCTCGAATATTTTTCTCTTCATAAAGCTCAATGATACGAATCAATTTTGGGTTGGGTTGTTTTATCTCTGAGCGGCACTTTTTTGCACACCATGGGCTAAATGGCCAGGTCACATGGACCCCGAGGCTCAGAGAAGGTTGGGGGAGGGGACCCACTGGAACAGCTGTTGGGAGACAGATGGTAGCCTCCCGTCAAGGTTATCCAGCGTGTTCTTTAACGTGCACAGGGTACGGCTCTCCCGCACAAGGTGCCACGGCTTAACGTCCCATCCGACGGACGGCGGCCTTTCCAAGCCCATCGGTGTCCCCTACTGACCGTGGGCAGGGCGGGGAATTTTGCGGAGATAAATCTCAACGCTGACCCAGCTGGGACTCGAACCTGGGAACTACAGATTACGAGCCTGGCGCGCTACCGACTGAGCCACCCCCGCCCCAATACGAATCAATAGCTAGGAAACTTACGGAAATGCATTTCAGTGGCCTTAGTAGAAATTTGTTCCGCAAAGTGAACTGACCACTTTTTCTTCAGGCACAGTCTGCTTATTTGGTTTAATTCAGAAAAAATAGAACCAATACGTCATTCACGTCTCGCGGAAATATTTTCGTATTTCTTTACATTCCATCGTATTTTGTAAAGTGGATACCAAAGGCAATACTTTATTGGTCTGACCTAAATAAGAAATCATGCCTACCGCTAAGAATATTTAGAGAAAGTTTTTGTCTCTGTTGAATATTTGCAACTAGATGTCAATTTTCGTGTTTTTGTGCAAATAACAGATAAAAATGATATGTCTTGCATGAAATTTTATTGAGTAATGAGTGCGGATATTTCACTTCTGCTTCTTATCGGATATATCAGTGATAAAAAGAAGCATTTTTCACAAAACACGTAAAAATCGTTATGTGCAATTTTCTTATTTTTTAAACATACACTTTTTCATAAAACAACCAAACTTAATAAGAAATACGGCTGTTTGAATGTCAGTAGTCTCAAACGTCGCTTTTTCGGATATCATTTATTCAAAAACTGAATTAATTGAATGTCGGTTATCCAACATATCGGTTATATGAAAATCTGTTAATTAAAATATTGATTATCTTATGCAATATTTTGCCGGAAAACCGATTATCGAAAAATCAAGTTTTCAAAAATTTCAAATTTTAATAGTGACTTAAAGAGAAGTAATTTGTTCTAAAATACTTCTAAAGAATAATCCACAAATATATTTCTAGCGGTTACTACAGCTTTCTTATATATAATACTGCTGTGGATTCAAATAAATGAAACCTTAGCGTGAGTTCAAAAATAACAACTAGTTGGGTTGTTTTACCTCTGAGCGACACTTTTTTGCACACCATGGGCTAAATGGTCAGGTCACATGGACCCTGAAGGCTCAGAGAAGGTTGGGGGAGGGGACCCACTGGAACAGCTGTTGGAGACAGATGGTAGCCTCCCGTCAAGGCCATCCAGTGTGTTCTTTAACGTACACAGGGTTTGGCTCTCTCACGCACAAGGAACCACGGCTTAATGGCCCATCCCACGGGCGGCGCCCTTTTCAAGCCCATCGGTGTCCCCTACTGACCGTGGGCAGGGCGGGGAATTTTGCGGAGATAAATCTCAACGCTGACCGAGCTGGGACTCGAATCTGGGAACTACAGATTACGAGCCTGGTGCGCTACTGACTGAGCCACCCCCGCCCCTAACGACTAGTAACAATACATCTAAAATAACGTAATTTAATGCAAAAGTATTAATAAAAACATTTATATAAATTAAAGTCAATCAACTCAAATCATTTATTTGAATAAACCTGCAATATATCGAGAATAACCTTACCAATTACTAAATAACTAATAGCTTTACATCAAATAACTTCTTACTAAAGTTTTAGACTTCAAGTACTCTAAAGCTACTATCCAGCATGTTCTTTAACATGTACAGGTTACGATTTTCCCGCATACGGGTCCACGGTTTAACGTCCCATCCGACGGACGTTGGTCTTTCCAAGTCCATCGGTGCGCTCTACTCATCGAGTGCTTTGACTGGACAGAGCTCATCGAGTGCAGGAGAGTTTTACGGAGCTAAATCTCAACACTGACCAGACTCGAACCTGGGAACTGCAGATTACGAGCCTGGCGCGCCACCGACTGAGCCACTCCCGCCCACCAGACAAGCGGTTCAGACTAACATCAATTATTTGGTCCCTTAATCTCAGAGTGGTTATTTTGATTTATTTGATTTAATTCAGAAAAACAACAACCAAAAGGCACTCCTGTCCGACAGAAACATTTTCGCATGTTTTTACATTTCATCCATCATATTTGTAAAATGGATACCAACTGCAACACTTTATTTTGTCTGACTAAAGGAAATGACGCATATTTCTCCCAGGTTCGAGTCGAGGATTGACTCAGTCAGTAGTGCACTAGACTCAAATCTGCAATTGCCAGGTTCGAGTCCCACCTTGGTCAGCGTTGAGATTTATCTCCGCAAAACTCCCCACCCTGCCCTCGGTCAGAAAGGAACCCGTAGGGCTTGGGAAATGTGCCGTCACTCGAATAGTATATTAAGTCGTGGTCCAGTGTGCACGAGAGCCATACTCTGTGCATGTTAAAGAACACACTGGGGATGGCCTTTTCAGATGGATTCCATGTGTCTCCTACCAGCTGTCCAATGGGTATCCTTATTCAAACCTTCTGTAACCTCTTGGGGTCAGGGGGGGGGTGACTCAGTCGGTAGCGCGCCAGACTCGTAATCTGTAGTTCCCAGGTTCGAGTCCCAGCTGGGTCAGCGTTGAGATTAATCTCCGCAAAATTTCCCGCCCTGCCCACGGTCAGTAGGAAACACCGATGGGCTTGGAAAGGCCGTCGTCCGTCGGATGGGACGTTAAGCCGTGGCCCCGTGTGCGGAGAGCCATACCCTGTGCACGTTAAAGAACACCAGGATGGCCTTGACGGGAGGCTACCATCTGTCTCCCAACAGCTGTTCCAGTGGGTTCCCTCCCCCAACCTTCTCTGAGCCTTCGGGGTCCATGTGACCTGGACATTTAGCCCATGGTGTGCAAAAAAAGTACCGCTTAGAGGTAAAACAACCCAACAACAACAACTCTGAACCTTCGGGGTCCTTGTGGCCTGGCCATTTCATCCATTGTGTGCAAAAAAAAAAGTGCCGCTCAGTGGCAAAACAAACCAACCCATTTCAGCCCAAACAGAATTTATTCTGTTTAGTGTAAAGTGTAGAAAGAAAATGTTTCAACAAAGTTTAATTTGAGTTTGTCTCCCAACAGCTGTTCCAGTGGGTCCCCTCCCCAAACCTTCTCTGAGCCTTCGGGGTCCTTGTGACCTGGCCATTTAGCCCATGGTGTGCAAAAAAAGGTAAAACAACCCAACCCAACCTCTTGGGGTCAGGGCAAGGGTGGCTCAGTTGGTAGCATGCCAGACTCGTAATTTGTAATTGCCAGGTTCGAGTCCCAGCTGGATCATCATTGAGATTTATCTCCGCAAAACTCCTCGCCCTGTCTACAGTCAATAGGAGACATTGATGGGCTTGAAAAGGCAGCTGTCCATCGGGTGGTACGTTAAGCTGTGGTCCTGTGTGCGGGAAAGTCATACCCTATGCACATTAAAGAACACGCTGGATGGCCTTGACGGGAGGCTATCATCTTCTAACAGTTGCTCCAATAGTGTCCCCTCCCCCAACCTTCTCTGACCCGTTGGGTCCTTGTGACCTGGCCATTTAGCCCACTGTGTGCAAAAAAGTGCAGCTCAGAGGTAAAACAACCGAACCCTCTTGGGGTCCTTGTAACCTGATCATTTGGACCATTGTGGGGGAAAAAAAGTACAGCTCAGTGATAAAACAACGTAAAATAATATATAATATTTATAAAACACTGTTTTAGATTACATTAATTTTTAAAAGTCGTATTGGTCAAAACGTTCTTCTGCTTCTCCCCCCCCCACGAAAAGTAAAAAAAAGAGTTAATAATCATCAGTCATTTATTTTGCAGTCATTTCTACTCTCTAAGCCGGATATTGATAATGCGCACACAAGTTCCCTAAACCCTTCATAAATTTACTCTTTAAGATATTCATAGGGTTAACTACTTTTAAAGCTAAAACCCTCTGGGATCCGTTTGCGAGCAACTGATAATTATATGTTCGTTGGCTACTTATTAAAGCCAATGGACTTCTATTTAAAAGCGGATTTAGCGAAACCCATTACTTCAACAGAAGTGAGTGACTTCTAGTTCTACGAAATTAATGATTTAAAAAAAGACAGTTAGCTACCGTCAGAGAGATAGTTGAAATAAATATATAATATTTCCAGTGCTGAATTCTCAGAAAAGAAATTAAGTGTATGTTTATTTTTTTAGTCGAATGCTTTCATTAGAATTTTTTTTTCTTCTACGAATATCAAACATCCGGGTCAAGGAGGTGTTTTTTTTATCGCTTTCTCACAAGGCTGGATGCAAAACATGTGTCTAATAAAGGCTTTGAGTTGGGTTGTTTTACCTCTGAGCGTCACTCTTTTACACACAATGGGCTAAATAGCAAGGTCACAACTACCCCCGAAGGCTCAGAAAAGGGAGA
Organism: Ryuthela nishihirai; assembly: GCA_038380435.1. Lineage (NCBI taxonomy): Eukaryota > Metazoa > Arthropoda > Arachnida > Araneae > Heptathelidae > Ryuthela > Ryuthela nishihirai. The sequence continues at coordinate 6,566,949 of JAWZYU010000008.1, forward strand.
TTAGCATCTACCTCCCAAAAGCTATCCAGTGGGTCCCCTCCGCGCCATTCTCTGAGCCTTCTGGGCCCTTGTGACCTGATCATTTAGTCCATTGGGTGAAAAAAGGCCGCTCAGAAGGAAATCAACCTAACTTATCATATTAAAATCCTATGTGCTACTTACTATCAACAAAGCCACTTTTATCTTATTAAGAAACTTTTCAAGTAAAAATATACGATGTGGTGGCTATTTTTTTTACCGACTTTTAGAAAAGTGAGCATCTTAAATTCGTCCCATACGTTGCATATGAAACTAGCAGAAAAATTAATATTGTGTTTGAAATCACTTAAATAACTACCGCTAATTATGTATAACTTTTTATTGATTTCAACTTAATTCAATTTATGACGTTAATTAAAATGGGTGTACCTTGATGTCTCAACGTTATTTTACAGTCATATTTGTCAAATCGTACATTCCAAGTTCAAGTGAAAACTTATATATCGGCAAAGAGAGAAATGGCCGCTGGAGTACCTCAAGGCTCTCTCCTAGGCCCTTCTCTTTTCTCACTTTACCTTTACGATATGCCTTCGTTCGACCGAGTTTTGCTGGCTCAATATGCTGATGATGTCGCCCTCCTTTCACCTTCGTTGGGCCCCTCGTTTTCGATTGACAGATTGCAGGGAAGTCTAGACGAAGTGGAAAATTGGTACAATAAATGGAAAATAAAGATTAACACTGAGAAGAGTATTGCTATCCTTTTCAGTGCTAATAAGATAAGAGTGGCTTTGTTTGCAGTAGCACAATAGGATTTTAATGTGATAGGTTAGGTTGTTTTTCTTCTGAGCGGCCTTTTTTTACCCAATGGACTAAATGATCAGGTCACAAGGGTTCAGAAGGCTCAGAGAATGGCGCGGAGGGGTTGTTTTACCTCTGAGCGGCACTTTTTTTGCACACAATGGGCTAAATGGCCAGGTCACATGGACCCCGAAGGCTCAGAGAAGGTTTGGGGAGGGGACCCACTGGAACAGCTGTTGGGAGACAGATGGTAGCCTCCCGTCAAGGCCATCCAGCGTGTTCTTTAACGTGCACAGCGTATGGCTCTCCCGCACACGGGGCCACTGCTTAACGTCCCATCCGACGGACGGCGGCCTTTCCAAGCCCATCGGTGTCCCCTACTGACCGTGGGCAGGGTGGGGAATTTTGCGGAGATAAATCTCAGCGCTGACCCAGCTGGGACTCGAACCTGGGAACTACAGATTACGAGCCTGGCGCGCTACCGGCTGAGCCACCCCCGCCCCGGCGCGGAGGGGACCCACTGGATTGCTGTTGAGAGGTAGATGCTAATCTCCCTTTTCTGAGCCTTCGGGATCCTTGTGACCTTGCTATTTAGCCCATTGTGTGTAAAAGAGTGACGCTCAGAGGAAAAACAACCCAACTCAAAGCCTTTATTAGACACATGTTTTACATCCAGCCTTGTGAGAAAGCAATAAAAAAAAACCACCTCCTTGACTCGGATGTTCGATATTCGTAGAAAAAAAAATTCTAACGAAATCATTCAACTAAAAAATAAACATACGCTTAATTTCTCCTGAAAATTCAGCACTGGAAATATTATATATTTATTTCAACTATGTCTCTGACGGTAGCTGTGTTTTTTTAAATCATTAATTTCGTAGAACTAGAAGTCACCCATATCTGTTGAAGTAATTGGTTTCGCTAAATCCGCTTTTAAATAGAAGTCCATTGGCTTTAATAAGCAGCCAACGAACAGATAATTGCAAAGTGTGTAAATTTCTTATATAAATCAATTGAAGAGCAGAAAACTATTAAATATTTGGGTATAACCCTACAGAAGAGGCTCAAATGGGACTCTCATATACATGAAATTATCACAAAAGTTATTGCAGCGAAATGTCAACTAGGACCTCTTCTTCAAAGAAATGCTGTCTTGATGATTGATGACTGCGATCTTGATGACTGCGGACCACAAGCTATTATTGTACAATACGGTCATTCCTCCTATAATCACTTATGCTTCCCCAATCTCGGCGAACACAACCTCAACAAATATCTTACAAAAAAAATTAATTCTTACAAAACAAAAATGCAAATCTTGCAAAACAAAATATTGACATCTGCGGTCGATGCCCCTGGTTTGTTACTAACAGACAACTTCACAGGGACTTGGGCGTCGACCACATATATATTCATATCAAGCATATCTCAAGGAACTTTTTTGAGGCTGTTATGTTATAAACATGAAGTTATAAACATGAAATTCTTAATAAGTTCAAGAGACCAAAAATGATGGCTCTCTCTCTCTCAAGAAAGCTTCTCGTTTTAGGTTTCTTGTGCGTGATATTTATATCTATTTGATTGTGTTTTATGTTTGCCCTTAGGGGCCCATCTAAGGGTGGTTTCCTCTTTATTTGTGCTTTACTTATGCCCATTGGGTTGTTGGGTTGTTTTACCTCTGAGCGGCACTTTTTTGCACACCATGGGCTAAATGGCCAGGTCACATGGACCCCGAAGGCTCAGAGAAGGTTGGGGGAGGGGACCCACTGGGACAGCTATTGGGAGACAGATGGTAGCCTCCCGTCAAGGCCATCCAGCGTGTTCTTTAACGTGCACAGGGTATGGTTCTCCCGTACACGGGGCCACGGCTTAACGTCCCATCCGACGGACGGCGGAATATCCAAGCCCATCGGTGTCCCCTACTGACCGTGGGCGGGGCGGGGAATTTTGCGGAGACCAACGCCGATCAACTGGAACTCTCTTTCTCAACGCCGACCCAGCTGGGACTCGAACCTGGGAACTACAGTTACGAGCCTGGCGCGCTACCGACTGAGCCACCCCCGCCCCCTGCCCATTGGGTTTACTTTGAAATGGAGTTGGTAATGGATAATTTTACCTGGAACATCGAAGATGCATGTACGATCTACGATAAATGTTTAGTAATGTGAAGTGTACCAATACGTGTTTGGTAAGGTCCAAAATTACTCAGAATTAAGATGGTTACATAAATAAATTATAGGCGGATATTTGTATCTCGAATTACTAACAAAACCTATGCTAATTTTATATATAGCTTTACACGATGTAACAAAAGTACCAGATTTTGAATTAAGAGTAACATATTAATGTTTGTGTTGTATCTGCACTAAATTGTCTTGTTCTTCGCAGAACTCCTTAATGGCTACTTGCAGTATCTCAGATGAAATTTATATTCTTTTTATCATTGAAATATTATTCTCATTTGTATTTTAGTAGTCAGTTCCATCTGCACGTCGTAGTGCTGCCATCTATTATTTAGGAAATGAACTATAGTCAATGTACATTTTATAGAAATTGTTATAAAAATTTTTCAGAAAACTTAAAACCGAATTATCCCCTTTTTGGCAATTAGTGCACGCAAATTATAAGATTTTTTTTTTCAAATTGGGTTAATTAATAAAGTGTTTAAAAAATATTCTGGTTGATTGCGAACGTTTTATTTTATTTTGCTGTAATCCGCCACTGATTATGGCAGCGCCACCTACATAATCTTATCCATTTCGAGCCATTGAAAAAAATAAGGGAAGTTATATGTAAAAAATATCAGTTAATCAATTTAATTTTTACATAATTACAGGTAACTTTTAAGTAGCATTAGGTAAAATTATCCTATTAAAATATTTATGAATATTTAAAAAGTCTAATAAATTTTTAAGAAAAGCTACCAGTAGAATTTTAATAGAAAGAAGTTAATTTAAACACCTGACAATTTTTTCGGTTAGTCGTTTTGTTACTTTATTATCATAGCCCGATATGGAATAGAAAATTTAGCATTCTGCATTTTAATTGTTTAGTTTGTTTTAACTGTTTAATGCGCTGATCGATTACATGAGAAACTAATTCTAACTTTGGGACCGAAGGTACGCTCAGTCAATAGCAGTAACTACACATAAACTCCACGCAAAGTCGAGCGTGGTTTGGCCCAGCAGGTAGCGCGCCAAGCTCGTAATCTGTTCTTCTCATATTCGAGTCTTACCTATATCTCCTTTGAGCTTTATCTCCACTAACATACCCTTGGTTAGAAAGCGGGCACTGATGGGCTTGGAAGGGCAACCGTCCTTCAGATGGGACACTTAAAACATGATCCTGTGTATCGGAAATCATTTCTCTGTGCAGGTTAAAGAACACGCTTGATGGCCTTGAAGGAGGAATTCAATCAGTCTCCTAACAGCTGTTCAAACGAACTGAATGTCCAGGTCACAAGAACCCAGAGGACTCAGAGAAGATTGCGGAAGGAGATCCACTGGACAGCTGTTGTGAGACACATGGTAACCTCCCGTCAAGGTCATCCAGCGTGTTCTTTAACGTGCACAGGGTATGGCTCTCCCTCACACGGGGCCACGCCTTAACATCCCAACCAACAGACGGCAGCCTTTCCTAGATCATTGGTGTTCCTATCTGACCTAGGGCTTGGGTTGTGGGTTGTTTTACCTCTGAGCGGCAGTTTTTTGCACACCATGGGCTAAATGGCCAGGTCACATGGACCCCGAAGGCTCAGAGAAGGTTGGGGGAGGGTACCCACTGGAACAGCTGTTGGGAGACAGATGGTAGCCTCCCGTCAAGGCCATCCAGCGTGTTCTTTAACGTGCACAGGGTATGGCTCTCCCGCACACGGAGCCACGGCTTAACGTCACATCCGACGGACGACGACCTTTCCAAGCCCATCAGTGTCCCCTATTGACCGTGGGCAAGGCGGGGAATTTTGCGGAGATAAATCTCAACGCTGACCCAGCTGGGACTCGAACCTGGGAACTACAGATTACGAGCCTGGCGCGCTACCGACTGAACCACCCCCGCCCCGTCTGACCTACGGCAGGGAGTTTTGTGGAGATAAGTCACAACACTGGTTCAGATGGAACTCGAACCTGAGAACTGCAGAGTATTAGGGAAGGAGGTCCACTGGACAGCTGTTAGGAGACAGATGGAAGCCCTCCCCCTCTACCCTTTGGGGCGGGGTGGCTCAGTCAGTAGCGCGCCAGGCTCGTAATCTGCAGTTCCCAGGTTCGAGTCCCAGCTGGGTCAGCGTTGAGACTTATCTCTGCAAAACTCCCTGCCCTACCCACGGTCAGTAGGGGACACCAATGGGCTTGAAAAGGTCACCGTCCGTCGGATGGGACGTTAAGCTGTGTCCATACACTGTGAACGTTAAAGAACACGCTGGATGGCCTTGACGGGAGGCTACCATCTGTCTCCCAACAGTTGTTCCAGTGGGTCCCCTCCCCCAACCTTCTCTGAGCCTTCGGGGTCCATGTGACCTGGCCATTTAGCCCATTCTGTGCAAAAAAAGTGCCGCTCAGAGGTAAAACAATCCAGCGTTAAAGAACACGCTGGATAGCCTTGATGGGAGGCTAGCATCTGTCTCCCAACAGCTGTTCCAGTGGGTCCCCTCCCCCAATCTCCTCTGAGCCTTTGAAGTCCTTGTGACCTGACCATTTAGGGGCGGGTGTGGCTCAGTCGGTAGCGCGCCAGGCTCTTAACCTGCAGTTCCCAGGTTCGAGTCCCAGCTGGGTCAGCGTTGAGACTTATCTCTGCAAAACTCCCTGCCCTGCTCACGGTCAGTAGGGGACACCGATGGGCTTGAAAAGGTCACCGTCCGTCGGATGGGACGTTAAGCTGTGGCCCTGTATATCGGAGATCCATACCCTGTGCACGTTAAAGAACACGCTGGATGGCCTTGACGAGAGGCTACCATCTGTCTCCTAACAGCTGTTCCAGTGGGCCCACTCCCCCAACCTTCTCTGAGCCTTCGGGGTCCATGTGACCTGGCCATTTAGCCCATTCTGTGCAAAAAAAGTGCCGCTCAGAGGTAAAACAACCCAGCGTTAAAGAACACGCTGGATAGCCTTGATGGGAGGCTAGCATCTGTCTCCCAACAGCTGTTCCAGTAGGTCCCCTTCCCCAATCTCCTCTGAGCCTTTGGGGTCCTTGTGACTTGACCATTTAACCCATGGTGTGCAAAAGAGTGCCGTTCAGAGTCGTTTCCCGTTTCTTGAGTCGTTTCTTGAGTCGTTCAACCCCGTTTCTTGAGTCGTATTTAAGGTAGCACATGGCATTTGAGATGTCACAGCTTTAATTTGAGATGTTAAGGTCGACCCCGCCAAAATCCGACGTCTCTTACCTTTTATCGGGAGGGGGGAGATTAATGGGGGCAAAATTTGAAATTCGTAAACTCGTAATTGTAAGAACTTATGGTCAAAAAACAAAGCAGTATATTTTTGTTACAGGACTCCCCGTGTCACAAGATTTCATTTGAAATACGACTTGTCACTTTCGGCACCCTTATTCTGAAGATATAGCGGAACAATCATTTTCATATTTTCCCCCTTTTTTAGTGGAAAAAGCATGCTGGTTCGATTCTTTTAGAGCCTATGACACTCCGCACGTCACAAGCTTTCATTTGACACATAAATCTTTAAGTGTCTCCATCGCGTTCGAAAGACGGGTTGGGTTGTTTTACCTCTGAGCGGCACTTTTTTGCACACCATGGGCTAAATGGCCAGGTCACATGGACCCCGAAAGCTCAGAGAAGGTTGGGGGAGGGGACCCATTGGAACAGCTGTTGGGAGACAGATGGTTGCCTCCCAGCGTGTTCTTTAACGTGCACAGGGTATGACTCTCTCGCACACGGGACCACGGCTTAACGTCCCATCCGACGGACGGTGGCCTTTCCACCGCGTTCGAAAGACATGGGGGCAAATGTTTCGACAAATTCACAAACTGACAAATGATGCCTAAAACAATAATTCCACTCCAATTTGACTTTGAGCACGAAAACGGATCAGAAATTCTTAACATTCCTGAGTTCTACGGGAGCCCTATACGTAAATTTTTAGCTCTCTAGCACAGAGATATTGAAATTTGGCCGTAAAGGACCCATCGTATCCATAATTTCACAACGTTTCCTACATCTGCAGCCCGAAACATACCCGAACACCAATTTTCGTATTTCTAGCATTCGTAGATCAAGTTTTGACTTTCACGTGACCTCCATTTGCCTTCGGAGAACACGTCGGAGGTGAAATTTTGGAATTTTCCGAGATCTACGACCCAGTTTACCCCTAGGTACAAATTTTCAGATTTTTCCTGATTTTTTCCTATATCTATGACCCAGTTTATCCCTAGGTGCAAATTTTCAGATTTTTTTCGGATTTTTACCCGATATCTATAACCAGTTTACCCCTAGGTGCAAATTTTCAGATTTTTCCGTTTTTTTTCCCGATATCTATAACCAGTTTACCCCTAGGTGCAAATTTTCAGATTTTTTCAAATTTTTTACCCGATATCTATAACCAGTTTACCCCTAGGTGCAAATTTTCATATTTTTTTGTTTTTTCCGTATTTTACCCGATATCTATGACTTATATTACCCTAGGTGCAAATTTTCAGATTTTTTCGGATTTTTTCCCCGATATCTATAACCAGTTTACCCCTAGGTGCAAATTTTCAGATTTTTTTCGGATTTTTTTCCCGATATCTATAACCAGTTTACCCCTAGGTGCAAATTTTCAGATTTTTCCGTTTTTTCCGTATTTTTTCCTATATTTATGACTTATATTACCCCTAGGTGCAAATTTTCAGATTTCTACAATTTCTCCTTCATAGTTAGAATTAGCGTCATTATTCAGCCTTGTCACTCAAACACTCACAAATTGTCCATACATATGCGAATAAATATTTAATGGCTGTGAAATAGTTATAAAAATTTCAAAAATATTAAATCTATGTTTACACATTATAAATTACTGTATTATTCATATTTTGTTTGTATTTTTATAAATATGTAATATAATTATTACTAGTGTCGTAAAATGTAATAAGTTTATTGTTTTCGGTTTATCAAATATCCTTAATAATTTCTTCCAGAAACGCATACTACTTCTGATGGCAGATAATATTATTTAATTGCCTTAATGTTAATTTTGTGAAATGGTATTTGTCAATAAGTGACATATTACTGCAACAAATAATTAACCAGTTTCTTCGACTTCTTGCTATTCTAACACAAATATTTACATAATGTTATTTAAAATTTATATATTATACAATAACAACGTAATTTGTAAAACTCAATTGGTTTGTATAATGAATTTTTTTTTTTAAACTACCGGTAATTTTATAATAAGATAAACATGACTATTGAAATCTAAGCTGCATAAAAAATATTCGGAAGCTTCTCAGCCGTTTTTCCAAACAGTGGGAGATCATTCTCATGATATAAAAAGATCTTTGATTGATTATGATCCATTGGTTTTAAACCAATTCAAGCGTCCTAAGATTTATGATGTTTGACATTCGCATGTTTAACTCTTAGTTGTGCTTTTTATAGCAAATTCTTTTGCCCTTGTGGCCCCTTTGCGTTTATGTTTTTTAACTGTGTTATTGCCAATAAGTCACTATTTTAGACTTCGAGATATAAGCTCAAGGCTTGGAGCTCAAAGAATTAATATCAAGATATCAACTGCATAAAATATATTTCAAATAGTGCTTGTCTAAAGATCGCCAGCAACAATTATGTAGAGATTCTTTACAGCTAAACTAATGACCGTAAACTCTTTTAACTAATACCTTGCCTTCTTCCTTTCCAAGGGACTGAAAGAATGTGTTTCCACAGAAGCTGCTCAGAGCAGAAGGGTGAAAGACCTGAAGAGATGACACACCGACATCCACACTGACGTATTCTACGGATGACAGCGTGCCTGCCCCCTTCAACTGCCTTCCTCCTCTCCTCCCCCCCCTTCGACAGCTGGCTATGTGCGTGTGTATGTTCACTGTGCTTATCTTGTGACGTCATCCGACGGTTGTCATGCCAACGACGCTGTAAGCATGTTTTTATGCTGTTGCAAGTAGTCTTGAACAATAAATATGGAAAAGCGAACTCAGCAATTGAAAGAATCTTGTCAACTGATGTGTGAAAGTTAGAGAACGCTGCTATAGATACGAACTGTGACCATATTGCTGTAAATTTTGTTGCAGCCATAGAAATTCCTGTAGCTGTGTGAAAAACAGAAACATTTTGGAATATGTCTTGAAGTTTTCTTTATGTCTTCTACCTTTGCATCTGTTGGTTCGAAAATGTGCTAAAATATTAACTAAGGTGTTATTAACCAAATGTATATATAAAATTACTGTATATATAATATATCTATAAAGGGACAGTTTTGTGTTGGCTTGGAGATTCTAACGCCAAAAAAAAATATTTACTGTGTAAATTCCACGACTAAAATCAAATTTCATTTCCTAATTTTTCTCAGGCTGATTTCTCTACAAAAAGAGCAACCTATATTTTACCAGACTTGAACAGTACACTAGCAGGAAAATTAATTCTTATTTAATGAAATTTTATCTTTTAAAAATTTACTGGTAGCAATTTATTTTAAACTATTTCGTAATTAATTTAAAAATATTAAAAAAGTTTAATAAGATAATAACAAACAAACACTTTTATTTTATTATTTCCAAAAACAAATAGTTTATAGTTAGATTTTAGGCAAATTATATCGCTTAAAACTATGCATATTTAATTCCACTTCTTTTGTTCAACGGCATCCTGACCCGGTTATACATATGTGTGTGTTGCCCAGTCGAGGACAGCCGTTGAACAAAAAACGAAAAAAAAACAGAAAAAAAATGCGAAATATATTAAGTGATTTAATTTGTCTAAATTTTAATCATAAGCTATAAACGTTTCAATTGCCTAAAACAAAATAATTTATTTATCACAATTCTATTAAAATATTTATGAATACTTTAAATATAATTGTTAATTAAAAAAAAAGCTACCAGTTTTGTTCTAAAGATATTTTTTATTTTAACTCCCTATATATATTCAAAAGCTAATTTCTCTTAATGTACTGCATTGTCTGGGACCTATCTGATATTGGTAACCAGAACAGAGAGAAAATAGAAACACAAGCACATATACTGCATATTTGAGCGAGAAATTTTTCTGAAGATACAAAGCTGTAACGAAACGGCGTTCTAATCCGTTTTGATCACCCCCCTAAATTTTTCTAGATCTTGGTCTGTTCAAGAAAAGCATGAAACATTTTACATATATATATGTGACTAACTGAAAATGAGATTGATTAGTTAAGCTACTAACTTTCTGCCATTTATATATATAGAGAGAGATAATATGTATATTTTTTTTATTATATAAAACGGGTAGTGAAGAAAAAAAGGAATAACCACTATTTTGCCTGAGTGTCGTTAATGCCTTTATAAAAAAAACGCAGTGAATCTAGACAAAACTGCCTCTTAGCAAAGATATTTAGGTGAATTTTAAGAAAATAAAGGTGTTATAAAATACGTCATATTTTTGTTTAATTACTTCTGCCTGAGTAGTAGTTTATTATTTTTGACAAATTAAGAGTTATTTAAATTATTTATTTGCGGGTGGACCGAGTGGTTAGCGTGCTTGGCGATTGATCTAAGGGACCTGGGTTCAAGCCCCGGGTAAGGTATGAACGTTCGTATTATTTTTCTGCTGAGCGCCTACCATCCTCACAGACCTTCTACTACGGCATAAAAATTGTAGCAAGCAGATGCTTGAGAAGGTATTTATTTTATTTATTATATTTCAAATTACTTTTAAATGCTCCCACTTTGAACGATAATAGAGGATTTAACAGACCTAGACTTTTCTAATTAACGCAGATTTAACTAACTAACTAGCCAGGGGTGGCTCAGTCGGTAGCGCGCCAGGCCCATAATCTGCAGTTCCCAGGTTCGAATCTCAACTGGGTCAGCGTTGAGATTTATCTCCGCAAAACTCCCCGCTCTCCCCACGGTCAGTAGGGGATACCGATGGGTTTTGCAAAGACCACCGTCCGTCGGATGGGACGTTAAGCCGTGACCCATGTGTGGAAGCACCAAAACCCTTTTCACGTTAAAGAACACGCTGGATGGCCTTGACGGGAGGCTACCATCTCTCTCCCAACAGCTGTTCCGGTGGGTCACCTCCCCCAACCTTCTCTGAACCTTCAGGGTCCTTACGACCTGGTCATTTAACTCATTGTGTGCAAAAGAGTGTCGCTAAGAGGTAAAATAATCCAACGTTAAAAAAATACATTGGATGGCCTTGACGAGAAGCTACCATCTCTCTCCCAACAGCTGTTCCGGTGGGTCCCCTCCCCCAACCTTTTCTGAGCCTTCGGGGTCCTTATGACCAGGTCATTTAACTCATTGTGTGCAAAAGAGTGTCGTTAAGAGGTAAAACATTCCAACGTTAAAAAAATACATTGGATGGTCTTGACGGGAAGTTACCATCTCTCTCCCAACAGCTGTTCCGGTGGGTTACCTTCCCCAACCTTCTCTGAGCCTTCGGGGCCCTTGTGACCTGGTCATTTAACTCATTGTGTGCAAAAGAGTGTCGTTAAGAGGTAAAACATTCAACGTTAAAAAAAAATACATTGGATGGCCTTGACAGGAAGCTACCATCTCTCTCACAACAGCTGTTCCGGTGGGTCACCTCCCCCAACCTTTCCTGAGCCTTCGGGGTCCTTATGACCTGGTCATTTAACTCATTGTGTGCAAAAGAGTGTCGCTAAGAGGTAAAACAATCCAACGTTAAAAATAATACATTGGATGGCCTTGACAGGAAGCTACCATCCCTCTCCCAACAGCTGTTCCGGTGGGTCCCCTCCCCCAACCTTCTCTGAGCCTTCTGGGTCCTTATGACCTGATCATTTAACTCATTGTGTGCAAAAGAGTGTCGTTAAGAGGTAAAACATTCAACGTTAAAAAAAAATACATTGGATGGCCTTGACAGGAAGCTACCATCTCTCTCACAACAGCTGTTCCGGTGGGTCACCTCCCCCAACCTTTCCTGAGCCTTCGGGGTCCTTATGACCTGGTCATTTAACTCATTGTGTGCAAAAGAGTGTCGCTAAGAGGTAAAACAATCCAACGTTAAAAATAATACATTGGATGGCCTTGACAGGAAGCTACCATCCCTCTCCCAACAGCTGTTCCGGTGGGTCCCCTCCCCCAACCTTCTCTGAGCCTTCTGGGTCCTTATGACCTGATCATTTAACTCATTGTGTGCAAAAGAGTGTCGTTAAGAGGTAAAACAATCCAACGTTAAAAAAAAAATACATTGGATGGCCTTGACGAGAAGCTACCATATCTTTCCCAACAGCTGTTCCGGTGAGTCCCTTCCTCCAACCGTTTCTGAGCCTTCGGGGTCCTTATGACCTGGTCATTTAACTCATTGTGTGCAAAAGAGTGTCGCTAAGAGGTAAAACAATCCAACGTTAAAAAAAATACATTGGATGTCCTTGACAGGAAGCTACCATCTCTCTCCCAACAACTGTTCCGGTGGGTCCCCTCCCCCAACCTTCTCTGAGCCTTCGGGTTCCTTGTGATTGCGTCATTTAGCCCATAGCGATCAAAAAAGTGCCGCTCAGAGCAATATAAAACAGCTAACCCTCTGTGGTAAACAACTGCTACCAAAAAGGTTAAGAACTGCTGTTCTATCGTGGGTAAAAAGCAGCATAAGTAAAAAATAACTCGAACAAACGCATTCAAAATGGCCGCACGCAAACTGAGTTTTTGTTCTCTTTCGTCATGTATCACCAGTAAAAAGAGTAAAAGCCACCATCGTAAGATTTTCTTCAAGTGTAGCAAGTATCCTTAATCGACAAACGACGAGCATACCTTCTCTTAATGGTCCCGACCCAGCTTCCTGCAGATGTGGGCGTGCAAACCCGTTCTACAAGCGCCGCAAACGGTAATGACAAGCCGACGTTAGAGCTGAAGATGGGGCGAGATGAGAACACCATGCAGCATGCTTAGCAAGCGTCGTCATCGCAATGTTTTTCCCAGAAACTAAAAAAAGAAACGGTAGTAATTCATTGTTAATGGGTTGTGAATTCAAAAGTTTTAAAGCATTTAAGTTTCAAAAATTAAGAAAATGTTATTTTCAGCAGTGTTTCGCAACTGGTGGTTCTCAATTCTGGGGATACGTTGGGTTGTTTTACCTCTGAGCGGCACTTTTTTGCACACAATGGGCTAAATGGCCAGGTCACATGGACCCCGAAGGCTCAGAGAAGGTTGGGGGAGGAGACCCACTGGAGCAGCTGTTGGGAAACAGATGGTAGGCTCCCGTCAAGGCCATCCAGCGTGTTCTTTAACGTGCACAAGGTATGGCTCTCCCGCACACGTAGCCACGGTTTAACGTCCCATCCGACGGACGACGGCCTTTCCAAGCCCATCGGTGTCCCCTACTGACCGTGGGCAGGGCGGGGAATTTTGCGGAGATAAATCTCAACGCTGACCCAGCTGGGACTCGAACCTGGGAACTACAGATTACGAGCCTGACGTGCTACCGACTGAGCCACCCCCTCTCTCTGGGGATACGGAAACAAAATTAAAAATGTCTCAATTTTTGCTTTAAATTTTACAGTACATATTTTATTAGCTTTGTACTTTTCATATCCAAACACAACAAGTTACGATTTTTTGCAATTGTAGGAAAAATTGTGCTCAAACGTTTTACTTATTTGGAGTCCTTTATTTGAAAATTAAGTTATTCTGTTACCACACGACTTTCTATTGACGCGAATATAAAGCCAAGCAACTATACAGACCATTAACTTTATATCAAGAAAAAATAATTATTCTGTTAGTGCTCTGTCCGGGCCCGGTGTGTATAAGAGAACATGTCTGGACAACCTAGAACGGGGCGGGGGTGGCTCAGTCGGGAGCGCGCCAGGCTCGTAATCTGTAGTTCCCAGGTTCGAGTCCCAGCTAGGTCAGTGTTGAGATTTATCTCCGCAAAATTCCCCGACCTGCCCACGGTCAGTAGGGGACATCGATGGGCTTGGAAAGGCCGCCGTCCGTCGGATGGGACGTTAAGCCGTGGCCCCGTGCACGTTAAAGAACACGATGGATGGCCTTGACGGGAGGCTACCATCTGTCTCCCAACAGCTGTTCCAGTGGGTCCCCTCCCCCAACCTTCTCTGAGCCTTCGGGGTCCATGTGACCTGGCCATTTAGCCCATGGTGTGCAAAAAAGTGCCGCTCAGAGGTAAAACAACCCAACGTTAAAGATCGTGCTGGATGGCCTTGACGGGAGGCTACCATCTGTCTCCCAACAGCTGTTCCAGTGGGTCCCCTCCCCCAACCTTCTCTGAGCCTTCGGGGCCCATGTGACCTGGCCATTTAGCCCATGGTGTGCAAAAAAGTGCCGCTCAGAGGTAAAACAACCCAACGTTAAAGAACACGCTGGATGGCCTTGACGGGAGGCTACCATCTGTCTCCCAACAGCTGTTCCAGTGGGTCCCCTCCCCCAACCTTCTCTGAGCCTTCGGGGTCCATGTGACCTGGCCATTTAGCCCATGGTGTGCAAAAAAGTGCCGCTCAGAGGTAAAACAACCCAACAACCTAGAACAGAAGGCCATACAACAAAGTTATAACGTCACAGAAGTAGAACTAAAAATCTAAAATTTTCTTACATATTGATTTCTCTTATTATTACTGGTAAGATTTAATAATATCTTTATACTAATTTATGTTTGCAAATGTACATTATTTAGAGAAAAAAATTCTAAAACATATGAATAAAATACTAAAACATATGAATAATTTTCCTTTAAAAAAACGTATATTTGTAAATAAACATTAGTATAAAATTAAGCTTTGAAACTTACCAGTAAAATTGGATTGAATTGTTTTACCTCTGAGCGGCACTTTTTTGCACACCATGGACTAAATGGCCAGGCCACAAGGACCCCGAAGGCTCAGAGAAGGTTGGGGGAGGGAACCCACTGGAACAGCTGTTGGGAGACAGATGGTAGCCTCCTGTCAAGGCCATCCAGTGTGTTCTTTAACGTGCACAGGGTATGGCTCTCCCGCACACGGGGCCACGGCTTAACGTCCCATCCGACGGACGGCGGCCTTTCCAAGCCTATCGGTGTCCCCTACTGACCGTGGGCAGGGCGGGAAATTTTGCGGAGATAAATCTCAACGCTGACCCAGCTGGGACTCGAACCTGGGAACTACAGATTACGAGCCTGGCGCGCTACCGACTGAGCCACCTCCGCTCCCACCAGTGCTTACAGCATCACCTTTAGCATCCCGACATAATTCTCATTTTCCCACTAAAAGTGTGTGGCATCTTCATTTGCAAGTTCTGTATAAGACTATTATTGCTTCTTTATTATCTATTACCAAAATAAAACTGAAAATTATACTTATTAAAATTTTATAAAAATATTAATAAATAATTAAAATTAACGGTTGTTTTTAAAAAAAAATTAACTACATGTACATTTTTAAAGTAATTTCTTATTAAAGTTTTGAACGAAAATTCTTGTTGGATGAATTGCTGTTTACACACAACTAGCATCCATGTTGTACATCAAATATATTTCAACTAATAAGTAATATTTTACATTCTAACATTGTTGAAGAGTTTTGGGTACAGAAGGCTACAAGAATACTTTGGAACAGTTGCAGAACCTTCCAAAGCGTAATAGAGAAAGAGTGATATCAGTACGTAGATAAGACTTCGCCTGAGGGAGATAAGTTTATCAAAATGGAAACTCTTTGAAAGCAACATCCATAAAAGTTGCCTAAGGTAATAGTGATCTGTAAATTGTGTTCCGTAGCTTAAAAAGTGAAGTATATTTCGTTTTCATTAAGGCATAGGTGAGTACATGAATAAAAGTATATAAAATGAAACTACCGGTAGCTTCTTGGTTTAAAAACCAGTTTATTTTTTTAACTACAATATTGATGAATGTTGCAAACCAAGCATTGACTGATATTAGATTTTGGCGACACCCTCTTTCAGCGCTGAAAGTGAACCTTGAACAGCGCATGATCTTTGCTGTTGTTCAAGTCCCAGCTTTTATAAATCATTATTAAATAAATATTCTCTTGAAAGAACGTTTTAAGTGCGTTTCAGAAACTAGAGCTTTGATTGGTTAAACTAAGTTTTTGCACGAAAAAAATTAAGCTCTACTTTAGTGTTTCTCAACGTGGGAAGCGGTAAAATTTTTTGGGGTACGCCGTGAGAGCTGAAAAGTCGCTAGATCTAGTAACAAAGTAAAAATAATCACTGTTATACTATAACTATAGTTCATCTATACAAGGGGCCGCCAGTTACAATTCCCCGCCCTGCCCACGGTCAGTAGGGACACCGATGGGCTTGGAAAGGCCGCCGTCCATTGGATGGGACGTTAAGCCGTGGCCCCGTGTGCGGGAGAGACATACCCCGTGCACGATAAAGAACACGCTGGATGGCCTTGACGGGGGGATACCATCCGTCTCCCAACAGCTGTTCCAGTGGGTCCCCTACCCCAACCTTCTCTGAGCCTTCGGGGTCCATGTGACCTGGCCATTTAGTCCATGGTGTGCAAAAAAGTGCCGCTCAGAGGTAAAACAACACAACCCAACAGATTCAACACTTTTAAGCCGTGCCGCCTCGTCTGCACCCCCTACTGGCACCGGGTTGCGTTTGTGGCCGCATATTCTATGACGAATATTGGTGGTTTAGTGTGTACTCCATCCCCTCACGTTTGGGCCATGAATTCAGGGACACCCTGTATACACATTAACTTTTGTATTCATAAATTACATACATCGATAAACACAAAAAATGACATTTTTGAACAGCAGTGTTGCCAACTTAGCGATTTTGAGCTCTCACGGCGTACCCCAAAAAATTTTACCGTGTACCCCACATTGAGAACCCCTACTCTAGAGAGTTGCGGGTTCGATTCCCGCCACGTCAGTGATAATTTTTTTCAAAATGCTTTTAATAATTGTTGAAGTCTATTTCTACAGGTAATATGTACAGTCGCTCAAAAAAATATCCGAACACTATGGTTGATTACAGAATTCAGAAAAAATATCTGGAAACGATTTTTATACAAATTAGTGATCTAGCAACTTTCGTGTACAGTCGCTCAAAAAAGTATCCGAACACTACGGTTGATTACAGAATTCAGAAAAAATATCTGACTACGATTATTTTAGAAATTAGTGATCTGCCACCCTTTGTGTACAGTTGCTCAAAAAAATATCCGAACACTATGGTTGATTACAGAATTCAGAAAAAATATCTGGAAACGATTTTTATACAAATTAGTGCCAGATCAGCCGTCCCATGGCCGAGTGGTTAGCGCGCTTGGCTACTGATCTAAGGGACCTGGGTTCGAGCCCCGGGTAAGGCATGGATGTATGTGTCGTTTTTCTGCTGAGGTCCTGCCATCCTCTCAGGGGGCGGGGTGGCTCAGTCGGTAGCGCGCCAGGCTCGTAATCTGTAGTTCCCAGGTTCGAGTCCCAGCTGGGTCAGCGTTGAGATTTATCTCCGCAAAATTCCCCGCCTTCCCACGGTCAGTAGGGGACACCGATGGGCTTGGAAAGGCCGCCGTCCGTCGGATGGGACGTTAAGCCGTGGCCTCGTGTGCGGGAGAGCCATACCCTGTGCACGTTAAAGAACACGCTGGATGGCCTTGACGGGAGGCTACCATCTGTCTCCCAACAGCTGTTCCAGTGGGTCCCCTCCCCCAACCTTCTCTGAGCCTTCGGGGTCCATGTGACCTGGCCATTTAGCCCATGGTGTGCAAAAAAGTGCCGCTCAGAGGTAAAACAACCCAACCCAACCATCCTCTCAGACCTTCTACTATGGCATATAAACTGACAGGCTCCTGTCAGACCTCTGTGGCAAGCAGCTGCTTGAGGGGGTATTTATTTTTTTATTTATTTAGTGCCAGATTACTAATTTCTAAAAAAATCGTTTTCAGATATTTTTCTGAATTCTGTAATCAATCGTAATGTTCGGATATTTTTTGGGCGACTGTATATTTACTATGGATGAACTGAAAACTTCTGTTTTTTTCCAGGCACGTATTTCCCATAAGACACCGTCAAAAGAACGAAAATGATTTCTTCGAATGAAAACACTCGTAGCGAATTGAAAGACTCTGAAGTTTTGGAATATTCTAGAAGATTCTCTGAGTGTTTCAAAAAGATTTACATAAATCAGAGAGCGAGCAGAGGATTCATTTCCAAGTACAATGACTGCCGAGAATCATCGAGGAGGAATCTTCTTCTCTTGAAAGATATTGTTTCACAGTTTAATGACTCTTGTAATCTCGCTAAGAAGATCATAATCTTCGCAAACAATTTTAGTGTCTTGTGTCTTCTGGTTTGCATTACAAGAATTGAATCCATCCCTCAGTTCTTTGGTTTCCTGTCTTGGATCGTCGTTGTCGTAGCAACCGTTGCTGTGGTTGCTTCAGGAGTAACGGTTTCTTTTCTGAAACGTTCTTTCTCTCTGATCGCTAGCATCACTTCTGAACTGGAAAAAATAGACAAAAAACTTGAAAAGTTCTCCAGGGCTGAAATAAGCAGTTGCTTCTTCGAAAATAAGGATGAAGATCTCTCAACTCCCATCCATGTCAATGGGGATCATTTCAACATCCTAAGCATCGCTACGGCAACTGTAAATTTTGATATCATAGTTGATGGATTTTTAGTATCAATGATAATGTTTCTTGTATTTGAGACATCGCCTTTTTTTATCGGATGGTGTATAATACTCATCTTTATTGGTGCATCAATTACAATATCCGCGACTGTGGTACAGTTTGGATATGGGGTATCCATCTTGATAAGAGCTATGTCAGAGGCCAAGAAGTTGCAAAAGGATGTAGAAATTTTCACGAAATGGTTTGAAAATTGCGAGTTGAAATCCATCGTGGAAGATACCCCTGTTGCTTTAAGACTGAATAAGTTTATTTCTGGGCAGTTTTCGGAAATCAAAGGTAAATTTCAAGTTGTTATTCCGCTGATCGCAACAGCTCTGCTACACGTCAATTTAGAAGAGAATCTACGAAGTTTGCGGAGAGAAAATGATCCTTTGGGTGCGGTGTTAGGATCACATTCCAAAGAAAGGAATCAGTTAGATCATTTGGAAGGATCGTTAGAGGCTGAACAGCAATTTCCGAAGAATAATTTTAAAGATAGTAGTGGGGAACTGAAGTCGGTAAATTTAGAATCAGTTTGCGAAACTGAGACTTCGACCACTTCCAGAGCCTCTGGAGACTTCCGTAAATTTAGCAAGTCTGCAATTTATCTTGACCAAACAATTTTGCAATGTTCTGACAATTCGGATTTTATTCTCAAGTCTGCAAGTAATCTTGATGAAACAACTTCGAAGCATTCTGACAATTTGGATCTACCCTCCAAGTCTCCAAATGATGTTCATGAAACAACTTCGAAGCATTCTGGCAATTTGAATCTACCCTCCAACTCTGCAAGTGATCTTCATGAAACAACTTCGAAGCATTCTGACAATTTCGATCTACCCTTCAAGTCTGCAAATGATGTTCATGAAACAACTTCGAAGCATTCTGACA
This sequence comes from Ryuthela nishihirai, assembly GCA_038380435.1. NCBI lineage: Eukaryota > Metazoa > Arthropoda > Arachnida > Araneae > Heptathelidae > Ryuthela > Ryuthela nishihirai. The sequence continues at coordinate 6,586,354 of JAWZYU010000008.1, forward strand.
ATTTGAATTTACCCTCCAAGTCTGCAAGTGATGTTCATGAAACAACTTCGAAGCATTCTGACAATTTGGATCTACCCTCCAAGTCTGCAAGTGATCTTGATGAAACAATTTCGAAGCATTCTGACAATTTGAATGTATCCTACAAGTCTGCACGTGATCTTCATGAAACAACTTCGAAGCATTCTGACAATTTTGATCTACCCTCCAAGTCTGCAAGTAATCTTCATGAAACAACTTCGAAGCATTCCGACAATTTGAATCTACCCTCCAAGTCTGCAAATGATGTTCATGAAACAACTTCGAAGCATTCTGACAATTTGAATCTACCCTCCAAGTCTGCAAATGATCTTGATGAAACAACTTCGAAGCATTCCGACAATTTGGATCTACCCTCCAAGTCTGCAAGTAATCTTTATGAAACAACTTCGAAGCATTCCGACAATTTGGATCTACCCTTCAAGTCTGCAAATGACCTTGATGAAACAACTTCGAAGCATTCCGACAATTTGGATCTACCCTCCAAGTCTGTAAATGATGTTCATGAAACAACTTCGAAGCATTCTGACAATTTGAATCTACCCTTCAAGTCTGCAAATGATCTTGATGAAACAATTTCGAAGCATTCTGACAATTTGAATCTACCCTCCAAGTCTGCAAATGATCTTCATGAAACAACTTCGAAGCATTCTGACAATTTGAATCTACCCTTCAAGTCTGCAAATGATTTTGATGAAACAATTTCGAAGCATTCTGACAATTTGAATCTACCCTCCAAGTCTGCAAGTGATTTTCATGAAACAGCTTCGAAGCATTCTGACAATTTGGATCTAGCCTCCAAGTCTGCAAGTGATCTTGATGAAACAATTTCGAAGCATTCTGACAATTTGAATGTATCCTACAAGTCTGAACGTGATCTTCATGAAACAACTTCGAAGCATTCTGACAATTTTGATCTACCCTCCAAGTCTGCAAGTAATCTTTATGAAACAACTTCGAAGCATTCCGACAATTTGTATCTACCCTCCAAGTCTGCAAATGATGTTCATGAAACAACTTCGAAGCATTCTGAAAATTTGAATCTACCCTCTAAGTCTGCAAGTGATCTTCATGAAACAACTTCGAAGCATTCTGACAATTTGGATCTACCCTTCAAGTCTGCAAATGATCTTCATGAAACAATTTCGAAGCATTCTGAAAATTTGAATCTACCCTCCAAGTCTGCAAGTGATCTTCATGAAACAACTTCGAAGCATTCTGACAATTTGGATCTACCCTCCAAGTCTGCAAATGATGTTCATGAAACAACTTCGAAGCATTCTGACAATTTGAATCTACCCTCCAAGTCTGCAAATGATCTTGATGAAACAACTTCGAAGCATTCTGACAATTTGGATCTACCCTCCAAGTCTGCAAATGATGTTCATGAAACAACTTCGAAGCATTCTGACAATTTGAATCTACCCTCCAAGTCTGCAAATGATGTTCATGAAACAACTTCGAAGCATTCCGACAATTTGAATCTACCCTCCAAGTCTGCAAATGATCTTGATGAAACAACTTCGAAGCATTCTGACAATTTGGATCTACCTTCCAAGTCTGCAAATGATGTTCATGAAACAACTTCGAAGCATTCCGACAATTTGAATCTACCCTCCAAGTCTGCAAATGATCTTGATGAAACAACTTCGAAGCATTCTGACAATTTGGATCTACCTTCCAAGTCTGCAAATGATGTTCATGAAACAACTTCGAAGCATTCTGACAATTTGGATCTACCCTCCAAGTCTGCAAATGATCTTGATGAAACAATTTCGAAGCATTGTGACAATTTTGATCTACCCTCCAAGTCTGCAAATGATGTTCATGAAACAACTTCGAAGCATTCCGACAATTTGAATCTACCCTCCAAGTCTGCAAATGATCTTGATGAAACAACTTCGAAGCATTCTGACAATTTGGATCTACCTTCCAAGTCTGCAAATGATGTTCATGAAACAACTTCGAAGCATTCTGACAATTTGGATCTACCCTCCAAGTCTGCAAATGATCTTGATGAAACAATTTCGAAGCATTGTGACAATTTTGATCTACCCTCCAAGTCTGCAAATGATGTTCATGAAACAACTTCGAAGCATTCCGACAATTTGAATCTACCCTCCAAGTCTGCAAATGATCTTGATGAAACAACTTCGAAGCATTCTGACAATTTGGATCTACCTTCCAAGTCTGCAAATGATGTTCATGAAACAACTTCGAAGCATTCTGACAATTTGGATCTACCCTCCAAGTCTGCAAATGATCTTGATGAAACAATTTCGAAGCATTGTGACAATTTTGATCTACCCTCCAAGTCTGCAAATGATGTTCATGAAACAACTTCGAAGCATTCCGACAATTTGAATCTACCCTCCAAGTCTGCAAATGATCTTGATGAAACAACTTCGAAGCATTCTGACAATTTGGATCTACCTTCCAAGTCTGCAAATGATGTTCATGAAACAACTTCGAAGCATTCTGACAATTTGGATCTACCCTCCAAGTCTGCAAATGATCTTGATGAAACAATTTCGAAGCATTGTGACAATTTTGATCTACCCTCCAAGTCTGCAAATGATGTTCATGAAACAACTTCGAAGCATTCCGACAATTTGAATCTACCCTCCAAGTCTGCAAATGATCTTGATGAAACAACTTCGAAGCATTCTGACAATTTGGATCTACCTTCCAAGTCTGCAAATGATGTTCATGAAACAACTTCGAAGCATTCTGACAATTTGGATCTACCCTCCAAGTCTGCAAATGATCTTGATGAAACAATTTCGAAGCATTGTGACAATTTTGATCTACCCTCCAAGTCTGCAAGTGATCTTCATGAAACAACTTTGCAGTTTTCTAAAAATTTGGAACTATCTGTAGAATCTGCAACTGTTCTTGACAAAATAACTCCGCAATATTTCGACAATTCGAATTTACCTGCCAGGTCTGCAAATGTTCTTGATAAAACGAAATCGCAACAATCCAGTGATATTCCTCTATCTGACACCTTTTTAACTCATTACGAGAAAAAAAACTGGATTAGACGTAGCGACGATGTATTAAATTACAGATCTCCAAATTCTGATTTTTTTCTCATTTGTAGTAGCGAAGCTGAAGCGAAAACGAATCACAACAGCTCACCTCCTGCAATGGACAAATCCGAAATGCAAACGAATCACAGCATCTCATTTTCTGACTTGGAAATAATAGTTAATGGTCTGGCATCCATTAAATTGGACGATGGTTTTTCAAGCAATGAAACTGACACTTTAGGCACTAGTAGCGGAACTGATAGCCTTGATCCCAAACAATCCGATGATCAGAACGTGGCGATTAAGATACAAGATGACGCTTCTCCAATTAATAGTACAAAGAACAAACTTGATCCCAAAGAATCTGCTTCCGAGAGACAAGGGGATTATTCTCCAGTTAACAGCACAGAGGACAAATTCAAAGAATCTGCTTCCGAGAGACAAGGGGATTATTCTCCAGTTAACAGCACAGAGGACAAATTCAAAGAATCTGCTTCCGAGAGACAAGGAGATTATTCTCCAGTTAACAGCACAGAGGACAAATTCAAAGAATCTGCTTCCGAGAGACAAGGGGATTATTCTCCAGTTAACAGCACAGAGGACAAATTCAAAGAATCTGCTTCCGAGAGACAAGGAGATTATTCTCCAGTTAACAGCACAGAGGACAAATTCAAAGAATCTGCTTCCGAGAGACAAGGAGATTATTCTCCAGTTAACAGTCCAGAGGACAAATTCAAAGAATCTGCTTCCGAGAGACAAGGAGATTATTCTCCAGTTAACAGCACAGAGGACAAATTCAAAGAATCTGCTTCCGAGAGACAAGGAGATTATTCTCCAGTTAACAGCACAGAGGACAAATTCAAAGAATCTGCTTCCGAGAGACAAGGAGATTATTCTCCAGTTAACAGCACAGAGGACAAATTCAAAGAATCTGCTTCCGAGAGACAAGGAGATTATTCTCCAGTTAACAGCACAGAGGACAAATTCAAAGAATCTGCTTCCGAGAGACAAGGAGATTATTCTCCAGTTAACAGCACAGAGGACAAATTCAAAGAATCTGCTTCCGAGAGACAAGGAGATTATTCTCCAGTTAACAGTCCAGAGGACAAATTCAAAGAATCTGCTTCCGAGAGACAAGGAGATTATTCTCCAGTTAACAGCACAGAGGACAAATTCAAAGAATCTGCTTCCGAGAGACAAGGAGATTATTCTCCAGTTAACAGCACAGAGGACAAATTCAAAGAATCTGCTTCCGAGAGACAAGGAGATTATTCTCCAGTTAACAGCACAGAGGACAAATTCAAAGAATCTGCTTCCGAGAGACAAGGAGATTATTCTCCAGTTAACAGCACAGAGGACAAATTCAAAGAATCTGCTTCCGAGAGACAAGGAGATTATTCTCCAGTTAACAGCACAGAGGACAAATTCAAAGAATCTGCTTCCGAGAGACAAGGAGATTATTCTCCAGTTAACAGCACAGAGGACAAATTCAAAGAATCTGCTTCCGAGAGACAAGGAGATTATTCTCCAGTTAACAGCACAGAGGACAAATTCAAAGAATCTGCTTCCGAGAGACAAGGAGATTATTCTCCAGTTAACAGTCCAGAGGACAAATTCAAAGAATCTGCTTCCGAGAGACAAGGAGATTATTCTCCAGTTAACAGCACAGAGGACAAATTCAAAGAATCTGCTTCCGAGAGACAAGGAGATTATTCTCCAGTTAACAGTCCAGAGGACAAATTCAAAGAATCTGCTTCCGAGAGACAAGGAGATTATTCTCCAGTTAACAGCACAGAGGACAAATTCAAAGAATCTGCTTCCGAGAGACAAGGAGATTATTCTCCAGTTAACAGCACAGAGGACAAATTCAAAGAATCTGCTTCCGAGAGACAAGGAGATTATTCTCCAGTTAACAGCACAGAGGACAAATTCAAAGAATCTGCTTCCGAGAGACAAGGAGATTATTCTCCAGTTAACAGCACAGAGGACAAATTCAAAGAATCTGCTTCCGAGAGACAAGGAGATTATTCTCCAGTTAACAGCACAGAGGACAAATTCAAAGAATCTGCTTCCGAGAGACAAGGAGATTATTCTCCAGTTAACAGCACAGAGGACAAATTCAAAGAATCTGCTTCCGAGAGACAAGGAGATTATTCTCCAGTTAACAGCACAGAGGACAAATTCAAAGAATCTGCTGATGAGTACAAGGTGACTGAGAGACAACATGACTCCTCTCCAGTTAACAATACAAGGGATATTAATCTTGAACCCAAAGATTCAGTTACTGTTAACAAAGTTTTTGAGGAAAATACGATAGATTTATCAGCAGAAAATGAAGATTTAAGCATTCGGAATCTGAACAATAACATGAACATGCTAAAATTTAAGTTTGAGAAAATAAACTTCATTTTTAATCCCCCAACAAATCTTAATAATTTGAAATTAGAATTTCGTCGTGAAGAGGACAGACAGGAATTATTCGAATTTCATTGCAATGACAGAGAATCAGTTTATGGTTCAAAACACGAAAATGACATGTCAGAAACGAACTCTGAGTTTGAATTTAGTGCCAATAGCGATTCAGATTTGACGGACAACACCCAAGGATAGTTATCAAATACTCTCGTTAATACGGATGCATTGGGGAAAGCAGGGATACGGATTAATGAAGGCAAAATATGGCCCTAAGAGATAAAAAGCTTTTAAACACAAAACAGCGATTAATTTATAATATTGATCTCATGAATAAATATATATGTCAATGTAAAGTCAGTTTTTGTATTTATAATATTGCTTTTCTACCTCAAACAAAAACTAAAATTTGAGTCTTTATCTAAAACAAAGAGGAAAAAAATAAACATTGCATTTTTGCTTAATTTAAAAATGAAAAAGCAGCACATTTGTTCATCAATAGATGACTGAAAAATAATCGAAGGAAATTTTATAAATAATGGCACTAAAATTTGAACGGTAACAAATTCTTCAGCAATATTTCTTTCAAAAATGCCTTTCTCAAATTGTTCTATCACTTTCCACCTATTAACGATACTAAATTAACAAGCTTTCTTTTTATACCACTTTTATACTGCTTAGGTTGGGTTGGGTGTTTTACCTCCTCTGAGCGGCACTTTTTTTTGCACACAGTGGCAACCTTTGTGTCACGTGACACGAAGGTTGCCAGATCACTAATTTCTAAAAAAATAGGTGCCAGATATTTTTTCTGAATTCTGTAATCAAACAGTGTTCACATACTTTTTTGAGCGACTGTACCCTACGTTGAGAACCCCTTTTGTTATAGAATAGCAAAACTTGTCTAGAAAAGTGATTATCATACGCATAATTCAGAGAGGATAACTTGGACTTTAACTAGAGGATTATTCTAGGACCTGCAACTGGTGTGAAGATTATGTTGTACAGTCGCTCAAAAAAGTATCCGAACACTATGGTTGATTACTGAATTCAGAAAAAATATCTGGCAACAGTTTTTTTAGAAATCAGCGATCTGGCAACCTTCGTGTCACGTGACACGAAGGTTGCCAGATCGCTAATTTCTAAAAAAATCGTTGCCAGATATTTTTTCTGAATTCAGTAATCAACCACAGTGTTCGGATACTTTTTTTGAGCGACTGTACAGTTTTGAACTTTATCCTTAAATACATTTGTTGGATAAAATAAATCAACAGATCTACATCTGTTGATTTATTTTATCTTATAATTTTGATAATTTGATAATAATTTTATCTTATGAATTTGATAAGATTTGATTTATATTATATGATGTAGGTAAACCCAGAAATCTCTGATAAAACCAAAATTTTTGGTTATTTTGCAATTTGGGTTACTTTTGAAATATAGGTTCCAGTTTAGGCTACATCCTTTCCCAGTTAACGGGCTTTGAGCCGATTCGCCATCCGTATTATTAAGAAAACATCTTAAGGAAATAAAGTATATAAATCTGCGATTTTTTTATATAATGCCGTGGGACATATCTTAGAAATGCAAAACTCGATAGCAATATTAAAAAATGCTTCAGATGCTATCTGCTGATGGCAGCCATTTAACATTTTTTTTTTGTGACCGTCAATTTATACGTTTTCAAGGTTCTTGTTGATTCCAACAATTATCCGATAGCCGCATTATAAAAAAAAAAGCCCCAAATGAAAATAAATCATTTGTTTTTGAGTTTTTTTTTTATAATGTGGCAGTCGATTTACTCGGAAATTTGAATCCGTCTGAAGCCCGTTAACTGGGAAAGGACGTAGCCTAAACTGTAACCTATAGTTTTTAAAGTAACCCAAAGAGTTGGGTTGGGTTGTTTTACCTCTGAGCGGCACTTTTTTGCACACCATGGGCTAAATGGCCAGGTCACATGGACCCCGAAGGCACAGAGAAGGTTGGGGGGAGGGGACCCACTGGAACAGCTGTTGGGAGACAGATGGTAGCCTCCCGTCAAGGCCATCCAGCGTGTTCTTTAACATGCACAGGGTATGACACTCCCGCACACGGGGCCACGGCTTAACGTCCAATCCGACGGACGGCGGCCTTTCCAAGCCCATCGGTGTCCCCTACTGACCGTGGGCAAGGCGGGGAATTATAACCAGGGTTGGGTTTTACCTCTGAGCGGCACTTTTTTGCACACCATGGGCTAAATGGCCAGGTCACAAGGACCCCGAAGGCTCAGAGAAGGTTGGGGGAGGGGACTCACTGGAACAGTTGTTGGGAGACAGATGGTAGTCTCCCGTCAAGGCCATCCAGCGTGTTCTTTAACGTGCACAGGGTATAACTCTCCCGCACACGGGACCACGGCTTAACGTCCCATCCGACGGACGGCGGCCTTTCCAAGCCCATCGGTGTCCCCTACTGACCGTGGGCAGGGCGGGGAATTTTTGCGGTAACCCAAAGAGCAAAATAACCGAATTTTTTATTATTCCTTTACAACATGCACTTTTGAAAAATCGATTTTATAAGAAGTGTTCACAGCATTGGTAAACCGTGACAACACTTTCTATAACAACTTTTGTTGCTAAAGAGAAAACAGTTTATACTGTTAAATACATCTGAAAAAATTATCGCTGACGCGGCGGAATCGAACCCGCAACACTCTAGTATCTACAGGTAATCTGTATATTTACTATGGATGAACCAGCTTATAGCCCTAACTTTTGCTTCTAACGAGAGAACCAATCTATATAACCCCATTTTTTGTGGGGCGGTGGTGACTCAGTCGGTAGCACGCCAGGCTCGTAATCTGTAGTTCCCAGGTTCGAGTCCCAACTGGGTCAGTGTTGAGATTCCTGGCCCTGCCCACGGTCAGTAGGCGACACCGATGGGCTTGGAAAGACCGCCGTCCGTCTGATGGGACGCTAAGCCATGTCCCCGTGTACGGGAAAGAGCCATACTCTGTGCACATTAAAGAACACGCTCGATGGCCTTGACGGGAGGCTACCATCTGTCTCCCAATAGCTGTTCCAGTGGGTCCCCTCCTCCAATCTTCTCTGAGCCTTCGAGGTCCTTGTGACCTGGCCATTTAGCCCATGGTGTGCAAAAAAGTGCCGCTCAGAGGTAAACCCAATTTTTGTTTGTGACGAAGGTAGGAATTTAAAAAATATCTGGATGATTAAAGAAACAGAAATCAGATATAACAAACTACTCAATTAAGCTATTTATGGAAAAGAAATGTGAATGAAGATAATTAAAAATCTCAATAAAATCTATTTCAAACTCGACTTATAACAATATTCGTTCAATATTTAAAACGTTATGTAACCTAAAACTTTTAGCATTTTTTTCATCGTTCTGCAACATATTTCTCAAGAAATGGCAAAAATTAACGTAATTATTAAGGAAGCTGCTAAGAATTTCTTTTACTCTTGTTTGTAACGTTCAGGTGCGGAATTAATGTTGGTTGGGCTAGCGATGCAATCGAGCCTGAAAAAAAAAGTTTTGGGGGTAGTTATTGTAACTGACATTAATTGCTGTTAAATATTCCAATTTCTGTAATTCTCAAGATGCCGAACGAATAATTTTGTAAATAGAGATATAAAAAATTTTCAATGATATTTTTAAATAACCTCCAGTGACATTTTCTCGTAAAAAACCTTTTTTTTAAAAAGTTGCTAAAATTTATATCTGAGTTACTATTAACATAACATGTATCATCATCATCCTCAAGCAGCCATGGGCTATGGAATTCCAACCAAATTATGCAAGTTAGTTCTCTAAGCATATCTGTCCAATCCTAACAAGGTCCTGTTTGACATTGTCTGCCCACCGCATCCTAGGTCTCCCCTTCTTTCTGAGGCCTTTAGGCACACTGTTCATAACCCTATTCGCCAATCTATAATTATTCATATGGGCAACATGGCCATACCAACGGAGTCTCTCTCTGCACAATATGCTGCTTGAAGGAGGTTGCAAACTCCTTTGGCTAACCTCGGGCGGGGGTGGCTCAGTCGGTAGCGCGCCAGGCTCGTAATCTGTAGTTCCCAGGTTCGAGTACCAACTGGGTCAGCGTTGAGATTTATCTCCGCAAAATTCTCCGCCCTGCCCTCGGTCAGTAGGGGACACCGATGGGCTTGGAATAGGCCGCCGTCCGTCGGATGGGACGTTAAGCCGTGGCCCCGTGTGTGGGAGAGCCATACCCTGTGCACGTTAAAGAACACGCTGGATGGCCTTGACGGGAGGGTACCATCTGTCTCCCAACAGCTGTTCCAGTGGGTCCCCTCCCCCAACCTTCTCTGAGCCTTCGGGGTCCATGTGACTTGGCCATTTAGCCCATGGTGTGCAAAAAAGTGCCGCTCAGAGGTAAAACAACCCAACCCTTTGCCTAACCTCCTCATTACTTACAAAGCTAAACCACCTAATGCCCAAGATACTGCGTAAGCATCTGGAATCAAAAGCATCTGGTTTCCTGTTATCTTGTTTACAAAGTGCCCAAGTTTCACTACCATAACTAACCCTAGAAAGAACCAAACTATTATACAGTCTAATTTTAGTCTTTAGGTGTATACGCCTATTTCTCCACACTCTTCATAGATTCTTAAAAGTCCCGGTATACTCAAGGCTATATGCTGTTGTTGAGTGTATTTATCCTATATTTAACTTGGTATGAAAGCATTGTTTTTTTAAACAAAATTCATCTGCATTGTAAAAAAAATGCGGCTTCTAAGAAAATAAACACGGAATAAAAGGCACTCTAGAACAAGGGTTCTCAACGTGGTGTACGCGGTAAATTTTTTAGGGTACGCCGTTAGAGCTCAAAGATCTAGTAACAAAGTTGGCATTATTATACTAAACTATAGTGTTATCTATATAAGGGGTACTCCAGTTACATACACATTTCCAGGGGGTACGTGAAGAATAAAAAGTTTGAGAACCACTGCTCTAGAACATAATTATGCCCGCTCGAGAAAAAAAATTATATGAGATTTGTATCGTGGCGCCATCTATCGGGGGGAATGTCAACCACTATCACGTGACATCTCAGATTAATTTCTTGCCTACTGATTCATCGAACCTTATCAGTGACCAGTTGTTCCGGTAAAAGCTTCCTGATGGCTTGTCATGAAGAGAGCAAATAACGAAACAAGTAACCGTCTCGGAATGGCCGTGATCGTATAGTGGTTAGTACATTGCGTTGTGGCCGCAATAACCCAGGTTCGAATCCTGGTCACGGCATTCGTTTTTTTTTTTTGCACTCACGGTTTGTTTTCGTGAGTAAAACGATTCATCCACTTTAGAAATCCAGTGGGTCCCCTCCCCCAACCTTCTCTGAGCCTTCGGGGTCCGTGTGACCTGGCCATTTAGCCCATGGTGTGCAAAAAAGTGCCGCTCAGAGGTAAAACAACCCAACCACTTTACAATTCTTAACATTTAAAAAAATAATCGAGTTAGAAATTCTGAAAAACGTTGAAGGTGTAATGTATAGAAAAAGAGAAATAGTCAATAAATTTATTTTAATAAAATATTGGTAGTTATTATTTATTTTAATAAAATATTGGTAGTGTACTAAATTCATTCAGATTAAATATTCTAACTTCGAATTTTTATAATTTTTAAAATATGTATTTATTGGAAAAATGTGACTGATGATAAATTAAAGATCAAAATGAAATCTATTTAAATCTCGATTTTTCAACAACATTCGTTTAGTATTTAAAGAGTTCTGGAAGCTGCAATATTCAGCATATATTATCTTTTGTTAAAAAATATTCATAATTTTGTAATATTAAACTATCACTAACAAACTTTTCAAATGCATATTTATTAAATGTTAGATTCAGCACTTATTATTTAGTTTTAATTTCTGAGTTAAATTATTATGATGCTTTACCGATGTTAAATATTCTAGCGTACATAACTTTAAATTCTGAATGGATATTATTGAAAATCGAGATTTAGTAAATACTCACGTCGAAAAAATTGTTGGCGATAGTGCGTGATTCGAACCCACTCTCTGGATACCTGCCAGAGTATTCTAACCACTAAATCAACCATCGGCCGATAATTTGTTTCCCCAATGTGACCTCCGGTAATGATTTTTTTCTACATAAGTATTAACTAAATTCTAGGTGTATGTAATCTGTACATTTGCTATGGTTTGCATTTTCCATTAACAACGCTTAAGAGTGAGTGACTTTCTCATTAATATCTGATTCATTATCAACAATTAGAAAAATAAGTTACCTTTCTTGATTATAGATGGCGTAAGATCCGCCACTTTCAGCGAAAGATATAAAGGCCCTATCACAAAGTTGAACCACCTAATGCTCAAGATACTGTGTAAGCATCTAGAATTAAAAGCATCAAGTTTCCTGTTATCTTGTTTACAAAGGTAAATTTATACGTAAAGACAGACGAGTACTATAGTCACACCCTACCGTGGCCCCTTTGCACAGTGCTTTCCCCCTATGACGTCACAGGCCACGCCCCCTAACTAATATCCAATTAATATCAAATTAATAACTAATTAATAACTAATTAATATCCAATTAATAACTAATTAATATTCAATTAATAATTCCTAATTAATAATATATAATTAATAATTATGAATATTAATTGAATATTGATTAGTTATTAACTGGATATTAATTAGGGGGCGTGGCCTGTGACGTCATAGGGGGAAAGCACTGTGCAAAGGGGGATCGGTAGGATGTGACTATACTACTCAGAAGTTATACAGAATGAATTCTGTACACATTTTGGAAGGTCATATTTTTGAATGGTCACATTTTGGAAACAAATTGTTGGAAACCCGTGGTTGGTTTAGTGGTTTGAGCAACTGGGGGATGTATCTAGAGTAGGGGTTCTCAATGTGGGGTACGCGGTAAAATATTTTGGGGTATGCCGTGAGAGCTCAAAAGTCACTAGATATAGTAACAAAGTAAAAATAACCATTGTTACACAGGGTGTTTCAAAAAGGACGTAACCCTAAATATAAGAGAGTAGAACTTACGCGTACATTTTACGCTCTAATATTAGTCAGTTGGCATTATTGTACTCAAGGTTAACAGCCTTTAGCAGTTGAAATGACCTTGTCACGCGCTAGTCTCACTCAAGCATTCATTCCTTTGTGTTGTGTCATCTATGTCGTTGGGGTGGGGGTGGCTCAGTCGGTAGCGCGCCAGGCTCGTAATCTGTAATTCCCAGGTTCGAGTCCCAGCAGGGTCAGCGTTGAGATTTATCTCAACAAAATTCCCCGCCCTGCCCACGAACAGTAGGGGACACCGATGGGCTTGGAAAAACCGCCGTCCGTCGGATGGGACGTTAAGCCGTGACCCCGTGTGCGGGAGAGTCATACCCTGTGCACGTTAAAGAACACGCTGGATTGCCTTGACGGGAGGCTACCATCTGGCTCCAAAACAGCTGCTCCAGTGGGTCCCAACCTTCTCTGAGCCTTCGGGGTCCATGTGACCTGGCCATTTAGCCCATTGTGTGCAAAAAAGTGCCGCTCAGAGGTAAAACAACCAACATTAAGGAACACGCTGGATTTCCTTGACGGGAGGCTACCATCTGTCTCCCAACAGCTGTTCCAGTGGGTCCTCTCCCTCAACGTTCTATGAGCCTTCGGGGACCATCTGACCTGGCCATTTAGCCCATGGTGTGCAAAAAAAAATGCTGCTCACAGGTAAAACAACCAACGTTAAGGAACACGCTGGATGGCCTTGACGGGAGGCTACCATCTGTCTCCCAACAGCTGTTCCAGTGGGTTCCCTTCCCCAACCTTCTCTGAGCCTTTGGGGTCCATGTGATCTGGCCATTTAGCCCATGCTATGCAAAAAAAAGTGCTGCTCAGAGGTAAAACAACAAACGTTAAGGAACATGCTGGATGGCCTTGACGGGAGGCTACCATCTGTCTCCCAACAGCTGTTCCAGTAGGTCCCCTCCCTCAACCTTCTCTGAGCCTTCGGGGACCATCTGACCTGGCCATTTAGCCCATGGTGTGCAAAAAAAGTGCTGCTCAGAGGTAAAACAACCAACGTTAAGGAACACGCTGGATGGCCTTGACGGGAGGCTACCATCTGTCTCCCAACAGCTGTTCCAGTGGGTCCCCTCCCTCAACCTTCTGAGCCTTCGGGGACCATCTGGCCTGGCCATTTAGCCCATGGTGTGCAAAAAAAGTGCTGCTCAGAGGTAAAACAACCAACGTTAAGGAACACGCTGGATGGCCTTGACGGGAGGCTACCATCTGTCTCCCAACAGCTGTTCCAGTGGGTTCCCTTCCCCAACCTTCTCTGAGCCTTTGGGGTCCATGTGATCTGGCCATTTAGCCCATGCTATGCAAAAAAAGTGCTGCTCAGAGGTAAAACAACAAACGTTAAGGAACACGCTGGATGGCCTTGACGGGAGGCTACCATCTGTCTCCCAACAGCTGTTCCAGTAGCTCCCCTCCCTCAACCTTCTCTGAGCCTTCGGGGACCATCTGACCTGGCCATTTAGCCCATGGTGTGCAAAAAAAGTGCTGCTCAGAGGTAAAACAACCAACGTTAAGGAACACGCTGGATGGCCTTGACGGGAGGCTACCATCTGTCTCCCAACAGCTGTTCCAGTGGGTCCCCTCCCTCAACCTTCTGAGCTTTCGGGGACCATCTGACCTGGCCATTTAGTTCATGGTGTGCAAAAAAAGTGCTGCTCAGAGGTAAAACAACCAACATTAAGGAACACGCTGGATGGCCTTGACGGGAGGCTACCATCTGTCTCCCAACAGATAGTTCCAGTGGGTCCCCTCCCTCAACCCTCTCTGAGCCTTTGGGATCCATGTGACCTGGCCATTTAGCCCATGGTATGCAAAAAAAGTGCTGCTCAGAGGTAAAACAACCAACGTTAAGGAACACGCTGGATGGCCTTGACGGGAGGCTACCATCTGTCTCCTAACAGCTGTTACAGTGGGTCCCCTCCCTCAACCTTCTGAGCCTTCGGGGACCATCTGACCTGGCCATTTAGCCCATGGTGTGCAAAAAAAGTGCTGCTCAGAAGTAAAACAACCAACGTTAAGGAACACGCTGGATTTCCTTGACGGGAGGCTACCATCTGTCTCCCAACAGCTGTTCCAGTGGGTTCCCTTCCCCAACCTTCCTCTGAGCCTTCGGGGTCCATCTGACCTGGCCATTTAGTCCGTGGTGTGCAAAAAAAGTGCTGCTCAGAGGTAAAGCAACCAACATTAAGGAACACGCTGGATGGCCTTGACGGGAGGCTACCATCTGTCTCCCAACAGATAGTTCCAGTGGGTCCCCTCCCTCAACCTTCTCTGAGCCTTTGGAGTCCATGTGACCTGGCCATTTAGCCCATGGTATGCAAAAAAGTGCTGCTCAGAGGTAAAACAACCAACGTTAAGGAACACGCTGGATGGCCTTGACGGGAGGCTACCATCTGTCTCCCAACAGCTGTTCCAGTGGGTCCCCTCCCTCAACCTTCTGAGCCTTCGGGGACCATCTGACCTGGCCATTTAGCCCATGGTGTGCAAAAAATTGCTGCTCAGAGGTAAAACAACCAACATTAAGGAACACGCTGGATGGCCTTGACGGGAGGCTACCATCTGTCTCCCAACAACTGTTCCATTGGGTTCCCTTCCCCAACCTTCCTCTGAGCCTTCGTGGTCCATCTGACCTGGCCATTTAGCCCATGGTGTGCAAAAAAGTGTCGCTCAGAGGTAAAACAAACCAACCCAACCCTGAAAGAAGTAACGAAGTCTCGACTGTAGTTTCTTCTTAACACGAATGTCTGCTATCAGTCATGTAAACAAGAAAGCTCATCCAATCATATTATCGAATTCAACCCTTTCGTATCAACATCCTCTTCGCTTCACATGAAGATAGCAAGCGTTAATGGTGGGCGTTAAAGTGATTCTTAGTTGGAGTCCTTCAATATGGGAGAAAATGAGTCACGTGCTTGATTATTTTGTTCACGACTAAAAAAAGGTGAGTCAAAATTACAAATATTTCTTTTTTCTCAACTTCACAACTTTTTTTTTTCAATTATTAAAGTTATTTTGGCGGTACTGAAGAAGGTGATTTAATTTTGAATTGATACTCGATAGTTTCATATTAGTAAGCGTTTAGGTTGTTTTACCTAAGAGAGGCAGTTTTTTTTAGCTAAATAACCAGGTCACAAGGACCCCGAGGTATCAGAGAAGGTCGTAGAAAAGTTGGCTTGTGTTGTTTTACTTTGACCTGCACTTAATGCATATAATGGGTTATATCAGCACCTCCTATAACAGAAGGCCAATGTACCAAATTTTTGACGTCACTAAGAATTCCTATTATATAGATCAGGGGTTCTCAACGTGAGGTACGCGACAAAATTTTTTCTGTTACTCCGTGAGAGCTCAAAGGTCGCTAGATTTAGTAACAACATAAAAATAACAATTGTTATACTATAACTATACTTTATCTATCTATACAAGGGGTACGCCAGTTACATACACATTTCCAGGGGGTACGTGAAGCATAAAAGGTTGAGAACCACTGATATATATGTTTTATTTTATTCCCATTGTTATACTATAACTATAGTTTTATCTATCTAAACAAGGGGTGCGCCAGTTACATAAACATTTCCAGGGGGTACGTGAAGCATAAAAGGTTGAGAACCACTAATATATATGTTTTATTTCATTCCCATTGTTATATTATAACTATAGTTTTATCTATCTAAACAAGGGGTGCGCCAGTTACATACACATTTCCAGGGGGTACGTGAAGCATAAAAGGTTGAGAACCACTAATATATATGTTTTATTTCATTCCCATTGTTATACTATAACTATTGTTTTATCTATCTATACAAGGGGTACTCCAGTTACATACACATTTCCAGGGGGTACGTGAAGCATAAAAGGTTGAGAACCACTGATATATATGTTTTATTTTATTCCCATTGTTATACTATAACTATAGTTTTATCTATCTATACAAGGGGTACGCCAGTTACATACACATTTCCAGGGGGTACGTGAAGCATAAAAGTTTGAGAACCACTGATATATATGTTTTATTTCATTCCCATTGTTATACTATAACTATAGTTTTATCTATCTATACAAGGGGTAGGCCAGTTACATACACATTTCCAGGGGGTACGTGAAGCATAAAAGGTTGAGAAACACTGATATATATCTTTTATTTTATTCCCATTGTTATACTAAAACTATTGCTTTTTCTATCTATACAAGGGGTACACCAGTTACATATACATTTCCAGGGGGTACGTGAAGCATAAAAGATTGAGAACCACTGCTATATATGTTTTATTTTATTCCCATTGTTATACTATAACTATTGATTTATCTATCTATACAAGGGGTACACCAGTTACATACACATTTCCAGGGGGTACGTGAAGCATAAAAGGTTGAGAACCACTGATATATATATTTTATTTTATTCCCATTGTTATACTATAACTATAGTTTTATCTATCTAAACAAGGGGTGCGCCAGTTACATACACATTTCCAGGGAGTACGTGAAGCATAAAAGGTTGAGAACCACTGATATATATGTTTTATTTCATTCCCATTGTTATACTATAACTATTGCTTTATCTATCTATACAAGGGATACGCCAGTTACATACACATTTCCAGGGAGTACGTGAAGCATAAAAGGTTGAGAACCACTGATATATATGTTTTATTTCATTCCCATTGTTATATTATAACTATTGCTTTATCTATCTATACAAGGGGTACGCCAGTTACATACACATTTCCAGGGGGTACGTGAAGCATAAAAGGTTGAGAACCACTGATATATATATTTTATTTTATTCCCATTGTTATACTAAACCTTGTTAGATAGATAAAACTATAGTTTTATCTATCTAACAAGTATAGTAATACTATAGATATACTATAGATAAAACTATAGTATTTCTATAGTTTTATCTATCTACACAAGGGGTACGCCAGTTACATACACATTTCCAGGGGGTACGTGAAGCATAAAAGATTAAACAATTACATAGATCTTTCTTATACTTTTTATTCCAATATTATTACTGGTGGACTCAATCTTTATACTAATGTTTATCTATAAATACATTTTATTTAGGAAGAAAATTATTCTTATTTATTATCAGATATAATATTGCTAACTAATACAAATAAATTTTCTGCTAAAAAATATATTTATAGATAAATATTTTTATAAAGATTAGCACAGAAACCACCAGTAATAATATTAAAATCAGAATTATAAGTAATTTCTATATTGCAAAATGATTTAAGTTGATGTAAGTGGCCGAGTGGTTAGCCGGCTTGGCTAATGATCTACGGGACCTGGGTTCGAGCCCCGGATAAGGCTTGGATTTATGTGTCGTTTTTCTGTTGAGGTCCTGCCATCCTCTCAGACCTTCTACTCTGGCATTATAAACTGATAGGCTCATGTCAGACCTCTGTGGCAAGCAGCTGCTTGAGGGAGTATTTATTTTTTGAAGCCGTCCCGTGGCCGAGTGGTTAGCGCGCTTGGCTACTGATCTACGGGACCTGGGTTCGAACCCCGGGTAAGGCATGGATGTTCGTGTTGTTTTCTGCTGAGGTTCTGCCATCCTCTCAGATCTTCTACTGTGGCACATAAACTGACAGGCTCCTGTCAGACCTCTGTGGCAAGCAGCTGCTTGAGGGGGTATTTATTTTATTATTTATTTCATAAATTTGGTGGCCTGGTTTTCTGTTGTAGGAGTTGGTTAAATGCCCAGGACACAAGGACCCCAGTCTCAGAGAAGGTTGGATATAGGTTAGCTTGGTTTGGTCTTATCTTTTTTTGCCTACAATGGATCAAATGGCTCAGGCTGAGGGAAGTGGGTTGTTTTATTTCTGAGCTGTACTTTTTAACACATAATGGGCTAAATAACCAGGGCACAAGGACCCCGAGGAATCAGAGAAGGTTGGGTGGTAGGGACCGACTTAACAGTTGGTCGGAGACAGATGGTAGCCTCCGCCAAGGCCATACAGTGTGTTCTTTAACATGTACAGGGTATGACTCTCCCCGCATACGAGGCCACGGCTTAACGTCCCATCCGACTGACGGTGGCCTTTCCAAGCCCATCCGGTGTCCAGTAATAAGCGGCGGGGATTTTTGGGGAAATAAATCTCAATGCTGACTCAGAGGGACTCGAATCTAAGAACTGCAGGTTTACGAGCCTGGCGCGCTACCGACTGGCTAACACTGGATGGCCCCTTCCTCCCCCCCCCCCCCCGTGTGCAGGAGAGCCATACTCTGTTCACGTTAAACAGAACGCTGGATAGCCTTGATCTGAGACTTCCATCTGTCTCCTAAGAGCTGTGGGGGTGGGTGGCCCAGTCGGTAGCGCATCAGGCTCGTAATCTGCAGTTCCCAGACCTAAAAACATTCGACCCATATTTAAAATTAAGGTAGCTAAAGTATTTCACAGCCGTAATGCGTCATAAATATATTCGCCAGAAATTAAATAAAACTTTTAAAAAAACAATTTATATTATTTATCAAGTACCACTTATATTGAATGCTATTCCCAAAGAATTACTAAATATAGATTCTTTTAAAAGACTTAAAATGGAATTAAAAAATCATTTGGTATTTTCCAGTTAGCTGATTTTTATGTGTTGTGTTTTGTGGATTTATTTGATGTACACCATTTTTGTGGCTGAATAACCTATGTTTAATATAATTTATTCATTTTCCTGCAGATAAGCTATTTGGCTTTGCGAGTCAAATTGTAATTGTATTTGTATTCTTTACTCTTATGAATAAAAATTATATTCTAAAAAAAAACATTCTGTGAAATAAATAAATATTTTGGAGAGCCTGCGTAATGATTAT
Organism: Ryuthela nishihirai; assembly: GCA_038380435.1. Classification (NCBI taxonomy): domain Eukaryota; kingdom Metazoa; phylum Arthropoda; class Arachnida; order Araneae; family Heptathelidae; genus Ryuthela; species Ryuthela nishihirai. Next base: position 6,605,722 of record JAWZYU010000008.1, read on the forward strand.
TTCAATATTTGATATTTATGAATACATTTGACAAGATAATTTTCTGTTAAATATTCTGGATTTCATAACTCTTTAAATACTGAACAAATATTGTTAAAAATCGAGATTTAAATAGATTTGATTACGATCTTTAATTTATCCTCAGTCACATTTTGCCGTTAAATGCATATTTTAGAAGTTATAGAGCTTCGAATTTGGATCCCCATTGACACAGCATGAAAGATAATTTATTGTTCAATATTCCAGCTTCCATAAATCCTTAAATACTGAACGAATATTGTTGAAAATCGAGATTTAAATAGATTTGATTACGATCTTTAATTTATCTTCAGTCACATTTTTCAATTAAATGCATATTTTAGAAGTTATAGAGCATCGAAATCGTGAAATAACGGAAATTTGATAAAAAAAAATTCACAGATGTGACCTACTTTGCCAAACCGCAACCAACCAAATATATTCTAGCGAACTGTGTATCAAAGGTCATCACAATTGTTAGTGTTATAATCAGAGGTCGACGAATCGGATGTTGCCTTTAAAACCAAACCATAATAATATCTAGTGCCTCCTTCTGCCACATTTCTAAGTTAACGGTTTCTGATAAGCCAAAAAAAGTAGCGGATGCTTTGCTACTTAACTGTGGCATCTCTAGTAGTTGTCAACAAAAAATTGACAAAAAAAAAACTTACATTTAATCAAGGCTCGGAAAAAGAGAAAAGTAAAAAGTTGGCTGAGGTGGGGCAGGGGAGAATCAGAACATCTTTTTTGCGTCTTGATTCCAATGTCAGTGATTTTATAAAATGTGTAGGTTTTTTTTTTTAAAGGGGCGTGGGTGACTCAGTCGGTAGCGCGCCAGACTCGTAATCTACAGTTCCCAGGTTCGAATCCCGGCTGGACCAGCGTTGAGATTTATCTCCAAAAAACTCCCTGCTCACGGTCAGTAGGGGATACCGACGGGATTTGACAGGGTGTCATCCGTCGAATGGGACGTTAAGCCGTGACACTGTGTGCGGGGAGGCCATACTCTGTGCATTTTAAAGAACACGCTGGATGGTTTTGACGGGAGGCTACCATCTGCCTCACAACAGCTGTCCCCCACTGGAACAGCTGTTGTGAGACAGATGAGTTCCTTCCCCCAACCTTCTCTGTGCCTTTGGGGTCCTTGTGACCTGGCAATTTAGTTCATTGTGTGCAAAAAAGTTTCTCTAAGAGGTAAAACAACCCAACGTTAAAGAACACACTGGATGGCCTTGACAGGAAGCCTATCATCTGTCTCTCAACAGCCGTTCCAGTGAGTCCCCTCCTCCAACCTTCTCTGAGCCTTCGGGGTCTTTGTGACCTTGCTATTTAGTCCATTGTGGGCAAAAAACTGTGGCTCAGAGGTGAAACAACCAAACTCTGAAGAAAATTCATGCGATCATAATCTAGAAAACAAAATATCTCCATGAAAAAAATGTGCTCATGACTAACTGTTTTTGTCTCATTACTAGAACTTCCTTCTGCTAACGGTTTTTAGCTCATTACTAGAAGAACTTCCTTTTTTCCTATGACAGCAACCGAAACCATAACCATTTTCACTTCGTCGCTTTCAGCCATTTTATCGTTGTCTGTTCCGTTATCTCTGAGCACTTCTCTGCAGCTGCGACTTCCAGTTTAATATTATCGCTGCGAGATCGTTTAACGAACAATTTCTAGTTTTGGAACATTTTTTACTACGTATCTATATAAAAGTAAGTAGCTTTACGTCTCATTAAAAATATTCCTCAATCATTTTGTGCCTAAAGTACTACATTTAGAACAAAAAATTGACAAAAAAAAAACAACTTACATTTAATCAAGGCTCGGAAAAAGAGAAAAGTGAAAAGTTGGCTGAGGTGGGGCAGGGGAGAATCAGAACAACTTTTCGATATAGTTATTTTCTCTCGGTTTTAGTGAATTTTAACGAATTTCAAAAATACACGGAAAATTTATAGTTCATTAGTAAAGCATCACAGGAGGTATCCTGTACGCAGACCCGACTGGGTCAGCCTTGAGATTTATCTCCGCAGAATTTCCCCGCCCTGCCCACGGTCAGTAGGGGACACCGATGGGCTTGAAAAGGCCGCCGTCCGTCGGATGGGACGTTAAGTCGTGGCTCCGTGTGCGGGAGAGCCATACCCTGTGCACGTTAAAGAACACGCTGCATGGCCTTGACGGGAGGCTATCATCTGTCTCCCAACAGCTGTTTCAGTGGGTCCCTTCCCCCAACCTTCTCTGAGCCTTCGGGGTCTTGTGGCCTGGCCATTTAGCCCACGGTGTGCAAAAGAGTGCCACTCAGAGGTAAAACAACCCAACGTTATAGAACACGCTGGATGGCCTTGACGGGAGCCTACCATCTATCTCCCAACAGCTGTTTCAGTGGGTCCCTTCCCCCAACCTTCTCTGAGCCTTCCGGGTCCTTGTGGCCTGGCCATTTAGCCCATGGTGTGCAAAAAAGTGCTGCTCAGAGGTAAAACAACCCAACGTTATAGAACACGCTGGATGGCCTTGAAGGGAGGCTACCATCTGTCTCCCAACAGCTGTTCCAGTGGATCCCCTCCCCCAACCTTCTCTGAGCCTTCGGGGTCCTTGTGGCCTGGCCATTTAGCCCATGGTGTGCAAAAAAGTGCTGCTCAGAGGTAAAACAATCCAACGTTAAAGAACACACTGGGTGGCCTTGACGGGAGGCTACCATCTGTCTCCCAACAGCTGTTCCAGTGGGTCCCCTCCCCCAACCTTCTGTGAGCCTTCGGGGTCCTTGTGCCCTGGCCATTTAGCCCATGGTGTGCAAAAAAGTGCTGCTCAGAGGTAAAACAATCCAACGTTAAAGAACACACTGGATGGCCTTGACGGGAGGCTACTATCTGTCTCCCAACAGCTGTTCCAGTGGGTCCCCTCCCCAACCTTCTCTGAGCCTTCGGGGTCCTTGTGGCCTGGCCATTTAGCCCATGTTGTGCAAAAAGGTGCCGCTCAGAGGTAAAGCAACCCAATCCAACGTCTATTTCCTTTGCCGTACCAAGTTCAAACGGTCAGTTTTAAATTTATGCCGGTTGCACGAGAATTCTGGATGCTTGAGTACCTAAAAACCGGGAGTTTATTATATAAAGATTAGTATTAATGCTCACCAGTAATAATAAAAGTAATAAATATGTAAACAAATGTTTGGAGTTTTAGGCTTCCCTATGATGACGTCACAACTTTGTTGTAAGGCCTTCTGTTAAAGGAGGTGTTTGCACAACCGGCAGGTAGCCCAACTTGATGTCAAAACTTTGAACGATATTTATTTTTGCTACTGTTAAAAAACTGTAAATAAGAATTGTTAGAAGTTTGTAAATTATTTCTGTAATTTTTTCAGTTGTGTATATGCATAAAGTTAAGGCTTCAGTGTGTTTTACTTGTTAATATTTTTTACTGCTATCGTAGACTTAAAATGATTTCTTGTTCTGCCTGTTAACAGGCAATTATTGTGCATCACTGTTGCAAATTCACTGTTGAATACTTTTTGCGAATTCCAAATTTCCTACACAAGTATCCATTCTTCAAAAGCGTTTAATTTGTTTAATGACCAATAGTACAAATTAGCAATCTATATTAGCACTATTTCGAAACATAAAATTATACCACTAAGGGATGTTTAATTTTTTAAATCGGGTCTTTTACCTTTAATTAACCTTTTTTTCGCAGAATAGGCTACATGGCTAGGTCACAAGAACCCCAGAGGATAAGACAAGGTTGTGGGAAGTGGACTCACTGGACAGTTATTAACAGATATAGTAGATGGTAAGCTATCGTCAAGGCCACACAGACTTTCTTTAACTTTGGGTTATTTTACCTCTAAGCAGTACTTTTTTGCACACAATGCCCAGGTCACAAGAACCCTAAAGGATCATAGAAGGTTAATGGTAGGGGACACCCTGAACAGCTGTTAAGAGACAGATGGAAGCCTCCCATCAAGGCCAATTAGTATTTCTTTAACGTTGGGGTTTTTCTCTCTAAGCAGCCCTTTTTTGCACACAATGGGCTAAATGACCAGGTCACAAGGAACCCAAGGGTTCAGAGAGGCTTAAAGGTAGGGGATACCCTGAACAGCTGTTAAGAGATAGATGGAAGCCTCCCATCAAGGCCAATTAGTATTTCTTTAACGTTGGGGTTTTTCTCTCTAAGCAGCACTTTTTTGCACACAATGGGCTAAATGACCAGGTCACAAGGACCCCAAGGGTTAAAGAAGTTTAAGGGTGGGGGACACCCTGAATAGCTGTTAAGAGACAGATGGAAGCCTCCCATCAAGGCCAATTAGTATTTCTTTAACGTTGGGGTTTTTCTCTCTAAGCAGCCCTTTTTTGCACACAATGGGCTAAATGACCAGGTCACAAGGACCCCAAGGGTTCAGAGAGGCTTAAAGGTAGGGGATACCCTGAACAGCTGTTAAGAGATAGATGGAAGCCTCCCATCAAGGCCAATTAGTATTTCTTTAACGTTGGGGTTTTTCTCTCTAAGCAGCACTTTTTTGCACACAATGGGCTAAATGACCAGGTCACAAGGACCCCCAAGGAAAGAAGTTTAAGGGTGGGGGACACCCTGAATAGCTGTTAAGAGACAGATGGAAGCCTCCCATCAAAGCCAATTAGTATTTCTTTAACGTTGGGGTTTTTCTCTCTAAGCAGCACTTTTTTGCACACAATGGGCTAAATGACCAGGTCACAAGGACCCCAAGGGTTAAAGAAGTTTAAGGGTGGGGGACACCCTGAATAGCTGTTAAGAGACAGATGGAAGCCTCCCATCAAAGCCAATTAGTATTTCTTTAACGTTGGAGTTTTTCTCTCTAAGCAGCCCTTTTTTGCACACAATGGGTTAAATGACCAGGTCACAAGGACCCCAAGGGTTCAGAGAGGGTTAAAGGTAGGGGACACCCTGAACAGCTGTTAAGAGATAGATGGAAGCCTCCCATCAAGGCCAATTAGTATTTCTTTAACGTTGGGGTTTTTCTGTCTAAGCAGCCCTTTTTTGAACACACTGGGCTAAATGGGATCCCCTTGACAATGGAAATTCCCCGCCCTGCCCACGGTCAGGGCGGCCCTTTCAGGACCATAAGGTTTCTAAGAGAAAATATTAGTATGTAACTGTTTATTTTAGTTTGTTTAGACGTAAAATAAATAAAATTTTGACAATTTTTGAACACAATGGGCTAAATGGGTCACAAGGACCCCAAGGTTAAAGAAGTTTAAGGGTAGGGGACACCCTGAATAGCTGTTAAGAGACAGATGGAAGCCTCCCATCAAAGCCAATTAGTATTTCTTTAACATTGGGGTTTTTCTCTCTAAGCAGCCCTTTTTTGCACACAATGGGCTAAATGACCAGGTCACAAGGACCCCAAGGGTTCAGATGAGGTTGTGAACCCACTGAACAGCTGTTAGGAGACAGATGTATGCCTCCCGTCAAGGATCCCCAGTGTGTTATTTAACGTGCACAAGTTATGGTTGTCCCACACATGTGACCACGTCTTAACGTCCCACCCAAAGGAAGGCAGCCTTTCCAAGCCCATCGGTGTCTCCTTTATGACCGAGGAAGAGTAGCGTTAATTTTTACTTTAGTTTATATACTACCGTTTAAATTATTTTAAAGGGATTAGTCTATAAGAATTATAAACTGACGCGGGTCGTAAGTGATCCCTCGAAAAGGGTTGTAGATTTCGAGGCCGCTCTCGGTTGGATTGTTTTACCTCTGAGCGGCACTTTTTTGCACTCCATGGGCTAAATGGCCAGGTCACATGGACCCTTAAGGCTCAAAGAAGGTTGGGGGAGGGGACCCACTGGAACAGCTGTTGGAAGACAGATGGTAGCCTCCGTCAAGGACATCCAGCATGTTCTTTAACGTGCACAGGGTATGACTCTCCCGCACACGGGGCCACGGCTTAACGTCCTATCCGACGGACGGAGGCCTTTCCAAGCCCATCGGTGTCCCCTACTGACCGTGGGCAGGGCGGGGAATTTTGCGGAGATAAATCTCAACGCTGACCCAGCTGGGACTCGAACCTGGGAACTACAGATTACGAACCTGGCGCGCTACCGACTGAGGCACTCCCGTCCCTCGAGGGCGCTCTCGTCGCCTGCTTTGTAAATGGAGTAGTATGTGTGGAGAGCTGGGAATGAAGTTATAGGTCGACGTACGTTTGGCGCCAAAATTTTGGCGGGATTTAATTTTGATTGCAGTGGTGGGAATATTGTGAATGAATTTATCGATGGCAAGAATTATCGGCATGAGTTTAACTAGTATGTCATAATATTTGAAAAAAAAGTAAAACTTCGAAAGAAAGACAACAAACAGGAAAAAAAATATCCTCTTCGTATCCATGATTCAAATCCAGCTCCTTTACTTTTGAACCAAATATGGTAACCAATAAGCTACAGGAAAAATGCCGAATTTAAAATTTACTTTTAATAAATGATCAATAAAAACTTTATGGAAATATATTGATGATTCACAATATCAAGTTCACCTAAAGGAAGAAACCTTTCTTGGACAAAAAGATGTAGCAGAAGTTATCGTAAAGAAGGGTAGAAATTTTACTTTTAAATAAATTAGTTAATATTATTTCCGGTAGTTTCAGATTAACAGGTACAAAATAAGAATAAAATAAAATTTCATTATGAAATAATAATACATATTGGGAAAATATTACTCTTGCCTTTGCTGGTGAGAGATAACAGTCAAAATTATGTTAAAAACATTTTTTTGAAAATTGTTCATGAAAATGGTCAAATTGAGATATAACAACTTCAACCGCAAATTCAATATCATTCCTGAAATTCAAATATCGAAATCCACTGAAAGAATCCTCAAACGATAGATGCTCGTCTAATGGGCTGGGTTGTTTTACCTCTGAGCGGCACTTTTTTGCACACCATGGGCTAAATGGCCAGGTCACATGGACCCCGACGGCTCAGAGAAGGTTGGGGGAGAGGACCCACTGGAACAGCTGTTGGGAGACAGATGGTAGCCTCCCATCAATGCCATCCAGCGTGTTCTTTAACGTGCACAGGGTATGGCTCTCCCGCACACGGGGCCACGGCTTAACGCCCCATCCGACGGACGGCGGCCTTTCTAAGCCCATCGGTGTCCCCTACTAATCCTTCATCCTCTTTCGGAGAATTTTGCGGAGATAAATCTCAACGCTGACCCAGCTGGGACTCGAACCTGGGAACTACAGATTACGAGCCTGGCGCGCTACCGACTGAGCCACCCCCGCCCCGCTCGTCTAATGTGGTTTGCGTGAATGTGCATTTAGAGTATAGTAAAACTTTGTTAATTTTAACTCCAGTAACAAGGAATTCGGTGCAATTCTGACACAGTTAATTGGCAACACCGGTTACTAATCGAGGACTTTCGTTGTTCCCGATATTGATTTATATCTATCTAGAATATCAAAAGCTCTATATAGTAGTGACTGGTTTCGATTAATCGCGGTTATAAAAGTATATATTTATATACACAGTCGTATCAGAATTATATGACCACCTATCATACATATACTATGGTAGGTGGTCATATTATTCTGATACGACTGTGTATATACGTACTAGCTAATTATGCGCGGTTTTACGCAAAACCCCTGACAAATTTTAGGAATTGCAAATATATTAAACATATCGAAATGATGGTGAATATTTAAATTTCCGAAACGAGGGTGAACACTTAAATTTTTGAAACGAGGGTGAATACTTATGTTTCCAAAATGATGATGAATACTTATATTTCCGAAACGAGGGTGAATACTTATATTTCCGAAACGAAAGTGAATACTTATGTTTGCGAAATGAGAGTGAATACCTAAATTTCCGAAACGAGGGTGAATTTTTATACTTACGAAACGAGAGAGTATACTTTCGGAAATTTAGGTATTCACACTCATTTCTAAAATGCAATATTCATCCTCTTTTCGGAAACATAAGTATGCACCAAACTCGAAAGGTTAACTGGTACAGTGTAATTTCGTTAATCCGGATCCATTACTACGGATTTCAGCTTTATACAGTCAAAAAAACGATTACATCTATAATTTTAAATGTATATTGATCTGCACAATCCTCAGACACCCAAGGCCTCAGTGATCCAACTAGACTGTTCAATTCAGTTCTCCATATACGTCTATCTCGTGCTACAGCTGTTGACTTCCCATTGCAGGCCATTTCTGAAAAAGATCCTGTTTAATATTCTCTACGTATCTATCGCAGTTTGGATGTTTCTTTCTAAGGTTGGGTTGGTTTTTAAATCTATGATTGTTTTACCTATCCCGGAAAGCAGAGAACGTTTTTGGGAGGAGAACACTGGACAGCTAACCTCCCATAGATCAACTCTCACAGAAATAAATGAGATTAAAAACCTTTCATTTCCTTCAGGTTCCGCTTTTTTTTTTTCATGTTAATAGAACAAATAATTTTAAAATTGTAGTGCAGGTTTCTTTTCTAAGAAATTAATACTAACTTTCAGATTACTCATAATATTTTTATTTAATAATAATAATAATGAATAAATTATGTTATTTCGTATTAATTTTATGCTATATGAATCGTAGCAGTCTTTGGCAAAGCGCAACGTCTAAACGGATAAAGTTAATTTTATAATTTCATAATCTGAAGTTGAAGTGAATAATTACCAGACAAAATGTGTGAGAGAACCTTCTCTCTCTCTCTGCCTGTTCACCCTGTGGATGATTGCAAATTAATGAACCATATATCTCTTATTTTTCAGGCGATTATCCCCACCAACAAAAGAACAGCAAAGTGTCATCCCACAACACCAAAATGGATTCAGATCGGAGAATAACAACACGAAAATTTGAAAACATCGTCGAAGAAATTTGTGTAAATGCAAGGGAAATAGCTAAATTTCTATCGAAATACAAATATTTGGAAATGAAAACTAAAAAAAACATTCAATCACTAAATGAAACACTTAAAATATGGGATGACTTGCACTACGTCACGAAAGTGATCATATTTGCGTTAACCTTTCTTAGTATTGTGTGCTTTCTAACAGTAACAGCACCAACAGGTGATATTTACCTACAATTAATTTTATTTTTATGCCTTTACACAATGGTTGTTGGCTTTATGTTTGAAAGAGATATTGAATCAATACTCACAAGTCTTCCTGAAGAGAATTTGAATACGATTAAAATTGGGATAAAGCACACTTTATTCTCTACTGAGAACATTTCACAATCTGCCCTAAAAAGGATTTCGTCTCTCATTAAGCTCGAATCAACAGCAGAAAGGTCCTCGAACAGAATTCTTCAATTAAAAAACATCTCGAAGCTTCTGCGAAAATATTCAGTGATTGCATTTGATGGATTTTTGGCCGGAATTGTAGTTTTGGCTCTTCTCAATTTATCGTGTTATGAAACGAAAAAATACATTGCTTCTGAAATCAGTCTTGTGATATCGACGTTTGTACTAAGGATTGTGTTTTGGAAATATTCCACCTCTTTAGCGACTTCGTCTGCAGCTTTCCTAACTCAGATACATGAAGAGTCTGAAAGTTTTTCCAGATGGTTAGGAGGATCAACTGTTAGGACTCTAAGCTTTTACAGAGATTTAAGTTTGGTTAAGTGCATTTTGAAAGAGTTTCCTGAAAGTAATCAATTTTGGGAAGGTAGCCAATGGTCCGGAGTAATGGCTGCTTTGTTCGTGGTAGAAAAGAGAAAATTATTGGAACAATATATTGACGAGGGATCTGATGGTACCGATGATGGTAGCGATGGTAATGCTTCAGCAAAAGACATAAAATCTTCGTCAAATGAATGTAAAGATCACCAATATGATGATGAGGAATCTCTCTTGAATGACTCTGGGATTGGCTTTCAGAGTTTTGAACCAGCTTTAGAAAATGATATGGAAAAATTGTCGAATGAAGGAGACAAAGAAAAAAAAGAAAATAATTCAGATTTCGCTAGTATTAAGTCTGAGAAACATCATGAAAATGTATCGGATGAATTTCAGTATCAGTCTTCTCAACAAGACGTCAAGAAAAATATTTCAGATTTTTCCAATCTTGAGTTTGAAGAGAAGGAAAAAGTAACAGATGAATTTCAATATCTTTCTGCTCAAAAAGATGTCAATGAATGTATTTCAGATTTCACTAATGTTGATCCTGAAGAGTATCACGAATTCTTATCGGATGAATTTCAATACCAGTGTGCTGAAAAGGAAGTCGAAGAAGAGAATCCAGATTTCAGTATTTGTGAATCTGAGAAACATCACGAAAATGTGTCCGATGAAGAGAATCCAGATTTCAGTATTTGTGAATCTGAGAAACATCACGAAAATGTGCCCGATGAAGAGAATCCAGATTTCACTATTTGTGAATCTGAGAAACATCACGAAAATGTGCCCGATGAAGAGAATCCAGATTTCACTATTTGTGAATCTGAGAAACATCACGAAAATGTGCACGATGAAGAGAATCCAGATTTCACTATTTGTGAATCTGAGAAACATCACGAAAATGTGCCCGATGAAGAGAATCCAGATTTCACTATTTGTGAATCTGAGAAACATCACGAAAATGTGCCCGATGAAGAGAATCCAGATTTCACTATTTGTGAATCTGAGAAACATCACGAAAATGTGTCCGATGAATATGAGCAAAATTCTCATCAAGAAAATTCTGCCCTAAAACCCAATGATGGCAATGTTATTTCACAAGAATTGGAAACAATTAAAGATAATTTTACCGCCGATGTTTCAAAGTCGGTAGTGAACGATACAATCGAAACAGCTTCAGATCAATATAATCACTGTTATGTTTTTGGTTCTCAAAACTACCGTCAAAGATTTTCACGCACAGACAATAATTTATTGAGTCATCCTCTAAATGTCATGGCGCAAGAAAATGTAGCAGATGAATCACAAGAAAATAATACTAAATTATCTCACATTAATTCAACTCTTCAGAACAAACACCCAGATGTAAAAGTCGCCGAAATTTCAGAGGACTCGGCTTTTAAATCTGCTAACTTGCAATTTATCAATAAAATCGAAAACACAGCAATTGTTCTTACAAACACCGACCATTTTCTTCCATCAGAAAATGTTGATGTGGATTCGAGTACTGAAATTATAGAGTCACAGAATTCCATTCCTGGATCTATCGTTAGATTGCCAACTGCTGAACTTGAAAGACAGGAATATATTGCAACTGTACCCGGCGTTACGAATTCCGGGATTGAAACAAAAACAGAAAATATTTTCACTGGAATTAAAAATGTGAATTTCGTGACCAATATGAAGAAACTGGAAAATATGGCCACTGTAGTCAGTGAGGTAGATCCGGTAACTGATGGAAATGCAGAAGAGACTATAGTCCCTGAACGTGGTAATGTAGATCGAAATACTAATGCAAATTCACTAGAGAACATAGTCACTGAACTTAGTGATATAGATCCAGTAACTAACGTAAATTCAGCAGTGAATATAGTGAATGAGTGTACGGGGACGAATTTTAGTACTGAAATTCAACAAGTAGAGAATATTATTACTAAAATGACGGAAATGCGGTATATAATTCCTCAATTAAATGAACTTTATGCAATATTAAAAGGAGAAGAGAATGCTACATACTTTTCTCCTGAAATAAAATCAGGAAACAAAAATCACAAACAGGGAAATTTAGTCGCCACGCCGTGTAGAAAATTTTCAGAGGATCGATTGACCCAATCGAGTAGCACACACTCCTTCAACAAGATAAAAGATTTAGAGATTATAATCAATAAACTAACCGAAGTGAACTTCCAGCCTGAAATAAAACAATTGGAAAACGTAATTACTATAATAAAAGAAGTAGGGAGTATAGTAACTATAATAAAACAATTACAGAGCACAGTTAGCGAATATATCGATACAAACTCTACTATCGAAACAGAAGAATTGGACGAAGATTTAGTTGATTCTACAAGCTCAGTAAATGATGAAAATATAAAAGATCCTAATACTATACTAAATGGACGAGAGAATGTTGCTGCTGGACCTAATATTATACTAAATGGACGAGAGAATGTTGCTGCTGGACCCAATACTATACTAAACGGACGAGAGAATGTTGCTGCTGGACCCAATACTATACTAAACGGACGAGAGAATGTTGCTGCTGGACCTAATACTATACTAAACGGACGAGAGAATGTTGCTGCTGGACCTAATACTATACTAAATGGACGAGAGAATGTTGCTGCTGGACCTAATACTATACTAAATGGACGAGAGAATGTTGCTGCTGGACCTAACACTATACTAAATGGACGAGAGAATGTTGCTGCTGGACCTAACACTATACTAAATGGACGAGAGAATGTTGCTGCTGGACCAAATACTATACTAAACGGACGAGATAATGTTGCTGCTGGACCTAATACTATACTAAACGGACGAGAGAATGTTGCTGCTGGACCTAATACTATACTAAACGGACGAGAGAATGTTGCTGCTGGACCTAATACTATACTAAATGGACGAGAGAATGTTGCTGCTGGACCTAATACTATACTAAATGGACGAGAGAATGTTGCTGCTGGACCTAACACTATACTAAATGGACGAGAGAATGTTGCTGCTGGACCTAATACTATACTAAATGGACGAGAGAATGTTGCTGCTGGACCTAATACTATACTAAATGGACGAGAGAATGTTGCTGCTGGACCTAATACTATACTAAATGGACGAGAGAATGTTGCTGCTGGACCTAACACTATACTAAATGGACGAGAGAATGTTGCTGCTGGACCAAATACTAAATACTCTAGCACTGAAATAAAATCAGAAACTAAAAACACGAAACGGGAAAATTTTCACCTCACGAATTCTACAAATGTTTCACAGAATATACTCACTGAACGGGGTGACGTAGATCTGAATGGGAATGAACCAGAGAATTTAATCATTGAATATACTGCTGAATATTATTCGTCAGAGAATACAGTCAACGATCTTGGTGATGTAGATTCAGATACTAATATCTATGCATCAGTAAATAAAGTCACTAAAATTAATGATATAGATGAGGTAACTAATGGAAATGCAGCAGAAAATATAATCAATGACGCTACTGAAAATTTTAGTATTGAAATTCAACAACTAGAGAATATTATTATCAAAATGAAAGAATTACGGTGCATAATTCCTAAAGTGAAAGAAGAACCCAATATTTTACTAAAAGGACGAGAGAATGCTGCTTCTGCTGGATCTAGAACTCCGTACTCTGTGCTAGAAAGAAAATCAGAAAATAAAAGCACTAAAGTGGAAAAGTTTCCCTCCAAGACTTTTACACAAAATTCGGAGGATATAATCAGTAAACCTAGTAGTCAAGACTCCATCAGAAAGATAAAATATCTAGAGAATCTAGTCAGTAAATTTGCCGAAGTAGACTTCAAAACTGAAATTAAGCAACTGGAAAATATAATTACGATAATAAAAGACGCAGGGAATGTAGTGACTATAGTAAAACAATTACAGGATACAATCAGAGAATGTACCAATACAGACTACGCGACAGAAACTGAAGAATTGGAAGGTGAATTAATTGAAACTACCAGTTCAAACCACGAAACCCTAATAGAAGGAACTACTGAACTCGATAAAGCACACACTGGAACTCAAACTTTACTTACTAATGCAAATGCTGCAACGCAAACGAATGCAAACTCTATAAATCAGGCAGGAATTACGAACTTTGAGCCTCGTGATACTGACAGTGTGAACAAAGAAAGAGAGAAGAACAGCGAACACTTTAACAGAGAGATTATTTTATCAGAGGAACCGAAAGAAATAATTAATGAACCTTTTGTAAAATCTGCATCAAAAACAGAAAGTTCAGGAAGAGTAGTTCTTGAGTCCGCTGGCATGGATTCTCCTAGTAAACCAGAAGAAATGAGGAATATAATCAATGAAACCACTGATATACACCCTGCTATTCAACCGGAAGAATCAGGAAGTGTAATCAGTGAATCAACCAATATAAATGTGGCAACTGAATTGGAAATTTCGGACAGAATAATCCATGAATCTATCAATACAGACTTAGGTACTGAAGCAGGAAATATAGAAAAAATATTCATTGAACCCTTCAATATTGGTTCAGTTGCCGAAAAATCGAGAGAAATAGTCGTTGATCCTTCGAACACATATCCTAAAATTAACCAAGAAACGCGCCCCAAAGAACCTGTGGAAAATATTGATAACCAATTAATGACTCAAGAAGAAATATCTTCTAGCAGCTTTTCACAAATAATGAAAGAGAGCACTCCGAAAACGCGCCCACATGGGGGTCAAAGAAAACGAAGCACCAAATGTCGCAAAAATTTAACAGCTCAAATTGAACAGGAAAAGGAAATAATGGATGGTAATGCCAAAATAGAACTTCATGGTCCACCATGGGAATCACAAGTAATCGACGGATTCGCTAATACGAGCTCTATGCCATGGAAAATGGGATTTGATATTAGAAATAAGCACTCCATAACACAAGAAGAGAACATAACTGGTGGAGTTACGACTTCGGGATCCACTACTGTACAAGAGGATAAAAAAATCGATGGAAGTACGTCTTCTGGATCCAGTATTTCACAAAACGGATGGATAATCCAAACAGCTACGACTTCGGGATCCGTTGTTCCACAAGACGGACAAAAATGTTTTCCAGCTAAGATTTCGGAATACCCTATTGCAGAAACTGGAAAGATGATCGGCACAGCTACGACTCTGGAATCAACTACTGCAAAAGAATGGAACAAAACTGTTACAGCTGCGAATTCGGAATCCACTATTGGAGAGGTAAAAGGAAAGGAGGGATTCAAATTCGACATTGACCAATCTGGCAGCGACATGCCAAAACTACAAACTATTCCTGGACATGCTTTAGAAGTTCCTTTCCCACAATTTTCTACCAGCTTTTCATTTTCCGAAGGTTCCTGGCCTCATCAGAACTCAAAAGGAGGTGTGTTTAATTTCGGCAGCAATGTGAAGTCTACTTTTCAGATTCCTAAACTGGAGCCAGACCGTACTTTGATGACTACTAAACCACGCTCTACATATAATTCGTTCAACTCCCAAAGTCAACCTGTTGTTAAGAATCTCCTGTCACAATCAGAAGAAGACTCGGATTCAACAGAAGTTGAAGAGAACGATAGTGACAAAGAATTAAACCAGATATCTGAAAGTTCTAATGTTCAAAGTCAAGTCGATATTTCAGATGAAATAGGTGTTCTTTGCATAAAGTTAGAACACCAGAAATTAGTCCACCAGAAATCGCAGCCGTCTGACAATTCAAGCCAACCAGTCATGCAACGTTCTTCTAAACCTGGCTTTAAAACCAGTCAAAAGAAACTAAATAACAAAAACCACAAGAAAAAAGAATCCAAGGCAACGTCAATGAACTCCAAGACCCATCTCTGTACTAAAGCAGTGGATGTTCCACTCATTGGCGTGAATTCCATCCAATCAATGCAGAATTTCGATAAGGAAGCTCTTGAATCAAAGATTACTAACTTAAGTCCAGAGAGCACATCTAGCAGTGTTCAGTTCCAACCTGAAAATGTGAAAAGTTCACCAAGTTCAAACCATGTATCGTTTAACTGGTCGTTTAATTCTAAACATGCAGTACAACTCAAGCAGTCGACCAACGTTCAATCTAGTACCAATGAGACGTTAGGGAAAGCAGTAGACTTCAGTGCAAATTCAAGAAGCACAGAAGGAAATGGGAAGAGTATTTCACAATCACCTGGCACTCATTCACAGGCATTTGAGGATCGTGTGTCCCAATCATCTGATTTTCAGCCACAAGTATTTGAAAATTGGATGTCCCAAACTCCTGATTCTCATCCTCCAATATTTGGTAATCAGGTGTCTCCATCACCCGATTTTCGTCCACCAACATTTGGGAATCAGGTGTCTCCATCACCCGATTTTCGTCCACCAACATTTGGGAATCAGGTGTCTCCATCACCTGTTTCTGGTCCACCAATATTTGGGAATCAGGTGTCTCCATCACCTGTTTCTGGTCCACCAATATTTGGGAATCAGGTGTCTCCATCACCTGTTTCACATCCACCAACGTTTGTAAATCAGGTGTCTCCATCACCTGTTTCTGGTCCACCAATATTTGGGAATCAGGTGTCTCCATCACCAATTTCACGTCCACCAACGTTTGTAAATCAGGTGTCTCCATCACCTGTTTCTGGTCGACCAATATTTGGAAATCAGGTGTCTCCATCACCTGTTTCTCGTCCACCAATGTTTGTAAATCAGGTGTCATCACCTACTTCTGATCCACCAATATTTGGAAATCAGGTGTCTCCATCACCTGTTTCTCGTCCACCAATGTTTGTAAATCAGGTGTCATCACCTGCTTCTGATCCACCAATATTTGGAAATCAGGTGTCTCCATCACCTGTTTCTCGTCCACCAATGTTTGTAAATCAGGTGTCATCACCTGCTTCTGATCCACCAATATTTGGAAATCAGGTGTCTCCATCATCTGTTTCTCGTCCACCAATGTTTGTAAATCAGGTGTCATCACCTGCTTCTGATCCACCAATATTTGGAAATCAGGTGTCTCCATCACCTGTTTCTCGTCCACCAATGTTTGTAAATCAGGTGTCATCACCTGCTTCTGATCCACCAATATTTGGAAATCAGGTGTCTCCATCATCTGTTTCTCGTCCACCAATGTTTGTAAATCAGGTGTCATCACCTGCTTCTGATCCACCAATATTTGGAAATCAGGTGTCTCCATCACCTGTTTCTCGTCCACCAATGTTTGTAAATAAGGTGTCATCACCTGCTTCTGATCCACCAATATTTGGAAATCAGGTGTCTCCATCACCTGTTTCTCGTCCACCAATGTTTGTAAATCAGGTGTCATCACCTGCTTCTGGTTCACCAATATCTGGAAATCAGGTGTCTCCATCACCTGTTTCTCGTCCACCATCGTTTGGAAATCAGGTGTCTCCATCACCTGAATCTCGTCCATCAGCATTTGGGGATTCGCAACAGTTGAAGGTCATTAAACATAGCCCAAAGTCAAATCGACATTTTTGCTTTGGTGAGAAACCAAAGATTTCGAACGATTCTTTTCAAGGAAGAAAGGAATCTGAGAATGATTCCAATTTCAAATGCAACGACGCTGAGATATCTCCATCGACTTCAGATTTCAAAGAGGATTGTAACAATTCTGACAGTTGGACGACTGATGACGAATCACAAGCAAATTCAAATTTCGAATCTCTGGAAGCATCATCATCTGAAGGTGAAAAGTTGACACTTGAGATCACTAAGCCCAACTGTGACGAAACGTGCAGCAAATCAGCTGATCTCGTGCCTGTTTCAAAAGAAGTGGCTGACGAATTTCAATACAGAAAAGACGCACCTGAATTTGAAGTGCTCGATGTTAAACTGGATGCTGGCAAAGTTATCCTGAGTCCCAAGAGTATTGATCTCGAAGTGCAAATGCATGGCGAACACTCGAAGCAAATGCAACTGAATTCTGCGAATGAGAAATTAGATTCTGCAAATGATGGTGAATCGACGGTCGTCGGTTACGCATCGGACTGGATGAACTTCCATTTGGAATTCAAATTGGACTTCACATAATAGGACAATTAACACTTTTTTTTTAATAATAATAATCTCTATTCATATTCATGTTAGTTATACAAAAGTTTAAACAAATGACCCGCAAAGCATCTGCTTATCTGCAGGAGAGAAGAATGATAATGTTACATGAAAATATATAAGATATAGTTTAAAACAATGTCATCGAATTATGTGAATTTCAGTGGAAGCTCCATTGTGGTGGTTCAAATTTTTATTTAAAATTCAGTACCTAGAAGAAAATTTTTAGTCTTATTTTTGATTTCATAAATATCTATATATTTTTTCCCATTATCTCTACCATTAAACATATATTAATCAATATAAACTGTATTTCCATTACTAGTATAGTTGCTGGAGTGTTATTTGGCTTTTATTAGTGCACTAGATATACACAGTCGTATCAGAATAATATGCCACCTATTATACATGTACAGTCGCTCAAAAAAGTATCCGAACACTATGGTTGATTACAGAATTCAGAAAAAATATATGGCAACGATTCTTTTAGAAATTAGTGATCTGGCAACCTTCGTGTCACGTGACACGAAGGTTACCAGATCACTAATTTATAAAAAGATCGTTGCCAGATATTTTTTCTGAATTCTTTAATCAACCATAGTGTTCGGATACTATTTTGAGCGCCTATACTATAGTAGGAGGTCATATTATTCTGATACGACTGTGTATATTCTTTGGATAGAAATACGTAAATTTTTAAGTAGATAGTGATAACCATTTTTAAGTAGATAGTGATAAATGTTCGATAATTTTGAAAAATTATTTTTGTTTTGAAAAATTATTTTTGTTTTCAAGAGTTCAGCATTCTCATTACATATATCTTGTCTCCTTTTTCTTAATTTGACCTCAATTTCCCCTTAAATAATATTTTTTGACCCTTAAGCACTAAAATATGCCAAAAAAATTCATATTTTTCTTTCAAATTATTGTGTTGTTGGAAATTTTATAAAAATTCTTCTTTGAAATGGTTTGTGATGACTTTTGATATAGGTTTTATTAGTTTCTTTTATTTTTAATTTCATTATCAACAGTTGTTAGCTTTCAGAAAGAAGAACTATTGTATTCAGTGCTTGTGTTTTCAGTCCTGTGTTTTTGGAACTGAGGTGATTTTAAAAAAGTTTCAATATTTTATCGCATAAAAAATATTAATCTTAATATCTAGTAAGTGCATCGCATTTATGATATAATTGCAATATAATAATAAAATAAATGTTTTAAAATTGCAATTTAAAGATGGCGTCAGAAGAGAAATTGATACTGCATATACAGGCCTAGATTTAAACATATATTCCTCTATATATGTTCATTATATTCCTATTATTTCAATATATTAAATGAATGGGATATTATTAGATCAAAATGAACAGAACAGAACACGTAGTCGTTCAGTATTTTTTCTTTCAAAAAAAATTCTTTCCTCGTAGTGCAATGTATACACAGTGGTGACTACCCCCATATGTGGTGTCTACCCCCATATATACTACCATAGTATATGTATGGTAGGTAGTCAGATTATTCTGATACGACTTTGTATGTTTCAATATTCGTTCTGGTAAATCTATCGAAATTATTGTCGACAAATACATCTATATAATTTCACCTTAACCATTTTTGCATTCGTTGCAATTTTTCAAATTGTCCAGGGGGAGCATTCTCATTTCTCAACCCCCAACTCATCCCATAGTCCTGCTACCCAT
Source organism: Ryuthela nishihirai (assembly GCA_038380435.1). NCBI lineage: Eukaryota > Metazoa > Arthropoda > Arachnida > Araneae > Heptathelidae > Ryuthela > Ryuthela nishihirai. Next base: position 6,625,100 of record JAWZYU010000008.1, read on the forward strand.
AGAGTAGGTTTTGGTTCAGTCTATAGAGAGCCAGGCTCGCAATCTGTAGTTCCCAGGTTCGAGTCCCACCTTGGCCACAGTTCAGATTTTTCCCCACTACAATCTTTCTCCCTATTTTCGGTCAAAAAAAGGGGATTTTATTTCAGTAGTTTATGTATTTTTCAATTTAGTTTTATACACACCTAATTCGAAATATGAACATCTAGAAGCAATTTTCTCTGTTAAAATAACATTCTTAAATGCAGAAACTGTATTTAAAAAAACGCCTATATTTTTTAAATGCAGAAGCTGTAGTTAAACAAAGTTTAACTAGATTTTTAATTGCATCACGTTCAATAATCAAAGGTTAGTGTTTTTATTAAAAACCTTTCCGATAATATATAATGCGAACAAATATGTTCTATAAAAAAAAATACCCCCTCAAGCAGCTGCTTGCCACAGAGGTCTGACAGGAGCCTGTCAGTTTATATGCCACAGTATGAGATCAGAGAGGATGGCAGGACCTCAGCAGAAAGACAACACGAACATCCATGCCTTATTCGGGGCTCGAACCCAGGTCCCTTAGATCAGTAGACAAGCGCGCTAACCACTCGGCCATAGGAGGCCGTCCGTCCCATGGCCGAGTGTAGCGCGCTTGACTACTGATGTAAGGGACCTGGGTTCGAGCCCCGGGTAAGGCGTTTTTCTGCTGGGGTCCTGCCATCCTCCCAGACTTTCTACTGTGGCATATAAACTGACAGGCTCCTGTCAGACCTCTGTGGCAAGCAGCTACTTGAGGGGGTATTTTATTTTTGTGTTCTATAACAATTTTTTTTTAATTTCATTAACCGAACAGTTTTTTATGTATAATAGTTTTGAAACAGAAATATATATTATGTTTCTGAATCTATATCACATTTCATGTATTTCATTTTGGCAAAAGAATATTTGTAACGTCCGTGTTTTTAAACTTTGAGTTTAAATCGCATCAACACAATAACTTTTTTTTTCACTTCCTACTTTTTTCCCGCCAAACTCCTCGCCTTGCCCACGGTCAGTAGGGGTGACCGATGGACTTGGAAAGGCCGCCGTCCGTCGGATGGGACGTTAAGCAGTCCCCCCCCCCCCCCATGTGCAGGAGAGCCATACTCTGTGCACATTGAAGAATACGCTGGATGGCCTTGACGGGAGGCTACCATCTGTCTCCCAACAGCTGTTCCAATGGGTCCCCTCCCCCAACCTTCTCTGAGCCTTCGGAGTCCTTGTGACCTGACTATTTAGCCCATGGTGTGCAAAAAAAATGCCGCTCGGAAGAAAAACAACCCAAAGTTGAAGAACACGCTGGATGGCTTTGACGGGAGGCTACCACCTGTCTCCCAACAGCTGTTTCAGTGGGTCCCCTCCCGCAACCTTCTCTGAGCCTTCGGAGTCCTTGTGACCTGACTATTTATCCCATGGTGTGCAAAAAAGTGCCGCTCGGAAGAAAAACAACCCAAACTTGAAGAACACGCTGGATGGCCTTGACGGGAGGCTACCATCTGTCTCCCAACAGCTGTTTCAGTGGGCCCCTTCCCCCAACCTTCTCTGAGCCTTCGGGGTCTTTGTGACCTGTCCATTTAGCCCATTGTATGAAAAAAAGTGCCCTTCAGAGGAAAAACAACCCAACCCAACCCTACTTTTTTCCGCACTTATTTACACAGAAATTTATAAAATATATTTTCTAAATTCACGAGCCGTATTTTTCAGTAAATAAGTATTTTAACTTCATAATAGTTTCCTAACAAACATATTTCACTTATTTTCGAATGTATATCACGTTTAAATATTTTGTATTTGGAATACCCACCAAACGTATATTCGTAACCGTGTGTTTCTAAACAAAGTTTGACCAAATTTTTAATTGCATCTTGCTCAATAATCAAAGATTAGTTTTTTTTATTAAAAACCTTTTCTATAATATAAAATGCAAACAAATGTGTTCTATAACAATTCGAACAGGGGGTGTGGAACAGTTTTAGCTTTTTCCATGTAAAATACACAGCACACTAGGGAGTGGCTCAGTCGGTAGCGCGCCAGGCTCGTAATCTGTAGTTCCCAGGTTCGAGTCCAGCTGGGTCAGCGTTGAGATTTCCCTCTCCGCAAAAATTCCCCGCCCTGCCCACGGTCAGTAGGGAACACCGATGGGCTTTGAAAGGCCGCCGTCCGTCGGATGGGACGTTAAGCCATGGCCCCGTGTGTGGGAGAGCCATACCCTGTGCACGTTAAAGAACACGCTGGATGGCCTTGACGGGAGGCTACCATCTGTCTCCCAACAGCTGTTCCAGTGGGTCTCCTCCCCCAACCTTCTCTGAGCCTTCGGGGTCCATGTGACCTGGCCATTTAGCCCATGGTGTGCAAAAAAGTGCCGCTCAGAGGTAAAACAACCCAACCCATCTCAAACATAAAAAAATGTCTGAGACTTGTATTTTGAAAAGTATTTTGAAATACAAATAATTATTTTAAAAGCATTATCAATGTAATAAATTTGACTTACATTCTAAATAGTTAGTAGTACTACTGCAATTATAAAACAACTACAACAATTTATAAAAATTGTGTGAAAAAGGTTTTACTTCTCAATATTAGTATATATTAATTATATTTCATCGTTATACATCAACAAAGTTGGCAGCATACAGTCGCTCAAAAAAATATCCGAACACTATGGTTGATTACAGAATTCAGAAAAAATATCTGGTAATGATTTTTTTGGAAACTCGTGATCTGGCAACCTTCGGGTCACGTGACACGAAGGTTGCCGGATCACTAATTTCTAAAAAAATCGTTGCCAGATTTTTTTTTCTGAATTCTAAAATCAACCATAGTGTTCGGATCTTCTTTTGAGCGACTGTACCTGTTTCGTTTGCAAACTCGACACTGACTTGTTGTCAACTTTTGTAGCAAAACTTATTATTCTAATCTGTATTTCCTGAAACAAATGCAACCTAATGAGCCTTAGTGTGCTGTTTGGGTTGTTTTACCCCTGAGCGGCACTTTTTTGCACACCATGGGCTAAATGGCCAAGTCACATGGACCCCGAAGGCTCAGAGAAGGTTGGGGGAGGGGACCCACTGGAACAGCTGTTGGGAGACTGATGGTAGCCTCCCGTCAAGGCCATCCAGCGTGTTCTTTAACGTACACAGGTATGGCTCTCCCACACACGGGGCCACGGCTTAACGTCCCAGCCGATGGACGGCGGCCTTTCCAAGCCCATCCGTGTCCCCTACTGACCGTGGGCAGGGCGGGGAATTTTGCGGAGATAAATCTCAACGCTGACCCAGCTGGGACTCGAACCTGGAAACTACAGATTACGAGCCTGGCGCTCTACCAACTGAACCACCCCCGCCCCATGTTTGAGATGATGTGACAATTTTTAAATTTTTTTGCTATCAAAGTATCTTGCATGTTGACTTTTCCTCAAACTGCAAAAATGTAACCATAATAATATGTTTTTTTTAAGGAAATTGTTATTTTTGTGCCTTTTTTAATGAAATAAAATTCCTATGAAAAAAAACTGTGTTAATGCTTGTTTTTGCATTTAATATCTTGATATACTCCTAAATTATAGTATAGTAGAAAAGCGTTTATATACGGAGTCATATAGGATGAAATTGTGATTTTCGAAAAAATATTTTGTATCGCAATAAAACTGTCCGGTGCAAAATATTTTCAGCCCAATAGCGTAAAACTACTGGACGTAAGCAATTATAACAGTGTATGTTATAAATCACAGAATAATTTGCTACCACAGATAGACGATTGCTCTCAGCGCCACCTTTAACAATCTCCCGTAATTCTCATCTTCGAACTAACTTTCCAATTATATGGACATCTTACTTTTTTGTTTGTTTCTCACTATTATTGGGGTTTTTTTTAATATACTTTAGAAAGAAATAAAAATCGAAAAAATTATTATTAAGGTTTTATAAGAATATTATTTATAATCTAAAATTAATTACCGATTTAAAAAAAACACCTACCTGTAAATTTTTAAACTTACATATATTGCTATATTATTTGAAACAAATTTAGTTATATGAATGCTCCGTAGGGGCGGTAGCATCGATATTATGATACAATGTGCTCTTATGGAATTGTCTTTCTATGTAAGCTATTATTATAAGGTTACCATATGTATTAATTTAAAACCTGTTGTTCTAGTGTCCTGAATTATTTAAAAAACGTTGCAATTGTACACGTTTTAAAATTTACAGCGTTGAAACCTGAAATTTAAATATAATTTCAGTCATGTAGAAGACTTCTTATATGGCAAATACAATAGCAAATACAATACAAGCTAACATAGAGAAATTGGTTTGTTATATGATTGTTTCTCTGAGTGGCACTTTTTCCCCACACAATGGGGCGGGGGTGGCTCAGTCGGTATTGCGCCTGGCTCGTAATCTGTAGTTCCCAGGTTCGAGTCCCAGCTGGGTCAGCGTCGAGATTTATCTCCGCAAAAATTCCCCGCCCTCAGTAGGGGACAACGATGGGCTTGGAAAGGCCGCCGTCCATCGGATGGGACGTTAAGCCGTGGCCCCGTGTGTGGGAGAGCCATACCCTGTGCACGTTAAAGAACACGCTGGATGGCCTTGACGGGAGACTACCATCTGTCTCCCAACAGCTGTTCCAGTGGGTCCCCTCCTCCAACCTTCTCTGAGCCTTAGGGGTCCATGTGACCTGGCCATTTAGCCCATGGTGTACAAAAAAGTGCCGCTCAGAGGTAAAACAACCCAACGTTAAAGAGCACACTTAATGGCCTTTACGGGAGGCTACCATCTGTCTCCCAACAGTTGTTCCAGTGGGTCCCCTCCTCCAACCTTCTCTGAGCCTTCGGGGTCCATGTGACCTGGCCATTTAGCCCATGGTGTGCAATAGATTAATATATGTGCCGCTCAGAGGTAAAACAACCCATAAAATAGTGAGTTCGTATCTCTCCCGGCTCCAGACAATCTCTCTTATAGTTTTATGTTCAAAAATGTTTTAATTCAAAAATGTTTTTGAATTTTAGCCTAAATATGGCTTTAGACCTTTAATCGTGAGTATTCGTTTAGTTTGATCCAATGTGGTTTATTTCTATCTTTTCAGTCATATCTAATGAACCTGGAACAGAATGGCATGAACTGGACTGAAATTCGACAAAGGAGAATCCTGGGCCAAAAAACGACTTCAACTGGCAATTTTCTTTTTTGTGCTCCAGAGCAAGGAATTTAGAGAAATAAATTTTTACTCAAGAGTAATGAAAATTGAAACAATTCAGGAAATATAGATTCAAAAAACTTCGATTCTCAATCTACATTTAATAAATTAAATTTATACAGTGAATTTTTAGACCAATAGGTATTAGCAAAGTTGAAGAAAAGACTAGAAGTATCCAGCCAAATATCAGAGATATTAATCTGCCAATGAGAGGAGTTTTCTCTCGGACACGTTTTCATTAAACGCATGATAAAGAACAATATTCATATATCACTACTTGGACTAAAGGATAATTTTTTCATTCACCAAATCTTATATCCAACCTCATCAAAAGTACCAAACATTAAGTGAAAGGCACTGCAAAAATTCAACAAAATGTGTCACATGTGAATGACAAAAAAAAATATTCCAAATGTCAACCACAAAACCTCAACTGGAAGAACATCCAGAGTCATCAAATGTGATCTTAAACCATGGCAATGGCACCGTAGAAGAAAAACAGAAAATTTTAAACGCTGAAACTTCTCCGAAAGAATCGCAATCAAACATAGACATTCATTTACCCCAAAATATAGAAAACGACAGAGTTATTTTGCCAAACAAAAATCGAGTTTTTCAAGATGAGAGTAAAAAACCGAAACATTCAATGTTAATCCCAAAGGTTGAAATTGAGGAAGAGTCAAATTCCTCAAACAACATCACGAAGAACGTCAATCATAACACTGAGGAAGAGAAAATAAATTTCAACTCTCAACTTTCGGGCAGCGAATCGCATTCAAACCCAGAAGTTCATTTCTCACAACCTGTAGAAAACGAAACAGATACTTTGCCAAATAAAAACCAAGATTTTCAAGATGACGGTGAGAAAACGAAATTTTCAATACTAATCCCACAGGAAGAAAGTGAGGAAGAGCCACATTCTTCAAACAGCATCACAAAGAACGTGAATGATACCACTGAGGAAGTGGAAATAAATGTCAACTCTGAATCCTTTGGCGGTGAATCGCATTCAAACCCAAAATTTGATTTCTCACACTCTGTAGGAAACGAAACAGTTATTTCGCCAAAGAAAAATCAAGATTTTCGAGATGAGAGTGAGAAAACGAAATTTTCAATACTAATCCCAAAGGAAGAAATTGAGGAAGAGCCACATTCTTCAAATAGCATCACAAAGGACGTGGATGATACCACTGAGGAAGTGGAAATAAATTTCAAATCTGAATCGCTAGGCAGCGAATCGCAAAACGAAAAAGTTACTTTGCCAAAGAAAAATCGAGATTTTCAAGATGAGAGTGAGAAAACGAAATTTTCAATACTAATCCCAAAGGAAGAAATTGAGGAAGAGCCACATTCTTCAAACAGCATCACAAAGAACGTGGATGATACCACTGAGGAAGTGGAAATAAATGTCAACTCTAAATCCTTCGGCAGTGAATCGCATTCAAACCCAGCATTTGATTTCTCAAACTCTGTAGGAAACGAAACAGGTATTTTGGCAAAGGAAAATCAAGATTTTCAAGATGAGAGTGAGAAAACGAAATTTTCAATACTAATCCCAAAGGAAGAAATTGAGGAAGAGCCACATTCTTCAAACAGCATCACAAAGAACGTGGATGATACCACTGAGGAAGTGGAAATAAATTTCAACTCTAAATCCTTCGGCAGTGAATCGCATTCAAACCCAGCATTTGATTTCTCAAACTCTGTAGGAAACGAAACAGGTATTTTGCCAAAGGAAAATCAAGATTTTCAAGATGAGAGTGAGAAAACGAAATTTTCAATACTAATCCCAAAGGAAGAAATTGAGGAAGAGCCACATTCTTCAAACAGCATCACAAAGAACGTGGATGATACCACTGAGGAAGTGGAAATAAATTTCAACTCTAAATCCTTCGGCAGTGAATCGCATTCAAACCCAGCATTTGATTTCTCAAACTCTGTAGGAAACGAAACAGGTATTTTGCCAAAGGAAAATCAAGATTTTCAAGATGAGAGTGAGAAAACGAAATTTTCAATACTAATCCCAAAGGAAGAAATTGAGGAAGAGCCACATTCTTCAAACAGCATCACAAAGAACGTGGATGATACCACTGAGGAAGTGGAAATAAATTTCAACTCTAAATCCTTCGGCAGTGAATCGCATTCAAACCCAGCATTTGATTTCTCAAACTCTGTAGGAAACGAAGCAGGTATTTTGCCAAAGGAAAATCAAGATTTTCAAGATGAGAGTGAGAAAACGAAATTTTCAATACTAATCCCAAAGGAAGGAATTGAGGAAGAGCCACATTCTTCAAACAGCATCACAAAGAACGTGGATGATACCACTGAGGAAGTGGAAATAAATTTCAACTCTAAATCCTTCGGCAGTGAATCGCATTCAAACCCAGAATTTGATTTCTCAAACTCTGTAGGAAACGAAGCAGGTATTTTGCCAAAGGAAAATCAAGATTTTCAAGATGAGAGTGAGAAAACGAAATTTTCAATACTAATCCCAAAGGAAGGAATTGAGGAAGAGCCACATTCTTCAAACAGCATCACAAAGAACGTGGATGATACCACTGAGGAAGTGGAAATAAATTTCAACTCTAAATCCTTCGGCAGTGAATCGCATTCAAACCCAGAATTTGATTTCTTACACTCTGTAGGAAACGAAGCAGGTATTTTGCCAAAGGAAAATCAAGATTTTCAAGATGAGAGTGAGAAAACGAAATTTTCAATACTAATCCCAAAGGAAGGAATTGAGGAAGAGCCACATTCTTCAAACAGCATCACAAAGAACGTGGATGATACCACTGAGGAAGTGGAAATAAATTTCAACTCTAAATCCTTCGGCAGTGAATCGCATTCAAACCCAGAATTTGATTTCTCAAACTCTGTAGGAAACGAAGCAGGTATTTTGCCAAAGGAAAATCAAGATTTTCAAGATGAGAGTGAGAAAACGAAATTTTTAATACTAATCCCAAAGGAAGGAATTGAGGAAGAGCCACATTCTTCAAACAGCATCACAAAGAACGTGGATGATACCACTGAGGAAGTGGAAATAAATTTCAACACTGAATCCTTCGGCAGTGAATCGCATTCAAACCCAGAATTTGATTTCTCACACTCTGTAGGAAACGAAGCAGGTATTTTTCCAAAAGAAAATCAAGATTTTCAAGATGAGAGTCGGAAAACGAAATTTTCAACACTAATCCCAAAGGAAGAAATTGAGCAAGAGCCACATTCTTCAAATAGCATCACAAAGGACGTGGATGATACCACTGAGGAAGTAGAAATAAATTTCAAATCTGAATCGCTAGGCAGCGAATCGCATTCAAACCCAGAAGTTCATTTCTCACATCATGCAGAAAACGAAAAAGTTACTTTGCCAAAGAAAAATCGAGATTTTCTAGATGAGAGTGAGAAAACGAAATTTTCAATACTAATCCCAAAGGAAGAAATTGAGGAAGAGCCACATTCTTCAAACAGCATCACAAAGAACGTGAATGACACAACTGAGGAAATGGAAATAAATTTCAACACTGAATCCTTCGGCAGTGAATCGCATTCAAACCCAACATTTGATTTCTCACACTCTGTAGGAAACGAAGCAGTTATTTTGCCAAAGGAAAATCAAGATTTTCAAGATGAGAGTGAGAAAACGAAATTATCAATACTAATCCCAAAGGAAGAAATTGAAGAAGAGTCAAATTCTTCAAACAACATCACAAAGAACATCAATGATACGACTGAGGAAGTGAAAATAAATTTCAACTCTGAATCCTTCGGCAGTGAATCGCATTCAAACCCAGAATTTGATTTCTTACACTCTGTAGGAAACGAAGCAGTTATTTTGCCAAAGAAAAATCAAGATTTTCGAAATGAGAGTGGCAAAACGGAATTTTCAATAGTAATCCCAAAGGAAGAAATTGAGGAAGAGCCACATTCTTCAAGCAGCATCACAAAGAACGTGGATGATACCCCTGAGGAAGTGGAAATAAATTTCAATTCTGAATCCTTGGTCAGCGAAACACAATTACATATTGGTGCTCATTTTCTGCACTCTTCTGATAAAATCATGTCAAAGAATGAAAAACACAAAGGAAAGGAACGTGAAAGAAATTTTGAATCCCAATTTGAAATCAAATGGTCACTAAACGGTAATTTAGCAGATGCGAGGTCAAACGTTAAAGTTATCAAAGAAAAAGCTCTAGCTCAATGTAGCAAAAAACTTGTAGAGTCTGACTTCAAGCAGGAACTTCTCGTGTTCAGCTCTAAACGAAATGCTCAGGAAGAGGGTCGATCATTTTGTGATATCATACACCGTCTTGAACAATTCAATGAAGAACTGGAAACTGATCTGGGAAGAGAATCTGCGTCTACTCAAACAAAATCACACTTGGACAACGAATCAAAATCTGTCTCGCCCACTGTAAAAGGCTTTGGAGAAGCAAATATAAAGATTTCAGAAGACCTAAAGCAACAAATGAATTTCTCTACTGAAAAAGATTTCCTTCCAAGTTTCAAAACACCACAGGAACCTAGAACGAAACCAAATTCATTCTTCAATCATAGCAATGATTCGAAACAAACCTTAAAAACAGATCTGGAAAACAAATCACTCTTAGCCAATTCTAAATTAAAAACAAAAAGCGAATTACTAGTTAAAGACACAAGAACTGAAGAAACCAAAACAAAAAATTTAAAAAATTTAAAACCAAAATTCAATGGCAGAATAAAACCTTTGATTTCCAACCACAATCCATACCTTTTAATCCCCAAAGATATCTTTGGAAGACCAATATCATATCCATGGAATTTGACAAAAGAGATAGAATTACCGGCTGAGGATAATATTACTGAAGAAACCAAATCAAAGACTTTTACAAACCAAAAGTCAATTTTGAACAGCACAATGGGTCTTTCGATATCCAACCCCGAACAAATACATGACAAAAATGACGAATCACAATTTACACCTACACCCTTCTTTAATTTTCAAAAGGATCCCAAGGCAGAAGACAAAACAGTTTCGGAAGACAAATCAGCGTCATATCCATGGAATTTGAAAAAAGAAAGAAAATTGTTGACTGAAGATAAAATTACTGAAGAATCCAACTCAAAGACTTTTACAAACCAAAAGCTAACTTTGAATAGTACAATGTGCCTTTCGATTTCCAACTCCGAAGAACTACATGAGAAAAAGGACAATCCACAACTTACACTTAGACCGCTCTTTAATTTTCTGCAGGATCCCAAAGCAGAAGGCAAAACAGTTGTGCAACACAAATCTGTGTATAATCCACGGAATTTGAAACCAGATGGAAAGTTACAGATTAAGGATAAAATTAATGAAGAACCCAGCTCAAAGGCTTTAACAAACCAAAAGCCAACTTTGAATGACACAATGTGCCTTTCGATATCCAACTCCGAACAACTACATGAGAAAATGGACGAACCACAATTCGATTCTTTAATTTTCCACCACCTAGACGATTCTTTAATTTTCAAAAGGATCCCAAAGCACAAGACAAAAGAATTTCCGAAGACAAGTCTGTGTCATTTCCATGGAATACACAAAAAGAAAAACAATTATTTTCTGAGGATAAAAACAAAAAGCGAATTACTAGTTAAGGACACAAGAACTGAAGAAACCAAAACAAAACATTTTAAAAATTTAAAACCAAAATTCAATGGCAGAATAAAACCTTTGATTTCCAACTACAATCCATACCTTGTAATCCCCAAAGATAACTTTGGAAGACCAATATCATATCCATGGAATTTGACAAAAGACAGAGAATTACCGGCTGAGGATAACATTACTGAAGAAACCAAGTCAAAGACTTTTACAAACCAAAATTCAATTTTGAATAGCACAATGGGTCTTTCGATATCCAACCCCGAAAAAATACATGAGAATAAGGACGTACCACAATTTACACCTAGACCGTACTTTAATTTTCTAAGGTATCCCAAAATAGAAGACAAAACAGTTTTGGAAGACAAATCTGTGTCATTTCCATGTAATAGGAAAAAAGACAGAGAATTACTGTCTGAGTATAAAATTACTGAAGAACCCAACTCAAACGCTTTTACAAACCAAAAGCCAACTTTGAATAGCACAATGGATCATTCGATTTCCAACTCCGACAAACTACATGAGAAAAAGGAAGAACCACAATTTACACCTAGACCTTTATTTAATTTTCGAAAGGATCCCAAAGCAAAAGTTTTGGGGAACAGGAGGATTTGGATCAGAAGCTTCAGAACAGGAGAAGTTTCGGAAGACAAATCTGCGTCATTTCCATGTAATCTGAAACAGGAAAGAGAATTGCTGACTGACGATAAAATTACTGAAGATCCCAACTCAAAGACTTTTACAAACCAAAAGCCAACTTTGAATAGCACAATGGGTCTTTCGATTTCCAACTCCGAACAACTACATGAGAAAAAGGACGAACCACAATTTACACCTAGACCTTTATTTAATTTTCGAAAGGATCCCAAAGCAAAAGTTTTGGGGAACAGGAGGATTTGGATCAGAAGCTTCAGAAGAGGAGAAGTTTCGGAAGACAAATCTGCGTCATTTCCATGTAATCTGAAACAGGAAAGAGAATTGCTCACTTACGATAAAATTTCTCAAGAACCCGACTCAAAAACTTTTGCAAACCAAAACCCAACTTTGAATAGCACAATGGGTCTTTCGATTTCCAACTCCGAACAACTACATGAGAAAAAGAACGAACCGCAATTTAAACCTAGACCTTTATTTAATTTTCGAAAGGATCCCAAAGCAAAAGTCTTGGGGAACAGGAGGATTTGGATCAGAAGCTACAGAACAGGAGAAGTTTCGGAAGACAAATCTGCGTCATTTCCATGTAATCTGAAACAGGAAAGAGAATTGCTGACTGACGATAAAATTACTGATGAACCCAACTCAAAAACTTTTACAAACCAAAAGCCAACTTTGAATAGCACAATGGGTCTTTCGATATCCAACCCTGAAAAAATACATGAGAATAAGGACCTACCACAATTTACACCTAGACCGTACTTTAATTTTCTAAGGTATCCCAAAGTAGAAGACAAAACAGTTTTGGAAGACAAATCTGTGTCATTTCCATGTAATAGGAAAAAAGACAGAGAATTACTATCTGAGGATAAAATTACTGAAGAACCCAACTCAAACGCTTTTACAAACCAAAAGTCAACTTTGAATAGCACAATGGATCATTCGATTTCCAACTCCGAACAACTACATGAGAAAAAGGACGAACCGCAATTTAAACCTAGACCTTTCTTTAATTTTCAAAAGGATCCCAAAGCAAACGTTTTGGAGAACACGAGGATTTGGATCAGAAGAAGCTTCAGAACAGGAGAAGTTTCGGAAGACAAATCTGCGTCATTTCCATGTAATTTGAAACAGGAAAGAGAATTGCTGACTGACTATAAAATTACTGAAGAACACAACTCAAAGACTTTTACAAACCAAAAGCAAACTTTGAATAGCACAATGGGTCTTTCGATTTCCAACTCCGAACAACTACATGAGAAAAAGAACGAACCGCAATTTAAACCTAGACCTTTATTTAATTTTCAAAAGGATCCCAAAGCAAACGTTTTGGGGAACAGGAGGATTTGGATCATAAGAAGCTTCAGAACAGGAGAAGTTTCGGAAGACAAATCTGCGTCATTTCCATGTAATCTGAAACAGGAAAGAGAATTGTTGACTAACGATAAAATTACTGAAGAACCCAACTCAAAGATTTTTACAAACCAAAAGCCAACTTTGAAAAGCACAATGGGTCTTTCGATTTCCAACTCCGAACAACTACATGAGAAAAAGAACGAACCGCAATTTAAACCTAGACCTTTCTTTAATTTTCAAAAGGATCCCAAAGCAAACGTTTTGGAGAACAGGAGGATTTGGATCAGAAGAAGCTTCAAAACAGGAGAAGTTTCGGAAGACAAATCTGCGTCATTTCCATGTAATTTGAAAGAGGAAAGAGAATTGCTGACTGACGATAAAATTACTGAAGAACCCAACTCAAAGACTTTTACAAACCAAAAGCCAACTTTGAATAGCACAACGGGTCTTTCGTTTTCCAACTCCGAACAACTACATGAGAAAAAGAACGAACCGCAATTTAAACCTAGACCTTTCTTCAATTTTCAAAAGGATACCAAAGCAAAAGTTTTGGGGAACAGGAGGATTTGGATCATAAGAAGCTTCAGAACAGGAGAAGTTTCGGAATACAAATCTGCGTCATTTCCATGTAATCTGAAACAGGAAAGAGAATTGTTGACTAACGACAAAATTACTGAAGAACCCAACTCAAAGATTTTTACAAACCAAAAGCCAACTTTGAAAAGCACAATGGGTCTTTCGATTTCCAACTCCGAACAACTACATGAGCAAAAGAACGAACCGCAATTTAAACCTAGACCTTTCTTTAATTTTCAAAAGGATCCCAAAGCAAACGTTTTGGAGAACAGGAGGATTTGGATCAGAAGAAGCTTCAGAACAGGAGAAGTTTCGGAAGACAAATCTGCGTCATTTCCATGTAATTTGAAACAGGAAAGAGAATTGCTGACTGACGATAAAATTACTGAAGAACCCAACTCAAAGACTTTTACAAACCAAAAGCCAACTTCGAATAGCACATTGGGTCTTTCGATTTCAAACTCCCAACAACCACATGAGAAAAAGGACGAACCACAATTTACACCTAGACCTTTATTTAATTTTCGAAAAGATCCCAAAGCAAAAGATTTGGGGGACAAGATTTGGGTCAGCAGAAGTTTCAGAACAGAAGTTTTGGAAGATAAATCTGCGTCATTTCCATGTAATTTGAAAGAGGAAAGAGAATTGCTGACTGACGATAAAATTACTGAAGAACCCAACTCAAAGACTTTTACAAACCAAAAGCCAACTTTGAATAGCACAATGGGTCTTTCGATTTCCAACTCCGAACAACTACATGAGAAAAAGGACGAACCACAATTTACACCTAGACCTTTATTTAATTTTCGAAAGGATTCGGTGGACAAGATTTGGGTCAGCAGAAGCTTCAGAACAGAAGTTTTGGAAGACAAATCTGCGACTTTTCCATGTAATTTGAAACAGGAAAGAGAATTGCTGACTGACGATAAAATTACTGACGAACCCAACTCAAAGACGTTTACAAACCAAAAGCCAACTTTGAATAGCACAATGGGTCTTTCGATTTCCAACTCCGAACAACTACATGAGGAAAAGGACGAACCACAATTTACACCTAGACCTATATTTAATTTTGGAAAAGATCCCAAATCAAAAGATTTGGAGGACAAGATTTCGATTAGCAGAAGTTTCAGAACTGAAGTTTTGGAAGATATATCTGCGTCATTTCCATGTAATTTGAAAGAGGAAAGAGAATTGCTGACTGACGATAAAATTGCTGAAGAACCCAACTCAAAGACTTTTACAAACCAAAAGCCAACTTTGAATAGCACAATGGGTCTTTCGATTTTCAACTCCCAACAACTACATGAGAAAAAGGACGAACCACAATTTACACTTAGACCTTTATTTAATTTTCGAAAGGATCCCAAAGAAAAAGATTGGGACAACAAGATTTGGGTCAGCAGAAGCTTCAGAGCGAAATTTTTGGAAGACAAATCTGCGTCATTTCCATGTAATTTGAAACACGAAAAACAATTGCTCACTTACGATAAAATTTCTCAAGAACCCGACTCAAAAACTTTTGCAAACCAAAAGCCAACTTTGAATAGCACAATGGGTCTTTCGATTTCCAACTCCGAACATCTACATGAGAAAAAGGACGAACCACAATTTACACCTAGACCTTTATTTAATTTTCGAAAGGATCCCAAAGCAAAAGATTTGGAGAACAAGATTTGGGTCAGCAGAAGCTTCAGAACAGAAGTTTTAGAAGACAAATTTGCGTCATTTCCATGTAATTTGAAACAGGAAAGAGAATTGCTGAGTGAAGATAAAATTACTGAAGAACCCAACTCAAAGACTTTTACAAACCAAAAGCCAACTTCGAATAGCACATTGGGTCTTTCGATTTCCAACTCCCAACAACTACATGAGAAAAAGGACGAACCACAATTTACACCTAGACCTTTATTTAATTTTCGAAAGGATCCCAAAGCAAAAGATTTGGAGGACAAGATTTGGGTCAGCAGAAGTTTCAGAACAGAAGTTTTGGAAGATAAATCTGCGTCATTTCCATGTAATTTGAAACAGGAAAGAGAATTGTTGACTGACGATAAAATTACTGAAGAACCCAACTCAAAGACTTTTACAAACCAAAAGCCAACTTTGAATAGCACAATGGGTCTTTCGATTTCCAACTCCGAACAACTACATGAGGAAAAGGACGAACCACAATTTACACCTAGACCTTTATTTAATTTTCGAAAGGATCCCAAAGCAAAGGATTCGGAGGACAAGATTTGGGTCAGCAGAAGCTTCAGAACAGAAGTTTTGGAAGACAAATCTGCGACTTTTCCATGTAATTTGAAACAGGAAAGAGAATTGCTGACTGACGATAAAATTACTGACGAACCCAACTCAAAGACGTTTACAAACCAAAAGCCAACTTTGAATAGCACAATGGGTCTTTCGATTTCCAACTCCGAACAACTACATGAGGAAAAGGACGAACCACAATTTACACCTAGACCTATATTTAATTTTCGAAAAGATCCCAAATCAAAAGATTTGGAGGACAAGATTTGGGTTAGCAGAAGTTTCAGAACTGAAGTTTTGGAAGATATATCTGCGTCATTTCCATGTAATTTGAAACAGGAAAGAGAATTGCTGACTGATGATAAAATTACTGAAGAACCCAACTCAAAGACTTTTACAAACCAAAAGCCAACTTTGAATAGCACAATGGGTCTTTCGATTTTCAACTCCCAACAACTACATGAGAAAAAGGACGAACCACAATTTACACCTAGACCTTTATTTAATTTTCGAAAGGATCCCAAAGCAAAAGATTTGGAGGACAAGATTTGGGTCAGTAGAAGTTTCAGAACAGAAGTTTTGGAAGATAAATCTGCGTCATTTCCATGTAATTTGAAACAGGAAAGAGAATTGCTGACTGACGATAAAATTACTGAAGAACCCAACTCAAAGACTTTTACAAACCAAAAGCCAACTTTGAATAGCACAATGGGTCTTTCGATTTCCAACTCCGAACAACTCCATGAGAAAAAGGACGAACCACAATTTACACCTAGACCTTTATTTAATTTTCGAAAGGATCCCAAAGCAAAAGATTTGGAGGACAAGATTTGGGTCAGCAGAAGTTTCAGAACAGAAGTTTTGGAAGATAAATCTGCGTCATTTCCATGTAATTTGAAGCAGGAAAGAGAATTACTGACTGACGATAAAATTACTGAAGAACCCAACTCAAAGACTTTTACAAACCAAAAGCCAACTTCGGATAGCACATTGGGTCTTTCGATTTCCAACTCCAAACCACATGAGAAAAAGGACGAACCACAATTTACACCTAGACCTTTATTTAATTTTCGAAAAGATCCCAAAGCAAAAGATTTGGGGGACAAGATTTGGGTCAGCAGAAGTTTCAGAACAGAAGTTTTGGAAGATAAATCTGCGTCATTTCCATGTAATTTGAAAGAGGAAAGAGAATTGCTGACTGACGATAAAATTACTGAAGAACCCAACTCAAAGACTTTTACAAACCAAAAGCCGACTTTGAATAGCACAATGGGTCTTTCGATTTCCAACTCCCAACAACTCCATGAGAAAAAGGACGAACCACAATTTACACCTAGACCTTTATTTAATTTTCGAAAGGATCCCAAAGCAAAAGATTTGGAGGACAAGATTTGGGTCAGCAGAAGTTTCAGAACAGAAGTTTTGGAAGATAAATCTGCGTCATTTCCATGTAATTTGAAACAGGAAAGAGAATTACTGACTGACGATAAAATTACTGAAGAACCCAACTCAAAGACTTTTACAAACCAAAAGCCAACTTTGAATAGCACAATGGGTCTTTCGATTTCCAACTCCCAACAACTACATGAGAAAAAGGACGAACCACAATTTACACCTAGACCTTTATTTAATTTTCGAAAGTTTCCCAAAGCAAAAGATTTGGAGGACAAGATTTGGGTCAGCAGAAGTTTCAGAACTGAAGTTTTGGAAGATAAATCTGCGTCATTTCCATGTAATTTGAAACAGGAAAGAGAATTGCTGACTGACGATAAAATTACTGAAGGACCCAACTCAAAGACGTTTACAAACCAAAGGCCAACTTTGAATAGCACAATGGGTCTTTCGATTTCCAACTCCGAACAACTACATGAGAAAAAGGTCGAACCACAATTTACACCTAGACCTTTATTTAAATTTCCAAAGGATCCCAAAGCAAAAGATTTGGAGGACAAAATTTGGATCAGCAGAAGTTTCAGAACAGAAGTTTTGGAAGATTAACCTGCGTCATTTCCATGTAATTTGAAACAGGAAACAGATTTGCTGACTGACGATAAAATTACTGAAGAACCCAACTCAGAGACTTTTACAAACCAAAAGCCAACTTTGAATAGCACAATGGGTCTTTCGATATCCAACTCCGAACAACTACATGAGAAAAAGGTCGAACCACAATTTGCATCTAGACCTTTATTTAATTTTCGAAAGAATCCCAAAGCAAAAGATTTGGAGGACAAGATTTGGGTCAGCAGAAACTTCAGAACAGAAGTTTTGGAAGACAAATCTGCGTCATTTCCATGTAATTTGAAACAGGAAAGAGAATTGCTGACTGAGGATAAAATTACTGAAGAACCCAACTCATAAACTTTAACAACTTTCAATGACATAAAAATCCTTTCGATTTCCGATCCCGAACAAACACATGAGGAAAAGTGTCAACCATAATTTACTGGTAATCCGTTGTTCAATTTTCGAAAGGGTTCTAAAGCAGAAGCAGTAGGAAGTTTGGAAAGCAAATCTGTGTCCATTCAATCAAAATTAAAACCAGATTTCGAATTACTGACCAAAGATACAAACCCTGAAGAAACCAATTCAATGACTTTGAACAATGAGATATCTTTAAATGAAAAAATTAACTCTTCTATTTCCTTTCCATTAGAAATGAAGGAAGAGAAAGAACAGCCATTCATTTCCATAGGTCCATTCATTAGTTTTCTAAAAAATTCTGAAGCTGAAGATGAAAGAGGTTTTCGAAACAAATCTGTATCGTTTCAGTCGGATTTAGAAAGAGATGGCGTCCTAGCATCGAAGAATACAAGCTCTGATATCACCTTCAACACCCTAATAAACGAAAAGCAATCTTTCAAAGGAAAATTTAACCTTTCGGCTTCCAGCCAAGAACAAAAACAGAAAAAAGAAGATAATCCATTCATTCAGGACAGTCCTTTCTTTAGTTTTTTAAAGGATTCTAAAGTAGAATTCGTAAGAAGTTTGGAAAACAAATCTCTATCTGTCCGATCCAAATTGAAATCGTATTGCGAATTACTTCCCATGGATAGAAGCATTCAGGAAACCAGCTCAAACACTTCAACAAGCCAAAGGCATGCTTTTGATGAAAAAATTAATCTTTTGATTTCCAGTCCGGAACAAAATAACGAGAAAAAAGACCAACCATTCAATACCGATAGTCGATCCTTTAATTTTCAACAGAATTCTAAAGCAAAAGACGTAACAGGTTTGGAAGACAAACCTGTGTCCATTTCATTGAATTTCAAACCAGACAACTCCAACATTTCCACAAACCCTCTTCAATATTCTAGAACTCAGAAAGAAAAATGGATTCCTGTAATTTCGAGCACAGAACGCGAACTTGCGAAAAATAAATATTCATCCAATAGTATGGCAAAAGATCTAAATTTATCTAAGAACAATTCTATAGGTAATTTACGATTTGATTTTTCAATGATATTTTCTGAATCACAGATGAAATCTGGATTGCACAATCATTCTTGGAAGTTTGAAAGCAAGAGAGAAAAGAATATAAACACTTTAGCAAGCATAAAGCAAGATCTGTCGACTTCTTATGAAGAACTGATTCAATTTAGTTTGAAACAGGAAGTTAAGAAAGATAAAGTTTCTTCCAACAGTAATTCTCTGCCTCACATGAAACCTAACTCAGAAAATGAAATTGATTTGGAATGTCAGAATACATCCATTCCATTGCCAATCCATCCTTCAGAAACTAGAAAAATAAGAAAACAAAATATACAAACTTTAGCAAACATAAGAAAACGTCTACTTTCTGCAAGCCAAACCCTAAATGTCCTCATGACAGAATTTAAGACAGATCACGATCCGTTTGATTGCGCTAAAATGCGTCGACAGGAAACTGAGGACGAAAGAATTTTTTCTAGCTCCAACGAAACAGGATCAGAAAAAGCTGACACTGAATTCAGTGATGAATCTCGGCATAACTTTACATTTACTGGGTGGTAAAAGTCTAACAAGTCTTCTAGCATTGCTGTGAAAGATGTACAGTCTCTCAAAAAATATCCGAACTCTATGGTTGATTACAGAATTCAGAAAAAATATCTGGAACGTGTACAGCAACTGTACACGCTCCAGTTACCGTTCACAGCAAACTGGAGCGTGTGCAGTTACTGCACACGCTCCAGTTTGCTGTGAACGGTAACTGCACACGCTCAATATTTCTAGAGTGAGCCCACACGATCTAGTATCAAACTGATATGACCACCTACAGTCGCTCAAAAAAGCATCCGAACACTACGGTTGATTACAAAATTCAGAAGAAATATCTGGCAACGATTTTTTTAGAAATTAGTGATCTGAATAATTTCTAAAAGAATCGTAGCCAGATATTTTTTCTGAATTCTGTGTGTCACGAAGGTTACCAGATAACTAATTTCTAAAAAAAAATCGTTGCCAGGTATTTTTTCTGAATTCTGTGTGACACGAAGGTTGCCAGATCACTAATTTCTAAGAAAATCTTACCAGATATTTTTTTCTGAATTCTGCAATCAACCGTAGTGTTCGGGTGTTTTTTGAGCGACTGTACACTCAGTTGTCTTTGAATTATGACCACCCTTTCCATATGTTGTCAATGGGAAGTTAAAATCGAAGCTTACTAGCTTCTGAAATAAGCATTTTTTGAAAAAAAACTAAAAATCAATCGGTACCCTTCGACACCTCTTGATTTCTAGACCGTCAATTCGACCTCTGTTTGACTTTAAACACAACACCAGATCTGAAAAATTTTGTTATTACTGAGTTCTATTGCCTGAAATAGCTCTGCTCACCAATATTTAACTCTCCAGCACTGGTATATAGAAATTGACCAAGAAGGACCCAATGGCACCCAAACATTTCGCATAATATTTGACATCTACGACTCATAATATCCCAAGACACCAATTTTTAACCCTCTAACATTAATAGATCTATATTAGACATTTGACCTTGAATCACCCATTGCACCCAAAATTTATCATAATATTTGAGATCTACGATTCAAAATACCCCAAGGCACCAATATTTAGCTCTCTTACACTGATAGATCTATATTTGACCTTTGACCTTGAAGGACCCATAGCACCCAAAATTTCGATCATATTTGAGATCTACGATTCAAAATACCCCAAGGCACGAATTTCTATCCTTCTAACACCAGAAGATCTATATTTCACCTTTGACCTCAAATGAACCAGCACATCCCAAATTTCACGTTCTGAATATAATTTGACTTGCATTTTCGCTCTTAAATATTCAAACACCCAATAATACGAATGCTGTTAGAAATCGAGACTTCGATAGAATTGATTGAGATCTTTATCTTCAGTCACATTTTTTAGTGAAATGCTTATTTTAGGAGTTAGCTTCGAAGTTAGATTCCCATACCATGGAGGAGGATGGCCATAATTCGATGTTCACTAAGTTTAATTACAAAAGAAAATAAAAATGAATTTAAGAGAAAGTTTCACACCTTTGTTGATTGTTTGAAAGCTCCTAAACCGAATATTTAATGCTCTCTAACACTGATAGATCTGTATTTGACCCTTGACCTCAAAGGACCCAACACAACCCAAATTTCACGTTCTGAGATGCACAACTCAAAATATTACCAGGAACCATGAATTTTAAACTCTCTAGAACTACCAGTGAATAAATAAAAAAACTGTGAAGAAAATTCAGTTATTTGAAATAAAGGTGCATGTGAGAAATAGTGAATTTCACAACAGGCATAGTAAACACGTAACTATGGTCAAAAGTCAAAAGAATTTATAAACGACCTGAAGGCAAACGAGCAAAAAGTAACGGGCGCCCTCTTGCGACCAATTTCGCTTGAAGGTTCACACATTAATGAAGAAAAGTCGACTTTCAGGGTTTTTCATAAAAACATTAAACCAATTAAAAGTTAAAAATAAATCATTAAATATTAATTTTTAACTATGAGTTTATTTTTAGTTTTAAGCTAATGCTAATCAAATATAAAACTATTTTCATGAAGTATTAAACAAAAAACTCAACCACACGCTACACGTCCGATTCTTTGTTTGGGATAGCAGGAAGCCCATTGTTCAAGGTTTTCTAACCTTCCTATCATTTCTAACATTTTATCACATCACATCAACCACACGCTTTGCAAATGTATTATTTAAAAAATTTCCGCTGCTAGTGTTATTAATTGAAATATAGAATATTCAAAATGCATTGTTTTATGCAAGAAAATTAGTAGGAAAACTTCCTCATTTTAATTTTGTCCTGTTCTTGATTGTTAGTTCTTTTTTCTGCTAAAGGAAAGAAAAGAAACCTTCAATAGTGGGAAAGCGCCCTCTGTTGTCCATTTTGACTTCAAGTTTCAAATAGCTGCGGAAAAAAGAAAACTTCCAGGGGCACGATCTTACATTAGTATGAAGGTGTCTATGTGAGGTCTGCTAGGGGGCCCGTCCTTCATAGGTTGACTATACATAGGAAGTATTAGGGAAATAAAAATAAAGATTATTAAAAAAGAAATAAATAAAAAGCAAAATTACAATTTTTTTTAATTTTGAAATTTTTAATTTTTAAATTTGAAATCCGTGGCCGAGTGGTTAGCGCGCTTGCTACTGATCTAAGGGACCTGGGTTCGAACCCCAGGTAAGGCATGAATGTTCGTGTTATTTTTCTGCTGAGGTCCTGCCATCCTCACATATCTTCTACTATGCATATAAACTGACAGACTTCTGTGCAAGCAGCTGCTTGAGAGGGTATTAATTATATTTTTTTAAATAAAATGATTAATACAATAATTTCTACCTGTTGTTTTCAACAAATAATGCATATATTTCAGTTCATTTGTTACATAACACATATTAAGCAGTAGCACAGATATACCATTTCCAAAAATGCTCATTAAAGCACAACTTAAAGGAAAATCCCTTCATTATGAACCAAAAAAACCCGACATTTAGCGTTTAGATAACTGGCAATCCAAGAAAACTGTGTTCCCATTCCGAATAATATTTGCACATTCTCTTCATTTCTTTTTTTATTGGAGAGATTCTCTTTTGTTGCAGATTCATTCATCTTAAAAACAACCGCTTAATAAATTTTAAAAAAAAGCACGGACATCTGGTAACCCTAATTATTGCCTTCGACTGCTACCATCTAGGAACATGAGTCTTAACTAATAAAAGAATTTAATGCATTTATGTTAAAATTTATAAAGTCCATCAGTAAACTTTCGTACAGCATTTATTTATACAATATATTATTAATCAGGTGCTCTAACTACTAAGCTATCACCAGCTCTGTCATTTATCCATTTAGTTGCGACTTTTAACTCTTGCTTCATGGCGCTATCTATGATCAAGAAAGGAAACTAATCTAATATTGCTCGATATATATATATATAGATAGATGTTTTTCTTGAATTATATGTCAACAGGTAATCTGTGAATTTATTTTTGATTAATTCTTGCATTAACAACACTTTAACGTGAGTGACTTCCTTATTTATATCTAAAACATTGAGCAATATTGGATTAGTTCCCTTTCCTGATCATAGATGGCGCCATGTGTGTCAAGGTCAACAAGACTTAAAAGTCACAAGTGGATAAGTGACAGAGCTGGTGACACCTTAGTGGTTAGAGCAGCTGGCAAGTAACTGCTAAGCATGAGTTCCAATCCTGTGACGCATCAATGAATAATTTTTTCCATAAATTATATCTAGAAAAATATTTGATTATTTTCACAAAACCAAAAACTTCATGCCAGCGCGTTGTAGGTAAACACTCAAACGGCTACAGCCTGCAAAGTGTTACCATGCATTCACATCATATTTTGTGCGAATATGCGTAGATAGTACTGCCAACCGAACATTTGGGAAATTATGCTGTGATAGCCATGGCCGAACTTTGACCTTCTGAAGCCCTAAGCTACGGTAAGTTTAAGAGGTTCCAAAAATTTCGAAATTCGAAAAACTAAATTTTGACCAACTCTCTCCATCTTTCAAGCTCTGTAACTTCTAAAAGGTAGTTTGGCGACAGAATGGGACTGAAGGTCAATCAAAGGGACTGAAGGTCAATCAAAGGGGTGAATAAAATCCATTTAAAACTCGATTTTCAACCATATTCCATTAGTATTTGAAAAGTTACGGAAGATTGTATATTTAAAACAGCAATACCTAATATCAGAAATTAGTCCAGTTGGGTTGGGTTGTTTTACCTCTGAGCGGCGCTTTTTGGCACACAATGGGCTAAATGGCCAGGTCACAAGTACTCCGAAGATTCAGAGAAGGTTGGGGGAGGGGACCCACTGCAACAGCTGTTGGGAGACAGATGGTAGCCTCCCGTCAAGGCCATCCAACGTGTTCTTTAACGTGCACAGTGTATGACTCTCCCGCACATGGGCCAACGGCTTAATGTCCCATCCGACTGACGGAGGCCTTTCCAAGCCCATCGGTATCCCCTACTGACCGTGGGCAGAGCGGGAAATTTTGCGGAGAAAATTTTTCCCTTGTGCAGGAGAGCCATACCCTGTGCACGTTAAAGAACACAAGGGATGGTCTTCACGGGAGGCTATGATCTGTATACCAACAGCTGATCCAGTCGGTCTCCTCCCCCAACTTTCTCTGAGCCTTCGGGGTACTTGTGACCTGGTCATTTAGCCCATGGTGTACAAAAATTTTGTCGCTCAGAGGTAAACAATCCCCGCAGATAAAAAGTTAAAGAAGACGCTGGATGGCCTTGACGGGAGGTTACTATCTCCCTCCCAACATCTCTTCCAATGGGTCCCTTCCCCCAACTTTCTCTGAGACTTCGGGGTTCTTTTGACCTGGCCATTTAGCCCATGGTGTGAAAATATTGTGTCGCTCACAGGTAAACAATCCAAAGTTAAAGAACACACTGGATGGCCTTGATGGTAAGCTACCATATACACAGTCGTATCAGAATATTATGACCCTGAACCATAGTATATGTATGGTAGGTAGGTGGTCATATTATTCTAATACGACTGTGTATATCATAAGAGCTGTGATCTTATGATAGATACACACACAATATATCATCTTCTCCAACCTTCTCTGAGTCCTTTTGGGTCATTGTGACCTGACCATTTAATCCACTGTGTGCAAAAAGAGTGCCACTCAGAGGTAAAACCACCAAATCCTCTTTGCAAAGTTACAAAAATAGCTCCACAATCAGAAAAGACAATATATGACTTTTCAAGATTTTTCCTTTATTGATTACTATTTAATGTCATATGGGTCAGCTGATATCTGGCCTGGACAGTGCAATAACAGAATAAGAAATTTTCAAATAAATACATACTGGACAGAAAAATGGATATAGTTGCATTTTTTTCTCAATAAAAAAATCACATTCAGAGTTCAATAGGGGCGGGGGTGGCTCAGTCAGTAGCGCGCCAGGCTCGTAATCTGCAGTTCCCAAGTTCGATTTCCAGCTGGGTCAGAGTTGAGATTTATCTCCGCAAAACTCCCCGCCCTGCCTGAGATCAGTAGGGGACACCGATGGGCTTGGAAAGGCCACCGTCCGTCGGATGGGACGTTAAGCTCTGGTCCCGTGTGCGGGAGAGCCATACCCTGTGCACGTTAAAGAACACGCTATATGGCCTTGACGGGAGGCTACCATCTGTCTACCAAGAGCTATTCCAGTGAGTCCTCTCCCTCAACGTTCTCTGAGCCATCGGGGTCCATGTGACTTGGCCGTTTAGCCCATGGTGTGCAAAAATGTGCCGCTCAGAAGTAAATCAACCCAAAGCTCAATAACGATTTTTTTAACGAAAAATATGTCTAAAGATAAATTAAATATCTCAATTAAATCTTCCTAAATCTCCATTTTAAAACATTTCTTCAATTTTCAAAGAGTTTTGAACGTTGCAATACTTAACAAGCTACAAAAAACTGACCCCAAAATTTAATTGAAACAAACATTCTACTTGACTCAGATATGTTCTCTGGTCCCTTAATCTGTTTTAACATTTTAATTAAATTTCGAGGTCAGTATTTTGCAGCCTTTTAAATATTACAACGTTCGTAAAATTTCAACGTCGTTCAAAACGTTCAACGTCGTTCAAAATTTCAACGTCGTTCAAAATTTTAAATATTACAACGTTCGTAACTTTTTGAACACGGTGTTGAAAGTCTTTTTCGTAAAAATGCATTCGAAACAGTTGATGCAACAAAACCTCGTTCTCTTAAGCATAAATAGTTGTTTGCTTTGTTGGAAACAAAACTATCTTAGGTGGTGTCTAACTTGGGTTGTTTTACCTCTGAGCGGCACTTTTTTGCACACCATGAGCTAAATGGCCAGGTCACATGGACCCCGAAAGCTCAGAGAAGGTTGGGGGAGGGGACCCACTGGAACAGCTGTTGGGAGACGGATAGTAGCCTCCCGTCAAGGCCATCCAGCGTGTTCTTTATCGTGCACAGGGTATGTCTCTCCCGCACACGGGGCCACGGCTTAACGTCCCATCCAACGGACGGCGGTCTTTCCAAGGCCATCGGTGTCCCCTACTGACCGTGGGCAGGGCGGGGAATTTTGCGGAGATAAATCTCAACGCCGACCCAGCTGGGACTCGAACCTGGGAACTACAGATTACGAGCCTGGCGCGCTACCGACTGAGCCACCGACTTGCTTTGTTGGAAACAAAACTATCTTTGGTGGTGTCTAAGAAAACAAAAGAAATTCACCAATTCACTGGTAATTTCGTCTCTTACTGATTAGTGTCATATTTCAGGAACGCAAATCCTGCCGTCCTATACTAAATCTGAAACTTGTCCACCAGCTTTGAAACCCAAAGCAGTTTTCTTTGTATAATTATACTTTAAACCCATATTCTATGTACGACGATGAAAATAGCTTTGAAAAAAACTATAAAATCTCATTCCATGTAAAGTATCATTTTCACCTTTCCTATTCTGTAGGGGGGCGGGTGGCTCAGTCGGTAGCGCGCCAGGCTCGTAATCTGTAGTTCTCAGGTTCGAGTCCCAGCTGGGTCAGCGTTGAGATTTATCTCCGCAAAATTCTTCGCCCTGCCCACGGTCAGTAGGGGACACCGATGGGCTTCGAAAGGCCGCCGTCCGTCGGATGGGACGTTAAGCCGTGGCTCCATGTACGGAAGAGCCATACCCCGTGCACGTTAAAGAACACGCTGGATGGCCTTGACGGGGGGGCTACAATCTGTTTCTCAACAGCTGTTCCAGTGGGTCCCCTCCCCCAACCTTCTCTGAGCCTTCGGGGTCCTTGTGACCTGGCCATTTAGCACCTTGGTGTGCAAAAAATGTGCTTCTCATAACTAAAACAACCCAACGTTAAAGAACACGCTGGATGGCCTTGACGGGAGGCTATCATCTGTCTCCCAACAGCTGTTCCAGTGGGTCCTCTTCCCCAACTTTCTCTGAGCCTTCGGGGTCCTTGTGACCTGGCCATTTAGCACCTTGGTGTGCAAAAAATGTGCCTCTCATAACTAAAACAACCCAACGTTAAAGAACACGCTGGATGGCCTTGACGGGAGGCTACCATCTGTCTCCCAACAGCTGTTCCAGTGGGTCCCCTCCCCCAACCTTCTCTGAGCCTTCGGGGTCCTTATGACCTTGCCATTTAGCACCTTGGTGTGCAAAAAATGTGCAGACCTCTGTGGCAAGCAGCTGCTTGAGGGGGTATTCATTTTTATAAAACAAAATTTTCTGATCCCCCTCCCCCCTAAACTGAAATGTCAGATCCATCAAAACAAAATTCTCGGATCTCCCCCCCCACCCCCACCCACTGAATTATCGTGCTCCCAAAACAAAATTCTCGGATGTCTCTCCCACAAAATAAAATTCCCCTACCTCCTTTACCTCGAAACTGAATTATCGTACCCCAAATCAAAATTCTCGAAATTCCCCACCCCACCCCCGAAACTGAATTATCGAATCCCGTAAAATAAAATTCGGATCCCCCCCCCCTTGAAACTGAATTGTCAGATCCACCAAAACAAAATTCTCGGATATCCCCCCCCCCCCCACTGAATTATCGTACTCCCAAAACAAAATTCTCGGATGTCCCTCCCCCAAAATATAATTCTCCTACTCCTTTACCTCGAAACTCAATTATCGTACACCAAATCAAAATTCCCGAGACTCCCCACCCCACCCCCCCGAAACTGAATTATTGAATCCCGTAAAACAAAATTCTCGGATTCCCCTCCCTTGAAACTGAATTATCAGATCCACCAAAACAAATTTTTTCGGATGTCCCCCCCACACACCCCACTGAATTATCGTACTCCAAAAACAAAATTCTCGGATGTTCCTCCCCAAATTATAAAATTCTCTTACATCCCCTATCTCGAAACTGAATTATCGTAACCTAAATCAAAATTCTCGAAACCCCCCACCCCCGAAACTGAATTATCAAATCTCGTAAAAATAAAATTCTCGGATTCCCCCTCCCCCACTTTCGAAACTGAATTATCAGATCCACCGAAACAAAATTCGCGAATCCCCCCCCCCCCACTGAATTATCGTACTCCCAAAACAGAATTCTCGGATGTTCCTCCCCAAAATAAAATTCTCTTACATCCCCTACCTCGAAACTGAATTATCGTAAATAAAATTCTCGGATTCCCCCCCCCCCACTTTCGAAACTGAATTATCAGATCCACAGAAACAAAATTTGCGAATTCCCCCCCCCCCCCCACTGAATTATCGTACTCCCAAAACAAAATTCTCGGATGTTCCTCCCCAAAATAAAATTCTCTTACATCCCCTACCTCGAAACTGAATTATCGTAACTTAAATCAAAATTCTCGAAACCCCCCACCCCCGAAACTGAATTATCAAATCTCGTAAAAATAAAATTCTCGGATTCCCCCCCCCCACTTTCGAAACTGAATTATCAGATCCACAGAAACAAAATTCGCGAATCCCCCCCCCCCCCCACTGAATTATCGTACTCCCAAAACAAAATTCTCGGATGTTCCTCCCCAAAATAAAATTCTCTTACATCCCCTACCTCGAAACTGAATTATCGTAACCTAAATCAAAATTCTCGAAACCCCCCACCCCCGAAACTGAATTATCAAATCTCGTAAAAATAAAATTCTCGGATTCCCCCCCCCCCCCACTTTCGAAACTGAATTATCAGATCCACAGAAACAAAATTCGCGAATCCCCCCCCCCCCCACTGAATTATCGTACTCCCAAAACAAAATTCTCGGATGTTCCTCCCCAAAATAAAATTCTCTTACATCCCCTACTTCGAAACTGAATTATCGTAACTTAAATCAAAATTCTCGAAACCCCCCACCCCCGAAACTGAATTATCAAATCTCGTAAAAATAAAATTCTCGGATTCCCCCCCCCCACTTTCGAAACTGAATTATCAGATCCACAGAAACAAAATTCGCGAATCCCCCCCCCCCCCCACTGAATTATCGTACTCCCAAAACAAAATTCTCGGATGTTCCTCCCCAAAATAAAATTCTCTTACATCCCCTACCTCGAAACTGAATTATCTAACCTAAATCAAAATTCTCGAAACCCCCCACCCCCGAAACTGAATTATCAAATCTCGTAAAAATAAAATTCTCGGATTCCCCCCCCCCCACTTTCGAAACTGAATTATCAGATCCACAGAAACAAAATTCGCGAATCCCCCCCCCCCCCCCCCACTGAATTATCGTACTCCCAAAACAAAATTCTCGGATGTTCCTCCCCAAAATAAAATTCTCTTACATCCCCTACCTCGAAACTGAATTATCGTAACTTAAATCAAAATTCTCGAAACCCCCCACCCCCGAAACTGAATTATCAAATCTCGTAAAAATAAAATTCTCGGATTCCCCCCCCCCACTTTCGAAACTGAATTATCAGATCCACAGAAACAAAATTCGCGAATCCCCCCCCCCCCACTGAATTATCGTACTCCCAAAACAAAATTCTCGGATGTTCCTCCCCAAAATAAAATTCTCTTACATCCCCTACCTCGAAACTGAATTATCGTAACCTAAATCAAAATTCTCGAGACCCCCCACCCCCGAAACTGAATTATCAAATCTCGTAAAAATAAAATTCTCGGATTCCCCCCCCCCCACACTTTCGAAACTGAATTATCAGATCCACAGAAACAAAATTCGCGAATCCCCCCCCCCCCCCCACTGAATTATCGTACTCCCAAAACAAAATTATCGGATGTTCCTCCCCAAAATAAAATTCTCTTACATCCCCTACCTCGAAACTGAATTATCGTAACCTAAATCAAAATTCTCGAAACCCCCCACCCCCGAAACTGAATTATCAAATCTCGTAAAAATAAAATTCTCGGATTCCCCCCCCCCACTTTCGAAACTGAATTATCAGATCCACCGAAACAAAATTCGCGAATCCCCCCCCCCCACTGAATTATCGTACTTCCAAAACAAAATTATCGGATGTTCCTCCCCAAAATAAAATTCTCTTACATCCCCTACCTCGAAACTGAATTATCATAACCTAAATCAAAATTCTCGAAACCCCCCACCCCCGAAACTGAATTATCAAATCTCGTAAAAATAAAATTCTCGGATTCCCCCCCCCCCCACTTTCGAAACTGAATTATCAGATCCACAGAAACAAAATTCGCGAATCCCCCCCCCCCCACTGAATTATCGTACTCCCAAAACAAAATTCTCGGATGTTCCTCCCCAAAATAAAATTCTCTTACATCCCCTACCTCGAAACTGAATTATCGTAACCTAAATCAAAATTCTCGAAACCCCCCACCCCCGAAACTGAATTATCAAATCTCGTAAAAATAAAATTCTCGGATTCCCCCTCCCCCACTTTCGAAACTGAATTATCAGATCCACCGAAACAAAATTCGCGAATCCCCCCCCCACTGAATTATCGTACTCCCAAAACAAAATTCTCGGATGTTCCTCCTCAAAATAAAATTCTCGGATGTTCCTCCCCAAAATAAAATTCTCTTACATCCCCTACCTCGAAACTGAATTATCATAACCTAAATCAAAATTCTCGAAACCCCCCACCCCCGAAACTGAATTATCAAATCTCGTAAAAATAAAATTCTCGGATTCCCCCTCCCCCACTTTCGAAACTGAATTACTAGATCCACCGAAACAAAATTCGCGAATCCCCCCCCCACTGAATTATCGTACTCCCAAAACAAAATTCTCGGATGTTCCTCCCCAAAATAAAATTCTCTTACATCCCCTACCTCGAAACTGAATTATCGTAACCTAAATCAAAATTCTCGAAACCCCCCACCCCCGAAACTGAATTATCAAATCTCGTAAAAATAAAATTCTCGGATTCCCCCTCCCCCACTTTCGAAACTGAATTATCAGATCCACAGAAACAAAATTCGCGAATCCCCCCCCCCCCACTGAATTATCGTACTCCCAAAACAAAATTCTCGGATGTTCCTCCCCAAAATAAAATTCTCTTACATCCCCTACCTCGAAACTGAATTATCATAACCTAAATCAAAATTCTCGAAACCCCCCACCCCCGAAACTGAATTATCAAATCTCGTAAAAATAAAATTCTCGGATTCCCCCTCCCCCACTTTCGAAACTGAATTATCAGATCCACCGAAACAAAATTCGCGAATCCCCCCCCCCACTGAATTATCGTACTCCCAAAACAAAATTCTCGGATGTTCCTCCCCAAAATAAAATTCTCTTACATCCCCTACCTCGAAACTGAATTATCGTAACCTAAATCAAAATTCTCGAAACCCCCACCCCCGAAACTGAATTATCAAATCTCGTAAAAATAAAATTCTCGGATTCCCCCTCCCCCACTTTCGAAACTGAATTATTAGATCCACCGAAACAAAATTCGCGAATCCCCCCCCCCACTGAATTATCGTACTCCCAAAACAAAATTCTCGGATGTTCCTCCCCAAAATAAAATTCTCTTACATCCCCTACCTCGAAACTGAATTATCATAACCTAAATCAAAATTCTCGAAACCCCCCACCCCCGAAACTGAATTATCAAATCTCGTAAAAATAAAATTCTCGGATTCCCCCCCCCCCCCCCCACTTTCGAAACTGAATTATCAGATCCACAGAAACAAAATTCGCGAATCCCCCCCCCCCCACTGAATTATCGTACTCCCAAAACAAAATTCTCGGATGTTCCTCCCCAAAATAAAATTCTCTTACATCCCCTACCTCGAAACTGAATTATCGTAACCTAAATCAAAATTCTCGAAACCCCCCACCCCCGAAACTGAATTATCAAATCTCGTAAAAATAAAATTCTCGGATTCCCCCTCCCCCACTTTCGAAACTGAATTATCAGATCCACCGAAACAAAATTCGCGAATCCCCCCCCCACTGAATTATCGTACTCCCAAAACAAAATTCTCGGATGTTCCTCCTCAAAATAAAATTCTCGGATGTTCCTCCCCAAAATAAAATTCTCTTACATCCCCTACCTCGAAACTGAATTATCATAACCTAAATCAAAATTCTCGAAACCCCCCACCCCCGAAACTGAATTATCAAATCTCGTAAAAATAAAATTCTCGGATTCCCCCTCCCCCACTTTCGAAACTGAATTATTAGATCCACCGAAACAAAATTCGCGAATCCCCCCCCCCCCACTGAATTATCGTACTCCCAAAACAAAATTCTCGGATGTTCCTCCCCAAAATAAAATTCTCTTACATCCCCTACCTCGAAACTGAATTATCGTAACCTAAATCAAAATTCTCGAAACCCCCCACCCCCGAAACTGAATTATCAAATCTCGTAAAAATAAAATTCTCGGATTCCCCCTCCCCCACTTTCGAAACTGAATTATCAGATCCACAGAAACAAAATTCGCGAATCCCCCCCCCCCCCACTGAATTATCGTACTCCCAAAACAAAATTCTCGGATGTTCCTCCCCAAAATAAAATTCTCTTACATCCCCTACCTCGAAACTGAATTATCATAACCTAAATCAAAATTCTCGAAACCCCCCACCCCCGAAACTGAATTATCAAATCTCGTAAAAATAAAATTCTCGGATTCCCCCTCCCCCACTTTCGAAACTGAATTATCAGATGCACCGAAACAAAATTCGCGAATCCCCCCCCCCCCCACTGAATTATCGTACTCCCAAAACAAAATTCTCGGATGTTCCTCCCCAAAATAAAATTCTCTTACATCCCCTACCTCGAAACTGAATTATCGTAACCTAAATCAAAATTCTCGAAACCCCCCACCCCCGAAACTGAATTATCAAATCTCGTAAAAATAAAATTCTCGGATTCCCCCTCCCCCACTTTCGAAACTGAATTACACCGAAACAAAATTCGCGAATCCCCCCCCCACTGAATTATCGTACTCCCAAAACAAAATTCTCGGATGTTCCTCCCCAAAATAAAATTCTCTTACATCCCCTACCTCGAAACTGAATTATCGTAACCTAAATCAAAATTCTCGAAACCCCCCACCCCCGAAACTGAATTATCAAATCTCGTAAAAATAAAATTCTCGGATTCCCCCTCCCCCACTTTCGAAACTGAATTATTAGATCCACCGAAACAAAATTCGCGAATCCCCCCCCCCCCACTGAATTATCGTACTCCCAAAACAAAATTCTCGGATGTTCCTCCCCAAAATAAAATTCTCTTACATCCCCTACCTCGAAACTGAATTATCGTAACCTAAATCAAAATTCTCGAAACCCCCCACCCCCGAAACTGAATTATCAAATCTCGTAAAAATAAAATTCTCGGATTCCCCCCCCCCACTTTCGAAACTGAATTATCAGATCCACCGAAACAAAATTCGCGAATCCCCCCCCCCCACTGAATTATCGTACTCCCAAAACAAAATTCTCGGATGTTCCTCCCCAAAATAAAATTCTCTTACATCCCCTACCTCGAAACTGAATTATCGTAACCTAAATCAAAATTCTCGAAACCCCCCACCCCCGAAACTGAATTATCAAATCTCGTAAAAATAAAATTCTCGGATTCCCCCTCCCCCACTTTCGAAACTGAATTATTAGATCCACCGAAACAAAATTCGCGAATCCCCCCCCCCACTGAATTATCGTACTCCCAAAACAAAATTCTCGGATGTTCCTCCCCAAAATAAAATTCTCTTACATCCCCTACCTCGAAACTGAATTATCGTAACCTAAATCAAAATTCTCGAAACCCCCCACCCCCGAAACTGAATTATCAAATCTCGTAAAAATAAAATTCTCGGATTCCCCCTCCCCCACTTTCGAAACTGAATTATTAGATCCACCGAAACAAAATTCGCGAATCCCCCCCCCCCCACTGAATTATCGTACTCCCAAAACAAAATTCTCGGATGTTCCTCCCCAAAATAAAATTCTCTTACATCCCCTACCTCGAAACTGAATTATCGTAACCTAAATCAAAATTCTCGAAACCCCCCACCCCCGAAACTGAATTATCAAATCTCGTAAAAATAAAATTCTCGGATTCCCCCTCCCCCACTTTCGAAACTGAATTATTAGATCCACCGAAACAAAATTCGCGAATCCCCCCCCCCCCCACTGAATTATCGTACTCCCAAAACAAAATTCTCGGATGTTCCTCCCCAAAATAAAATTCTCTTACATCCCCTACCTCGAAACTGAATTATCGTAACCTAAATCAAAATTCTCGAAACCCCCCACCCCCGAAACTGAATTATCAAATCTCGTAAAAATAAAATTCTCGGATTCCCCCTCCCCCACTTTCGAAACTGAATTATTAGATCCACCGAAACAAAATTCGCGAATCCCCCCCCCCCCCCACTGAATTATCGTACTCCCAAAACAAAATTCTCGGATGTTCCTCCCCAAAATAAAATTCTCTTACATCCCCTACCTCGAAACTGAATTATCGTAACCTAAATCAAAATTCTCGAAACCCCCCACCCCCGAAACTGAATTATCAAATCTCGTAAAAATAAAATTCTCGGATTCCCCCTCCCCCACTTTCGAAACTGAATTATTAGATCCACCGAAACAAAATTCGCGAATCCCCCCCCCCACTGAATTATCGTACTCCCAAAACAAAATTCTCGGATGTTCCTCCCCAAAATAAAATTCTCTTACATCCCCTACCTCGAAACTGAATTATCGTAACCTAAATCAAAATTCTCGAAACCCCCCACCCCCGAAACTGAATTATCAAATCTCGTAAAAATAAAATTCTCGGATTCCCCCTCCCCCACTTTCGAAACTGAATTATTAGATCCACCGAAACAAAATTCGCGAATCCCCCCCCCCCCCACTGAATTATCGTACTCCCAAAACAAAATTCTCGGATGTTCCTCCCCAAAATAAAATTCTCTTACATCCCCTACCTCGAAACTGAATTATCGTAACCTAAATCAAAATTCTCGAAACCCCCCACCCCCGAAACTGAATTATCAAATCTCGTAAAAATAAAATTCTCGGATTCCCCCTCCCCCACTTTCGAAACTGAATTATTAGATCCACCGAAACAAAATTCGCGAATCCCCCCCCCCCCACTGAATTATCGTACTCCCAAAACAAAATTCTCGGATGTTCCTCCCCAAAATAAAATTCTCTTACATCCCCTACCTCGAAACTGAATTATCGTAACCTAAATCAAAATTCTCGAAACCCCCCACCCCCGAAACTGAATTATCAAATCTCGTAAAAATAAAATTCTCGGATTCCCCCTCCCCCACTTTCGAAACTGAATTATCAGATC
Source organism: Ryuthela nishihirai (assembly GCA_038380435.1). NCBI lineage: Eukaryota > Metazoa > Arthropoda > Arachnida > Araneae > Heptathelidae > Ryuthela > Ryuthela nishihirai. The sequence continues at coordinate 6,660,480 of JAWZYU010000008.1, forward strand.
CACCGAAACAAAATTCGCGAATCCCCCCCCCCCCCACTGAATTATCGTACTCCCAAAACAAAATTCTCGGATGTTCCTCCTCAAAATAAAATTCTCGGATGTTCCTCCCCAAAATAAAATTCTCTTACATCCCCTACCTCGAAACTGAATTATCATAACCTAAATCAAAATTCTCGAAACCCCCCACCCCCGAAACTGAATTATCAAATCTCGTAAAAATAAAATTCTCGGATTCCCCCTCCCCCACTTTCGAAACTGAATTATCAGATCCACCGAAACAAAATTCGCGAATCCCCCCCCCCCACTGAATTATCGTACTCCCAAAACAAAATTCTCGGATGTTCCTCCCCAAAATAAAATTCTCTTACATCCCCTACCTCGAAACTGAATTATCGTAACCTAAATCAAAATTCTCGAAACCCCCCACCCCCGAAACTGAATTATCAAATCTCGTAAAAATAAAATTCTCGGATTCCCCCTCCCCCACTTTCGAAACTGAATTATCAGATCCACCGAAACAAAATTCGCGAATCCCCCCCCCCCACACACTGAATTATCGTACTCCCAAAACAAAATTCTCGGATGTTCCTCCCCAAAATAAAATTCTCTTACATCCCCTACCTCGAAACTGAATTATCGTAACCTAAATCAAAATTCTCGAAACCCCCCACCCCCGAAACTGAATTATCAAATCTCGTAAAAATAAAATTCTCGGATTCCCCCTCCCCCACTTTCGAAACTGAATTATCAGATCCACCGAAACAAAATTCGCGAATCCCCCCCCCCCCACTGAATTATCGTACTCCCAAAACAAAATTCTCGGATGTTCCTCCCCAAAATAAAATTCTCTTACATCCCCTACCTCGAAACTGAATTATCGTAACCTAAATCAAAATTCTCGAAACCCCCCACCCCCGAAACTGAATTATCAAATCTCGTAAAAATAAAATTCTCGGATTCCCCCTCCCCCACTTTCGAAACTGAATTATCAGATCCACCGAAACGAAATTCGCGAATCCCCCCCCCCCACTGAATTATCGTACTCCCAAAACAAAATTCTCGGATGTTCCTCCCCAAAATAAAATTCTCTTACATCCCCTACCTCGAAACTGAATTATCGTAACCTAAATCAAAATTCTCGAAACCCCCCACCCCCGAAACTGAATTATCAAATCTCGTAAAAATAAAATTCTCGGATTCCCCCTCCCCCACTTTCGAAACTGAATTATCAGATCCACCGAAACAAAATTCGCGAATCCCCCCCCCCCCACTGAATTATCGTACTCCCAAAACAAAATTCTCGGATGTTCCTCCCCAAAATAAAATTCTCTTACATCCCCTACCTCGAAACTGAATTATCGTAACCTAAATCAAAATTCTCGAAACCCCCCACCCCCGAAACTGAATTATCAAATCTCGTAAAAATAAAATTCTCGGATTCCCCCTCCCCCACTTTCGAAACTGAATTATCAGATCCACCGAAACAAAATTCGCGAATCCCCCCCCCCCCCCACTGAATTATCGTACTCCCAAAACAAAATTCTCGGATGTTCCTCCCCAAAATAAAATTCTCTTACATCCCCTACCTCGAAACTGAATTATCGTAACCTAAATCAAAATTCTCGAAACCCCCCACCCCCGAAACTGAATTATCAAATCTCGTAAAAATAAAATTCTCGGATTCCCCCTCCCCCACTTTCGAAACTGAATTATCAGATCCACCGAAACAAAATTCGCGAATCCCCCCCCCCCCACTGAATTATCGTACTCCCAAAACAAAATTCTCGGATGTTCCTCCCCAAAATAAAATTCTCTTACATCCCCTACCTCGAAACTGAATTATCGTAACCTAAATCAAAATTCTCGAAACCCCCCACCCCCGAAACTGAATTATCAAATCTCGTAAAAATAAAATTCTCGGATTCCCCCTCCCCCACTTTCGAAACTGAATTATCAGATCCACCGAAACAAAATTCGCGAATCCCCCCCCCCCCCACTGAATTATCGTACTCCCAAAACAAAATTCTCGGATGTTCCTCCCCAAAATAAAATTCTCTTACATCCCCTACCTCGAAACTGAATTATCGTAACCTAAATCAAAATTCTCGAAACTCCCCACCCCCGAAACTGAATTATCAAATCTCGTAAAAATAAAATTCTCGGATTCCCCCTCCCCCACTTTCGAAACTGAATTATCAGATCCACCGAAACGAAATTCGCGAATCCCCCCCCCCCCACTGAATTATCGTACTCCCAAAACAAAATTCTCGGATGTTCCTCCCCAAAATAAAATTCTCTTACATCCCCTACCTCGAAACTGAATTATCGTAACCTAAATCAAAATTCTCGAAACCCCCCACCCCCGAAACTGAATTATCAAATCTCGTAAAAATAAAATTCTCGGATTCCCCCTCCCCCACTTTCGAAACTGAATTATCAGATCCACCGAAACAAAATTCGCGAATCCCCCCCCCCCCCACTGAATTATCGTACTCCCAAAACAAAATTCTCGGATGTTCCTCCCCAAAATAAAATTCTCTTACATCCCCTACCTCGAAACTGAATTATCGTAACCTAAATCAAAATTCTCGAAACCCCCCACCCCCGAAACTGAATTATCAAATCTCGTAAAAATAAAATTCTCGGATTCCCCCTCCCCCACTTTCGAAACTGAATTATCAGATCCACCGAAACAAAATTCGCGAATCCCCCCCCCCCACTGAATTATCGTACTCCCAAAACAAAATTCTCGGATGTTCCTCCCCAAAATAAAATTCTCTTACATCCCCTACCTCGAAACTGAATTATCGTAACCTAAATCAAAATTCTCGAAACCCCCCACCCCCGAAACTGAATTATCAAATCTCGTAAAAATAAAATTCTCGGATTCCCCCTCCCCCACTTTCGAAACTGAATTATCAGATCCACCGAAACAAAATTCGCGAATCCCCCCCCCCCCCACTGAATTATCGTACTCCCAAAACAAAATTCTCGGATGTTCCTCCCCAAAATAAAATTCTCTTACATCCCCTACCTCGAAACTGAATTATCGTAACCTAAATCAAAATTCTCGAAACCCCCCACCCCCGAAACTGAATTATCAAATCTCGTAAAAATAAAATTCTCGGATTCCCCCTCCCCCACTTTCGAAACTGAATTATCAGATCCACAGAAACAAAATTCGCGAATCCCCCCCCCCACTGAATTATCGTACTCCCAAAACAAAATTCTCGGATGTTCCTCCCCAAAATAAAATTCTCTTACATCCCCTACCTCGAAACTGAATTATCGTAACCTAAATCAAAATTCTCGAAACCCCCCACCCCCGAAACTGAATTATCAAATCTCGTAAAAATAAAATTCTCGGATTCCCCCCCCCCACACACTTTCGAAACTGAATTATCAGATCCACAGAAACAAAATTCGCGAATCCCCCCCCCCCCCCCACTGAATTATCGTACTCCCAAAACAAAATTCTCGGATGTTCCTCCCCAAAATATAATTCTCTTACATCCCCTACCTCGAAACTGAATTATCGTAACCTAAATCAAAATTCTCGAAACCCCCCCACCCCCGAAACTGAATTATCAAATCTCGTAAAAATAAAATTCTCGGATCCCCCCCCCCCTTTCGAAACTGAATTATCAGATCCACCGAAACAAAATTCGCGAATCCCCCCTCACTGAATTATCGTACTCCAAAAACAAAATTCTCGGATGTTCCTCCCCCAAAATAAAATTCTCCTACCTCCGCTACCTCGAAACTGAATTATCGTACACCAAATCAAAATTCCCGAAAATCCCTACCCCACCCCCCGAAACTCAATTATCGAATCCCGTAAAACAAAAATCTCGGTATTGTAGTGCTTAAAAACATATGTTGTGAAAATATTTAATAGTAAAATACTCGAAAGGAACAGTAAAAAAATCGTTTAACTCTTTTCTGCGAAGATACTTCAAACGATTTCTGTGCTTTATAGAACACGGAGAAAAACTAAACGACGGTTGTCATGGTTACGAAACAGTATGATTACCAATGGGCATAGTCGCGAGACTTTTAAACTGTGTTGCCAATTTAGAGTAAAATTATTCGCAGTCGCTTTGGGACGCCATTTTTGTATACTGTGAGTTTGCCGAGTGAGATGAGTAATATTGAGAAAAGCGAGTCTATAGAGCAAATGATTCAGCGAATACCCCCCAAGGCATCAATTTCCAGCAGAACCTGAACTTGTAACTGGATATCTAAAACTGCAGTCTGACTTGCGCTGCAAAGTCCACAACTTTCTCCAGACAGTAAACAATGATGATTCTTGCTACCAATGGTAAATGAGCATTAGCGAAACAATCACAGGCTAGTTTTAGCTCTATCGAAATAAGACTCAGATGTGACTGGATATTGAATTCAGTAGTTAGCTTTCTTGTCAGTGTTAATCTGGTAAGTACATTTTAGGATGTTTTAGCCCTGAATAATATAGTTTTTAATATATATAAATTTAAAAAACTGTTAAAAATGTAGATTGATGAATTTGCAGATATTGATGTGATCTTTATGTCGGATCAGGTCTGGCAAGCTACTGATCTAAGAAACCTGGGTTCGAAGCCCAGGGGGGCGGGTGGGGGCTCAGTCGGTAGCGCGCCAGGCTCGTAAGCTGTAGTTTCCAGGTTCGAGTCCCAGCTGGGTCAGCGTTGAGATTTATCTCCGCAGCATTCCTCGCCCTGCCCACGGTCAGTAGGGGACACCGATGGGCTTGGAAAGGCCACCGTCCGTCGGATGGGACGTTAAGCCGTGGCCCCGTGTGCGGAGAGACATACCCTGTGCACGTTAAAGAACACGCTGGATGGCCTTGACGGGAGGCTACTATCTGTCTCTCAACAGCTGTTCCAGTGGGTCCCCTCCCCCAACCTTCTCTGAGCCTTCGGGGTCCATGTGACCTGGCCATTTAGCCCATGGTGTGCAAAAAAGTGCCGCTCAGAGGTAAAACAACCCAACTCGAAGCCCAGGTAAGGTATGGATGGTTGAGTTGTGTTTCTGCTGAGGTCTCGCCATCCTCACAGACCTTCTACTATGCCGTATAAACTGACAGGCTCCTCTCAGACCTCTGTGGCAAGCAGCTGCTTGAGGGGGCATTTATTTACTTATTTTACAGCATCAGAAAAATGCACACAGTATAAATAAGTGTAGCACTTTTTTTTTCTCTGTTACCTTTACTCATTCTTAAAGGTGAATAATGATATTCAGAACAATGATGAAATATTTTATATTTAGAGTAGTGATAAAAATATTTCAGAGTAATGATAAAAATAAAAATATTTCAGAGCAATGATGAAAATAAAAAAAATTCAGGGTAATGATAATGACAAAAAATTTTCAGAGCAAATATAAAACTAAAATATTTCAGAGTAATGATAAAAATATTTCAGAATAACCATAAAAATAAAATATTTCAGAGCAATGATAAAAAAATATTTTAGAGTAATGATTAGAAACAAATATATTTCAGGGAAATAAAAAAATTTAAAATATTTCAGAGTAATGATTTAAAAAAATATTTCAGAGTAATGATAATGATAAAAATATTTCAGAGCAATGGTAAAAGTAAAAAATATTTCAGAGTAATAATAAAAAAAATATAAAAAAAATATTTCATAATAATGAGGCGAAAAAATAATTCAAAGTAATGATAATGATAAAAATATTTCTGAGTAATGATAAAAAAATAACATTTCGCGAGGAGCGATATGTGTTTCTTCCAGTTATGTTTTTTAATTTTGAAACATTCATAAATAAATAACAAACAAAAATATTTCAAAACAAAAATTCATTTATAACGCATATTTTTCTTTTTTAGATCTATATCATTATCATCATCGAAGATAAAACAACCAAGGACGAATATTTAAAGGAAACAGACTAAACGATAAAGAATATGAATTTCGATCATGATAATGCAATATTAAGACTTGAAGAAATGATCGAAGCAATTAGTCAAAACGAACCACAAACAATGGAATTCATTTCCAAATACAACAACGTCAAAGAAGAAATCGTCAATTGCTTTGAATCGTTAAATAATACGCTGAAAAAATGGAAAATCTTGAACAATGCAATTGAAGTAATAGGATTATTGGTCGTAGCTGTATTTATGATTCAATTTTCACAAAATGATCCTTATATTCCAGAAATCCTGCTTCCCTACATTTCTCCCATTGTTATCAGCATTATTTTCCAAAGACATAACAAGCGAACCATAATTACAAATATTCCAGAAGAAATCTTAAATTCGGCGAGAATTACGGCAAAACGTTTTTTGAAAATTGGTGATGACCGCAAATTTCAACTTGTTCTGAAAAGAATTTCTGTTCTGCCCGAAATTTCATTTCCAAATTCTCGAACTCTTGGGACGAAGATGATCTTCAAGAATGTGTTCAAGCGTTGTGGGAGATTAATTGAAAGACTTACGGTTTCAGCACCTATTATAATTTCTCTTATTCTTTTCAACTATAAAACCACAAAATACCTTGTCTTTGATGTAATTGGTGTGCTTTCAATGACTGTACTGTGGATTGTGTACGCCAAGTGTTCGTCAGTGCTTACAGTAGCTTCTGCAGAGTACCTCTTTAAGATACACGGAGAATCTCAGAAATTTCTTCAGTGGTACGAAAATTCTGCAGTCAAAAAACTAAATTTCAGTGATGACTTAGAAATTGTAAAGTACTTTATTCGTGAATATATTTACAACGGACCAAAATTATTTGAGAACGACAAATGGAGTGAAATAGCAACTATTTCTTTTCTCATCAAATCTCAAAGACTATTGCAAAAAGTCATCAACGACAAAAAGATTTCGAAAATCGTTTCGGAGACTTTTAATAGCCCAGAGATTAATAATTCAGAAAAGGTTATTTTTAGATCAGATTCTTACCAGCCACAGTGTGTCATGAATATGTGAAATGAATTCGAAAATGCAGTAGTACATTACAGCATTATCTACCTAAAATAACATGATATTTAAGTTCGTATTTTTTGCCACGTGATCTACTCATCTCTTTAAGTTGTTGGGTTATCTTACTTCTGAGCAGCGTTTTTTTTTTCAGGGTTGGGGGGTGGCTCAGTCGATAGCCCGCCAGTCTCGTAATCTGCAGATCCTAGGTTCAAGTCCCAGCTGTGTCATCATTGAGATTTTTCTCCCGAAACTCCTCGCCCTGCGCATGGTCAGTAGGGGACACCAATGGGCTTGGAAAAGATACCGTCCGTCGGATGGGACGTTCGGCCGTGGCACTGTGTCTGGGAAAGCCAAACCCAGTGCACGTTTAAGAACACGCTGGATGGGCTTGATGGGGAGGCTACCATCTGTCTCCCAACAGCTATCCATGAGGTCCCCTCCCCCAGCCTTCTCTGAGCATTCGGGGTCTTTGTGACCTGGCCATTTAGCCCATGGTGTGCAAAAACTGGCACAATGGGATAAATCGTCAGGTCACAAAGAACCCGAGGGTTCAGAGTTGGTTGGATTAAGGGGGTGTACTCTACACTGTTACGAAACAGATGGTAGCCTCCAGTCAATGCCATCCAGCTTGTTCTTTAACATATATAGATTGGGCTTGGGTTATTTTACTTCAGAGAGGAATTTTTTTGCACAGAATGCGCTAAATGGGCAAGTCACAAACACCCCGAGGGCTCAGAGAATGTTGCAGGCGGGGACCCACTGGAACAATCTAGCTGTTGGTGGACAGATGGTATTCTTCCGTCAAGGCCATCCAACGTTTTCTTTAATGTGCACAGGGTATGGCTCTCCCAGACATAGAGCCACGGCTTAACGTCCCATTCGACGGGCGGCGGCCTTTCCAAGCGCATCAGTGTCCCCTACTGACCATGGACAGGGCGAGGAGTTTTTCGGAGATAAATCTGAACGCTGACCCAGCTGGGACTCGAACCTGAGAACTGCAGATTACGAGCCTTGCATGCCACGAACTGAACCACTACCGCCTCTTAGGGGTCTTTGTGAATTGGACATTTTACCCATTGTGTGCAAAAAAGTGCAGCTCAGAGGAAAAACAATCCAATTCAACTTACATCAGTTATAGTACAGTCCTATTACTATAATTATATTAGTTATAGTACAGACTAATTACTTACTATAGTTATATTAGTTATGGTACAGTTCTATTACTTACTATAGTTATTGTTGCGGATTACAAAAATGGATAGCCACTGAGCGTGAGTATTAAAAGCTATATTTCAAAACCAAATTCAATACAAGGTAAATTGTTACAGAGGAAATAAGGATGAAGTATCTTATTAACAAATCAACTATTAACATGCACAAGTCATCAATCTTCCTGCGTAGAGCACACAATATCAGCTCTGTGTATTTTACTAAATACTACCTTTTACTTGATTTACCAGGTCACCCGAAGATCTTCACTCGTAAACCAATTCTCGTCCTGTGCTAATAACTGTTCACACACTAGCCGAACAAAAAGACAGTCCGTGTAGACATTCGAAGTTAGCCATAAAAGTTCCCACTTTTATACTTCCGCGTATACACAACACATCAAGTTACTTCTTGATACTTAACGATAAAAGATCCCACTTTTATCCTTCCGCGTATACACAACACATCAAGTTACTTCTTGATACTTACGCGCACTGTCTCAGAACAGCTCACCGTCCATTTTCGAACTCTCCGACCGTTACAATACAACGACCGTTACAATACAAAACCGTTAACGCTCCACTCTTCTTCTCCAAATTCTCCCAACGTTCTTATTCGTTGGCTGAAACTTTTTTGCTTTCGGTTGCCAGATTCCTTCTGTCGTAACACTGCCCCCTTCCTAGGTCTTGTTCGTCCCGAACAATTCTGGATTCCAAAGTTTCTTCAGTTCTTCGATGAAACGGGGCTAAACGATCCACGTGAACCACCTTGCACTTTGTAGCTGGATGTCGACGAATGCGATATACCACATCATTAATCCTGTTAACTATTGTATATGGACCTTCCCAAGGTTTCTGAAGTTTTGGAGATAGTCCTTTCTTTCTATGTGGACTGTATAGCCAGACAAGATCTCCTTGATTGAAAATAGTTCCATTTATTTTACTGTCATATCTTGTTTTGGTTCTGTCACTTGTTATGTCGATGTTATGTCTAACGGAGTGATGGATTTCTTCTAGTCGTTGTTGCAATTCTTGTACGTATTGTGGAGTGGACACAGGCATTGCTTCGGGCCGACCATATAAAAGGTCACAGGGAAGACGTAACTCTCTTCCAAAAAGCATCATGGAAGGTGTCTGTCCAGTTGTTTCATGCACTGCCGTTCTATATGCCAGCAAAAGGAGTGGTACATGGCGATCCCAGTCACGTTGGTGGTCGTTCACAAATAATGCTAAATGCTGAGCAATTGTTCTATTGAACCTTTCAACCATACCATCCGACTGAGGGTGTAAGGGAGTTGTTCTGGTTTTCTGAATGCCTAATAGTTGACAGATGCCTTTAAACACATTGGATTCAAAATTCCGTCCTTGATCAGAGTGGAGTTGTAAAGGTACTCCATACCTACTAATGAAGTTATTAACTATCATCTCAGCCACTGTTGTTGCTTCCTGGTCTTGGATGGGATATACCTCAGGCCACTTTGTGAAATAATCCATTACCACTAATAAATATCGATTTCCATCATCAGTTCTAGGAAACGGACCCATTACATCAATGGCTATTCTTTCAAAAGGGGCACCAACGTTATACGTCTGCAGCTTACCCCGACTCCTAGTCTTAGGGCCTTTCTTTGCTGCACAGGCTTCACATTGCCTACACCATCTCTCAACGTCTGCCCTACTTTTCAGCCAATGAAATCGTTCCCTGGCTTTGGCTAATGTCTTATTAACACCGAAGTGTCCTCCAGTGGCACTATCATGTACATCTTTCATCACAAGTTCCACTCGGGATCGAGGAAGGATTATCTGCCAACGGATCAGCCGTCCAGTGGGATTCTCCCATCTTCTGTATAATACTCCGTCTTCCATTTTTAAGGAGTCCCACTGTGCCCAGTAACTTTTAGTAGTTGGACTATACCTCGAGATTTGCTCCCAATTAGGTCTTACATCAGATTTTTCAATCAATTCTAATATTGGTTTTATGTCTTCATCATCTAGTTGAGCCTTCCTGATTTCCATTGGATTCCAGATGTTAGGGGTGTCACTGTTTGTTTGTGTCGATACTATTTGTCTTATGGGCATTATCTCTTTAGTTCCAAATTTCAGTTCTGCACTATAGCAATGTTTACAGTTGTCAATACATGGGCGCCTGGAAAGAGCATCTGCATTCTTATGCATTTTACCACTTCGATGTTCGATGGAGAAATCGTATTCTTGTAACCGTTGTATCCACCTAGCGATTTGTCCTTCAGGGTTTTTGAAGTTTAATAACCATCTAAGTGCAGCATGATCAGTACGTATAAGGAATTTCTGGCCATAGAGATAATGATGAAAATGTTCTATTGCTTTTACTATTGCTAACAGTTCTTTGCGTGTTACACAGTAATTCCGCTCTGGTTTGGATAAAGTTTTACTAAAGTATGCAATAACTCTCTCTTGTCCGTCTTGTTCCTGTGAAAGCACAGCACCAACTCCTGTGTTACTTGCGTCAGTATCTATTACGAATTGTTTTCCAGTTTGTGGGTACGCTAGCACTGGTGCTGTGGAAAGAGTTTTCTTTAGCTGTTGAAAGGCTATATCGCATTCGGTGGTCCACATAAACCGCTGGCCCTCTTCTGTCAGACGATGTAATGGCCTTGCGATGTTGGAGAAACCTTTGACAAATCTTCTATAGTAGGTGCAAAGTCCAATAAAACTACGAAGTTGATGAACATCTTGTGGTGGAGGCCAGTCTCTTACAGCTTCTATCTTACTAGGATCAGTCTTAATCCCTGCTGTAGTGATCACATGACCAAGGTAAATGAACTTCTTGCTGGAACAGTTTACACTTTGTCGGTCCCAATTTTAACTTGGCTGCCTTAAGTTTTTTCAAATACTTGACGAAGATTTCTTAAATGTTCTTCAAAAGTTCTTCCAAGAACTATGATGTCGTCCAAGTAAACCAGGCAGACCTCCAAAGACAAAACCTTTGAGCACTGACTCCATTAGTCGCTCAAATGTGGCAGGTGCATTACAAAGTCCAAATGGCATCACCTTAAACTGCCAAAGTCCATTCCCTGTACTGAAAGCTGTTTTCTCACGGTCTTCAGGACGTATACCAACTTGCCAATAGCCGCTCTTTAAATCTAATGTTGAGAACCATTCTGACCCAGATAAAGTGTCTAGTGTATCGTCAATCCTGGGTAAAGGAAAGGAATCTTTCTTTGTTACGTCATTTAATCTGCGATAATCTACACAAAATCGTGTAGATCCATCCTTTTTCTTGACAAGAACTACTGGTGATGTCCAGGGACTCTGTGATGGTTCTATAATGCCCTGAGCTTCCATGTCCTTTATGAGTTGTTCCGTCTCCTCTCTTTTTGCCAATGGAAGCCTTCTTGCCGGCAGATGGACTGGAGGAGAATCACCAGTGTTGATTTTATGTTCTGTCAGGTTAGTACGGCCATAATCATTTGATGTGGCAGAAAAAATGTCAGAAAATTCTTTTAATAGGTTCTCGGCCTTAACAGCTTGGTTTTCAGTTAATATTTGTCTTGTTTCTCTCCATAATTCAGTAAGATGAGACGGGATGTCTGTATGATTTTGATATGAATCGGTAACTTCTATTTTATTTATACTTGTTACACAGGTAACAGCTTCACATATTGCTAATTCCTCACCTTTTTTTAACATTCTACTGGATTTGTTACAGTTCATCACTCTGATAGGGATCTGTTCTTTATCTATTCTGACTAAAGTCCTTGCAACCAGGATATTATGAGCCAAAGCTCCTTTACCAGAGGCATCAGTAACTGCCAATCGGAAGGCCCCAGAAGTCTCCGCCCGATGTCCACGGACTATAACTTCACTTTGTGCTGGGATCTCTGTGTCTTCCGTCACTAATATTGGAGTTACGCTTGGTAAAGAATCAGACGTCCGGCTAAGCAGAGGAATCTCTTCTGTCTCATAGATGAGTAGGTTATCACTGGGTCTAATGTTGAATCCATGTTTCTTAAGAAAATCAAGGCCTAATATGCATTCGTCGTAGATGTCAGCGATGTAAACAGGATGGCGAACCAGACAGCTACCAACTCGAATATTAAGTTCTATTTTTCCATGAACCTTTGCACGATCTCCAGTGGCCGTTTGTAGGCTTATTCTAGACTGTGTAGTATTCAAGTTTGGGTGAGGTATTATTTTCTTTATTATATCCGTTCTGAGTAAAGTTACATTTGCACCAGTGTCGACTATCATACGGCAAGGTATTCCATTTATGGCTCCATCAGCTACTAATCCATTATTATCACCATGCAATGTTGAAACGTGGGCGACTTCCCCTGGGGCCAACCAATCAACAACCAGCCTTTGCCTCGCAAGATTGATAAATTTTCTGTTTCTCTGATCCTGTTGTCTAGTTGATGTACTTGGACTCCTCATTCGTTTCCTAGTGCAGTTGGTACGAATGTGTCCGGTCTTGCCACAATTCCAACACTGGAGGTCTGTTGTAGGTTTTGAAGAAGAACCTTTTATATCTTTCAAAACGGATAGTATGGCTTTGGTTAGTTCTTTCATTTCATTATCCTTTTCTACAGTTTCTTCTGCACTTACAAATCTCACTGTACGTTTGTTCGCTCGGGAGGAAAGCCTAGAGCACTCATATTTCATAGCATGTACCACAGCTAACTTTAAGGATTCACCTTCCAACATCCTCAGAGATTGCTGAGTGTCAGGGTCAGCAATAGCATCAATAAATTGTAATTGAGCTAAATTATCTTGAATTTCTGGTGGACAGTTACTATAAGCCAATCTAGCTAGACGCTCAATATCACTAGCAAGCTCTTGCAAAGTTTCACCACTTTTCTGCATGCGATGTTTAAATTGAGTTACGTAATATTGTTTTAAATAACTATCACCAAACCTTAGTTCTAATGCAGAAACTAGACTTTGATAATCAAGTCGTTTTTCTTCTGGAACAGACTGCAAAACTTCCGCAGCAGAATTTCTTAAGGAAGCTGCAAGAAAACTGGCCTTTTGGAATTCATTCCACTCATTGGCTGTAGCGATAACTTCGAATTGTGTTTTAAATACTGTCCAAGATGATTGACCATCATATGTAGAAGGTTTAGTTGTATTTTTAGCGATATGTGTAATAACATTACTTCCACTAGAATTATTATTATCACAAGCAGAAGGTAACATTTCATTTCTCAAAATCTGAAACTGGCGTTCACAATCAGTTTTTACAATTTCTATTTCATGTTTATAATCTAACTTAACACTATCAAGATCATATTTTACACTGTCAATTTCAACCTTTAAACAATCACATTGTTTATTAAGTTCGGTTTTAATGTCCTTACACTGATCAGTAATCTTATCAATTTGAGAAGCCACTTCAGCTCTCATCTCAGTATTTTGTGCGGCCATTTCGGCTTTCAAGTCACCTATTTTATCGCTTTGGGCAGCTATATCACTTTTAATCTCTTTCATATCAGTCATCTGCGTAGCCATATCGACTTTCAAGCTATTTATCAACTTTACTAATTCATCCATACTTCTAGTTAACGGCATTCAATAAATTATCCCACTTCTGACACCAAATGTTGCGAATCACAAAAATGGATAGCCACTGAGCGTGAGTATTAAAAGCTATATTTCAAAACCAAATTCAATACAAGGTAAATTGTTACAGAGGAAATAAGGATGAAGTATCTTATTAACAAATCAACTATTAACATGCACAAGTCATCAATCTTCCTGCGTAGAGCACACAATATCAGCTCTGTGTATTTTACTAAATACTACCTTTTACTTGATTTACCAGGTCACCCGAAGATCTTCACTCGTAAACCAATTCTCGTCCTGTGCTAATAACTGTTCACACACTAGCCGAACAAAAAGACAGTCCGTGTAGACATTCGAAGTTAGCCATAAAAGTTCCCACTTTTATACTTCCGCGTATACACAACACATCAAGTTACTTCTTGATACTTAACGATAAAAGATCCCACTTTTATCCTTCCGCGTATACACAACACATCAAGTTACTTCTTGATACTTACGCGCACTGTCTCAGAACAGCTCACCGTCCATTTTCGAACTCTCCGACCGTTACAATACAACGACCGTTACAATACAAAACCGTTAACGCTCCACTCTTCTTCTCCAAATTCTCCCAACGTTCTTATTCGTTGGCTGAAACTTTTTTGCTTTCGGTTGCCAGATTCCTTCTGTCGTAACATTATATTAGTTATGGTACAGTTCTATTACTTACTATAGTTATATTAGTTATAGTACAGTTCTCTTACTATAGTTATATTAGTTATGGTACAGTTCTATTACTTACTATAGTTATATTAGTTATGGTACAGTTCTATTACTTACTATAGTTATATTAGTTATAGTACAGTTCTATTACTATAGTTATATTAGTTATAGTACAGTTCTATTACTTACTATAGTTATATTAGTTATAGTACAGTTATATTACTATAGTTATATTAGTTATAGTACAGTTATATTACTATAGTTATATTAGTTGTAGTATAGTTCTATTACTATAGTTATATTAGTTATAGTACAGTTATATTACTATAGTTATATTAGTTGTAGTATAGTTCTATTACTATAGTTATATTAGTTATAGTACAGTTCTATTACTTACTATAGTTATATTAGTTTTAGTACAGTTCTATTACTTACTATAGTTATATTAGTTATATTCAGCAGTTATAGTAGGGCAGTGCAAGCGTGCCAGCTGCCCCGCGCTTCAATAGGTCCCTCAGCAGCGCCATTGGTTTTTGATTCAATTTTTCTTTAAAAACGAATATTCAACATTTTTTAAAATAACCTGAGTAGTAGTATCATAAGTGAAAGTTCTGGTCCATTGTTAAAGCATAGGGAATTCTATGTTAACCTATATGGAAGGGGCGGGGGTGGCTCAGTCGGTAGCGCGCCAGGCTCGTAATCTGTAGTTCCCAGGTTCGAGTCCCAGCTGGGTGAGCGTTGAGAATAATCTCCGCAAAATTCCCCGCCCTGCCCACGGTCAATAGGGGACACCGATGGCCTTGGAAAGGCCGCCGTCCGTCGGATGGGACGTTAAACCGTGGCCCCGTGTGTGGGAGAGCCATACCCTGTGCACGTTAAAGAACACGCTGGATGGCCTTGACAGGAGGCTACCATCTGTCTCCCAACAGCTGTTCCAGTGGGTCCCCTCCCCCAACCTTCTCTGAGCCTTCGGGGTCCTTGTGACCTGGCCATTTAGCCCATGGTGTGCAAAAAAGTGCCGCTCAGAGGTAAAACAACCCAACCCTATATGGTAAGGAATGGACTTTCACGACATAGTTGAGGAGCGTGATACCAAAAGAGCTACAGAGCTATAATAGATTTAAATACAAACAACTTTTTTTTATTAATGCAGAATTTTCCTTAAGAGTGAATTGAAAAATAATTAAAATAAAAATCAACCAAATAAAATAATTTCCTATCAAATTTACCCAATTCACATTTAATATGAAAATAGCCTTCAATTTGCGTTTATTGGGGGAGGGGCTGCAAATTTGAACTTCCCTGGCTCTTAGTTATACACCTATCCCTCGATTTACACGGTACTCAGTTCACATAATTTTGGTTTTGCACGGTCAAAAAATGCAACCAGTTTCGATTTACACGGTACTGACTGAGACGTACATAGAAAGGAAATCTCAGTCAGTACCGTGTAAATCGAAACTGGTTGCATTTTTTGACCGTGCAAAACCAAAATTGTGTGAACAGAGTACCGTGTAAATCGAGGGATAGGTGTAGTACTTTTCGATTATTTATTATAGATATACCACACAAGCACCTGCCCAGGAATTTGTTTTTGGAGGAAAGGGATTCCGTGAATTATTTTCCGGGGGTTGGAACGTCCAAGAATTTAGTCTCGTTGGGGGGAAGGAATCTAAGATTAAGCCTTCAGTAGGGTTTCCCAATTATTAAAATATTCCAGAGACATGAAAGATTAAAAAATTCTATATGGAATAATATTTTAGAACTTTTTTTTTAAATCCATTTTTAGTGTCGAAATTAAAATATGTAGCTAAAATATAGTTATACAAAGAGAGCTGTTTTGCATATCATCAAAGCACGTTTGAAATTTAGTATAGAACGTTCGTACTTTCGGGGGGGGGGGCACTCCGGACCACCTAGTCTCACCCTCCTTTAGGGGACAATACAGTCGCTCAAAAAGGTATCCTGAAATTATGGTTGATTACAGAATTCAGAAAAAATATCTGGAACGATTATTTTTAGAAATTAGTGATCTGGCAACCTTTGTGTTACGTAACACGAAGGTTGCCACAATACTGATTTCTAAAAAAATTTACCAGATATTTTTTTCTGAATTCTGTAATCGACCATAGTGTTCGGATATTTTTTGACCGACTGTACAGTTCTGCAAACCATTTTATAGTTACGAATATATTACTTCTAGCACAGTTTTTTTAAATATATTACTTATTTTAATAATATTACTTATAGTACAGTTCTTTTACTTATTTGAATTATATTTCTTATAATACAGTTCTTTTATTTATTCGAATTATATTACTTATAGTACAGTTCTTTTACTTATTTGAATTATAGTATTTATAGTACAGTTCTTTTACTTATTTGAATTATATTACTTATAGTACAGTTCTTTTATCTATTTGAATCATATTACTTATAGTACAGTTCTTTCACATACTTGAAATATATTACTTAGAGTAGAGTTCTTTTATTTTTTTCAATTATATTACTTATAGTACAGTTCTTTTACTTATTTGAATTATATTACTTATAGTAAAGTTTTTTACTTATTTCAATTATATTACTTATAGTACAGTTCTTTTACTTATTTGAATTACATTACTTATATTACAGTTTTTTACTTATTCCAATTATATTACTTATAATACAGTGTTTTTACTTATTTGAATTATATTACTTATTAGGATTATATTACTTATAGTACAGTTTTTTACTTATTCCAAATATATTACTTATAGTACAGTGTTTCTACTTATTAGAATTATATTACTTATTAGAATTATATTATTTATTAGAATTATATTACTTATTTGAATTATATTACTTGTTAGAATTATATTACTTATAGTACAGTTTTTTATTTATTCCAAATACATTACTTATAGTACAGTGTTTCTACTTATTAGAATTACATTACTTATTTGAATTATATTACTTATAGTACAGTTTTTTACTTATTCCAAATATATCACTTATAGTACAGTGTTTCTACTTATTAGAATTACATTACTTATTTGAATTATATTACTTATAGTACAGTTTTTTACTTATTCCAAATATATTACTTATAGTACAGTGTTTATACTTATTAGAATTATATTACTTATTTGAATTATATTACTTATAGTACAGTTTTTTACTTATTCCAAATATATTACTTATAGTACAGTGTTTCTACTTATTAGAATTACATTACTTATTTGAATTATATTACTTATAGTACAGTTTTTTACTTATTCCAAATATATTACTTATAGTACAGTGTTTATACTTATTAGAATTATATTACTTATTTGAATTATATTACTTAGAGTACAGTTCTTTTACTTATTTGAAATATATTACTTATAGTACAGTTCTTTTACTTATTTGAATTATATTACTTATATTACAGTTTTTTACTTATTCCAATTATATTACTTATAGTACAGTGTTTTTACTTATTTCAATTATATTACTTATTAGAATTATATTACTTATTAGAATTATATTACTTATTAGAATTATATTACTTATAGTACAGTTCTTTCACTTACTTGAATTATATTTCTTATAGTACAGTTCTTTCACTTACTTGAATATATTACTTATAGTACAGTTCTTTCACTTACTTGAATCATATTACCTATAGTACAGTTCTTTCACTTACTTGAAATATATTACTTATAGTTCAGTTCTTTTGCATATTGAATTATATTACTTTTAGTACAGTTCATTTACCTACTTGAATTATATTACTTACAGTACAGTTCTTTTACCTATTTGAATTATATTACTTATAGTACAGTTCTTTTATCTATTTGAATCACATTACTTATAGTACAGTTTTTTCACATACTTGAAATATATTACTTAGAGTACAGTTCTTTTATTTTTTTCAATTATATTATAGTACAGTTCTTTTACTTATTTGAATTATATTACTTATAGTACAGTTTTTTACTTATTCCAAATATATTACTTATAGTACAGTGTTTTTACTTATTTGAATTATATTACTTATTAGAATTATATTACTTATTAGAATTATATTACTTATTTGAATTAGATTACTTATAGTACAGTTCTTTTACCTATTTCAATTATATTACTTATAGTACAGTGTTTCTACTTATTTGAATTATATTACTTATTAGAATTATATTACTTATTAGAATTATATTACTTATTTGAATTATATTACTTATTTGAATTATATTACTTATAGTACAGTTCTTTTACCTATTCCAAATATATTACTTATAGTATAGTGTTTTTACTTATTGGAATTATATTACTTATTAGAATTATATTACTTATTTGAATTATATTACTTATAGTACATTTTTTTACTTATTCCAAATATATTACTTATAGTACAGTGTTTTTACTTATTTGAATTATATTACTTATTAGAATTATATTACTTATTTGAATTATATTACTTATAGTACAGTTCTTTTATTTATTTCAATTATATTACTTATAGCACAGTTCTTTTACTTATTTGAATTATATTACTTATATTACAGTTTTTTACTTATTCCAATTATATTACTTATAATACAGTGTTTTTACTTATTTGAATTATATTACTTATTACAATTATATTACTTATTAGAATTATATTACTTATTTGAATTATATTATATATTTGAATTATATTTTATAGTACAGTTCTTTCACCTACTTGAATTATATTACTTATAGTACAGTTCTTTCACTTCCTTGAATCATATTACTTATAGTACAGTTCTTTTGCATATTTGAATTATATTACTTATAGTACAGTTCTTTTACCTACTTGAATTATATTACAGTACAGTTCTTTTACCTATTTGAATTATATTACTCATAGTTGAGTTCTTTCACTTCCTTGAAATATATTACTTATAGTACAGTTCTTTTACTTATTTGAAATATATTACTTATACAGTTCTTTTACTTATTCCAATTATATTACTTATAGTACAGTTCTTTTACTTTTTTGAATTATATTACTTATAGTACAGTTCTTTCACTTATTTGAATTATATTACTTATAGTACAGTTCTTTTACTTGCTTGAAATATATTACTTATAGTACACTTCGTTTATTAATTTGAATTATATAACAATTCTATTATATATTATAGTTCAATTATTTACAATTCAATTCTGTTGTCTATTATAGCTACATTAAATGCTTTTTGGATTAAAGACAACTATCAGGAATAATTCTTCATCAATATAGTGTAACTTCTTTCGCTAAAAAATCCTAATTTGTCGTTCTTGATTACATTTATTATTAAAGAAATAGTTTTTTTTTTTTTGGAGAAGTATATTTTTTGCCTTTTTATATTCTTTATTTTTCATTATATTTTCATTTTTAAAAAATAAACCAGGTGCAATTACTCATGTATAATTTTCTTATAATAAAATAAATCTTTTACCAGATGAATCCCTAGTGGAAAGAATTCTTTGCTTTTGAGTTTATTGTTTAACAATATTATTTTGTAAGTTTAAAAAAGCGTTAAGTTTCATAACTAAACTGCTTCTTAGCATTTTAAACCACAGTATTTTCCAGTGGGCTTATTCCAGTGTTTTAAATTATTTTAGAGTAGAAAAGCCAAATGTTGCTTTTGATTCGAACAAGCTGATTTTAATATGAATATTTCAAAATTATTTACCAAATTTTTAAAATATATAGCTACCAGTTGAATCTTAGATATTAAACTTACTAAATACTACTATGCACGAATTTTGATTTTTAAAATATATAGGTTTCATGAAATCACAGTAAAAATCGAAACCAAAAACCTATGGATGAAAACAGGGGGGCTAGATTCCGAAAAATATCCTCGTTATGAAAAAAAGGTGGAATAAAAGGTTTATTTATACATATTTATCACAAATATCGGTTCAAAGGTAATTAAATAACTTTAACGTAGCATTATTTGGTACTTTATTTCCACTAATTCAGATAAACTTGGATTAATTTCTTAAACATTTCACGAAAAATATTCATCTTTATTACAGACGTACATTATCGATTTTAAAGACGAAATTTGAAAGGATATTTATGAGCTGAAAGAAATTGTACTCTAATTTCTCTTGTTTCATCATCATCACCATTCTCAAGCAGCCATGGGCTACGGAGGTCCAACCAGACCGCGCAATTTAATTCTCCAAGCATATCTGTCCTGAGCTACATCTGCTGCATCCGGCCACTGTACACCAATTCTATCAAGGCCCTGTTTGTCATTGTCTGCCCACCGCATCCTAGGTCTCCCCCTCCTTCTGAGACCTCTAGGCACACTGTTCATAACCCTATTCGCCAATCTATAATTATCCATACGGGCAACATGGCCAAACCAGCGGAGTCTCTCTCTGCACAATATGCTGCTTAAAGGAGGTTGCAGACTCCTTTGCCTAACCTCATCATTAGTTACAAAGTTAAACCAAATTTAAACTCTTGTTTAGGTATAAATATATTTATTTTAATTCGATGTTTTTCCATTATTTGTGTTTTGAAGTATTCATTTTCTCCTTTCAATACGAATAATAAGTGATACTCTCTCAGTTCAAATTCTCGTCCTATCTATAAAGTCTTTTCAATGTTACCTGCCTCTATCAGCAGATAGATAACACTTATCTGTAGTAGGTGGATAGCTGATGTCCAGAAGCGAAACCATTTCTCAAGAGTTCTAACATTACAACCGAAAAGCATTAAAAATGGGAACCAGATGTTACTGCTTAACCAATTCATTAAAATATGTTTGAAAGAAGTAAGGAAATGATTCCTCGGATATTTTAAGGTAGGTGGAATATAAATCCTTCTTTCTATAAGTCGTCTTTACAATAGTTGTATAATGACTTTTTCATCTGTTGGGTTGTTTTACCTCTGAGCGGCACTTTTTTGCACACCATGGGCTAAATGGCCAGGTCACATGGACCCCGAAGGCTCAGAGAAAGTTGGGGGAGGGGACCCACTGGAACAGCTGTTGGGAGACAGATGGTAGCCTCCCGTCAAGGCCATCCAGCGTGTTCTTTAACGTGCACAGGGTATGGCTCTCCCGCACACGGAGCCACGGCTTAACGTCCCATCCGACGGACGGCGGCCTTTCCAAGCCCATCGGTGTCCCCTACTGACCGTGGGCAGAGCGGGGAATTTTGCGGAGATAAATCTCAACGCTGACCCAGCTGGGACTCGAACCTGGGAACTGCAGATTACGAGCCTGGCACGCTGCCGACTGAGCCCCCCCCCCCCGCCCCCGACTTTTTCATCTGAAAAGATAATATATGACAAAATACACCACAATAGAATATATATATGATATACAAAAGATAATATATGACAATGACCACAACGGAAAAAAACATTTAGCCAGTTAATTTTTTTTTTGCGTTCTGACCCAGTAGCGCGGTTACCTACTGATCTAAGGGACCTGGGTTCGAGCCCCGAATAAGTTATGGATTTTTTTGTATTGTTTTTCTCCTGAGTTCCCACCATCCACATACAGTCGCTCAAAAAAAATATCCGAACACTATAATTGATTACAGAATTCAGAAAAAATATTTGGCAACGATTTTTTTTTAGAAATTAGGGATCTGGCAACCGTCTCACTTGACACGACGGTTCGGATATCTTTTGAGCGACTGTACACCTTCTACTATAGCCTAAAACTGGCAGTGGTGCAAGCAGCTGCTCGAGGGAGTGTTTATTTTAGTTTTTCAAATTTATTATTTTTATTTTAAGTGGTTTAGTTAGCAGCAGGTCACCTTCGTAATCTGCAGTTCCCAGGTTCGAGTCCCAGCTGAGCCAGCATTAAGATTTGTCATCGCATAAGTCACGCTTTGCCCACAGGCAATAGAAGACACCGATCGGCTTGGAAATGCCGCCATCCGTCGGATTGGAGGTTAAGCCTTGGCCCCGTGTGCTGGAGAGCCATACCTTGTGCACGTTAAAGAACACGTTGGATGGCCTTGACGGGAGGCTACCATCTGTCTCCCAAAAGTTATTCCAATGGGTCCGCTCAGTACGGGACACCGATGTGATTGGAAGGACAGCCGTCCGTCGGATGGGAGGTTAAGCCTTGGCCCCGTGTGCTGGAGAGCCATACCTTGTGCACGTTAAAGAACACGCTGGATGGCCTTGACGGGAGGCTACCATCTGTCTCCCAAAAGCTATTCCAGTGGGTCCGCTCAGTAGGGGACACCGATGGGATTGGAAGGACAGCCTTCCGTCGGATGGGAGGTTAAGCCTTGGCCCCGTGTGCTGGAGAGCCATACCCTGTGCACGTTAAAGAACACGCTGGATGGCCTTGACGGGAGGCTACCATCTGTCTCCCAAAAGCTATTCCAGTCGGTCCGCTCAGTAGGGGACACCGATGGGATTGGAAGGACAGCCGTCCGTCGGATGGGAGGTTAAGCCTTGGCCCCGTGTGCTGGAGAGCCATACCTTGTGCACGTTAAAGAACACGTTGGATGGCCTTGACGGGAGGCTACCATCTGTCTCCCAAAAGTTATTCCAATGGGTCCGCTCAGTACGGGACACCGATGTGATTGGAAGGACAGCCTTCCGTCGGATGGGAGGTTAAGCCTTGGCCCCGTGTGCTGGAGAGCCATACCTTGTGCACGTTAAAGAACACGCTGGATGGCCTTGACGGGAGGCTACCATCTGTCTCCCAAAAGCTATTCCAGTGGGTCCGCTCAGTAGGGGACACCGATGGGATTGGAAGGACAGCCATCCGTCGGATGGGAGGTTAAGCCTTGGCCCCGTGTGCTGGAGAGCCATACCCTGTGCACGTTAAAGAACACGCTCGATGGCCTTGACGGGAGGCTATCATCTGTCTCCCAAAAGCTATTCCAGTCGGTCCGCTCAGTAGGGGACACCGATGTGATTGGAAGGACAGCCGTCCGTCGGATGGGAGGTTAAGCCTTGGCCCCGTGTGCTGGAGAGCCATACCTTGTGCACGTTAAAGAACACGCTGGATGGCCTTGACGGGAGGCTACCATCTGTCTCCCAAAAGCTATTACAGTGGGTCCGCTCCCCCACCTTCTCTGAGCCTTCGGGGTCTATGTGACCTGGCCGTTTAGTCCATGGTGTGCAAAAAACTGCGGCTCAGAGGTAAAACAACAAAGTAAACTCAACGTGGGGTACGCCGTGAGAGCTCAAAAGTCGCTAGATACATATTCCTATTGTTATTCTATTACGATAGTTTTATCTATCTATGCAAAGGGTATGCCAGTTACATACACATTTCCAGGGGGTACGTGAAGCATAAAAGGTTGAGAACCACTGGTCTAGACGATGATGAGAAAAAGGCAAAGAGTATTTTATTAGTAATTTTAGAACATAAAAAGTGTTTGACTTTTATATCTTAAATTTTTTATATCTTTAAATTTTTTGACTTTATTTTTAATTTTTTTTCTCCCCACTGAGAAAAGTGGGTACATTATTACTGTCAGAGGAATATCTCTTGAAAATTTCAAATTTGCTTAATATACAAATTATTTGCAAACGTCCTTAGCAGTTTTGCTGTTTCCACGCTTAGTGATCTATGACGATCATCATCATCATCCACAAGCAGCCATGGGCTACGGAGGTCCAACCAGACCGTTCAATTTAGTTCTCCAAGCAAGTCTATCCTGAGCTACATCTACTGCATCTGGCCACTGCACACCAATTCTAACAAGGTCCTGTTTGACATTGTCTGCCCACCGCATCCTAGGTCTTCCCTTCTTTCTGAGGCCTTTAGGCACACTGTTCATAACCCTATTCGCCAATCTATAATTATTCATACGGGCAACATGGCCAAACCAGCGGAGTCTCTCTCTGCACAATATGCTGCTTAAAGGAGGTTGCAGACTCCTTTGCCTAACCTCATCATTAGTTACTAAGTTAAACCACCTAATACCCAAGATACTGCGTAAGCATCTGGAATCAAAAGCATCTAGTTTCCCGTTATCTTGTTTACACAGCGTCCAAGTTTCACTACCATATCTAACCCTAGAAAGAACCAAACTATTATACAGTCAATATACGATATGAATTAAAATTATCCAAGTATTTGAAAAAATGTGAACTATAATCCAATGGGGACTTGGCAACCTCCACATTCTAATATCAAAATTTCAGATTTCTAGCATAATGCCTTTATTATGTAAAACGTGTAGTATGGAAGCTAATTTGGGTTTTACCTTTGAGCGGCACTTTTTCACACACCATGGACTAAATGGCCAGGTCACATGGACCTCGAGGGCTCAGAGAAGGTTGGGGGAGGGAATCCACTGGAACAGCTGTTGGGAGACAGATGGTAGCCTCCCGTTAAGGCTATCCAGTGTGTTCTTTAACGTGCACAAGGTATGGCTCTCCATCACACGGGGCTAAAGCTTAACATCCCATCCGACGGACGGCGGCCTTTCCAAGCCCATCGGTGTCCCCTACTGACCGTGGACAGTTTTGCGGAGATAAATCTCAAAGCTGACCCAGCTAGGACTCGAACCTGGGAACTAGAGATTAATGAGTTACCCCCGCCCGTATGGAAGCTAATGAATTTTTGTAATTGGTTGTTGGTTGGTTGTTTCGGGTTTTATGGCGCATGAGCAACTGAGGCTATAATGCCCAAACTAGGTAAAAAATGTACTAGAAGACAAATACCCCTCAACCAAAGTTAAAAATGCTGTAAAGAGCAAAAACGAAACCAACAAGATATATAAATAACAGAAACAACAATAAAGGTGTAAAACAAGAAATATTTATATGAATAAAGCAGAGAAAAGAGATAAAACTAAACCAGGATTGGATTGGATTGTTTTACCTCTGAGCGGCACTTTTTTGCACACCATGGGCTAAATGGCCAGGTCACATGGACCCCGAAGGCTCAGAGAAGGAGACCCACTGGAACAAGCTGTTGGGAGACAGATGGTAGCCTCCCTTCAAGGCCATCCAGCGTGTTCTTTAACGTGCACAGGGTATGTCTCTCCCGCAAACGGGGCCACGGCTTAACGTCCCATCCGACGGACGGCGGCCTTTTCAAGCCCATCGGTATCCCCTACTGACCATGGGCAGGGCGGGGAAATTTTGCGGAGATAAATCTCAACGCTGACCCAGCTGGGACTCGAACCTGGGAACTACAGATTACGAGCCTGGCGCGCTACCGACTGAGCCACCCCCGCCCCAACTAATAAAAAAAAATAAATACCCCCTCAAGCAGCCGCTTGCCACAGAGGCCTGACAGTAGCCTGTCAGTTTATATGCCATAGTAGAAGGTCTGAGAGGATGGCAGGCCCTCAGCAGAAAAACGACACATACATCCATGCCTTACCCGGGGCTCGAACCCAGGTCCCTTAGATCACTGGCCAAGCGCGCTAACCACTCGGCCACGGGACGGCTTACCCCAACTAACCCAGGTGTAAATGACCTAGGTCAGACGACAAAAAAACAACAAATCAATAAAATCATAATCTGGTAAAATAACCGGTATACTGTAAAGAGGCAAAAATTGGAGGTAAAAAAGTATCATCAGATAAAAGATGTCCGAGTGTAAGAGTCTCGGAAGTAAAATCGTGAAAAGTAAAAAACAAACGACGTTCTAGGTTAAAACATGGACATGCAATTAAAATATGCTTGATTGTTAAAATGGTGTCACAAAACTCGCACTTAGATTCGTCGTCCTCCCACAAAAGAAACGAATGAGTAATAAACGAATCACCTAAGCGGAGCCGACCAAGTACAGTCGCTCAAAAAAGTATCCAAACACTATGGTTGATTGCAAAATTCAGAAAAAATATCTGGCATTGATTTTTTTAGAAATTAGTCATCTGGCAACCTTCGTGTCACGTGACACGAAGGAATTAGTCACGTGACACGTGACTAATTTCTAAAGTAATTGTTTCCAGATATTTTTTATGAATTTTACAATCGTTTGAAATATGAAATTTTATGAATTTTGCAATTGTTTTATTCGTTTGAAATTTGGAATTTTCAAAGTTTTCCACCGTTAGAGGGCGCAATTATAGCTTTAAGATTATTCAGAAAGTACATATCGAAATATTTCATTAATACCTATTAAATAGCAAAATTATTTTTAAATTTCCTCAACAAACAAATAGAAGTTATTATTTTGTTTTCTTTGAAAACCAGATAAAAATAGGATTGTAACTTATCTTTTATCTACCAGTATATATATATTTCACATAACACAAATAATAAATTTATCTTTTACCTACCAGTATATATATATATTTCACATAACAAAAATAATAAACTTATCTTTTACCTACCAGTATATATATATTTCACATAACACAAATAATAAATTTATCTTTTACCTACCAGTATATATATATATTTCACATAACACAACTAATAAACTTATCTTTTACCTACCAGTATATATATATTTCACATAACACAAATAATAAATTTATCTTATACCTACCAGTATATATATATATTTCACATAACACAACTAATAAACTTATCTTTTACCTACCAGTATATATATATTTCACATAACACAAATAATAAATTTACCTTTTACCTACCAGTATATATATATATTTCACATAACACAAATAATAAACTTATCTTTTACCTACCAGTATATATATATATTTCACATAACACAATTAATAAATTTATCTTTTACCTACCAGTATATATATATATTTCACATAACAAAAATAATAAACTTATCTTTTACCTACCAGTATATATATATATTTCACATAACACAAATAATAAACTTATCTTTTACCTACCAGTATATATATATTTCACATAACACAAATAATAAATTTATCTTTTACCTACCAGTATATATATATATTTCACATAACACAAATAATAAACTTATCTTTTACCTACCAGTATATATATATTTCACATAACACAAATAATAAACTTATCTTTTACCTACCAGTATATATATATATTTCACATAACACAAAAAATAAACTTATCTTTTACCTACCAGTATACATATATATTTCACATAACACAAATAATAAACTTATCTTTTACCTACCAGTATATATATATATTTCACATAACACAAATAATAAACTTATCTTTTACCTACCAGTATACATATATATTTCACATAACACAAATAATAAACTTATCTTTTACCTACCAGTATACATATATATTTCACATAACACAAATAATAAACTTATCTTTTACCTACCAGTATATATATATATTTCACATAACACAAATAATAAACTTATCTTTTACCTACCACTATATATATATTTCACATAACACAAATAATAAACTTATATTTTACCTACCAGTATATATATATTTCACATAACACAAATAATAAACTTATCATTTACCTACCAGTATATATATTTCACATAACACAAATAATAAACTTATCTTTTACCTACCAGTATATATATATTTCACATAACACAAATAATAAATTTATCTTTTACCTACCATTATATATATATTTCACATAACACAAATAATAAACTTATCTTTTACCTACCAGTATACATATATATTTCACATAACACAAATAATAAACTTATCTTTTACCTACCAGTATATATATATATTTCACATAACACAAATAATAAACTTATCTTTTACCTACCACTATATATATATATTTCACATAACACAAATAATAAACTTATCTTTTACCTACCAGTATATATATATTTCACATAACACAAATAATAAACTTATCATTTACCTACCAGTATATATATTTCACATAACACAAATAATAAACTTATCTTTTACCTACCAGTATATATATATTTCACATAACACAAATAATCAATTTATCTTTTACCTACCATTATATATATATTTCACATAACACAAATAATAAACTTATCTTTTACCTACCAGTATATATATATATTTCATATAACACAACTAATAAACTTATCTTTTACCTACCAGTATATATATATTTCACATAACACAAATAATAAACTTATCATTTACCTACCAGTATATATATTTCACATAACACAAATAATAAACTTATCTTTTACCTACCACTATATATATTTCACATAACACAAATAATAAACTTATCTTTTACCTACCAGTATATA
The DNA here is from genome assembly GCA_038380435.1 of Ryuthela nishihirai. Lineage (NCBI taxonomy): Eukaryota > Metazoa > Arthropoda > Arachnida > Araneae > Heptathelidae > Ryuthela > Ryuthela nishihirai. The sequence continues at coordinate 6,688,944 of JAWZYU010000008.1, forward strand.
TATATTTCACATAACACAATGAATAAATTTATCTTTTACCTACCAGTATATATATATTTCACATAACACAAATAATAAACTTATCTTTTACCTACCAGTATATATATATTTCACATAACACAAATAATAAATTTATCTTTTACCTACCATTATATATATATTTCACATAACACAAATAATAAACTTATCTTTTACCTACCAGTATATATATATATTTCACATAACACAACTAATAAACTTATCTTTTACCTACCAGTATATATATATTTCACATAACACAAATAATAAACTTATCATTTACCTACCAGTATATATATTTCACATAACACAAATAATAAACTTATCTTTTACCTACCAGTATATATATATTTCACATAACACAAATAATAAATTTATCTTTTCCCTACCAGTATATATATATTTCACATAACACAAATAATAAATTTATCTTTTACCTACCAGTATATATATATATTTCACATAACACAAATAATAAACTTATCTTTTACCTACCAGTATATATATATATTTCACATAACACAAATAATAAACTTATCTTTTACCTACCAGTATATATATATTTCACATAACACAACTAATAAATTCATCTTTTACCTACCAGTATATATATATATTTCCCATAACACAAATAATAAACTTATCTTTTACCTACCAGTATATATATATTTCACATAACACAAATAATAAATTTATCTTTTACCTACCATTATATATATATTTCACATAACACAAATAATAAATTTATCTTTTACCTACCAGTATAACACAAATAATAAATTTATCTTTTACCTACCAGTATATATATATATTTCACATAACACAAATAATAAATTTATCTTTTACCTACCAGTATATATATATATATTTCACATAACACAAATAATAAATTTATCTTTTACCTACCAGTATATATATATTTCACATAACACAAATAATAAACTTATCATTTACCTACCAGTATATATATTTCACATAACACAAATAATAAACTTATCTTTTACCTACCAGTATATATATATTTCACATAACACAACTAATAAATTTATCTTTTACCTACCAGTATATATATATTTCACATAACACAAAAAATAAACTTATCTTTTACCTACCAGTATATATATATATATTTCACATAACACAAATAATAAACTTATCTTTTACCTACCAGTATATATATATATTTCACATAACACAAATAATAAACTTATCTTTTACCTACCAGTATATATATATTTCACATAACACAATTAATAAATTTATCTTTTACCTACCAGTATATATATATATTTCACATAACACAAATAATAAATTTATCTTTTACCTACCAGTATATATATTTCACATAACACAAATAATAAACTTATTTTTACCTACCAGTATATATATATATTTCACATAACACAAATAATAAACTTATCTTTTACCTACCAGTATATATATATTTCACATAACACAACTAATAAACTTATCTTTTACCTACCAGTATATATATATTTCACATAACACAAATAATAAACTTATCTTTTACCTACCAGTATATATATATTTCACATAACACAAATAATAAACTTATCTTTTACCTACCAGTATATACATTTCACATAATACAAATAATAAACTTATCTTTTACCTACCAGTAAATATATATATTTCACATAACACAAATAATAAACTTATTTTTTTTCCTACCACTATATATATATATATTTCACATAACACAAATAATAAACTTATCTTTTACCTACCAGTATATATATTTCACATAACACAAATAATAAACTTATCTTTTACCTACCAGTATATATATATATATTTCACATAACACAAATAATAAACTTATCTTTTACCTACCAGTATATATATATATTTCACATAACACAAATAATAAACTTATCTTTTACCTACAAGTATACATATTTCACATAACACAAATAATAAACTTTCTTTTACCTACAGGTATATATATATTTCACATAACACAAATAATAAACTTATCTTTTACCTACCAGTATATATATATATTTCACGTAACACAAATAATAAACTTTCTTTTACCTACCAGTATATATATATTTCACATAACACAAATAATAAACTTATCTTTTACCTAGCAGTATATATATATATTTCACATAACACAAATAATAAACTTATCTTTTACCTACCAGTATATATATATTTCATATAACACAAATAATAAACTTTCTTTTACCTACCAGTATATATATATTTCACATAACACAAATAATAAACTTTCTTTTACCTACCAGTATATATATATTTCACATAACACAAATAATAAACTTATCTTTTACCTACCAGTATATATATATATTTCACATAACACAAATAATAAACTTTCTTTTACCTACTAGTATATATATATTTCACATAACACAAATAATAAACTTATCTTTTACCTACCAGCATATATATATTTCACATAACACAATTGATCTCTGTACTTTTCAGATCATACAAATTCTCAACTTCTGAAGGACATCATGACCAGAGTTAAACGACAAAATGAAAAGGATAAGAGTGATGATAGTGAAAAAGATACAAAAACTTCTGCTGAGGAATCAAAGCCTTCTTCTAGTGAAGGAATTAGTGAAGCACTAACAAAGGTACCTGATGAGGAGTCAAAGCCTTGTGCTAGTGAAGGAATTAGTGAAAAAGATACAAAAACATCTGCTGAGGAATCAAAGCCTTCTTCTAGTGAAGGAATTAGTGAAGCACTAACAAAGGTACCTGATGAGGAGTCAAAGCCTTGTGCTAGTGAAGGAATTAGTGAAAAAGATACAAAAACATCTGCTGAGGAATCAAAGCCTTCTTCTGGTGAAGGAATTAGTGAAGCACTAACAAAGGTACCTGATGAGGAGTCAAAGCCTTGTGCTAGTGAAGGAATTAGTGAAAAAGATACAAAAACATCTGCTGAGGAATCAAAGCCTTCTTCTAGTGAAGGAATTAGTGAAGCACTAACAAAGGTACCTGATGAGGAGTCAAAGCCTTGTGCTAGTGAAGGAATTAGTGAAAAAGATACAAAAACATCTGCTGAGGAATCAAAGCCTTCTTCTAGTGAAGGAATTAGTGAAACACTAACAAAGGTACCTGATGAGGAGTCAAAGCCTTGTGCTAGTGAAGGAATTAGTGAAAGAGATACAAAAACACCTGGTGAGGAACCAGGAATTTCTGTTAGTGGAGAAGATACAAAATCGTCTGCTGAGGAATCAAAGCCTTCTTCTGGTGAAGGAATTAGTGAACAAGATACGAAAGCATCTGGTGAGGATCCAGGGCTTTCTGTTAGTGGACAAGATACAAAAACATCTGCTGAGGAATCAAAGCCTTCTTCTAGTGAAGGAATTAGTGAAGAAGCTACTAAAGCATCTGGTAAGGATCCAGGGCTTTATGCTAGTGGAGAAGATACAAAAACATCTGCTGAGGATTCAAAGCCTTGTGCTAGTGAAGGAATTAGTGAAAAAGATACAAAAACATCTCCTGAGCAATCAAAGCCTTCTTCTAGTGAAGGAATTAGTGAAGAAGATACGAAGGTATCTGGTGAGAATCCATGGCTTTATGCTAGTGGAGAAGATACAAAAACATCTGCTGAGGATTCAAAGCCTTGTGCTACTGAAGGAATTAGTGAAACAGATACAAAAACATCTGCTGAGGAATCAAAGCCTTCTTCTAGTGAAGGAATTAGTGAAGAAGCTACTAAAGCATCTGGTAAGGATCCAGGGCTTTATGCTAGTGGAGAAGATACAAAAACATCTGCTGAGGATTCAAAGCCTTGTGCTAGTGAAGGAATTAGTGAAAAAGATACAAAAACATCTCCTGAGCAATCAAAGCCTTCTTCTAGTGAAGGAATTAGTGAAGAAGATACGAAGGTATCTGGTGAGAATCCATGGCTTTATGCTAGTGGAGAAGATACAAAAACATCTGCTGAGGATTCAAAGCCTTGTGCTACTGAAGGAATTAGTGAAACAGATACAAAAACATCTGCTGAGGAATCAAAGCCTTCTTCTAGTGAAGGAATTAGTGAAGCACTAACAAAGGTACCTGATGAGGAGTCAAAGCCTTGTGCTAGTGATGTAATTAGTGAAAAAGATACAAAAACATCTGCTGAGGAATCAAAGCCTTCTTCTAGTGAAGGAATTAGTGAAGCACTAACAAAGGTACCTGATGAGGAGTCAAAGCCTGGTGCTAGTGATGGAATTAGTGAAAAAGATACAAAAACATCTGCTGAGGAATCAAAGCCTTCTTCTAGTGAAGGAATTAGTGAAGCACTAACAAAGGTACCTGATGAGGAGTCAAAGCCTTGTGCTAGTGAAGGAATTAGTGAAAAAGATACAAAAACATCTGCTGAGGAATCAAAGTCTTCTTCTAGTGAAGGAATTAGTGAAACACTAACAAAGGTACCTGATGAGGAGTCAAAGCCTTGTGCTAGTGATGGAATTAGTGAAAAAGATACAAAAACATCTGCTGAGGAATCAAAGCCTTCTTCTAGTGAAGGAATTAGTGAAGCACTAACAAAGGTACCTGATGAGGAGTCAAAGCCTTGTGCTAGTGATGGAATTAGTGAAAAAGATACAAAAACATCTGCTGAGGAATCAAAGCCTTCTTCTAGTGAAGGAATTAGTGAAGCACTAACAAAGGTACCTGATGAGGAGTCAAAGCCTTGTGCTAGTGAAGGAATTAGTGAAAAAGATACAAAAACATCTGCTGAGGAATCAATGCCTTCTTCTAGTGAAGGAATTAGTGAAGCACTAACAAAGGTACCTGATGAGGGGTCAAAGCCTTGTGCTAGTGAAGGAATCAGTGAAAAAGATACAAAAACATCTGCTGAGGAATCAAAGCCTTCTTCTAGTGAACAAATTAGTGAAGCACTAACAAAGGTACCTGATGAGGATTCAAAGCCTTGTGTTAGTGAAGGAATTAGTGAAAGAGATACAAAAACATCTGGTGAGGAACCAGGAATTTCTGTTAGTGGAGAAGATACCAAATCATCTGCTGAGGAATCAAAGCCTTCTTCTGGTGAAGGAATTAGTGAAGAATATACGAAAGCATCTGGTGAGGATCCAGGGCTTTCTGTTAGTGGACAAGATACAAAAACATCTGCTGAGGAATCAAAGCCTTCTTCTAGTGAACGAATTAGTGAAGAAGATACGAAAGCATCTGGTGAGGATCCAGGGCTTTATGCTAGTAGAGAAGATACAAAAACATCTGCTGAGGAATCAAAGCCTTCTTCTAGTGAAGGAATTAGTGAAGAAGATACGAAAACATCTGCTGAGGATCCAGGGCTTTATGCTAGTGGAGAAGATACAAAAACATCTGCTGAGGATTCAAAGCCTTGTGCTAGTGAAGGAATTAGTGAAAAAGATACAAAAACATCTGCTGAGGAATCAAAGCCTTCTTCTAGTGAAGGAATTAGTGAAACACTAACAAAGGTACCTGATGAGGAGTCAAAGCCTTGTGCTAGTGATGGAATTAGTGAAAAAGATACAAAAACATCTGCTGAGGAATCAAAGCCTTCTTCTATTGAAGGAATTAGTGAAGCACTAACAAAGGTAACTGATGAGGAGTCAAAGCCTTCTTCTAGTGAAGGAATTAGTGAAGCAATAACAAAGGTACCTGATGAGGAGTCAAAGCCTTGTGCTAGTGAAGGAATCAGTGAAAAAGATACAAAAACATCTGCTGAGGAATCAAAGCCTTCTTCTAGTGAACAAATTAGTGAAGCACTAACAAAGGTACCTGATGAGGATTCAAAGCCTTGTGCTAGTGAAGGAATTAGTGAAAGAGATACAAAAACATCTGGTGAGGAACCAGGAATTTCTGTTAGTGGAGAAGATACCAAATCATCTGCTGAGGAATCAAAGCCTTCTTCTAGTGAAGGAATTAGTGAAGAAGATACGAGAGCATCCGGTAAGGATCCAGGGCTTTATGCTAGTGCACAAGATCCAAAATCATCTACTGAGGATTCAAAGCCTTCTTCTAGTGAAGGGATTAGAGAAGAAGATACGAAAGCATCTGGTGAGGATCCAGGGCTTTATGCTAGTGGAGAAGATACAAAAACATCTGCTGAGGAATCAAAGCCTTCTTCTAGTGAAGGAATTAGTGAAGAAGATACAAAAGCATCTGGTGAGAATCCAGTGCTTTATGCTAGTGGAGAAGATACAAAAACATCTGCTGAGGATTCAAAGCCTTGTGCTAGTGAAGGAATTAGTGAAAAATATACAAAAACATCTGCTGAGGAATCAAAGCCTTCTTCTGGTGAAGGAATTAGTGAAGCACTAACAAAGGTACCTGATGAGGAGTCAAAGCCTTGTGCTAGTGATGGAATTAGTGAAAAAGATACAAAAACATCTGCTGAGGAATCAAAGCCTTCTTCTAGTGAAGGAATTAGTGAAGCACTAACAAAGGTACCTGATGAGGAGTCAAAGCCTTGTGCTAGTGATGTAATTAGTGAAAAAGATACAAAAACATCTGCTGAGGAATCAAAGCCTTCTTCTAGTGAAGGAATTAGTGAAGCACTAACAAAGGTACCTGATGAGGAGTCAAAGCCTTGTGCTAGTGATGGAATTAGTGAAAAAGATACAAAAACATCTGCTGAGGAATCAATGCCTTCTTCTAGTGAAGGAATTAGTGAAGCACTAACAAAGGTACCTGATGAGGGGTCAAAGCCTTGTGCTAGTGAAGGAATCAGTGAAAAAGATACAAAAACGTCTGCTGAGGAATCAAAGCCTTCTTCTAGTGAACAAATTAGTGAAGCACTAACAAAGGTACCTGATGAGGATTCAAAGCCTTGTGCTAGTGAAGGAATTAGTGAAAGAGATACAAAAACATCTGGTGAGGAACCAGGAATTTCTGTTAGTGGAGAAGATACCAAATCATCTGCTGAGGAATCAAAGCCTTCTTCTGGTGAAGGAATTAGTGAAGAAGATACGAAAGCATCTGGTGAGGATCCAGGGCTTTCTGTTAGTGGACAAGATACAAAAACATCTGCTGAGGAATCAAAGCCTTCTTCTAGTGAACGAATTAGTGAAGAAGATACGAAAGCATCTGGTGAGGATCCAGGGCTTTATGCTAGTAGAGAAGATACAAAAACATCTGCTGAGGAATCAAAGCCTTCTTCTAGTGAAGGAATTAGTGAAGAAGATACGAAAACATCTGCTGAGGATCCAGGGCTTTATGCTAGTGGAGAAGATACAAAAACATCTGCTGAGGATTCAAAGCCTTGTGCTAGTGAAGGAATTAGTGAAAAAGATACAAAAACATCTGCTGAGGAATCAAAGCCTTCTTCTAGTGAAGGAATTAGTGAAGCACTAACAAAGGTACCTGATGAGGAGTCAAAGCCTTGTGCTAGTGAAGGAATTAGTGAAAAAGATACAAAAACATCTGCTGATGAATCAAAGCCTTCTTCTAGTGAAGGAATTAGTGAAACACTAACAAAGGTACCTGATGAGGAGTCAAAGCCTTGTGCTAGTGAAGGAATTAGTGAAAGAGATACAAAAACACCTGGTGAGGAACCAGGAATTTCTGTTAGTGGAGAAGATACAAAATCGTCTGCTGAGGAATCAAAGCCTTCTTCTGGTGAAGGAATTAGTGAACAAGATACGAAAGCATCTGGTGAGGATCCAGGGCTTTCTGTTAGTGGACAAGATACAAAAACATCTGCTGAGGAATCAAAGCCTTCTTCTAGTGAAGGAATTAGTGAAGAAGCTACTAAAGCATCTGGTAAGGATCCAGGGCTTTATGCTAGTGGAGAAGATACAAAAACATCTGCTGAGGATTCAAAGCCTTGTGCTAGTGAAGGAATTAGTGAAAAAGATACAAAAACATCTCCTGAGCAATCAAAGCCTTCTTCTAGTGAAGGAATTAGTGAAGAAGATACGAAGGTATCTGGTGAGAATCCATGGCTTTATGCTAGTGGAGAAGATACAAAAACATCTGCTGAGGATTCAAAGCCTTGTGCTACTGAAGGAATTAGTGAAACAGATACAAAAACATCTGCTGAGGAATCAAAGCCTTCTTCTAGTGAAGGAATTAGTGAAGCACTAACAAAGGTACCTGATGAGGAGTCAAAGCCTTGTGCTAGTGATGTAATTAGTGAAAAAGATACAAAAACATCTGCTGAGGAATCAAAGCCTTCTTCTAGTGAAGGAATTAGTGAAGCACTAACAAAGGTACCTGATGAGGAGTCAAAGCCTTGTGCTAGTGATGGAATTAGTGAAAAAGATACAAAAACATCTGCTGAGGAATCAATGCCTTCTTCTAGTGAAGGAATTAGTGAAGCACTAACAAAGGTACCTGATGAGGGGTCAAAGCCTTGTGCTAGTGAAGGAATCAGTGAAAAAGATACAAAAACGTCTGCTGAGGAATCAAAGCCTTCTTCTAGTGAACAAATTAGTGAAGCACTAACAAAGGTACCTGATGAGGATTCAAAGCCTTGTGCTAGTGAAGGAATTAGTGAAAGAGATACAAAAACATCTGGTGAGGAACCAGGAATTTCTGTTAGTGGAGAAGATACCAAATCATCTGCTGAGGAATCAAAGCCTTCTTCTGGTGAAGGAATTAGTGAAGAAGATACGAAAGCATCTGGTGAGGATCCAGGGCTTTATGCTAGTGGACAAGATACAAAAACATCTGCTGAGGAATCAAAGCCTTCTTCTAGTGAACGAATTAGTGAAGAAGATACGAAAGCATCTGGTGAGGATCCAGGGCTTTATGCTAGTAGAGAAGATACAAAAACATCTGCTGAGGAATCAAAGCCTTCTTCTAGTGAAGGAATTAGTGAAGAAGATACGAAAACATCTGCTGAGGATCCAGGGCTTTATGCTAGTGGAGAAGATACAAAAACATCTGCTGAGGATTCAAAGCCTTGTGCTAGTGAAGGAATTAGTGAAAAAGATACAAAAACATCTGCTGAGGAATCAAAGCCTTCTTCTAGTGAAGGAATTAGTGAAACACTAACAAAGGTACCTGATGAGGAGTCAAAGCCTTGTGCTAGTGATGGAATTAGTGAAAAAGATACAAAAACATCTGCTGAGGAATCAAAGCCTTCTTCTATTGAAGGAATTAGTGAAGCACTAACAAAGGTACCTGATGAGGAGTCAAAGCCTTCTTCTAGTGAAGGAATTAGTGAAGCAATAACAAAGGTACCTGATGAGGAGTCAAAGCCTTGTGCTAGTGAAGGAATCAGTGAAAAAGATACAAAAACATCTGCTGAGGAATCAAAGCCTTCTTCTAGTGAACAAATTAGTGAAGCACTAACAAAGGTACCTGATGAGGATTCAAAGCCTTGTGCTAGTGAAGGAATTAGTGAAAGAGATACAAAAACATCTGGTGAGGAACCAGGAATTTCTGTTAGTGGAGAAGATACCAAATCATCTGCTGAGGAATCAAAGCCTTTTTCTAGTGAAGGAATTAGTGAAGAAGATACGAGAGCATCCGGTAAGGATCCAGGGCTTTATGCTAGTGCACAAGATACAAAATCATCTACTGAGGATTCAAAGCCTTCTTCTAGTGAAGGAATTAGAGAAGAAGATACGAAAGCATCTGGTGAGGATCCAGGGCTTTATGCTAGTGGAGAAGACACAAAAACATCTGCTGAGGAATCAAAGCCTTCTTCTAGTGAAGGAATTAGTGAAGAAGATACAAAAGCATCTGGTGAGAATCCAGGGCTTTATGCTAGTGGAGAAGATACAAAAACATCTGCTGAGGATTCAAAGCCTTGTGCTAGTGAAGGAATTAGTGAAAAATATACAAAAACATCTGCTGAGGAATCAAAGCCTTCTTCTAGTGAAGGAATTAGTGAAGCACTAACAAAGGTACCTGATGAGGAGTCAAAGCCTTGTGCTAGTGAAGGAATTAGTGAAAAAGATACAAAAACATCTGCTGAGGAATCAAAGACTTCTTCTAGTGAAGGAATTAGTGAAGCACTAACAAAGGTACCTGATGAGGAGTCAAAGCCTTCTTCTAGTGAAGGAATTAGTGAAAAAGATACAAAAACATCTGCTGAGGAATCAAAGTCTTCTTCTAGTGAAGGAATTAGTGAAACACTAACAAAGGTACCTGATGAGGAGTCAAAGCCTTGTGCTAGTGAAGGAATTAGTGAAAGAGATACAAAAACATCTGGTGAGGAACCAGGAATTTCTGTTAGTGGAGAAGATACAAAATCATCTGCTGAGGAATCAAAGCCTTCTTCTGGTGAAGGAATTAGTGAAGAAGATACGAAAGCATCTGGTGAGGATCCAGGAATTTCTGTTAGTGGACAAGATACAAAAACATCTGCTGAGGAATCAAAGCCTTCTTCTAGTGAACGAATTAGTGAAGAAGATACGAAAGCATCTGGTGAGGATCCAGGGCTTTATGCTAGTAGAGAAGATACAAAAACATCTGCTGAGGAATCAAAGCCTTCTTCTAGTGAAGGAATTAGTGAAGAAGATACGAAAACATCTGCTGAGGATCCAGGGCTTTATGCTAGTGGAGAAGATACAAAAACATCTGCTGAGGATTCAAAGCCTTGTGCTAGTGAAGGAATTAGTGAAAAAGATACAAAAACATCTGCTGAGGAATCAAAGCCTTCTTCTAGTGAAGGAATTAGTGAAGAAGATACGAAAACATCTGCTGAGGATCCAGGGCTTTATGCTAGTGGAGAAGATACAAAAACATCTGCTGAGGATTCAAAGCCTTGTGCTAGTGAAGGAATTAGTGAAAAAGATACAAAAACATCTGCTGGGGAATCAAAGCCTTCTTCTAGTGAAGGAATTAGTGAAACACTAACAAAGGTACCTGATGAGGAGTCAAAGCCTTGTGCTAGTGATGGAATTAGTGAAAAAGATACAAAAACATCTGCTGAGGAATCAAAGCCTTCTTCTATTGAAGGAATTAGTGAAGCACTAACAAAGGTACCTGATGAGGAGTCAAAGCCTTCTTCTAGTGAAGGAATTAGTGAAGCACTAACAAAGGTACCTGATGAGGAGTCAAAGGCTTGTGCTAGTGAAGGAATCAGTGAAAAAGATACAAAAACATCTGCTGAGGAATCAAAGCCTTCTTCTAATGAACAAATTAGTGAAGCACTAACAAAGGTACCTGATGAGGATTCAAAGCCTTGTGCTAGTGAAGGAATTAGTGAAAGAGATACAAAAATATCTGGTGAGGAACCAGGAATTTCTGTTAGTGGAGAAGATACCAAATCATCTGCTGAGGAATCAAAGCCTTCTTCTAGTGAAGGAATTAGTGAAGAAGATACAAGAGCATCCGGTGAGGATCCAGGGCTTTATGCTAGTGCACAAGATACAAAAACATCTACTGAGGATTCAAAGCCTTCTTCTAGTGAAGGAATTAGAGAAGAAGATACGAAAGCATCTGGTGGGGATCCAGGGCTTTATGCTAGTGGAGAAGATACAAAAACATCTGCTGAGGAATCAAAGCCTTCTTCTAGTGAAGGAATTAGTGAAGAAGATACAAAAGCATCTGGTGAGAATCCAGGGCTTTATGCTAGTGGAGAAGATACAAAAACATCTGCTGAGAATTCAAAGCCTTGTGCTAGTGAAGGAATTAGTGAAAAATATACAAAAACATCTGCTGAGGAATCAAAGCCTTCTTCTAGTGAAGGAATTAGTGAAGCACTAACAAAGGTACCTGATGAGGAGTCAAAGCCTTGTGCTAGTGATGGAATTACTGAAAAAGATACAAAAACATCTGCTGAGGAATCAAAGCCTTCTTCTATTGAAGGAATTAGTGAAGCACTAACAAAGGTACCTGATGAGCAGTCAAAGCCTTCTTCTAGTGAAGGAATTAGTGAAGCACTAACAAAGGTAGCTGATGAGGAGTCAAAGCCTTGTGCTAGTGAAGGAATTAGTGAAAAAGATACAAAAACATCTGCTGAGGAATCAAAGCCTTCTTCTAGTGAAGGAATTAGTGAAGCACTAACAAAGGTACCTGATGAGGAGTCAAAGCCTTGTGCTAGTGATGGAATTACTGAAAAAGATACAAAAACATCTGCTGAGGAATCAAAGCCTTCTTCTATTGAAGGAATTAGTGAAGCACTAACAAAGGTACCTGATGAGCAGTCAAAGCCTTCTTCTAGTGAAGGAATTAGTGAAGCACTAACAAAGGTAGCTGATGAGGAGTCAAAGCCTTGTGCTAGTGAAGGAATTAGTGAAAAAGATACAAAAACATCTGCTGAGGAATCAAAGCCTTCTTCTAGTGAAGGAATTAGTGAAGCACTAACAAAGGTAGCTGATGAGGATTCAAAGCCTTGTGCTACTGAAGGAATTAGTGAAAGAGATACAAAAACATCTGCTGAGCAATCAAAGCGTTCTTCTAGTGAAGGAATTTGTGAAGCACTAACAAAGGTACCTGATGAGGAGTCAAAGCCTTGTGCTAGTGAAGGAATTAGTGAAAAAGATACAAAAACATCTGCTGAGGAATCAAAGCCTTCTTCTAGTGAAGGAATTAGTGAAGCACTAACAAAGGTACCTGATGAGGAGTCAAAGCCTTGTGCTAGTGAAGGAATTAGTGAAAAATATACAAAAACATCTGCTGAGGAATCAAAGCCTTCTTCTAGTGAACGAATTAGTGAAGCACTAACAAAGGTACCTGATGAGGATTCAAAGCCTTGTGCTAGTGAAGGAATTAGTGAAAGAGATACAAAAACATCTGCTGAGCAATCAAAGCCTTCTTCTAGTGAAGGAATTTGTGAAGCACTAACAAAGGTACCTGATGAGGAGTCAAAGCCTTGTGCTAGTGAAGGAATTATTGAAAAAGATACAAAAACATCTGCTGAGGAATCAAAGCCTTCTTCTAGTGAAGGAATTAGTGAAGCACTAACAAAGGTACCTGATGAGGAGTCAAAACCTTGTGCTAGTGAAGGAATTAGTGAAAAAGATACAAAAATATCTGCTGAGGAATCAAAGCCTTCTTCTAGTGAAGGAATTAGTGAAGCACTAACAAAGGTACCTGATGAGGATTCAAAGCCTTGTGCTACTGAAGGAATTAGTGAAAGAGATACAAAAACATCTGCTGAGCAATCAAAGCGTTCTTCTAGTGAAGGAATTTGTGAAGCACTAACAAAGGTACCTGATGAGGAGTCAAAGCCTTGTTCTAGTGAAGGAATTAGTGAAAAAGATACAAAAACATCTGCTGAGGAATCAAAGCCTTCTTCTAGTGAAGGAATTAGTGAAGCACTAACAAAGGTACCTGATGAGGAGTCAAAGCCTTGTGCTAGTGAAGGAATTAGTGAAAAATATACAAAAACATCTGCTAAGGAATCAAAGCCTTCTTCTAGTGAACGAATTAGTGAAGCACTAACAAAGGTACCTGATCAGGAGTCAAAGCCTTGTGCTAGTGAAGGAATTAGTGAAAAAGATACAAAAACACCTGCTGAGGAATCAAAGCCTTCTTCTGGTGAAGGAATTAGTGAAGCACTAACAAAGGTACCTGATGAGGAGTCAAAGCCTTGTGCTAGTGAAGGAATTAGTGAAAAAGATACAAAAACATCTGCTGAGGAATCAAAGCCTTCTTCTAGTGAAGGAATTAGTGAAGCACTAACAAAGGTACCTGATGAGGAGTCAAAGCCTTGTGCTAGTGAAGGAATTAGTGAAAAAGATACAAAAACATCTGCTGAGGAATCAAAGTCTTCTTCTAGTGAAGGAATTAGTGAAACACTAACAAAGGTACCTGATGAGGATTCAAAGCCTTGTGCTAGTGAAGGAATTAGTGAAAGAGATACAAAAACATCTGGTGAGGAACCAGGAATTTCTGTTAGTGGAGAAGATACCAAATCATCTGCTGAGGAATCAAAGCCTTTTTCTAGTGAAGGAATTAGTGAAGAAGATACGAGAGCATCCGGTAAGGATCCAGGGCTTTATGCTAGTGCACAAGATACAAAATCATCTACTGAGGATTCAAAGCCTTCTTCTAGTGAAGGAATTAGAGAAGAAGATACGAAAGCATCTGGTGAGGATCCAGGGCTTTATGCTAGTGGAGAAGACACAAAAACATCTGCTGAGGAATCAAAGCCTTCTTCTAGTGAAGGAATTAGTGAAGAAGATACAAAAGCATCTGGTGAGAATCCAGGGCTTTATGCTAGTGGAGAAGATACAAAAACATCTGCTGAGGATTCAAAGCCTTGTGCTAGTGAAGGAATTAGTGAAAAATATACAAAAACATCTGCTGAGGAATCAAAGCCTTCTTCTAGTGAAGGAATTAGTGAAGCACTAACAAAGGTACCTGATGAGGAGTCAAAGCCTTGTGCTAGTGAAGGAATTAGTGAAAAAGATACAAAAACATCTGCTGAGGAATCAAAGACTTCTTCTAGTGAAGGAATTAGTGAAGCACTAACAAAGGTACCTGATGAGGAGTCAAAGCCTTCTTCTAGTGAAGGAATTAGTGAAAAAGATACAAAAACATCTGCTGAGGAATCAAAGTCTTCTTCTAGTGAAGGAATTAGTGAAACACTAACAAAGGTACCTGATGAGGAGTCAAAGCCTTGTGCTAGTGAAGGAATTAGTGAAAGAGATACAAAAACATCTGGTGAGGAACCAGGAATTTCTGTTAGTGGAGAAGATACAAAATCATCTGCTGAGGAATCAAAGCCTTCTTCTGGTGAAGGAATTAGTGAAGAAGATACGAAAGCATCTGGTGAGGATCCAGGGATTTCTGTTAGTGGACAAGATACAAAAACATCTGCTGAGGAATCAAAGCCTTCTTCTAGTGAACGAATTAGTGAAGAAGATACGAAAGCATCTGGTGAGGATCCAGGGCTTTATGCTAGTAGAGAAGATACAAAAACATCTGCTGAGGAATCAAAGCCTTCTTCTAGTGAAGGAATTAGTGAAGAAGATACGAAAACATCTGCTGAGGATCCAGGGCTTTATGCTAGTGGAGAAGATACAAAAACATCTGCTGAGGATTCAAAGCCTTGTGCTAGTGAAGGAATTAGTGAAAAAGATACAAAAACATCTGCTGAGGAATCAAAGCCTTCTTCTAGTGAAGGAATTAGTGAAGAAGATACGAAAACATCTGCTGAGGATCCAGGGCTTTATGCTAGTGGAGAAGATACAAAAACATCTGCTGAGGATTCAAAGCCTTGTGCTAGTGAAGGAATTAGTGAAAAAGATACAAAAACATCTGCTGGGGAATCAAAGCCTTCTTCTAGTGAAGGAATTAGTGAAACACTAACAAAGGTACCTGATGAGGAGTCAAAGCCTTGTGCTAGTGATGGAATTAGTGAAAAAGATACAAAAACATCTGCTGAGGAATCAAAGCCTTCTTCTATTGAAGGAATTAGTGAAGCACTAACAAAGGTACCTGATGAGGAGTCAAAGCCTTCTTCTAGTGAAGGAATTAGTGAAGCACTAACAAAGGTACCTGATGAGGAGTCAAAGGCTTGTGCTAGTGAAGGAATCAGTGAAAAAGATACAAAAACATCTGCTGAGGAATCAAAGCCTTCTTCTAATGAACAAATTAGTGAAGCACTAACAAAGGTACCTGATGAGGATTCAAAGCCTTGTGCTAGTGAAGGAATTAGTGAAAGAGATACAAAAATATCTGGTGAGGAACCAGGAATTTCTGTTAGTGGAGAAGATACCAAATCATCTGCTGAGGAATCAAAGCCTTCTTCTAGTGAAGGAATTAGTGAAGAAGATACAAGAGCATCCGGTGAGGATCCAGGGCTTTATGCTAGTGCACAAGATACAAAAACATCTACTGAGGATTCAAAGCCTTCTTCTAGTGAAGGAATTAGAGAAGAAGATACGAAAGCATCTGGTGGGGATCCAGGGCTTTATGCTAGTGGAGAAGATACAAAAACATCTGCTGAGGAATCAAAGCCTTCTTCTAGTGAAGGAATTAGTGAAGAAGATACAAAAGCATCTGGTGAGAATCCAGGGCTTTATGCTAGTGGAGAAGATACAAAAACATCTGCTGAGAATTCAAAGCCTTGTGCTAGTGAAGGAATTAGTGAAAAATATACAAAAACATCTGCTGAGGAATCAAAGCCTTCTTCTAGTGAAGGAATTAGTGAAGCACTAACAAAGGTACCTGATGAGGAGTCAAAGCCTTGTGCTAGTGATGGAATTACTGAAAAAGATACAAAAACATCTGCTGAGGAATCAAAGCCTTCTTCTATTGAAGGAATTAGTGAAGCACTAACAAAGGTACCTGATGAGCAGTCAAAGCCTTCTTCTAGTGAAGGAATTAGTGAAGCACTAACAAAGGTAGCTGATGAGGAGTCAAAGCCTTGTGCTAGTGAAGGAATTAGTGAAAAAGATACAAAAACATCTGCTGAGGAATCAAAGCCTTCTTCTAGTGAAGGAATTAGTGAAGCACTAACAAAGGTACCTGATGAGGAGTCAAAGCCTTGTGCTAGTGATGGAATTACTGAAAAAGATACAAAAACATCTGCTGAGGAATCAAAGCCTTCTTCTATTGAAGGAATTAGTGAAGCACTAACAAAGGTACCTGATGAGCAGTCAAAGCCTTCTTCTAGTGAAGGAATTAGTGAAGCACTAACAAAGGTAGCTGATGAGGAGTCAAAGCCTTGTGCTAGTGAAGGAATTAGTGAAAAAGATACAAAAACATCTGCTGAGGAATCAAAGCCTTCTTCTAGTGAAGGAATTAGTGAAGCACTAACAAAGGTAGCTGATGAGGATTCAAAGCCTTGTGCTACTGAAGGAATTAGTGAAAGAGATACAAAAACATCTGCTGAGCAATCAAAGCGTTCTTCTAGTGAAGGAATTTGTGAAGCACTAACAAAGGTACCTGATGAGGAGTCAAAGCCTTGTGCTAGTGAAGGAATTAGTGAAAAAGATACAAAAACATCTGCTGAGGAATCAAAGCCTTCTTCTAGTGAAGGAATTAGTGAAGCACTAACAAAGGTACCTGATGAGGAGTCAAAGCCTTGTGCTAGTGAAGGAATTAGTGAAAAATATACAAAAACATCTGCTGAGGAATCAAAGCCTTCTTCTAGTGAACGAATTAGTGAAGCACTAACAAAGGTACCTGATGAGGATTCAAAGCCTTGTGCTAGTGAAGGAATTAGTGAAAGAGATACAAAAACATCTGCTGAGCAATCAAAGCGTTCTTCTAGTGAAGGAATTTGTGAAGCACTAACAAAGGTACCTGATGAGGAGTCAAAGCCTTGTTCTAGTGAAGGAATTAGTGAAAAAGATACAAAAACATCTGCTGAGGAATCAAAGCCTTCTTCTAGTGAAGGAATTAGTGAAGCACTAACAAAGGTACCTGATGAGGAGTCAAAGCCTTGTGCTAGTGAAGGAATTAGTGAAAAATATACAAAAACATCTGCTAAGGAATCAAAGCCTTCTTCTAGTGAACGAATTAGTGAAGCACTAACAAAGGTACCTGATCAGGAGTCAAAGCCTTGTGCTAGTGAAGGAATTAGTGAAAAAGATACAAAAACACCTGCTGAGGAATCAAAGCCTTCTTCTGGTGAAGGAATTAGTGAAGCACTAACAAAGGTACCTGATGAGGAGTCAAAGCCTTGTGCTAGTGAAGGAATTAGTGAAAAAGATACAAAAACATCTGCTGAGGAATCAAAGCCTTCTTCTAGTGAAGGAATTAGTGAAGCACTAACAAAGGTACCTGATGAGGAGTCAAAGCCTTGTGCTAGTGAAGGAATTAGTGAAAAAGATACAAAAACATCTGCTGAGGAATCAAAGTCTTCTTCTAGTGAAGGAATTAGTGAAACACTAACAAAGGTACCTGATGAGGATTCAAAGCCTTGTGCTAGTGAAGGAATTAGTGAAAGAGATACAAAAACATCTGGTGAGGAACCAGGAATTTCTGTTAGTGGAGAAGATACCAAATCATCTGCTGAGGAATCAAAGCCTTTTTCTAGTGAAGGAATTAGTGAAGAAGATACGAGAGCATCCGGTAAGGATCCAGGGCTTTATGCTAGTGCACAAGATACAAAATCATCTACTGAGGATTCAAAGCCTTCTTCTAGTGAAGGAATTAGAGAAGAAGATACGAAAGCATCTGGTGAGGATCCAGGGCTTTATGCTAGTGGAGAAGACACAAAAACATCTGCTGAGGAATCAAAGCCTTCTTCTAGTGAAGGAATTAGTGAAGAAGATACAAAAGCATCTGGTGAGAATCCAGGGCTTTATGCTAGTGGAGAAGATACAAAAACATCTGCTGAGGATTCAAAGCCTTGTGCTAGTGAAGGAATTAGTGAAAAATATACAAAAACATCTGCTGAGGAATCAAAGCCTTCTTCTAGTGAAGGAATTAGTGAAGCACTAACAAAGGTACCTGATGAGGAGTCAAAGCCTTGTGCTAGTGAAGGAATTAGTGAAAAAGATACAAAAACATCTGCTGAGGAATCAAAGACTTCTTCTAGTGAAGGAATTAGTGAAGCACTAACAAAGGTACCTGATGAGGAGTCAAAGCCTTCTTCTAGTGAAGGAATTAGTGAAAAAGATACAAAAACATCTGCTGAGGAATCAAAGTCTTCTTCTAGTGAAGGAATTAGTGAAACACTAACAAAGGTACCTGATGAGGAGTCAAAGCCTTGTGCTAGTGAAGGAATTAGTGAAAGAGATACAAAAACATCTGGTGAGGAACCAGGAATTTCTGTTAGTGGAGAAGATACAAAATCATCTGCTGAGGAATCAAAGCCTTCTTCTGGTGAAGGAATTAGTGAAGAAGATACGAAAGCATCTGGTGAGGATCCAGGGATTTCTGTTAGTGGACAAGATACAAAAACATCTGCTGAGGAATCAAAGCCTTCTTCTAGTGAACGAATTAGTGAAGAAGATACGAAAGCATCTGGTGAGGATCCAGGGCTTTATGCTAGTAGAGAAGATACAAAAACATCTGCTGAGGAATCAAAGCCTTCTTCTAGTGAAGGAATTAGTGAAGAAGATACGAAAACATCTGCTGAGGATCCAGGGCTTTATGCTAGTGGAGAAGATACAAAAACATCTGCTGAGGATTCAAAGCCTTGTGCTAGTGAAGGAATTAGTGAAAAAGATACAAAAACATCTGCTGAGGAATCAAAGCCTTCTTCTAGTGAAGGAATTAGTGAAGAAGATACGAAAACATCTGCTGAGGATCCAGGGCTTTATGCTAGTGGAGAAGATACAAAAACATCTGCTGAGGATTCAAAGCCTTGTGCTAGTGAAGGAATTAGTGAAAAAGATACAAAAACATCTGCTGGGGAATCAAAGCCTTCTTCTAGTGAAGGAATTAGTGAAACACTAACAAAGGTACCTGATGAGGAGTCAAAGCCTTGTGCTAGTGATGGAATTAGTGAAAAAGATACAAAAACATCTGCTGAGGAATCAAAGCCTTCTTCTATTGAAGGAATTAGTGAAGCACTAACAAAGGTACCTGATGAGGAGTCAAAGCCTTCTTCTAGTGAAGGAATTAGTGAAGCACTAACAAAGGTACCTGATGAGGAGTCAAAGGCTTGTGCTAGTGAAGGAATCAGTGAAAAAGATACAAAAACATCTGCTGAGGAATCAAAGCCTTCTTCTAATGAACAAATTAGTGAAGCACTAACAAAGGTACCTGATGAGGATTCAAAGCCTTGTGCTAGTGAAGGAATTAGTGAAAGAGATACAAAAATATCTGGTGAGGAACCAGGAATTTCTGTTAGTGGAGAAGATACCAAATCATCTGCTGAGGAATCAAAGCCTTCTTCTAGTGAAGGAATTAGTGAAGAAGATACAAGAGCATCCGGTGAGGATCCAGGGCTTTATGCTAGTGCACAAGATACAAAAACATCTACTGAGGATTCAAAGCCTTCTTCTAGTGAAGGAATTAGAGAAGAAGATACGAAAGCATCTGGTGGGGATCCAGGGCTTTATGCTAGTGGAGAAGATACAAAAACATCTGCTGAGGAATCAAAGCCTTCTTCTAGTGAAGGAATTAGTGAAGAAGATACAAAAGCATCTGGTGAGAATCCAGGGCTTTATGCTAGTGGAGAAGATACAAAAACATCTGCTGAGAATTCAAAGCCTTGTGCTAGTGAAGGAATTAGTGAAAAATATACAAAAACATCTGCTGAGGAATCAAAGCCTTCTTCTAGTGAAGGAATTAGTGAAGCACTAACAAAGGTACCTGATGAGGAGTCAAAGCCTTGTGCTAGTGATGGAATTACTGAAAAAGATACAAAAACATCTGCTGAGGAATCAAAGCCTTCTTCTATTGAAGGAATTAGTGAAGCACTAACAAAGGTACCTGATGAGCAGTCAAAGCCTTCTTCTAGTGAAGGAATTAGTGAAGCACTAACAAAGGTAGCTGATGAGGAGTCAAAGCCTTGTGCTAGTGAAGGAATTAGTGAAAAAGATACAAAAACATCTGCTGAGGAATCAAAGCCTTCTTCTAGTGAAGGAATTAGTGAAGCACTAACAAAGGTACCTGATGAGGAGTCAAAGCCTTGTGCTAGTGATGGAATTACTGAAAAAGATACAAAAACATCTGCTGAGGAATCAAAGCCTTCTTCTATTGAAGGAATTAGTGAAGCACTAACAAAGGTACCTGATGAGCAGTCAAAGCCTTCTTCTAGTGAAGGAATTAGTGAAGCACTAACAAAGGTAGCTGATGAGGAGTCAAAGCCTTGTGCTAGTGAAGGAATTAGTGAAAAAGATACAAAAACATCTGCTGAGGAATCAAAGCCTTCTTCTAGTGAAGGAATTAGTGAAGCACTAACAAAGGTAGCTGATGAGGATTCAAAGCCTTGTGCTACTGAAGGAATTAGTGAAAGAGATACAAAAACATCTGCTGAGCAATCAAAGCGTTCTTCTAGTGAAGGAATTTGTGAAGCACTAACAAAGGTACCTGATGAGGAGTCAAAGCCTTGTGCTAGTGAAGGAATTAGTGAAAAAGATACAAAAACATCTGCTGAGGAATCAAAGCCTTCTTCTAGTGAAGGAATTAGTGAAGCACTAACAAAGGTACCTGATGAGGAGTCAAAGCCTTGTGCTAGTGAAGGAATTAGTGAAAAATATACAAAAACATCTGCTGAGGAATCAAAGCCTTCTTCTAGTGAACGAATTAGTGAAGCACTAACAAAGGTACCTGATGAGGATTCAAAGCCTTGTGCTAGTGAAGGAATTAGTGAAAGAGATACAAAAACATCTGCTGAGCAATCAAAGCCTTCTTCTAGTGAAGGAATTTGTGAAGCACTAACAAAGGTACCTGATGAGGAGTCAAAGCCTTGTGCTAGTGAAGGAATTATTGAAAAAGATACAAAAACATCTGCTGAGGAATCAAAGCCTTCTTCTAGTGAAGGAATTAGTGAAGCACTAACAAAGGTACCTGATGAGGAGTCAAAACCTTGTGCTAGTGAAGGAATTAGTGAAAAAGATACAAAAATATCTGCTGAGGAATCAAAGCCTTCTTCTAGTGAAGGAATTAGTGAAGCACTAACAAAGGTACCTGATGAGGATTCAAAGCCTTGTGCTACTGAAGGAATTAGTGAAAGAGATACAAAAACATCTGCTGAGCAATCAAAGCGTTCTTCTAGTGAAGGAATTTGTGAAGCACTAACAAAGGTACCTGATGAGGAGTCAAAGCCTTGTTCTAGTGAAGGAATTAGTGAAAAAGATACAAAAACATCTGCTGAGGAATCAAAGCCTTCTTCTAGTGAAGGAATTAGTGAAGCACTAACAAAGGTACCTGATGAGGAGTCAAAGCCTTGTGCTAGTGAAGGAATTAGTGAAAAATATACAAAAACATCTGCTAAGGAATCAAAGCCTTCTTCTAGTGAACGAATTAGTGAAGCACTAACAAAGGTACCTGATCAGGAGTCAAAGCCTTGTGCTAGTGAAGGAATTAGTGAAAAAGATACAAAAACACCTGCTGAGGAATCAAAGCCTTCTTCTGGTGAAGGAATTAGTGAAGCACTAACAAAGGTACCTGATGAGGAGTCAAAGCCTTGTGCTAGTGAAGGAATTAGTGAAAAAGATACAAAAACATCTGCTGAGGAATCAAAGCCTTCTTCTAGTGAAGGAATTAGTGAAGCACTAACAAAGGTACCTGATGAGGAGTCAAAGCCTTGTGCTAGTGAAGGAATTAGTGAAAAAGATACAAAAACATCTGCTGAGGAATCAAAGTCTTCTTCTAGTGAAGGAATTAGTGAAACACTAACAAAGGTACCTGATGAGGATTCAAAGCCTTGTGCTAGTGAAGGAATTAGTGAAAGAGATACAAAAACATCTGGTGAGGAACCAGGAATTTCTGTTAGTGGAGAAGATACAAAATCATCTGCTGAGGAATCAAAGCCTTCTTCTGGTGAAGGAATTAGTGAAGAAGATACGAAAGCATCTGGTGAGGATCCAGGGCTTTCTGTTAGTGGACAAGATACAAAAACATCTGCTGAGGAATCAAAGCCTTCTTCTAGTGAACGAATTAGTGAAGAAGATACGAAAGCATCTGGTGAGGATCCAGGGCTTTATGCTAGTAGAGAAGATACAAAAACATCTGCTGAGGAATCAAAGCCTTCTTCTAGTGCAGGAATTAGTGAAGAAGATACGAAAACATCTGCTGAGGATCCAGGGCTTTATGCTAGTGGAGAAGATACAAAAACATCTGCTGAGGATTCAAAGCCTTGTGCTAGTGAAGGAATTAGTGAAAAAGATACAAAAACATCTGCTGAGGAATCAAAGCCTTCTTCTAGTGAAGGAATTAGTGAAGAAGATACGAGAGCATCCGGTGAGGATCCAGGGCTTTATGCTAGTGCACAAGATACAAAAACATCTACTGAGGATTCAAAGCCTTCTTCTAGTGAAGGAATTAGAGAAGAAGATACGAAAGCATCTGGTGAGGATCCAGGGCTTTATGCTAGTGGAGAAGATACAAAAACATCTGCTGAGGAATCAAAGCCTTCTTCTAGTGAAGGAATTAGTGAAGAAGATACAAAAGCATCTGGTGAGAATCCAGGGCTTTATGCTAGTGGAGAAGATACAAAAACATCTGCTGAGGATTCAAAGCCTTGTGCTAGTGAAGGAATTAGTGAAAAATATACAAAAACATCTGCTGAGGAATCAAAGCCTTCTTCTAGTGAAGGAATTAGTGAAGCACTAACAAAGGTACCTGATGAGGAGTCAAAGCCTTGTGCTAGTGATGGAATTAGTGAAAAAGATACAAAAACATCTGCTGAGGAATCAAACCCTTCTTCTATTGAAGGAATTAGTGAAGCACTAACAAAGGTACCTGATGAGGAGTCAAAGCCTTCTTCTAGTGAAGGAATTAGTGAAGCACTAACAAAGGTACCTGATGAGGAGTCAAAGCCTTGTGCTAGTGAAGGAATTAGTGAAAAAGATACAAAAACATCTGCTGAGGAATCAAAGCCTTCTTCTAGTGAAGGAATTAGTGAAGCACTAACAAAGGTACCTGATGAGGAGTCAAAGCCTTGTGCTAGTGAAGGAATTAGTCAAAAAAATACAAAAACATCTGCTGAGGAATCAAAGCCTTCTTCTAGCGAAGGAATTAGTGAAGCACTAACAAAGGTACCTGATGAGGAGTCAAAGCCTTGTTCTAGTGATGGAATTAGTGAAAAAGATACAAAAACATCTGGTGAGGAACCAGGTCTTTCTGTTAGTGGAGATGACACAATAACATGTTTTGAGGATTCAAAGCCTTGTGCTAGTGATGGAATTAGTGAAGAAGATACAAAAATATCTGGTGAGAAACCAGGGCTTTCTGTTAGTGTAGAAGACACAATAACATCTGCTGAGGATTTAAAGCCTTGTACTAGTGATGGAATTAGTGAAGAAGATACAAAAACATCTGGTGAGGAACCAAAGCTTTCTGTTAGTGGAGAAGACACAATAACATCTGCTAAGGATTCAAAGCCTTGTGCTAGTGATGGAATTAGTGAAGAAGACACAAAAACATCTGGTGAGGAACCAGGGCTTTCTGCTAGTGGAGAAGACACAATAACATCTGCCATCTCCATCATGACCAGAGTAAAACGACAAAATGAAAAGGTTAAGAGTGATGAGACGATGGAGAAGTTTCGGAAACTAATGAAAGAAGTTCGTCATAACGGAGCAGCATGCACAGAGTTCGTTGACAAATACAATAAGTGGGCATTTCAAACCAAAAATTCTTTAGATCTCCTATTTCACATTGATTCGTGTTACAAGAAATGGGATAAAATCTTTAAGATGGTCAAACTCACTTTGATCATCTATAGTGTGATTTGTTTAATGATAGGCATTTCTCTGCAAATGATCACTTCAGTGTTATTCGCATTCACAATCCTTATATTTCTAACAACCATGTTATTTTTGTCTCACGTTGATGTCATTACAGCTGGCAGTTTATCCCCGTTTGCTGAACAATTGCTCCATCAACTCCAGATG
This sequence comes from Ryuthela nishihirai, assembly GCA_038380435.1. Classification (NCBI taxonomy): domain Eukaryota; kingdom Metazoa; phylum Arthropoda; class Arachnida; order Araneae; family Heptathelidae; genus Ryuthela; species Ryuthela nishihirai. Next base: position 6,713,306 of record JAWZYU010000008.1, read on the forward strand.
GCTGCAGACATGCTTGAATCCGTTTGTATGACGTTAACATGCACTGAACAGTCCTCTCAATCTGTGGTTACTCTAAAAAGAGTTTTCGAACATAACACCGACTTCAAAATACTGAGGAAAATCAGCGCAGGTAACATAATTATGAAAAGTTTGATGATGGCTACGACACATAGTGTTATTATAGGGATGACAACAGCTTTCATCTTCAAGCAAATTATTTCCGTAGAAGTTTCAGCATGCATTTTATATATCGCAGCTGGGATCGTGGCTGCTATTTTAGCAACTATACCTGAAATCACTTATCGCAGGTTTTTGGTGATACGGGCAAGTAGATATGCAGATGATATTGATAAGAGTTCATATGAACTCTCCAACTGGTTCGGAATGTCATTGGAACTAAACTTTCTAGCAGAGACATTTCAAAGAGAAGATTTTTTTCGTTATTGGATCACTCAAATTCAGAAGAAAAAGATTGCGCGTGCTGGAGAAGGAATTTTTGAAGAAGAATTTTCGCCTCTTGTCACTGCTTTTTTTCTGGTGGAATTGGACAAACGCACCGAAAACGTTTTTAAGAAAAATAGCCAGAATAAAATTCATACGTTTCAGGACGCAAAAGATTATCCGAATGGAAAAGCTCGTGGAGAAAATGATGCCACAATAGGATCTCATCAGAGATTAAAGCAAAATATCAATGAAGGAATTACTAGAAAATTCACAAACAGACCTGGTGAGGAACCACAGCATTATGCTACTGAAGGAATTATTGAAGAAGATATAAAACCATCTGGTGAGGAATCAAAGCCTTGTGTTAGTGAAGGAAATAGTGAAGAAGATAAGAAAGCATCTAGTGAGGAACCATGGCTTTCTGCTAGTGGAGAAGACAAAATAACATCTGCTGAGGATTCAAAGCCCTCTGCTAGTGGAGAAGATACAAAGTCATCTGGTGAGGATACAAAGCCTTCTGCTAGTGAAGGAATTAGTGAAGAAGATAAGAAAGCATCTGGTGAGGAACCAGAGCCTTCTGCTAGTGTAGAACGAAAAAAAACATCTGCTGAGGAATCAAAGCCTTCTGCTAGTGAAGGAATTAGTGAAGAAGATACAAAAACATCTGGTAAGGATCCAGGGCTTTCTCTTAGTGGAGAAGACACAAAATCATCTGGTGAGGAATCAAAGCCTTCTTCTAGTGAAGGAATTAATGAAGAAGATACGAAAGCATCTGGTGAGGATCCAGGGCTTTATGCTAGTGGAGAAGATACAAAAACATCTGCTGAGGAATCAAAGCCTTCTTCTAGTGAAGGAATTAGTGAAGAAGATACAAAAACATCTGGTGAGGATCCAGGGCTTTATGCTAGTGGAGAAGATACAAAAACATCTGCTGAGGATTCAAAGCCTTCTTCTAGTGAAGGAATTAGTGAAGAGGATACGAAAGCATCTGGTGAGGAACTAGGGCTTTCTGTAAGTGGAGAAGATGCAAAATCATCTGGTGAGGAATCAAAGCCTTCTTCTAATGAAGGAATTAGTGAAGAAGATACGAAATCATCTGGTGAGGATCCAGGGCTTTATGCTAGTGCAGAAAATACAAAAACATCTGCTGAGGATTCAAAGCCTTCTGCTAGTGATGGAATTAGTGAAGAAAATACAAACACATCTGGTGAGGAACCAGGGCTCTCTGTTATTGGAGAAGATACAAAATCAACTGGTGAGGAATCAAAGCCTTCTTCTAGTGGAGGAATTAGTGAAGAGGATACGAAAGCATCTGGTGAGGAACTAGGGCTTTCTGTAAGTGGAGAAGATGCAAAATCATCTGGTGAGGAATTAAAGCCTTCTTCTAGTGGAGGAATTAGTGAAGAAGATACGAAAGCATCTGGTGAGGATCCAGGGCTTTCTGTTAGTGGAGAAGACACAATAACATCTGCTAAGGATTCAAAGCCTTGTGCTAGTGATGGAATTAGTGAAGAAGACACAAAAACATCTGGTGAGGAACCAGGGCTTTCTGCTAGTGGAGAAGACACAATAACATCTGCCATCTCCATCATGACCAGAGTTAAACGACAAAATGAAAAGGATAAGAGTGATGAGACGATGGAGAAGTTTCGGAAACTAATGAAAGAAGTTCGTCATAACGGAGCAGCATGCACAGAGTTCGTTGACAAATACAATAAGTGGGCATTTCAAACCAAAAATTCTTTAGATCTCCTATTTCACATTCATTCGTGTTACAAGAAATGGGATAAAATCTTTAAGATGGTTAAACTCACTTTGATCATCTATAGTGTGATTTGTTTAATGATAGGCATTTCTCTGCAAATGATCACTTCAGTGTTATTCGCATTCACAATCCTTATATTTCTAACAACCATGTTATTTTTGTCTCACGTTGATGTCATTACAGCTGGCAGTTTATCCCCGTTTGCTGAACAATTGCTCCATCAACTCCAGATGGCTGCAGACATGCTTGAATCCGTTTGTATGACGTTAACATGCACTGAACAGTCCTCTCAATCTGTGGTTACTCTAAAAAGAGTTTTCGAACATAACACCGACTTCAAAATACTGAGGAAAATCAGCGCAGGTAACATAATTATGAAAAGTTTGATGATGGCTACGACACATAGTGTTATTATAGGGATGACAACAGCTTTCATCTTCAAGCAAATTATTTCCGTAGAAGTTTCAGCATGCATTTTATATATCGCAGCTGGGATCGTGGCTGCTATTTTAGCAACTATACCTGAAATCACTTATCGCAGGTTTTTGGTGATACGGGAAAGTAGATATGCAGATGATATTGATAAGAGTTCATATGAACTCTCCAACTGGTTCGGAATGTCATTGGAACTAAACTTTCTAGCAGAGACATTTCAAAGAGAAGATTTTTTTCGTTATTGGATCACTCAAATTCAGAAGAAAAAGATTGCGCGTGCTGGAGAAGGAATTTTTGAAGAAGAATTTTCGCCTCTTGTCACTGCTTTTTTCCTGGTGGAATTGGACAAACGCACCGAAAACTTTTTTGAGAAAAATAGCCAGAATAAAATTGTTACGTTTCAGGACGAAAAAGATTATCCGAATGGAAAAGCTGGTGGAGAAAATGATGCCACGATCGGATCTCATCAGAGATTAAAGCAAAATATCAATGCAGGAATTACTAGAAAATTCACAAACAGACCTGGTGAGGAACCACAGCATTATGCTACTGAAGGAATTATTGAAGAAGATATAAAACCATCTGGTGAGGAATCAAAGCCTTGTGTTAGTGAAGGAAATAGTGAAGAAGATAAGAAAGCATCTAGTGAGGAACCATGGCTTTCTGCTAGTGGAGAAGACAAAATAACATCTGCTGAGGATTCAAAGGCCTCTGCTAGTGGAGAAGATACAAAGTCATCTGGTGAGGATACAAAGCCTTCTGCTAGTGAAGGAATTAGTGAAGAAGATAAGAAAGCATCTGGTGAGGAACCAGAGCCTTCTGCTAGTGTAGAACGAAAAAAAACATCTGCGGAGGAATCAAAGCCTTCTGCTAGTGAAGGAATTAGTGAAGAAGATACAAAAACATCTGGTAAGGATCCAGGGCTTTCTCTTAGTGGAGAAGATACAAAAACATCTGCTGAGGAATCAAAGCCTTCTTCTAGTGAAGGAATTAGTGAAGAAGATACAAAAACATCTGGTGAGGATCCAGGGCTTTATGCTAGTGGAGAAGATAACAAAACATCTGCTGAGGATTCAAAGCCTTCTTCTAGTGAAGGAATTAGTGAAGAGGATACGAAAGCATCTGGTGAGGAACTAGGGCTTTCTGTAAGTGGAGAAGATGCAAAATCATCTGGTGAGGAATCAAAGCCTTCTTCTAATGAAGGAATTAGTGAAGAAGATACGAAATCATCTGGTGAGGAATTAAAGCCTTCTTCTAGTGGAGGAATTAGTGAAGAAGATACGAAAGCATCTGGTGAGGATCCAGGGCTTTCTGTTAGTGGAGAAGACACAATAACATCTGCTAAGGATTCAAAGCCTTGTGCTAGTGATGGAATTAGTGAAGAAGACACAAAAACATCTGGTGAGGAACCAGGGCTTTCTGCTAGTGGAGAAGACACAATAACATCTGCCATCTCCATCATGACCAGAGTTAAACGACAAAATGAAAAGGATAAGAGTGATGAGACGATGGAGAAATTTCGGAAACTAATGAAAGAAGTTCGTCATAACGGAGCAGCATGCACAGAGTTCGTTGACAAATACAATAAGTGGGCATTTCAAACCAAAAATTCTTTAGATCTCCTATTTCACATTCATTCGTGTTACAAGAAATGGGATAAAATCTTTAAGATGGTCAAACTCACTTTGATCATCTATAGTGTGATTTGTTTAATGATAGGCATTTCTCTGCAAATGATCACTTCAGTGTTGTTCGCATTCACAATCCTTATATTTCTAACAACCATGTTATTTTTGTCTCACGTTGATGTCATTACAGCTGGCAGTTTATCCCCGTTTGCTGAACAATTGCTCCATCAACTCCAGATGGCTGCAGACATGCTTGAATCCGTTTGTATGACGTTAACATGCACTGAACAGTCCTCTCAATCTGTGGTTACTCTAAAAAGAGTTTTCGAACATAACACCGACTTCAAAATACTGAGGAAAATCAGCGCAGGTAACATAATTATGAAAAGTTTGATGATGGCTACGACACATAGTGTTATTATAGGGATGACAACAGCTTTCATCTTCAAGCAAATTATTTCCGTAGAAGTTTCAGCATGCATTTTATATATCGCAGCTGGGATCGTGGCTGCTATTTTAGCAACTATACCTGAAATCACTTATCGCAGGTTTTTGGTGATACGGGCAAGTAGATATGCAGATGATATTGATAAGAGTTCATATGAACTCTCCAACTGGTTCGGAATGTCATTGGAACTAAACTTTCTAGCAGAGACATTTCAAAGAGAAGATTTTTTTCGTTATTGGATCACTCAAATTCAGAAGAAAAAGATTGCGCGTGCTGGAGAAGGAATTTTTGAAGAAGAATTTTCGCCTCTTGTCACTGCTTTTTTTCTGGTGGAATTGGACAAACGCACCGAAGACGTTTTTAAGAAAAATAGCCAGAATAAAATTCATACGTTTCAGGACGCAAAAGATTATCCGAATGGAAAAGCTCGTGGAGAAAATGATGCCACAATAGGATCTCATCAGAGATTAAAGCAAAATATCAATGAAGGAATTACTAGAAAATTCACAAACAGACCTGGTGAGGAACCACAGCATTATGCTACTGAAGGAATTATTGAAGAAGATATAAAACCATCTGGTGAGGAATCAAAGCCTTGTGTTAGTGAAGGAAATAGTGAAGAAGATAAGAAAGCATCTAGTGAGGAACCATGGCTTTCTGCTAGTGGAGAAGACAAAATAACATCTGCTGAGGATTCAAAGCCCTCTGCTAGTGGAGAAGATACAAAGTCATCTGGTGAGGATACAAAGCCTTCTGCTAGTGAAGGAATTAGTGAAGAAGATAAGAAAGCATCTGGTGAGGAACCAGAGCCTTCTGCTAGTGTAGAACGAAAAAAAACATCTGCTGAGGAATCAAAGCCTTCTGCTAGTGAAGGAATTAGTGAAGAAGATACAAAAACATCTGGTAAGGATCCAGGGCTTTCTCTTAGTGGAGAAGACACAAAATCATCTGGTGAGGAATCAAAGCCTTCTTCTAGTGAAGGAATTAATGAAGAAGATACGAAAGCATCTGGTGAGGATCCAGGGCTTTATGCTAGTGGAGAAGATACAAAAACATCTGCTGAGGAATCAAAGCCTTCTTCTAGTGAAGGAATTAGTGAAGAAGATACAAAAACATCTGGTGAGGATCCAGGGCTTTATGCTAGTGGAGAAGATACAAAAACATCTGCTGAGGATTCAAAGCCTTCTTCTAGTGAAGGAATTAGTGAAGAGGATACGAAAGCATCTGGTGAGGAACTAGGGCTTTCTGTAAGTGGAGAAGATGCAAAATCATCTGGTGAGGAATCAAAGCCTTCTTCTAATGAAGGAATTAGTGAAGAAGATACGAAATCATCTGGTGAGGATCCAGGGTTTTATGCTAGTGCAGAAAATACAAAAACATCTGCTGAGGATTCAAAGCCTTCTGCTAGTGATGGAATTGGTGAAGAAAATACAAACACATCTGGTGAGGAACCAGGGCTCTCTGTTATTGGAGAAGATACAAAATCAACTGGTGAGGAATCAAAGCCTTCTTCTAGTGGAGGAATTAGTGAAGAGGATACGAAAGCATCTGGTGAGGAACTAGGGCTTTCTGTAAGTGGAGAAGATGCAAAATCATCTGGTGAGGAATTAAAGCCTTCTTCTAGTGGAGGAATTAGTGAAGAAGATACGAAAGCATCTGGTGAGGATCCAGGGCTTTCTGTTAGTGGAGAAGACACAATAACATCTGCTAAGGATTCAAAGCCTTGTGCTAGTGATGGAATTAGTGAAGAAGACACAAAAACATCTGGTGAGGAACCAGGGCTTTCTGCTAGTGGAGAAGACACAATAACATCTGCCATCTCCATCATGACCAGATTTAAACGACAAAATGAAAAGGATAAGAGTGATGAGACGATGGAGAAGTTTCGGAAACTAATGAAAGAAGTTCGTCATAACGGAGCAGCATGCACAGAGTTCGTTGACAAATACAATAAGTGGGCATTTCAAACCAAAAATTCTTTAGATCTCCTATTTCACATTCATTCGCGTTACAAGAAATGGGATAAAATCTTTAAGATGGTCAAACTCACTTTGATCATCTATAGTGTGATTTGTTTAATGATAGGCATTTCTCTGCAAATGATCACTTCAGTGTTATTCGCATTCACAATCCTTATATTTCTAACAACCATGTTATTTTTGTCTCACGTTGATGTCATTACAGCTGGCAGTTTATCCCCGTTTGCTGAACAATTGCTCCATCAACTCCAGATGGCTGCAGACATGCTTGAATCCGTTTGTATGACGTTAACATGCACTGAACAGTCCTCTCAATCTGTGGTTACTCTAAAAAGAGTTTTCGAACATAACACCGACTTCAAAATACTGAGGAAAATCAGCGCAGGTAACATAATTATGAAAAGTTTGATGATGGCTACGACACATAGTGTTATTATAGGGATGACAACAGCTTTCATCTTCAAGCAAATTATTTCCGTAGAAGTTTCAGCATGCATTTTATATATCGCAGCTGGGATCGTGGCTGCTATTTTAGCAACTATACCTGAAATCACTTATCGCAGGTTTTTGGTGATACGGGAAAGTAGATATGCAGATGATATTGATAAGAGTTCATATGAACTCTCCAACTGGTTCGGAATGTCATTGGAACTAAACTTTCTAGCAGAGACATTTCAAAGAGAAGATTTTTTTCGTTATTGGATCACTCAAATTCAGAAGAAAAAGATTGCGCGTGCTGGAGAAGGAATTTTTGAAGAAGAATTTTCGCCTCTTGTCACTGCTTTTTTCCTGGTGGAATTGGACAAACGCACCGAAAACTTTTTTGAGAAAAATAGCCAGAATAAAATTGTTACGTTTCAGGACGAAAAAGATTATCCGAATGGAAAAGCTGGTGGAGAAAATGATGCCACGATCGGATCTCATCAGAGATTAAAGCAAAATATCAATGCAGGAATTACTAGAAAATTCACAAACAGACCTGGTGAGGAACCACAGCATTATGCTACTGAAGGAATTATTGAAGAAGATATAAAACCATCTGGTGAGGAATCAAAGCCTTGTGTTAGTGAAGGAAATAGTGAAGAAGATAAGAAAGCATCTAGTGAGGAACCATGGCTTTCTGCTAGTGGAGAAGACAAAATAACATCTGCTGAGGATTCAAAGGCCTCTGCTAGTGGAGAAGATACAAAGTCATCTGGTGAGGATACAAAGCCTTCTGCTAGTGAAGGAATTAGTGAAGAAGATAAGAAAGCATCTGGTGAGGAACCAGAGCCTTCTGCTAGTGTAGAACGAAAAAAAACATCTGCGGAGGAATCAAAGCCTTCTGCTAGTGCAGGAATTAGTGAAGAAGATACAAAAACATCTGGTAAGGATCCAGGGCTTTCTCTTAGTGGAGAAGATACAAAAACATCTGCTGAAGAATCAAAGCCTTCTTCTAGTGAAGGAATTAGTGAAGAAGATACAAAAACATCTGGTGAGGATCCAGGGCTTTATGCTAGTGGAGAAGATAACAAAACATCTGCTGAGGATTCAAAGCCTTCTTCTAGTGAAGGAATTAGTGAAGAGGATACGAAAGCATCTGGTGAGGAACTAGGGCTTTCTGTAAGTGGAGAAGATGCAAAATCATCTGGTGAGGAATCAAAGCCTTCTTCTAATGAAGGAATTAGTGAAGAAGATACGAAATCATCTGGTGAGGAATTAAAGCCTTCTTCTAGTGGAGGAATTAGTGAAGAAGATACGAAAGCATCTGGTGAGGATCCAGGGCTTTCTGTTAGTGGAGAAGACACAATAACATCTGCTAAGGATTCAAAGCCTTGTGCTAGTGATGGAATTAGTGAAGAAGACACAAAAACATCTGGTGAGGAACCAGGGCTTTCTGCTAGTGGAGAAGACACAAAAACATCTGGTGAGGAACCAGGGCTTTCTGCTAGTGGAGAAGACACAATAACATCTGCCATCTCCATCATGACCAGAGTTAAACGACAAAATGAAAAGGATAAGAGTGATGAGACGATGGAGAAATTTCGGAAACTAATGAAAGAAGTTCGTCATAACGGAGCAGCATGCACAGAGTTCGTTGACAAATACAATAAGTGGGCATTTCAAACCAAAAATTCTTTAGATCTCCTATTTCACATTCATTCGTGTTACAAGAAATGGGATAAAATCTTTAAGATGGTCAAACTCACTTTGATCATCTATAGTGTGATTTGTTTAATGATAGGCATTTCTCTGCAAATGATCACTTCAGTGTTATTCGCATTCACAATCCTTATATTTCTAACAACCATGTTATTTTTGTCTCACGTTGATGTCATTACAGCTGGCAGTTTATCCCCGTTTGCTAAACAATTGCTCCATCAACTCCAGATGGCTGAAGACATGCTTGAATCCGTTTGTATGACGTTAACATGCACTGAACAGTCCTCTCAATCTGTGGTTACTCTAAAAAGAGTTTTCGAACATAACACCGACTTCAAAATACTGAGGAAAATCAGCGCAGGTAACATAATTATGAAAAGTTTGATGATGGCTACGACACATAGTGTTATTATAGGGATGACAACAGCTTTCATCTTCAAGCAAATTATTTCCGTAGAAGTTTCAGCATGCATTTTATATATCGCAGCTGGGATCGTGGCTGCTATTTTAGCAACTATACCTGAAATCACTTATCGCAGGTTTTTGGTGATACGGGAAAGTAGATATGCAGATGATATTGATAACAGTTCATATGAACTCTCCAACTGGTTCGGAATGTCATTGGAACTAAACTTTCTAGCAGAGACATTTCAAAGAGAAGATTTTTTTCGTTATTGGATCACTGAAATTCAGAAGAAAAAGATTGCGCGTGCTGGAGAAGGAATTTTTGAAGAAGAATTTTCTCCTCTTGTCACTGCTTTTTTTCTGGTGGAATTGGACAAACGCACCGAAAACGTTTTTGAGAAAAATAGCCAGAATAAAATTCATACGTTTCAGGACGCAAAAGATTATCCGAATGGAAAAGCTCGTGGAGAAAATGATGCCACGATCGGATCTCATCAGAGATTAAAGCAAAATATCAATGAAGGAATTACTAGAAAATTCACAAACAGACCTGGTGAGGAACCACAGCATTATGCTACTGAAGGAATTATAGAAGAAGATATAAAACCATCTGGTGAGGAATCAAAGCCTTATGTTAGTGAAGGAAATAGTGAAGAAGATAAGAAAGCATCTGGTGAGGATTCAAAGCCTTCTGCTAGTGAAGGAATTAGTGAAGAAGATACAAAAACATCTGGTAAGGATCCAGGGCTTTCTGTTAGTGGAGAAGACATAAAATCATCTGGTGAGAAATCAAAGCCTTCTGCTAGTGAAGGAATTAGTGAAGAAGATACGAAAGCATCTGGTGAGGATCCAGGGCTTTATGCTAGTGGAGAAGATACAAAAACATCTGCTGAGGAATCAAAGCCTTCTTCTAGTGAAGGAATTAGTGAAGAAGATACAAAAACATCTGGTGAGGATCCAGGGCTTTATGCTAGTGGAGAAGATACAAAAACATCTCCTGAGGATTCAAAGCCTTCTGCTAGTGAAGGAATTAGTGAAGAGGATACGAAAGCATCTGGTGAGGAACTAGGGCTTTCTGTAAGTGGAGAAGATGCAAAATCATCTGGTGAGCAATCAAAGCCTTCTTCTAATGAAGGAATTAGTGAAGAAGATACGAAATCATCTGCTGAGAATCCAGAGCTTTATGCTAGTGCAAAAGATACAAAAACATCTACTGAGGATTCAAAGCCTTCTTCTAGTGAAGGAATTAGAGAAGAAGATACGAAAGCATCTGGTGAGGATCAAGGGCATTATGCTAGTGGAGAAGATACAAAAACATCTGCTGAGGATTCAAAGCCTTCTTCTAGTGAAGGAATTAGTGAAGAGGATACCAAAGCATCTGGTGAGGAACTAGGGCTTTCTGTAAGTGGAGAAGATGCAAAATCATCTGGTGAGGAATCAAAGCCTTCTTCTAATGAAGGAATTAGTGAAGAAGATACGAAATCATCTGGTGAGGATCCAGGGCTTTATGCTAGTGCAGAAGATACAAAAACATCTACTGAGGATTCAAAGCCTTCTTCTAGTGAAGGAATTAGAGAAGAAGATACGAAAGCATCTGGTGAGGTTCCAGGGCTTTATGCTAGTGCAGAAGATACAAAAACATCTACTGAGGATTCAAAGCCTTCTTCTAGTGAAGGAATTAGAGAAGAAGATACGAAAGCATCTGGTGAGGATCAAGGGCTTTATGCTAGTGGAGAAGATACAAAAACATCTGCTGAGGAATCAAAGCCTTCTTCTAGTGAAGGAATTAGTGAAGATACGAAAGCATCTCGGGAGGATCCAGGGCTTTATGCTAGTGGAGAAGATACAAAAACATCTGCTGAGGAATCAAAGTCTTCTTCTAGTGAAGCAATTAGTGAAGAAGATACGAAAGCATCTGGTGAGGATCCAGGGCTTTATGCTAGTGGAGAAAATACAAAAACATCTGCTGAGGATTCAAAGCCTTGTGCTAGTGAAGGAATTAGTGAAAAAGATACAAACACATCTGGTGAGGAACCACGGCTTTCTGTTAGTGGAGAAGACACAAAATCATCTGGTGTGGAATCAAAGCCTTCTAGTGAAGGAATTAGTGAAGAAGATACGAAAGCATCTGGTGAGGATCCAGGGCTTTATGCTAGTGGAGAACATAAAAAAACATCTAGTGAGGATTCAAAGCCTTCTGCTAGTGAAGGAATTAGAGAAGAAGATACGAAAGCATCTGGTGAGGAACCAGGGCTTTCTGTTAGTGGAGAAGATACAAAATCATCTGGTGAGGAATCAAAGCCTTCTAGTGAAGGAATTAGTAAAGGAGATACGAAAGCATCTGGTGAGGATCCAGGGCTTTATGCTAGTGGAGAAGATACAAAAACGTCTGCTGAGGATTCAAAGCCTTGTGCTAGTGTAGGAATTAGTGAAAAAGATACAAACACATCTGGTGAGGAACCAGGGTTTTCTGTTAGTGGAGAAGATACAAAATCATCTGGTGAGGAAACAAAGCCTTCTTCTAGTGAAGGAATTAGTGAAGAAGATACCAAAATATCTGGTGAGGATCCAGGGCTTTATGCTAGTGGAGAAGATACAAAAACATCTACTGAGGATTCAAAGCCTTCTTCTAGTGAAGGAATTAGAGAAGAAGATACGAAAGCATCTGGTAAGGATCCAGGGCTTTATACTAGTGGAGAAGATACAAAAACATCTGCTGATGAATCAAAGCCTTCTTCTAGTGAAGGAATTAGTGAAGAAGATACGAAAGCATCTGGTGAGGATCCAGGGCTTCATGCTAGTGGAGAAGATACAAAAACATCTGCTGAGGATTCAAAGCCTTGTGCTAGTGAAGGAATTAGTGAAAAAGATACAAACACATCTGGTGAGGAACCAGGGCTTTCTGTTATTGTAGAAGATACGAAAGCATCTGGTGAGGATCCAGGGCTTTATCCTAGTGGAGAAGATACAAAAACATCTGCTGAGGATTCAAAGCCTTCTGCTAGTGAAGGAATTAGTGAAGAAGATACAAAAACATCTGGTAAGGAACCAGGGCTTTCTGTAAGTGGAGAAGATACAAAATCATCTGGTGAGGAATCAAAGCCTTCTTCTAGTGAAGGAATTAGTGAAAAAGATACGAAAGCATCTGATGAGGATCCAGGGCTTTATGCTAGTGGAGAAGATACAAAAACATCTGCTGAGGATTCAAAGCCTTCTTCTAGTAAAGGAATTAGTGAAGAAGATACGAAAGCATCTGGTGAGAATCTAGGGCTTTATGCTAGTGGAGAAGATACAAAAGCATCTGCTGAGGAATCAAAGCCTTCTTCTAGTGAAGGAATTAGTGAAGAAGATACGAAAGCATCTGGTGAGAATCCAGGGCTTTATGCTAGTGGAGAAGATACAAAAACATCTGCTGAGGATTCAAAGCCTTGTGCTAGTGAAGGAATTAGTGAAAAAGATACAAAAACATCTGCTGAGGAATCAAAGCCTTCTTCTAGTGAAGGAAGTGGTGAAGCACTAACAAAGGTACCTGATGAGGAGTCAAAGCCTTGTGCTAGTGAAGGAATTAGTGTAAAAGATACAAAAACATCTGCTGAGGAATCAAAGCCTTCTTCTAGTGAAGGAATTAGTGAAGCACTAACAAAGGTACCTGATGAGGAGTCAAAGCCTTGTGCTAGTGAAGGAATTAGTGAAAAAGATACAAAAACATCTGCTGAGGAATCAAAGACTTCTTCTAGTGAAGGAATTAGTGAAGCACTAACAAAGGTACCTGATGAGGAGTCAAAGCCTTGTGCTAGTGAAGGAATTAGTGTAAAAGATACAAAAACATCTGCTGAGGAATCAAAGCCTTCTTCTAGTGAAGGAATTTGTGAAGCAGTAACAAAGGTACCTGATGAGGAGTCAAAGCCTTGTGCTAGTGAAGGAATTAGTGTAAAAGATACAAAAACATCTGCTGAGGAATCAAAGCCTTCTTCTAGTGAAGGAATTAGTGAAGCACTAACAAAGGTACCTGATGAGGTGTCAAAGCCTTGTGCTAGTGAAGGAATTAGTGTAAAAGATACAAAAACATCTGCTGAGGAATCAAAGCCTTCTTCTAGTGAAGGAATTAGTGAAGCACTAACAAAGGTACCTGATGAGGAGTCAAAGCCTTGTGCTAGTGAAGGAATTAGGGGAGTAGGAACAACAGAGAAACCTGATAAGGGAGAAGATTCAAATTCTGAATCCACAAGCCTAAAAAATGCGTCCGACTTACTCTTGGATATGTATAATTACATGAAAACGCTCGGGAACTTTGAAATAAATTTTGAGTGTAAAATAAAGAATGATGCTTCGAATGAATCCTATATAACCACAGAAAAGTTATTGAACATTGAAAAGGAAATTCCAGATATAAAGTCAGAACCAAATGATCCAGACTTAGTCGATCGTCAATCCCATAAGAGTGATTTAAATAGCAATGAGGGGATCACCGAACCTATTGTTTTAGATGCTCCGCCAAACAAAGAATCTAAATGTTCAGAAGTAAAAACTAAACTTAACAGAGAAAATGTTAGATGCTGGAGTGCTCCCATTGATTATGATCACAAGCTGAAAACTATGAGTTGGGATCAGTCCGATTATTTGATGAATAAGGCAGAAATAAGTAATGAGGCGGTTGATTGTTCGAGTTCAAATGAATCAGAAATTCAGTGTAGAGCTGCTCAGGAATATGCGGATGAGGAATATCCTGCAGGAAATTCTGGTGACGTCATATACAGTTATGTAAGAGGTGTTAAGTCACCCTCAATAGATGTCTCGATGGCTAAAAATGAGAAACGTGGAAATTCGGAATTGGAATTAGACGTTGAGAGATTTCGTAGATCTAACAGGATCTTAGATCACGGAGAAAGATGTGAAACAAAAGATCGAACTTCGAGGAGGAAAACACGAAAGAGGACTCTTCGTTACAATAGAATGAAAGAAGAAAATGTATATCGTTTAAAACGGAACCTCGATACGGCGGAGTTTGAGCAGGAAGCCTTTGAGAGGGAAAAATCCCTGACCGAGACGAAACCAACTACATGGAAACGTAGAAATTTCAAGAGTGAAACTGACGCAGAAACGAACACTGAAGTTTTAGAGTCTGTTCGAGATTTTGAACGTGGTGATTCGAATCCCGAGCGTGAATACGTCAATTTAGAATTTAAGTTCGAGAGCTTGGAATTTTCGTACAAACCCAGATGCGATTCCGGTGGTTTAAAGTTACGGTTCCGACGAAAACGTCAGAGAGGAAATTTGAATTTCGAATCGAAAACTGAAAATTTCGATTTTTGGTTCGGTGACAAAACCAGACACAATTAATTCTACAAAGTGACTTTGTGATGATTGCGAAACCAAATCTGAGAGTGAATGCTGTCTCCTATAAAAACGGACACCTGCTGAAACAAAAAAAAAAACTCACTGAACTTTACACATAGTCAAAGAATCATTTGCTGACAAGTTGTTTCGAATTCTTTTCGAAGAATCAGTTTTCTGACAAGTTGTTTGTCGAATTCCTTTGGAATAATTAGTTTGTTTACACGTCGTGTCTCGAATTCCTTTGAAGAATTGGTTTGTTGAGACATTGTGTCTCGAATTTCTCTGGAAGAATTCGCCTGCTGCGACAATTTGTGTCTCGAATTCCTTTTGGAAGAATTCGCCTGCTGTGACAATTTGTGTCTCGAATTCCTTTGAAAGAATTCGCCTGCTGTGACAATTTGTGTCTCGAATTCCTTTTGGAAGAATTCGCCTGCTGTGACAATATGTGTCTCGACTTCCTTTGAAAGAATTCGCCTGCTGTGACAATTTGTGTCTCGAATTCCTTTGAAAGAATTCGCCTGCTGTGACAATTTGTGTCTCGAATTCCTTTGGAAGAATTAGTTGTATCAAAAAATAAATTTTGTAAACACACAGTGCCGGATTTATATTTCAGAGTTGGGTTTTTTTTACCTCTAAGCGGCACTTTTTTGCATACCATGGACTAAATGACAAGGTCACAAGGACCCAAAAGGCTCAGAGAAGGTTGGGGGAGGGGAACCACTGGAACAGCTGTTGGGAGAGAGATGGTAGCCTCCCGTCAAGACCATCCAGTATGCTCTTTAACGTGCACAGGGTATGACTCTCTCCCCCATACGGCGCCACGGCTTAACATCCCATCCGACGGACGGCGGCCTTTCCAAGCCCAGAAGTGTCCCTTACTGACCGTGGGCAGGGTGGGGAGTTTTGAGGAGTCTCAACGCTGACCCAGCTGGGACTCGAACCTGGGAACTACAGATTACGAGCCTGGCGCGCTACCGATTGAGCCACCCCTTATACTTCAGAAGCCCCTGAACCAACGAAACAGCGCCTCTTGGTGCGCTTTCTTTTCTGTTTTCAAATTTACTATAAAGGCGTCTAAATTTGTCTTGTTTATTGTGCAACCATAAGAAAAAAAATGTAATCCAAACGGGTAATTTAACGACAATAAATACAAATAATACGCTTTCGTATCCACATTCAATAAAAATTAATATGATATACTTATTTTAAAGAATTTTATCAAATATATTAAATTATAATATGTTAAAGAACTTTAATAAAAAAATTCTCAGAACGGTTGGGTTGTTTTATCTCTGAGCGGCACTTTTTTGCACACCATGGGCTAAATAGCCAGGCCACATGGACCCCGAAGGCTCAGAGAAGGTTGGGGGAGGGGACCCACTGGAACAGCTGTTGGGAGACAGATGGTAACCTCCCGTCAAGGCCATCCAGAGTGTTCTTTAACGTGCTCAGGGTAATGCTCTCCCGCACACGGGGCCACGGCATAACGTCCCATCCGACGGACGGCGGCCTTTCCAAGCCCATCGGTAAACCCTACTGACCGTGGGCAGGGCGGGGAATTTTGCGGAGATAAATCTCAACGCTGACCCAGGTGGGACTCGAACCTGGGAACTACAGATTACGAGCCTGGCGCGCTACCGACTGAGCCATCCCGCCCATCTCTCAGAACGGTGATCAGGTCTATGCAAAGTTGTAAAACGATTGGTAAATGAATAATCTTCCAGTCACTTTTTTCCCACATTTTCCGATCTTTCGGGATACACGGCAAAAAATTTTATAATTGACACTGCTACGTCTTTTATGAAATATCTATTTATAACAGTAACAATTTCGATGACCTTTGATTCAGTTCGCTAGGGGGCGGGGGTGACTCAGTCGGTAGCGCGCCAGGCTCGTAATCTGTAGTTCCCAGGTTCGAGTCGCAGCTGGGTCAGCGTTGAGATTTATCTCCGCAAAATTCCCTGCCCTGTCCACGGTCAGCAGGGGACACCGATGGGCTTGGAAAGGCTGCCGCCCGTCGGATGGGAGGTTAAGACGTGGCCCCGTGTGGGAGAGCCATACCCTGTGCACGTTAAAGAACACGCTGGATGGCCTTGACGGGAGGCTACCAGCTGTCTTCCAACAGCTGTTCCAGTGGGTCCCCTCCCCCAAACTTCTCTGAGCCTTCGGGGTCCTGTGAGCTGGCCATTTAGCCCATAGTGTGCAAAAAAAGTGCCGCTCAGAGGTAAAACAACCCAACAACAACACAACCCAGTTCGCTAGAATATCTGTTCGTGGTTGCAGCTCAGAAAATCATAGATTGAGTAGGGCCTTGAAGCTCTATAACTTCTAAAATATGCATTTAGTGGAAAAATGCGACTGAAAATAAAGATCGTATTCAAATCTATTTAAATCTCAATTTTCAACTCTTCGTTCAATATTTAAAGTTATGGCAACTGCAGTCTTTCATAGCCATAATGCGTCATAAGAATTTTCCTCAGAAAATAAATAAAACTAAAAAATGCAATTTCAAATCATTTACTAAAATAAATATTTTAGAGAGCTTGCATAATGATTATTTCAATATTAGATATTTATGAAAAAATTTGACAAAGATAATTTTCTGTTAAATATTCCAGCTTCCATAACTCTTTAAATACTGAACGAATATTGTTGAAAATCGAGATTTAAATAGATTTGATTACGATCTTTAATTTATCTTCAGTCACATTTTGCCATTAAAAGCATATTTTAGAAGTTATACAGCTTCGAAGTTGGATCCCCATTGACAGCGCATGAAAGATTATTGTTAAATATTCCAGCTTCCATAACTCTTTAAATACTGAACGAATATTGTTGAAAATCGAGATTTAAATAGATTTGATTACGATCTTTAATTTATCTTCAGTCACATTTTGCCATTAAAAGCATATTTTAGAAGTTATACAGCTTCGAAGTTGGATCCCCATTGACAGCGCATGAAAGATTATTGTTAAATATTCCAGCTTCCATAACTCTTTAAATACTGAACAAATATTGTTGAAAATTGAGATTTAAATAGATTTGATTACGATCTTTAATTTATCTTCAGTCACATTTTGCCATTAAAAGCAAATTTTAGAAGTTATACAGCTTCGAAGTTGGATCCCCATTGACAGCGCATGAAAGATAATTTATTGTTAAATATTTCAGCTTCCATAACTCTTTAAATACTGAACGAATAGTGTTGAAAATCGAGATTTAAATAGATTTGATTACGATCTTTAATTTATCATCAGTCACATTTTGCCATTAAAAGCATATTTTAGAAGTTATACAGCTTCGAAGTTGGATCCCCATTGACAGAGCATGAAAGATAATTTTCTGTTAAATATTCCTGCTTCCATAACTTTTTAAATACTGAACGAATATTGTTGAAAATCGAGATTTGAATAGATTCGATTACGACCTTTAATTTACCTTAGTTACATTTGGCCATTAAATACATATTTTGGCAGTTATAGTACTTCAAAGTTTGATTCCCATAAACAAAATACGGAAATTCCAATACATTTCTATATGGCGTGTATGTATAGGGAATAGACTGGCCATAGAATAAAGGTAAAAAAAAGAACCTTTTTTTTAGCAATTTTTTTTTTAATTTCTTGCTAAAAGTGCAAAAACTTTGGTAACTTATATTTAAAAAAAACTGATATTACATAAAGTTGATCATTATCAGAGATAATTTTCCTAAAAGTAGTTTTCTAATTTTGGCGATATTCATTATTATTAAGATTCCTTCAATAATTATTGTTTTCAAGTTTCTCTAAAAATATTTTTTATCGTTAATATTTTAGAAATGAAAATATTTTCTAGTCGTTGAAAAAAAAAAAGATCAAGAAAATTTCGAACCAAAAAAAAGGAGTAAAGCTTTTAAAAGACACTTTCTAGACAATATTTCAATATTCCTATATATATTATTTATAATAAAAAGCCCCATTGTTTAAAGTGATTATCGAGCCCGATGTAGATTGACTGTCAGCAACCCTCTAACGTTAACCCCAATTCGCAAGTCTCTAAACACCTAACAAACATTCGAAATCGGAACTAAAACTCAAACATTGGCAAGTTACCACCGTGATTTTCATTAATTTCAGAATAAACAT
Organism: Ryuthela nishihirai; assembly: GCA_038380435.1. Taxonomy (NCBI): domain Eukaryota; kingdom Metazoa; phylum Arthropoda; class Arachnida; order Araneae; family Heptathelidae; genus Ryuthela; species Ryuthela nishihirai. Next base: position 6,732,013 of record JAWZYU010000008.1, read on the forward strand.
AAAATAAAAAATGTACTAATAAGCAACACCTCGAATTCCACTTTTAAAGACAAAAATTCAATCAACTTCCACGATATTAACTAGGAACGGCAGTCAATAAACCGCTGCACTATTTTTTCTTACGCCAAGGCCTAACCACTACCGATCAGAAAGCGACGCAGTTTCATCCGCTTCCAAGAACGAGCCTCATTGTTCGACGCATGCGCCCTTCGACCGGCCTTGATCGCGAGCCACTGCAACACGTGCGCTTTCCAAACCGAAACTTAGATTATCTTTTAACAAAATGGGGACTGTTTGACGTTTCGTATTCTGGTAAGTTAATATTCTTACTCTCTCATATCAATTACAAAGTTATAACTATTAAATGATACTTGATATGTAGGGAAACACCTGTATTATTGTTAAGGAAAAACATATTTAAAACGCACATTGGCTTACTAAGTATTAATAAGAACAAAAGGCCTAAAATGATAGCTTTCTCTGAGGAAAGCCACTCGTTTTAGGTCTCTTGTGCATGATATATGCTATTTTTTAGCTTGTGTTTTATGTTAGCCTCTAGGGGCCCACCCACAGGTGGTTTACTTGTTAAATGTTTTTACTTATACCAACTGGGCATATTCTCAGATGGAGGTGGTAATGGGTAATGTTTTAACTGGAACATAGCATACACGATATACGATCAACGACGACTACTAAAGAACATTCAATGAGAGGAATTTCCACATGTTTCATTACCTCTGAGCGACACTTTTTTGCACACTATGGGCTAAATGGCCAGGTCACAAGGACCCCAAGGGATCAGAGAAGGTTAAAGAGGTGGCCCACTGTATAGCTATTGGGAAACAGATGATAGCCTCTCATGAAGGCTAACCAGTGTGTTCTTTCACGTTCAAAGGTATGGCTCTCTCTGGTACACGAGGCCACAGCTTAACGTCCCATCCGACGGACGGCGGTCTTTCCAAGCTCATTGGACTCCCCTACTGACCGAGGGCAGGGGGGGGGGGGGTTGCGGAGATAAATCTCAACGCTGATCCAGCTGGGACGCGAACCTGGGAACTGCAGATTAGGAGCCTGACGCGCTACCAACTGAGAACACCCCCACCCCAATAAATCTGGAGATTTGAAAACACTGGAAAGGGGTGCAATGCTTTTTTGGCGCCCCATCACCACTACGAATTTTACCAACGTAAAAAAAGTACACATTTCCAGGTGTTTAAATTTAATTCATTTTAACAAATTCATATTCACTGTTGCAAAAAATAAATACTGTCATTGATTAGTTAATGAATAATGCACGTTCCGCAGACACCTTGCTGGTCAATTTTGGTGATATTCCCGAATAATGCTATAAAAAGATTATGATATTTTTTTTATTCCGCACTATACTATTCCCTCCCTCTGTGTGTGGGGGGGGGACCAGTCGGTAGCACGCCAGGCTCGTAATCTCAAGTTACCACGTTCCAGTCCCAGCTGGACCAGCGTTCAGATTTATCTCAGCAAACCTCCCCGTCCTCTATCGTTCAGTAGAAGACACCAATGAGATTGGAAGATATTTATCTGAACAAAACTCCCCATCCTGATCTCGGTCAGTAGGGGGACACCAATCAGCTAGAATAGATTTATCTGAACAAAACTCCAATCTGGGTCAGTAGGTGCCACCAATCAGCTTGAAGAGATTTATCTGAACAAAACACCCCATCCTGATATCGGTCAGTATGGGACACCAATGAGCTTGGAAGACATCTGAACAAATTACTCCATCCTGATCTCAGTCAGTAGGGGGACACCAATCAGCTTGAAGAGATTTATCTGAACAGAAACTCCCCCATCCTGATCTCGGTCAGTAGGGTACACCAATGAGCTTGGAAGACATCTGAACAAAACCCCATCCTGATCTCGGTCAGTAGGGGACACCAAAATGAGCTTGAAGAGATTTATCTGAACAAAACTCCCCCATCCTGATCTCGGTCAGTAGGGGACACCAATGAGCTTGAAGAGATTTATCTGAACAAAACTCCCCAATCCTGATCTCGGTCAGTAGGGGACACCAATGAGCTTGAAGAGATTTATCTGAACAAAACTCCCCCATCCTGATCTCGGTCAGTAAGGGACACCAATCAGCTTGAAGAGATTTATCTGAACAAAACACCCCATCCTGATATCGGTCAGTATGGGACACCAATGAGCTTGGAAGACATCTGAACAAATTACTCCATCCTGATCTCAGTCAGTAGGGGGACACCAATCAGCTTGAAGAGATTTATCTGAACAGAAACTCCCCCATCCTGATCTCGGTCAGTAGGGGGACACCAATCAGCTTGAAGAGATTTATCTGAACAGAAACTCCCCCATCCTGATCTCGGTCAGTAGGGTACACCAATGAGCTTGGAAGACATTTATCTGAACAAAACCCCATCCTGATCTCGGTCAGTAGGGGACACCAATGAGCTTGAAGAGATTTATCTGAACAAAACTCCCCCATCCTGATCTCGGTCAGTAGGGGACACCAATGAGCTTGAAGAGATTTATCTGAACAAAACTCCCTCATCCTGATCTCGGTCAGTAGGGGACACCAATGAGCTTGAAGAGATTTATCTGAACAAAACTCCCCCATCCTGATCTCGGTCAGTAGGGGACACCAATGAGCTTGAAGAGATTTATCTGAACAAAACTCCCCCATCCTGATCTCGGTCAGTAGGGGACACCAATGAGCTTGAAGAGATTTATCTGAACAAAACTCCCCCATCCTGATCTCGGTCAGTAGAGGACACCAATGAGCTTGAACAGATTTATCTGAACAAAACTCCCCCATCCTGATCTCTGTCAGTAGGGTACACCAATGAGCTTGGAAGACATTTATCTGAACAAAACCCCATCCTGATCTCTGTCAGTAGGGGACACCAATGAGTTTGGAAGACATTTATCTGAACAAAACCCCATCCTGATCTCGGTCAGTAGGGGACACCAATGAGCTTGAAGAGATTTATCTGAACAAAACTCCCCCATCCTGATCTCGGTCAGTATGGGACACCAATGAGCTTGAAGAGATTTATCTGAACAAAACTCCCCCATCCTGATCTCAGTCAGTATGGGACACCAATGAGCTTGAAGAGATTTATCTGAACAAAACTCCCCCATCCTGATCTCGGTCAGTAGGGTACACCAATGAGCTTGAAGAGATTTATCTGAACAAAACTCCCCCATCCTGATCTCGGTCAGTATGGGACACCAATGAGCTTGAAGAGATTTATCTGAACAAAACTCCCCCATCCTGATCTCGGTCAGTATGGAACACCAATGAGCTTGAAGAGATTTATCTGAACAAAACTCCCCACATCCTGATTTCGGTCAGTAGGGTACACCAATGAGCTTGAAGAGATTTATCTGAACAAAACTCCCCCATCCTGATCTCCGTCAGTAGGGGACACCAATGAGCTTGAAGAGATTTATCTGAACAAAACTCCCCCATCCTTATCTCGGTCAGTATGGGACACCAATGAGCTTGAAGAGATTTATCTGAACAAAACTCCCCCATCCTGATCTCGGTCAGTAGGGGACACCAATCAGCTTGAAGAGATTTATCTGAACAAAACTCCCCCATCCTGATCTTGGTCAGTATGGGATACCAATGAGCTTTAAGAGATTTATCTGAACAAAACTCCCCCATCCTGATCTCGGTCAGTATGGGGACACCAATGAGCTTGAAGAGATTTATCTGAACAAAACTCCCCCATCCTGATCTCGGTCAGTAGGGGACACCAATGAGCTTGAAGACATTTATCTGAACAAAACTCCCCCATCCTGATCTCGGTCAGTATGGGGACACCAATGAGCTTGAAGAGATTTATCTGAACAAAACTCCCCCATCCTGATCTCGGTCAGTAGGGGACACCAATGAGCTTGAAGAGATTTATCTGAACAAAACTCCCCCATCCTGATCTCGGTCAGTAGGGGACACCAACGAGCTTTAAGAGATTTATCTGAACAAAACTCCCCCATTCTGATCTCGGTCAGTATGGGACACCAATGAGCTTGAAGAGATTTATCTGAACAAAACTCCCCCATCCTGATCTCGGTCAGTATGGGGACACCAATGAGCTTGAAGAGATTTATCTGAACAAAACTCCCCCATCCTGATCTCGGTCAGTAGGGGACACCAATGAGCTTGAAGACATTTATCTGAACAAAACTCCCCCATCCTGATCTCGGTCAGTATGGGGACACCAATGAGCTTGAAGAGATTTATCTGAACAAAACTCCCCCATCCTGATCTCGGTCAGTAGGGGACACCAATGAGCTTGAAGAGATTTATCTGAACAAAACTCCCCCATCCTGATCTCGGTCAGTAGGGGACACCAATGAGCTTGAAGAGATTGAACAAAACTCCCATATCCTGATCTCGGTCAGTATGGGACACCAATGAGCTTGAAGAGATTTATCTGAACAAAACTCCCCCATCCTGATCTCGGTCAGTAGGGGACACCAATGAGCTTGAAGAGATTTATCTGAACAAAACTCCCCCATCCTGATCTCGGTGAATAGGGGACACCAATGAGCTTTAAGAGATTTATCTGAACAAAACTCCCCCATCCTGATCTCGGTCAGTAGGGTACACCAATGAGCTTGAAGAGATTTATCTGAACAAAACTCCCCCATCCTGATCTCGGTCAGTATGGGACACCAATGAGCTTGAAGAGATTTATTTGGACAAAACTCCACCATCCTGATCTCGGTCAGTATGGGACACCAATGAGCTTGAAGAGATTTATCTGAACAAAACTCCCCCATCCTGATCTCGGTCAGTAGGGGACACCAATGAGCTTGAAGAGATTTATCTGAACAAAACTCCCCCATCCTGATCTCGGTGAATAGGGGACACCAATGAGCTTTAAGAGATTTATCTGAACAAAACTCCCCCATCCTGATCTCGGTCAGTAGGGGACACCAATGAGCTTGAAGACATTTATCTGAACAAAACTCCCCCATCCTGATCTCGGTCAGTATGGGGACACCAATGAGCTTGAAGAGATTTATCTGAACAAAACTCCCCCATCCTGATCTCGGTCAGTAGGGGACACCAATGAGCTTGAAGAGATTTATCTGAACAAAACTCCCCCATCCTGATCTCGGTCAGTAGGGGACACCAACGAGCTTTAAGAGATTTATCTGAACAAAACTCCCCCATTCTGATCTCGGTCAGTATGGGACACCAATGAGCTTGAAGAGATTTATCTGAACAAAACTCCCCCATCCTGATCTCGGTCAGTATGGGGACACCAATGAGCTTGAAGAGATTTATCTGAACAAAACTCCCCCATCCTGATCTCGGTCAGTAGGGGACACCAATGAGCTTGAAGACATTTATCTGAACAAAACTCCCCCATCCTGATCTCGGTCAGTATGGGGACACCAATGAGCTTGAAGAGATTTATCTGAACAAAACTCCCCCATCCTGATCTCGGTCAGTAGGGGACACCAATGAGCTTGAAGAGATTTATCTGAACAAAACTCCCCCATCCTGATCTCGGTCAGTAGGGGACACCAATGAGCTTGAAGAGATTGAACAAAACTCCCATATCCTGATCTCGGTCAGTATGGGACACCAATGAGCTTGAAGAGATTTATCTGAACAAAACTCCCCCATCCTGATCTCGGTCAGTAGGGGACACCAATGAGCTTGAAGAGATTTATCTGAACAAAACTCCCCCATCCTGATCTCGGTGAATAGGGGACACCAATGAGCTTTAAGAGATTTATCTGAACAAAACTCCCCCATCCTGATCTCGGTCAGTAGGGTACACCAATGAGCTTGAAGAGATTTATCTGAACAAAACTCCCCCATCCTGATCTCGGTCAGTATGGGACACCAATGAGCTTGAAGAGATTTATTTGGACAAAACTCCACCATCCTGATCTCGGTCAGTATGGGACACCAATGAGCTTGAAGAGATTTATCTGAACAAAACTCCCCCATCCTGATCTCGGTCAGTAGGGGACACCAATGAGCTTGAAGAGATTTATCTGAACAAAACTCCCCCATCCTGATCTCGGTCAGTATGGGACACCAATGAGCTTGAAGAGATTTATCTGAACAAAACTCCCCCATCCTGATCTCGGTCAGTAGGGGACACCAATGAGCTTGAAGAGATTTATCTGAACAAAACTCCCCCATCCTGATCTCGGTCAGTAGGGGACACCAATGAGCTTTAAGAGATTTATCTGAACAAAACTCCCCCATCCTGATCTCGGTCAGTAGGGTACACCAATGAGCTTGAAGAGATTTATCTGAACAAAACTCCCCCATCCTGATCTCGGTCAGTAGGGGACACCAATGAGCTTGAAGAGATTTATCTGAACAAAACTCCACCATCCTGATCTCGGTCAGTATGGGACACCAATGAGCTTGATGAGATTTATCTGAACAAAACTCCCCCATCCTGATCTCGGTCATTAGGGTACACCAATGAGCTTGAAGAGATTTATCTGAACAAAACTCCCCCATCCTGATCTCGGTCAGTAGGGGACACCAATGAGCTTGAAGAGATTTATCTGAACAAAACTCCCCCATCCTGATCTCGGTCAGTATGGGACACCAATGAGCTTGAAGAGATTTATCTGAAGAAAACTCCCCCATCCTGATCTCGGTCAGTAGGGGACACCAATGAGCTTGAAGAGATTTTTCTGAACAAAACTCCCCCATCCTGCTCTCGGTCAGTAGGGGACACCAATGAGCTTGAAGAGATTTATCTGAACAAAACTCCCCCATCCTGATCTCGGTCAGTAGGGGACACCAATGAGCTCGAAGAGATTTATCTGAACAAAACTCTCCCATCCTGATCTCGGTCAGTAGCGGACACCAATGAGCTTGAAGAGATTTATCTGAACAAAACTCCCTGGCCTGATATCGGTTAGTACAGGACACCAATGCGCTTGGAAGACATCTGAACAAATCTCCATCCTGATCTCGGTCACTAGAGGACACCAATGAGCTTGAAGAGATTTTTCTGAACAACCCATCTGGCCCTCTGTCAGTAGGGGACACCAATGAGCTTGGAAGACATTTTTCTGAACTCCCCATCCTGATGGTCAGTAAGGGGACACCAATGAGCTTGAAGAGATTGAACAAAACTCCCCCATCCTCATCTTGGTCAGTAGGGGACACCAATGAGCTCCAAGAGATTTATCTGAACTCCCCATCCTGATCTCGGTCAGTAGGGGACACCAATGAGCTTGAAGAGATTTTTCTGAACACCCCATCCGGCCCTCCATCAGTAGGGGACACCAATGTGCTTGAAGAGATTTATCTGAACGCATCCTGATCTCGGTCAGTAAGGGACACCAATGAGCTAGAACAGAATTTTCTGAGCACCCCATCTGGCCCTCCATCAGTAGGGTACACCGATGAGCTTGGAAGAGATTTATCTGAAATCCTGATCTCGGTCAGTAGGGAACACCAACGAGCTTGAAGAGATTTATCTGAACAAAACTCTCCATCCAGATCTCGGTCAGTAGGGGACACCAATGACCTTGAATCGATTTATCTGAACACCCCATCCGGCCCTCCGTCAGTAGGGGACACCAATGAGCTCGAAAAGATTTATCTGAACTCCCCATCCTGATCACAGTCAGTAGGGGACACCGATGAGCTTGAAGAGATTTATCTGAACAAAACTCCATCCAGATCTCGGTCAATAGGGGACACCAATGAGCTGGAAGAGATTTATTGGAACTCATCCTGATCTCGGTCAGTAGGGGACACCAATGAGCTCGAAGAGATTTATCTGAACTGCCCTGTGTCAGTAGGGTACACCGATGAGCTTGGAAGAGATTTATCTGAACTGCTCTGTGTCAGTACGGTACACCGATGAGCTTGGAAGAGATTTATCTGAACTGCCCTGTGTCAGTAGGGTACACCGATGAGCTTGGAAGAGATTTATCTGAACTGCTCTGTGTCAGTACGGTACACCGATGAGCTTGGAAGAGATTTATCTGAACTGCTCTGTGTCAGTAGGGTACACCGATCAGCTTGGAAGAGATTTATCTTAACTCATCCTGATCTCGGTCAGTACGGGACACCAATGAGCTCGAAGAGATTTATATGAACTGCCCTGTGTCAGTAGGGTACACCGATGAGCTCGAAGAGATTTATCTGAACTGCCCTGTGTCAGTAGGGTACACCGATGAGCTTGGAAGAGATTGAACTGCCCTGTGTCAGTAGGGTACACCGATGAGCTTGGAAGAGATTTATCTGAACTGCTCTGTGTCAGTAGGGTACACCGATGAGCTTGGAAGAGATTTATCTGAACTGCTCTGTGTCAGAAGGGACACCGATGAGCTTGGAAGAGATTTATCTGAACTCATCCTGATCTCAATCAGTACGGGACACCAATGAGCTCGAAGAGATATATCTGAACTGCCCTGTGTCAGTAGGGTACACCGATGAGCTCGAAGAGATTTATCTGAACTGCCCGGTGTCAGTAGGGTACACCGATGAGCTTGGAAGAGATTGAACTGCTCTGTGTCAGTAGGGTACATCGATGAGCTTGGAAGAGATTTATCTGAACTGCTCTGTGTCAGTAGGGTACACCGATGAGCTTGGAAGAGATTTATCTGAACTGCTCTGTGTCAGTAGGGTACACCGATGAGCTTGGAAGAGATTTATCTGAACTGCTCTGTGTCAGTAGGGTACACCGATGAGCTTGGAAGAGATTTATCTGAACTCATCCTGATCTCGGTCAGTAGGGGACACCAGTGAGCTCGAAGAGATTGAACTGCGCTGCGTCAGTAGGGGACACCAATGAGCTTGGAAGAGATTTATCTGAACAAAACAACCTGATCTCGGTCAGTAGGGGACACCAATGAGCTTGGAAAAGATTTTTCTGAAATTCTGATCTCGGTCAGTAGGGAACACCAATGAGCTTGAAGAGATTTATCTGAACTCCCCATCCTGGTGGTCAGTAAGGGGACACCAATGAGCATGGAAGAGATTTATCTGAATAAAACTCCCCATCCTGCTCTCTGTCAGTAGGGGACACCAATGATCTTGGAAGACATTTTTCTGAACTCCCCATCCTGATGGTCAGTAAGGGGACACCAATGAGCTCCAAGAGATTTATCTGAACTCCCCATCCTGATCTCGGTCAGTAGGGGACACCAATGAGCTTGAAGAGATTTTTCTGAACACCCCATCCGGCCCTCCATCAGTAGGGGACACCAATGTGCTTGAAGAGATTTATCTGAACGCATCCTGATCTCGGTCAGTAAGGGACACCAATGAGCTAGAACAGATTTTTCTGAGCACCCCATCAGGCCCTCCATCAGTAGGGTACACCGATGAGCTTGGAAGAGATTTATCTGAAATCCTGATCTCGGTCAGTACGGAACACCAACGAGCTTGAACAGATTTATCTGAACAAAACTTTCCATCCAGATCTCGGTCAGTAGGGGACACCAATGACCTTAAAGAGATTTATCTGAACAAAACTCCCCCATCCTGATCTCGGTCAGTAGGGTACACCAATGAGCTTGGAAGACATTTATCTGAACAAAACCCCATCCTGATCTCGGTCAGTAGGGGACACCAATGAGCTTGAAGAGATTTATCTGAACAAAACTCCCCCATCCTGATCTCGGTCAGTATGGGACACCAATGAGCTTGAAGAGATTTATCTGAACAAAACTCCCCCATCCTGATCTCAGTCAGTATGGGACACCAATGAGCTTGAAGAGATTTATCTGAACAAAACTCCACTATCCTGATCTCGGTCAGTATGGGACACCAATGAGCTTGAAGAGATTTATCTGAACAAAACTCCCCCATCCTGATCTCGGTCAGTAGGGTACACCAATGAGCTTGAAGAGATTTATCTGAACAAAACTCCCCCATCCTGATCTCGGTCAGTATGGCACACCAATGAGCTTGAAGAGATTTATCTGAACAAAACTCCCCACATCCTGATCTCGGTCAGTAGGGTACACCAATGAGCTTGAAGAGATTTATCTGAACAAAACTCCCCCATCCTGATCTCGGTCAGTAGGGGACACCAATGAGCTTGAAGAGATTTATCTGAACAAAACTCCCCCATCCTAATCTCGGTCAGTATGGGACACCAATGAGCTTGAAGAGATTTATCTGAACAAAACTCCACCATCCTGATCTCGGTCAGTAGGGGACACCAATGAGCTTGAAGAGATTTTCTGAACAAAACTCCCCCATCCTGATCTCGGTCAGTAGGGGACACCAATGAGCTTGAAGAGATTTATCTGAACAAAACTCCACTATCCTGATCTCGGTCAGTATGGGACACCAATGAGCTTGAAGAGATTTATCTGTACAAAACTCCCCCATCCTGATCTCGGTCAGTAGGGTACACCAATGAGCTTGAAGAGATTTATCTGAACAAAACTCCCCCATCCTGATCTCGGTCAGTATGGGACACCAATGAGCTTGAAGAGATTTATCTGAACAAAACTCCCCCATCCTGATCTCGGTCAGTATGGGACACCAATGAGCTTGAAGAAATTTATCTGAACAAAACTCCCCCATCCTGATCTCGGTCAGTAGGGTACACCAATGAGCTTGAAGAGATTTATCTGAACAAAACTCCCCCATCCTGATCTCGGTCAGTAGGGGACACCAATGAGCTTGAAGAGATTTATCTTAACAAAACTCCCCCATCCTTATCTCGGTCAGTATGGGACACCAATGAGCGTGAAGAGATTTATCTGAACAAAACTCCCCCATCCTGATCTCGGTCAGTAGGGGACACCAATGAGCTTGAAGAGATTTATCTGAACAAACCCCCCATCCTGATCTCGGTCAGTAGGGAACACCAATGAGCTTGAAGAGATTTATCTGAACAAAACTCCCCCATCCTGATCTCGGTCAGTAGGGTACACCAATGAGCTTGGAAGACATTTATCTGAACAAAACACCATCCTGATCTCGGTCAGTAGGGGACACCAATGAGCTTGAAGAGATTTATCTGAACAAAACTCCCCCATCCTGATCTCGGTCAGTATGGGACACCAATGAGCTTGAAGAGATTTATCTGAACAAAACTCCCCCATCCTGATCTCAGTCAGTATGGGACACCAATGAGCTTGAAAAGATTTATCTGAACAAAACTCCCCCATCCTGATCTCGGTCAGTATGGGACACCAATGAGCTTGAAGAGATTTATCTGAACAAAACTCCCCCATCCTGATCTCGGTCAGTATGGCACACCAATGAGCTTGAAGAGATTTATCTGAACAAAACTCCCCACATCCTGATTTCGGTCAGTAGGGTACACCAATGAGCTTGAAGAGATTTATCTGAACAAAACTCCCCCATCCTGATCTCCGTCAGTAGGGGACACCAATGAGCTTGAAGAGATTTATCTGAACAAAACTCCCCCATCCTTATCTCGGTCAGTATGGGACACCAATGAGCTTGAAGAGATTTATCTGAACAAAACTCCCCCATCCTGATCTCGGTCAGTAGGGGACACCAATCAGCTTGAAGAGATTTATCTGAACAAAACTCCCCCATCCTGATCTTGGTCAGTATGGGACACCAATGAGCTTTAAGAGATTTATCTGAACAAAACTCCCCCATCCTGATCTCGGTCAGTATGGGGACACCAATGAGCTTGAAGAGATTTATCTGAACAAAACTCCCCCATCCTGATCTCGGTCAGTAGGGGACACCAATAAGCTTGAAGAGATTTATCTGAACAAAACTCCCCCATCCTGATCTCGGTCAGTAGGGGACACCAATGAGCTTTAAGAGATTTATCTGAACAAAACTCCCCCATTCTGATCTCGGTCAGTATGGGACACCAATGAGCTTGAAGAGATTTATCTGAACAAAACTCCCACATCCTGATCTCGGTCAGTAGGGTACACCAATGAGCTTGAAGAGATTTATCTGAACAAAACTCCCCCATCCTGATCTCGGTCAATATTGGACACCAATGAGCTTGAAGAGATTTATCTAAACAAAACTCCCCCATCCTGATCTCGGTCAGTATGGGACACCAATGAGCTTGAAGAGATTTATCTGAACAAAACTCCCCCATCCTGATCTCGGTCAGTAGGGTACACCAATGAGCTTGAAGAGATTTATCTGAACAAAACTCCCCCATCCTGATCTCGGTCAGTAGGGGACACCAATGAGCTTGAAGAGATTGAACAAAACTCCCATATCCTGATCTCGGTCAGTATGGGACACCAATGAGCTTGAAGAGATTTATCTGAACAAAACTCCCCCATCCTGATCTCGGTCAGTAGGGGACACCAATGAGCTTGAAGAGATTTATCTGAACAAAACTCCCCCATCCTGATCTCGGTCAGTAGGGGACACCAATGAGCTTTAAGAGATTTATCTGAACAAAACTCCCCCATCCTGATCTCGGTCAGTAGGGTACACCAATGAGCTTGAAGAGATTTATCTGAACAAAACTCCCCCATCCTGATCTCGGTCAGTAGGGGACACCAATGAGCTTGAAGAGATTTATCTGGACAAAACTCCACCATCCTGATCTCGGTCAGTATGGGACACCAATGAGCTTGAAGAGATTTATCTGAACAAAACTCCCCCATCCTGATCTCGGTCAGTAGGGGACACCAATGAGCTTGAAGAGATTTATCTGAACAAAACTCCCCCATCCTGATCTCGGTCAGTATGGGACACCAATGAGCTTGAAGAGATTTATCTGAACAAAACTCCCCCATCCTGATCTCGGTCAGTAGGGGACACCAATGAGCTTGAAGAGATTTATCTGAACAAAAATCCCCCATCCTGATCTCGGTCAGTAGGGGACACCAATGAGCTTTAAGAGATTTATCTGAACAAAACTCCCCCATCCTGATCTCGGTCAGTAGGGTACACCAATGAGCTTGAAGAGATTTATCTGAACAAAACTCCCCCATCCTGATCTCGGTCAGTAGGGGACACCAATGAGCTTGAAGAGATTTATCTGAACAAAACTCCACCATCCTGATCTCGGTCAGTATGGGACACCAATGAGCTTGATGAGATTTATCTGAACAAAACTCCCCCATCCTGATCTCGGTCAGTAGGGTACACCAATGAGCTTGAAGAGATTTATCTGAACAAAACTCCCCCATCCTGATCTCGGTCAGTATGGGACACCAATGAGCTTGAAGAGATTTATCTGAACAAAACTCCCCCATCCTGATCTCGGTCAGTATGGGACACCAATGAGCTTGAAGAGATTTATCTGAAGAAAACTCCCCCATCCTGATCTCGGTCAGTAGGGTACACCAATGAGCTTGAAGAGATTTATCTGAACAAAACTCCCCCATCCTGCTCTCGGTCAGTAGGGGACACCAATGAGCTTGAAGAGATTTATCTGAACAAAACTCCCCCATCCTGATCTCGGTCAGTATGGGACACCAATGAGCTTGAAGAGATTTATCTGAACAAAACTCCCCCATCCTGATCTCGGTCAGTAGGGGACACCAATGAGCTTGAAGAGATTTTTCTGAACAAAAGTCCCCCATCCGGCTCTCGGTCAGTAAGGGACACCAATGAGCTTGAAGAGATTTATCTGAACAAAACTCCCCCATCCTGATCTCGGTCAGTAGGGGACACCAATGAGCTTGAAGAGATTTATCTGAACAAAACTCTCCCATCCTGATCTCGGTCAGTAGCGGACACCAATGAGCTTGAAGAGATTTATCTGAACAAAACTCCCTGGCCTGATATCGGTTAGTACAGGACACCAATGAGCTTGGAAGACATCTGAACAAATCTCCATCCTGATCTCGGTCACTAGAGGACACCAATGAGCTTGAAGAGATTTTTCTGAACAACCCATCTGGCCCTCTGTCAGTAGGGGACACCAATGAGCTTGGAAGACATTTTTCTGAACTCCCCATCCTGATGGTCAGTAAGGGGACACCAATGAGCTTGAAGAGATTGAACAAAACTCCCCCATCCTCATCTTGGTCAGTAGGGGACACCAATGAGCTCCAAGAGATTTATCTGAACTCCCCATCCTGATCTCGGTCAGTAGGGGACACCAATGAGCTTGAAGAGATTTTTCTGAACACCCCATCCGGCCCTCCATCAGTAGGGGACACCAATGTGCTTGAAGAGATTTATCTGAACGCATCCTGATCTCGGTCAGTAAGGGACACCAATGAGCTAGAACAGATTTTTCTGAGCACCCCATCTGGCCCTCCATCAGTAGGGTACACCGATGAGCTTGGAAGAGATTTATCTGAAAACCTGATCTCGGTCAGTAAGGAACACCAACGAGCTTGAAGAGATTTATCTGAACAAAACTCTCCATCCAGATCTCGGTCAATAGGGGACACCAATGAGCTGGAAGAGATTTATTGGAACTCATCCTGATCTCGGTCAGTAGGGGACACCAATGAGCTCGAAGAGATTTATCTGAACTGCCCTGTGTCAGTAGGGTACACCGATGAGCTTGGAAGAGATTTATCTGAACTGCTCTGTGTCAGTACGGTACACCGATGAGCTTGGAAGAGATTTATCTGAACTGCTCTGTGTCAGTAGGGTACACCGATCAGCTTGGAAGAGATTTATCTTAACTCATCCTGATCTCGGTCAGTACGGGACACCAATGAGCTCGAAGAGATTTATATGAACTGCCCTGTGTCAGTAGGGTACACCGATGAGCTCGAAGAGATTTATCTGAACTGCCCTGTGTCAGTAGGGTACACCGATGAGCTTGGAAGAGATTTATCTGAACTGCTCTGTGTCAGTAGGGTACACCGATGAGCTTGGAAGAGATTTATCTGAACTGCTCTGTGTCAGAAGGGACACCGATGAGCTTGGAAGAGATTTATCTGAACTCATCCTGATCTCAATCAGTACGGGACACCAATGAGCTCGAAGAGATTTATCTGAACTGCCCTGTGTCAGTAGGGTACACCGATGAGCTCGAAGAGATTTATCTGAACTGCCCGGTGTCAGTAGGGTACACCGATGAGCTTGGAAGAGATTGAACTGCTCTGTGTCAGTAGGGTACATCGATGAGCTTGGAAGAGATTTATCTGAACTGCTCTGTGTCAGTAGGGTACACCGATGAGCTTGGAAGAGATTTATCTGAACTGCTCTGTGTCAGTAGGGTACACCGATGAGCTTGGAAGAGATTTATCTGAACTGCTCTGTGTCAGTAGGGTACACCGATGAGCTTGGAAGAGATTTATCTGAACTCATCCTGATCTCGGTCAGTAGGGGACACCAGTGAGCTCGAAGAGATTGAACTGCGCTGCGTCAGTAGGGGACACCAATGAGCTTGCAAGAGATTTATCTGAACAAAACAACCTGATCTCGGTCAGTAGGGGACACCAATGAGCTTGGAAAAGATTTATCTGAAATTCTGATCTCGGTCAGTAGGGAACACCAATGAGCTTGAACAGATTTATCTGAACTCCCCATCCTGGTGGTCAGTAAGGGGACACCAATGAGCATGGAAGAGATTTATCTGAATAAAACTCCCCATCCTGCTCTCTGTCAGTAGGGGACACCAATGAGCTTGGAAGACATTTTTCTGAACTCCCCATCCTGGTGGTCAGTAAGGGGACACCAATGAGCATGGAAGAGATTTATCTGAATAAAACTCCCCATCCTGCTCTCTGTCAGTAGGAGACACCAATGAGCTTGGAAGACATTTTTCTGAACTCCCCATCCTGATGGTCAGTAAGGGGACACCAATGTGCTTGAAGAGATTGAACAAAACTCCCCCATCCTCATCTTGGTCAGTAGGGAACACCAATGAGCTTAAAAGAGATTTATCTGAACTCCCCATCCTGGTGGTCAGTAAAAGGACACCAATGAGCTTGGAAGAGATTTATCTGAATAAAACTCCCCATCCTGCTCTCTGCCAGTAGGGGACACCAATGAGCTTGGAAGACATTTTTCTGAACTCCCCATCCTGGTGGTCAGTAAGGGGACACCAATGAGCTTGAAGAGATTGAACAAAACTCCCCCATCCTCATCTTGGTCAGTAGGGGACACCAATGAACTTAAAAGAGATTTATCTGAACTCCCCATTCTGATTTCGGTCAGTAGGGGACACCAATGAGCTTGAAGAGATTTATCTGAACAAAACTCCCCATCCTGATCTCGGTCAGTAGAGGAAACCAATGAGCTTGAAGAGATTTTTCTGAACACTCCATCCAGCCCTCCGTCAGTAGGGGAGACCAATGAGCTCGAAGAGATTTATCTGAACTCCCCATCCTGATCTCGGTCAGTAGGGGACACCAATGAGCTTGAAGAGATTTGTCTGAACACCCCATCCGGCCCTCCGTCAGTAGGGGACACCAATATGCTCCAAGAGATTTATCTGAACTCCCCATCCTGATCTCGGTCAGTAGGGGACACCAATGAGCTTGAAGAGATTTGTCTGAACACCTCATCCGGCCCTCCGTCAGTAGGGGACACCAATGAGCTCGAAGAGATTTATCTGAACTCCCCATCTGATCTCAGTCAATAGGGAACACCAATCAGCTGGAAGAGATTTATCTGAACTCCGCATCCTGATCTCGGTCAATAGTGTACACCAGTGAGCTCGAAGAGATTTATCTGAACTGCGCTGCGTCAGTAGGGGATACCAATGAGCTTGGAAGAGAATTATCTGAATAAAACTCCCCATCCTGATCTCGGTCAGTAGGGGACACCAGTGAGCTCGAAGATATTTATCTGAACTGCGATGCGTCAGTAGGGGACACCAATGAGCTTGGAAGAGATTTATCTGAATAAAACTCCCCATCCTGATCTCGGTCAGTAGGGGACACCAATGAGGTTGAAGAGATTTTTCTGAACACCCAATCCGGCTCTCCATCAGTAGGGTACACCGATGAGCTTGGAAGAGATTTATCTGAACTCATCCTGATCTCGGTCAGTAGGGGACACCAATGAGCTTGAAGAGATTTATCTGAACAAAACTCTCCATCCTGATCTCGGTCAGTAGGGGACACCAATGACCTTGAAGAGATTTATCTGAACGAAACAACAACCTGATCTCAGTCAGTAGGGGACACCAATGACCTTGAAGAGATTTTTCTGAACAACCCATCTGGCCCTCTGTCAGTAGGGGACACCAATGTTTATTATTATATATTTATTATTAAGCCATTTTTTTGTGGCTGGCATTAACGCCATATATTCAAACTTCCATAACTTATTAAATACTGAACGAATACTGTTGAAAATCGAAATATTGATTTTTTTTATTGAGATCTTTATCTGCAATCATATTTTTCAAAACAAAAAACTCATTTTAGAAGTTATAGAGCTTTAATGTTAGTTTCCAATTGCATGAACATAGTGATTTTTCTTAATTTATGGAAACCAGCGTTTTTATAAATAAGAATCCAGTTTCATATTGATTAAAACTTCGTAATAAGTATTGTATCAAAGTGTTTAATAAAATAAGTTTGTATTTTAGAATTTTATGTAAAAAATTATTTCAGTATTCTTAAGTTTTGTATAAGTTTCTTAAGCCTGGCATTGCTGTTGTAAATATTCAAACTTCCATAACTCATTAAATACTGAACGAATATTATTGAAAATCGAGATATTGATTTATTTGATTGAAATCTTTATCTGCAATCACATTTTTCAAAAAAAAAAAACTTATTTTAGAAGTTATAAAGCTTTGATGTTAGCTTTCCATTCACTTAACATAGGACTTTCCTTAATTTATGGAAACCAGCGTATTTATTTTTTACATTCACACATATATGTACATACGGGAATGTACTCGATTCTGTGGACCCTAACTGTGCTAAACATTTCGTTGGATGAAATGGCTGTATTAATGTTCTTTGAAGGCTTTCTCCATTCAGCTTAGGGGTGGCTCAGTCGGTAGCGTGCCAGGCTCGTAACCTGTAGTTCCCAGGTTCGAGTCCCAGCTGGGTCAGCGTTGAGATTTATCTCCGTAAAACTCCACGGCCAGTAGGGGACACCGATGGGCTTAGAAACGCCGGCATCCATTGGTTGGGATGTAAAGCTATGGACCCGTGGGCAGGAGAGCCATACCCTGTGCATGTTAAAGAACATGCTGGATGGCCTTGACAGGAGGCTACCATCTGTCTCCCAACAGCTGTTCCAGTGGGTCCCCTACCCCAACCTCTGAGTCTCCGGGGTCCATGTGACTTGGCCAATTAGCCCATTGTGTGCAAAAAAGTGCAGCTCAGAGGTAAAACAACCCAACGTTAAAGAACACGCTGGATGGCCTTGACAGGAGACTACCATCTGTATCCCAACAGCTGTTCCAGTGGGTCCCCTCCCTCAGCCTTCTCTGAGCCTTTGGGGTTCATGTGACCTGGCAATTTAGCCCATGGTGTGCAAAAAAAAGTGTCACTCAGAGGTGAAACAATTCAGTATTAAAGAACACACTGGATGGCCTTGACGGGAGGCTACCATCTGTCTCCCAACAGCTGTTCCAGTGGATCTCCTTCGCCAACCTCTGAGTCTCCGGGGTCCATGTGACCTGGCCAATTAGTCCATTGTGTGCAAATAAGTGCAGCTCAGAGGTAAAACAACCCAACCCATCTATATTTCATTTAAATATGAAAAAATCCTAAGAGATTGACAAAACTCAACAAATGTTTAAGATATAAAAAAAGAATTACGTAAAAAAATATTGCCCACACACAAAAATAAATAATTTATCTGACTTTTATTATATTTTTCACTATCATATATCCCCTCCCACTACTTTAGCTTGTATTTTACCCTCAAATTGTTTTTTTTACTCCTGCAGACATTACCTGAAGCCAAAAACTGTTAAAAACAGTGAACTTTTTGTCTTGTTGTAAACCCAAAATGGACGATCCAGAATTTCATCGACTTCAACACGTGGAGCTCCTGACAAAACTATTCGACCAGGTGCATCAAAAGGAACAAATTCAAACCGAGTTTGTTGCCAAGTACAAAAAATGGTACTTTGAATACAAGAACATTTTCGCCGACCTGAAAAGCTTAGAAGGCAAATTCTGCATTCCTAGTCCAGATATGACCGTAACCAAATTAGCTGTTAACTCGGTCAGTATGGCATGCTTTTTCGTCGGTATTTTCTTCATGGATTCCTTCTTATTATTCCTTGGATTCGTAATTCCAGCTTTCATAGGAATGGTTTCGTTTTACTTGCAGCAACGAGCTGTCGGATTCGTAACCAAGTCTACAACAACTGCCAAAGAAATGCTTTCCATTATGAAGATCATTACCAATCGACTGCAAGAAACAAAGAAAACTTTGCTAAAATTCCGTGGCGATTTTGAATCTGAAAATGAACTGCTAGAACCATCACAGATAGAATTATGGTTCTCTGATTTTAAGACAGAATCCATAACCGGACATTTAAAGAAATATGTGAGCTACCAGAACTTCAGGACTGGAAGTATAGGTGGTGTGATGGTTTTATTAATTCTTGAAATTTTTTCTTATGATTTTTCAGACAGATTAACTCTACTCGTGACTGCAGTAATCATTCTGAGTATAGCGTCTGCTGTAGAAGTGGACAGTTGTATATTGTGGCTCATAAAATTTGTAACTCACAAAGCACTTATAGACAACAGTTGTGAAAGTCTGTTGCAATGGTTCAGCGAATCGTGTGGGTTTAGGAAGATAGTCGAAACTCCTGAAGGATTCCGACTTGTCAAAATAATAAATTCCATTTTAACCCAAGTGAAACTGAAATGTGAAAACGTGCATCTAGTATACTTCGTAAGTGCTTTTTATCTTGTTGAATTGCATAAAGAATTCAGAATTTTCGACGACACACGACCTTTCTTCGAGACAGTGTTCAGGTGTTATCTTCAGAATGTGGAGGTTAACTTGAACTCAGAATCATCTATGGATAGCTCAAGTTTGAAGCAGGAACTTAAAAATGCAGAATTTACGACAAAGGATGATATCAAAATTCGTCTAAGAGAAGCGACTGCAGAAGGTGGAGGATTATGTGAAAAAGCTTTAGAAGAAATATCACCCGAAGATTGTAATTTGCAAGTTCATCATCAAGAACCTGTTCTACCAGCAGGCCAAAGATTAAAGGAAGAAATATTTGATGATCCAAATGTGCAAGTTCTACTAGCAGGCCAAAGATTAAAGGAAGAAATATTTGATGATCCAAATGTGCAAGTTCATCATCAAGAGCCTGTTCTACTAGCAGGCCAAAGATTAAAGGAAGAAATATTTGATGATCAAAATGTGCAAGTTAATCACCAGAAACCTATTCTAGGAAACCAAAGATTACAAGATGAAATTTTAAAAGAAGTATCTGAAGATTATGACGTGCTAGTTCATCTAAAGGAATCTACTCTACTAGGTGAGATAGTAGGACAAAGAACTGAAGGAATGCAATCTGCATTTCAGGATTATAACATACCGATGAAATTGAATAAACAAGGCCAAAACCAAAAGGTTTCAGAAAAAAAAACTTTATTCATAGATAATAACACCAAAAAGTATCTGGACAGTTCTATGGCACACCAAACAATGGAAAAGCACAGTGAAAAATCAGATTTTCCATCTGCAGATCTTAGTGATGCACACCTGGAAGAAGAAATTCCGAAGAAATATCCACATAAAATCCACAAAGCAGAATATCCATGCAAAAATTTTATTATCGAAGCACCTCTGAACGAACAAAGAACAAAACAAAATTTAATACATGAAGTTAATGCAGAATCTTTCATCAGTGATCTTAAGAATAATCAGGTAGTAAATGAACAAATTCCGGATGACCAGAGATTTGAGGGAGCAGAAATGTTATCTAAGGATCATACAGCAAAATTAAATCTA
This sequence comes from Ryuthela nishihirai, assembly GCA_038380435.1. Lineage (NCBI taxonomy): Eukaryota > Metazoa > Arthropoda > Arachnida > Araneae > Heptathelidae > Ryuthela > Ryuthela nishihirai. The sequence goes on from JAWZYU010000008.1 coordinate 6,752,804, forward strand.
AATGAAATCATGGTGGGCGATATTATAATAATTCTGAATGAACAAATGCCACATAATCAAAGCTTAGGTGGGGATATTCAGAAGGAAGTATTTTCCGCCAAGAAACTTTCAGAGACCCAATGTGAGAGCACGGCGAAAACGACTCGAAAAAAGAAACGGGGTAAGCGCAGGCTTGTGAGGGATAGCTCGGAAGCTGGAAAAGAACAAGAGTTGCAAGATTTGTATTCTAAAGAACTTAAAAGTCAGGAACGTTTGGAAGAAAATTTGCAAGAACCGCGCTCTGCGGATCCTCGAAGTCATGAAATTTTGCAGAAATCGTGCTCTGTGGAACCTCAAAGTCAGGAAATTTTGCAGAAATCGTGCTCTGTGGAACCTCAAAGTCAGGAACATCCAAAAGAAAATTTGCAGAAATCGTGCTCTGCGGAACCTCAAAGTCAGGAACATCCGAAAGAAAATTTGCAAAAATCGCGCTCTAAAGAACCTCAAAGTCGGGAACATCAGAAAGAAATGTTTCAAAACTCGTGCTCTGCAGAATCTCAAAGTATGGATCACTCAAAATCAGAATTGCAGGAATCGTTCTCTACTGAACATCAAAGGGAAGAACGCTTAAAAGCAAAGCTGCAAAAATCGCCCTCTTCAGAACATTTACGAGCAGAATTGCAAGAATCGGACTCTTCAGAACATTTACGAACAGAATTGCAAGAATCGGACTCTTCAGAACATTTACGAACAGAATTGCAAGAATCGGTCTCTCCAGAACATTTACGAACAGAATTGCAAGAATCGGACTCTTCAGAACATTTAAGAGTGGAGTTGCGAAAATCGTGCTCACCAGAACATCAAGGTGAGGAACATTTGATAGGAAATAAAAATAAAGAACGTATACCAGTAAAGCAAAATCAAGAACGATTTGGCGATAATAATCGTGTGAAAATTAATATGCATAAAATTTGCAAATCACGAATACAAAACGATGAACATTTAGAAATATCTTCCGGAAAATTCCATTGCGAAAAACCAAATACTTCTACTCATATCGTCTCTGAAAAACGAATTAATTTTAAAACGAAAAACATTTCGACAACTGTGGATGGCAACGGTCTCAGTTACGAAAGCATACTATCTTTTGAAACAAGAGATTCGAAAACGTTCACCGACACTGTTGCCAAAAATGGAAAACAAACTCCGAAATCAACTTCAGAAGCGAAAGTTTTGACATATAATTCAATAATAAATCAACAGGGACAAATAGGTGCAGACAGAAATAATGGTGGACGTCAAACAAAAAATTTTAATACGTTAAGTGCTGTAAAATTAGAATGTGGATCAAGTCTCTCGGAATTCAATTCAAACAACGAACAATTGGATCCTGCGTTCAGATCTATCTGCATAAGAGAAAACATAAAGACCCTAGCTCAGATTAGACGAAAACTTGGGAACATGAGTGAGAAAATCAGTCTTCTAATTCTGAACATAGACGGTTGTGAAATGATGCAAAACCTAATGTTGAATTAAAAAATTTTTTATATAAAATTAATGTTTTACTGAGCATGTGTGTTTGAATTATACGAATGCTTTATTCAATAAGCAATAAAGAAACTATTTAGCTTGGTTCTTAATATCCAGGATAGAGATGTGCAATATTATTAAGTCAAAGTTACGGTAGTAAAAAATCTGCCGCTACTTTTTATTATTCAAATCACACCGAGGATACAAATATTTAAATGAGGGGCGGGGGTGGCTCAGTCGGTAGCGCGCCAGGCTCGTAATCTGTAGTTCCCAGGTTCGAGTCCCAGCTGGGTCAGGGTTGAGATTTATGTCCGCAAAATTCCCCGCCCTGCCCACGGTCAGTAGGGAACGCCGATGGGACGTTAAGCCGTGGCCCCGTGTGCGGGAGAGCCATACCCTGTGCACGTTAAAGAACACGCTTGATGGGAGGCTACCATCTGTCTCCCAACAGCTGTTCCAGTGGGTCCCCTCCCCCAACCTTCTCTGAGCCTTCGGGGTCCATGTGACCTGGCCATTGTAGCCCATGGTGTGCAAAAAAATGCCGCTCAGAAGTAAAACAACCCAACCCAACAAATATTTAAATACAGATTACATATGTATTAACGAGAATATGAAAGGTAAAATTTTAGTTTTTTTACAGGATTCGCAAACGTTTCGTGGGACAGCTTGAAAGTTATTATATATCCCATTTGCTCAGCGGGCCACAATTTGCACATCATTAGTCAAAATATATATTACATAGCTATAGATCTAGGAAAAAGTAAACCGGTTGAAAGAGGTCCCCACCCCCACTTCGTTTTCGATCGTGTCGTTAAAAAGTGAAAGTGCGAGAAGGGGGCAAGCGACTGGATTTACATTGTATAACTTTTTTCCCCTCCGTTTAATGCATGAAATGCGTATAGGTTTAATAAATTTTGAGTCAATTACTCTTACTGAGATTCTCAAAGGGTGGGAGCATGGCCAAAGTTTCGTATATTATTTCAGGCCTGGACAGTGCAATAACAGAAGAATTAATTTTTAAATATATAGTTGTTTCAGTTAAATTTTTATTTTTAATAATCAACTAATGGCTATTAATTTTAAAAATCTGGCAACCAATTTTAAAGCACCTAATCATTTTATGTAATTTAAAAAAAATAGATTTTATGCATATTTAATTCCCTCCCATTTAGATAACGGCAGTACAGAATTGTATCAAGGTGATCTTGTCATGTCCCCCACCCCTAGTCCGACCTTTGATAATTTTCTTTCGGAAAAAAATTTCTAAAATGCGAAAGCACTAGTTACATCTTCGTGTAACAGATGGCGCCACATGCTCATACTATCGCACGAAAGTTTTGATAACCACGCCATCAGTTGCAACAGGAAACGAAACTAAATGTGTATATCTGTCGTTGAATCGAAAGACATTCTATCCTGACATTTACGGGAAGGTAAGTTTCTATGTTTTACTTTGTTTAACTTTACAATCGTACAAACATTGTTGTGCACTTTAAAATGTTTAAGGCCAGATGTTTGTCAGTCATATTTGGTGTTTTCGAATACATTTCGCATAGCTGTAAGCTGCTGTGGTTCTAGGTTTTGCTCGACTTAAATTGGTGAAACTTCCTGTGTTTTTGTGAATACTGTTGTTTAAATTGTCGATAGTTTTCCATATTCACAAATACAGGGGCATATGCAGCATTTAGAGGGGGAGGGGGGGTCCGAGAAGTGAAATTTTAGGGAGTGTCGAAGAATTCAGTTTTGGGGAGGGTTAAGTTGTTTTACCTCTTAGCGGCACTTTTCTGCACAAACCATGGGCTAAATGGCCAGGTCACATGAACCCCGAAGGCTCAGAGAAGGTTGGGGGAGGGGACCCACTGGAACAGCTGTTGAGAGACAGATGGTAGCCTCCCGTCAAGGCCAGCGTGTTCATTAACGTTGGGTTGTTTTACCTCTGAGCGACACTTTTTTGCACACCATGGGCTAAATGGCCAGGTCACATGGAACCCGAAGGCTCAGAGAAGGTTGGGGGAGGGGACCCACTGGAACTGCTGTTGGGAGACAGATGGTAGCCTCCCGTCAAGGCCATCCAGCGTGTTCTTTAACGTGCACAGGGTATGTCTCTCCCGCACACGGGGCCACGGCTTAACGTCCCATCCGACGGACGGAGGCCTTTCCAAGCCCATCGGTGTCCCCTACTGACCGTGGGCAGGGCGGGGAATTTTGCGGAGATAAATCTCAACGCTGACCCAGCTGGGACTCGAACCTGGGAACTACAGATTACGAGCCTGGCGCGCTACCGACTGAGCCACCCCCGCCCCTTTTGTAGGACCGGAAAAAAACCTTGATGATCCTAGGTACCCATATTCTTAGGCGGATGCATGGTTATGGATGTATCGATTTAATTGGGTGATCACAATTATATTGCATAATTTTCCTTGAATAGTAAAACTACGTAACCGGCCTTAAAAGTGATTCGATCACTATTTATTCAAGAAAAGATCGTTGTTTTAGTTTTTTTCATACAAAGGTAAAAAGCACGGTCAAAATTTCTTTTTGTGCGAGATACTGATGACAAATTTGTGAAAGAAAAAAAGAAGGTATAGAGGACAAGAAATCCAACTTCGGTGAAACGAATCTCATTAAAATAATTATTTTTTTTAATTTCATTGGATATGCAACGTCCTATTCAGCTTTCTATGCTGAACTTCAGTTAAAAAAATTGCCTAGGCGTACTCTACGCACGAGAAAATGCAGTCCCTGCAATATGAGGGCGGGGGTGGCTCAGTCGGTAGTGCGCCAGGCGCTGGTAATCTGTAGTTCCCAGGTTCGAGTCCCAGTTGGGTCAGCGTTGAGATTTATCTCCGCAAAATTCCCCACGGTCAGTAGGGGACACCGATGGGCTTGGAAAGGCCGCCGTCCGTCGGATGGGACGTTAAGCCGTGATCCCGTGTGCGGGAGAGCCATACCCTGTGCACGTTAAAGAACACGCTGGATGGCCTTGACGGGAGGCTACCATCTGTCTCCCAACAGCTGTTCCAGTGGGTCCCCTCCCCCAACCTTCTCTGAGCCTTCGGGGTCCATGTGACCTGGCCATTTAGCCCATGGTGTGCAAAAAAGTACCGCTCAGAGGTAAAACAACCCAACGTTAAAGAACACGCTGGATGGCCTTGACGGGAGGCTACCATCTGTCTCCCAACAGCTGTTCCAGTGGGTCCCCTCCCCCAACCTTCTCTGAGCCTTCGGGGTCCATGTGATCTGGCCATTTAGCCCATGGTGTGCAAAAAAGTACCGCTCAGAGGTAAAACAACCCAACGTTAAAGAACACGCTGGATGGCCTTGACGGGAGGCTACCATCTGTCTCCCAACAGCTGTTCCAGTGGGTCCCCTCCCCCAACCTTCTCTGAGCCTTCGGGGTCCATGTGACCTGGCCATTTAGCCCATGGTGTGCAAAAAAGTACCGCTCAGAGGTAAAACAACCCAACGTTAAAGAACACACTGGATGGCCTTGACGGGAGGCTACCATCTGTCTCCCAAGAGCTGTTCCAGTGGATCCCCTCCCCCAACCTTCTCTGAGCCTTCGGAGTCCATGTGACCTGGCCATTTAGCCCATGGTGTGCAAAAAAGTGCCGCTCAGAGGTAAAACAACAACAACAACAACCCTGCAATATGTTTACTATCACTTGAAGACACTTGGCAGTGTTTGACTTTGTCTACTGGGAAACAACCAGATGCTCAGTCTACTGGAAAGTTCATAAAGCGTACAAGTAACCGGCTGAAAAAATGCCAACATTCGGTGTTATGTCGATGGGAAGTCTGATTCAGAGTTCAGTAACTTTTTTAATTCAATTATGTAGGATTTCTCGACAATTTTAAATTCTCGAGAACACATTTATATGTTTATTATATTTAATAAAAAATATTATTAAAAATTATTCTCCGTTTCGTTTCATTTTAAATACTATTTAAAGCAGTTGTGCTTAAAGGATACTTTAAAAAACGTAAGGCATTGATTGCTTCATCTAATAATTTTATCCTTTTTTTGAAAGAAAATTCTTGTAGAGAAACTTCCTTCATTTCGTACAAAAGATTTGTTTTGCGTTACTGTGTACGACACTCCATAAATCTGTCACACATTAAATTAGGGTTATGTACAAGTGTTGACATACGCTTTAAGGGGGTCCCCACCCTGAGCGCTCTAAAAATAGTCAAATTTTGGAAATTTTTTGGGGTATAATAAACAATGCAATGACTCCAAACTTTTTGTATGTTGTTAAGTTACACCATGGGCTAAATGGCCAGGTTGCATGGATCCCGAAGGCTCAGAGAAGGTTGGGGGATGGGACCCACTGGAACAGCTGTTGGGAGACAGATGGTAACCTCCCGTCAAGGCCATCCAGCGAGTTCTTTAACGTGCACAGGACATGGCTCTCCCGCACACGGGGCCACGGCTTAACGTCCCATCCGACGGACGGAGGCCTTTCCAAGCCCATCGGTGTCCCCTACTGACCATGAGCGGGGAATTTTGAGATAAATCTCAACGCTGACCCAGCTGGTACTCGAACCTGAGAACTAGATTACGAGCCTGGCGCGCTACCGACTGAGCTACCCCCACCCCCTTTTGAGTGCCATTATTTTGCATACAATGGGGTAAATGTGTAGGTTTCAAGGCCCCCCCCCCCCTCAAACGTTCAGAGGTTGGAGGAAGGGTACCCATTGAACAGTTAACGTGCACAGGGTAGCAGAAACGTATGCAGGAGAGCCATATCCATGTGCTAGGCATGACTCTCCCGCACACAGACAAGGCTTAACATCCCATACAACAGTCTTTCCAAGCCCATTGGTGTCCCCCTACTGACTAATGACAGGCCAAGGAATTTTGTAGAGATAAATCTCAATGCTAACCCAATAGGTCTCGAACCTGGGAACTGCAGATTGAGCCTGGCTTGTTACCGACTGAACCATTGCCAACCACTAACAGTGATGATGCTGCCTCCTAGTGATACTATTTGGTACCAACATGCAGTGATGTCACAGTCTCTCATGTTCGTTGGTTTGGCAGAGAACAAGCTGGAAACCTTACTTTCTTACCCTCATACTAGTTTAAATTAAGTGGTTTATTCTTAATGTGTATGGGGGCGGCTCAGTCGGTAGTGCGCCAGGCTCGTAATCTGTAGTTCCCAGGTTCGAGTCCCAGCTGGGTCGGCGTTGAGATTTATCTCCGCAAAATTCCCCGCCCTGCCCACGGTCAGTAGGGGACACCGATGGGCTTGGAAAGGCCGCCGTCCGTCGGATGGGACGTTAAGCCGTGGCCCCGTGTGCGGGAGAGCCATACTCTGTGCACGTTAAAGAACACGCTGGATGGCCTTGACGGGAGGCTACCATCTGTCTCCCAACAGCTGTTCCAGTGGGTCCCCTCCCTCAACCTTCTCTGAGCCTTCGGGGTCCATGTGACCTGGCCATTTAGCCCATGGTGTGCAAAAAAGTGCCGCTCAGAGGTAAAACAACCCAACCCAACTCTTAATGTGTACACAATTATGTACTTGAACGATTAAAAAAAAATTATTTTAACCTGTATTTTCCTTTTTTTTTCAGTTCACCCAAGTGGAATTAGTTTTGAAATTCCTTTTCCCTAAAGGCAATGGATGATCGCAATATCTCATATTTGGAAGGATTTTGTGAAAAACTGCTTTCTGCATTGCAGGAATGTGCATCTGCTAAGAGAGGTTTTTTATCATTTTACGACATATGGAAAAATGACCGTGAAGATACCATCGAACTGCTGACTAAAATTGCGGACAAACTGGATAAAAATCACAAAAATATCAACGTTGCCAAAGTCACCGGTAATTCAGTGAGTATTGTGAGTGGAATAATAGGGATCACTGGTGCTATACTGCTTCCTTTCACAATGGGACTTTCGGCTCCTCTCATTGCTGGAAGCGTTATAGGCGGCGTAGCTGGTGGAGTTACAGCAGGTGGCGCTGAATTTGTGGAAATAAAGCTTATGAAGTCTTTAATGGATGATGCTAAAGCATGTTTAGAAAGGGATGCAAGAAACATGAACCCAATCCATAGGTGGTTAAAGAGTTCGTCAAACTTTCAAGATTTGCTGAAGCTTTTTGGTGGTCTTCCTGCTTTCCAAAGCATTCTGTTCGTTTTCCAACAAGCGACATCCAGAGGTTTTTCCAAAACAGAATTGCTTTCCAGCACTGAAGCTGAAATTATCTACGCGCGTCTCAAAAACGACAATCTTGATTCTCTGCTACCTATGATACCGATTGAACTCATTAATTACGTTTTGAAGAGAGTCAAAGAAAGTCCAGTTTTCTTAGATTCCGTGATGCAAATTTTAGAATTCGCTAGAGAAAATCCCCTTCTGGTAGAAAATGTCAGTTTCACGACTAAAACGAAGGAACATTGGGTGACTGCTTTTGGCACGTTTGCTGAGGCTGGGGGCAGGATAATTCTGGGAGCTAAAGCTCTGGCAAGTGCAGCGACTGCACCAATGAGTCGTATCGCATTTGGTGCTTTGGGGGCTGCTTTTATTGCGATTGATGCCATCTCCTTGGTAACAACATCCAAAGATCTCCATAAAGGATCCCTCACTACTCAGGCGATAAAATTACGAGAAGCTGTGCAAAATCTTAACAATGAACTGGAACGCTTGCATATTCTATTTCTAAAATTAAATTGCTGATAGTTTTCTCCTTCAAATAAGTGATACATTTGAATATATTTTTAAACTGTACTTTATAAGTCTCATTTTAAAGTGATTAATATTAATCCTTAGTTGCAAATTTACCAAAAGCCTATTCGACTGGGTTTCTAATTTTTTGTCTTTTAACTATACATATTTATTCCTAACGATTTATGTAACTTCAAAGATTCGCAGCACCACAACAAATTATATAACATGAATGATAGCAGAATTCAAAAGTTTTATATTGCAAAATTCACATGGGTTTTATATACAAATTTTTTGGGTGGGAGTGGGCATATCCAGTCAGAATGAACCAGAAGAATGTTGGTCATATATCTTGGCCAGTATAAAATTTTACTTCCATTTTAGTGGTCTTTAACAAATATTTTTTAAAATGTGGGTGTGACACAAATACATAATCCTTCAAGCAGCTGCTTGCCACAGATGTCTGTGAAGAACACGACTTCAGCAGAAAAAGAACATACTTGCTAACCACTCGGCCATGAGTTGCGTTTACATCTGAGCAGTGCTTTTTTGCATACAATGGTCTAAATGGCCAGGCCACAAGGCTTGGGTTGGGTTGTTTTACCTCTGAGCGGCACTTTTTTGCACACCATGGGCTAAATGGCCAGCTCACATGGACCCCGAAGGCTCGGAGAAGGTTGGGGGAGGGGACCCACTGGAACAGCTGTTGGGAGACAGATGGTAGCCTCCCGTCAAGGCCATCCAGCGTGTTCTTTAACGTGCACAGGGTATGGCTCTCCCGCCCACGGGTTAACGTCCCATCCGACGGATGGCGGCCTTTCCAAGTCCATCGGTGTCCCCTACTGACTGTGGGCAGGGGGGGGGGGAATTTTGCGGAGATAAATCTCAACGCTGACCAAGCTGGAACTCGAACCTGTGAACTACAGATTACGAGCCTGACGCAGGCCACAAGGGCTCAGAGGTTAGAAGAGGGGACCCACTGGACAGCTGTTGGGAGACGGTTTCCTTCTGACTGAGGGCAGGGAGCTTTGCAGAGATAAATCACTGCAGATTACGAATCTGGCATGCTCAGACAATTACGAGTCTGGTCCAAATAATCTCCCCCCCACCCTCCGATAAATTGAGTAGAAAATTATAATGTACTGACACAGTGGTAACTTACAGTCCTCTCTCCTCTTTAGTTTTTTTCTTGGGCTTGCGAGATAATGCATACAATCCCTCATTGCCAACTACATTATAGGATCTCAGGATTGGATTGTTTTACCTCTCAGCGCCACTTTTTTGCACAGCATGGGCTAAATGACCAGGCCACAAGGACCCCGAAGGCTCAGAGAAGGTTGGGGGAGGGGACCCACTGGAACAGCTGTTGGGAGACAGATGGTAGCCTCCCGTCAAGGCCATCCAGCGTGTTCTTTAACGTGCACAGGGTATGACTCTCCCGCACACGGGGCCACGGCTTAACGTCCCATCCGACGGATGCCGGCATTTTCAAGCCCATCGGGGGGCGGGGGTGGCTCAGTCGGTAGCACGCCAGGCTCGTAATCTGCAATTCCCAGGTTCGAGTCCCAGCTGGGTCAGCGTTGAGATTTATCACCGCAAAACTCCCCGCCCTGCCCACCTACTGACAGTAGGGGACACCGATGGGCTTGGAAAAGCCGCCGTCCGTCAGATGGGACGTTAAGCCGTGGCCCCGTGTGCGGGAGAGCCATACCCTGTGCATGTTAAAGAACACGCTGGATGGCTTTGACGAGAGGCTACCATCTGTCTCCCAACAGCTGTTCCAGTGGGTCCCCTTCCCCAACCTTCTCTGAGCCTTCGGGGTCCATGTGACCTGGCCATTTAGCCCATGGTGTGAAAAAAAGTGCTGCTCAGAGGTGAAACAACCCAAACTCAAGCCCATCGGTGTCCCCTACTGACCGTGGGCAGGGCAGGGAAATTTTGCGGAGATAAATCTCAATGCTGGCCCAGCTGCGACTCGAACCTGGGAACTACATATTACGAGCCTGGCGTGCTACCGACTGAGCCACCCCCGCCCCTAGGATCTCAGGCAATAGATTACAGCTTCTATGCAATTGGTGGATGGCAACATCCTACAAAAAAGAGTGGGAGTGGATTTCATTAACACCCTGTACATATTGATGTTTGGGGTCCTGATGACCTGGTTGTTTAGCCCATTGTATGCAAAAGAGTGCACTCAAAGGTTAAACAACCCAACTACGTTAACAGTTTCAATGTCAGCACATTGAAACTGTTAACGTAGTACTGGGTCCATGAATTCAATGCTTTATTTCAATCAGCACATTGAAACTATTAACGTAGTACTGGGTCCATGAATTCAGTATCTTTTGTACCTGGGGTGGGGGTGGCTCAGTCGGTAGCATGCCAGGCTCGTAATATGTAGTTCCCAAGTTCCAGTCCCAGCTGAGTCAGCATTGAGATTTATCTCCGCAAAATTCCCTGCCCACGGTCAGTAGGGGACACTGATGGGCTTGGAAAGGCCACCATCTGTCGGATGGGACATTAAGCCGCGGCCCCGTGTGTGGGTGAGCCATACCCTGTGCGCATTAAAGACAAGCTGGATGGCCTTGATGGAAGGCTACCATCTGCCTCCCAACAGTTGTTCCAGTGGGTCACCTTCTCCGAGACCGAGGTCCATGTCACTTAGCCCATGGTGTGCAAAAAAGTGCCACTCAGAGGAAAAACCCAACCCAAATCTTTTGTACCTAAAACCATTTAGATTTCTATCATTTGCACATTTCACCATGCATATTATGTAATTTTAGTGTAGTGAATTTTTGAAAGCATATGTATCATTATGAATAATACTGATTTTTTAATATTTCATATATCAGCATATTTATTTTTAATAATTTATAAGATTTAAATGGTTTTATATATTTAAAAATATAGCCTGTGATTAACAGCATATTAAAGATATTTTAGTAGCAAGCTGTGACTGATATCATAGTCTGGCATGTAAATTTTGTTTTGTCTTCGAAAACAAGTATGACATCAAATATGTTATTCATATTTGGCAATGCAATTTGTAACATAAAATAAAATATATAATGAGTTTAATTCTTCTTTGTACAAAAATATTTCATTTGTTTCTTGGTTATTTTCCAGCAAAGGAAAAATGAAGCTGGGCAGGAAATGGAAGAGTGGGTGCACATGTAAAAATTAGGTTGTTGGTTGGGTTGTTTTACCTCTGAGCGGCACTTTTTTGCACACCATGGGCTAAATGGCCAGGTCACATGGACCCCGAAGGCTCAGAGAAGGTTGGGGGAGGGGACCCACTGGAACAGCTGTTGGGAGACAGATGGTAGCCTCCCGTCAAGGCCATCCAGCATGTTCTTTAACGTGCACAGGGTATGGCTCTCCCGCACACGGGGCCACGGCTTAACATCCCATCCGACGGACGGTGGTCTTTCCAAGCCCATCGGTGTCCCCTACTGACCATGGGCAGGGCGGGGAATTTTGCGGAGATAAATCTCAACGCTGACCCAGCTGGGACTTGAACCTGGGAACTACAGATTACAAGCCTGGCGCGTTACCGACTGAGCCACCCCCGCCCCACATGTAAAAATTAAGCGATGCTATTGTTCAAATGAAGTTTTACCATATTTTTCATTCAAAATAACTCTACTGAATGCTACATTTTTAAGTTGTTTAAAATGTTCAGTTAAAGAACTTTAATGAAATTAAAAAAAAGATATCAAGTGGCACATTTTGGTTGCATTGTTTTACCTCTGAGCAGCACATTTTTTTACACAATGGGCTAAATGGCCAGGTCAAAAAGACCTCGAGGACTCAGAGAAGATTTGGGGAAGGGGGTCAACTAGATAGCTATTTGAAGACATATGGTAGACTCGCATCGAGGTAATCCAGCACGTCATGCTTGCTGGCAAGTTACAGGAAGCCTGTGTTCATGCTCCAGATAACTCGTGCCTCGTTCCTATCTCATTAATCTCTAGGGCAGTGGTTCTCAACCTTTTATGCTTCACGTACCCCCTGGAAATGTGTATGTAACTGGCATACCCCTTGTATAGGTAGATAAAACTATAGTTATAGTATAACAATGGGAATAAAACATATATATAAACACATCAAATTTTATATTCATAAATTACATATATGGATAAACACAAAAAATGACATTTTTGCGCAGCAGTGTTGCCAACTTAGTGACTTTGTTACTAGATCTAGCTACTTTCAAGGTCTCGCAGCATACCCCAAAAAATTTTACTGCTTACCCCACATGAGAACCCCTGTTCTAGATCATATTATACCAAAAGGCTCTCATGAAACCTACACCTCCAGTGACATGAGACATCATCCCAGTGACACAGTGTATGTATAATTATGGAGGAAAGGGACCTAGGTTAAGTCCCTGATATTGAATGTCCTTCAATATTTTTCTATTTTGTCTCTTTGCCGAAGTCAACCTTTCTCACAGATCTCCCATATGGTATTCACATGAATCTGTCAGACCTCCATGGCAAATGAGGTGCCTGATGAATAATTAGTTACGATTAGTTAGGACCAAGCACACCCACAATTTAGTTTCTGATATAGGTAGGGGAGGAGGTCCGAGAATAAGACTTGGTTAGTTTCATATTCCACAGAACAGGAATTGTTAAAATGATATTCTATATGGAATAAGGTTTTATAGTTCTTTTTAATCTATTTTTATAAGTCAGGCACATAAAATATGGGGCAAAGTAAAATTATACAAATGTTTTGGGTTGGGTTGTTTTACCTCCGAGCAGAACGTTTTTGTACACCATGGGCTAAATGGCCAGGTCACAAAGACCCTGAGGGCTCAGAGAAGGTTGTGGGGAGGGGACCCACTGGAACAGCTGTTGGGTGACAGATGGTAGCCTCCCATCATGGCCATTCAGCGTGTTCTTTAACATTGGGTTATTTTACCTATGAGCAGCACTTTTTTGCACACCATGGGCTAAATGGTCAGGTCACAAGGACCCCAAAGGTTGGATTGTTTTACCTCTAAGCAACTTTTTCGCACACCATGGGCTAAATGGCCAGGTCACAAGGACCCAGAGGGCTCAGAGAATGTTGGGGGAGGGGACCCACTGGAACAGCTGTTGGGAGACAGATGGTAGCCTCTCATCAAGGCCATATACCATGTTCTTTAACATGCACAGGGTATGGCTCTCCAGCACTCGGGCCACGGCTTAATGTCCCATCCGACGGACAATGGCCTTTCCAAGCCCATGAAAATGTTTTGGATTTCAAAGCAGGTAGACAAGTATGAGATTTTGTATAAGATAGCCAGATTTTTGGGATTGGTGGGGTACTTCTTTCCCTTTACCAGGGATATGTCCCCTGATAAGGATTGCCCAATGCTGCATTTAGACATGGAACTAAAGGAGTTAGATTCAAATTCCAGAAAAAGGCAAGGGGTTTCCTCTGATTATGTTGTCCCTCTGTTAAGTTCTTGCCTTTTCCACGGGTGGTGATTGGCTCAGTCAGTAGCACATCATGCTTATAATTTGTTTCACAGATTTGAGTCCCAATTGTGTCAACATTGAGATTTATCTCCTCTAAACCCCACCCTGCCCTGTCAGAAAGCAGACATTGATGGGCTTGGAAAGACACCGTCTGTCGGATGAAGCATTAACCCTTAGAGTGTCAGGTTTCTCAAAATGCATGCAATCTTGCACTCACAATGCAAATAACTTTTAACATGTTTCAGCAGAAACACAACTACACTTTAGAACTTTATCCTGCAGTGACTAACAGATATGTATAGGTCATGTTACATACCAAATGAAAGCATTTCATTCTCAATAATAAAATAACAGAAATACAAACTGACATGCATGCTATTTAAGCATAATTTTAATAATTGGCAAACCCATTCTGCATACTTTTAAGGGTTAGCACATGTGCAGGAGAGCCATACACTATACATGTTAACAAACATGCTGAATGGCCTTAACAAGAAACTTCCATTTCCTAACTGCTATTCAATTGATTCCCTCCAACTTTCTCTCAGCCCTTGCAACCTGCTATTTAGCCCACTGTGTACAAAAAAAATGCTGTTCAGAGGTAACACAACTCTTGCCTTCTTCATAAATCTCTGTGGCAAGCAACTGCTTGAAAATAACTTTATTTTTTAATAGAACAAGTATATCACTATATAATTTAACAGCCTGTAACACATCACTAAAACACATACTATCATCAATTGGCTTTTAAAAGAGTAAATTTTTTATGCCCATTAAATTTACATTTTTGAAATAAAAGTATGTTGCAAAAGACTAAAACTGACGTTATAATAAATCATGTAAAGTACTTATAAACAATGGCACTTTTTTCCTTCAAATAATCTCCCACTGCATTAGTATACTGTTGGCAGTCTTGCTGAAGGTCACAAAAGCAACTTTAGATATCATTTTTATCAATACTGCTCAGAAACTCTGTCACAATTATGAAAGGGCTCGTGTCAGTCCCTTCATGGATCTTTTGAAATAAAGAAGAGACATTCAGTAGTAGAAAAAGTAAAAAAAAAATTCATGAATTTGCCAGGCCATGTGGTGAGTAAACATGAGAACTACTGCTTTAAACTGCATCAAGTTTTTTCATCATTATTTGGTATATTCTTCTAAAATGGGTTGTTTTACCTCTGAGCGGCACTTTTTTGCACACCATGGGCTAAATGGCCAGGTCACATGGACCCCGAAGGCTCAGAGAAGGTTGGGGGAGGGGACCCACTGGAACAGCTGTTGGGAGACAGATGGTAGTCTCCCGTCAAGGCCATCCAGCATGTTCTTTAATGTGCACAGGGTATGGCTCTCCACACACGGGGCCATGGCTTAACATCCCATCCGACGAACGGCGGCCTTTCCAAGCCCATCGGTGTCCCCTACTGACCGTGGGCAGGGCGGGGAATTTTGCAGAGATAAATCTCAACGCTGACCCAGCTGGGACTCGAACCTGGGAACTACAGATTACGAGCCTGACCGACTGAGCCACCCCCGCCCCTCTTCTAAAATGAAAACCAAAAATGTTAACACTATGACATATTAGCAGACTCCATTTTGACATTTTTTACTACTGAAATGGATGCTGCTGTTTTTTTTAGCTTTGTCTGGAAAACACGTAATTAACCTGTGCTAGTATGTCACTGAAATATTACACTAGTGGTGCAGTGAGGTGTGCAATTCAACATTAGTTATTTGCAAGGCATACTGCACATGGTGAATAGTTTATTTTTAAGCATAATGGAACATTCTAATTACATCCAACCGAAAAATTAAATTTAAAAATAATAAATAAACTTGACATAGTTGGTATTAACCTATAAATTAAAACTTTGAAGTCGATTTAAATTTTAGAGGAAAAATTGTCTTGAGCCAGGTGGGATACAAACCCACAATGACATGTTATCAGGAGGTCGTGGGTTCATATCCCATCCGGCTCAAGACAATTTTTCCTCTAAAATTTATATCGACTTCAAAGTGGTACTTTATAGGTTAAATTAGAAAAGTTATGTAAGACTGATGATGTCCTACTATCAGACATTTGCTGACTTAATTATGCCATAGGAGGTTTGTGAAACCCCACCACACTCTCAGGTTAAGGAAAACAGTAGTTTCTCACATTACAGCAAAATGGAAATTTTGCCAAAATACTACAAACCAATAACTATGAAACTATGAGTTGGTTGTTTTACCTGTAGACAGCACTTTTTTTTAACATAAAGGTGCTCAGAAAAGTTTAGGGGGAAGGGGATCCACTGAACAGTTCTTAGGAGGCAGATTAAAGTCTGTCAAAGCAATAGATGCGTTCTTTAACATGCACAGGGTTACAACTTAATATCCAGTCTCATGGACAGTAGCCTTTCCAACCCCAACAGTGTCCTTTTCTGACAGCAGAACACAGGTTAGTGGGAAAAATTATCAATGCAGGACTTTGCAACTCAAACCTAGAAATATCAGATTACAAGCCTGGCATATTAATGACCGAGTCAACTCCCAATCCCTTCAGTAACTAAGCTTACTTGTATCTAATTGTGTATAACTTTGAGCAACGAAACATGGTGGCCATATTTCAATAGCCAAATACATTTCAGTTTTCTTAAACTAGGATATTTATAGAAACTAAAATTGATCTACGGGACCTAGGTTCGAGCCCCAGGTAAGGCATGGCTGTTTGTCATTTTTCTGCTGAGGTCCTGCCATCCTCTCAGACCTTCTACTGTGGCATATAAACTGATAGGCTCCTGTCAGACCTCTGTGGCAAGCAGCTGCTTGAGGGTGTATTTATTATTTATTATAAATTGAAACTAGAGTGGCTAAAATTGTTCAGATATTATACATAATTAATTTGGTGGAAACACTGCTTTTGCTGTTGAAAGGATAACTTTAACTTCGCCACTATTTTTTTTTTGAAGTTGTTCATAAAGCTGAGCTTCGTTTTAGAAGAAATTTTCTCAAAATGACTTTAAATATACAAGCTAATAGTTTTTCATTCAATTCTTAAAACTGAATGCAAAATTCTTTGCAAAGATTATGAAATACAATAAACATGGGGTGAAATCTAAATGAAGTCATCATAGTTTATTCCAAAAGTGCAACCTCACCACACAATTCAGATACTGTTATTGCATCTTAAAAAATGAGTCACACTAATATCATACATATTGATTCATCATTTAAATGTTTCTTGTGCATTTTATATATATATCACAAATAAAGCTACATTTTAATGTAATTTAGCCAGATATTTCAATTTGGCAAATCAGAATCCATAAGCCCTTCTGAGAAACAATTCAAAGCCAGAAAATCCCAGAAAATCCAGCCCATCTAGTAGTAAATATTCATAATACATGCATTTTGTGTGGTTTCCACTAGACAACATACATATATTAGAAAATTAAATGGTCTCTAGAAGATTTTTCACCAATGTGATAAATAACAATATATTCAATATCACGAAGTAGCAGGCTTGACATATGTGAGAAGTGGACGCTTGGCTTTTTTCAAAATTGAATTTGGGGCTAATAAATGATCTTGGCCTTTTTCATATCCAGTATACCCAAATGGACTTTCTTCTTCATGCACCGGTAAATGTTTTTTCAAATTGCTCAACTGGTTAAATCCTTTTCCACAAGTACTACAAAAGTATGGACAGTTGTCAGTATGTATTAGCAAATGTTTCCTTAAATTACTTATCTGATTAAACTTTTTTTTACATGTGTTACACTCATAAGGACATTCTCCTGTATGTATAATAGAATGTCTCTTTAAGCCAGCTTGGCATTTAAAACCCTTATTGCAAAGATTGCATTTAAAGGGGCGTTCTCCTGTATGGATTATCAGGTGTCGTTTAAGGCTGCTTGGCTGACTAAATCTTTTTCCACAAGTACTACATATTGGTGTCTCTCTATCACAGCGATGTGTTGATTCATGTTCCAGAAATATATTCAAGTTTTCATAACTTTTACCACAGAAATGACAAATATACGATTTTTCCCTTTTATGGATTATATAATGCTCTTGAAGATTCTTTAGTGATTCCAGTTCTTTTCCACATACTGCACATTGAATATTATTAGTGGCTGATATTTCTCTTTGTAAAATATAAGACATTTTTTTCTTACACTATCCTGCTATGTCAAAGTTCCTTTTTAGTCACTTTATACAAACACCGCTTGATAAAACAAAACTTCAAAGTTTTTGTGTCTAGTTCCTCTATAAAAAAATATTTTTCTAACCACAAAGTTTCACATTTTTCACTCTTGAGAAATGTTCAGAATATTATATAGTTGCATACAGAACAAACTATTGTGCAAATGGGTCTGGCTTGTGATAACCTGTGTAAAGAAAATAAGTTATAAAACATTTTTCGCTACTCATTGTACAAATAACATAAACTTTTACTAAATATTAGTTTTAACAACTAAATAAAATATGCAATCAAATTAAATAACTATTACAACCAATGATACATTTTCAATACCAGCATGCAACTCAGTAAGCAAACAATTATCCCTTTAAGCCTTAATTACACATGGCCACTCAGATTGCCAGTTCTAGCCACTACCATACCATTTTACTGCAATCTAGTTAGCAACAACTAAAATCACTATTCTCATTTACTACAACTCATTTACTCAACAACTAAAAACACTATTCTCATTTAGTTAGGTTAGATTGTTTTACCTCTGAGTGGCAATTTTTTGCACCCAATGGTTGGGTTGGTTTACCCCTCAGAGGTAAAACAATGCAACCTTTACCTCTGAGCAGCACTTTTTGCACACAATGGGCTAAACAACCAGATCACAAGGATTCTGAGGGTGCAAAGAAGGTTGTAGGAACCCTGAGGGCTCAGAGGTTGGGGGAGAGTGCCCACTGGACAGCTGTTGGGAAGCTGATGGTAGCCTCCCACCAAGGCCATCCAGCGTGTTATTTAACTGCACAGGGCGTTACTCCCATATATGTGGCCACGGCTTAACATCCAATCCAACAGAAGGCAGCCTTTCCACGCCTAACAGTATCCCCTACTGACTGAGGGCAGGGCTTTGCAGAGATATATCTCAACACTGACCCAGGCAGGACTTGGAACTGCAGATTATGAGTCTGGTGCACGACTGAATCACCCCCACCTGCCCTGGCCATCAAGCATGTTTTTAACATTAACAATGTATGGCTCTCCCACATACAGGGCCACAGCTTAAAGTCTCATCCAACAGAAGATGGCCTTTCTAAGCCCATCAGTGTCCCCTACTGACTGAGGGCAGGGAGCTTTTGCAGAGATAAATCTCAATGCTGGACCAGGTGGGATTCAAACCTGATGGACTACTGAGCCATCCCCACCCCAGGTCACAAGGACCATAAGGGTTAACAGAAGGATGAGAAAAGGAATCAACTGAGCAGCTGTTAGGAAACCCTCCTTCAAGTTCATGCAGCATGCTCTTTAATGTGCACAGGGTATGGATGTTATGCATAGAATTTCACAGTTTAACATCCCATTCAATGATGATTGTCTTTCCAAGTCCAATGGTGTCCTCCTTTCTCACCAAGAGCACAGTAGGAGTTAGCAGAGAAAATTCTAAATGCAGGCACATTGGGACTCACATCTGGATTTTGGTTGGGTTGTTTTACCTCTGAGCGGCACTTTTTTGCACACCATGGGCTAAATGGCCAGGCCACAAGGACCCCGAAGGCTCAGAGAAGGTTGGGGGAGGGGACCCACTGGAACAGCTGTTGGGAGACAGATGGTAGCCTCCCGTCAAGGCCATCCAGCGTGTTCTTTAACGTGCACAGGGTATGGCTCTCCCGCACACAGGGCCACGGCTTAACGTCCCATCCGACGGACGGTGGCCTTTCCAAGCCCATCGGTGTCCCCTACTGACCGTGGGCAGGGCGGGGAAATTTTGTGGAGATAAATCTCAATGCTGACCCAGCTGGGACTCGAACCTGGGAACTACGGATTACGAGCCTGGCGCACTACCGACTGAGCCACCCACGCCCCTTCAAGTTCATGCAGCATGCTCTTTAATGTGCACAGGGTAAGGATCTTATGCATTGAATTGCACAGTTTAACATCCCATTCAATGATGATTGTCTTTCCAAGTCCAATGGTGTCCTCCTTTCTCACCAAGAGCACAGTAGGAGTTAGCAGAGAAAATTCTAAATACAGGCACAATGGGACTCAAATCTGGAAATGGCAAGATTTTCAGACTGGCTCCGAAACTGACTTAGGCAATCTCTATCCCTGTTCTCGTGTAATGATGCATGATTATTCATCATAATCCTTTAAATTTTGACAGTGGCACACAGACTTCATTGTATCATACATTCTTATACATTCTTATGTGTGAGGGGCGGGGGTGGCTCAGTCGGTAGCGCGCCAGGCTCGTAATCTGTAGTTCCCAGGTTCGAGTCCCAGCTGGGTCAGCGTTGAAATTTATCTCCGCAAAATTCCCCACCCTGCCTACGGTCAGTAGAGGACACCGCTGGACTTGGAAAGGCCGTCGTCCATCGGATGGGACGTTAAGCCGTGGCCCCGTGTGTGGGAGAGCCATACCCTGTGCACGTTAAAGAACACGCTGGATGGCCTTGACAGGCTACCATCTGTCTCCCAACAGCTGTTCCAGTGGGTCCCCTCCCCCCAACCTTCTCTGAGCCTTCGGGGTCCATGTGACCTGGCCATTTAGCCCATGGTGTGCAAAAACGTGCCGCTCAGAGGTAAAACAACCCAACCCAACTCTTAAATGTGATACAATGTTTTTTTTTGTAAATTTTTCTGCTCATTCATGTTTGATTTTCATTTAGTTAAGTTTCATTCTCTGTTATTTTAATGCTTATATCAGTGACAAAGCTGAAAATTTTTTATCGGGTTTTTATTATATGTAGATTATGTACTCAGCAATATATTTTAGTTTCTTTTCAAAGGATTCAGTGACTTATCTGTGACACATGCAAATATTATGAAAACTCTTCAAGAGTAGTTTTTGTGGAAAAAATGAGATTGCCAATTTGTGGGACTCAAACCCACATCTCTCCAGATTTGTTCCAGAGTGTTCTAATCACTGAACTAGAACTGGAATATCATCCTTCCACTAATGTGGCTATATCTGTCATCCCAGATGTATTGCCAGTGGCATCACATCTGGTGGATCATCCACATCTATGATCGGGAACAGCAAATTCCTATGTTGCTTTGAATAAGATGTAAATAAGGGTTTGAGTCACATGAATGGTGAGACAGGGGGGGAGGGCTCAATCAGTAGTGTGCCAGGCTTGTAATCTGCAGTTCCCAGTTCAAGTCCCAGATGGATTTGGGGCGGGGGTGGCTCAGCCGGTAGCACGCCAGGCTCGTAATCTGTAGTTCCCAGGTTCGAGTCCCAGCTGGGTCAGCGTTGAGATTTATCTCCGCAAAACTCCCCGCCCTGCCCACGGTCAGTAGGGGGCACCGATGGGATTGGAAAGGCCGCCGTCTTTCGGATGGGACGTTAAGCAGTGGCCCCGTGTGCAGGAGAGCCATACCCTGTGCACGTTAAAGAACACGCTGGATGGCCTTGACGGGAGGCTACCATCTGTCTCCCAACAGCTGTTCCAGTGAGTCCCCCCCCCCTCCCCCAACCTTCTCTGAGCCTTCGGGGTCCATGTGACCTGGCCATTTAGCCCATGGTGTGCAAAAAAGTGCCGCTCAGAGGTAAAACAACCCAACCCAACCCAGATGGATCCAGCATTGAGATTTATCCCCGCAAAACTCTCCACCCTGCCCACAGTCAATAGGGGACACCGATGGACTTGGAAAGGCCACCGTCCATTGGATGGGATGTTAAACTGTGGTCCCGTGTGCAGGAGCGCCATACCCTGTGCTCATTAACAATATGCTGGATGCCTTGACAGGAAGTTACCAGCTGTCTCCCAATAACTGTTCTGGTAGGTCCCCTTCCACAACCTTCTCTGAGCCTTTGGAGTCCTTGTGACCTGGCCATTTAGCCCAATGTGTGCAAAAAAAGTGCTGCTGAGATAAAACAACCCATGTTAATAAATAGATTCTGAAAAAAAATTCATCGCCGCCATGGCGGGAATTCTTCTTCTTAACAGGGAATACTGTGCATTCACTTTGGATTGATTTTAAACAACCCATGAATTGGCAAACTCATTTTTTCTGCAAAAAGTATTTATTGATTTATTTACTTCTGTTTAAACAATAAACTCTGTGTATTTACTATTAGTTGATTACTCTTGGGGAGTCCTTAAAGAATTTCAGATGTGTAGAAGAATTGAAAAAACATATGTATACACAAAGACCAAGCCGTCCCGTGACCGAGTGGTTAGCGTGCTTGGCTACTGATCTACAGGACCTGGGTTCGAGCCCTGGGTAAGACATGGATGTCCGTGTTGTTTTTCTGCTGAGGTCCTGCCATAGAAGGTCTGAACCTTCTACTATGGCATATAAACTGACAGGCTCCTGTCAGACCTCTGTGGCAAGCAGCTGCTTGAGGGGGTATTTATCTATTTATTTTTTACACAAAGACCTAAAGTTAAGCATTAAAGGAATATTAGTCTCACCTACTATTTCACAGATCTTTTCTGTGGTGAATTTATATGACAATTTCCTGTCACACAGCTATGGCAAGCAAGATGCTTGAAGGGTTTTTCCATTTTAAGCACTTGCAAAGCTGCAAAGTAAAACAAAAATTAGTATTTCATATTTACAATAATTTTCATCGATTTTTGCTACGCAAGTGTAATTTATTCTAGATCACCAACTTTGCTCCATTTGTCAGCACCCAATTTGCTTACAAAAATCTTTAAAATCTGTACTCAAAATATTAGTGATTGCGTTAGGTTGTTTTACCTCTGAGCAACACTTTTTTGCACACAATGTGCTAAATGATCAAGTCACAAGGACCCTGAAGGCTCAAAGAAGGTTGGGGGAGGGGGCCCACTGGAACAATTGTTGGGAGACAGATGGTAGCCTCCCTTCAAGGCCATCCAGCATGTTCTTTAACGTGCACAAGATATGACTCTCCTGCACACGGGGCCACAGCTGAATGTCCCATCTGATGGATGGCTGCCTTTGCAAGCCCATTCATGTCCCCTACTGACCATGGTCATGGTGGAGAGTTTTGGGTAGATAAATCTCAATGTTGGCCCAGATGGGACTTGAAATTGGGTATTGTAGATTACAAGCCTGGTGCACTACTGACTGAGAGCCCCCCCCCCCCCCCCAACACACACACACAAAACCTTCACAAGTGACTGGTTTTTATTTTAAAATTTCTCTGAAATTTACAGGTAAGATAGTTTATCCATCAACTGAGAAAATCTTTTATGCAATTTAATTTCAACATAAGTGAAGCAACTGAGTCAGATCAAAAATGGAAAAAAAAAATTTTTTTTAACCTGAAACACCAGCAGTTTTACAGACTACACTACCAGTAATGAAAAATTTTAAATTACAATTTATAAATGCATATTCGTTTTTTTTTTTTGAGAAAAAAAAGTAAATTTATTGCACACTTTATAATTCCACATTCAATTATAATAACTCACAGAGAAGCAGCTTTTGAATCTAAGTAAATGATAGGAGATCATGAAGCAAAGTTGAAAATAAGTAAAATATAATCCCTCAATTTCCAAGGGCAACATAGATATCTCTATTAACATTCGCTGCTGCATGTGCATCATGCAGCAACACAAAATGGGTCACATTCTTGATGAGTATGTGCATCATCCACTCTGAACCCTTGCGTTGGATTGTTTTACCTCTGAGCAACACTTTTTTGCATACCATGGGCTAAATGGCCAGGTCACATGGACCCCGAAGGCTCAGAGAAGGTTGGGGGAGGGACCCACTGGAACAGCTGTTGGGAGACAGATGGTAGCCTCCCGTCAAGGCCACCCAGTGTGTTCTTTAACGTTAGATTGTTTTACCTCTGAGCAGCACTTTTTTGCACACCATGGGCTAAATGGCCAGGTCATAAGGACCCTGAAGGCTCAGAGAAGGTTGGGGGAGGGGACCCACTGGAACAACTGTTGGGAGACAGATGGTAGCCTCCCATCAAGGACATCCAGCGTGTTCTTTAACGTGCACAGGGTATGGCTCTCCCACACAAGGACCACGGCTCCCATCTGACAGACGGCGGCCTTTCCAAGCCCACTGGTGTCCCCTACTGACCGTGGTCAGCGCGGGGAATTTTGAGGAGATAAATCTCAATGCTGACCCAGCTGGGACTCGAACCTGGGAACTACAGATTACGAGCCTGGCATACCGACTGAGCAACCCCAGCCCCTAGTGTGCAAAAAGTGCCTGTCAGAGGTTAAACAATCCAACCTTACCCTACTAAACTCTCACCTATCACAGTTACTTGCACCTCTCTATATTGCCAAATGTCAACATAAAAAAACAATATAAAAAGGCCATACAATCAAACCTGCTTATAACAAAGTCAATAATAATGAAATTGTGAATATAAAAAAGCAAAGCCCATTCCCCTTTGAGTTTTAAAACTATGTTGTATGTACTTTTATTATGATTACTTTTACCATTCTTTACTGATATAAGAAACCTTTTTGCTGTTGTTAAAAGTCCTTCAGTCAGGGCATACAGAGTAGGCCAATCTCCCCCATCCCCTCCCCCCCCCCAAAAAAAAGTTCATCCTTTTGAAATAATACACTTTTCAAAACTGTCTTTTCTCTGAAGGTTCTATTTTTCAGTTAAAACCAAAGATAATTTTCAGTCACTTTCCCCAGTTAGAGGGACAGCTTCAAGATGGGGTAAAAGTAGAGCCATAACCCCAAGCTTGATTTTTTTTTTCACTTAATTAATAAGAATAGACCCCAATGGCTTAATCAAGCCCTGGGGAATGGGACCCAATGGACACCTGTTAGATGAGAGATGGAAGCATAGGATATGACTCTCCAGCATAGAGGGTCAACATACTGTGCTGAAATGCAGGCACAGTTGCATCATATCATGAGCCTGGCATGATACCAACTGAAACAAAAAAGGCATATAAATACAAATTTATTCATGGTAGAATTTAGGTTCTGAATAAAATATATTTAATTTATTAGGTAATTAAGTACATAACTCCAATGCCATTAGTATAAAAAGTCAAGTTAAATGTAATAATTTTTTAAAATTAGAGGTATCACTTTCCACCTTGGATTTATCTCAGATTTTGGAAACACAGTGTCACTCTGGTACTTGCATACCAAATGGCGAAAAAAATCCAAAACTTTACCTAAAGACTATTTATGACTTTCAGTACATTAAGAATAACTTGAATTCAACATGGCATATATCCAACAAGCACTTTTGGAAGTATCAGGTGTGATTAAATGACAAAGCTTTATAAACTGTAGTGCTATACTAATCACAAAATATCAGTGAAAACACTTGGCTTGGTTCACCTGCAGTTTACAGCATATTAGCTAACTAGATGGCACCACAAGTGGTAGCTGAACATTCATAAAGTGTTGGGTTGTTTTACCTCTGAACGGCACTTTTTTGCACACCATGGGCTAAATGGCCAGGTCACATGGACCCCGAAGGCTCAGAGAAGGTTGGGGGAGGGGACATACTGGAACAGCTGTTGGGAGACAGATGATAGCCTCCCGTCAAGGCCATCCAGCGTGTTCTTTAACGTGTACAGGGTATGGCTCTCCCACACACGGGGCCACGGCTTAATGTCCCATCTGATGGACGGCGGCCTTTCCACGCTCATCAGTGTCTCCTACTGACCGTGGGCAGAGCGGGGAATTTTGCGGAGATAAATCTCATCGCTGACCCAGCTGGGACTCGAACCTGGGAACTACAGATTACGAGTCTGGCACACTACCGACTGAGCCACCCCCGCCCTTCATAAAGTGTGTAAAGTAACTTAAGTGAATAATGTATAGTAACTTTTCATCGTATCATATGATCTATTGGGTTTTCTGTTGGATATTCCTTGTGGCATCTGGTTTTTTTTTTGTTTTTTTTCAGGTCTAGCCTTCTAAAGTAAATAATAGTTACGAATTTATTTTCAGATAAAGGGCAAGTTATTCATATAATTGTATTTTTTAACGCAATTTAGATTTAATTCCTTTATATATGTAGGATAAAGGTATAAATTTTGCCTAAGTATTGAAATTTGCAGACGATTTATGGTATTTAGTTAATGCACGTTCCCTTATTGTGTTAAGCAGGAAATGGTATTTCTTTTTTTAGTGATCTGCTTTGTTTAAAATTGCTGTCTCTGATGAAATCATCTTGTTCTAATTTTTTAATAATGTGGATGGCGGTGTATTGTTTACAATAATCTGTGTTTTTAGGCTTGTTCTCTCTGGTAAGGCATGGATGTATGTGCCGTTTTTCTGCTGAGGTCCTGCCATTCTCTCAGACCTTCTACTATGGCATATAAACTGACAGGCTCCTGTCAGACCTCTGTGGCAAGCATCTGCTTGAGGTACGCTTGGCTACTGAACTAAGGGACCTGAGTTCGAGTCCCGGATAAGGCATGGATGTATAGGTCGTTTTTCTGCTGAGGCCTGCCATCCTCTCAGATCTTCTACTATGGCATATAAACTGACAGGCTCCTGTCAGACCTCTGTGGCAAGCAGCTGCTTGAGGGGGTATTTTATCTCTCTGATGGCATTTAGCTCTGGGGGCTTTTTTATACTGAGGATTGGTGGCGAGTTGTTTACAATAATTAGTGTTTTTTTAAACTTGTTGTCTCTGACAGGATTATTCAGTTCCAGGGGTTTTTTATACTGTGGGTTGGCAGTGAATTGTTTCAAATTTTATTTTTTCGGCTTATTATAAGATTGGTGTTTTCTGGGAAGTTTGTTAAAAAGAGCAGAATTAGAAGTTCATTGTACAGTAGTTGGTTGGTTGTCCCCAGTAATTTTGTTCTGGTTTTTGTAAATTGCAGAATATCAATTCATTGTTTAGCAGTATGCACTTGTTAGAATAACAATCACCAATGAGATTACTGATTTAGTGCAGTTTTTTACAGAAGTAATTTTAAGAATCTTTGTGTAATTCTGGAAAAGTAAAATTTTTTCATCTCTATCAGTCACCGCTAAGAGTTCGGAAGTTAAGCATTCTGTTGAGACACTTTTTTTCTTATTTTAATTAAAAAAATGACACCCAAGTGCCATAAACTGCAGGTCTTCTCTCAAATTACTGACAACTGGTGGACAAAAAAGTGGAACTCGGAGCATATTGATAGGGTTTTGTTGGCACAGCCAAGTTTAAGAATAAAAAGTTATACGTCATATCAGTTAAAATTAAGATATCACACAGCTAGAGAAATAGTAAGATTTATTCACGATTATGCTGTGATGGAGAGTTTAAAACATTTAAAAGCTCGGTTTTTGGGAGCAAATCTCAAAGCTAAGAGAGTGCTTTACATTGTGTAGCCAATTATAAGATTTACCTTATAATTACCCATAGATTTTTATAGTCTTGTCTATGTGGCTCTTGTCACCTAAGAGCCGCTAGAAAGAAATATATAGATAAGACATATTTACCAAAAAATTTTTTTTGGTACAATTGCACTTTGCAAGTATTTGCAGATCGTTAATAAGGCTACCAGTCCAGTTTTTGGCCCAAAATGGATTGGAAACCCAAAAACTGGACTGGTAGCCTTATTAACGATCTGCAAATACTTGCAAAGTGCAATTGTACCAAAAAACAAATTTTTGGTAAATATGTCTTATCTATATATTTCTTTCTAGCGGCTCTTAGGTGACAAGAGCCACATAGACAAGATGTATAAAAATCTATGGGTAATTATAAGGTAAATCTTATAATTGGCTACACAATTGTAAAGCACTCTCTTAGCTTTGAGATTTGCTCCCAAAAACTGAGCTTTTAAATGTTTTAAACTCTCCATCACAGCATAATCGTGAATAAATCTTAATACGTCATATCTCTTCAGTACAGTTGTAATGTGCTTCCTGGGTCAGCTTTGTGCACTAAATAGCAAGTGAAAGTCAATTGTTGGTAAGATGCTCCACTACACCAGTGGTAGTTGTTGTGCCATCAGTGTTCTAGCACTCTGCAGCTCACACTTTTATTGGTGTGCTGAACTGATTGGTTATGGTACTTGCAACTTGATTAACAGATACTTGTGATCCTTGAATTTTCTGATGTAGGAAATATAGCACCCAACTAAAGGGCTTAACACTGTTCCTTTGTTTCCTCCCTCCTTATTAATTTAAATAGAAAAAGTTACTCCTCAAACTTCTTGCCTTAGAGGTCTCACAAATGCCTATAAATATGCCATATATACAAATGAGGAAGGCAGGACCTCAACAGAAAGGATAAACATTTATATTAGTTTGTTTTCACATGACACATTAAGCAGCACATTAAGCTTGTAATCTGAGGTTCCCAGGTTCGAGTACAAACTGTGCCTGCAAGATTTATTTCTGCTATCTCCCCATCTTGCTCACTGTGAGAAATGAAACACCAAAGAGCTTGATAAAGCCACCATCTGCCAGATGAGACCTTCAGCCTTCACCTTTTGGGCATGGAGCCATATATGCACGTTTAAAGAAACAGACAGCCTTGATAGGAAGATTCCATCCTAAGAACTATCCTATTGTTTACAATTCCTAGTCCCTGGTGTACTTGTGGCCTGGCCATTTATTTCATTATGTGTACAAAAGTGGCGCTCTGTGGTAAAACAAGCAATTTCATTTATTCCTTTCCAGGAAAAAATGGGTTTCGTTTCTGCTGAAATCTCGCATTCACAGATCTTCTCTGGCATATTACACTGCCGAGTTCCTATTATATCTCTGTAGTAAGCAGCTATTTCACAGGTAATTTACACCCTTCTTTTCCTTGAGCTAAATCGCACCACATCCCATTCAGTGCTGTAGAAATTCTAACCAACCACTTGAAAAACTTGAATGTAACCTACCATAAACAATGGCACCGTTATATTTACCGTGAAATAAACTACAACTCCCATATAATTTAATCACTTACCATCGAAATTAATATTCCACCTTATGATCTATATGTAAATGCTACTAAGCTACTAAGAGACGTATTATGTGAATATTTAGTGGTTCTGTTATCATGAATTTTACTCCTTACCAAAACAAAATATGCCAACTTCTATTTTAAGTTTGAGTAGTAGTAGTACATTTTGACTTCCAATTTTTCTAAACGTTCTGGTTAGAAAAGTGATTCTCTGCGTAGCTCACATCACAGATCGATATATTGCAGGAATATATTCCACGAATCTGCAATTGCAGCTTTGTATTAAGTCTAGTACACTTTTAAATAGTGGTAACAAGCCGCCATTGCTTTTTGTGTGGCCCGCGACAGCTTATGGTGATAAGTAAATTTAGACGATAGTTAACATTACCTGTTACTGTTAAAAAAATTTAAATATTGTAAATATTTCCCTCAATGAACTTATTCAGGGAAATATTTACATATTTTTATTATTACTTTGGTCTGTAAATGGTAGCTAGGCATAAACTGGAAGGAGAGCTGTGTACCAATCCCTAGTAATGATGCACAGAACCGTCCAGGTCTAGCAACTAATATCCGACCCCGCCTTCTCGTGGTGCAGGCCGTTAGTACTTTTCAAAAGAGATATTCTCTTTTGGAAGGGAACGGAAGGGGAGGGCTGCCAGTTCAGTACGGCCTACTGATCTGGTAATCTATGGCCACTGTTTTCTTTTTTTTTTTCAACCCTGCTGAGGAGTGGTCAACTTCACAGGGTCCTGGTGTTAACCATTTATACCTACTAGACCGGACTTGTTTATGGATTTGAGCTTGATTATGGATCCTGGACTTGCTGCACTGGTGGGTCTCTGTTGAGGGAGAATCTGCCGCTGTTTTTTGTTCGCTTCTGGATTGCCAGCCCTAAGTGAACAGATGCATGGGATACCTTATATCAGCTGGTGGACAATCCTAATCAGAGGCCATCGCAGGTACCTGAACCTTACTTAGCTAGTTGGGCATCGTCAAGCCTAAACTGGAGTAATGTGTCTCAGGCAGGCCATATGGCTCTTGAAAAAGTCCACTTGAAAAGGTGGTGCCTGAAGTTCCTACCAGCATCGGTGACTTCAGCCTTTAGCGGAGGAGGAACAGGTCTTTGCCCCATGCCTGCGATCAGGGGGCTGTTTGATATTGTTGGCCTTACGTATCTCAATAAACTTAGTTTCTTTAAAAATCCTATTAATCATTTTCTCTCTGCAGGAACGTGAAACGTGAGGACATTATATAGAAATTATTCTTTTGATGTCCTAACGCAGGAATTCCAGTGCTATAACCTAGATATTCTTGGCTTGCAAGAGACCAGATGGACAGGTAAAGGTGAGATACTTAAAAATAACTTTAAATTTCTCTTTACAGGGAGGGAGGATGGAAAGCATCACCAAGGCGTGGGTCTGCTGCTCAGCAGGCACGCTAGTGATGCTCTTCTAGGATATGAGTGCATTAATGAAAGGTTCTTACAGCAAAATTTCAGACAAGCGTTAAAGACTTGAATGTTATCTGATGTTATGCCCCCACTGAGGATGCCGATGAGGATGAAAGGAATAGGTCTTACGGACAACTTCAGGATATTTTGAATTCTGTCAAGAAAGGAGATATTACCCTTGTTCTAGGTGACTTCAATGCCAAAGTTGGTACTGACTCTGACGCGCTTGGCTACTGATCTACGGGACTTGGGTCCGAGCCCCGGGTAAGGCATGGCTGTTTGTGTTGTTTTCTGCCGAGGTCCAGCCATCCTCTCAGATCTTCTACTATGGCATATAAACTGACAGGCTCCTGTCAGACCTCTGTGGCAAGCAGCTGCTTGAGGGGGTATTTATTTTTTTATTTATTTAGCTACAATGGCAATGGGCAACGTCTCCTACAGGTAAGTAAACTCAATGGTTTCAGAATAACTAACACTTATTACAAACATTGCGACATACATAAGTGCACATGGGTTTCACCTGATGGGCTGCACAAGAATACGATTGATTATATATTAATTAACAGCAAATGGGCTAGTTCTGTTAGGAATACCAGGGCATATATGGGAGCTGAAATTGGATCTGACCATTACCTTGTTAAAAGTGTCTTGCAACTTAAACTTAAAAAGTGTTGTGCTAAAGTTAAAAAATTTACCTTTAATACTGAAGCTCTGAAAGACCCAGTTATAGCTAAAGCTTACAATGATAGGTTACTTAGTCATTATGACAGTCATGGTTTCCTTACTACTGAAGTTGAGGAAGAATTGAGCCGTTTTAAACAGGCTTTTTTGGAAACTAACAGTGCTCTTTTAGGAAAAATGGAGCAGAGGAGGCAGAATTTATTTAAGTGATAAGGCATTTGAGCTTATTTCAGAAAGAAGGGGTTGTTTGGGGTTTATTGGCACAACAGTAACTAAAGCTATATTGCGCCTCAGAAAGAAGGAACTGCAGGAATATCCTTAATCAGTACCTTACTAGTCCTAATAGAAAGGATTACAGAGAGCTTAATAAACGTGTAAAGGATCAGTTAGCTGCTGATAAGAATCTTTGGCTTGATCGACAAAGCTGAGGAAGCAGTTAGGCAGCACAACAGCAGAGAGCTGTACCAGATAGTTAATGTTTTATGTGGTAGAAAACGGACAGGCATACAAGGATTAGAAGGATAACCAATGTAAGGTTATAGAAGGGGAGAATTCTGTCATGGCTAGGTGGGCTGAGCATTTCAGTGATGTTCTAAACAATGTAGTTAGTTCTACTCCCATTGTTTGCAATGGTATAGATGCATTAGTGGCTTTAATGTTGACCCTATAACACAGTCTGAAGTTATTTTGGCTATTTCTAAACTTGAACTTCATAAATCCCCACGGGTAGATGAAATTACTACCGAAATGCTTAGAGCTGGGAATATTTCCATTACCACTTGGATGACTGAAATTTTGAATATCTTTTATGATAAAGTCATGGTTCCTAAGGATTTTACCAGAGCTATTGTTATCCCTATTTCAAAAAAGGTGATCACAGTTCTTGTGATAACTATAGAGGTATCAGCCTATTCTCTGTTCCAGGTAAAGTTCTTTCCATGATTGTGCTTAATAGAATTAAGAATCTGGTTGACAGTCAATTGCGTGATGAGCAATGTGGATTCAGAAGTGGTAGGGGATGTGTGGATCAGATATTTTCACTTAGGCAGATTCTTGAGAAATGTTTAGTTTCAGAAACCTTTGGTTGCTAGCTTCGTTGATTTCAAAAAGGTTTTCGACTCTGTTGATCTAGGGAACATGCCCACCGCATACCTTTCAAATGTTAATAAGGGCAACATATTTCATGCATTTTCCAAGGCTTCTTTTAAAGACCTACAAAACGGATAAAGCTATACATTGAAAATCCAATCTCTTGCCCCCCCCCCCCCCCCCGTTTTCTTCCCTATATCCAGGCCTACGATCACCTCTAACTAAATAGAAAGAGAGGGGAGGTTAAAATTCTATTAAAGCCGCATTTTGTAATCTATGTATAAGCCTATAGCTGTTAATATTAACTTAAACGAACACTGGAGACAATATGGCCACATGTCGCATATCCAAAAATTGCAAAGGTTGCTAGTCAAGACCCCCCTATTTTTTACGATGAATCTGATTATTACAAAAGGCATATTAAGTGTTTAATCTGTGCATATACATAAAATTATTATAAAGTCATTACTGCCACATACTGCACTTTTCACAAAAGTTCCCTTTATTTACTTTAAAATTCTGAACATACATAGGAAACACGAAATGCAAAAGGTAAAATTAGTCGATAACTTATGCAAATTTAACAAATGCCTTATATTTTACAATTATAAAACAATCTCTATGGACTTCAATAAATTACTGAGTCACCAAAGCACCAACATACTATTACGGAAGATAGGCTTCAAAATAAAATTACAAGCCAGAGAGTAACATTTTTCAGCATACTGTTGGAACCTATTTTCAACCTGTTTAATCTCAAAACAAAAATTTGTCAAAACAGTCATTTACAGACTTTCGATAACAATGGAAAGAAATAATATTGTTAACGTCAGCAGTTTAAATTTAATCTCTACTATATAATGAAAACGGTCTGAATTATGGCAGTGCTTATACTTGAAAATTAACAAAATGTCAGTAATAGGCGTCGAATTTTAAGTTTGTAGTATGTTTATTTTTAACTACTCTCTCCAACAAATTGCTGTCCAAAAAATGTTGAAAACAATGCTCCATGTTCTTACTTGAAACTATGAAAGTTATCACAATTCCTGGAAAAGCAATCAAAAACTAACTAGAGATCATGGGGGAGGGGACACTTTTAACAGGAATTTTATATAGATAGGAGTAATATATGAAAGACAACAGTTTCTGGAATTAAATTTTGAGCAGAGATCAAAGTGACTGTTCTTTAAGTAAAAATATTCCCGATTTTTTCCCAAGAATTCAGTCTCATTGTAGAAACAGATTATTCCTTATCTTTTCCTGTCTCTAGAAAAAGCACAATTTGAGTCAAAATTTAATGAAGTTGGATTGTTTTACCTCTCAGTGGCACTTTTCTTCTGAATGTGCTAAATGCCCATTCATAAGGACCAAAAAGCTCAGAACAAGTTATGTACTAGGAGGCTGTTGTGTGCATATTACGACTTTATACCTGCTTGACCACGCTTTCCAAGCTTCGTCATTGAGAAGAGGTAGAGATTAGTGAAGAAAATCACAACATACGCAGAGTGATATAGGTTTTAACTCTGAGCAG
Source organism: Ryuthela nishihirai (assembly GCA_038380435.1). Classification (NCBI taxonomy): domain Eukaryota; kingdom Metazoa; phylum Arthropoda; class Arachnida; order Araneae; family Heptathelidae; genus Ryuthela; species Ryuthela nishihirai. The sequence goes on from JAWZYU010000008.1 coordinate 6,786,209, forward strand.
CACTATTTTGCACACAGTGGGCTAAATGGTCAGATCATAAGAATCCAAGGCCATCCAGCGTGTTCTTTAACACATACAGAGTATGGCTCTCCCACACATGGGGGCCATGGCTTTATATCTCATCCGACAGACGGTGGTCTGACTGAGGGCATGGGGTTGTAGAGATAAATCTCAATACTGGTCCAGGTGGGACTCAAACCTGGGAACTGCACATTACAAGCCTAGTGAACTGACTAAGCCACTTCCATCCCCAACACAGGCAGATGGCGTGGGTAATGTCAAACAGGACCTTGTTATAAATGACTAAATGCAACAGTTGTAGCTCAAGACAGAAATGTTTGGAGAACTAAACTGGGTCTATATGGCCTGTCACTGCTTGAAGATTTTATGGACAGTTTAATATCTCCTCAGCTGAAAGAGCAAAAGAACTCAAAACATCCTAGTTAGAATATTGTGCTATTATTGAAATTAGAAGTGATACACTGTGCTCTATATAAACATCTTTCTAACAGAGTATCAATATAAAAAAATTTAATGTGCCATAAAAGAAACTGAAATTTCAACTGCTAAAAACACAAGACTTTCACAAGAAGTTATTACCAGTGTCAGGATAATTTTCTTCTGAAAATTGTTAAAAGACACACAATAGCAAATACAAGTGTCACATTATTATTACAATGTAATATCATACATATTTTTCTCTGAAATTTTACAGCATTTTGAAGCCTGTAACACAGGAAGAATACACACAAATCATATATCAACTAAAAACTGAATTACACATAACTTAAGGTTGGGTTGTTTTACCTCTGAGCGGCACTTTTTTGCACACCATGTGCTAAATGGCCAGGTCACATGGAACCCGAAGGCTCAGAGAAGGTTGGGGGAGGGGACCCATTGGAACAGCTGTTGGGAGACAGATGGTAGCCTCCCGTCAAGGCCATCCAGTGTGTTCTTTAATGTGCACAGGGTATGGCTCTCCCACACACGGGGCCACAGCTTTACGTCCCATCCGACGGACAGCAGCCTTTCCAAGCCCATCGGTGTCCCCTATTGACCGCAGGCAAGGCGGGGAATTTTGCGGAGATAAATCTCAACACTGACCCAGCTGGGACTCGAACCTGGGAACTACAGATTACGAGTCTGGCGCGCTACCGACTGAGCACCCCCGCCCCATAATTTAGAAATAAGGTGCACTTCAAACAAATGATAGGAAGAATTGATTGATCTACTGGTTGCTTGAGTGCTAAATCAGAACTGTTCTACAAGATGAATAATAAGGACAACTTCAAAGCTTAACTAGATTTTCCAGCTTAGGAATACCATATAAATTAAGTTTTCTAGTCAAGAGCAGTAGCATTTTTTACCGCATTCAGTCAAGGAAGTTTATGTCACTTTCTCACAGTCTGAATTACACATTAAAAAGCATACCTAAATATATGAGCCCTAGTGCTTTCATGCAGAGTATCACATTATATAATAGCCATAATTCCAGGCGAAAAAACATGAAGGCAGACATGTGGCATCATCAGTGGCAGAAACTGTTCATTTCCTTGTTGTTCTGGGAGGTACTTCAGCAATCGGTCCCAAATTTGGTGGGGTTGTCGCACTTAGTTCTAGCTCTGTTGGAGAAAAAGATTAGATTCTTAGATGCGGTGAGTCGGGTGTGATCCCTCAAAAAGCGTCCAAAATTTTTGGAGGTACTGCCATCACCTACCTTGTGAATGGAGTAGTATGGTGTTAGTAATACAATGGAAAGTTGTGAATTAAGAGTTATGAATGGATTTACATTTCACACCCAAATTTTTGGGGTGGATTTAATTAGTACACATATATTTTTAGTATCAAGCAATCTCAATAATATGATTCTGAAACTGAAATGATAAAATACTTTTCCTCGGAAAATTATTCATATAACTATAACTTAAATTTCTTCTTGTCAAAAGTACCCATAAGATTCATAATTTAGGTGATAACATTTTTTCATACCAGAAAACCAGAACATTGCAGTTCACTTCCTGGTTTCCTTTTGAAATGGAAGTTTTAACTAAAATCACTGCTCAAGTTTAAAAAAAGATTGAAAATAAATTATAATATATTAATTACTTAAAATATTATTTAGAGTAAAAGTATTAGTTAAAATATTATTTAGATTAAAAGTATTAGTTAAAAAATCATTAAATTACTATTTGAAGTAAAACGGGATTAAAACATTACCAATAGAGTATATAGTTAAAGGTAAAGAAATGGGAGATTTTATAGAATTCCTATGAAAACTAAAATTAGTCAAAACTGCCTTCTATAGTAGTGCTCCTCAAACTGTCTGCAGTGACAAACCAGCAGGAAACTGTTTTGGAGATCCTTTGGCTCACAAGTTGAGGTGAATTTCATCTCAACTTGTGAGGTTACTGAGGAACGATTTACAGTAATTATTAATGAAACTAGCTAATCTATTTGCACACTTTCCTCACCCCACAAAACAAATCATCTGGAGTCTTGGAATGTATGAACTCTGGTGTTATGGCATATCAATACTATGCTTCTGAAAACATTTTTTTACTGGCAGGTTGCTACAGATCAGCAACTAATGGCTCATAGACCACCACTTTCAGAAGCACTGCTCCATAGCATCATTCTTGAAATTTTGGTAACTTTCCAATATGTGGTTTAATATGAATGACAGTTTTACTTAAAACTATGCATCAGTTTAGAGTGAGTATTTGTTTACAAAATATAATATTTATGACAAAGGCTTTGAAATCACATATAAAGTGCTTATTGCTCCAACAAAAGCTTAGAAAATTAAAAAAAATTATTTTCATATAATAAAAGCAGTGAATATTTTAAATATTATATGGCACATATCATATATTTTAACTTTTACAATATGGAAATGTGTTCATTTGGTTTCAGCATGGCAATTCCATGCTGAAACTGGTTATAAGGGGAAATTTTTTTTAAACTGGTTATGAGGGAAAAAGTTTTTAAAATAGTTGCATTTCATGGTAACACAAACAATAAAAATAACAAGGAAAGGTGTAGATTAAATTCTACAAAATGTATTAATGGGGGTTATTAATGGATCCCATCCATAATGCAAGGATTAATAATTCTTCCAAAAATCACTAAATCATACTTCCCAAAAAATATTCATTTAAAAAATATATTCACTCTGGTTTATTATTTATCTATTAAAACATCATTGAGCAAGCTAACAACCTACTACACTTTATACACCTGCAAAAGTATATTTGTGACTGTGCTATTTATACAGAACCCATATATTTTTCAATAGTGTATATTGTTATCAATATCTGTAAAACTCTGTCATCAAGGGCAATTCTTTTCAAACTTCAGCTTTAAAATTGCAACAAATTAATACAAAACATTAACTACTAGCAGAAATTTATGACAATAGGAAATATTTTGAAGCTATCCTTTCAAAATGAAAATGAGGGATAAATAACTGGAGAAGGTATTAAAAGATTTAAAGATGGTTACACAATCTCATTAGCATACTGATATTTCACCATTTTAAACAATTCCCCGGTGACAGTCATTTAGACATTTCACCAACTTAATTGCTTGCCATATGAAAATTATCATAAGTAAATAATCACAGGATAAGTCCTGTAGACATGGAACTCATAAAACGATGAGCTGAAAATGGTTCTGCCATGAGTGGGATTCGAACCCACGTCTCCAGGAAACATGTCTGTTATGCTAATCACTACACCATCAATGGCTAACCATTTCGCAGCTTATGTGACATTATAAACCTTCCGGATTTTATTTATTTGATTTGCACTAATGGCACCATCTATCCAGGAAGTGGACAACTCTGTTGCCGAGACCATTTATCATGTTACACATTGTTATAGAAATACTGAAAAAAAATTAACTGTAATACGATTGTATTCTCCAATGGCAAAACTGTAAAATATATGCATGACATTACATTCATCAGATGACTTGTGCAAAGGCAAAAGTGTACGAGACCATTTTGATAATTACTAGAGATGTTTAACTACAAAATTTGAGCAGAGTAGTTAAGGGTTCCAAGTTTAAATTTATGGTTTTCTATACTAATACTGTATGATCTAGAAACACATACTGTTTGTAAATTATTTGATTCTTTGTAACCTGTGTTTTAAATTGCTATTTAATCTGCATTAATACTATAATTAATCTGGGACAGGGTTTAAGAGTTTACCCCCCCCCCCCCCCCTCTTTAAATCTTTGAAAGCTCCAAACTGAAAAAGGATAAATCTACTCAGAGGTGCAGTTCAAGGATTTCAGGGAAATGAAGGCTAACTGAAATGAGTAAAAAGGTATTGCACTTCATCAGGTATCACAGGCTATGCAATGATATACCAGCATAACGAGAGAAATAGGCAGAAATCTCCACCTCGACTTGCGGGGTTATTGAGCAACGATTACAGTAATTATTAAGGAAACGAGATGTTAAAATTGTTTAACAAGGAGCCATGATGAATTAGTTGTTTTTTTTACCTCATTTACATACATTTTCGATGGCTACAAATTATCCAAAATCTGCCCATGCTTGCTCATCTAGCTGGCCTTGAAAGTTCTTGCTAGATGATTGTATAAAAACTTTAGCATTTCAACAAAGCATTTCACTTTGTATCAAAAATCACTATAGCATGCTGGATAATTAATTTTTAGTTTTTTACTTTGAATCGTGATTTTTTTTTGAAAAAAAAAAAAACATGTTTTGGTAGAATATGGATTTAAGACATAAGTATTTCAAAAAGCATCAAGTAAAAATGACAAAAAGGAAAGTTAAATTTCAATGCTCTCCTCTTTTACAGCGTTGCGTTGCGTTGTTTTACCTCTGAGCGGCACTTTTTTGCACACCATGGGCTAAATGGCCAGGTCACATGGACCCCGAAGGCTCAGAGAAGGTTGGGGGAGGGGACCCACTGGAACAGCTGTTGGGAGACAGATGGTAGCCTCCCGTCAAGGCCATCCAGCGTGTTCTTTAACGTGCACAGGGTATGGCTCTCCCGCACATGGGGCCACGGCTTAACGTCCCATCCGACGGACGGCGGCCTTTCCAAGCCCATCGGTGTCCCCTACTGACCGTGGGCAGGGCGGAGAATTTTTGCAGAGACTCTTTTACAGCAATAGCTCAACTTGCTGTCACATTGGTCACTGCAGGCCAATTCCAACAAGGTTCTGTTTCACATTATCTCCATCCATCACATTCTAGGTATCACCCTTTTTCTGAGCTCTTCAAGTATGGTGTTCAACACTCTATTAGGCTAATTTCTCTTTTTTTTTTTGGGGGGGGGGGGTGGATTGAAAAACAAATTGCAGAAGTATTGAAAATGTACAAAGGTTCAAAAATTATTGTACAGAATAAAATTTCTTAAAGAGTGTTAGAGGATGTTAAAAGACCAAATCTGCCCTACTAACATGGCATGACTACTCCCAAGTTAATTCATATTCTCATCAGTTTGGTAATACAGTAATATTCTGAACTACAATATTTTTCTGTACAACAGAAAGAAATTTTTAACTAATGCCAAATTGTTGTAAATTTGCTTATTATATATTTAATTAAAGAGATATCTTTATTTGTTTAGCAATAATTGTATCTGTAGATAAATGCATATTTCAAAATCAGATCCATATGCAGCACCTTAAAATAATGTGTATGGTATGCAGAGAAAACACTCGTAGAATTATATTAATTCACATTAAATGTTTATAAAAAAGCATCCCTAATACTAATAATATAATGCAAAGAAATTGTAGAAATTATTCCTATAAGTTTTTGAAAGGAAATTAACTCATTTTTTGAGAATTAAGCATTTGGTATTGAGGGGGTATTTTTATTATTATATTGCAGCTAACATAAGAGTTCATATATTGGAACCACTTGTCAACTTTATTCAAAAAAACTTTTAGGTTGGGTTGTTTTACTTCTGAGCGGCACTTTTTTTGCACACCATGGGCTAAATGGCCAGGTCACAAGGACCCTGAAGGCTCAGAGGTTGGGGGAGGGGACCACTGGAACAGCTGTTGGGAGACAGATGGTAACCTCCGGTCAAGGCAATCCAGAGTGTTCTTTAACATGCACAGGGTATGGTTCTCCTACACAAGGCGCCACGGCTTAACATCCCATCCGATGGACGGTGGCCTTTACCAAGCCCATCGGTGTCCCCTACTGACCGTGGGCAGGGTCAGGAATTTTGCGGTGATAAATCTCAACGCTGACCCAGCTGGGAATCAAACCTGGGAACTACAGATTACGAGCCTGGCGCGCTACCCAAAAAACTTTTAATGCACGATAAATTCACAATAAAATACTACAAAGTATGTAATTAAACAAGATTCATCAAAATCACAATTTCACACCTGCAACCAAGACTATCAGGTATAATGTCTTGATTATTAGTTGTGTGATTAATCTCAAAGAATTATAAGGAATATATGGTACTTCTTTGTATCATATTATCAGTGTTATACCTTTACAAAATAATTTAGTGGAAACCTCTTTTATTTATATAAACTAGTTACCAAGTTTATTTCATTTTACGGTAACTATATTAGCATCATTTTAAAGCCTCCTTCATTGAATTAAATACCTTACTACTTAAATATTAAATGCGTGTTTTGTTCATATTTACGAGTATAATGACAATGAGTATATTAACATGCACTGTTTAATCAAGAGTTAATTAAAGGTTTATGTATTTTACCACAGAAATTCAAATTAGTTTTTCCTCTTTAATCACAGTTTCTTTTATTAAGTCAACTGCAATAATACACAAAACTAAAAATCTGCATTCCATTAATAATACTTTTCTGTTGCTTGCAAAAGGAAAAGCATTTACATGTATGGCAATTTCGGAAGCTATTCCAACAATAAGATTGTATAGTTAAAATAATGATAGTTCTCATCAATTGTTGAGGGATTTGCAATTCAAAGAATATGTAAAAAGAGTACTAGAGTTTGGAATAAATTCTTGTATCTGGAGCTGAGAGGTGCTGGTAGCATTTGTGCTCGATACCAGAAACCTTTCATTCTTCTCCCTTACATATTCTTTGTTGCATATGATGGATAGTTCAACCTACGATTTATGAGAACTGTATCATTTCTATCTAAATGGCTACTAAAGTTGCCATAAATGCTTTGCCACAAGCTATTTGTGTAATTTAAAAAAAAAAAGTGTTACATTAACGAAAGTGTAACTATTTTAAAATGATGATACATTAAAAATATGAATATAAAACCCAATTTAACAAGGTTTGCTGGGAAATAAGCTGAAAGTATCAGTTTTTCCATACTATTTCCTGAAATTGGAATTTTATTTTTTGAAACTGTGTAATGCTTACATAATAACACACTCCATTCCACTATTTATTATGTAATACTGATAAGCCAACTTCAACAAACTTAAAATCACTATATCTCAAAATGATAAAACAGCTTCGAAATTACAATATTAAATAATGCGCAACACACATCATTTACTTCAAAGCTCAAGTCACATGCAACAATTTGAAGATATATCTACTCCAATAATTTTTTTTTTTACTTTTAACTCAATGACTAGCACACAGGCATTCTGAAAATCAGATCAACTTATCAATACAAAACTCTTTTAAATTGCATTTCAAGTTTCAGTTCTTATTACTGATGATTTACAAAACTGAGAAAAAATTTCATACATATTCCAATTCTGTCAAATGTCTATTATGAAATATTAGTCTTCTATTTCCCTACTCAATAGGTATGAATAAAGCAATACAACAAAAAAATTATAACTTAGCATTTTAAAATATAAGCACTAACTTTTAATATGTACTGGTACATATTGCCACTACAGAAAATAAAATTATTATAGCTAGTAACTAATTTTATACTTGTCATAAGCATTGTAAAACTTAAGAATAAAATCAAGCAAAAGCTCTCAATTGCTTAAAAACAAATTTTAAGCAATACTAAAATCAAAGAGAAACATTTGGAAGCTTATACAAGATAAAAAACTTTATAAAGATAACACTGAAACCAATTATTCAGGAGGAAAAAACTTAATCTTGCTGTTTTCAAAATAGGACAGTTTGTACTTTTCCTAATATGCAATACTATATAATTTGGATTCAGCTCCCTAATCCAACACTACATGGCACATCATATAATTATATATAAATGCAAACACTAATTTTACTATATTGCACTAAACCATATGGAAATAGATTCTTTGTGTTGCACTCATATTTTATTTTGTTCAGAACCTAAAAATTTTTGGCTGTCTGAATATCTGGAAAGTTTGCAAGTGCCGAATCTAATTTGCATCTCTTTACTGAAGAGAATGATATTAGTCAACAGCATACAATTGTTACCAAAGCATTTTTTACCTAGTAAATATTTTTCATATTTGTCTCTCATATCATTATTTTCAGCACTGCAGCTTCATTACTTATTTTAAATGAAATGTTGGCGACACTTTGTATTTTGTGAAACGAAACAATATGCAATATTTTACTACAAAACGCAGCAAATTACATAGGAACCCCAAACTTTTTTAGATGTGCATGCTGTTTAACTGGCAACAAAACTGCATTATGTACATAAGAATCACATCCATAACACCAAACAGATAAATCAGAAAAACTGAGAGTAAGATAATGTTGCATATTCATTCCATGTTGTAGCATATGTTGATTTATGAATCTGCCACAATAGACCTGATAGCAATGAAGACATACCCAGTTCTCTTTTGGATCTCTACAAGTCTGACATAAAGCATTAGGGTCAAGACCTTCAACTGGCAAAGACTGTAGTAATTCAAGATGTGGACAGTATTCTAATGGTGTGACACAGAATAACACTTCACCCTCATCGTGCCACGAAGCTTCAGCACCTTCACACACGAGAATTTCTTCTCTAATAGAGGCTACTGCTTCTTCTAGTTTCAAATCACTCAATTCTTTTTCTGGCTCTCTACCTGGAATCGAAACTGGGGAACTTAGCTTTTGATTGTCTATGTTGTACACTTGCTCTATTACATTCTTCAATGAAGTTTCCTGGTCATCAGTTTGCAAATGGTTTGCTTCTACAGATGGCAAATCAACATTAAACTGTAAACATTTCCAGTGCTTTTTATGAATTTCAACAACATTTTGTATAGTTGCTATAGCACTTTGGGATGGTTTTAGTCCTGCTGGTAAGTGATTACAAGGTTCTCCTAGTAAGGCTTTAATACAGTGGAAGACAGCCTCTGACGAAGATGATATATTATATCCTCCTTCTAAAGCCAAAATAAGCTTTCCATTAGCAAGTGCACTTAAGAGATGTGTCATATGTCCGAAGCATTGTGGACTTACATCACAACCACCTAAAGGATCATCTTGGGCAGCATCAAAACCTGCCGATACGATGACTAAATCTGGACAATATTCATATGCTACTGGAAGGATAATATGAAACAGTGCTGCTAAGTAGTCACCATCACTCATTGAGCCTTCACTCCATGGAATGTTGATATTAAATCCTAGACCAGGTCCTTCACCAACTGCCTCAAAATTTGCTTCAGGAGAAGAAGGGAAAAATGATCCATGATCATAGCGGTGAATGGATATATATAACACACTATCATCACCAAAAAATATATGCTGAGTACCATTTCCGTGGTGGATGTCCCAATCTAAAATTAGTATTCTTTTCATGTTATACTTACAAAGGGCATATTTAGCTGCTATAGCTACTGAATTGAAAATGCAAAACCCACAGGCTTCATCAATTTCAGCATGGTGGCCTGGTGGACGGATTACTGCAAACCCATTTTGACATTTTCTAGTTAGCACGGCATCTACAGCTTGAAGCAAACTGCCACAAGCAAGCACTGCAGACTCATATGTTGCTTGACATAAGTAGACAGATTGATATTCTGCTTGCAATTTGGCAATATCTCGATTTGTCATTGTTCCTGTAGCCTTTATTTCATTGATGTATGAAGCATTATGAACTAAACTTAGTTCTTTCTCTGATGCCTCCCTAGATTGGAGTAATAGACATTTTTCCAGTAAACCACTATTTTTTAGTTTCTCATAAATTTCTATTACCCTTTCTGCCTTTTCAGGATGCCATTTTTCCTTACGATTACAATGCTGAGTCATTCGTGCATCAAAAACAATACATGTATGATGAGTTGGAATAGTTAGATCAGTTTCCGTGATCAGTTTCAATATTTCTTTTTCTAGAGTCTCTGAAAGTGAAGCATCTCTTACTGGATAACAGCAACGTGTTGGGTAACTTGTTGGTTTATTATATGACAAAGTTCCAACATATTTAATTTCAGGAATGTGTTTTTTATTTGATGATGACAAATCTAAGCTTTCCAATTTTGAGAAACTACCTTGCAAATGAAGACTCTCCCAAAAAGGCCGATGTGATGATATTGTATTAAAAATGCTTTCCACAACACTTTCACATGGTTCATGCGTTGCTTGTATTAGTGGACAAGGATCTCCAAGGAGAGTTCGTAAACTTAATGCTACACTTTCCGAAAGTGAAGATAAACAGTAACCACCTTCGAGCACAACACAGACATGACCATCAGCAAGTCCTAAAAGCATGTGCAACAAATGTGAATAAGCTTGTGGAGTTACTTCCATTTCTCCTTCAACACATCCAAGAGCAGCATCATATCCTGCAGAAACTATAATTAATTCTGGGCAAAACTCATATGCAACTGGCAATAACACATTGTTAAAAATTGCTAAATATTCACTATTTCCCATCTTGGTTTCATTTAATGGTACATTAATATTATATCCTTTACCACTACTTTCACCAACAAAATCGAAATTGCTCTCTCGAAGTTCTGGCCAAAAAGCTCCATGTTCATAGCGATGGATAGAAAAATATAGCACCCTAGGATCATCATAAAACATCTGCTGTGTTGCTTGTCCATGGTGAACATCCCAATCAACAATTAAAATTCTTTTTAAGTTATAGTGTAACAGAGCATATTTCGTAGCTAATGCAACGTTATTAAAGAAACAAAATCCACAAGCTTCTTTCTCCATAGCATGATGCCCTGGAGGTCTTACTATGGCCATTCCATTTCTTACACTTCCATCTAAGACTGATGAAATTAGTTGCAATGTACACCCTACCGCAAGTAATGCCAATTCGTAAGTTTTTGGATGGAAGAAAACAGAATCAAAAGTCGACGACAATGCTTCTAAATCAGCAATATTTGTGTAACTTTTCGTTTTCTTTACAATTTCTAAGTACTCTTTACTGTGCAAAAGCAATATCTCATTCTCATCTGCAAATTTTGAAGGAATGATTAAGCATCTCCGCACTAAGCCATACTCTTTACATCTTTGTAATGGGCACAAATATCGTTCTGGCCGCTCAATGTAGTTAGGATCCCATAAGCAGCAGTGTTCCACCATACGATCATCATATATGAGACCAGTAGTCTTCTTTGTTTGTTCTTCTTCCTCAGCAGTTAGTTCCGAAAGTGCGCTGGAAATGTCAGCGAATTTAAAAGTTTTATCGTCAGAAGACATATTTGCAAATGATAATTCACAACGCAGCCATTCAACTCACTACCGGGTTCGACTTCACTGAATATTGTTTTCTTCTTTCTCTGCAAACCTCAATCCGAAACTGTAGAGAACTATGAGAAAATTGTTTCTTCCTTCGATCCCACACATCTGTTGCTTGCTCTCTATCATCGCAATATTCCCGTTAGGTTCTGAGAGCTGCAGGTAGGAATCTGTGAGGAGTTAAAGGTGTGTAGAGATAAGAACTTGTTAAGTTGTAAATAGCGATAATAATGTCTTAGTGATACTAATAAAAACTTAACGAACAATAGTTCATAATTAGTAAACCAAGTAAGTTCATAATACTATAATTAGCAGCGAAATCGAGAGATTATGTTCAAAGAGTACTAGGAGGATGAAGGAACTAATATCGGCTTCTCCGCGAGAGATTCGACCTCCGACATGCGGTGGGGATCGCTGAGGAAGCGGCTGGCCACTAGCAAGTGAGTCAAGGGGTTCCGAGTATCGTCTCATTCACCTACAGCGATTTGTAACCCATCATAATTTTTCATGACATAATTGACATAATGATGTGGTTGGATTGCATTAAATAGAGTAGAACAGCAGCAGCAACTACCGATGCCTTACTGGCAGCTGCTCCCAGCATTCGGCAGAGAAAACAAGTACTGGCACAAGTGGACTCGAAAGGGTTGGCATTCCAGCGTCTAAGACTTAAAAAAAAAAAGAGGGGGGGGGGGTGAAGCTGGCACGCCTTAGCGTGTATCATGCTATGTTTTCGTATTATCTAAATTTAAATCCTATTTTAATTAACGAAACATTAAAACATCGCAAAACAATTAATGCACCATAAGTTAATTATTAATCGGGAAATTAGTTTATTTTATAATTCAGGGCTAAATAAAGATCAAAAAGTTAAAATTAACTAGTGCAAACAGCTGCTTGAGGGATAATTTATTTATTTGCAGTTGTTTTTGAAATGATACAGAGCTATTTTTTTTTTTAATCTACTTGTGCAGTTAACGGTAAAATATGCCATAATGATTCTTTTTTTTTATTTTCAGAAAGAATAAATATGTGAGTAACTATGTTAACTTGAACTAGACCATGGTTGAAAACACGATATCGCTATAAGTTAGAACCAAAGATACAACTAGATAAACTCTCTTCTTGCCACTTGCCACATGTTACCAAGAATTCTCAATGGTAAGAGTCAACAAAGTGTTGCCATGCACATTCTATACTATATATGACTGAGGGTTTATTCTATCCATTATAAATATAAAATAAATACCTCCTCAAGCAGCTGCTTATCAAAGAGGTCTGACAACTATATTTATATTCCACTAACATCTCTCATAATGGAAAAGCTTTAGTCTCCTAGATTCAGTGGTGTCACCCCAATTTATTAACAACCAGTTTCCATACCGAGAGAGAGGTATCTGGACGAATCGGCAATTTCGTTTGTTAGACACTGGTACGACATACTGGGAGGGGGGTTAATCCTTCCCTGGGAAAAACGTTAGAAAGTATTACATTTGAGATTGCATGGTAGGTAAATATATACTATAACTAACTTTAACTACAATTGTTGTGTCTCAAATAAAGCATCAGACAGAATGCAGAGCCTATCAAAAAATATGAAAAATTAACCCCTACCGGGAAATAACCTGCAATTAGTGGCAGTGATTCTGTAAATAAATAAACTATAGATAAGAGGAATATATTTTATTTTTCGTGCAACTGTAGGATAAAATAAATAAAAAAAATATAAATACCCCCTCAAGCAGCTGCTTGCCACAGAGGTCTGACAGGAGTCTGTCAGTTTATATGCCACAGTAGGAGATCTGAGAGGATACATATGAAAAAACATATATAAGTGATTAAAGCAAACTCCAAATTGCCAGCTGATTTTTAAAATTGTTTTTATTTTTTTGTTTTCTGATTCTCATGTCGTTTGCAGTATGATGACCCGCCGTAACCACAATCTCACATATTGCGTTGCATCCCAGTCATAAATTGGTTTACCAAAAAGTTTGACCGTCATTATACTTGATATATTTTCAATAAGTAGTGCATTTCTTTGCTCAGTGCATATATTATTCATTAAACTAAATGCTCGTTCAGCTTCTGCTGAACTGACAGCAATGACTTTTAATATTTTTTGGCATCTTTTATACTTTTGGGAACCTGATAGAATGGAAAATCTCTTGCATCCACGAAAATCATTAGTAGGTATTGTAAATTTCATTAGTTTACTTAATTCTAGAAGTTTTTTCTCCCCATCAAACCACGCAGAGATTGTAATATATTTCAGCCAAGTTGACGTATCAAGCAAGTTACAGTTACCAAATTTGTATTTTATTCATTTTCACTAATAGTCTAGAATTCAAACAGTGGATAACGCTCTGGATTAGTTGGCATCTTGATAAGTGCACACGTCCATTGTTCGATACAAATATATTTTTATAAGGTTCGGATTTAATTATAGAAGGAACAACATTTTCATATTTTCCTTCATGTTCTCTTATAAAATTAAGAGCTCTTACACATCTACGGATTAATCTATATGCTTTTACAAGCAGATAGATTAATCTTAGATAGATTAATCTTAGATCAATAGATTTGGTTTTAGGTAGTAAGTGACAGAAGATATAATTCTTCATGAATATCAATCATCAGGGACAAGTCCTCAATAAAATGTATATTTTCCACTCTCTGCTTCATGCCACTCATATTATTTTTAGAAAAATGTTTGTGCAGTGCTGGATACTCTCTGCCATACAGCTTTAGTTGCTCTAACACTGCAAACTGCCCATCGGGGTTCCAAAACCCTGCCAATTTTTATAATTTCTATTTCTCCTTGAACTATACTTTTTAGTTCAATTTGATCTGCTGGGGAACCACCATCCTCACCAGATCCCTTCTATCAATGACGTATTAAACTGACAGGCTCCTGTCAGACATCTCTAGCAGCAGCTGCTTGAGGAGGTATTGATTTTATATTTTGGTTTTTATAAGATGTATGGTATAGACCAGTGATTCTCAACCTTTTATGCCTCACACACACACCCTGGAAATATGTATGTAACTGGCGTACCCCTTGTATAGATAGATAAAACTATAGTTATAGTATAACAATGGAAATAAAATAAAACATATATATATAAATAATAAATAAATACCCCCTCAAGCAGCTGCTTGCCACAGAGGTCTGACAGGAGCCTGTCAGTTTATATGCCACAGTAGATCTGTGAGGATGGCAGGACCTCAGCAGAAAAACGACACACACATCCATGCCTTACCCGGGGCTCGAATCCAGTCCCTTAGATCAATAGCCAAGCGTGCTAACCACTCGGCCACGGGACGGCTTACATATATATATACACATTAAATTAATTATTCATAAATTACATATATCGGTAAACACAAAAAATGAGATAAGCAATTTAAAAAATCTTATATAATTATAAACATTTTACTGGGTAATCGGTGAAATGGTTGCGCTTGTTTACACTTGCACAGTTTATCAATGGTTGTGGTTATCTTGCTAAAGTAGAGTGGCAAGTCATCTTCAACATCCAGACTGTTCCTATATTTATTTTTTAAAGCAGTTGAAGACGAAAAACCAGTTTCACATAAATAAGTTGTTGTGAAGGATAACAAATATTTGACCGCAATTCTTGGGTTGGGTTGTTTCACCTCTGAGCGGCACTTTTTTGCACACCATGGGCTAAATGGCCAGGTCACATGGACCCCAAAGGCTCAGAGAAGGTTGGGGGAGGGGACCCACTGGATTGGGTTGTTTTACCTCTGAGCGGCACTTTTTTGCACACCAAGGACTAAATGGCAGGTCACATGGATCCCAAAGTCTCAGAGAAGGTTGGGGGAGGGGACTCACTGGATAGCTATTGGGAGACAGATGGTAGCCTCCCGTCAAGGCCATCCAGCGTGTTCTTTAACGTGCACAGGGTATGTCTCTCCCGCACATGGGGCCACGGCTTAACGTACCATGCGACGGACGGCGGCCTTTCCAAGCCCATCGATGTCCCCTACTGACCATGGGCAGCGCGGGAAAATTTGCGGAGATAAATCTCAACGCTGACCCAGCTGGGACTCGAACCTGGGAACTACAGATTACGAACCTGGCGCGCTACTGACTGAGCCACCCCTACCCCATAAAAAATAAAATGTATTCGAATTAAATGAGCGTTCAAAAGCAAAATACATTCCAACCAATATTCCCTCTATTTTTTTTTCTTGCTGCGCGGTATAAAATATTTCTGCGCGGCAAAATGTTTTGACGTAATTTTCACATTTTGTAAAATTCGGTCGGGTTTGCCGTTGCCAGTGAGTTTTCGAAAATATTATACATGTGTATGATTAACCTCTTGATGAGATTAACATACCAATACATTAAGCATAATGGAATAGGCCAGCATTTTTCGAACTGCGGTTCCTGACCCATTAGTATTTCATGAAATCAATTTACGAAGTCGCGACCAGCATTTTTTTTAAAATGAAAGAGAATAGGAAATATCAGCCTGGGTTGCAATGCAAAATGTATTACTTATTGTGGGTCAATGTTCAAAAATTTTGAAAAACACTGGGACAATGTATGATCATACTATTATTTTCTCTATAGTGTGGATGCTCTACTGTATCATGGGAAGCCATGCATTTATATGTTCGGTAAATTTTAATTATCAACGGCATGTCATTAGCCTTGTTTGCGTTTCAAAATTGAATGTTACTTAGAATATCACCAGCAAAGCGATTTTTCCGGGGGGAAAAATAGCTATAAAATGCAACATTGAGAAATATTACATTGCTATTTGTTTAATTAAGATCATGTCACAAAAGAAATATCAAGTGTATATCCACAGTCGTATCAGAATAATGTAACCACCTACCGAATAATGGGAATAACCACCCTTGTTCCAGATGACTTTGGGACGTTAAGCCGTGGTTCCGTGTGCGGGAGAGATATACCCTGTGCACGTTAAAGAACACGCTGGATGGCCTTGACGGGAGGCTACCATCTGTCTCCCAACAGCTGTTCCAGTGGGTCGCCTCCACCAATCTCTGAGCCTTTGGAGTCCATGTGACCTGGCCATTTAGCCCTTGGTGTGCAAAAAAGTGCTGCTCAGAGATAAAACCCAAGTCATCTGGATTTGGGTTGTTTTACCTCTGAGCGGCACTTTTTTGCACACCATGGGCTAAATGGCCAGGTCACATGGACCCCGAAGGCTCAGAGAAGGTTGGGGAGGGGACCCACTGGAACAGCTGTTGGGAGACAGATGGTAGCCTCCCATCCAGTGTGTTCTTTTACGTGCACAGTGTATGGCTCTCTTGCACACAGCTTAACGTCCCATCCGATGGATGGGCAGCCTTTCCAAGCCCATTGGTGTCCCCTACTAACCGTGGGCAGAGCGGGGAATTTTGAGCAGATAAATCTCAACGTTGACCCAGCTGGGACTCGAACCTGGGATACAGATTATGAGCTTGGCACGCTACGGAGACACCCTGCACAGATGACAGCAGCGAGACATGGACACAATGGGGCCCTGGAAGGTTACCAGAGGCACAAGTGCCCATTCAGACTCCAGCAGAGCATGGAGGTTCTGGAGATGACGTGGTTGTGGGTCTGCACGCCAAACCATGTCGATCCCAATGGTCCCACAAGTGCTCTATGGGATTGAGGTTGGGCGATTTTACCGGCCAAGGGAGAATGGAGACATCACTCTCGTGTTCCTGGAACCATTCATGCACCACCTTAGTGTGATGGCACATTGTCCTGTTGGTAGACACTATCACCACCAGGGTAAACGTCGATATGAAGGGATGCTGGGTTGCGTTGTTTTACCTCTGAGCGGCACTTTTTTGCACACCATGGGCTAAATGGCCAGGTCACATGGACCCCGAAGGCTCAGAGAAGATTGGGGGAGGGGACCCACTAAACAGCTATTGGGAGACAGATGGTAGCCTCCTGTCAAGGTTATCCAGCGTGTTCTTTAATGTGCACACTGGGCCACGGCTTAACGTCCCATGCGACGGATGGCGGCCTTTCCAAGTCCATCAGTGTCCCCTACTGACTGTGGGCAGGGCGAGGAATTTTGCGGGGATAAATCTCAACGCTGACCCAGCTGGGACTCGAACCTGGGAACTACAGATTAAACGCCTGGCATGCTACCAACTGAGCCACCCCCGCCCCTGAAGGGATGCATGTGGTCAGCGAGGTGGTACCAGCAGTCCCAGGTCATACCAGAAAAACATCCCCCAGATATCACAATGCCATCAGCTAGTACTTGACCAAGAAGCATGCCAGAGTGTTGGTGCAGGTTCACTGTGATTCCGTGGGTAGTCAT
Source organism: Ryuthela nishihirai (assembly GCA_038380435.1). Lineage (NCBI taxonomy): Eukaryota > Metazoa > Arthropoda > Arachnida > Araneae > Heptathelidae > Ryuthela > Ryuthela nishihirai. The sequence continues at coordinate 6,804,127 of JAWZYU010000008.1, forward strand.
TATTCTGATGACTGTTTCTATTTACATGATGTATATGATTAACCTCTTGACGAGATGAATATACCAGGATATCAAGCATAATGATCTAGATAGTGCATCATTTCTACAGTGTGGATGCTTTATTCTTGCTAGTTTCATATTCAGTGGATTTTGAGTCTTTATAAACGAGTTGAATACAGTGAGAACCCTTGTTAAAAGGTCAAGGTTGGGTTGTTTTACCTCAGAGCGGCACTTTTCTTGCACACACTGGGCTAAATGGCCAGGTCACATGGACCCCGAAGGCTCGGAGAAGGTTGGGGGAGGGGACCCATTGGAACAGCTGTTGGGAGACAGATGGTAGCCTCCCGTGAAGGCCATCCAGCGTGTTCTTTAACGTGCACAGGGTATGGCTCTCCCGCACACGGGGCCACGGCTTAGCATCCCATCCGACGGATGGCGGCCTTTCCAAGCCCATCGGTGTCCCCTACTGACCGTGCTCAGGGCGGGGAATTTTGCGGAGATAAATCTCAACGCTGACCCAGCTGGGAACTACAGATTACGAGCCTGGTGCGCTATCGACTGAGCCACCCCCGCCCCTGGGAGACAGATGGTATGGCTCTCCTGCGTACCGAGCCACTGCTAAGCATATCATCCGACAGACAGCAACTTTTCCAAGCCCATCAGTATCCCCTACTAACAAGGGCAGGTAGTTTTGCAGAGACAAATCTCAGTACTGGCCCAGTGGAGACTCGAACCTGGGAACTGCAATTTACGAGCTTGGCAGACTACCGAGTGAGCTACCCCCACAACTAGGCGATGACTTACCCCTTTGTAATATGAATATGGAAAAATATAGATTCCGTCCCCACAGAAAACGTCATTCTATTTTCACGTTCGGTAAAAACAAGTAACTACTTATAAATCTACTTTCGCAACTTATTGGATTTCTATGATTATGTGTGTACACGAGTTTATTATTAATGTGAAGCATGGGTGATGCAAGTCAAAACACTGAAACAAATATTACAGTACACAATAGTTGTTTATTGACAATGTTTTCAACAACACATTCATTTGCTGCAAACATGCAAGAAGTCTATGCTTACTCTGTATCTATTTTAACTCTTATTTCACCCTCTTATCTCATCTAATTCAGGATCACACATACACACAATGTAGTACAAATGCCGGACAGCAATTCACTGCCTTTAAACAAATGGTCAAGTTCTTTTTTTTACCGATTGAAATTAATATTCATAGCTCCAGATACCGAGTAGTGTATTCTCTGATGTTGCTTACCATAAGGACAGAGGACAATGAAGAGATATTACAGCTGCTTGAGGGGGTATTTATTTATTTGTCTAAAGGACATTTTCTTGCGATATTTTATAGAGTGTTAAAAATATCGAGTGTTTTTCTTATCATTTTGAATATGTCTTAAAACTCAACCTAAAAAAATTATTTTTCAGAAGCTAAAAAGGAGCTTTAAGTGATATTTTAGCTTGGTACTGGCAATGTTTGCGTTTTGCAAGCGAGTTGGGTTGTTTTATCTCTAAGCGGCACTTTTTTGCACACCATGGGCTAAATGGCCAGGTCACAAGGCTCAGAGAAGGTTGGGGGAGGGAACCTACTGGAACAACTGTTGGGAGACAGATGGTAGCCTCCCGTCAAGGCCTCTGAGAGGCACTTTTTTGCAGGCCATGGGCTAAATGGCCAGGTCACAAGGACCCGGAAGGCTCAGAGGTTGGGGGAGGGGACCCACTGAAACAGCTGTTGGGACAGATAGTAGCATCCCGTCAAGGCCATCTAGCGTTTTCTTTGACGTGCACAGGGTATGGCTCTCCCGTACACGGGGCCACGGTTTAACGTCCCATCCGACGGAAGGCGGCCTTTCCAAGCCCATCGGTGTCCCCTACTGACCGTGGGCAGGGCGGGGAAATTTGCGGAGATAAATCTCAACGCTGAGCCAGCTGGGACTGGAACATTTTGCAAGTGATAAAGATTGCTTGTTTTCAGGTAAACATTGGAAACGTATTTTAAAACTTAGTAGGATAATCAAAGCCGTCCCGTGGCCGAGTGGTTAGCATACTTGGCTACTGATCTAAGGGACCTGGGTTGGAGCCCCGGGTAAGGAATGGATGTGTGTGTGTCGTTTTTCTGCTGAGGTCCTGCCATCCTTACAGACCTTCTACTATGGCATATAAACTGACAGGCTCCTGTTAGACCTTTGTGGTAAGCAGCTGCTTGATGGGGTATTTTTCTATTATTTAGGATAATCAAAATATCTGAAAGAGGAAAATGAGGTAAATCTTTTATCTAACTGGTGAGCCAATGATTCCTTAAAATCATCTTTAACCGGGATATAACTCCCTATTTCCCTTGGTAATGCTATCATAGAGTAGTATTTATTTTCAAATTCGAGAGCTTCCTGAGATCACTTTTAGTGCCAGTTGTAAATTCTGAGGTAATGATTTTTTTTTGCAGAAAGTTTCAGAAAAAACAAATTCACTTTGAAGAAGACAAATTGCCATAAGTCATGTCACTGATACAGGGCCTGAGATAAAAACAACATATTTCAGTAATAAAGTATCACAGGAAAATGTCATGTAGACAAGAAACATTATTTATAAACCTTCAAAACAAAAAAATTGTCATGGTTCAATAGCAACCTGTCAGTTGTGTCTTTTACCTCTGAGCGGCACTCTTTTGCACACAATGGGTTAAACGGCTGGATCACAAGGCCCCCGAAGGCTGGGAGGAAAAGGGAACCCACTAGACAGCTGTACTGGCCCAGTGGAGATTCGAACCTGGGAAGTACAATTTACGAGCTTGGCAGGCTACCGACTGAGCCATGACTTACCCCTTTGTAATATGAATACGGGCGATATTCTTATAACTGAACTTACCCCTGGCGATGACTTACCCCTTTGTAATATGTAATAAGTCATGCGATGACTTACCCCTTTGTAATATAATGGCAAAATAAGACCAGAGTTCTCTTTAACGTGCACATAATATGGCTGGGTTGTTTTACCTCTGAGCGGCACTTTTTTTGCACACAGTGCTAAATGGCCAGGTCACAAGGACCCTGAGATTGGGGGGAGGTAACCCACTGGACAACTGTTAGCCTCCCGTAAAGGTCATCCAGCGTGTTCGTTAACGTGAAAAGGGTATGGTTCTCCCACACACGGCCTAATGTTCCATCTGATGGACGGCAGCCTTTCGAAGCCCATTGGTGTCCCCTACTGACTGTAGAGAGTTTTACGGAGATAAATCTCAACGCTGGCCCAGGTGGAACTCGAACCTAGGAACTGTAGATCAGTGGCGGACTGGCCAGAGTGTCAGCTTGTCCGATGGCAAGTGAGTCCTGATGAAGTGTGCCCCCTTAAACATTAGACAATGTTAAAAATAACCTTATAGTTGTGGGTGAACCCCTTTATCTCCTGGCAACCAATATTTTTACACCCAGTCCGCCACTGCTGTAGATTATTAGCCACCCCGGTCACCAACCGGCCATTATAATATGCCTAATAGTCTTTTGTCAGATTAAACCTCACACATTACTGAATCTATCTTGCTTTTGAAGCATTACTGAGGTATCTGCAAGCGATTAACGATAATACTGTTATTACAGCAACTTTGCAGTTGCCAGTTTTACGCAGAATTCTGTGTTGCAAACTTGCGTTGGTTGATTATTTCTGCCATTTTCTGGTGATTAAAAGTTATTTTACTGCATTAGTTGGATATCAAAAAAATTATAGCTACTGTTAATTTCTTAGTGCAAATTCTTTTTTTTTCCGATAGCGAAAATCTGGTGAATAAACTTTTTCATATTTCCCTTTCCAGTTGGATGAATACTATTTCATCAAAATAGGCCTAATTTTGTTCCACATACATGCAAATATAACCGCAGTTCGTTTTAAGAAGTCATGAATTTTGGTTGCCATCGACCACGTATAGAATTAAGAAGAATAAAACTCAACAGGAGGAAAATACACTATCTTTTACTTTTCGGATAGGTTCACGGAAAAAAGATAACTGAACTTGAATAGAATATGCTCTACAGATAATTTTGATGGATAACAGACTACATTTAGCAGGAGCAAATAAATATTTATTGGAAGCAGCTAATAATTTTTCAGTAATATATTACTTTAATTTCACAACCTTTCAACTTACGATCAGCGATCATTATAAAATTTATTTTTGGAAACTTTTTTAATATTCTAGCTCCAGAATATTGCGAATTAAACAACTTACCAAAAGACAGAAAAAAAAATAAGCCACGAAAATAGGGTATAAATGACAACAGAACAATTTTTTTGGGGGTTATTTAACAAAAATAACAGTACTATGAGAAACTATTTTTCCCCCCCTCAAAACCTATAATTTCGTATACAAAACAGGTAGATGAAAATCCACCAATTCTGTATACTAATTAGACAATTTTCATGATATTCGCTAAAATGACACGAAAATTTCAGCTCTATATATAATCGGTTTAACTTTTAAAAGTGCTATTGTGGTGTACCAGCTGTGTTTAGAATGCACAGCTGGGTGAATGAAAAAATTCAAAGGCATTGAATTTTTTGTAAAAACCTACACAAAACTGATAATATTTGTGATTTTTTTTTATAGCAAAATGCACACAAATTAAAATTGGTCTCTACAAAAAAAAAAGCAAAAAATAGGTGTCCAACAAAATTTTCAAAGGGAAGGACACCTATGCGAAATGTCTGGGTTGGGTTGTTTTACCTCTGAGTGGCACTTTCTTTTACACACAATGGTTAAATGGACAGGTCACAAGGTCCTCGAGGCTCAGAGAAGGTTGGGGGAGGGGACCCACTGGACAGCTGTTAGGAGATAGATGGTAGTTTCCCGTCACGGCTAAAATGTGTTCTTTAAAGTGCATACGGGGCCACGACTTTTACTTTTCGGATCCAAAGGACAGTGGCCCTTCCAAGCTCAATGGTGCCCCCTACTGACCGAGGGAAGGGGCTTTGCGGATGTCAAATGTCATATTTTAGAGGGACGCTTGGGGTGGGTTGTTTTACATCCGAGTGACACTTTTTCGCACACAATGGGCTAAATGGCCAGGTCACAAGGACCCCAGAAGGCTCAGAGAAGGTTGGAGGAAGGGATCCACTGGAACAGCTGTTGGGAGACAGATGATAGCCTCTCGTCAAGGCCATCCAGCATGTTCTTTAACGTGCACAGGGTATGGCTGTTCCGTTTACGATATGACGGTTTAACATCCCATCCGACGGACTGCGGTCTTTCCAAGCCCATCAGTGTCCTTTACTGACTGTGGGCAGGGCGGGGAGTTTTGCGGAGATAAATCTCAACGCTGACCCAGCTGGGACTCGAACCTGGGAACTGCAGATTACGAGCCTGGCGCACTACCGAGCCACCCCAGCCATAGCCACCCAGCAGGGTGGCTATGGATTCTTTGGTAGTTTTTCTTGGTGGGGGGGGGGAGGTGATCTCACTCCCTCTCCCATTACCCATGTTATAAATAAAAACATGTTTGAAGGATAAATTTTTTTTTCTGTTATTTTTTAAGACTAGTATTCTGTACATTAATACATGACAGAAAAACACTTTTTTTATGGCACATCTGTTTATAAGATTTACGGAAGTTGTAGAAAGTGGCACTAAAACATATCAGTGCTTTCTCTGAATTGCTAATCATTTTTTTTTTGTGTTGAAGTATATTGGAAGACTACACTTCATCAATATGTACTTCCAAGTGAATATAGCATTACATACAAGTATCAAAGGTATTTTCCTACGCAAGAGGTAGTTAATTGTTTTGTCATGTAAAGTAACATATGCAAAACTTGGGAAACTGAAAATTTTGTACTACACTTTGTTGCATTTCTTGTGCCAAGATTAATACCATTAAAAGTATGTTAGGAAGACTATTTAAGGAAAACACAGCACAATGCTGTTTTAATGTTTACTGAGTATTATTATAGAAAGAGTAACTGAATCAGGTAGCTTAAAATTCTATGCATAGAATATTAAAAAATTGTCGTATTGGGCTATGTACCTAATGATTTACACAAATTGTAATGGTACAAATTGACTTTGGTTGTTCAAGAAATGCAATGATAGATGGTTCTATAAAAAATAGAATTACACAGGAGCATCAACAATTTGACAAACATATGAGTATATACTGTTTGTATTATCAAACCAAGATTTTTGTCTTCTCTGCAAGAATCAGTTGTTACGCTTTGTCAAATTTTGAAAACATTTCTGTTAAATCAAAAGTTGTTAGTTTTGACTAGATATATTTCAAAGCAAAAACTGAATCATGGTGACACAAGGAAAATCCGACAAGTTTTGTTTCTAGATAAATAATAGTAATCACTGTTAACAGATTGGTTGAATTGAGCCTAGCAACAATTTCGGTTTTTCCAACAACCTAGTGAAGTCTTAGAGGTCCCTGGAGGTTTTTCCCCCTTGTAAAAGAGCTGAAAGTTTGGACTATGAAAATTATATTTCATCAAATGAGATAAAACCAAGTTCGAACTTACTGGGTTTTCCTTGTAAACCCACATTTTAATGTATCTGACTGTTACTTGATCAACAGCAAAATCTTAATTTTTTTATATACACCGTTGTACAAAATTTTCATTCAAAACAATAATTTGATACTAATGTTTTCTTGTATATACATTGAAGGTGTGGGAAACAGAAGATGGAACAGCAGAAGAGGTCGAAACATTCGAGTTCAAATCTTATTTTCCAAAAGAAAAAAGTAAACTTTTTTTGTCTTATTCATTATCTAAGAATTTTTTCTGTTATGTTGTGTCAAGCTTAATATTGATTTTACTTATATCTAATATGCTTCTGCTGCACTAGGAGTGCCAATATCTGGATATCTGCCAGAAGAGTCATTTTTTTTTTCAATTTAATTGAGTATTCCATCCCCCTCCCTCCTAAATTTCTCTCTAAGAACTACATTGTAACTTAGAAATGCAAAGATTTTACAATCCACAAAGAGTGAAAAACTCAACAAGAATAAAGGAATGAAATACATCAGTGGAAAAGAAAAAGGAGGTGATCACAACTTTAGGGACTGGGGCCAAATGTAGCATTAGTATCCACTGTTATTTCCCAAGTTCTCTATACAGTAAATATGTCAGGAGTGTGAGCTTAAAAAAACTTAGATCATGAACAAAACAAATGTTTTACATAAAAAAAAAGACTTCTTTAAAATTAAAATGTATTAAGTAATTTACATGCTGTAGTGATTTTGGTATTTTATATGCCGCTTACACCGAAGAGCCAAAACATTATGACCACCTGCATAATATGATGTTGGTCTTCCACGTGCTGCCGAAATAGCTCTTACACAGTGAGGCATGGACACTACAAGATTTTTAAAATTGTCTTGTGGTATCTGGTACCAACAAGTTAGTAGCAGATCCTTTAACTCTTGTTAGTTGTGTGATTGAGACGCCACAGATTGGATATGCTGTTCCAATACAAACCACACACACTCAATTTGATTGATGTCTGGGGAATTTGGAGGCCAGGGCAATACCTGGAAGTCTTCCTCATGTTCTGCAAACAATTCTTGAAGAATCCAGGCAGTGTGGCGTGGTGCATTATCCTGCGGAAAGAAGGCATTACTAGAGGGTTATACCGTTGCCCTGAAAAGATGTACCTGGTCTGCAATGATATTTAGATATCATTGCAGACCAGGTACGATAGATGTCATAGTTTCCTGCACATGACTGATAGGCGATAGATGTCATAGTTTCCTGCACATGTAGGCGATAGATGTAGGCGATAGATGTCATAGTTTCCTGCACATGGCTGAACCCAGGGTTTCCCAGCAGAACACTGCCCAAAGCATTACATTTGCTTGGTTTCATCCCACAGTGCATCCTGGGTTTGGGTTGGGTTGTTTTACCTCTGAGCGGCACTTTTTTGCACACCATGGGCTAAATGGCCAGGTCACATGGACCCCGAAGTCTCAGAGAAGGTTGGGGGAGGGGACCCACTGGAACAGCTGTTGGGAGACAGATGGTAGCCTCCCGTCAAGGCCATCCAGCGTGTTCTTTAACGTGCACAGGGTATGGCTCTCCCGCACACGGGGCCACGGCTTAACGTCCCATCCGACGGACGGCGGCCTTTCCAAGCCCATCGGTGTCCCCTACTGACCGTGGGCAGGGCGGGGAATTTTGCGGAGATAGTGCATCCTGGTGCCACTTCCCCAGGTAAATGACGCACATGTATCCGGCCATCCACATATACCATTTCATGACCTTCACACGTGCTGTCGTTTACCTGCAGTTGCTTTGATTTGCATAAAGGTGCGCTAGACATAATGTTTTGGCTCTTCAGTGTATATGGAAGCAATCCTAGTTTTCAATTCTACAACTTTTACAAACTGAGGTATACTATAAACACAACATTGTTTGCTTTTTGAATTTAATCATTTTTTGGTTATCTCAAAATCAGATGGAGGAATGAGGGCATTTTAGCAGATATCTCCTTCTACCTGTATCTGATGCTCACTCATCTCCACCATTTCTATCCCTTCTATTTCAAACAAATATTTATAGCAAAAAAAAAAAACAAATACACTAACACATTCCTTGAACACAAAAACATGAATCTTCAGAAATTTGAATCTATAACTTGAATCTTTGAAAATTCAAAATACAGTTAATTTTATAAGATCAAAAGTCACAGAAATTTATAAGATCAAATTGAAACATGCTTAACATGTTCCAAAGTACAAGAACCAATACATATTTGGGAAGAACTAGAATCAAAGGATATGATGGAATTATATTAACATTGATAAAGAAAGATGCAAAACATTATGGCAAATACATATTTAGAAAAAGTATATGCATTCCAACTGGCTTGAAATACTCTTTTAGAGCAGATATTTGTATAATATTAAAATATTTCAGTTTGCAATAAATAAGTTTTAATGGCCATTTTAGGTAAAGACAATCTGATTACATGGTACACTTCTCAACTCAGCAAAAATTAACAAACATATTTTAATTGAGGTAGATGGTTATATCCAGAATGATGGTGATATAAAATCTGACTGACACATAAATGAAATACAGTGACAAAATACAGCAGTCTCTGTTAAGAATCCAAACTTTTAAATGAGAGAAAAAAAATTCTACATCATGTATAGTAGCTTATTCACAACTGCAAGGTAATTTACACAGCATATTCAATACTTTTATTGTTATTCCAGTAAGCATGTAACTGCCATTTGTTTTCCAACTATACAATGAAGGAATTCTTATTGCAGATTGCAGGGTATGAAAAAAAATTTGATTGTGATGAAGAATTAGAATTTGGTAATATATCAAAATGCAAATGAATAAAAAATAAACTTTCCTCCATCCTAATTTAAATCCCCGAGCAGTGTTAAATTTGCTCATTTATCAATAAGTGGCACTTTTTTCTTGCAATATTAAGTATACTGAAAACATTTTGACTGTAAATATTAGAAAATTATAAGAGAGAAAACTTTGCTTTACTCAAAATATTATTGTCATTTCAGTTCAAATGCTTTTCTCTACAACTATTTTGGAACTATATGAGTATTTATTGCATTTAGAATAATACAGTGTATAAGATATGATTTAATTGGTAAAATTACAAAAGTGAGAGATTCTAATTTGGTTACTAAACCTTCTAGAAATAATTTATCACTAAATGAACGTAAAACTCAAACTGAGAAATAAAAATCACGTGATGAAATGAAAAAGGCAATCTTGCATTTTCTATTTTTGTGTGCCAAGAGCTATATTAATTTGGGAATGCTAAAAAGTAGATAGTGAGTCATTACTCTCAGCTCCTTAATTAATATTACTTAGAGTTCTATAATTTTTTACAATGCAACATTTAACCTTTTTAGAATAATAAAACTGAAAAAAAAAAAAGCTCTGTCTAAACATCTGAAATCAATAATGAGGTATTTTATAACTGTATCTTCTTTACATTTAGAATCTTGCTTATCATTTACATAGAATTTGACTACCACTTATTATTGTCATTAACATTATAGTTAAGATTTTTAAGATTAAAACTGTTACAAATTATCTCCATATGATTGTGATACCATGTTAACAAACATCAGTGATAGTTTTTTACTTTGTCCACAAAGGTTCTGTTAACATGCCTATTTCAGTTTGATTATAAACATATATTAAAAATTCTTCAAGTTTAAACAAAAATAAATAAGTTTTACTATAGAACTTTCATATATTATTTACACATTTATTTCAACATTTATTCCTAAAATTAGTATAGTTTATAAGGATTAGTTTCATTTGATTACAAAAAGTAATGCCACCTAATTTTTATTTCCACTCTCGCCATCAATAACCGATGAGTAAAATTCTTTCAAGCAGTTGTAGCTCCCATTCACATCCTTAAAGTGATATTACAATTCAAAGGATTAAGCATAGTAGAAATCGTGCTAAATGTGCCATCATAAACACACAAGGCAAGAAGTGGTGACAGAATACAAAGTTTTATAGTGCAAAGAATAGGATGATTAATATGCCAACATGCCTACTTGACATTCACATACCACTGAAGGAAATGTATTGTCTATATAAGATTATAACTTGGAAACAACAGAAAAGTTGAGCCTGTCTTCCTGTGGCATATCTGTGATGCTGAATCTTTACAACAGTGCTCATACTTTACCATCAGAGGAACAATCTCATTTTTTAATGTACTGCACTGCAATTACTCAGTCCTTTATCTTTTTCTGGTACCTTGGAAGGGAGATTATATGAAAAGCATTCTACGAATAACAGCAAAGAACATATAACAGTGTTTTCATACAAAAAAAGGGTCTTTGCAATGCTGGGATATTTTGTTATTATGCCAAAAAAAAAAAACTTACAGATATGGATAACGTTGAAAACAACCAATTATTCAGCAACCAAATGCAAATTTCCCACTAAGAATAAAATACTCCCTTCAAGCAGCTGCTTGCCATAGAGGTCTGTCAGGAGCATGTCAGTTTATATGCCATAGTGGAAGATCTGTAAGGAAGGTGAGATCTCAGTAGTAAGACAACACAAACATCTCTGCCTTAGCTGTGGCTCAAACTTGGGTCCCTTTGATCGATAGCCACGGGGTGATATCATAATCACTTGTCCACAAGAGGTTCTGTTAAAAGTCTTAATATTTTTAACAAATATTGGATCATGAAACAAATTAGGATACATTACTTATTTCACATATATGCATATCTCTTATAACATCATATGTTTTACTTATATATGGGTAACAATTTTCTTTTATCCATATCTATTACACTTAACAACTGTTGTCTTGCTTAAGTTTTCTTTTTAGTATATTCTAGAGATGAATCTGGGCCCACACTCAAAGTAATATAAAAGACTCAGTCGTATTAAATTCCTAATTTCCTTATAATTGTAAAAATTAGTAAAAAAATATAAAATATTTTCTTTTGGTTACAATTTCTACCTTTTAATCAGTGTTTGGAAATTAAAAAGAAGCACCACTTTTTCTTCTTTTTCAGAATTCTGCATCTTTTATCAGTGAAATTCATCAATAAAGTTGATCCTCTTAGCATTTATAGTGGTGTTTTACCCAAATAGTTTGCTTTTATGAATTATTTCTAGTATTTTTCATTCCAAATTACTACAAGATTTTAATTTTATCATTGGATAATTACTTGGGTTGAATTGTTTTACCCCTGAGTGACACCTTTTTGCACCCAATGGGTTAAATGACCCAAGGGCTCAGAGAATGTTGTGGGAAAGGGACCCACTGGACAGTCATTAAAATATAAATGGTAGCATCAAGGCCATCCAGCACATTCATTAACATGCACAGGGTATGGCTCTCCTACACATGGGGCCATGGCTTAAAATTCCATCTGACAGATGACAAACTTTCCAAGCCTATTGGTGTCCCCTACTGACCAAGGGCAGGGAGTTTTGTGGGAAATAAATCTTAATGCTGGCCCAGGTGGGACTCAAAACCTGAGAACTGCAGATTTGTAACTCTGGCACACTACCCCTTGGAAAATTGCAATTATTTTAAAGTTTACAATAATGCATAACAGGAAGAATTTAAAAAAAATTGTTTAACAGCATGCATTATTTTATGACGTATCAGAGAAATTTTTCTTCCTAACTGGTCTTACTAATTATAGATATAGTTGAGGCTCGGGCTCAAAATTTTGAGACCAAACACATCTCTAGTATATTCTGATTTGATAATGCTGTTTATGGCACTGTTGATATGACACTCTAAATAAACAAAATGATTTTATCATGTTAATTGAAAATATAAAACTATTTTCACATATTTAGATTAATATTTGCTTAGTAAATTAATATTTGCTAGGCAGTTATTTGCTTTTCTTCATATTTTAAAATTATGCATATAAAACAATAAATTCTACAACTACATGCTAAACAGGGATGTGGAAAGCTCAAGATTTAAAAGAGAATCCTAAAGATATCTTTAGGTAGAGAATCCTTAAGAGAATCTCAAACCTAACCTTGAAAAATGAACTTCACTTCTTGAACTTTTCACTTGCAATTATAACCTCAATTGAATTAATATGATTAAATTCACAAAGTGGAATCTCTGTTATGTTTGTAAAAAAAGATTATACAAAATGCAGCCATTGAAAAATTCTAAACCAAAAATGAGCTAACTAGTTATTTCAAAATTTGGGGAAAATGTCAGAATAAAATTAACATGAAATGTTGTGAGCAACAATATTTAGAGTTTATCTTTCTCTGAATGGTGTTTTTTTACTTCTAAATAATTATTAAATACTAATATTTTAGAAGGCCAAGCTTAAAGTTTTATTGACTATAACACAAAACACATTGCATTAATATTTCTTCAGTTATCAACTGTGAAGATTAAGCAGTGAAAGAGAGAGAACAATATTAAGTTCAATTCATTTTTTATACTTCAGCTCAATACAAAAACTTGACCTCATAAATCCTTATCAAACAATGATGAATTTCAATTTTGCATTCCTTTTTATAAGCATTGGAAATTTATTCAATAATGGCACGAAACATAAATTGCACTCCTATGAATTAAATGTGCTTATTTTAATAGCAAAATACTAACATTTAAGATTGCTCTTACAAAAACATTGATTCCAATTAAATTTAAAAATGAGGAAAATAAATGTTTGTTTCTTTTGATATAAAACTATTGAATCTGAAGAAAAACTAAATATAGCATAAAGAAAAGGAAACAAATATACAAGCTCCATGAATCATTTTGCATATACTTATATTCAACTACCAAAAACAAGGTAAGTGAACATAAAGCACTTGTAATCTACAAATTTTTTAATAATGACCATAGTAGTCCCAATACAAGAGCTAAAAAGACATTTGCCTTTGCTCAATTTGAAATAAACATTTAAGTACACATTAACATACAAAAAACATGAGCAATGAATTACATCATCTTGAAACAGATACTGTGCTTTAAACTTAACATTAAATAATAGTGAAATGTACAAAATGAAAATACAGTAAAATCTCTCTTATAATTCAAATGGCATCAAGTCACTCAAACATTTAAATTAGTATCGAAAATTACCTTGGCTTTAACTGTAACCCCATGCATGGATGGAACAAAATTTGGAGATGGATTCCAAGATGGAGCAAAATTTCTGTTAATGGATGTTTCACAAGTTACTATAAACAGGTTGGGTTGTTTTACCTCTGAGTGGCACTTTTTTGCACACCATGGGCTAAATGGCCAGGTCACATGGACCTCAAAGGCTCAGAGAAGGTTGGGGGAGGGGACCCACTGGAACAGCTGTTGGAAGACAGATGGTAGCCTCCCGTCAAGGCCATCCAGCGTGTTCTTTAACGTGCACAGGGTATGGCTCTCCCGTACACAGAGCCACGGCTTAACGTCCCATCCGATGGACGGCGGCCTTTCCAAGCCCATCGGTGTCCCCTACTGACTGTGGGCAGGGTGGGGAATTTTGCAGAGATAAATCTCAACGCTGACCCAGCTGGGACTCGAACCTGGGAACTACAGATTACGAGTCTGGCATGCTACCGACTGAGCCACCCCCGCCCCACTATAAACAGGTGTAAATTTCTTACAAGTAATATTCCAGTTTGCTATTAAGCTCTTGCCAAAAGTACTGTATTCTGAAATGCAAAATATGAAAGTTCATGAAATTTCTAGCCTCCTGCCGTAGCATCATCTATGGTCTCTTGATCTAATGGTACTAGCTACCGAGTTGTGAAAGACATCAACAAAGAAATACTAATGGATAAACCCCAGTTGAGAAGCACATCTACCTTAGTAAAGAAAATGTCTTTTCATGGGTGAAAATCATCAAGCAGAATCAATCCTTTCCCACTCAGATCAATTCTCTAAAGCAGATTTTAGCATTCATCTGGCACTTCATTTCTCAGTATCCACATTAAGAAATGCAATGAATTCATTGTTTTGTTTATTAATTTGTTTTATATTTCCATGTGAGGAACTACTGCTGGTTAAAGCTGTTTTAACAACAGGTGCCAGAAAAACCCCATTTAGAGGTTTTCATCCCATATAAGTTCCACCTGTTTCACTAAATATACACAATATAGATTGTAATTCTGCTTTTGCATATATGCCAACTCTTCCTGTCAAAATTCTGTAAATGCTCTTAATATTAGATTTTAATGATTTTTTTTTAAATCTATGCAGCCCATTACAGCATCCATCAGATGGGATGTTAGGCTGTAGCCCTGTGTGCAGGAGAGCTATAATCTGTGGACATCAAAGAACATGATGGATGGCTTTGATGAGAGACTACCATCTGCCCAGTGTATCCCTTCCCTAACCTTCTCTTTACAGAAAAAAAAAATCTCATTTGGGCTAAGAATGCAATATTCTTGTATTTGCAAAAATAGTTTAAGCACTTCCCGTGAATCATAATTATAGACGCAAAGTTTTGCAATGAAAATAAAGATACTTAGAAACTAAAGATAACTTCTTATTTTCTTACTTCTCACAGTATAATAAAAATTAAAATGTGATCAGTCTGATATAAAATTTTCTTTAAAAAGAAACACAATTTTTAGAAACTGCAGATGAGGCCTTAAGACAGGGGTGCCCATTAGAATGTCCATGGGCTAGTGGTCACCCTTTAACAAGATAGGAGTCTCCCATGGCATGATAAGGAGTAGAGTTAGTTTTTAAGAGGTGGGGTTTTTTTTTTTTTCTACTAAAAATGTTTAGATCTACTGCAAAAATAGAAATGTGTTTTTATCATGTTAAGCACCAGTTAAATACTTTTTAATTGTTTACTACTGATGGTGCCCCCTTTATTACTTTATATTCAAACATAAATAAAACTTCAGAAGCCCTCCAAAGAAACTTTTAATTAAAAGTAGCAATCTGTGTGAAAAAGTTTGGGAAACAAGGCCTTATGATGTATGACATTTCCTTTGCATCACTTGGTCTGTCTTCATCCCTTCATGCATTCTTCTTCCCACTCATTCCTGTTACTCCCTGGGGAAGGTTTGGCTCAGTCAGTAGTGCTTGTAATCTGCATTCCCAGGTTCAAGTTCCAACTATTTCAGTATTACATAACGTTCCCTTTCTTTTAATGGGGCAGAGGTTACATCAGCAGGTAGCAGGCCTGACACATAATCTGTAGTTCGTAATCAAGATTCAAGTCCCAACTTGAGATTTATCTGTGATAACCTCCACCCTTTCCTCTGTCAGAAAAGACACACCAATGGGCTTGGAAAGGCTGCCGTCCGTCGGATTTCATTGCATTTTTTTTTCATAAAATTATTTATACCCTTTTGCTTATTCTATTGTACATTGACTAAATTGACGAGTATCCAGCTGTCCTGTTGAAAAAAAAAATATGGCAACAGAGGTAGCCTTTGGTATTATGTTGGCTCACGGTGGCACGCAGCTGCCAGAATCTGGGTTCAAGTCCTCTTGTGCGTCTATATGTTTTATGAGAAACTAGGACAAGCCTGGTTAAATATCTAGGTTATCTCTGTCCTTTGTATGGCAGAATATCCTTTTTCTATTTTAAAAAGGGTACTCAAAAAATGATGCATTATGTTTGAAGACCTCAAATGCAGTTTCTAAATCATTTGCATAAAGGGACCTTACACCAACTTATCCATTTTATAACAATATTCCTATAATTTTAAAAGTATTCAGTCAGCTAAATAATAACTTCAAATACATAAACAATATATATATAAATATAAAACTTCATAAATCACAACTAATGCAGCTAGAAACTAAAAAAATTGCAAAGAACAATTCAACAATAAAAGCCTTGTTAACACAGATTAAAATAGATATACTGCGTGGTCAAAATATTATAAAAATTGCCTCCTGTGCAAAGTGCCATGAAACATGCCAAAAATGTAAAATTTCTTAGTAACATAAATATTCTATGTTATTGTAAAGCCATATAAAATCTGTAAAGATATGGTGAAAAGCAAAGTTGTTTGGGTTGTTTTACCTCTGAGCGGCACTTTTTTGCACCCATGGGCTAAATGGCCAGGTCACATGGACCCCGAAGGCTCAGAGAAGGTTGGGGGAGGGGACCCACTGGAACAGCTGTTGGGAGACAGATGGTAGCCTCCCGTCAAGGCCATCCAGCGTGTTCTTTAACGTGCACAGGGTATGGCTCTCCCACACACGGGGCCACGGCTAACAAAACAGAGGTGATGAAACTTAGGATATTGTGCCCTGGGATTTCCCTCTAAGTGTATGAAAAATGGCAATATTCTCATAAAATGTACACCAATTATCACAAATGCAGGAGAAAAAAGGCTCTGAGAGATAGGTATTTGTTGGCACAAACTGTATGGCAAAACAGAGCTGCTACAGTTCATCAGCTGAGATGACCACTAGCAGACTTCAAAACCTGTTTCAATGAGAACTATGCACAGAGAATTGAAATCTTTGGAATTTGGGAACTGTACTAAGCCGTCCTGTGGCCGAGTGGTTAGCGCACTTGGCTACTGATCAAAGGGACCTGGGTAAGGCATGGATGTATGTGTCATCTTTCTGCTGAGGTCCTGCCATCCTCTCAGACCTTCTACTCTGGCATATAAACTGACAGGCTCCTGTCAGACCTCTGTGGCAAGCAGCTGCTTGAAGGGTATTTATCTTTTTTTTTACCATAATGCATAAGATGAAGTATTAGTTAGATGTTCATAATAATTCAGCCAGGCAGTGTATCAGCTATAAGTATTTAAAATTCTTGCTGCATAACAAAAACAAAAGAAAAATAATCAATTACATACTTAGAAAACAATGGTTCTTGAGAACTGGAGTCAACAAAATTAATTCAATTTACAAATACATTGTCTTTTAAAGTCATGAACAAAGTATTTTCCACTAACATAAGTAAAAGTCTAACATATTTCATTCTTCTAACAAAAAAGCTTAAATAAAACTTCAGTATCACAGGGTTCATATTCAGATAAGTCAGACAGCTTTCTGAAAATATACTTACAAATGAGGTTCATTATTGTTGTGTTTGTCAATCTTTGAAACACTCAATAAAATACACAGAGCTGATAAGTTTTGAAAGGCTGCCAGCAGCTGAGTGCATAACTAAATATCCAGAAAAGCAGAAATAATATAAATGCAGCTGCTTCTCAATATCATAAAAAAGTACACTGTGCATTATAAATTATATTCATTACTTCAAAGCGAATATCAATAATAGAAAAGTCCCTATACATTTAAAGCATGCAAATATAATCTAATATATACAAAACATAACAAAACAAAAAGAAAAACTTTAGTTTTAAATGTTCATGTTGTCATTAGGGTTGTCCTGAATATTAATCAACAATATTTGGCCTATTATCAAGTATTCAGTTGAATTGTTTTACCTCTGAGAGGCACTTTTTTGCTCACAATGGGTTAAATGGCCAGGTCACAAGAACCACAAGGGCTCAGAATAGGCTGGGAGGAGACCCATTTGACAGCTCTTAGGAGACATATGGTAACCTCCCATTAAGGCCATCCAACATTCTTTAACATGCATAGGGTATGGCTTACCACACGAGGCCACGGCTTAATGTCCCATTCAATGTGCAGCAGCATTTCCAAGCACATTGGTGTCCCTTACTAACTGAGGGCAAGGCGGAGAGCTTTGTGGAGATAAATCTCAACACTGGTTCAGGGCGGGACTAAACTTGGGAACTGTAGATTATGAACCTGGCAAGCTACTGACTGAGCCACCACTGCCTCAAGTATTCAGTGAAAGTAATCAACTATTTGGCCCCACCATTCTTTTCATTTGAGGAATTTTATTAGTGTATATTAAATTTTAACACCTAAAATAATATATTTTGTTTCTGATAAAACTTGCTACACTAAACACATGAATGAATGAACATAAAAATTGGCTTGCATAGTAGCAAGTGAACATTACATGAATCATTTTCTTTAATGAGGGCTTTCACATGTTCCAAGCATATACAGTGCAGACACAGTCTCCTATAAAACCTGAGGTATATATACCATTGATACATACTGTACTTATTTATGTAGTTATGCATTACTGAATATAGATTGTTACCCCACTAAATTACTAATAATGTTTTTGATCCAATTTTAGATGAGTGATAACAACACTATTCTATTAAGAGTCCATTTTGGCTGTCTTGGATTTGTACAAATGCAGATCAAGTCAAAATGAGAGAAAAAATTTGTGAAGATTCTGAGGACTGATTAAAATGTGAAGTTCTTCCAAAAAAAACACCCACTGTTGAGGTGAGAAAAACTGCTGAAAATGTGATGAGATATGCCAAGAAATGACAGGCCATCAACCAAAGAACACGTGTGAAACAGCTGAGAAATCTCAAGAGTATCAATATTCACCAGTGCAGAAATGCATGAAAGTGACCTTAAAAGAGCTTTACTATCAACCAAAATATGTTCAAGATTAAATGAAAATTTTGCTATACATTATATGGGATGGTAAGAACAGGAAGAGCTATAATTGACACCATTTTGGTTTTTCGCTACACAATAAAGAATCATTTATCAAATTATATTTCCTACAGAGTTCAAAATATATCCTCTTTTTGAAAATATTTCTCATTCGCAAATACAGAAGTGGTAGTTTAATCACTTATGGTAAAATAAAAAATGAATCTTGAATGTATTTTGTTGAATACAAAACTATCAGGAGCCCACAATATGCAAGCTTAATAGGACTCCAGAATTATGTTGAATAAAAATATTGATACGACTGTCATTGCATTTAGCAATGTTTAGTGGAGGATTAAATTCCTACTTATATTTCACACGATAAAGCAAAAATTAAAGAATATTTCAATTAAAAGCAATCAGAAATTCAACAATAGTAACTTGTAGGTATAACTTTTACTCTTACTTTATAATTGAAGAATCAGCTGTACAAACAACAGCCGAGTTTTGATGGGAGTAGTGCCCAAATCAAGAACCTCCTGAAAACATATCAGATTCTCCTATTTATTTAACAGGTAAAATTATCAGTCGAATGAAATGGCCAACCTCTTTTACTGAACTGTCCTATATAGCAGTGGTGCACAAATGCTTTTAAATTCAACCATCACTTTTCATCATATATTTCTATTGTGTTCATGAAATAAGAGCTTTACTGAAAAACAGGTTTATTTTGATGATTTATATTAATTTAAATTTTTCATGAACCTCCCAGAATTTTTTCTGCAATGCCTTAGGGCAGGGGTGGGCAATTGTTTTCGTATCTACACTGTGCATGCATATTGACGTGGCCGTCCTAGTGGAAAATACGAGACGAATCTTCGATTGCGAAAGGGAAGGAAATCTTGGTTCAAGGTGGATTTTCCTGACTGTCTTGGCGGGCCACAAAAAATTCTTAGCGGGCCGCTATTTGCCCACCCTGCCTTAGGGGGTCACAACCCACACTTTGCACATCACTGTTATAGAATATGCTTGGAATGTTCTATGGAAATGTGTTGCATCCTCACAGCCAGAACTTAAAAATGGAGAGAGGAAAAGGTATCATTACTACTGCCTGCAATCATGGATGATAATCTCATTAAGAGTATGAGGATGATGAATGCATTAATGTGAGAAACCTCTAATTTTAAAAAACAGCAGTTTTTACAGCAGATTCCTGGCACTAGTGCTCTGAAAATATAAATTTCTCTTGTTAGGGTTGGATTGTTTTACCTCTGAGCAGCACTTTTTTGCACACCTCTCTTGTTAGGAAAAACTTGTCATTAGCTGTAACTGTGGCAACAGATTATATGTAAATAAGGAACTGAAAATAAAGCAATTTTTTTCATGAAGTGTGGGTTATACACAGGAAAATAATTATTCAATATTTCATCACAGAGGGACTAGAGCGGACAGATAGTTACAAAAAGCTAAATACTGCATTTTGTAGAAATATTTGGTAATTTTTACAAAATACTGTATTTTGTAGAAATATTTGGTAATTTTTACAAAATACTGTATTTTTTGTAGCAATGAATTTACCATACTTTCTTATGTGTAATAGTGGCTTCATCGTAATTTTTTTTCCTCACTTTTGGCATTTACCAGTGTAGTATATTATTAGTACTGGTTTTTCAAGATCTCCTTTAATGTCTTCATATCTTCTATATTCATACAATATACTTCTTTCAATACTATTTTCACATTATTATTATCATTGAAAAATCTTGTGACTAAAGGTTAGTACACATAACTGATTTCAGCTATTAAATTATACTGGAATAATATAGTTTTTCAAAAGCTGTTTAAAAAAAGTTGATTATAAGCTACTGATATGGTACTTGAGGACTTTGTAAAATAATTTGACTGAATGCTATGTGACATATGGTGCTAAATATCCAGTATTCAGCATATTTGGTTGTCAGTGCAACCCTAATTATCATGAACTCAGAACACAGCTAGATTTTTTTTTTACCATTTCGATGCTTAATACATTAAAGAAATCTTTAACAGTATGATTCAACTTAATACACTAAACACATCTTTAACAGTATGGCTCAGTACATTAAACCATGCCAATCCAACCCAACTTAATGAAGATCCACTATGAAAAAATTATATTCTTAAAGAGTGGCAGGAAAAATTTTCTACTTAAAAATTAAAACATACATTTCTAATGAATTGGGGGGGGGGGGGATATATTTCTAATGAATCAAGAAAATATATTGATTAAAAACAAAACTATACACTTTTAATGAGTACTATAAATTGGAAAAACCATTAGTTATGAAACTAGAAATTGGAAGAAATAAGATATTCAGTATACTGATTATTTGTTTTTGCAGCCCCAAGTTCTTTTGCAGTGAACCATGGGTTGGATGGGCCTGCACTAAACACACCTTTAATAGCATGGTTCAAATGCACTTTTCATCTGAACTATATTTCCAGGAAAAGTTACAATAAAGTGCATTTAAAAATCTTATGATATAAAAAGAATGATTTCATGGTCTGTGATGATTTTTCCTTAAAAGTATGACACATTGTATCAAATTGCAATGTTTTAAACTTTTCATTTCTCTCAATGTTAAATGTGCAGGAAAAGGCAATTTTTCAAACTCTGAATAGAACAGTCAACATGACACACAGAAAAAAATATTTGACACTAAAAACAATTAAAGATTGCAATTCTTTTCTTATGCAGAGGAACCTAGATACATAGTTCAGTCAGAACTTTTGACACTTACAAATTAAAATTTAATTTGAATTCTAAAACACCTCTATGCACAAAGCATAAATTATTCATTTCACATTACACATTAAACACTGTCAATACTTTTTAGATTAGTAATAATAAGAAAATGTTTTTTCAGATAGCAAAAATTACGAAAGTACAAGACAAAAAAAGTATATTGAAGCATTTTAACGATAGCTATGCTACTGTTCACAATGCACTAAGAAATAAGAGACCATCACCATTCATTAACTACAATTCACAAATTACAAATGTAACCTCACATTTCTTCCACGGGATAAAATCAAATGCACTTTAAAATTCGAAATGTACAAGTGAATTATGAAATTACACAGATATGAATGGCACAAATAACAAAGATTACAAATTATTTTACATACACATATACATAGTTGAAATGATTACTTCAATCACTCCATAGAGTTATATTTGTACAGAAATCTGGTCATCAATAATTTATTTATTTTTCTGTTTTCTCAATGTAAGTTATTGAAACTCGCAAAGAATCAGCAGTAAGTTCATATTACTACAGATCTTACTTTCAGGAACAATATGTATTAGAAAATATTATTTTCACTGTTCATAGGTTTCTTGATGATTAATTGGCATCACTGGTGGGGGAACATTGGGCATTGTTCTTTTATGATCAGGCAAGTGTATCTTTATCCCACAAGTGCGTCTACAATTTTTTCCACACATTTCACAACTGTGCGGTTGTTCACCTGCATGGACCTGCAAATGTCCCTTGAGATGACTTCTAAGTGCAAAACATTTATGACATATGTCACAACTATGTCTTGCTTTTGTATGAGATAAAAAATGTGTTTTTAATCGACTTTTGACAACAAAACGTTTGCCACAGATGTCACAATTGTGAGGTCTATCTCCAGAATGTAACAGTGCATGTGTTTTCAGATGTGATTTCTGCCTAAATGATTTGTTGCAAATAGGGCAGGTGAATGGTCGCTCTCCAGTGTGTATCATCATATGCCTTTTTAAAAAGTACTTCTGTTTGAATGATTTCTGACAGATGTTACATGTAAATGGGCATTCATTAGTATGAGTTAGCAAATGCATTTTTAAGTTGCTTTGCTGAATGAACCTTTTAGCACAGATGTTACAGCTGTAAGGACGTTCACCTGTGTGTGTAAGTATATGTCTTTTTAAGTTACCTTTCAAAGTAAATGTTTTTTTACAAACATCACAACAATGAGGCCGGTCCCTAGGTAACAAGGAATGATTTTTAGTAGTTCTTCCTTCAAACATATATGTTGTGGCATACACATTACACAGATATGGTTGTTCTGCTGTCTGTGTTTCTTTTAGCGTATTATTATTCTCCCTAGCCATAAGAAATTATAACAAATGGCACATTTATTGGCTTTGGCAGAAATATTCACACATGCACATCATATACACTGCAACATTTATTGTTCATATTTTCAATGGAAAACATTAGGGGGAAAAGTCTGCTCAAACTTAAAAGCTTTGACAGATCTCATCACTTTTGCAAGGAATGTACATGACATTATAAATTAGAATTTCCAATTTTCTTTTACTGTTCTTTGAATTCATTTTCATACCTTACTCACAATCTTTCACATATCAAAGGATGATTCATATTTCAGGTATTTTACCAAGGATAGATAACAAGGCCACCAGAGGTCTAAAAATGAGTATTAGAAAATTCTCCCAATTCAACGTATGAATATCTGAAACAGAGGAAAGAAAATTGTAAGGCTTTATCTATTAAATAAGATATCTAGTAATAAAATTTATGTCTTTTTTTTAATCTTTTTCAAAAATTTCATAGTATATTATTTGTTAAGATCAGTTTCTTGTTCATGGGCCTCAGCAAAGAGATGGTATTATTCAAGAAATGTATGACGTTGAAGTGTAAAGTATGATGGAGTAACTTGTGAATGTGGAATTTGACATGAATGTGTTGTTTACGTTTGGATATTTTGTCATTCTTTCTTGGATAATTTGTGGAAATGGTCACATATAAGTGGATATGCCTATATATATATATATTTCATGATGGGCTGAAAAGGAGTAATATCTCTTCCTTTTTTTTTTTGAAATATGGTTAAAATATGGTAAATAATAAGTTATTGAAGGAATTGAAATTATTTAATTTTAGGAGTGTTGTTGAAAGCATTAGTGAACTGTTTTATGTTATGGTCAAGTGTTTCGAAAGAGTATTCTTGTGATTATAGGTGTAGGGGAAATGTTTTAAATAAGTTATTTGAGTGAGGGTTTAAGGGAGAGGGGGAGTGTACAGAACTGTTTTTAACTGTAATATTTGTGTTTAGTAGGATGTAGTAGGTGTTTTATTGAGAGTATGGAAAAAATGGTAAAAGTATTCAAATGTGGGAAAATGAAGTAAAAAGTTTTATCGGGTGCTCAGGTTTTAGGAGAATAGTTTTTGGGGAAATGGGTATTGTGGGTTTTCAGAGGATTCAAATTTAGTAGGCAGTGGATAAATGTTTGGAAAAAGAATGTTTAAAGTTTTTCCATGTGGGTAAGCCTAACATCAACAAGATTAACATCAGGCATCAGTTGGAGAGGTGTTCTATCATCAGTAAAGCATGGTGCCAGTGGACTCTTGAGCAATGGAACCATGTTCTCTAGAGTGATGAATCATGTTTCTCCATCTGGCAGTCCAACAGAAGAGGGTTAGGTTGTTTTACCTCTGAGCGGCACTTTTTTGCACACCATGGGCTAAATGGCCAGGTCACATGGACCCCGAAGGCTCAGAGAAGGTTGGGGGAGGGGACCCACTGGAACAGCTGATGGGAGACAGATGGTAGCCTCCCGTCAAGGCCATCCAGCATGTTCTTTAACGTGCACAGGGTATGGCTCTCCTGCACATGGGGCCACGGCTTAACGTCCCATCCGATGGACGTCGGCCTTTCCAAGCCCATCAGTGTCCCCTACTGACTGTGGGCAGGGAGGGGAATTTTGTGGAGATAAATCTCAATGCTGACCCAGCTGGGACTCGAACCCGGGAACTACAGATTACAAGCCTGGCGCGCTACCGACTGAGCCACCCCCACCCCATCCAACAGAAGAGTCTGGGTGTAGAGGATGCCAGGTGAACACCTACCTGCCTGACTGTGTTGTGCCAACTTTGAAGTTTGGTAGAGGATGCATCATGTTCTGGGGTTGTTTTTCATGGTTCAAGCTGGGCACCCTGTTCCAGTGAATGGGACTTTGAATGCCATGCCTATAATGATATTCTCAACAATTCTGTATCCCAGCAACATACCAAAATCTAGTGTAAAGCCTTCCCCGCAGAGTAGAGGCTGTGACAGCAGCAAAGAGTGGACCAACGAGATATTAATTCCTTTCCTATTACCAGGAGATCGTGGATGAACAAGTCTGAATACTTCTGATCACATAGTGTACTATAATTATTAGTGTATTATAGTGATATATTAATTTTTTAGATTTTTTTAATGTTAGTAATATGATTTATTGGGAATATTTGAAAGCAGTTGATAGATTTTTTTATATAAAAATTCTTTATGTTATAGAATTATCAATGTGGAAAAATGGTAGTTTGAAATGGAGGCAGAAAGATTAAAGTGTAATTTAGGAGAGGTTTTTTTTAGAAATATAAAGTGTTCTTTAATGGATGGAGTGCAATCTATAGTGTTTTTGAAAGCTTAATTCAGTGTGCTTATGAATGATTTTATTATTTCTGGTTTTGAATAGTGATAGTTATTAACATGTTTATCTATGGAATTGAATATTCATTTTGTTGTTTACTACTATTTGTGATTAAGAAGTTTATTAATTAATGATCGGGATAAACGTAATTCAACGGGGGGGGGGGGGGGACGAAATCGAAATACCCGATGTAGATGACAAATTGGGGGGAAAAAACAAGTATATTGGAAAAACATATTGAACATACCAACAATGTACGAACGAACATCAAACAGACTTTAAAAATTAAATTGATAACACTGCTTTATCACAGACTATTATACACAATCAGATTGAAGTGGATACTTTGTCATATAAATCTCTAGTTGCACCACCCCGCAAGTTTCATTACAACACACCAAAAAACTCTAGATCAACATGCATAAAGACCACTTGTGCAACACGGAGATTCCACCCCTACCTGCGGCGTGGAATCTCCTGTTGCACGAGCAGCATTGCAATCAGTTGAATCACAGATAGAGGGAGACTACTATTTATACTCTTACCATCTCACTTCGCACTGCTTGATAAAGCCCTGCACATGCTTGGGGCGAAACTAGTCACCTTGAAAGTCTAGACTGATGATTACTTCTATGATTTTAATGCTTAAATGGTTAATGTTTTTAATGGTTGTTGTTTTAAACCGGCACTGAATATGCTGTTCATGAGTGCTTCCTGATCACTGTGAATCTGCTGTTAGTGAACTATATTTGAACGTCATATCACGAGTTCTTCTGTGAACCTACTGTTTCTAACATAAATGAGCTGTTAATCAACGTCTTGTGCATTCTACCATTATCACTAAAATATCAAGGAAACAACAGCTTCAAACATCATAAATCCGGACTGGTATCTAAAGTGCATGGCAACTATATCATTGTGAAATCTTCTACTGATTAACATCATGTCTTCAAACATGAACTAGAAGAAAAATTACTGAAGATTATTTAAGAAGCACACTTTTAGCTGAAGCCAACAGGATTCTATTATAAAATGCTAACCTTTTTTTACAACCTTACTTTGGACTTTTTAACAAGTGTAAAAATGCCCTATGCTAATCATTGCCAAGTCTATCAGCTTATACCCAGACTATATACTATACAGTCTTGAGTAATTTGAGACAGTAGTTTAAGAACTTTACTCAGTTAAAAACAGCATAATCGTGCATTAAATACTTTTTAATCCAATTGCTGTGCATTTAAATTCTAATATATAAATAAAAATAAATACCCCTTTAAACAGCTGCTTGCCACAGAGGTCTGACAGGAGCCTGTCAGTTGATATGCCATAGTAGGTCTGAGAGGATGGCAGGACCTCACGGGATTTTATTTGACAGCAATAGAAGTAAACCAACATGAAATTCACTGTCACTTGTGTAAATTATGGGGAACATTGTCCAATGTTAACAGTCTTGAAGTGATGGAATAAATGATCCACAATTGATAATTACGGCAATGTTCCCTTAAATACATTCATATATATAGGTAACCTTTGTGTTGATTAATTCCAATGAAAACTAAACACCACATTGATCTTCTGATGAAGCATACAAGGTTCTGTAAAGGTTTCTTTGAACCCTATCACAGTCATCACATATAACACCAACTTGATGGAATGTGAGGAACTCCTTTCAACACCTGGCATACGTGTAGAATTCTAGACATCTCCATTCATAACTGAAGAAAGGTAGGTCACTTTTATTTGACTATTCCTTATACCAGTGCTGTCCAACTTCTCTAAGATCGTGGGCCATTTTTTCTTTTGCCAATATTTCGTGGGCCAAAACAAAAAGAATAGGATAGGATAGGTAATTGAAAAGTCAGTTTATGTCACCTCAAAAATGTTTTTCACTTATACGAAAAATAATAAGTAATAATAAACCAATATAAATTTCCTAAGCCTTATCAAATATTTAATAAATTTAATGTGAGCATTGTGGCTGTAGTTGTTGGGCAATAAGAATAGAATGAGTAAGTTGAAATAATGCAATAATAATTACAAATAGAATGAGTAAGTTGAAGATTGTATATCAAGTAATAAATAAAAATAAAATATCCCCTCAAGCAGCTGCTTGCCACAGAGGTCTGACAGGAGCTCTGTGGCAAGCATATTGGTTGTGTATGTCCAATGCTCTGTGGCAAGCATTGGACATTTTTATGCCAGTTTATATGCCATAGTAGAAGGTCTGAGAGGACGGCAGAAAAACAGAAAAACGACACATATATCCATGCCTTACCCGGGATTCGAACACAGGTCCCTTAGATCAGTATTAGTTCTTAATGTTTTCCTAGCAAATTACTTACAATTTTTGATTTTATGAAAACTAAGTAGGAAACAGCAGTAAGATGCACCATATGGAGGGTAGAGGACACAGCTCTGCTTTATTTCATGGCATTAATAGATAGAGGTTGATTTTTATAAGAACCCACTAGTGGATTATATAAACAGCACAGAAATAGTTTATTTTCTAGTGATTTTTATAATGTGACAGGTGGACAGCTACTCAATAACAGAATGGGCATTAAAATGTTGCATTTCAATCATTTTTCAAAAGTTACTACTAAAGATAGCATTTTAAGCAAGTATTATCAACACTAAATTAAGCATTTTAAGTGGTTTCTACAAATACAATGCTCTTTATATCTTAAGAATTAAAATTCAAATTAAGATCTGAATATTAAAACCACGCCTCTCTTCACAATGATAAAAATTTTGACAAATTTTATTATCTGTAGCGGAAGTGTAGTCATATATTTCGATCGATTTTTTTTCCCTTCGGGAGCTATATTATATAGAGATAAGGAGAAGGGATATTTTGTAGAGCCCTAAATATTTAAAAATACATTCACTGTCTCTATTAAATGCAGAAAATCAAACAAATGATCGAAATATAATCATATAAATTAAAAACCATTAAAATAGTTTCCAATACATAGCTAGTGCCGAATACTGTGCTATATAAGAAATTTCAAACACAGTAAAGCCATATTTTTACATCTGAAACATTAGCAGGTAACTTACCTGATGTTCTCATGCAATTAGAACTCTGGAAAATATACCATTCATAAAACAAATGTTTCAGTTTTGATATAAAAAGTATTATATTAAAGGGATTATAGGTACCAACCCAATGACGCCTCCATCACATTTTATGGCGTAACTTCGCTTGGACAACTATGTTTTCTTCTCTCACATCCAAAGTTAAGGGCTTCCTTATGTAGGAATAGACCAACCAGATAGAATAGATAGAGTGAACAATCGCTGTGTTACAGCGCCCCCAGTCTGAAGCTAAAGTAAACTCATTGCCCGCCCTTTACATGGCCGCCATAATGTGAAGTATAGGTAAATAACATAGCAAACGCCTATTGTTTAGTATCGTGTTCACGTGCCTTAATAAACAAAAGTTTCTATTTTATTAAATTGCAGTGCCAAACAAAATATTAACTTTTAAAGTAATCTAGAAGTCAATCAATCCTTCAACTGATAATTTGTTTTTTATTAAATACAATATCTTTTATAGGATATCAAAGGTTCAACTAACAATTGACTTTTGCTCTAAAAACGAAAACTTAACGTAATTTTCAAAAAACAAAACTTTTACCTACTTAGGCTTACTACATTAATGTCCATACGTTTGCATTACGGAAGTCATGTAAAAGGTGGGCAGGACGTCGTTCAATTCGCTGAAATATTTGGAACCGGTTGTGCAATCTATCTACTTTAGCTCATTGGAATAGACGAATAGAAGGAATAGAGCAAAGGAAGAAGTAATGAAGTGATAAAATCTGTGATTCCAATGTATGAATTATTTTTACAAATGCCAATGATATAGATTTTTTTTTAAGAAGAGGTACTTAGATATTATCATGTTTTTTTTTGTTTTTTAATCTATTTTCTTAATTTATTTGATTTTGAGTCTGCGTTCGGATCCGACAATCTCGTTTCAGGGAGGGTTCGAGAATTTAGTTTATATTGAGGAGAATCCGAGAATTTAGTGCGACGGGGAGGAAGTCTGAAAATAAGATTAGTGCAGGTTTCTCAATTACTAAAATTTTCCACTGGGCTGGAAAGCTTAAAATGATATTCCATATGGAATAAAATTTTATTGTTGTTCTTTAAATCTATTTTTAGTGTTGGATATTCATTTATTTTTCACTTCATTGAACATTTTAGGGGTAAACTTCCTTTGGGCAAATACACAGAATATCTGTAACTCAGTTGAACACCCATACTTCCCCCCTATGAGGGAGAAAACTACTACCTGGTAGGGTAGGTAGATCTCCCGTCTCAAGAGGTAGGCTTAAAATTACATAAAAACACTTGTTTTGAATTTCAAAGCAGGTAGACAAGTTTGAGATTTCTTTAAGACTGCCGGATTCATTCTGGACCACCTGATACTCCCCCTCCCGGATACGGCCCTAGATGTTCCATGCTAGATTGTCCATCTCGCACAATCTAAACTATTGAAACCCGCCCTGGTTCTTATCATAGGAAGTGCGTCATTCAATACATCCATGATTATAGCTACCACAAACTTCCACACATTCAGTGAATATTGTCTTGTGATGTCCAAAATCGAAGTGTTCAGAATGGATTCCCCTCCACAAACATAGATGAAATTGTTCTTTCTAGCATTTGTGAACAGCTTAAAACAGTTGGTTTTATTAAAGCAAAATATATGTTTTGCTTCTGTCAAATATATATTTAGTGAAATTTCAGAAAAGCAAGAGAACCTCATGACTAGTTTGATATCAAAATAATATTGATATTCAAACGAAAAAGTCAATCCAAATGGGATATCAATAGTTTCATGCTTATTGCACTCTCTCCGACTGCATTTATAAGATGTTCATGTTAGTTTTAAAAGATAAACTGGAAAGATGACTAGAGGAAAATAAAAAATTAGGTGAGCTCCAATATGCTTTCACACAAAATGGAGAGTGAAAGATGGTTTATACTGACGGAAACTATCCAATGCGATAACGATTCTGGCAAGCAATTTCTTGTTGCTGATATTGACATTGAAAAGATATATGATTCAATTTACAGATCTGGAAAAGGATGAGAATATTGGAAATTCCAAAAGATTTCGTTCAGCTGTTGAAAAGATGAATGCTCTAAACGAGTGCTCAAGTAATGAGCAATCGTGATGTTATACAAGGTGTTATACTTCTGTTCTTGAAATATCTTCGACACTTAGAAGATAAGCTTCTTTAAAATAATCTTGGACTAAAATTCCAAGATATCTTGAATCCCCATTCGACATTTTGTGTTCTAGCTCTTTTCTTCATAGATGGCATTATTGTCTTTGACGAGTCTAAAGTTAAATTAGAGTCCATCTTTGAAGAGATACACCAGTTTGGAGTCGATTCTTCCTAAGATTTAGTTCCCATGAACGTGTAATATTAGCCTTGAATTGCACAGAGATTATTGGGGGTTTTCCGTTTGATCCAAATACAGTTAATCTGGTGTCAGAAATAAAATACATTGGAGTGTTTTTTAATGCAGAAAAAAGTTTTCTTTATCGATACCAGATAATTCTTAAAACTGAGCTTCAAAGGTATACCAGAATGATTAAAAATAAAGCAAATTTCTCCCACAATCATTTTGAAGTGTCCATAATACTTTGGAAAAGCTTTGCACTCCCAACCTTGACATATGCTAATGCAGTTTTAAAACTACCAGGAGCTTAGTCCTGACTGGTACTAAAAAAGTATATGACTGGTATATAAAGGAATTCTTTTGAGGCAGCTCAACAACATATTGGTCGTTTTGGTATAAATTCAAGTTTCTTGTTGCCAAACTGTGTTATTCAACGGAGATTTGCCGGAGCACTTTTGAACAATACGAAACAGGAAGTAAAATGCTTCAATGGTAAAATGATTTCTATGGGAGGTTGTCCAACTTGACAGGAGAATGCTGGTCAAGGAAATCTTCGAATTTGAAAAGTGTCTGGCTTCGAGAGTTAGGAACACGAAATTCTTTAAGCATTGAGCTCTGTACGGAATTGAAGAGAATACTTTGATGTTTTGCTGGTGTAAAAGTATGGCTTGGGATATCGATTAGTTTCTTCTAGCATAGGTGGCAAACCATGAAGGTAGGAAGAGTAGATATATGGATGCCTCAATAAGCCTGTGACACGATCAAACGGAAGCATTTCATAGGTAATAATTGATGCTAAAGTTTTGCTTTGTAAATCGAAATTTTTTTTTTGCTATTCTAACTATTTATAACAGTAGCGTAGTTAGAACTTGAGGACTGAGGTATGAGAGGGGGGATAGCGAAAACTTGCGGAATAGGGT
This sequence comes from Ryuthela nishihirai, assembly GCA_038380435.1. Classification (NCBI taxonomy): domain Eukaryota; kingdom Metazoa; phylum Arthropoda; class Arachnida; order Araneae; family Heptathelidae; genus Ryuthela; species Ryuthela nishihirai. The sequence goes on from JAWZYU010000008.1 coordinate 6,835,861, forward strand.
TCAAAAATTTCCCATTGTTTAAATGTAAACTGATTAAATAAAGGTTTATTATAAATTCAGAGAAAGAAATTATATACCAAGAAATGGGAGAGAACGTAATATGAGCTTTATTCATTTTCTATGCTTTTGATGTACCCTACCGAAAGGCTACAGATTTTCCATTATGCCAGTGAGAACCTAACTTGGAAGCTCTATAACTTCTAAAATATGCATTTAACTGAAAAATGTGACTGAAGATAAATTAAAGATCATAATCAAATCTATTTAAATTTCGATATTCAACAATATTCTTTTAGTATTTAAATAGTTGCAGAAGCTAGAATATTTAATAATAATCTTCCAAGTTATGCGTGAGAACCTAATTTGGAAGCTCTATAACTTCTAAAATATGCTTTTAATAGAAAAATGTGACTGAAGATAATTTAAAGATCATAATCAAATGTATATAAATATCTATTTTCAACAATATTCTTTTAGTAATTAAATAGTTGCAGAAGCTAGAATATTTAACAATAATCTTCCAAGTTAAGCGTGAGAACCTAATTTGGATGCTCTATAACTTCTAAAATATGCTTTTAATAGAAAAATGTGACTGAAGATAATTTAAAGATCATAATCAAATCTATTTAAATATGCATTTTCAACGTTAGAAACTTTGGATTAAAGAATGATACACTTTGAAATATTATGCAGGGGGTGAGGTAGGAGGTGATTTAACATATTCTACATCAGGCATTAACTTTTTCATTGGTATATTTGTCATAAATTTTAAATTTGTTTTGCAAAATTAAGTTTAAATGAAATATAAAGTGTCATTTGATATATTCCAAGAATCTGTATTTTGAACTTTCTCCTGGGGAGATTTTCTTTCCCAAAGTTCCGCTGAATCAGGACCGGAAAACGAGCGGATCAAGTGATAGCGGGGCAAAATAAAATGAGGAAATTCAATCGACTTGAAAAGTATAAGTGGGGGGGGGGATGGAGCAAGAGATGATTTCGAATGGAATTTAACATTTTACCTTCTGTTTTACAGGTCTTAAAAAAATGAAACCTAAGTTTATAAGTGGGGGGGATGGAGCAAGAGATGATTTCGAATGGAATTTAACATTTTACCTTCTGTTTTACAGGTCTTAAAAAATGAAACCTAAGTTTATTCTTCAATAGCATGAAATATAAATAAATTTAATAATTTTTGTTCGCTTTATTTTGGCTGTTTCTAAACTTAAACTTCATAAATCCCCAGGGGTAGATGAAATTACTACGGAAATTTTCGGTTACCACATGGATGACTGAAATTCTGAATATCTTTTATGATAAAGGCATGGTTCCTAAGGATTTTACCAGAGCTATTGTTATCCCTATTTTCAAAAAAGGTGATCGCAGTTTGTGTGATAACTATAGGGGTATCAGCCTACTCTCTGTTCCAGGTAAAGTTCTTTCCATGATTGTGCTTAATAGAATTAAGAATCTGGTTGACAGTCAATTGTGTGATGAGCAATGTGGATTCAGAAGTGGTAGGGGATGTGTGGATCAGATATTTTCACTTAGGCAGATTCTTGAGAAATGTTTAAAGTTTCAGAAACCTTTGGTTGCTAGCTTTGTTGATTTCAAAAAGGCTTTCGACTCTGTTGATCGTCATAATTTGTGGTTGATTGTGAGATCATATGGTATACCAGACAAATTAGTTAACATAATGAAAGCTCTCTATAATAACACTGAGTCGTGTGTGAGAGTTGGTAAGGCTTGAAGCAATTGGTTTAGCATTCGACAAGGGTGCATTTTGTCTCCTTTTCTCTTTAGCTTGGTTATTGATTATGTTATGCAAAATTCACTTCAAGGGAAAGATTTTGGCCTTAAATGGGCTGGAGATACGAAAATTTCTGATTTAGATTATGCTGATGATTTAGCCCTTTTGACAAATGATGTTGATGAGATGAACTCTTTCATTCGAGCTGTTGATGAGACTGGTAGTAGAGTAGGTTTGGTTATAAACAGAGAGAAAACTAAAGTGATGAAAATTGGTCAGGCAGGCTGTGATTCAGTTAATCTGAATGGTTGCAGTCTTGAGCAGGTGTCACAGTTTAATTATCTTGGGAGCTATGTAACAGAAAATGGTGATGTGCGGCATGAGATTAATAGACGAATAGGGATTGCTGCCGGGACTTTTAAGAACCTATGGAGAGTGTGAAGAAATAGGCGTATACACCTAAAGACTAAAATTAGACTGTATAATAGTTTGGTTCTTTCTAGGGTTAGTTATGGTAGTGAAACCTGGACACTTTGTAAACAGGATAACAGGAAACTATATGCTTTTGATTCCAGATGCTTACGCAGTATCTTGGGCATTAGGTGGTTCAACTTTGTAACTAATGATGAGATTAGGCAAAGGAGTTTGCAACCTCCTTTAAGCAGCATATTGTGCAGAGAGAGACTCCGTTGGTTTGGCCATGTTGCCCGTATGAATAATTATAGATTGGCGAATAGGGTTATGAACAGTGTGCCTAAAGGCCTCAGAAAGAAGGGGAGACCTAGGATGCGGTGGGCAGACAATGTCAAACAGGACCTTGTTAGAATTGGTGTGCAGTGGCCAGATGCAGTAGATGTAGCTCAGGATAGACTTGCTTGGAGAACTAAATTGCACGGTCTGGTTGGACCTCCGTAGCCCATGGCTGCTTGAGGATGATGATGATGATGATGATGATGACTGCACTGGATATAATTCTAATATCAATCCCAATTTTGTGAAAAAGATGCTGTGTAGCTTTCATTTGATATATAATTTGTTGACTAATTTTTAGTGGGGTTAAATAACTGTATTTAAAAACAAAGGTGAATGCAAAACCGAAGGCCAAAAAAGTTTTTTTGATAACTAAAAAAATTATTGACCTTCGATAAAAAATCGATTTTATTTTGCAATAATTGTAGAAATCGTATGCTAATTTAATCAAAGGGGGTTCAATCACTTTTAAATGTTGAATAAGATTCTTTTCGTACATGAAACAATTGCGATTTTATTGAGCAGTATTAGCATAAAATTTTCGGATATATTGCAACTCACAGATTTATTCTGTGATTGCAACTGACGTGCAGCGCCCAGCTTTCTGAGTAGGAACAACATGGCTACCGCCGTTCTCCGTGGCTAAACTAGCGACATATGCTAAGAGATGGTAAGGGCGCCTCCCCCATTGAGGTAATTTTTTAATAATTATTTTATGTAAAATTCCGGTGAAGGCTATCCTTTATAGTCTACTTTATTAATGTATGCAGTGGGAACGCGAAAGAAAGACATTATGAATTATTATTTTTCTGATTAAATTCTGAGTTTTTCTCTTAGCTATCATTAAGATACCTTGTTTGTCACTTATGCTAGGAGAACGTAATAGATAAGCGGCCTCACTCAAGTTTCATAAAGCCGTCCCTCCAGTTCCCTTTTATAACTCAATGGGTGTAAGAAATGTTTTAAGAGGACTTTATCTCTTAATCATAGTTCAACACCAACCTAATGTTTGGATTTTTTTTTCCTGGTTGGGAAACAGCCATTAGGAACGATGTGAAAAGAAAATCCCACGAAATCTGGAAAAGTCAGCTTGGAAAGAAATTGATCCTTGCGGAAACCTATAGTAGAAAGGAAAAATACACGAAAGTTCCCTATTTCGATAATATCCCAGGCAGGCACCCAGGCAGCTTCCTTCTGTGCAAATCCTGAGCATTAGAAAGAAATCCTCGTTCAAGCAAATTCCATCAGATGTGACACATTTTTGGCGTATATAGTTTCGTCTTTTGTTTGCATTATTTTGGAGTATCATAAGTTGGCTCCTCTGAGATGAAATTGCTGGTGCCGCAAGAAGCCTCACCATGGAGTTCTGAAGTGGAACTTTGTTGGCACTTAGGCTTTGAAATTGATGGCAGTGTAATCTGCGATGAAGAACTCAGCAAAGTTAAACTCTTGCTAGAATTTTGGCAGAGACCATTTCAAGAAATGAAATATAATTAATATTTATTTGAAAAAAAAATCATTGCCGATGGTAGGGCTCGAAACCCGCGACCCCCCCCATATGAATGTGGAGCGTCTATGTATAATTTTCAATTTTTCTTCCTAAAAGAAGAAAGTAAACAAATTTGCCTTAGTAGTTGAGGACACACACCTAATACCTTATGCTTATACTGATGTGTTTGTTAGTGTACGATTATATTACGGCTATTTTTCAACTCTATTTTATCATTGACCCTTAACGTATTTTCTCTTCATTTTAACCTTGACAACTTCTGTTTTTTCCTGATCGTTTTGTAAAGTAGTAAATTGTTATCAAAAGCGAAAGGTGAGTGATGATAATGTTGGTGTAAAAATGTGAATTCTTATCCGAATCTGTTTTATTTCATATCAAAAGATGAGGTAACCTTTTTTACATCCTTGGAATGACTTTTTCTGAAATGACTTGAAATAATTTGCTGAAAAAATTTAGTTTTGTTCTGAGTGGGATTCGAAACCACGTCTCCTAAAAGCATCCTAGACATCATAACTGCTAGACCATTAGAGATTAACCGTTTTCTTCAACTATGTACACTTGTAGATTTCTTGAGCAGAAGTGTCATGTACAGGTTTGACCAATTTTTCCAGTTCAGCAATTTGTGTCGTTCTCAAAATTGGTTGTGTTTGGGCAGTGCAATTGGGGTAGGGGTTGGCTCAGTCAGTAGTGCCAGGTTTGTAATCTGCTGTTCACAGGTTCGAGTCCCAACTCTGCCAACTTTGAGATTAATCTCCACTGACCCTCACCCTTGTTCAGAAAAGGAATACCAATGGACTTGGAAAGGCTGCCATCCGTTGGATAGGATGTAAAGCTATGGTCCCATGTGCAGGAGAGCAATACCTTGTTCACGTTAAATAATATGCTGGATAACCTTCATGGGCTGCTTTCTCTGTCTCTTACAAGAGCTGTCCAGTAGGAACCCCTTCCCTTAACCACTCTGATCCTTTGGGATCCTTGTGACTTGGCTATTTAACCCATTATGTGTACAAAAATACTGCTCAGAGGCAAAACAGCCCCTTCTATAACTACTACTTCTGTGATTTTTATATATATTTTTTAATTTTGCCTTTTAATACGAATAATGGTCATTGATAACTGTTTCGCGGAAAAAAATTTGTCGATATACGAGACTCGAACCCACATTTTTCTGGAGAGATATGGGTTCGAGTCCCGTATGTGGCCGTATGTGGGTTAAATTTTTTCCATGAAACATTTATTGATTTATAGATGTTTAAAAGTCAACAGGTAGCTCTGAGATTGTCAATTATGGTCATTGAATTGAATTTTTGAATTAATCGCAAAAAGTCATAGTAGATCTGTTGCAGTTAAGAAGCAGAATTTGTTGAAATATATTTGCTGATTTGTGTATATGAAGGGAAAATTTTTATACTACCAAAAGTAAATTTAGTCAAAGGATAGAATGAAGATACCTTGCAAAAATGAAAATTCTTTTACTGCATAAAATCATCCTGTTTTTTCCTGATAGAATATATGTATATCCTAGGAAAATCCTTCCATCCAATTTCTCCATCCTCCATCCAATTCCTGCTGTTTTGTGTTTTGTACAGTCCATTTGTTAGTGATGTCTGATAAGAATATTACATTGTATTTGTAATATATGTATTTGAGATAAACAGAAGAATATGGACTGTTGCTGGAACTTTTAAGAATTTACAGATAGTGTAGAAATATAAGTCTATACATCTGAAAACTAAAATTAAGCTGTAACATAATTTGGTTCCTTTTAGGATTACTTATGCTTATGAAACTTGGACCCTTTGTAATCAAGATAACAGGAAACTTTTGATGCCTTTGAATCTAGATCAGGAGTCGGGAACTGGTGGCTCTAAGCACTCTAAAAAAAGGCTCTTGATGCTTTTTGGTTCAAATTCAACTCTGAAAAATTTTCAAAGGTTATCATTAAAAACAAGCACTAGAGTAGGTTGGCAGACGATAGTTTGAAAGCATTGGTACAATTTAAATGCTCTTAATACACTCTAAATTTGATTAAGTTGGTCGAGAAGACTCAAACTCAGTCACACTGGTGAATTACAGATTTTTAAATAATTCTTTTCAATAATTTTATTGCATAAACTTGAATACTTATTTTAAAATTATATGTTTTTTATTTTTGTTCATGAAATAATCTTTGATTTCTTTTTCCTATTATGGCTCTTGACTCAGTAAAGATTATAATATGCAGTCTTAAATTGTTTGGTTTACCTTTTTTTTGGTGTTTTTGCTCTTGGCCCAAAAAAAAGTTACGAACACTGGGTCTAGATGCTTAGGCAGTATCTTGGTTGTTAGGTGGTTTGATTTTGTAAGTAATGATAAGATTTGAAGGAGTTGGTAACCTCTTTCAAGCAGCACATTGAGCAAAGAGAGACTGCATTGGATTGGCCATGTTGCCCATATGCCTACCTGGAGATTGGCAAATGGAGTTTTGAACAGTATGTCCAAAGGCATTAGGAAAAGGGGAAGACCTAGGATATGATGGGAAGACAATGCTGAACAGGATCTCGCTAGAATTGGTCTGTGGTGGCCAAATGCAGCAGCTGTAGCTCAGGACAGATGTGTTTGGAGGACCAAATTAAACAGTCTGGTTGAACCTCTGTAGCCCATGGCTCTGTGAGGGTTTTGTATGTATTTAGCATTTGTATAGTGTATTTTTAATAGAGATACAAAAGTAATCATAATTTCTGCAGGATTTGAACCTGGTCTCCAGTAGCTAATGCAAATCATGACCACTAGGTAACAAATGTTTAGGACTGCAAATTTAAGATTTATTGGGAATTTTTTTATTTAAAAATTCCAGTAATTCTTTGCATTTTTCATATTATTAACTACCTGTTTTAAAAAAATTGTGTAACTGTAATTAATAAATTAATATTTTATATCTTCAGGAAAATGATCCATTTCACCAGTAGAATAACAAAGTAAAAATGGCAGTTTCACGTGGTTTCCATGTTCAGTTGGGGATTAATGATACAGCTCTTACTAGGGCTCTTGAAATTGGTGATGATCAAACTGCTGCCTTACTTATAGAAGAGAATGCTGCTTTGGATCCATCATATCTAAATGAAGGTGAAGTGTTTTTGAATAAATTATTGTGGATTTGAATTGTATCTACAAAGTTTAAATATTATTAACTCGATAATAAATACACCGAATTACCTGTTGACATAGAAGTTAATTTTCTGTCAACAGGTCAACTCTATGTATTTATTATTGGTTGATTATTTCATTAATTATGTTTTGGGGTGAGTGGGTTGGGTTGTTTTACCTCTGAGCGGCACTTTTTTGTACACCATGGGCTAAATGGCCAGGTCATATGGACCCCAAAGGCTCGGAGAAAGTTGGGGGAGAGTCTCCCGTCAAGGCCATCCAGCGTGTTCTTTAATGTGCACAGGGTGTGGCTCTTCCACACACAGGGCCACGGCTTAACGTTCCATCCAATGGACAGCGGCCTTTCCAAGCCCATCGGTGTTCCCTACTGACTGTGGGCAGGGTGGGGAATTTTGCGTAGATAAATCTCAACGCTGACCCAGCTGGGACTCGAACCTGGGAACTATAGATTATGAGCCTGGCGCACTACTGACTGAGGCACCCCCACCCCAAAAAGTTTGCGTTACTGGAATAGTCATTAGTTCCCTAGCCACTATGCCAAAGCTTAGAATTAGGGCGAGTGACTTTCTTACTTAAATAGTTACATTTGAAAAAGAAATTTGCTTCCCTGATCATGGGTGACAAGTGTGGGTAGACTTACATTATTGGATAAATGGCAGAGTCAGTGCTAGTTTAAGGTTGGGTTGGGTTGTTTTACCTCTGTGCGGCACTTTTTTGCACACCATGGGCTAAATGGCCAGGTTACATGGACCCCGAAGGCTCAGAGAAGGTTGGGGGAGGGGACCCACTGGAACAGCTGTTGAGAGAGAGATGGTAGCCTCCCGTCAAGGCTATCCAGCATGTTCTTTAACGTGCACAGGGTATGGCTCTCCCGCACACGGGGCCACGGCTTAATGTCCCATCCGACGGACGGCGGCCTTTCCTAGCCCATCAGTGTCCCCTACTGACCGTGGGCAGGGTGGGGAATTTTGCGGAGATAAATCTCAACGCTGACCCAGCTGGGACTCGAACCTGGGAACTACAGATTACGAGCCTGGCGTGCTACCGACTGAGCCACCCCCGCCCCTTTGCTAGTTTAATGGTTAAAACATTCTAGCATAAATATGGAGAGATATGGTGCATTGTCCTGTGCATTGGCAAAACATAATTTTTTCCATAAAACTAATTTTTAACTCAATCAAATAGAAATATTAATATACTGAACAGACAATTTTTTTAAATATTGCACTGAGTTTGGAATTGAAAAAAGTTAGTTTCCCCAAGAGTATTCCAATGGTAATGGTAGTTTTTCTTCCTAAAGATTTTCATGACAGATGAAGTAGTGATTTAGATAGAAAAATGTTTTCATTTTTTCAAAAAATGGAATTTTAATAAATTCCAAAAGATGGTTTTGACACAGTAAAAATTTTGACATATCTGTATGTCATCTTCACATTAATGAGTTGTAGCTTTTGGGGGCAGGAGTGGCTCAGTCGGTAGCGTGCCAGGCTTGTAATCTGCAGTTCCCAGGTTCAAGTCCCAGCTGGGTCAGCGTTGAGATTTATCACTGCAAAATTCCCCTCCCTGCCCACGGTCAGTATGGGACACCGATGAGCTTGGAAAGCCCGCCGTCCGTCGGGTGGGACGTTAACCCATGGCACTGTGTACGGGAGAGCCATACCCTCTGCACATTAAAGAACATGCTGGATGGCCTTGACGGGAGGCTACCATCTGTCTCCCAGCAACTGTTCCAGTGGGTCCCCTCCCCCAACCTTTTCTGAACCTTCAGGGTCCATGTGACCTGGCCATTTAGCCCATGGTGTGCAAAAAAGTACTGCTCAGAGGTAAAACAACCCAAATTCTCCTGCTTTCATGACTGTCAAGGATGATGTCTGAGGTTGTGTTCATTAGCATGAGTGAGACATATGCTCAATTTCTGATAAATGAAAAATAACTCAGGTACACAGCCTTTTCTATTTAAATTTGCCAATATTACACTTTTATTATCATTTGCATCTATTATATACACATATACATCTCTAATAATGGTGCATACATTGCACTCTGAGTGTCATAATACTCCCTTAGCCCAGCATCTACCATATTTTAACGTGTATAAGGAACTCCTTTTTGCCAAAAATTGGGTCCCAAAAATAGGGGATCTTCTTATACATGGATAGTATTATAGATATTAACAAATTACTCAATTCCTTGAAACTCTAATCTTCATAACTTGCAACACCGCAAACCTCAGGCCGACACCCAACGGGTCATGACATTCTATTGGAGGAGAAGTGCACGCGTTCATCAAACAACAGCGCGCGCATAAAGAGACTGCCGATGATGAATAAAAAATTTCTTTTTTTTATATCTTAAAATAAAAATATCTTTGATGAAAAATCAGGGGGTTCCTTATACACTTTAAAATACAGTATACACTGCTCACTCCAACTGATACTAACTGGCCTAATCTCATGGGCTCAGCTAGGATGCTGTTTTCATTCCACCATCTGTCTTTTGAGCCACAGCCAAAGTGTTTCCTCCTCAAGACATTCAGAGAGGGACTCTTCCCCCTTCCTCTCACTCATTTCATTGGGGAAAAACATCACAGAGAGGGTTGAGCCCTCACCTGCTGTCGCATTGACACTATGTGTGGCCCAATAGTTCATGCTGATACTAACAACCTTCCTTAGGAGTATAGCATATGGGAGCATAAGAAGCTGCCCACAGCCCACACCATCGAACTTTCATAAAACTGTCAGCTCTCCCACTTGTGAATGGAGCTGCATGTGCATGCTACTGAGTGGTGGTGGTGGTGGTGTGGGGGGGACCTCATGTCAGAAATATTCGACCACGACAATAACATATATAAATATGGGGCAGGGGTGGCTCAGTCGGTAGCGTGCCAGGCTCGTAATCTGTAGTTCCAGGTTCGAGTCCCAGCTGGGTCAGCGTTGAGATTTATCTCCGCAAAATTCCCCGCCCTGCCCACGGTCAGTAGGGGACACCGATGGACTTGGAAAGGCCGCGTCCGTCGGATGGGACGTTAAGCCGTGACCCCGTGTGTGTGAGAGCCATACCCTGTGCACGTTAAAGAACACGCTGGATGGCCTTGACGGGAGGCTACCATCTGTCTCCTAACAGCTGTTCCAGTGGGTCCCCTCCCCCAACCTTCTCTGAGCCTTCGGGGTCCATGTGACCTGGCCCATGGTGTGCAAAAAAGGGCTGCTCAGAGGTAAAACAACCCAAAACAACAACCCAATAACATATATTGAAAATATAGTCATCTAACATGTTATGATAGTAGGAGAAAAAGTAAGCAAACCCGAAGATGACAATAGTTATGCTAAAATATTAGTTCATCATAACCATTTTTTGGAATTTATTAAAATTTCTTTGGGACTTTTTTTTTTGAAGTAAGTTAACTTAAAAAATTTCTATCAAAATCACTATTGAATTTATCAAGAAGAAAATATTTAACCTTCCATTTACCATTGGGTTAATTCTTAAATAATTTCCTGCAACTCCAAGTCATCATTGGGCTTAGAAAGGCCACTGTCCATTAGAGGAGACATTAAGCCACGGTCTCATGTGCAAGAGAGCCATACCTTGTACTCATTAAAGAACATGATGAATGGCCTTGACCGGAGACTACCTTCTGTTTCCTAACAGCTGTCCGGTGGCTTCCCTTGGGGGTTTTTGTGACCTGGCTACTTAGCACATTGTAAAAAAAAAGTGCCATTCAGAAATAAAATAAACCAACTCAATGCTGAACATAGTAATATATTTTTGTAGTAATGTTAGTACTTTTTTTTGTCTATTGGAATTTAAAGCTCTAAAAATAGTTTTTAACTATTTCAATGAAAATGGTGTTTTATTTCCTTTTTGAAGTTGTAAATATATTCCATTTTTTTAAATATGTTTTTCACTATTTACTTTTATATCTTTGCAAGTAAATTTTGCATAATTATTTTCTTTTACAATTGCATTAATAAAACATTCTTAATAAAAATAATTACAATATTTAGTCTTATTACAGTTTACATTAATTGTTCTTCTACTAAAATGCAAAAATATGTGTTTTTGAAAAAAAAAAGTGGCATTTTTTGTGGTGGGACTGGTATTATTTTACCAAATGTTGTTGTGGCTTATGATACAAAAGATTGAAAACCACTATACTGAGGACTATTTCTTAATTCTTCCCATCCCTGTTTCCAAAGTTGGAATTTTTCTGAAGGCCCAATTATTTTTCAGTTGCATTTGACAAACAAAAAAAAAATTATTAATTAATGCAATTTTTATATTTATTAATTTTAAAATATATGTTTTTGGGAATGCATAAAAAAATTCAAACTCTGCCTTTATGTTTTTAAAATTAAGTTCTTTTGTATTAGTGATAATTAAGCAGGATGTCGCATTAACCCTTTCTCTACCATACTGATCCAAAATGGCCCAAATTGCAGATAAGAAGGAATAGCATTGATTGAATGAGTCCATTTAAAACTTCTGCTGTTTTGGGCTGGTATGGTACTGAAAGGGTTAATGACAGATAATCTCGTAGATTGATCTGTTATAGAGAACTATACAAATGTTCTGAGATAATTATGTGTCTGAGGCTTTGGTAGTGAGGAAAAACAGCCAGAAAAGTCTGAGGATTGGGTTGTTTTACCTTTTTTTACACACATTGGGCTAAATGGCCAGATTATAAGGGCTTCAATAAGGTTAGAAGAAGAGGACCTACCGAACAGCTGTTGGGAGAAGACAAGGTCATCAAGCATTTTCTGTAACATGCAGTGTATGGCTCTCCTGCACATGGTGCCATGACTTTATACCACATATGATGGACAGCAGGCTTTTCAAGTCAGTTGGTGTCCCCTTTCCAACTGGGGGTTTTATGTGTGTATGTGTGTGGGTTTAGTATGGAGAAATCTCTGTGCTAATCCCCCTGATGGGACCTGAACCTGGGAACTGCAGATTACAAGCTTGGCATGCTACTGACTGAGCCAGGAGCTATGAGGCAGCAGTCATGGGTACTCATTACTTTGTATGCATACTGGAAAAGAAATGCTATTGAGGCATTCAACAAACTGTGTTTATTGTCTAGAGAGGTGCAAAAGTGCATTTGAAATAACTGTTTTTGTACTTTTTCTTAATCACTGCTGACTGTTGAATGCCTTGGCAGCATTTCTTTCAGCCATTCCACACCATTCTGGCCATTTTTCTTGCTAGCTAAGCATCAAATGTAAAACTTTAGGACATCTAGTTTGTAGTTTTTGCCCCTCCCCAATAGGGGACCACCTTGTTGTGGTGGGGGGGCCTAGGGTCCAGCAACCCGGTCGAAGGCTGTGCCGAACGGATTGGGTCCCCGGTTGGACATAGCCAAGACCAACCGAAGTCGAGGATGCCACTGACCGGTTGGGCGGTGACGGCGTCTGAGACCTCACCTATCAGGTGCTCTGGGTGAGCAGTTCGAGGACTCTTCTGAAAAGATTTGTGCCCCAGTAGGTCGAGTCCTCAAAGTCTGGGCCTTACTAAGAGTCTCCACCCCGGACGCCGAGCGAACTTGGATCTATATATCCTTGTTCATGGCTAACCGGGGAACAGATTAAAGTTAGGTTTCTTCCGGTGGTCAGCTTTCCTTCTATAGGACTACTGCCATGTGAGGCTGGGGTTGAGGTGCACCTATAGGGCGTATTCCTTGCCCCCGGCTCTAGATAGCACGGCTTTTCATAACTGGTTGTGTTGTATAGGCGGAATCGGGAATTGCCGTGGTTGCTTAAGATCGCAACACAAGAGAGGTGTAGTTTTTGGCAACAGATTCATCTGTGGGGAGATTATTTGGCATTAATAGGAGACCCTGTATATAAACTAATAAATCAGCACTTTAGCATCGATTTAAATTTTAGAGACCCTATATATTTTGTTGATCTGTAGTTACCATTTTGAAATAGATACACATTTGCATGAGTGTATTAATAATTAATGTGTCTAATACTTTGTTGAAATAGATTTAACACATTAACATTGTAAGTTGGGTTTATACAATTGCATAAATGCAGTTTGCAGCACACACTAAGTACACATATCAATACTGTGGTTGGCATATCAGTCCATTATGCTTCTAATGGTGCTATCAGTAGTTGGATGGTGACGTTTTGCTGCAAATCTTTGTTAACTGTCATAACTGATAGTGACATGGGAAGCATATTATTATTCCCTTAAATAAATCTAATAGGAAATATTATTTATGTCTAGGTCCATATGAGCGAGTTCCTTTGTACATAGTTCTGTGTGGTAAAAGCATAGATGGCATACCACAAACCAGAAATCTGTATCTCACTCGATTACTGCTTTTACATGGTGCAGATCCAAATAAACGAGTTCCAATGGTAAGTATTTTATGGAATATTCTTTCTTTTGTATATTTCAGAGCATTATATTTTTGAATTAACTTAGTATACATACATTTATGTATCAATGTACAAATTATTATTAAAAAGAAACTAAAAAAAATTTCTATCAGCCACTGAAATTTTAAAAGCAAAAAAATTGATGTCCCCTATTTGTTCATTGGATTTTTAGAAATGAGATTTCGATAAGCAAAGATGATGAAATGTTATAAATAAGCTTCTGAAATTAATTTTTATATGTAATATTCAGATTCTGAATTTTGTTTAAGCATTCTAATTAATTTTAATAAGCACAAATTTCACTCTACATAATAAAATTTATTCATAATGTTTTTTATTTGGATTGTGTATCTTTCCTATTTCAAGGTATCCTCCTAGTCTACCACAGCTGAAGTTGTGGGATTAAAGTAGTCTTATTTACATTAGAAGTCAATCTTAGTACAAATTTAACATTGAATGTGTGGTGTTGAGCACTATATTCAACATGCTTAGTATTAGATATATGCAAGAATGAGTTTAACCTCACAGTAGGTGCACATAAGCAGCATGAATGTTAGTAACAAGTGTTAATTTGTGTTTATATCTATCTGTTATGATAGTAAATTCCTTTCCGGTCCTATTTCTGCATGTATGTAATGGATTTCCAGATACCTTGTTGCTCTACCAATGATAGACTGTTGGTATTCAATTTCTATGAAATTTCACTTCTATTTTGTGCTTATTTTTGTGTGAGGAAAAAGGGTGAAAGGTATTATATTTAATATATTTGAATATTATTATAAATCTTTTATAGTATTGGAAACTGATTATATAATATTGTCACATAATTTTGAAGTAATAATTTTATTGCAGTATGAAATGGGTGTGATGGTCTATGCAATTGGATCAAGTAGAAGTCCTATGGAGCTTCTCATTCTGTACTATATAGAATGTCTTAAGAAATATAGTAACAACATGTAAGTTTTTCTTTAGCACTTTATTCAAGTAATCAGTGTAACATGTAATAGATTAAAACACAAGAAGTATATACCATTAAAATCATTTCGTTTTATCTTTAGCAAGACAAAGCAAAAAAAAATAATAAAAATAATAAATCTCTGTTTATTCAAGTTATTTCGAGATGGGTTCTAAATTTCATGTTTTTCAGAAACAGTTAAAAATAGTTGTCTCCAGAGATTTCACTTTTTTTCAGGCTGGACAATAAGTAATCTGTTATGTTTTTTACTTGTATGTATTTTCAGGCTTATTATTCTCTCTTTTGAGTAATATTTGTTTATGGTACCTGGGCATCATGTCACAACTACATATCAAGACACTCTTTCGTGAAGTCGTAGTTGTACCCCTCCAACGAAATCATGCACTGATCCTGGAAAGCTCATTAAATATTCTTAATTTAGTTTTAACTAAAAAAGGTTTTTTTAACCAAACTGTTTACAACATCTGTAATTACCTTGCACTACTCAATGTCTAGTATTGCCAAGTACAGTTGACCCTCGTATACACAGTCGTATCAGAATAATATGACCACTTAATATACATATACTATGGTAAGTGGTCATATTATTCTGATACGACTGTGTATACCATTACCATTTCCTTGACATTTTGACATTATATTATGAGTAGCAGCATATAACAATAAACAATAGCAAACAGGAAAGAAATGTATTGAATAACTTATTAACACCTTCTGTCCAGTTTGAAAAACTTGAATCTCTGGGGACAGTTTTTTTTTCTGTTCTGCAAAAAGTGAAATTTTGAATCTTGAAGTAACTTGAAACAACAGATGTATAAGCTTTGGCAGAAACTAAAACAATAACCTACAAATGCTGCATATTTTGGACATTAACTGTCAATTTGTCTCAAAACCTATAGTTTTCTAGAGTTTTAGAGTACATATGTATGAAAGGTTCTATTGCCGTTTCTAGTGTGAAATATTTTCAGTGGGAAATTTATTCAGAAGTTGTCTGCAAAGATGTTTAAAATTTATTTTTGTTGAAAAATTTTTCTCTAGAGAAACTTCAGACCTTCCAGTGTCCACGTCGTCTGTATACATTCAGAGAATCTGAATGGAGAGGCCAAGGACTTATATATCTGTTTTTAGTACAACAAAAAAAAAATAATCGATTTTTAAAAAAATAAAAATTGGCATTGTATTTTTTTAAAATATATATCTTATGAAAATATATAATTCAGGTTTCAAAAATAATATTTTGTTTTTTAATTTGATGCATATTTTGTTAAACTACAATATAAATGATTTTATGAAGCCATCTGATTGCTATTTCTTAGAAGCACTAAATGGTATTGCCAATTTGCTTGTTAATGTTCCTATTTGCTGAAGCAAACTTCTTATTTAAGCTCACAAATTTGATTTAAACTGTTATCAGCAAAATTTTCCTTAAATTTTCGAAAATCTCCTAAAAATTAACAAAAAAACACTGCTATTTTTAAAAATTATAGAAAATTATAGATTTTGGAAATAACTGCAAAATACATACCGCCATTTTTTTTCCGTTTCACACCATTTTCTATCATAAACCTATTTCAGTATTCCCAAATTATTTTTATCATTTTTCCCAGCATTCTATGCATCTTTCCCACTCTTAAAATCAAAACTAGAAGTAAACACATCCTTAGAAATTCTTGTGACAGCTGCATTTAATTAGTTATGCTTCACTGAGGCAAGACGCAGATGGCTGACACGTTATCTCCGTTCTGTGTGCTATATAGTGTTTTTGACCTGCATATTGGATACCCTTTGTAAAGTTAGTATTTACTTTTTTTATATTTAAACCTTAGTTTTCATTTCAGTAGTTTATTTTCGGAAATTAGTGATCTTTTGGCCAATCAATAAGTATTGATTTTTTTTTCTTAGTTATGCTACATCGTATGGCTGGCCTACAACTTTTGTTTGCTGTGGCTATTTTAACATTAGGCTATATGTTAATTTTTATTTTACTATGTGTTACTTTTCCAGTAAAACTTTGATATAGTATCATTTTCTGAAAATAAATGAGGTCTTGGATATGGAAGCAAATTAATTTCTGTAGATTTACTTCCGTTAGGTAGTGATCTTTCGACTTTTGATTTGCTGACTTATTGACCTTTCCAAGTTATGTTAGATTGGAGGCTGGGCTTAAAAGTTGCGGATATTTTATTTAACATCCCATTAGGTTATATGTAATTTTTCTTTCATTATTTCTTGTTTTTTTTTTAATATTGGCAGAATCATCTGACCCATATAAATATTAACGCATATTCTTTTAGAGCACTGCAATATTGATTTGCACCTATATTATTGTCATCAAATATTGAATACATATATAATCAGCTGAGTAGCAGGATATAGTAACCAATAGTTCAATAAAAGTCTACCAATATATTAAATTTAAAGCTTCCAGTCAACCTCCACATACACACACACATACACAAAGATATAAAATTTACCTTTGCCATTTATATCCTATTTTAGCTACTATATTCAGCACATATTGCATCAATTTAAAAGACCAATCTCCATAAATACCAATATTAACCACCTTGTAACTGAAAGAGATCATATATCTCCATCTGGTGGAGTATATAGAATGCAATTAAATGAGCCATATAATATAATAAATACTAAGAATAGGTATATAGGTTAAACATATCTCTTGAACAAAAGATTGGAAGAACATCTTTCAGATTTACAAAAACTAAACGCAGCTTTATCTGGAACTGTTGTAAACAATAATCTGCATAAACATTTTCTGAAAGTTGATGTGACTGACCTGCACCCCATTAAATTTCAACTTAGCTAAATCCTTTTGTTTTCATATCTTTCCAAAATGGCTGAGATTTTAAATGGAATTATTTAATCAATGCTATTCCTTTCTTTTCACTATCTCTGACCTCCATTTTGGGCCGGTACAGTTAGGAAAGTGTTAATGAGTTTTAATTTGCTTATTAATATTGATAAAGATAAAAGCCATCTGCTTTAAATATTGATCTGATAATAAATAAAAAATAAAATAAAAAAAACCCCTCAAGCAGCTGCTTGCCACAGAGGTCTGACAGGAGCCTGTCAGTTTATATGCCATAGTAGAAAGTCTGAGAGGATGGCAGGCCCTCAGCAGAAAAACGACACAAACAGCCATGCCTTACCCAGGGCTCAAACCCAGGTCCCTTAGATCATTAGCCAAGCGTGCTAACCACTCGGCCATGGGACGGCTTATCTATATATTGATCTGATAATATCTGACATTAATTTGTTAAACTCCCCCCCCCCCATTTGGAAATATCTCCTTCCATGACTAAGCTAAAAAGGTAATTTTTAAAAACACCAATGGAGAGAATACTATTAATATTGAAGCATAGATCACTCAAGTCAGCCACCTGATGATACTGTGAAACATTGCGAGAAACAAATAGTGAATGACCACGACTTTTAAAGCAGTTGTTTTTAAAATTTAAACTTATTGTATTTTAAAAGTATTGGCTTCTATGTATACCCATTTCCCCTAGGTAAGGGTACAAATATCACTGTCCATTATCCAAATATATGGCTTGCGCACTTTTAATTTGAATCACCTTTATATTAATTTTTGAAAAGTAAAAAATCACCTGTTAGCACTTTAAGAGTTTGAAAATTAGAAAAAAATTCATTTATTAGCTGCTAGATGTAGTTATAGAACTGGCAGTAGAGAGGTGGACATTGGTGTAGTGGCACTTTTAATTCGAATCAGTGTGTAGAGGTGTAGAGGTGTGTAGAGTATTTGAATCAGTGAGCAGTGTGTAGAGGTGAGACTGTACACAGTGTGTAGAGGTGTAGCTGACCAGGTCAACTACACCTCTACACACTGACTACACCACTACACACTGACTGGCAGCTGCCAAATCAGTAAGGGGCGGGGGTGGCTCAGTCGGTAGTGCGCCAGGCTCGTAATCTGTAGTTCCCAGGTTCGAGTCCCAGCTGGATCAGCGTTGAGATTTATCTCCGCAAAATTCCCCGCCCTGCCCACAGTCAGTAGGGGACACTGATGGGCTTGGAAAAGCCGCCGTCCGTCAGATGGGACGTTAAACCGTGGCCCTGTGTGCGGGAGAGCCATACCCTGTGCACGTTAAAGAACATGCTGGATGGCCTTGATGGGAGGCTACCATCTGTCTCCCAACAGCTGTTCCAGTGGGTCCCCTCCCCCAACCTTCTCTGAGCCTTCGGGGTCCATGTGACCTGGCCATTTAGCCCATGGTGGGCAAAAAAGTGCCGCTCAGAGGTAAAACAACCCAAACAACAAAGCCAAATCAGTGCCCCTACTGCACCATGACCAGCACCCAACAGAAGAGAATGATGGTAGTTGCTGCCAGACGATGGAGTTGCTGCAGATCTTGGAAAGAACAAGACAAGGCTGAGGCCTCACCAATATCAAAGTCTGAAGTGAGTTAAGAGAGTCAGTGTAAAGCATGCCATCATATCACATGTGGAGAATAGCAGTTCTAGTATGCTACACATAGGCCATTCTTTGATGGTAATATTAGAGTTGAAACAGAAGGTGAAAATTAACTGTTGCATGGCTGTTTATTCCTCTGATGCTTACAGAAACAAGTATCTGCATTTTGCACAACTTAGACAGATGTGGACTTATGAATTTAGGTTTAGAAGCTTTCATTTCGACAAAGAATCTCATGTTAATTAGAACGGCTTCAATATCCATGGATGCTCGCACGCTTGACCTGTAAACTGAACAATGAGTTTATCATGCAAAATCAGAAACAATTAGTTTGATGCATTGATTATTTCAAATTTAATGGTGGCACGTTATTTTGAATAACCCAACTGTTAATGTTTAATTATGCAAAATCAGATATTAGTGTAGTTTGATGTATTCGTTTTTCCATATATATTAATGACAACAGTAATTTTGAATAAATTTCAAGCATTAATAGCCGTCCCATGGCCGAGTGGTTAGCGCGCTTGGCTACTGATCTAAGGGACCTGGGTTCGAGCCCCGGGTAAGGCATGGTTGTATGTGTCATTTTTCTGCTGAGGTCCTGCCATCCTCTCAGATCTTCTACTTTGGCATATAAACTGACAGGTTCCTGTCTGACCTCTGTGGCAAGCAGCTGCTTGAGGGGGTATTTATTTTATTTATTTTTTTTATTAATGTTAAAGTCTCTGGGGATTTTGAGAAATTCAAACCTGCCCATCCCAATTTTGGCTGACCCCAGCAAGTTTGCACACGGCCACTTTCCTTGGGTGAAGGGAATGTTCATGCAAAGTTTGGGGTCTCTCTTCTGGGGGCTGAGTGCTTAAGCAGACAGACACACAAATAAACAAACAAACTTTCTTTGAAATCTTTTGGAATATTTATTTCATTCTTCAACTGCCTAACTATTATGTCTTTCACTTCAGAGACTTTGATTCTGTTAAAAGCACTCAATGTGAGTTATAGACTATTTGAGTAAGAATTCTCACATCACTTATGGTGGAGGGTTATTTTAGTTACTAGTTACTCTTAATTATTTGTCGATAGACTCATGCTTTTGACTGGTATATCATTTTAAATAACCCTATTTTTAAGTTTTTGTGTCTTTATTGAGACAATGTTTTGGTTAGTAGATCTAAGTATTTAAATGATGTTTAAGTTAAACTCACTATTTAATTAATTCTATGTTGTTTTAAGCAAAATGAGTTTACTATAATTGTTGCATATTAAACTTTTCCTTTTTTTGTTACAGTGAGCAAGTGGTTAAATATGTTATTGGCTTAAATAACAAAATTAATCTAACATTTGCTGAAATTCGAGCAGAATTGCTTGAACTTGTGGATCTGTTTATTGGTAAGTAAGGATGGAAAAAAATTACATTAATCTTTTTCTGCATCCTTTATCATTTCAAATGTACTAATTGCTATAAATATATAATCTGTAACCTATTAATTTAAACTTCTACACCAGGCTTTAAACCTAAGTTCCCAGTGACAGAGAATAATATTAATGAGTGCATAGGAGAAACCACTTGGATTTTTTTACCTCTGGTGAGCAGCACTTTTTTTGCACACAATGGGCTAAATGGTCATGTCACAAGGACCCCAGTGGTTCAGAAAAGGTTGGGAAAGGGGATCCACTGGACATTTGTTCGGAGACAGAATTCTCCCATGAAGGCCATCCAGTATGTTCTTTAATGTGTACAGGGTATGGCTATCCTCTACAGAGGCTGTGGTTTCACATTTCATCCAAAGGATAGCAGCCTTTCTCACTTAGAGCAGACTGAGGTCTACACCAATTCTGGAATGCTTGGTGGTACTTCTGTTGGAAATGTAAATCACTTTGGCCTAAATTTTCAAATTTGCTACATTATCTTTGTATCTTCATGTGAAATTTGTCCAAATATATTTTGAGAATATACACATTTTATTGTTATGTGATTAACTTTTGTTAATTACTTGAAGTTGAGACAAACACAGTTTAACTTCTTATAATAAGAAACAAAAATCTTGCCTTTCTACCCATCTTTGTAGATAGGAATATCCTTTGCATATAATAATTTGCTACTGGGTGAATTCTTATCAAGCTGGTGGTCAGATGTAGAACAAGCATCCATAAATGTTTGGGGGCAACTACTGACAAACAGGAGTCAACTATATTGAACTTTTAGATATCAAATAAAATGTCTAGAAATCGATAAATATTTTGTGGAAAAAATTTATTGGTTTCTAGACATTAAAAAGTCAAAATGTAACGCTATGATTGTCGTTTATGTTTAAATCAAATACAAAATTTGGATTCTTGATGAAGTTTACCCAGAACATCAAGGGAAGACTGTAAGAGAAAAAGAAGCATAAATGCAAACTATGGTGCAAATAATGCACTGTTGACTATTAGTTAAACCAGTGGTGACTAGTAAGTGTGTGATTGCAGTGCTTGTGATGTATATGAAAATTTATCATATCTGATTCCACTAGGACAGATAGCAAAAACAATTACAAAGTTGTTTTTAAACAAAATGCCATCCTATCAAATAAGAATAACGTAGCTTGAAAACAACCATGCATTTTTATGATGTAAAAATGCAAATTTTTCAATCCAACCTACTCTGGATTGATGAAAGTGAGTTTATTCATTTATGATGATAATGTTCAACAGATATAATTAGCATCAATGGGCACTCAAAAGCCCACTCTGGACAAACGTGTCTCGTTAATAACAGATAATCTCCCCATAAATTGATCTGTCATCAAAAACTACATACCAAATATTCTGAGGGGCGGGGGTGGCTCAGTCGGTAGCGTGCCAGGCTCGTAATCTGTAGTTCCCAGGTTCGAGTCCCAGCTGGGTCAGCATTGGGATTTATCTCTGCAAAATTCCCTGCCCTGCCCACGGTCAGTAGGGGACACTGATGGGCTTGGAAAGGCCGCATCCGTCGGATGGGATCAGTGTGCAGGATGGGATCAGTGGCTCAGTGTGCAGGAGAGCCATACCCTGTGCACATTAAAGAACATGCTGGATGGCCTTGACGGGAGGCTACCATCTGTCTTTCAACAGCTGTTCCAGTGAGTCCCCTCCCCCAACCTTCTCTGAGCCTTCGAGGTCCATGTGACCTGGCCATTTAGCCCATGGTGTGCAAAAGAAGTGCCGCTCAGATGCAAAACAACCCAACCAAATATTCTGAGGCTTAGATAGTGAGAAAAATCATCCAAGGCTTAGAATTGTGAGAAAAAGCCAATGCCAAGTCATCCAAGGCTTTTATAGAGAGAATAATGACCAGAAAGGTGTTGAGGTGGCAGCTATGGATACTCATTATCATGTGCTGTTTGCATACTGAGGTATTTGACAATTATATTTATTCACAGAAGTGAAAAGGTTATTACAAAAATGTTTTCGCACTTTTTTTTTTGATAATCTCAGTTGTTGAATGCCTTGGTAGCATTTTTTTTTCATGAGTTGCATATCCGGTAAAGAGTACCTATGGTCTGTCACTCCACATCTTTTTGGCTGTTTTTATTGCTACTTAAGCATTGAACAAAATTTCCTTGTAACATTTGGTATGCAGTTTTCAGTAACAGATCAATCTGTGGGCAGATTATCTGCTATTCATGGCCATCCAGTATATATATATATATGATGCCAGTTTATTAGGTATACCCCCCTTATAAACCTCACCATAAATGATTCATTCCAACAAATAATATGTCATGTGACTGCAATGTGTAGTATAAATCAGGCAGGCCAGCTCTTCAAGTATCAGTTGGATTGAGCATCTGAATGGGCAAATGAGCAACCTGAGCGAGCTGGTTCTATCATGGAAGCAAAGTCCACAGGATCACAGGTCCACAGGTTTGGTGATCCTGTGGACGAAAACAGCTTGCGAATCAGAGGGATCAAAAGAGACTGGTGAGAATTGTGCAAGCAAACAAACAGGTCGCAACCATGCAAATCACAGCAGAATTAAACATTGGTGTGCAGAAGGTCATCTCCAAACACACCATATATTGGGCCTTGTTGCAAATGGACTACAACAGCCACTGACCATGTTGAGTGCTGATGTTGTCAGCGAAGAACACAAAAGTGGGTCACACCAGTGGGTGCTGGAGCATCGATACTGGACTGTTGAGGACTGGAGAAAGGTAGCCTGGTCTGACAAATCAAGGTCCCTTTTGCATCATGCTGATGGGAGGATCAGAATTTGGTGCAAGCAACAAGAGGGCATGGAGCCGTCTAGTGTCAACAGTACAGGCTGGTGGTGGCAGTGTGATGGTGTGGAGAATGTTTTCCTGGCACACACATTAGGTCCCCTGATCCATCCAAAGACATCTGAACACCACAACATCTTGAACATCGTTACTAAGTTCATCCCTCCATGGCTACAGTTTATCCTCACTTAGATGGACACTTTCAGCATAATAATGCACCTGCTCACAAGGCATGTATTGTCACTAAACGGTTTCAGGAACGTGCCAACGAGTTTTCCTTTCTTCTTTTACTTACAGATTCCCCTAGATCTATACCCTATCGAGCATCTTTGGGATGAGGTGGTAAGGGCTGTTTGCAGTGAGACTATGCCGCATCAAATTTGCAGCAGTTGTGCAACACAGTCATTTCTGCATGGTACAACATTTCTGCACAATGCATGCAGTATCTTGTAAGTTCCATGCCCTGATGAATTCAGGCTGTTCTAAATGCTGAAGGAAGTACAACACACTAATAGGTAGGTGTACCTAATAAAGTGGTATCTCAGTGTATATATATATATACACTTTTTTTAATGGTGTTAGGATAGAATCACACAGGAAAAAATTACACAACAAAAATTACACAAGGAAGAAATTACATGAAGAAAAAGTTACACAAGTCTGAAATTACACATAGTACAAAATTTTTAGCCTCCGTTGGCAAATTCGTTATTGTGTAACTATTCAGTTTAACCCAGAGGCAGGACCGAATTAAGGCCAACTGATGCCCTAAGCACAGCCCAACAATGGTGCCCCCTCGGCCCTTCCATTGCTTAACTGACAAGACATTAAGACTGAATAAGTGCTGAAATTATAAGTAGGCAACAATTCAATAAGCATTATTTTGTATCTTTTGATCCGTGTATGCTAAAATGATATGTATTTCAAGGTTAGAAAGCAATGGAATAAAATATATTTTGTTTCATACAAATAATGATATTTCTCCATTAGAATATCTTTCTTAAAAATTGTTCACCAACATCGATTTCTGTAGAAAGAGGATTTTCAAAATTGAAAAATATCTTCTCGAGATCACTCATCTCCTTTATTTCGAACGTACATATGTTTGGGATCAACAGCTCAAAAACATCACTTACAATCTCTATTTAATATTTCTATTTGGAATCATAGGCAATCTGCAGCCAACTGTATAGCAAGGACTGCAAATTGTATCGAAGGATGGCACTATGGACTTCAGTCACTTTTTCAGTGTTCCCATCCAACTGTTTGGAAATTTCTATACAGCATCGTCAAAGAATTATCCTTACAACATACAAATTATTTGCAGCATTTAACTGGTCAACGAAACCCCGGATATGGTAGGTACATTTCTTTAAAACAATGTATTTCAATAATTGTACAGAATTACGACTCTAATAGACGATTAGATTTCTTGCGTTGTATAGCTCATATGACAGTGTTTTTTATTTGATATTTTATATTTAAATTTAATTTTATCTATGTATATTTGTAAGTGAAAATTTTTGTAATTATAAGAAAGTTTAAGTACTTGATATGAGTCAGCGTTGAGATTTATCTCCGCAAAATTCCCCGCCCTGCCCACGGTCAGTAGGGGACACCGATGGGCTTGGAAAGGCCGCCGTCCGTCGGATGGGACGTTAAGCCGTGGCCCCGTGTGTGGGAGAGCCATACCCTGTGCACGTTAAAGAACACGCTGGATGGCCTTGACGGGAGGCTACCATCTGTCTCCCAACAGCTGTTCCAGTGGGTCCCCTCCACCAACCTTCTCTGAGCTTCGGGGTCCATGTGACCTGGCCATTTAGCCCATGGTGTGCAAAAAAGTGCCGCTCAGAGGTAAAACAACCCAACCCAACTTGATATGACAACCAAATAGTTTAATAAATTTTAAATAAAAATTGAATTGTGTAATTTTTTCTTTGTGTATTTTTTTACATGTGTAATTTATTCCTTGTGTAATTCTATCCATGTGTAATTTTAGCAGTGTAATTTTATCACGTGTAATTTTTTCCTGTGTAATTTTGTCATATAACTTTTTTTAATATAGAAAATATGTAAAAATATGTATACATTTTCTTACATTTAATTAACAGATGTATTTTCACACATTTTTCATTTCTATTTGCTTAGTGAAGAGTGCTGAAGTTAACTTACAATACGGATCTAACCAGCCAATGTTGAACTATCTACTAGAGACATGGCCTGATATTGATTTGGTTCAACGATTATGTGATGCAGGTGTGGATTTGAACCTTACAGATGCACATGGCAATACATCGCTGATAGCTCTTTGTCAAGCTGATAATGTTGATGAAGCATTTAAAATCACTTTCAGAGAGAATCAAAAGGAGGTTCTGCATTATTTATTGAGCAAAAGAAGTTTGATAGTAAGGAAATTTTGATTTAGTATAGATAGAACAATTTGGGAATAATTAAGAATAATCAAATATTAATAATTTTTTTCAGAAAAGCTAAAAATTATACAATGAATAGAAGATAAAAAAATTTTAATGGTTGCTCAAGGAAGCATAAAATTAAACTTCTAACTTTTGAAATGTGACAGTAAAGATTAGGAGCACTATTATATTTTTTAAAAATTTTCATTTGAAAAATTCGGTATGCAGATTCGTTGGAATTCTGATATGTTGATATAAAATGAGATATGTGCATGGCATAGCAGTGTGTCAATAGCTCAGCACAGTAGAGACCCATTTCTAAATCTGAAAAAAGTTTTACAATTTGACTTTAGTGCAAATTCCATTCATGAAAATTATGTAAAGTTCCATTCATTGTTAATAAGGCATCTGGATAATATTTGTCACATAGGTTTAAATCTACATGTTAAAAAAAGTGTTTTACCATTCATTATTTTTGTTCTTATGGTTTGAACAGCATTAAATACTCTGTAGTGCAAGAAATTTTGTTTTTTGAAAGGAAATGAGCTTTCTTAATTTTTTTTTGAATATGATAGTCTACATATTAAAATTTGAAATAAATTTTTACCTTTTGATTACGAGAAAAAAATGCTAAACTAGGAAATATCTGTTGCTTCATCCATCAAATGATTGTATCATTTTCATATTTATTTAGAAACTATTCAGTGTTTTAGTTGTTGTGTACCTCTTTTAAGATGCAGTATAATTAAAGTTATTTCCTGAATTGTTTCAATTTCTTACTTTGTTTACTTTTGCATTATTAAAAAGTAATGGAAGGAGTGGTTGATTTGGGCAGAGTTGAATGACAGTTTTCAGCAAATGTGCATTTTATAAGCTCAGTGTATAATTAAGAATATTACAAGACATTTCCAAATATTACTTGAGCATTATCATGTAAAGCATCCATTTAATATATTTTGAACAACGAAAAGTTTATGCATGAAAATCTTTCATTAGCTTTGTTTTTTTACTCTGTCATACAGCAAAGTTTGGTTTTATGTTTTAGAAGCACAAAATTTCATAATTGGGAATGAATTATTCTTGTAACCTGAGGTTCACAGAATCAATTCTCTAATTGCATCTTCATTAATATTTATATGTTTGTCTACATTAAGCCTTTGGCTAGAAGATTAATTTAGAGACTTGCAAAGGTTACCTCTAAAAGGAGGCTCTGGAGTAAACTATGCTCCTGTGTATATGAGAATCACATCCTGTCACATTGAAAATGATATAGGATAACTGTGATTGGGTTGGGTTGCTTTACCTCTGAGCAGCACTTTTTTGTACACCATGGGCTAAATGGCCAGATCACAAAGACCCTGTAGGTTTGGGGGAGGGAACCCATTGGAAAAGCTGTTGGGAGATGATGGTAGCCTACTGTTAAAGTCATCCAGTGTGTTCTTTAATGTGCGTAGGGTATGGCTCTCCCACACACAGGGCCACAAGCTTAATGTCCCATCCGACGGACAGTGTCTTTCCAAGCCCATCAGTGTCTCCTACTAACTGTATTCCAAGCCATTCAGTGTCCCCTACTAACTGTAGGCAGTAATTTTCCAAGCCATCAGTGTCTCCTACTAACTGTAGGCAGGGAGTTTTGCGACGATAAATCTCAATGCTGACCCGGCTGGGACTCGAACCTGGGAACTGCAGGCTGTGATTGAAGGTTCTCTTCTGTCCATAAAAACTATTCATATTTCTTATTTCTCAAACTTGTTTTGAGCTTTGTTTGCTGTCCTTTCAGCCCATTGTGCAGCAAACAAAAAGGGTTTCTCAGGAATAAAACAAATAAATATGTTTATCTTTGGGTTTTTTATTGTTATATTATTAGTAATGAAGTGCCATCCCATTGCCAAATCCCTTCTCTATAGTGTATAAACTGACAGGCTCCTGGCAGATATTTGTGGCAAGCAGCTGCTTGAGGTGATGTTTTTTTAATTTTAATATACTTCATCAGTTATCCATAATTTGATTTGACTATAGATGTTACATAGAACTACTTTGAATGGCCTTCATGAAATGAATCATGAAAAACCCTCTTTGTGTCCTAAAGGGCCATAAAATTACAAAAATTTAATTTTCTTATATTTAATTCTTATACCTCAATAACACAAAAAGTTTGTGGCACACCATTTGGATGAACACTGTTCTAAAATATTCATGTAATACTGAAATTGATGAAAATTCGAAAGTGAATTAGTTTTCTTTTAACTTATTTTGGTTTAATGTAGTATATTATCATAAAAATATTTTAGCTCTGAAAATCCATAGTTATAAAAATCAATATAATTACAGTACTGATATTCTATTACTTAAATGAAGTTTATGTATACAGTTATTGTTCCTCTTTAGATAGATACTACTAACTGTCAGGGTCAAAGTGCCTTGTGGTTGTGCCTAAGTGCTCATCGATGGGACTTAGCACAACAGTTGTTACAGGCTGGGGCAAATCCTATCACCTCAGGACTTGCCTTCATTAGTGCTGATCAAGGTTTAAAGTTTCCTGGTCTTCTAGTGGCTGAAAGGTGTGTTATATTCTTTTTTTATTTTGATTAATTTTTCATTGTATAAATGTAAAAATATTTTCACTTGGTTTACACTGAATAACATAATAGTTATCATGCACTCACAAGTGTATGTTTCTTACATCACATTGAGAGTGAAATCAGTTGAAATCGTTAGAAAAGGTGAGTACTCAGGGCAAGACTAACAGAACCAGCATCCCAACTGGCTGCTTGGGGTGACAATCCGGTAACTGAAATGTGCCACGAATTTAAAATGGTAATGTATTTCCATTACATCTGGGAACATAGTGATTTTGAAACTATGTTACTAATGATTTAACTAGCATTTTATTTGAAATATCAAAGCAGAAAGATATACACCTATCCCTCGATTTACACGGTGCTCAGTTCACACAATTTTGGCTTTGCATGGTCAAAAAATGCAACCAGTTTCGATTTACACGGTACTGACTGAGATTTTCTTTCTATGTACATCTCAGTCAGTACCGTGTAAATTGAAACTGGTTGCATTTTTTGACCGTGCAAAGTCAGAATTGTGTGAACTGAGTACTGTGTAAATCGAGGGCTAGGTGTACTCAGTCACAAAAATGGTAAGCATATTTCAGATGACAAAAGTGGTATAATCACTTAAGTTGGCAAAAAATAAAAATTTTAATAGAAAAAATGTTTGCTGAGTTATCAAAATGGCAAAATAGTTTCTATTTTTATTTATTTATTTTTTGAGGGGGGTGGGAGGCTGAGAATTGAAGGTAGAGCATGAAAAAGTAAATTTACTTGAGGGTGGTAAAACATAGTTTCCCTTGAGGTATTTACAAACTAATAATACTAATATAAAGTAAGTAATAATTAATAATATTTAATAAATTTGTTCTATAAAACAGAACATTACAGTTTTTTTTTGTCATTGAAATTTTGAGAGTGAATTTTAAGTGTTGTCAGTAGTATACACCAGGGTCATAATCTTAGACTTAGGTTCGAGTCCAAACCATGTTGCTATTAAGGTTTTATCCACTTTCTTACACCTTTATTGAGAAACACTTGATAAACTTTGAAAATCTGTTGCCCCTCAGAATAGATGTTAAACTGTTACCTATGGACCAAAAGTCTCGCATTTACTCTCTAATAGTTTCCAGTAGGTCTGTTGTTTTTTTAATTGTTTGGAGATTTGGCCTTTTTAACTCCCATTCCATTCAGGAAACTGCTGGGGTGGGGGTGGCTCAGTCGGTAGCGAGCCAGGCTCGTAATCTGTAGTTCCTAGGTTCGAGTCCCAGCTGGGTCAGCGTTGAGATTTATCTCCGCAAAATTCCCCGTCCTGCCCACGGTCAATAGGGGACACCAATGGGCTTGGAAAGGCCGCCGTCCGTTGGATGGGATGTTAAGCCGTGGCCCCGTGTGTGGGAGAGCCATACACTGTGCACGTTAAAGAACACGCTGGATGGCCTTGACGGGAGGCTACCATCTGTCTCCCAACAGCTGTTCCAGTGGGTCCCCTCCCCCAACCTTCTCTGAGCCTTCGGAGTCCATGTGACCTGGCCATTTAGCCCATGGTGTGCAAAAAAGTGCCGCTCAGAGGTAAAACAACCCAACCCAGGAAACTGCTGAAAAAAAAAAAGGCTATCCAAGTGTAAATTCAGATGTGCAATTTTTCCACAAATTCATGTCATTGAGTTAAGCAGTTATTCTAGATTATTTCTGAACAAATGTAGAATGAGTCACAGAAATGTTTTGTTAGTTACATTGAAACTTGATGGATGGGGAGTAAGAATGCTGTGTGACATGAGTGGCATTTTGGAGATCATGTTATCATTTAACACCACAAGTGTGTAAGCAGTGGAAGTCGTATCGAAAAGAAATCAGGCGTTCACATCCAATGTGCTTGCTGCTGATGGTTGTGCACTGGAAGTTATTATTGAACCATTCAGTAAGAAAATGAATATGTGATATGGAGGAAGGCATGAATGATCCTTAATTGCTTTCTACAGGATCAGAAGCACTGTAAGCTATTATTGCATTTTATAGAGCTATGAGTAGGAGCTCACCGTGATCAAAAAGATGATTGGCTCAAGTAATCGATATTTTTCAATCCTTGGTTCCACCCCAGAAGTTGTAGATCATACAAAACTCACTTCACAGGACAATTACACTTTTATCATGTTTTGCTAGCAGCTGTTGGGTATGATGGAAGTCAATTCAGGGTTGATCATGGATTGGAAACAAACCCATTGCCATTACCTACAGCAATATATAAGAGTACTGAATCATTTTAACATCAAAAACTGCAACACAGGAGACATTGATTGTCTTAACAGTGATATTGTGGAAATAAAAAATAAATTCTATTTTTCTTACTGTGCTCACTCGTAATCTACTAAATGGACTATTTACAATACTTTATTTAAAAATTTAAATTTAAATTTTTGTCAAACTTTAGAGACCTTTATATGATTGTAATATCTTATTAATACCCTCCAACAGAGGTGAGTCCCAGCTGGGTCAGCGTTGAGATTTATCTCCGCAAAATTCCCCACCCTGCCCACGGTCAGTAGGGAACACCAATGGGCTTGGAAAGGCCGCCGTCCGTCGGATGGGACGTTAAGCCGTGGCCCCGTGTACGGGAGAGCCATACCCTGTGCACGTTAAAGAACACGCTGGATGGCCTTGACGGGAGGCTACCATCTGTCTCCCAACAGCTGTTCCAGTGGGTCCCCTCCCCCAACCTTCTCTGAGCCTTCAGGGTCCATGTGACCTGGCCATTTAGCCCATGGTGTGCAAAATAGTGCCGCTCAGAGGTAAAACAACTCAACCCTCTAACAGAAAAATAATTTTTTATTTATCTCTTAAAACAGTGAAGTTGAATGTTGATAGGTGGATGGTTGAAATGAATAAACAGATGGGAAACAATAATTTTTTTGTAAATGAGCAAGTTCATGCAAAATGCAAAAATCTTCACTGAGGGCATTTCCAAGATTATTTTCATTGCATTAAGCATAGAGCACAAAAAACAATACCAGATTTTTACATGGAAATAGACTAGTTGTGATTCATTAGAAAATTTCAGTAGCTTGTGTTATCTCTTAATACCTTTTAATCTATTAGTTGTTGATATTGAGGTGACCTAATTTTTAAATAAGTGTTTGGTCCAGGGGTGGTGAGAAGAATATGTGCCTTTTTTTGCATGCCAGATGATATATCTATGAGTTGAATAATTTTCCTGTTTTTAAAGATTGATGATTATCAGGAAAAATACTTTAAGTATTAATATAGTATTCATCATTGTCTTTAATTATTAGGGATTAGTTATGGATGTAGGTTAGCAAATTGGAAAATCGAAATTTAGCACTAAAACATTAAATGTTTCTTCATGACTATATGGCATGTTTTTTTTTGTGTCAGTGTTTGTGAAGTGAAAATTTTGCAAAATGTAATCACTGTTATAGTTTCTAAAACTATTGTATGCAATGCTTCATCTTATCTGTACCTCTGCATCCATAATGTGTCATAACTAGAGACGTTGGTTTATTTGTTTTAGGGTTCCTGCATGGCTATCTTCGATTATAGGGAATGGCAAACCAACCAAAGATGAAGATGATGAGTTAACTACAAATCTCTTACTACCTTTTACCCAAAGAAAAAATATTCATGGTCTAGCTACTCTTGTTGACAAAGGTATTACATAAATTACAGTAATTTACAAATTTTTGTAATATTTTTTCCTACAGTTAATCTATTAGATATCAGTTTAAAATAAAAAAATAAATACCCCCTCAAGCAGCTGCTTGCCACAGAGGTCTGACAGGAGCCTGTCAGTTTATATTCCAGAGTAGATGGTCTGAGAAGATGGCAGGACCTCAGCAGAAAAACAACAGGAACATCCATGCCTTACCCGGGGCTCGAACCCAGGTCCCGTAGATCAGTAGCCAAGCGCGCTAACCACTCGGCCACGGGACGGCGATATCAGTTTAGCATATTAAAAATAAGTAAAATAGGTGAGTCGGCATTCTAGAAAATCTAGGGTAGTCCCATATTCAGACTTCTAATGTCCTTGCATCCAAAAATTAATTTTTAGCTTGTCACTAATTATATATTTCAATTCTGCATGATGTTTTGATTATTCTGAACAGATTTCTATTCTTTTGTTTGCTAAAATTAATAGATATTCTGAAGAATTTTTCAAAGCAAGTCACTTCATACAACCAAACCATGCATTTTTTTTAGCATATAAAGTGGTAATATATTGGTGAATTGAGAAATTTCTGTGCTTAAACTCTGATTAGGTTTAGAAAGCCCATAATTCATTCTGTGCAAAGTAATTCCTTTTGTTTTATTCTAGAATTATTTAAGTGGGAAGTAAATAACTGAGACAACACAAGGCTCTCTAGATGCCTTAAAATTTTTCTTTTAATTATCCCATATTTTTGATTTGAAAGGAAAAAATCTTGGGCATTTAATTCAAGTTGGATTTATTAATCCAACCTAATTAAATGTTCCATATAAGGCCTGAATTTGCATTTAAAGTTTTTAAAAACGTTTTTTCTGAATAATTTGTTTTTACTCGTCTATTTAAAGCAGTATGGTGCATAGATAACTAAAAATAATTTAATAATATAAAATAGTATAAATTAGAAATACCAACAAGGAAGGAGCTGGGTTGGTTTTTTAAGGTCCCCGTGGCATTGACGTCACGGGTACCTCACAAAAGAGGCTTATGACGATGTCACGGGGACCTGATAAAAGTGGCCTTACGACGACCTCACGGGGACCTCACTGCTAAACCATCACTCTGCCCTTGGTCAATAGGTGACACTGATGGGTTTGAAAAGGCCACTGTCCATCAGAGGGGATGTAAAGCCATGGCCTCATGTGTGGGAGAGCCATACCCTGTGCATGTTAAAGAACATGCTGGATATTGACAGGAGGCTACTATCTATCTCCTAACAGCTGTACAGTGGGTTCCCCCTAACCTTCTCTCCCCTATAGTGCTCAGGGTCTTTGTACCTGCTAAGAGAATTGCACACAATGGGTTGAATGGCCATTCATTGTAGGTCATTGTGCAAAAAAAAAATACCTCTCAGAGGTAAAAATCCAACCCCTAAAAAGGAAATTAAAGAACTTTCTTAAGAGCTTAAATTCTGAAGTTCACTGTTTATGTGACAGCACAATTGGGTAAAAATTTTCTCAAAGTATGGTGCCAAGAAAGAAAATTACACAATGAGAGAAATATTTACTTGAATTTTTTTTGTTATTCAGAAATAACCTTTATATTTGTGTGCATTATAATCATTTATATTAGTTACTTTTAAATAAATTTTTATTTGTGTTATCAGATGCATTTTTTTTATTATGTGACTCTAAAAAAAAAGTCCTATTAAAATAAAACTGGTCGTCTTTTTTGTTAAGTATTTTATTTTCAGAAAATCCATAATTAAATGGTGATTAACTTGGCATGTAACATGTCATAATTCCTTTCATTAGTTATGTGGCAAAAAAGTTCTTAAGTTAATTTCTTTTTTTGGCTGATCATAGTGAAAGAATAGCTGAACCTATGGATGTAAATCTTTTTTTCCGGCAGGACCCTAGAAGGGTTAAATTTTTATTGTCTATTATATTTATTTTTATTATTTTATTAGTGTATTATATATTCTACCCTTCAATATGTGTTATGAGACTTCCATGTTATTTGAATGAAAAGACACATTCAAAGTTCCCTAAATTTGAAATAAGTATTTTGTAGAAAAATTCTCAGAAAAATTACTCTGGAAATAAATTGAAGATCTCAATAAAATTTATCTAAATCTCATTTTTCAATAATATTTGCTTATTATTTGAAAAGTTATGGAGTTTCTGAGAATTCAATGCCTCCAGTTGGTGCCATCTATGATCTCGGATTGCAACTATTTCTTTTTACTTGTGCTGAGTAAGAGAGAAATAAATAATGAAATCACTTCATTCTATTTAGCATTATTAATGATTTAAACATAAAAGACAATCACAGCATTACCTGTTGACTTATTAGTTCAATGGTAGAATATTCTGGCATTTTTCTGGAGAGATGAGGGTTCAAGTCTTGTATGTCGGCAGACTTTTTCCACAAAACATTTATTAATTTATAGACATTAAACCCTTGAATGCCCAGAACGACTCAAAACGGCCGAGATTTGAATTTCATTTTCATTTTCTTTACTACCCTCTACCCTTTCTAAGATTCTTGGGCGTTAAAGGGTTAAAAAGTCAACAAGTCTGTTGTGTCATTTATGTTGTGTGATTGTCATTTACACACCACCATTACAACCACTGTGATTGTGGGGTGGGGGTGGCTCAGTTGGTAGTGCGCCAGGCTCGTAATCTATAGTTCCCAGGTTCGAGTCCCAGCTGGGTCAGCGTTGAGATTTATCTCCGCAAAATTCCCCGCCCTGCCCACGGTCAGTAGGGGACACCGATGGGCTTGGAAAGGCCGTCGTTCGTCGGGTGGGACGCTAAGCCGTGGCCTCGTGTACAGGAGGACCATATCCTGTGCACGTTAAAGAACACACTGGATGGCCTTGACGGGAGGCTACCATCTGTCTCCCAACAGCTGTTCCAGTGGGTCCCCTCCCCCAACCTTCTCTAAGCCTTCGGGGTCCTTGTGACCCGGCCATTTAGCCCATGGTGTGCAAAAAAGTGCCGCTCAGAGGTAAAACAACCCAACCCACTGTGATTGTCATTTATGTTGAAATATAATTTGAGAAGTTTTGCACAATGATTCAGTTTTTGGGCAATTTTGAAGAAAGTGTTTAGGACAACTATTTTTGAAACAGAATCAGATATTCAAGTATAGGGAGATTTGTTTAAGATATAAATTGGAGATTGACAAATGTCTACGATTGTCCCTTTGGTTAAAAATTGTTTTTCTGGAGCTTTTAAACCAGTTAATTTTAAGCATTATGACTAAGTAGAATGGTTCCATAGAAAGTTAAATGAAGACATTGAAATCCAGATTTGGATAGTTTTGAGTGAAGTAATCAATTTATCTCTGATGGTATTACATTTTTTCTTCTCATAATTGGGAAGCTTTGAATGTGTCTTTTCATTCATATAGTGTCCTGATACATTTTGGAGAGGATGTATGTGATAGTGTATCAGTTTCATAATTTCTCTAAAATGTTTACTTTTTTTTCAGGTCTGTTTAGTGCCCAAACAGAAAATCTAGAGAACAACATTACCAGTTTCTTGAGTTGGATGGAGCCCTTTGCTGTCCATGCTCCCCTTTTAGGAGAATTGCACAACACCAAATACATCGTCCCTAACATGTTTGGGAATCTGACCACTTCCTTAAAACAACTTTGCATTCGATCAGTATTCCTAAGATGCCTTTCTAACTATTTAGCAAATAGTAATTGCCAATGCTGCTGCAATTCTTCTTGTTTTAGAAATGCATCTGAAAGTAGCTTGCCAAGTTTGAACTGCTTGTTCAAAGAATCCAAATCCTATGTGAAGCAAATTGTTAAGCAACTGAAAATCCCACCGTCGTTTGAAAATCTATTTGAACTCGAACTATTCCGTTGGAAAGTATTAGTAGTGTTATCCACAAGTTTTGTAGAAAGAGTTCCATGTGGATGCAATGATTTAGAAATGTTTGCAGATGATACGGACGTTTCAGACAGCAGCTTGGACTCGAGTGAGGAAGAAATTAATGAAGAGCAAGCTCCCAATTTTATTCCCCAGAGTGTAGTAATATCACATTTATAAGGATCGGCAGTGCATATTTGATATATTTATTTGTGAATGGGAATTTGTCATCTTTGGGAACAGTGTGCACAAATCTGAAAGTATTTTGGTTATTTTTGGCTTGCTATATATTAGAGGCTATATGTATATATATATATTTCCATATGCAAGGTACTAGTATAATATTGATACATGTATATGAATCTGGCAGCTGCCAGTCATTTAATCCTTTTCCTACATTAATGGCCAAAAAGGCCCAAACAACAGGTAGGAGGTAGTGAAAAGAAAGGAATATCATTGATTGATGATCCCATTTAAAATCTCGGCCATTTTGGGCTGGTACAGTAGTGAAAAGGTTAAGCACTGACAGTTGCTAAAAAATATGGGTGGGCACAATTTTTTTGTTGAAGATAATGCAGAATTTTGTTAAACCTTAATAGGTAGGCCAGATTGTGCAAAAAATGTAGAATAAATTTCTCTGTGGTTTTAACATTTTGCAGATTTCAGAACTTGTGTGTTTTTTTTTATCATTGGCAATTAGACTACTTTTTTTTAAAGTAAACTGTTGATATTAAAATTAGATTTACTCCTCAAGAGTCAGTGGTCTAGTATTCATTAGCTTTTTTTATGCAGGCAGACAAAATAATTTTATTTAACTCTTAAAGTGTCCAAAACCAATTAAAGTGTCCAAGCAATCGTTTTAAAATTAGGCTTAAATAACCATTAGAGTTTGAGAGTATCATTACATTTTCTTTCATTATGAGAAATATAGCCGTCCCGTGGCCGAGTGGTTAGCATGCTTGGCTACTGATCTAAGGAACCTGGGTTCGAGCCCCAGATTAGGCATGGATGTGTGTGTCGTTTTTCTGCTGAGGTCCTGCCATCCTCTCAGATCTCCTACTATGGCATATAAACTGACAGGCTCCTGTCAGACCTCTGTGGCAAGCAGCTGCTTGAGGGGGTATTTATTTTTTTTTATGAGAAATATGACACTAATGGCTAAGTAGGGGCAGAAGAGCTTCACTGATAACTGAACTGCAAATCACTGGTCATATATCAGTCACTCGAATACTGATATACAGTTGCTCAAAAAATATCTGAACACTATGGTTGATTACAGAATTCAGAAAAAATATCTGACAATGAGCTTTTTAGAAATTAGTGATTTGAAATTTGTATATGTACACGAAGGTTGTCAGATCGCTAATTTATAAAAAAAATCGTTGCCAGATATTTTTTCTGAATTCTGTAATCAACCATAGTGTTTGGATACTTTTTTGAGTGACTGTACAAGATTGGCTTTTCAAACATGCCAAATGTAACCTTGAGTCAGTACTAAACATATAATGCACATATTTAATTTGGCTACAAAAAAAAAAACCCTCAAGCAGCTGCTTGCCACAGAGGTCTGACAGGAGCCTGTCAGTTTATATGCCACAGTAGGAGATCTGAGAGGATGGCACGACCTCAGCAGAAAAACGACACACACATCCATGCCTTACCCGGGGCTCGAACCCAGGTCCCTTAGATCAGTAGCCAAGCGCGCTAACCACTCTGCCACGGGACGGCTTATTTGGCTACAAGATATTTTTTTTTTTGATTTGCTACATATAGAACAAAGAAGAACCCTAGAAGCTATTCCTAGCTTTTACAGGCCTTCTCATATAAGGACATGCTCTACTAAGACAAAGTCACTGCTGAGCTAATACAACACACAAAGTTTGCCTTGCTGGAACAGTCGCTAGCTGCCTAACCAGTTAAGGCTCAATTAACTTTTGAAATACTTTAACAATTTTGAGCATCTTAATAACCAAGCATTTATTAGTATAACTGGAATGAAAAGGTGCATTTTTTTTTAAACTTAGTTTGGTATTTCTAATTTTTGGTGTGGTGCCTACCAGTGTTTAGAACATGAGATATTACCAAAGGTTTGGGTTGGGTTGTTTTACCTCTGAGCGGCACTTTTTTGCACAGCATGGGCTAAATGGCCAGGTCACAGGGACCCCGAAGGCTCAGAGAAGGTTGGGGGAGGGGACCCACTGGAACAGCTGTTGGGAGACAGATGGTAGCCTCCCGTCAAGGCCATCCAGCGTGTTCTTTAACGTGCACAGGGTATGGCTCTCCTGCACACGGGGCCACAGCTTAATGTCCAATCCGACGGATAGCAGCCTTTTCAAACCCTTCAGTGACCCCTATTGACCGTGGGCAGGGCGGGGAATTTTGCGGAGATAAATCTCAGCGCCGACCCAGCTGGGACTTGAACCTGGGAACTACAGATTACGAGCCTGGCGCGCTACCGACTGAGCCACCTCTGCCCCAATTACCAAAAGGAATTGGGCATTAAAACATTTGTAAAGTTTAATAAATATATTTCCTTTTTAATTTTATTCTATTGTGAAATTAAATGCTGCTGTTATGTAGTAGAGAGAGAGGTATGGACCAACAATGCCCACTAGCCCAGTGAAATAATTTAGGTCATTTTGAGATTTTGATTGGCAAATATAATACTCATTAGGGAGGGAAGTGTGTGAAGAAATGTATAAGACTGTGGGCTGTCCAACTAGCAGCCCACAGGCTACATACAGCCCACATAAGAATTTTTGTGGCCTACAAACAAAATCAAGTTTTTACTTGAAATTTGAAACAAATATCTGTAATCACCTTATAATTTTTTGTCAACTTATATTACTTTGCCGTCCCATGGCCGAGTGGTTAGCGCGCTTGCCTACTGGTCTAAGGGACCTGGGTTCGAGCCCCGGGTAAGGCATGGATGTATGTGTCATTTTTCTGCTGAGGTCCTGCCATCCTCTCAGATCTACTACTATGGCATATAAACTGACAGGCTTCTGTCAGACCTCTGTGGCAAGCAGCTGCTTGAGGGGTATTTTATTTTTATTTATTACTTTACTTGATATACAATCTTCAACTTACTCATTCTATTTGTAATTATTGCATTATTTCAACTTACTCATTCTATTCTTATTGCCCAACAACTACAGCCACAATGCTCACATTAAATTTATTAAATATTTGATAAGGCTTAGGAAATTTATATTAGTTTATTATTACTTATTATTTTTCGTATAAGTGAAAAAAAATTTTGAGGTGACATAAACTGACTTTTCAATTACCTATCCTATCCTATTCTTTTTGTTTTGGCCCACGAAATATTGGCAAAAGAAAAAATGGCCCACGATCTTAGAGAAGTTGGACAGCACTGGTATAATATATAATAAAAAAATAATAAATACCCCCTCAAGCAGCTGCTTGCCACAGAGGTCTGAAAGGAGCCTGTCAGTTTATATGCCAGAGTAGAAGGTCTGTGAGGATGGCAGGACCTCAGCAGAAAAACGACACATACATCCATGCCTTACCCGGGGCTCGAACCCAGTCCCTTAGATCAGTAGCCAAGCGCGCTAACCACTCGGCCATGGGACGGCTACACTGGTATAAGGAATAGTCAAATAAAAGTGACCTACCTTTCTTCAGTTATGAATGGAGATGTCTAGAATTCTACACGTATGCCAAGGTGTTGAAAGGAGTTCCTCACATTCCATCAAGTTGGTGTTATATGTGATGACTGTGATAGGGTTCAAAGAAACCTTTACAGAACCTTGTATGCTTCATCAGAAGATCAATGTGGTGTTTAGTTTTCATTGGAATGAATCAACACAAAGGTTACCTATATATATGAATGTATTTAAGGGAACATTGCTGTAATTATCAATTGTAGATTATTTATTCCATTACTTCAAGACTGTTAACATTGGACAATGTTCCCCATAATTTACACAAGGACAGTGAATTTCATGTTGGTTTACTCCTATTGCTGTCAAATAAAATCCCATGTTACACTTTTGATTCAGCATACATGGTTCTGTAGTGATTGTTCTGTGCCTATATCAAAGCCATAATAAACAGTGTTGTTAACCAATGACAACTGCAGCAGAACGTGGGAAAATCGCTTTATCTTTGCATATCCATAGTATTCTTCTAGCAATGCCCTTTTGCAATTGTAGAGAGAAATATTTTAAGAGGTTCATTCAGAATTAATAAAAAATGTTTTAAACAATGTTTTCCAAATTGTGGATTATGACACTTGATTAGTTTCAGTAGTTGGGTTGTTTTGGGTTGTTTTTCCTCTGAGCGGCACTTTTTTGCACACCATGGGCTAAATGGCCAGGTCACATGAACTCCGAAGGCTCAGAGAAGGTTGGGGGAGGGGACCCACTGGAACAGCTGTTGGGAGACAGATGGTAGCCTCCCATCAAGGCCATCCAGCGTGTTCTTTAATGTGCACAGGGTATGGCTCCCGCACATGGGGCCACGGCTTAACGTCCCATCCGACAGACGATGGCCTTTCCAAGCCCATCGGTGTCCCCTACTGACCATAGGCAGAGTGAGGAGTTTTGCGGAGATAAATCTCAATGCTGACCCAGCTGGGACTCGAACCTGGGAACTGCAGATTACGAGCCTGGCGCACTACCGACTGAGCCATCCCCGCCCCAGTTCCAGTAGTTAAAATGTACCGAAAAGTGAGAGGGGGGGATTCAATTGTTATTTGACTTAAAAAAAAAGACATTCTCTCATTTGAATTAAATAAAAATAAATACCCCCTCAAGCAGCTGCTTGCCACAGAGGTCTGACAGGAGCCTGTCAGTTTATATGCCATCGTAGAAGGTCTGAGAGGATGGCAGAACCTCAGCAGAAAAAACAACACACACACATCCAAGCCTTAACAGGGGCTTGGATGTGTGTGTGTTGTATTTCCCAGGTCCCTTAGATCAGTAGCCAAGCGTGCTAACCACTCTGCCATGGGACGGCTAGGGGGCTCATAAATTTAAAATCTAGGATTATTGTTTGTCAGCTTGGATTATACTAGTCTGAATTTTACTTGAGAATCCGTTTTAAAGAATGATATGTCTGCTATTACAACATTGTGTGCAAAAAGTATGATATATCTAATATATATTTTAGCAAAAGATAAGAAACAAACTTTGCACTGAAAGAAAAAAAGTTCAAATGGTAAATTAGCCTTTTTAGTATATGCAAATATTTTATAATGATTATTTTCTTGCACATGCCATAAAACTCTGAATTACAAAACAAATTTAGTTACAAACCATTGGTTAAAATTGTTATACAAAATTCAATAATATTAACTAATGGCTAAATGTTCAATGAGTCGGAAAGAAAATGAAAGAAAACCTAAAGGAAAATGTTCTGCTGTTAACTGTTGAATGTGATAATAACCTTTAAGCAGATTGAACAATGGTAAAATAAATAGTTGATTGGGAATCAAGGTTTATTTTCCATTAAGGTATACAATACTATTAGGATTCATTGGGCGGGGATGGCTCAGTCGGTAGCGAGCCAGGCTCGTAATCTGTATTTCCCAGGTTCGAGTCCCAGCTGGGTCAGCGTTGAGATTTATCTCCGCAAAATTCAGCCACGGTCAGTAGGGGACACCGATGGGCTTGGAAAGGCCGCTGTCCGTCGGATGGGACGTTAAGCCGTGGCTCCGTGTGCGGGAGAGCCATACCCTGTGCACGTTAAAGAACACGCTGAATAGCCTTGACGGGAGGCTACCATCTGTCTCCCAACAGCTGTTCCAGTGGGTCCCCTCCCCCAACCTTCTCTGAGCCTTCGGGGTCCATGTGACCTGGCCATTTAGCCCATGGTGTGCAAAAAAGTGCCGCTCAGAGGTAAAACAACCCACATAAAACAACCAGATTCATTAGAAATTACCTTAATTGTTAAATGGCTGGTTATAAATAGGAGGTGCTACATTTTTTTAATTTTATAAAATATTAGAAACTTGTATTTTTTGAGAGTTTCATGAAGAATTCCAATGAAAGCTACATTCACTAAATTCAGTATATAGCTTTCTCAAAACTTAAGCTATTATCTGAAATAAAAATTTACATTTACATTTACATGTAAGGTACTTAAGCAATGTATCCCATCCACCCCTAAAAACGGGGCGGGGGTAGCTCAGTCGGTAGCGCGCCAGGCTCGTAATCTGTAGTTCCCAGGTTCTAGTCCCAGCTGGGTCAGCGTTGAGATTTATCTCCGGAAAATTCCTCGCCCTGCTCACGGTTAGTAGGGGACACCGATGGGCTTGAAAAGGCCGCCGTCCGTCGGATGGGACGTTAAGCCGTGGCTCTGTGTGCGGGAGAGCCATACCCTGTGCACGTTAAAGAACACGCTGGATGGCCTTGACGGAAGGCTACCATCTGTCTCCCAACAGCTGTTCCAGTAGGTCCCCTCCCCCAACCTTCTCGGGGTCCATGTGACCTGGCCATTTAGCCCATGGTGTGCAAAAAAGTGCCGCTCAGAGGTAAAACAACCCAACCCACCCCTAAAAAAAGAATTTCTTTTAAATAATAAAAAATAGGTTCAGCAAATTTGATATACAGTTTAAAAAGGTGAGGATTCGTCTCCCCAACTTCCTCTAAAAAAAAAGGCCTCTTGCACAATTCAATCCTCGGGGTCCTTCTGACCTGGCCATTTAATTTTATTATGTGCACAAAAGTGGCTTTCAGAAGTAAAACAATGGGAATCTTGACAACATTGTAAAAAAAAAAATCGATATCAAAATAGAATTTGTTATCAATTAAGTCATTAGTTTTTACTGAATTATCAAAAAGTGGTATTCATCCATTTCAAATTATCATTGACAAAAAAATTGCTGGATTAAATGCCTTGTTATTTGTAGAAAACGTAAATTAAATACAGTTTTAAATGGAAAACAAATGGAAGAAATAAAAATTGCATTGTTAGTCGTGTGAGATTAAAAGATTTGGGCTTCATCGTGCATTTCAAAACGATTTGCCACGTGTTACATGATAAAAAAATTATGAAAGGAAATATTTCCTGCTAAAAAAACAGTAATATTAAAATGTAAGCTTTGAGCTTCGCTAATAAATACGCAAAATGTAAATAATTGTCTTTGACGCTTATTGTGGGTTGTTTTACCTATCAGTGGTACTTTTTTGTACACAGTGGACTGAATGGCCAGGTCACAGGGAACCCGAGGGCTGGGAGAAGGTTGGGGGAGGGGACCCACTGGAACAGTTGTTGGAAGACATCGTAGCCTCCCGTTAAGGCCTGGGGCAAGAGTGGCTCAGTTGGTAGCGTGCCAGGCTCGTTCGTAATCTGTAGTTCCCAGGTTCGAGTCCCAGCTGGGTCAGCGTTGAGATTTATCTCCGCAAAATTCCCCTCCCTGCCACGGTCAGTAGGGGACACCGATGGGCTTGGAAAGGCTGCCGTCCGTCAGATGGGACGTTAGCCATGGCCTCGTGTGTGGGAGAGCCATACCCTATGCACGTTAAAAGACACGCTGGATGGCCTTTACGGGAGGCTACCATCTGTCTCCCAACAGCTGTTCCAGTGGGTTCCCTCCCCCAACCTTCTCTAAGCCTTCGGGGTCCTTGTGACCCGGCCATTTAGCCCATGGTGTGCAAAAAAGTGCTGCTCAGAGGTAAAACAACCCAACGTTTAAGAACACGCTGGATGGCCTTGACGGGAGGCTACCATCTGTCTCCCAACAGCTGTTCCAGTGGGTCCCCTCCCCCAACCTTCTCTGAGCCTTCGGGGTCCATGTGACGGCCATTTAGCCCATGGTGTGCAAAAAAAGTCCCCTTCCCCAACCTTCTCTGAGCCTGCGGGTTCATGTGACCTGGCCTTTTAGCACATGGTGTGCAAAAAAAGTGCTGCTCAGAGGTAAAACAACACAACCCATCCAACATGTTCTTTGATGTGCACAGGGTATGATCTTTCATACATGGGGTCATGGCTTGCATCCCATCCAACAGATGTCCCATCTGTTGGATGGGGAGGGGCTTTCCAAGTACATCAGTGTCCCCTACTGACTGACGGCAGAGTGGGAGTTTTGTGA
The DNA here is from genome assembly GCA_038380435.1 of Ryuthela nishihirai. Taxonomy (NCBI): domain Eukaryota; kingdom Metazoa; phylum Arthropoda; class Arachnida; order Araneae; family Heptathelidae; genus Ryuthela; species Ryuthela nishihirai. The sequence continues at coordinate 6,879,653 of JAWZYU010000008.1, forward strand.
AGATGCAGGGGTTTATCAAAATAATGGATATAATGTTTGTGGAGGACATTTTCTTAATCAGCTGTATGCCCGCCTCGGACAGAAAAAAACACAAGCTGAATAATTACAAAAACAACGCAACCTTCCAGACAAAACTACGAAGTTGCTTGGAATGTTGAACAAAAATCCACTACTGGTGGAAGTACGTGCGCTATTGCATGTGTCACTGAAAACGGCGCCGTTCGATTGATTTGAGGCATGCCTTTGCACATGCGCTAGACGCATGCGTCACGTGCGCTATACGCATGCGTCTAGCGCACGTGAAACGCACAAGTGTGGACAGCTATTCGGTTTCCAGCATCTATAGCATTAACATCACCTCCAATATTCTTAAATATTTAATTTTTTATTTAAAATCATTTAATGATTTATATCTTTCATGAATTATTTAACCTATAATCTTCAATAAATCCAATGTTGGTTATGACGACATGGTGAACAAAAAACAAGCTGAATAATTACAAAAACAGAACGCAACCTTCCTGACAAACTACGAAGTTGCACGGAATGTTGAACAAAAATCCACTACTGGTGGAAGTATGTGCCCTACTGCATGTGCCACTGAAAACGATGCCGTTCGACTCGTTAAAGAACACACTGGATGGCCTTGACGGGTGGCTACCATCTGTCTCCCAACAGCTGTTCCAGTGGGTGTCTTCCCCCAACCTCTCTGATCCTTCGGGGTCCATGAATTATTTAACCTATAATCTTCAATAAATCCAATGTTGGTTATGACGACATGGTGAACAAAAAACAAGCTGAATAATTACAAAAACAGAACGCAACCTTCCTGACAAACTACGAAGTTGCACGGAATGTTGAACAAAAATCCACTACTGGTGGAAGTATGTGCCCTACTGCATGTGCCACTGAAAACGATGCCGTTCGACTCGTTAAAGAACACACTGGATGGCCTTGACGGGTGGCTACCATCTGTCTCCCAACAGCTGTTCCAGTGGGTGTCTTCCCCCAACCTCTGATCCTTCGGGTCCATGTGACCTGGCCATTTGTCCATGGTGTGCAAAAAAAGTGCCTCTCAGAGGCAAAACAACCCAACCCATCTGTCTCCTAACAGCTATTCAGTGGGTTATTTCCACAGAACCACTGAGAGGTAAAACAACCGAATCCTGTTCTATAAGAATGTAAAACAAAGACTTCAAGAATGCTTAAATTGAAGATTTTAATATTTTTTATTGCACATTCTAGAGATTAATACACAGATAGTTATTTTGTTCCATCACCAGTTAACATGCTTTTAAATCCATAATGCAACAGTTATATTATCTTGTTGACAAATAACTTGAGAAGAATAACAAATTACTGAAACATCCATCACAATGTGTATTTAGTTTTGAAAATATTTAAATATATATAGCAACACCACCATACCATTTATATTTGTCATTTGATTAACATCGACAATAGTAACCCGAAAAGAACTTTTGAAGAAAATCCGGTGAAACTTCTTAGAAATGATGTTCTCCGTGAACTTTCTGCATATGCTCCGCAAATCTGGAAGAGGAATAAACATTTTTTATTATAAAAAAATGAATCGTGGTAATATCGTCCCTATTGCACCATTGAGTTGTTGTTGGGTTGTTTTACCTCGGAGCGGCACCTTTTTGCACACCATGGGCTAAATGGCCAGGTCACATGGACCCCGAAGGCTCAGAGAAGGTTGGGGGAGGGGACCCACTGGAACAGCTGTTGGGAGACAGATGGTAGCCTCCCGTCAAGGCCATCCAGCATGTTCTTTAACATGCACAAGGTATGGCTCTCCCACACATGGGGCCAAGGCTTAATGTCCCATCTGACAGACGGCAGCCTTTCCAAGCCCATTGGTGACTGTGGGCAGGGCGAGGAATTTTGCGGAGATAAATCTCAACGCTGACCCAGCTGGGACTCGAACCTGGGAACTACACACCGTTGAGAATTTGCATTTATTACAATTTTGAGTATTGCAGGTTTGGAATTGCAATAAAAATTTCTTAGCTTGTGATTGTGAGTGGGCACGTAACTGATGGGGCTCATGCCCTAAACTGAAATTCTTAAAAAAAATCAGATTTGGGAAATTCGTTCAGAGGTAAAGGAAACCAACCCAATCGCTCGCTCAGACACGGACCCACCCAACCATTCACTCACTTGTCCATCTACTCTCGGAACCACTCACTCACTCAAACCCTCTCTGGCTCAAAGCCACCACTTACCCAACCAAACAACTACTCACTTGCTTAGGGCGGAGGTTGCTCAGTCGGTAACGTGCCAGGCTTCCTGTAGTTCCCAGGTTCGAGTCCCAGCTGTGAACATTATTGTTTTGAGATTTATTTCCGCAAAAATCCTTGCCCTGCCCACGGTCAGTAGGGGACACATATGGGCTTGGAAAGGCCACCGTCCGTCGGGACGTTAAGCCGTGGTCCCATGTGCTGCAGGCTCGTAATCTGCAGTTCCCTGGTTCGAGTTCCAGCTGGGTCAGAGTTGAAATTTATCTCCGCAAAAATCCCCACCCTGCCCACGGTCAGTAGGGGACACCGAGGGCTTGGAAAGACTGCCGTCCATCGGATGGGATATTAAGCCGTGGCTCCGTGTGCAGGAGAGCCATAACCTATGCACGTTAAAGAACACTGAATAGCCTTGACGGGTGGCTACCATCTGTCTCCCAACAGCTGTTCCAGTGGGTCCCCTCCCCCAACCTTCTCTGAGCCTTCAGGGTCCTTGTGACCTGGCCATTTAGCCCATAGTGTGCAAAAAAGTGCTGCTCAGAGGTAAAACAACCCAAACCACGACTATTTCAGTTGACTTTCACTTTTGTACCATGTGTTTCTTTTGGTTTAAGATTTTGGGAGTTAAAAAATGTTATTGGTTAGCACGCTTGGTTACTGATCTACGGGACCTGGGTTCAAGCCCCGGGTAAGGCATGGATGTTCGTGTTGTTTTCTGCTGAGGTCCTGCCATCCTCTCAGATCTACTGTGGCATATAAACTGACAGGCTCTTGTTAGACCTCTGTGGCAAGCAGCTGCTTGAGGGGGTATTTATTTATTTTATTATTTTATTATTCCATTTTTAAACAGTTACTCTTACGCAGAGTTTTGGCATCAAAGCAAGAATAATTATTTTTTAAATGCATAGTTCAGCTAAATAAAAGTTAATTTATTAAAATTCTGCTGGTAGCTATCAAATTTTAAAAATCTGCTAACCCATTTTTGAAATGTATAAATGTTTTAATATAGTCATAATGAATAAATAATTTTATATCATTTAAAAAATTTTGTTAAATTTTAGAAAAATTGTTTAAAATATTACTCTTGTTTAATTTCCCACATGCTCAATCGCTATCCAAGCTGGTGTATCAAGGTACCTTGGTTTATATACATCTAGCAAAGTGATTCTCAACCTTTTATGCTTCACGTACCCCCGGAAATGTGTATGTAACTGGCGTACCCCTTGAATAGATAGATAAAACTATAGTTATAGTATAACAATGGGAATAAAATAAAACATACATATCAGTGGTTCTCAACCTTTTATGCTTCACGTACCCCCTGGAAATGTGTATGTAACTGGCGTACCCCTTGTATAGATAGATAAAACTGTAGTTATAGTATAACAATGGGAATAAAATAAAACATACATATCAGTGGTTCTCAAACTTTTATGCTTCACGTACCCCCGGAAATGTGTATGTAACTGGCGTACCCCTTCTATAGATAGTTAAAACTATAGTTATAGTATAACAATGGGAATAAAATAAAACATACATATCAGTGGTTCTCAAACTTTTATGCTTCACGTACCCCCTGGAAATGTGTATGTAACTGGCATATCCCTTCTATAGATAGTTAAAACTATAGTTATAGTATAACAATGGGAATAAAATAAAACATATATATCAGTGGTTCTCAACCTTTTATGTTTCACGTACCCCTGGAAATGTGTATGTAACTGGCGTACCCCTTGTATAGATAGATAAAACTATAGTTATAGTATGACAATGGGAATGAAATAAAACATATATATATATATCAGTGGTTCTCAACCTTTTATGCTTCACATACCCCCTGGAAATGTGTATGTAACTGGCATATCCCTTCTATAGATAGTTAAAACTATAGTTATAGTATAACAATGGGAATAAAATAAAACATACGTATCAGTGGTTCTCAAACATTTATGCTTCACGTACCCCCTGGAAATGTGTATGTAACTGGCGTACCCCTTGTATAGATAGATAAAACTATAGTTATAGTATAACAATGAGAATAAAATAAAACATACATATCAGTGGTTCTCAACCTTTTATGCTTCACGTATCCCCTGGAAATGTGTATGTAACTGGCGTACCCCTTGTACAGATAGATAAAACTATAGTTATAGTATAACAATGGGAATAAAATAAAACATATATATCAGTGGTTCTCAACCTTTTATGTTTCACGTACCCCTGGAAATGTGTATGTAACTGGCGTACCCCTTGTATAGATAGATAAAACTCTTGTTATAGTATAACAATGGAAATAAAATGAAACATATATATCAGTGGTTCTCAACCTTTTATGCTTCACGTACTCCCTGGAAATGTGTATGTAACTGACGTACACGTTGTATAGATAGATAAAACTATAGTTATAGTATAACAATGGGAATAAAATAAAACATACATATCAGTGGTTCTCAACCTTTTATTCTTCACGTACCCCCTGGAAATGTGTATAACTGGCGTACCCCTTGTAGAGATAGATAAAACTATAGTTATAGTATAACAATGGGAATAAAATAAAACATATATATCAGTGGTTCTCAACCTTTTATGCTTCACGTACCCCCTGGAAATGTGTATGTAACTGGCGTACCCCTTGTATAGATAAAACTATAGTTATAGTATAACAATGGGAATAAAATAAAACATATATATCAGTGGTTCTCAACCTTTTATGCTTCACGTACTCCCTGGAAATGTGTATGTAACTGGCGTACCCCTTGTATAGATAGATAAAACTATAGTTATAGTGTAACAATGGGAATAAAATAAAACATACATATCAGTGGTTCTCAACCTTTTATGCTTCACGTACCCCCTGGAAATGTGTATGTAAATGGCGTACCCCTTGTAGAGATAGATAAAACTGTAGTTATAGTATAACAATGGGAATAAAATAAAACATTATATCAGTGGTTCTCAACCTTTTATGCTTCACGTACCCCCTGGAAATGTGTATGTAACTGGCGTACCCCTTGTATAGATAAAACTATAGTTATAGTATAACAATGGGAATAAAATAAAACATATATATCAGTGGTTCTCAACCTTTTATGCTTCACGTACCCCCTGGAAATGTGTATGTAACTGGCGTACCCCTTGTATAGATAGATAAAACTATAGTTATAGTATAACAATGGGAATAAAATAAAACATACATATCAGTGGTTCTCAACCTTTTATGCTTCACGTACCCCCTGGAAATGTCTATGTAAATGGCGTACCCCTTGTAGAGATAGATAAAACTGTAGTTATAGTATAACAATGGGAATAAAATAAAACATACATATCAGTGGTTCTCAACCTTTTATGTTTCAGGTACCCCATGGAAATGTGTATGCAACTGGCGTACCCCTTGTATAGATAGATAAAACTATAGTTATAGTATAACAATGGGAATAAAATAAAACATACATATCAGTGGTTCTCAACTTTTTATGCTTCACGTACCCCCTGGAAATGTGTATGTAACTGGTGTACCCCTTGTATAGATAGATAAATCTATAGTTATAGTATGACAATGGGAATGAAATAAAACATATATATATATCAGTGGTTCTCAACCTTTTATGCTTCATATACCTCCTGGAAATGTGTATGTAACTGACGTACCCGCTCTATAGATAGATAAAACTATAGTTATAGTATAACAATGGGAATAAAATAAAGCATACATATCAGTGGTTCTCAACCCTTGATGCTTCACGTACCCCTTGGAAATGTATGTGTAACTGGCGTACCCCTTGTATAGATAGATAAAACTATAGTTATAGTATAACAATGGGAATAAAATAAAACATATATATCAGTGGTTCTCAACCTTTTATGCTTCACGTACCCCCTGGAAATGTGTATGTAACTGGCGTACCCCTTGTATAGATAGATAAAACTATAGTTATAGTATAACAATGGGAATAAAATAAAACATATATATCAGTGGTTCTCAACCTTTTATGCTTCACGTACCCCCTGGAAATGTGTATGTAACTGACGTACCCCTTGTATAGATAGATAAAACTATAGTTATAGTATAACAATGGGAATAAAATAAAACATATATATCAGTGGTTCGCAAACTTATATGCTTCACGTACCCCCTGGAAATGTGTATGTAACTGGCATACCCCTTGTATAGATAGATAAAACTGTAGTTATAGTATAACAATGGGAATAAAATAAAACATATATATCAGTGGTTCTCAACCTTTTATGCTTCACGTACCCCCTGGAAATGTGTATGTAACTGGCGTACCCCTTGTATAGATAGATAAAACTATAGTTATAGTATAACAATGGGAATAAAATAAAACATATATATCAGTGGTTCTCAACTTTTTATGCTTCACGTACCCCCTGGAAATGTGTATGGAACTGGTGTACCCCTTGTATAGATAGATAATACTATAGTTATAGTATAACAATGGGAATGAAATAAAACATATATATATATATTAGTGGTTCTCAAACTTTTATGCTTCACATATCCCCTGGAAATGTATATGTAACTGGCATACCCTTGTATAGATAGATAAAACTATAGTTATAGTATAACAATGGGAATAAAATAAAACATATATATCAGTGGTTCTCAACTTTTTATGCTTCACGTACCCCCTGGAAATGCGTATGGAACTGGTGTACCCCTTGTATAGATAGATAAAACTATAGTTATAGTATAACAATGGGAATGAAATAAAACATATATATATATATTAGTGGTTCTCAAACTTTTATGCTGCACATATCCCCTGGAAATGTGTATGTAACTGGCATACCCCTTGTATAGATAGATAAAACTATAGTTATAGTATAACAATGGGAATAAAATAAAACATATATATCAGTGGTTCTCAACTTTTTATGCTTCACGTACCCCCTGGAAATGTGTATGTAACTGGTGTACCCCTTGTATAGATAGATAAATCTATAGTTATAGTATGACAATGGGAATGAAATAAAACATATATATATATATCAGTGGTTCTCAACCTTTTATGCCTCATATATCCCCTGGAAATGTGTATGTAACTGACGTACCCGCTCTATAGATAGATAAAACTATAGTTATAGTATAACAATGGGAATAAAATAAAGCATACATATCGGTGGTTCTCAACCTTTTATGCTTCATGTACCCCTTGGAAATGTGTGTGTAACTGGCGTACCCCTTGTATAGATAGATAAAACTATAGTTATAGTATAACAATGGGAATAAAATAAAACATATATATCAGTGGTTCTCAACCTTTTATGCTTCACGTACCCCCTGGAAATGTGTATGTAACTGGCGTACCCCTTGTATAGATAGATAAAACTATAGTTATAGTATAACAATGGGAATAAAATAAAACATACATATCAGTGGTTCTCAACCTTTTATGCTTCACGTACCCCCTGGAAATGTGTATGTAACTGGCGTACCCCTTGTATAGATAGATAAAACTGTAGTTATAGTATAACAATGGGAATAAAATAAAACATATATATCAGTGGTTCTCAACCTTTTATGCTTCACGTACCCCCTGGAAATGTGTATGTAACTGGCGTACCCCTTGTATAGATAGATAAAACTATAGTTATAGTATAACAATGGGAATAAAATAAAACATACATATCAGTGGTTCTCAACCTTTTATGCTTCACGTACCCCCTGGAAATGTGTATGTAACTGGCGTACCCCTTGTATAGATAGATAAAACTATAGTTATAGTATAACAATGGGAATAAAATAAAACATATATATCAGTGGTTCTCAACCTTTTATGCTTCACGTACCCCCTGGAAATGTGTATGTAACTGGCGTACCCCTTGTAGAGATAGATAAAACTATAGTTATAGTATAACAATGGGAATAAAATAAAACATATATATCAGTGGTTCTCAACCTTTTATGCTTCATGTACCCCCTGGAAATGTGTATGTAACTTATATAATGTAACTGACGTACCCCTTGTATAGATAGATAAAACTATAGTTATAGTATAACAATGGGAATAAAATAAAACATATATATCAGTGGTTCGCAAACTTATATGCTTCACGTACCCCCTGGAAATGTGTATGTAACTGGCATACCCCTTGTATAGATAGATAAAACTATAGTTATAATATAACAATGGGAAGAAAATAAAACATGTTTATCAGTGGTTCGCAAACTTTTATGCTTCACGTACTCCCTGGAAATATGTATGTAACTGACGTACCCCTTGTATAGATAGATAAAACTGTAGTTATAGTATAACCATGGGAATAAAATAAAACATATATGTCAGTGGTTCTCAACCTTTTATGCTTCACGTACCCCCTGGAAATGTGTATGTAACTGGCGTACCCCTTGTATAGATAGATAGATAAAACTGTAGTTATAGTATAACCATGGGAATAAAATAAAACATATATATCAGTGGTTCTCAACCTTTTATGCTTCACGTACTCCCTGGAAATGTGTATAACTGGCGTACCCCTTGTAGAGATAGATAAAACTATAGTTATAGTATGTCAGTGGGAATAAAATAAAACATATATATCAGTGGTTCTCAACCTTTTATGCTTCATGTACCCCCTGGAAATGTGTATGTAACTGGCGTACCCCTTGTATAGATAGATAAAACTATAGTTATAGTATAACAATGGGAATAAAATAAAACATATATATCAGTGGTTCTCAACCTTTTATGCTTCTTGTACCCCCTGGAAATGTGTATAACTGGCGTACCCCTTGTAGAGGTAGATAAAACTATAGTTATAGTATATCAATGGGAATAAAATAAAACATATATATCAGTGGTTCTCAACCTTTTATGCTTCATGTACCCCCTGGAAATGTGTATGTAACTGGTGTACCCCTTGTATAGATAGATAAAACTATAGTTATAGTATAACAATGGGAATGAAATAAAACATATATATATATATTAGTGGTTCTCAAACTTTTATGCTTCACATATCCCCTGGAAATGTATATGTAACTGGCATACCCTTGTATAGATAGATAAAACTATAGTTATAGTATAACAATGGGAATAAAATAAAACATATATATCAGTGGTTCTCAACTTTTTATGCTTCACGTACCCCCTGGAAATGCGTATGGAACTGGTGTACCCCTTGTATAGATAGATAAATCTATAGTTATAGTATGACAATGGGAATGAAATAAAACATATATATATATATCAGTGGTTCTCAACCTTTTATGCCTCATATACCCCCTGGAAATGTGTATGTAACTGACGTACCCGCTCTATAGATAGATAAAACTATAGTTATAGTATAACAATGGGAATAAAATAAAGCATACATATCGGTGGTTCTCAACCTTTTATGCTTCATGTACCCCTTGGAAATGTGTGTGTAACTGGCGTACCCCTTGTATAGATAGATAAAACTATAGTTATAGTATAACAATGGGAATAAAATAAAACATATATATCAGTGGTTCTCAACCTTTTATGCTTCACGTACCCCCTGGAAATGTGTATGTAACTGGCGTACCCCTTGTATAGATAGATAAAACTATAGTTATAGTATAACAATGGGAATAAAATAAAACATACATATCAGTGGTTCTCAACCTTTTATGCTTCACGTACCCCCTGGAAATGTGTATGTAACTGGCGTACCCCTTGTATAGATAGATAAAACTGTAGTTATAGTATAACAATGGGAATAAAATAAAACATATATATCAGTGGTTCTCAACCTTTTATGCTTCACGTACCCCCTGGAAATGTGTATGTAACTGGCGTACCCCTTGTATAGATAGATAAAACTATAGTTATAGTATAACAATGGGAATAAAATAAACATATATATCAGTGGTTCTCAACCTTTTATGCTTCACGTACCCCCTGGAAATGTGTATGTAACTGGCGTACCCCTTGTATAGATAGATAAAACTATAGTTATAGTATAACAATGGGAATAAAATAAAACATATATATCAGTGGTTCTCAACCTTTTATGCTTCACGTACCCCCTGGAAATGTGTATGTAACTGGCGTACCCCTTGTAGAGATAGATAAAACTATAGTTATAGTATAACAATGGGAATAAAATAAAACATATATATCAGTGGTTCTCAACCTTTTATGCTTCATGTACCCCCTGGAAATGTGTATGTAACTTATATAATGTAACTGACGTACCCCTTGTATAGATAGATAAAACTATAGTTATAGTATAACAATGGGAATAAAATAAAACATATATATCAGTGGTTCGCAAACTTATATGCTTCACGTACCCCCTGGAAATGTGTATGTAACTGGCATACCCCTTGTATAGATAGATAAAACTATAGTTATAATATAACAATGGGAAGAAAATAAAACATGTTTATCAGTGGTTCGCAAACTTTTATGCTTCACGTACTCCCTGGAAATATGTATGTAACTGACGTACCCCTTGTATAGATAGATAAAACTGTAGTTATAGTATAACCATGGGAATAAAATAAAACATATATGTCAGTGGTTCTCAACCTTTTATGCTTCACGTACCCCCTGGAAATGTGTATGTAACTGGCGTACCCCTTGTATAGATAGATAGATAAAACTGTAGTTATAGTATAACCATGGGAATAAAATAAAGCATATATATCAGTGGTTCTCAACCTTTTATGCTTCACGTACCCCCTGGAAATGTGTATAACTGGCGTACCCCTTGTAGAGATAGATAAAACTATAGTTATAGTATGTCAGTGGGAATAAAATAAAACATATATATCAGTGGTTCTCAACCTTTTATGCTTCACGTACCCCCTGGAAATGTGTATGTAACTGGCGTACCCCTTGTATAGATAGATAAAACTATAGTTATAGTATAACAATGGGAATAAAATAAAACATATATATCAGTGGTTCTCAACCTTTTATGCTTCTTGTACCCCCTGGAAATGTGTATAACTGGCGTACCCCTTGTAGAGGTAGATAAAACTATAGTTATAGTATATCAATGGGAATAAAATAAAACATATATATCAGTGGTTCTCAACCTTTTATGCTTCATGTACCCCCTGGAAATGTGTATGTAACTGGTGTACCCCTTGTATAGATAGATAAAACTATAGTTATAGTATAACAATGGGAATAAAATAAAACATATATATCAGTGGTTCTCAACCTTTTATGCTTCACGTACCCCCTGGAAATGTGTATGTAACTGGCGTACCCCTTGTATAGATAGATAAAACTATATTTATAGTATAACAATGGGAATAAAATAAAACATATATATCAGTGGTTCTCAACCTTTTATGCTTCACGTACCCCCTGCAAATGTGTATGTATCTGGCATACCCCTTGTATAGATAGATAAAACTATAGTTACAGTATATTAATGCCAACTTAGCGACTTTGTTACTAGATATAGCGACCTTTGAGCTCTCATGGTGTACCCCAAAATATTTCACTGTGTACCCCCAAAGGGTATGCATATCCCATATTGAGAACCCCTGGCCTAGCAGATCCAACAGTCTCTCATAGTTGATTTTACATTGATATAACAGTCCCCTGTTATTACTAAAATGACCACTGAATTCAGGAATTGACATAATTGAAGAAATAATTACCTAGCATTACATTCTGCAGCAAGATCTCTTCTACAAGTTTCTGTGTAAGCCAACTTGTATAACACCTGTGGGAACAAGAAAACGAAACATTTCTCATATTAATATGAATTACAGTGCCCTCTCAAAATATTAGAGAATTTCCATGTTATCTGAATGGGCATCGAACAACTATAACTTTTAAACCTTTTTCGTAACTTCTAAAATAAGAAATTAATGGAAAAATGTGACGAAGATAAAAAAGATTATAATCAAATCTATTTAAATATCATTTTTCTACAATATTCGTTCAGAATTTCGCCAGTTGGAATATTTAACAATAAGTTGTTGGGTTGTTTTACCTCTGAGGTGCACTTTTTTGCACACCATGGACTAAATGGACAGCTCACACGGACCCCGAAGGCTCAGAGAAGGTTTGGGGAGGGGACCCACTGGAACAGCTGTTGGGAGACAGATGGTAGCCTCCCGTCAAGGCCATCCAGCGTGTTCTTTAACTTTGGGATGTTTTGCCTCTGAGAGGCACTTTTTTGCACACCATGGGCTAAATGGCCAGGTCACAAGGACCCCCGCAGGTTCAGAGAACGTTGGGGAAAGAGACCCACTGGAACAGCTGTTGGGAGACAGATGGTAGCCTCCCGTCTAGGCCATCAAACGCGTTCTTTAACGTTGGGTTGTTTTACCTCAGCGGCATTTTTTTGCAGACCATGGACTAAATGGACAGCTCACACAGACCCCGAAGGCTCAGAGAAGGTTTGGGGAGGGGACCTACTGGAACAGCTGTTGAAAGACAGATGGTAGGCTTAACGCCCCATCCGACGGACGGCGACCATTCCAAGCCCATTGGTGTCCCTTACTCACCGTGGGCAGGGTGGAGAAAATTTTGCAGAGCAAAACTGAAGAATAGTGAAAGAATTCTTTACACAAAGTTCTAAAATACAAACTTATTTTATCAAACACTTTGATACAATACTTATTAATAAGTTTTAATTAACTTCTGAAGTCAATTTTTGTGGCTGACATTGTAATTGGTAAATATTCAAACTTCCATAATTCATTAAATACTGAACGAATATTGTTGAAAATCGAGTTATTGTTTTGATTGATTGAAATCTTTTATCTGCAGTCACATTTTTCAAAATAAAAAAACTTATTTTAGAAGTTATAAAGCTTTGATGTTAGCTTTCCATTGACTTAACATAGGGATTTTCCTTAATTTATGGAAACCAGTGTGGTCCATCTTGGCCAGCATTGACATTTATCTCTGCAAAACTCCATTCCCTATTGACCGAGTATACGTATGTATGGACTTGATGGGAGGCTACCATCTGTTTCCCAACAGCTGTTGGGGCGGGGGTGGCTCAGTCGGTAGCGCGCCAGGCTCGTAATCTGTAGTTCTCAGGCTCGAGTCCCAGCTGGGTCAGCGTTGAGATTTATCTCCGCAAAATTCCCCGCCCTGCCCACGGTCAGTAGGGGACACCGATAGGCTTGGAAAGGCCACCGTCCGTCGGATGGGACGTTAAGCCGTGGTCCCGTGTGCGGGAGAGCCATACCCTGTGCACGTTAAAGAACACGTTGGATGGCATTGACGGGAGGCTACCATCTGTCTCCCAACAGCTGTTCCAGTGGATCCCCTCCCCCAACCTTCTCTGAGCCTTCGGGGTCCATGTGACCTGGCCATTTAGCCCATGGTGTGCAAAAAAGTGCCGCTCAGAGGTAAAACAACCCAACCCAACAGCTGTTCCAGTGGGCCCCCTCCCCCAACCTTCTCTGAGCCATCGGGGGCCTTGTGACCTGGCCATTTAGCCCATTGTGTGCGAAAAAAGTGACGCCTTAGAGGTAAAACAACCCAACGTTAAAGAACACGCTGGATGTCCTTGACGGGAGGCTACCATCTGTCTCCCAACAGCTGTTCCAGTGGGCCCCCTCCCCCAACCTTCTCTGAGCCTTTGGGGGCCTTGTGACCTGGCCATTTAGCCCATTGTGTGCAAAAAAGTGCCGCTGAGAGGTAAAACAACCCAACGTTAAAGAACACAGTGGATGGCCTTGACGGGAGGCTACCATCTGTCTCCCAGCAGCTGTTCCAGTGGGTCTCCTCCCCCAACCTTCTCTGAGCCTTCGGGGGCCTTGTGACCTGGCCATTTAGCTCATGGTGTGCAAAAAAGTGCTGCTCAGTGGTAAAACAACGGACCATGGTTATAGCAATTTACAGTGAAGAAAAGATGTGACTAACGTTATATAAAGATATAAAACAGAAAAAGTTGATAGAGTCAACTTACCAGAAACACTAGGCAATGCAAGATGATGGTGTATCCTAGAGTTATCATGCGAGCTGATCGATTGGACAAGATCATTCGGCCCTAAAGGGAAAACGAAGAGCACATTAGAAGTTACAATTTCTGAATATAGAAACATATTTTAATTTACACATCAGTAGACTCTTCACAAGTTCTACTACTAGACTAATCTACTACATTAGAGTCTAGAGACGAATTCAGGCTCGGTTTTTGAGCACATGCCAGCTGCAGACTGAAGTTCATGAACCAGAGTACACCTCAGTCTGACCAATCTTGACAACCGATGGTCTTGGAAAGGCCACCGTCCTTCAGATGGGATGTTAAGCCGTGGCCCCGTGTGCGGGAGAGTCATATTCTGTTCACGTTAAAGAACACGCTGGATGGCCTTGACTGGAGACTACCATCTGTCTCCCAACAGCTGTTCCAGTGGGTCTCCTCCACCAACCTTCTCTGAGACTTCAGGGTCCTTGTGACCTGGCCATTAGCCCATTGTGTGCAAAAAAGTGCCGCTCAGAGGTAAAACATCCCAACGTTAAAGAACACGCTGGATGGCCTTGACTGGAGACTACCATCTGTCTCCCAACAGCTGTTCCAGTGGGTCTCCTCCCCCAACCTTCTCTGAGCGTTCAGGGTCCTTGTGACCTGGTCATTTAGCCCATTGTGTGCAAATAAGTGCCGCTCAGAGGTAAAACATCCCAACCCAACCTACCTTGTGAACGAAGGAATACACTGTGAAGAGAATGTCGTTGTCTACCGCATGAATGGATTATTTAGTTGTGGGTCGCATGACGTCATCTAACTCATGAATAGATTAGTATGCTGCGAGTACTACGCGTGGAAAGTTGACAATGAAGTTATCAATGGACGTACAGTCGCTCAAAAAAGTATCCGAACACTATGGCTGATTACAGAATTCAGAAAAAATATTTGGCAAAGATTTTTTTAAAAATTAGTAATCTGGCAACCTTCGTGTCACGTGACACGAAGGTTGCCAGATCACTTGACACATTGCCAGATCACTAACTCCTAAAAAAATCGTTGCCAAATATTTTTTCTGAATTCTGTAATCGACCATAGTGTTCGGATACTTTTTTGAGCGACTGTAGGTGGTCATATTTTTGTGATACTAGATCGTGTGGGCTCACTCACGGAAATATTGAGCGTGTGCAGTTACCGTTCACAGCAAACTGGAGCGGTTGCGGTTAATGTTCACAGCACATTGGATCGTGTGAACTCACAAAAACCTGGATCGTGTGGGTCGACTCACAGAAACATTGAGCGTGTGCAGTTACAGTTCACAGCAAACTGGAGCGTGTGCAGTAACTGCACACGCTCCAGTTTGCTGTGAACGGTAACTGGAGCGTGTACAGTTGCTGTACACGCTCCAGATAGTTTTCCTGAATTCTGTAATCAGCCATAGTGTTCGGATACTTTTTTGAGCGACTATACATTTGGTAAGATTTAATTGTGATTGGAGTACAATGTTAACGGTTAAAAGCTGTGAATGAATTTATCACTGGGGACAGTTAATAATGGACATACGTTTTGCGATGAAGGTTTAAATAGTGTGGAATAAAAACTGGTGAGGCAGACTTACCATGCTAAGACTTATCTTTTCCAAGGGACTCAAGTTCATGTATTTCCTCTGGCGTTCCTGTGGAAAACAAAGGAAATATCAGTCGCAGATTAGTAAAAACAGACTAAAATAAAAAAAAATGTTAATTTCAACTTTAATCAGCTGTTGTTTACCAGCATACTGTTACTTACGTAGGGGTGGGGGTGGCTCAGTCGGTAGCGCGCCAGGCTCGTAATCTGTAGTTCCCAGGTTCGAGTCCCAGCTCGGTCAGCGTTGAGATTTATCTCCGCAAAATTCCCCGCCCTTACCACGGTCAGTAGGGGACACCGATGGGCTTGGAAAGGCCGCCGTCCGTCGGATGGGACGTTAAGCCGTGGCCCCATGTGCGGGAGAGACATACCCTGTGCACGTTAAAGAAGACGCTGGATGGCCTTGACGGGAGGCTACCATCTGTCTCCCAACAGCTGTTCCAGTGAGTCCCCTCCCCCAACCTTCTCTGAGCCTTCGGGGTCCGTGTGACCTGGCCATTTAGCCCATGGTGTGCAAAAAAGGCCGCTCAGAGGTAAAACAACCCAACCCACAACGCACCATTTGTTAAAAATTTTATTAGCAGCCTAAAGAATTCTTAAAAAATACAAAAAGCTAAAATATTTTTAAATGATTAGTTTCTTCTATCCCTGTGTACATTACAAAATATATTCCTTTTTACAGTTTTTTTTTGAAAAATGGCGAATAGGATTGGGTTGTTTTACCTCTAAGATGCACTTGTTTTGCACACAATGGGATAATTGGCCAGGTCACAAGGACCCTGAAGGTTCAGAGAAGGTTGGGGGAGGGGACCCACTGGAACAGCTGTTGGGAGACAGATGGTAGCTTCCCGTCAAAGCCATCCAACGTGTTCTTTAACGTTGGGTTGTTTACCTCTGAGCGGCACTTTTTTGCACACCATGGGCTAAATGGCCAGGTCACATGGACCCCGAAGTCTCAGAGAAGGTTGGAGGAGGGGACCCACTGGAACAGCTGTTGGGAGACAGATGGTAGCCTCCCGTCAATGCCATCCAGCGTGTTCTTTAACGTGCACAGGGTATGGCTCTCCCGCATACGGGGCCACAGCTTAACATCCCATCCAACGGACGGCAACATTTCCAAGCTAATCGGTGTCCCCTACTCATCGTGGGAAGGGCGGGGAATTTTGCGGATATAAATCTCAACGCTGACCCAGCTTGGACTCGAACCTGGAAACTACAGATTACGAGCCTGGCACGCTACTGAATGAGCCACTCTTGCCCCAGGCCTTAACGGGAGGCTACCATCTGTCTCCCAACAGCTGTTCCAGTGGGTCCCCTCCCCCAACCTTCTCTGAGTCTTCTGGGTCCTTGTGACCTGGCAATTTAGCCTATTGTGTGCAAAAGAAGGGCCGCTCAGAGGTAAAACAACCCAATGTTAAAGAACACGCTGGATGGCATTAACGGGCGTCTACCTTATGTCTCCCAACAGCTGTTCCAGTGGATCCCCTCCCCCGACTTTCTTTGAGCCTCCGGGGTCCTTGTGACCTGGCCATTTAGCCCATTGTGTGCAAAAAGTACCACTCAGAGGTAAAACAACCCAACGTTAAAGAACACGCTGGATGGCCTTGACGGGAGGCTACAATCTGTCTCCCAATAGCTGTTCCAGTGGGTCCCCTCCTCCAACCTTCTCTGAGATTTCGGGGTCCTTCTGACCTGGCAATTTAGCCCATTGTGTGCAAAAAAAGTGCCGCTCAGAGGAAACACAACACAACGTTAAAGAACACGCTGGATGGCCTTTGCGGGAGTCTACCATCTGTCTCCGAACACCTGTTCCAGTGGGTCCACTCCCCCAACCTTCTCTGAGCCTTCGGGGTCCATGTGACCTGGCCATTTAGCCCATGGTGTGCAAAAAAATGCCGCTCAGAGGTAAAACAACCCAACTTTAAAGAACACGCTGGATTGCCTTGACGGGAGGTTACCATCTGTCTCCCAACAGCCGTTCTAGTGAGTCCCTTCCCCCAACCTACTCTGAGCCTTCGGGGTCCATGTGACCTGGCCATTTAGCCCATGGTGTGCAAAAAATGCCGCTCAGGGGTAAAACAACCCAACTTTAAAGAACACGCTGGATTGCCTTGACGGGAGGCTACCATCTGTCTCCCAACAACTGTTTCAGTGGGTCCCCTCCCCCAACCTTCTCTGAGCCTTCGTGGTCCTTGTTACCTGGCCATTTAGTCCATGGTGTGCAAAAACAACCCAACGTTAAAGAACACGCTGGATGGCCTTGACGGGAGGCTACCATCAGTCTCCCAACAGCTGTTCCAGTGGGTCCCTCCCCCAACCTCTGAGCCTTCGTGTTCCTTGTGACCTGGCAATTTAGCCCATTGTGTGCAAAAAAAGTGCCGCTCAGAGGTAAAATAACCCAACCCTCAATAAGCACTGTCTCATGTTGGATTCCAGCCTGGTGCAATTTCCGACTGAGCCACTGCACGGCTACAATTGAAGTGAATTGGTGGTAAAAAGAACCACAACACAACAATAAACTTAAAAATTTCCCACTTACCCTTCTGCTAAAAGTGGCAAAGGGATCGAGTCTTTCTTCGTATTGTGCTGAGTAACGCCTCTCCATATCGTCATCCGGCTGAGATTTCTGTAAAATTGAAAATCATCCTCATCAATAAAAACATCATCATCACAAAGAGAGAAATCATCTGAAGATAGAGATAAAAAAAAGGTTTATTTGCATCTTTACAGGAAATGGAGAAAAACGGGAATGATAAAAAAAAATCTTTAAATTTTGAACATTATGCTCCATAGATAGGTAAGTTGTTTGACCTCTGAGCAGCACGTTTTTGCACACAATGGGCTAAATGGCCAGATCACAAGGACCCCAAAGGCTCAGAGAAGGTTGGGAGAGGGGATCCACTGGAACAGCTGTTGGGAGACAGATGGTAGCCTCCCGTTAAGGCCATCCAGCGTGTTCTTTAATGTTGGGTTGTTTTACTTCTGAGTGGCTCTTTTTTGCACACCAAGGGCTAAATGGTCAGATCACAAGGAACCCAAAGGCTCAGAGAAGGTTGGGAGAGGGGATCCACTGGAACAGCTGTTGGGAGACAGATGGTAGCCTCCCGTCAAGGCCATCCAGCGTGTTCTTTAACGTTGGGTTGTTTTACTTCTGAGTGGCTCTTTTTTGCACACCATGGGCTAAATGGCCAGATCACAAGGACCCCAAAGGCTCAGAGAAGTTTGGGAGAGGGGATCCACTGGAACAGCTGTTGGGAGACAGATGGTAGCCTCCCGTCAAGGCCATCCAGCGTGTTCTTTAACGTTGGGTTGTTTTACTTCTGAGTGGCTCTTTTTTGCACACCATGGGCTAAATGGCCAGATCACAAGGACCCCAAAGGCTCAGAGAAGGTTGGGAGAGGGGATCCACTGTAACAGCTGTTGGGAGACAGATGGTAGCCTCCCGTCAAGGCCATCCAGCGTGTTCTTTAAGGTTGGGTTGTTTTACTTCTGAGTGGCTCTTTTTTGCACACCATGGGCTAAATGGCCAGATCACAAGGACCCCAAAGGCTCAGAGAAGGTTGGGGGAGGGGACCCACTGGAACAGCTGTTGGGAGACAGATGGTAGGCTCCCGTCAAGGCCATCCAGCGTGTTCTTTAACGTTGGGTTGTTTTACTTCTGAGTGGCTCTTTTTTGCACACCATGGGCTAAATGGCCAGATCACAAGGACCCCAAAGGCTCAGAGAAGGTTGGGAGAGGGGATCCACTGTAACAGCTGTTGGGAGACAGATGGTAGCCTCCCGTCAAGGCCATCCAGCGTGTTCTTTAAGGTTGGGTTGTTTTACTTCTGAGTGGCTCTTTTTTGCACACCATGGGCTAAATGGCCAGATCACAAGGACCCCAAAGGCTCAGAGAAGGTTGGGGGAGGGGACCCACTGGAACAGCTGTTGGGAGACAGATGGTAGCCTCCCGTCAAGGCCATCCAGCGTGTTCTTTAACGTTGGGTTGTTTTACTTCTGAGTGGCTCTTTTTTGCACACCATGGGCTAAATGGCCAGATCACAAGGACCCCAAAGGCTCAGAGAAGGTTGGGAGAGGGGATCCACTGGAACAGCTGTTGGGAGACAGATGGTAGCCTCCCGTCAAGGCCATCCAGCGTGTTCTTTAACGTTGGGTTGTTTTACTTCTGAGTGGCTCTTTTTTGCACACCATGGGCTAAATGGCCAGATCACAAGGACCCCAAAGGCTGAGAGAAGGTTGGGAGAGGGGATCCACTGTAACAGCTGTTGGGAGACAGATGGTAGCCTCCCGTCAAGGCCATCCAGCGTGTTCTTTAAGGTTGGGTTGTTTTACTTCTGAGTGGCTCTTTTTTGCACACCATGGGCTAAATGGCCAGATCACAAGGACCCCAAAGGCTCAGAGAAGGTTGGGGGAGGGGACCCACTGGAACAGCTGTTGGGAGACAGATGGTAGCCTCCCGTCAAGGCCATCCAGCGTGTTCTTTAACGTTGGGTTGTTTTACTTCTGAGTGGCTCTTTTTTGCACACCATGGGCTAAATGGCCAGATCACAAGGACCCCAAAGGCTCAGAGAAGGTTGGGAGAGGGGATCCACTGTAACAGCTGTTGGGAGACAGATGGTAGCCTCCCGTCAAGGCCATCCAGCGTGTTCTTTAAGGTTGGGTTGTTTTACTTCTGAGTGGCTCTTTTTTGCACACCATGGGCTAAATGGCCAGATCACAAGGACCCCAAAGGCTCAGAGAAGGTTGGGAGAGGGGATCCACTGGAACAGCTGTTGGGAGACAGATGGTAGCCTCCCGTCAAGGCCATCCAGCGTGTTCTTTAACGTTGGGTTGTTTTACCTCTGAGCAGCAGGTTTTTGCACACCATGGGCTAAATGGCCAGATCACACACGATCCCAAAGGCTCAGAGTAGGTTGGGGGAAGGGACCCACTGGAACAGTTGTTGGTAGACAGACGGTAGCCTCCGGTCAAGGCCATCCAGCGTGTTCTTTAATGTGCACAGGGTATGTCTGTCCCGCACACGGGGTCACGACTTAACGTCCCATCCGACGAACGGCGGCCTTTCCAAGCCCATTGGTGTTCCCTACTGATCGTGGGCAGGGCGGGGAGTTTTGCAGAGATAAATCTCAATGCTGACAGAGATGGGACTCGAACCTGGGAACTACAGATTGCGAACCTGGTACGCTACCGACTGAGCCACCCCCCGCCCTTAGCCAATGCCGGTGTTTACCTTTAAACTGCCTTATATCTTTAATAATGCATTATCACTAAACTCGTCTAACTATTAAATGATTATTATTTAAATAAAAAAAAATAAATACCCCCTCAAGCAGCTGCTTGCCACAGAGGTCTGACAGGAGCCTGTCAGTTTATATGCCACAGTAGAAGATCTGAGAGGATGGCAGGACTTCTACTGTGGCATATAAACCACTGGATGGCTTACCCGGGGCTCGAACCCAGGTCCCGTAGATCAGTAGCCAAGCGCGCTAACCACTCGGCCACGGGACGGCTTGATTATTATTTATTTATTATTGTTTTTTCAGCTATTTCACGAGTCCGATGTCTTCACAGGAAATTTCCTATTATACTTTAATACATAGTCGTATCAGAATAATATGACTACCTATCATACACACTATGGAAGGTGGTCATATTATTCTGATACGACTGTGTATATAGAAATCTGGATATGGTCTTGCCCATTAGTGCATTAATAAAATGGTGCGAAAAAAAAGATTATTGAAATCTTAATGCACTAACCACAGACGGATAACTCTGCAGAAATTTGATCTTTGAATAGAGTTTCACATTATCGGAACGGAGACGCTCTATATCGCTCTCCAGTGCTGCCATCTGGTGACGAAGATTATCATTATCCTAGAAAATACAACAAATATTATGATTAAAACATTTCTATGTCCTATATTTATAATATAGGACATAATTTTATAAATTTAAAAGTCCTATATTTATAATCCCAAATGAACATCTTTCGATATAACCATTAATTTTTATTACTAACTTTTATTATTTTTGATGTGATTGATGAATTAGTAAACACATAGTTGCAATATTTATAATTGGGAATTATTTAATTTTACTAAATTATTTAACAATTCTTATAACAGTGTGTACTGTTGAAAATTGAAATGTTATTTTATTAACAAGTGAGTTCTTTTGCTTTTTACATTTTAAAATAATTTTTTGCTTCTTTTTAATAAAATTAATATATACATTTATTTGTTTTATTTTAGAGCTTTTTAGTACAGTCGCTCAAAAAAGTATCCGAACACTATGGTTGATTACAAAATTCAGAAAACATATCTGGCAGCGATTTTTTTTGAAATTAGTGATCTGGCAACCTTCGTGTCACGTGACACGAAGGTTGCCACTAATTTTTAAAAAAATCGCTGCCAGATATGTTTTCTGAATTCTGTAATCAACCATAGTGTTCGGATACTTTTTTTGAGCGACTGTACATTCATTAATTTTCGAGAAAGACTTTTTATAAAATCATTTTAAATAGATTAATAGTATGATGATAAAAATCGACGAACAAATAGTATTAATGACAAAAACAGCTGAAAATATCTTTTAACTGAGTGTTAACCGATGGCCTTTGTAAAGACAGTGGGAGAGATATAACTTGTGGACGTTAAAGAACATGCTGGATGGTTTGATGGGAGGCTACCATCTGTCTCCCAACAGCTATTACAGTGGGTCCCATTCCCCAACCTTCTCTGAGCCTTCGGGGACATTGTGACCTGGCCATTTAGCACATGGTGTGCAAAAAAGTGCCTCTCAGAGGTAGAACAACCAAACGTTAAAGAATACGCTGGATGGCCTTGACGGGAGGCTACCATCTGTCTCCCAACAGCTATTACAGTGGGTCTCGTTTTCCCAACCTTCTCTGAGCCTTCGGGGTCCTTGTGACCTGTCCATTTAGCCCATTTTGTGCAAAAGAATGCCACTCTGAGGTAAAACAACCCAACGTTAAAGAATTACTAAATGGCCATTATACGAGGCTATCATCTGTCTCCAAACAGCTGTTCCAGTGGGTCCTCTCTCCCAACCTACTCTGAGCCTTCGGGTTCTTGTGACCTGGTCATTTAGCCCATTGTGTGCGAAAAAAGTGCCGCATAGAGGTAAAACAACTCAACGTTAAAGCACACACTGGATGGCCTTGACGGGAGGCTACCATCTGTCTCCCAACAGCTGTTCCATTGGGTCTCGTTCCCCCAACCTTCTCTGAACCTTCGGGGTTTTTGTGACCTGGCCATTTAGCTCATTATGCGCAAAAATACGACGTTCAGAGTAAAACAAGCCAGCGTTAAAGAACACACTGGATGACCTTGACGGGAGGCTACCATCTGTCTTCTAACAGCTGTTCCAGTGGGTCCCCTCCCCCAACCTTCTCTGATTCTTCTTGAACCTTCTTGGTTTCCTTGTGACGTGGCCATTCAACCCACTGTGTGCAAAAAGGGCCGCTCAGAGTAAGACAACCCAATATAGAACACCCTGGATGGCCTTTATGCGAGGCTACCATATATCTCCTAACAGAGGTCCAGTGGGTTCTTAGCATTCTGGGTTCTTATACCCTAGTCATTTAGCCCATTGTGCGCAAAAAAGTGCCGCTCGGAAGTAAAACAACTCAACGTCAAGAAAACACGATGTCCTTTATGGGAGACTGTCATCTTCTCCCAACAGCTGTTCCAGTGGGTCCTCTTCCCCAACTTTCTTTCAGCCCTTGGGGTTCTTGTGACCTGGCCATTTAGTCCATTGTGCACAAAAAATGTGCTGCTGAGAAGTAAAACAAGCCAAAGTCAAAGAATGCGCTGAATGGCTTTGACGGGCAGGCTACCATCTGTCTCCAGTGGGTCCCCTTCCCCAACCTTTTCTGAGGTCATGGGATTCTTCAGAGGTAAAACAACTCTGATTTCCAATCAGTGCAATTTCCCCTAAGCCTAGCTCTCCATCACTTTCAGTTTTTTGCTCACCTGTTCCAGCTGTTCCGTACGCCTCCTGAATCTTTCCCTTTGGCTGGAGATGATGGGAAGTAGAGTCTCCGCTGCGCCACTGAAGTCTCCTCCTGGTATCACTAAGGGAAGAAAATTGAAAAGCATCATTTTCACGTAATCCGACTGAAGAAAACTGAAAAGCACCATTCTCACGTAGTCCGAGGGAAGAAAACTGAAAAGCATCATTCTCACGTAGTCCGAGGGAAGAATATTGAAAGGCATCATTCTCGCGTAATCCGAGGGAAGAACATTGAAAAGCATCGTTCTCACGTAATCGGAGGGAAGAAAATTGAAAGGCATCGTTCTCACGTAGTCCGAGGGAAGAAAACTGAAAAGCATCGTTCTCACGTTGTCCGAGGGAAGAAAATTGAAAGGCACTGTTCTTACATAATCGGAGGGAAGAAAATTGAAAAACATCGTTCTCATGTAATCCGAGGGAAGAAAATTGAAAAGCATCGTTCTCACGTAGTCCGAGGGAAGAAAACTGAGAAGTACCATTCTCACGTAATCCGAGGGAAGAAAACTGAAAAGCACCATTCTCACGTAGTCCGATGTAAGAAAACTGAAAGGCACCATTCTCACGTAATCCGAGGGAAGAAAACTGAAAGGCACCATTCTCACGTAGTCCGAGGGAAGAAAACTGAAAGGCACCATTCTCACGTAGTCCGAGGGAAGAAAACTGAAAGGCACCATTCTCACGTAGTCCGATGGAAGAAAACTGAAAGGCACCATTCTCACGTAGTCCGATGGAAGAAAACTGAAAGGCACCATTCTCACGTAGTCCGATGGAAGAAAACTGAAAAGCACCATTCTCACGTAATCCGAGGGAAGAAAACTGAAAAGCACCATTCTCACGTAGTCCGATGGAAGAAAACTGAAAAGCACCATTCTCACGTAGTCCGATGGAAGAAAACTGAAAGGCACCATTCTCACGTAGTCCGAGGGAAGAAAACTGAAAGGCACCATTCTCACGTAGTCCGATGGAAGAAAACTGAAAGGCACCATTCTCACGTAGTCCGATGGAAGAAAACTGAAAAGCACCATTCTCACGTAATCCGAGGGAAGAAAACTGAAAAGCACCATTCTCACGTAATCCGAGGGAAGAAAACTGAAAAGCACCATTCTCACGTAGTCCGATGGAAGAAAACTGAAAGGCACCATTCTCACGTAGTCCGAGGGAAGAAAACTGAAAGGCACCATTCTCACGTAGTCCGATGGAAGAAAACTGAAAAGCACCATTCTCACGTAGTCCGATGGAAGAAAACTGAAAAGCACCATTCTCACGTAATCCGAGGGAAGAAAACTGAAAAGCACCATTCTCACGTAGTCCGATGGAAGAAAACTGAAAAGCACCATTCTCACGTAGTCCGATGGAAGAAAACTGAAAGGCACCATTCTCACGTAGTCCGAGGGAAGAAAACTGAAAGGCACCATTCTCACGTAGTCCGATGGAAGAAAACTGAAAGGCACCATTCTCACGTAGTCCGATGGAAGAAAACTGAAAAGCACCATTCTCACGTAATCCGAGGGAAGAAAACTGAAAAGCACCATTCTCACGTAATCCGAGGGAAGAAAACTGAAAAGCACCATTCTCACGTAGTCCGATGGAAGAAAACTGAAAGGCACCATTCTCACGTAGTCCGAGGGAAGAAAACTGAAAGGCACCATTCTCACGTAGTCCGATGGAAGAAAACTGAAAGGCACCATTCTCACGTAGTCCGATGGAAGAAAACTGAAAAGCACCATTCTCACGTAGTCCGATGGAAGAAAACTGAAAAGCACCATTCTCACGTAATCCGAGGGAAGAAAACTGAAAAGCACCATTCTCACGTAATCCGAGGGAAGAAAACTGAAAAGCACCATTCTCACGTAGTCCGATGGAAGAAAACTGAAAGGCACCATTCTCACGTAGTCCGAGGGAAGAAAACTGAAAGGCACCATTCTCACGTAGTCCGATGGAAGAAAACTGAAATGCACCATTCTCACGTAATCCGATGGAAGAAAACTGAAATGCACCATTCTCACGTAATCCGAGGGAAGAAAACTGAAAAGCATCATTCTCACGTAGTCCGATGGAAGAAAACTGAAAGGCACCATTCTCATTTAATCCGAGGGAAGAAAACTGAAAGGCACCATTCTCACGTAATCCGAGGGAAGAAAACTGAAAAGCACCATTCTCATGTAGTCCGATGGAAGAGAAATGAAAGGCACCATTCTTACGTAGTCCGATGGAAGAAAAATGAAAGGCACCATTCTCACGTAATCCGAGGGAAGAAAACTGAAAAAGCACCATTCTCACGTAATCCTAGGGAAGAAAATTGAAAGGCAGCATTCTCACGTAATCCGAGGGAAGAAAACTGAAAAAGCACCATTCTCACGTAATCCTAGGGAAGAAAATTGAAAGGAATCATTCTCACCTAATCTGAGGTAAGCAGCAAACATTTACAATACTAGATAAACTCCGCGCCGAAAGTTTGGCGCGAAACCTATGTCCATTCATAACTTCATTCAAAATTTTGCTTACGTACTGCTGACAATGAGGGGCGGGGTGGCTGAATAGGTAGCGCGCTTGGCTCGAAATCTGCAATTTCGAGATTCGAGTCCCAGCTGGGTGACCATTGTGATTTATCTCCGCCAAACTCTCTGCACTTGGTCAATAGGGGATAGCAATGGGCTTGGAAGACCCACTGGAACCCATGGTAGCATTTGGGTTGGATTGGGTTGTTTTACCTCTGAGCGGCACTTTTTTGCACACCATGGGCTAAATGGCCAGGTCACATGGACCCCGAAGGCTCAGAGAAGGTTGGGGGAGGGGACCCACTGGAACAGCTGTTGGGAGACAGATGGTAGCCTCCCGTAAAGGCCATCCAGCGTGTTCTTTAACGTTGGGTTATTTTACCTCTGAGCGGCACTTTTTTGCACACCATTTGCTAAATGGCCAGGTCACATGGACCCCGAAGGCTCAGAGAAGGTTGGGGCAGGGGACCCACTGGAACAGCTGTTGGGAGACAGATGGTAGCCTCCCGTCAAGGCCATCCAGCGTGTTCTTTAACGTTGGGTTGTTTTACCTCTGAGCGGCACTTTTTTGCACACCATGGGCTAAATGGCCAGGTCACATGGACCCCGAAGGTTCAGAGAAGGTTGGGGGAGGGGACCCACTGGAACAGCTGTTGGGAGACAGATGGTAGCCCCCATGTTAGCATCCCATCAAGGCCATCCAGTGTGTTCATCAATGTGCACGGGGTGTGGCTCTCCCGCACACGGGACACGCCTTTAACGTGGGAAAAGCAGGCAGTTTTGCGGAGATAAATCTCTACGCTGGCACAGTTGGGACTCGAACCTGGGAACTTCAGATTACGAGCCTGATGCGCTACCGACTGAGCCACCCGCTCCTGAGAGCAGAAAAAAGAAAATTTACTTTTGTGGAAAAAATAAATTTCTTTGAGAGCGGCAAAAAAAGCAAATTTATTTGAGAGAAGAAAAAAAAGAAAGAAAATTTATCTTTAAGTGGAAAAAATTGATTTACTTGAGGGCGGCGGGGCGGGGGTGGCTCAGTCAGTAGCGCGACAGGCTCGTTATCTGTAGTTCCCAGGTTCGAGTCCTGCCTGGTGAACTTTGAGATTTATCTCCGAAAAATTCCCCGCCCTGCCCACGGTCAGTAGAGGACACCGATGGGCTTGGAAAGACCGCCGGGCGTCGGATGGGACGTTAAGCCGTGGCCCCGTGTGCGGGAGAGCCATAACCTGTGCACGTTAAAGAACACGCTGGATGGCCTTGACGGGAGGCTACCATCTGTCTCCCAACAGCTGTTCCAGTGGATCCCCTCACCCAACTTTCTCTGAGCCTTCGGGGTCCTTGTGACCTGGACATTTAGCCCATGGTGTGCAAAAAAGTGCCGCTCAGAGGTAAAAGAATCCAACGTTAAAGAACACGCTGGATGGACTTGACGGGAGGCTACCATCTGTCTCTCAACAACTGCTCCAGTGGGACCCCTCCCCAAACCTTCTCTGAGCCTTCGGGGTCCTTGTGACCTGGCCGTTTAGCCAATGGTGTGCAAAAAAGTGTCGCTCAGAGGTAAAACAACCCAACGTTAAAGTACACGCTGGATAGCCTTGACGGGAGGCTACCATCTGTCTCCCAACAACTGTTCCAGTGGGACCCCTCCCCAAACCTTCTCTGAGCCTTCGGGGCCCTTGTGACCTGGCCATTTAGCCCATGGTGTGCCAAAAAAGTGTCGCTCAGAGGTAAAACAACCCAACGTTAAAGTACACGCTGGATAGCCTTGACGGGAGGCTACCATCTGTCTCCCAACAACTGTTCCAGTGGAACCACTCCCCAAACCTTCTCTGAGCCTTCGGAGCCAATGTGACCTGTCCATTTAGCCCATGGTGTGCAAAAAAGTGTCGCTCAGAGGTAAAACAACCCAACCCAATTTGAGGTCGGTATTACACGGGTATTGTAGTAAATTTATCATAAATCATAGTATTCCTCTATAATGGCCTTGTGCTGTCAAAATATATGAATAATATTTCCCTATTCTAATTTTAAACTGCTGAAACTCGAGATTACGCAGTTGTTTCATTGAAGTTCTACGTCATAAATTGATTGATCGTCACTGACCAATGAGAGCTGTCGATGCAACAGCGCAGACTCACAGACTTCGCTTCCGACACTGACTCAATAGCACCTGTAAAACTGTGCATCGAAACACAGATGGAAATTTACAATTAAAAAAATTTTTATTTGGTTTTTTAAGAAATATTTTGAACACTTACTACTGGTTGATGATGCCATCTCGAAAACATCCTTAGTAGCTTCGGCGACGATTTCCGCCGGAAGTGATGCTTGATCGGCTTGACCCTAAAAGTGGATGAATGGGATTATATTAAAAAAAATCTTATTTACATATCTAATCTATATATACTGTATATATATATAGAGAGAGAGAGACGATTGACCGATACTGAAAGGGGGTTGTTTTACCTCTGAGCGGCACTTTTTTGCACACCATGGGCTAAATTGGCAGGTCACATGGACCCCGAAGGCTCAGAGAAGGTTGGGGGAGGGGACCCACTGGAACAGCTGTTGGGAGACAGATGGCAGCCTCCCGTCAAGGCCATCCAGCGTGTTCTTTAACGTTGGGTTGTATTACCTCTGAGTGGCACTCTTTTGCACACAATGGGCTAAATGGCCAGTTCACAAGGACCCCAAAGGCTCAGAGAAGGTTGGGGGAGAGGACCCACTGGAACAGCTGTTGGGAGACAGATGGTAGCCTCCCGTCAAGGCCATCCAGCGTGTTCTTTAACGTTGTGTTGTTTTACCTCTGAGTGGCACTCTTTTGCACACAATGGGCTAAATGGCCAGTTCACAAGGACCCGAAGGCTCAGAGAAGGGTGGGGGAAGGGACCCACTGGAACAACTGTTGGGAGACAATGGTAGCGTCCCGTCAAGGCCATCCAGTGTGTTCTTTAACGTTGGGTTGTTTTACTTCTGAGTGGCACTTTTTTGCACACCATGGGCTAAATGGCTAGGTCACATGGACCCCGAAGGCTCAGAGAAGGTTGGAGGAGGGGACCCACTGGAACAACTGTTGGGAGACAGATGGTAGCCTCCCGTCAAGATCATCCAGCGTGTTCTTTAACGTTGGGTTGTTTTACGTCTGAGCGGCACTTTTGACCGGCACTTTTTTGGTCACCATGGGCTAAATGGCCAGGTCACATGAACCCCGAAGGCTCAGAGAAGGTTGGGGGAGAGGACCCACTGGAACAGCTGTTGGGAGACAAATGGTAGCTTCCCGTCAAGGCCATCCAGTGTGTTCTTTAACGTTGGGTTGTTTTACCTCTGAGTGGCACTCTTTTGCACACAATGGGCTAAATGGGCAGGTCACAAATACCCGAAGACTCAGAGAAGTTCGGAGGAATAGGACCCACTGGAACAGATGTTGTGAGACAGATGGTAGACTCCCATCAAGACCATCCAGCGTATTCTTTAACGTGCACAGGGTATGGTTCTCTTGCACACGGGGCCAAGGCTTAACGTTCCATTAGACGGACGGCAGCCTTTCGAAGTCCAACGGTGTCCCCTTCTGACCGAGGACAGGGCGACGAGTTTTGCGGGAGATAAATCTCAACGCTGATCCAATCTCAACGCTGATGATGGGACTGGAACTGGGGAACTACTACTCTTACGAGCCTGGCGCGCTACTGACTGAGCCTCCCTCCTTTGTGCTGGAGAGGCATACCCTGTGCATGTTAAAGAACACGCTGGATGTCCTTGATGGGAGGCTACCATCTGTCTCTCAACAGCTGTCCAGTGGGTTCTCTCCCCCAACCTTCTCTGAGCCTTCGGGGTCCACGTGACCTGGCCATTTAGCCCATTGTGTGCAAAAAAATTCCATCTGAGAGGTAAAACAACCCAACATAAAAGAACTCGCTGGATGGCCTTGATGGGAGACTACCATCTGTCTCCCAACAGCTGTTCCAGTGGGTCCTCTCCCCCAACCTTCTCTGAGCCTTCGGGGTCTATGTGACCTGGCCATTTAGCCCATGGTGTGCAAAAAAGTGCCGCTCGGAGGTAAAACAACCCAACTTTAAAAAACATGCTGGATGTCCTTGACGGGAGGCTACCATCTGTCTCCTAACAGCTGTTCCAGTGGGTCCCTTCCCCCAACCTTCTCTGAGCCTTCGGGGTCCTTGTGACCTGTCCATTTAGCCCATGGTGTGCAAAAAATTGCCGCTCAGAAGTAAAACAACCCAACAAACCAGCCCTCGGGGTCTTTGTGACCTGGCCATTTAGCCCATTGTGTGCAAATAAAGAGATAAAACAATCTAACCCTTAGTTGTTATCAGATGTACAGTAAAAATTTCTGTGAACTTTTCATAGAGTAAGGAAAATTTATTTTCCTGTTCGAATTTATTCAATAAAAAAAATGAATAAACTTACCTCTCCCTCCCCTCGGTATAGAGTGGAAAGTGCATTCACCCTCGAAAGATCGTCCTCTAGGCTGATGATGAACATCTTCTGCTCCTTCACCAGATGTTTCAGTTCGTCTCTTTCCTTGACTGCCACATCGTACTGATCTGTGCGGAGACGGGAAGAGAGGAGAGAATTATCAGGGATTGTCAGAGGAGAGGACAATTAATGCTGAAGTGTTTGTATTTCACTATTTAAACAGACAATAAAAAAATGAGACAATATGAACTGATTTGGAATTTTAATAGGGTTGGGTTGTGTTACCTCTGAGAGGCACTTATTTTGCACACCATGAGCTAAATGGCGAGGTCACAAGGACCCCGAAGGCTCAGAGAACGTTGGGGGAATGGACCCACTGGAACAGCTGTTGGAAGACAGATGGTAGCCTCCCGTCAAGGCCATCCAGCGCTTTCTTTAACGTTGGGTTGTTTTACCTCTGAGCGGCACGTTTTTGCACACCATGGGCTAAATGGCCAGGTCACATGGACCCCGAAGGCTCAGAGAAGGTTGGGGGAGGGGTCCCACTGGAACAGCTGTTGGGAGACAGATGGTAGCCTCCCGTCAAGGCCATCCAGCGTGTTCTTTAACGTGCACAGGGTAAGACTCTCCCGCACACGGCGCCACAGCTTAACGTCCCATCCGACGGACGGTGGCCTTTTCAAGCCCATCGGTGTCCCCTACTGACCGTGGGCAGGGCGGGGAAATTTTGCGGAGATAAATCTCAACGCTGACCCAGCTAGGACTCGAACCTGGGAACTACAGATTACGAGCGCCCATGACGGTTCAGATGTCATTTACTGCATTGACTGTATTCCCCCTTATAAACAATTTATGTGTTAATCAGGCCCATGACTCTGGTGATTTCATTTAGTGTTGTAATGTAATCCCCTAAGCCAGTCAGGGGCGGGGGTGGCTCAGTCGGTAGCGCGCCAGGCTCGTAATCTGTAGTTCCCAGATTCGAGTCCCAGTTGGGTCAGTGTTGATATTTATCTCCGCAAAATTCCCCGCCCTGCCCACGGTCAGTAGGGGACACCGATGGGCTTGGAAAGACCGCCGTCCGTCGGATGGGACGTTAAGCCATGGCCCCGTGTGTGGGAGAGCCATACCCTGTGCACGTTAAAGAACACGCTGGATGGCCTTGACGGGAGGCTGCCATCTGTCTCCCAACAGCTGTTCCAGTGGGTCCCCTCCCCAATCTTCTCTGAGCCTTCGGGGTCCATGTGACCTGGCCATTTAGCCCATGGTGTGCAAAAAAGTGCCGCTCAGAGGTAAAACAACCCAACCCAACCCTAAGCCAGTGTCCTCAACATTTTATGCTTCACGTACCCCTTGGAAATGTGTATATAACTGGCGTAGTATCCCTGTATAGATAGATAAAAACTATAGTTATAGTATAACAATGGTTATTTTTACTTTGTTACTACATCTAGTGAACTTTGAGCTCTCACGGCGTACCCCAAAAAAATTACAGTGTACCCCACGTTGAGAACCCCTACCCTAAGCAAATGAATGAGTTAATAAGACTCGTGACAGTACAAATTTCATTTACAGTTGTGATTATTTTTTACCATCAGCAAATGAGTGGGTTAATGAGACCCATGACTGTACAGTCGCTCAAAAAAGTATCCGAACAATATGGTTGATTACAGAATTCAGAAAAAATATCTGGCAAAGATTTTTTTAGAAATTAGTGATCTGTCACGTGACACGAAGACTGCCAGATCACTAATACGGATACTTTTTTGAGCGACTGTACGTGACACGAAGGTTGCCAGATCACTAATTTCTAAAACAATTTTGCCAGATATTTTTTCTGAATTCTGTAATCAACCACAGTGTTCGAATACTTTTTTGAGCGACTGTACATATTTGATTTAGAGTTGGAAGTGTATTTTTTTCCCAGCAAATGATTGGGTTAATGAGGAACCTGATTTTGGTGTTTTCATTTACAGTTGTGATTTCATTCCCCACCCCCGCAGCAAATGAATGGGTTAATAAAGCCAGTGACAATACAGATTTCATTTACAGTTGTGATTTCATTCCCCACCCCCGCAGCAAATGAATGGGTAATAAAGCCAATGACAATACAGATTTCATTTACAGTTGTGATTTCATTCCTCACCCCGCAGCAAATGAATGGGTTAATAAAGCCAGTGACAATACAGATTTCATTTAGTGTTGTGACTGTCAAACCTCTGTGGCAAACAGCTGCTTGAGGGGGTATTTATTTTTTTATTTTTATTTTGTGACTGCAATACCACCCCTAAGCAAATGAAGGTGTTAATGGAACTCATGATGAATAGATTTCGTTTACAGTTGTGACTATTTTCTCCCAACAAATGGATTAATGAGGCCCCTGACTCTGGTGATTTCATTTACAGTTGCGATTGTATCGCCCCCCCCAGCAAATGAGTGGGTTAATAAGACCCATAACTGTACAGATTATATTTAAAGTTGGGAGTGTATTTTTTCCCAGCAAATGAATGGGTTAATGAGGACCCTGATTTTGGTGATTTCATTCACAATTGAGAATGTATCCACCCCCCTCCCCCTACAAATTAATGTGTTAATCAGCCCCCCCCCCCTGAGGTGATTTCATTGTGATTGTACTCTCCCCAAGCAAATGGATTAATTAATAAGGCTCGTGAGTATAAAAATTTCATTTACAGTTGTGACTATTCCCCCTCACACACCAGCAAATGAATGAGTTATTGAGGACCCAGACTTTCGTAATTTCATTCACAGTTGTGATTTTATCCCCACCATTCCGCAAATGAATGGATTAATGAGGACCCAGACTTTCGTAATTTCATTCACAGTTGTGATTTCATCCCCACCATTCCGAAAATGAATGGGTTAATTGAGGACTCAGACTTCCGTAATTTCATTTACAGTTGTGATTTTATCCCCACCATTCCGAAAACGAATGGGTTAATTGAGGACCAAGACTTTCGTAATTTCATTTACAGTTATGATTTTATCCCAACCATTCCGAAAACGAATGGGTTAATTGAGGACCAAGACTTTCGTAATTTCATTTACAGTTGTGATTTTATCCCCACCATTCCGAAAACGAATGGGTTAATTGAGGAGCCAGACTTACGTAATTTCATTTACAGACCCATGAAAGTGAGACTTTTATTGGTCTTTGTAACTGTTTATTTTTGAAGCGAATAAATATGTGAACTGGCCGATTACCGTGAGACTTTTATTGTTCTTTGTAACTGTTTACTTTTGAAGCGAACAATTGTGTAAACAGGACCTTTACTGTGAAACTTTTATTAATCTTTGCAGAGAATAAATGTGCAAACTGGCCGATGACAGTGAAGCTTTTGTTGGTCTTTGTAACTGTTTATTTTTAAAGCGAATAAATATGTAAACTGGCCGATTACTGTGAGACTTTTATTGGTCTTTGTAACTGTTTACTTTTGCAGTGAAGAAATGTATGAAGGAGACTCGTGAAAGTGAAACTTTCATTGGTCTTTTCAACTGTTTACTTTTTCAGTGAATAAATATATAAAAGGAACCATGAAAGTGGAACTTTTATTAGTCTTTGTAACTGTTTACTTTTGCAGTGAATAAATGTATGAAGGAGACACGTGAAAGTGAAACTTTCATTGGTCTTTTCAACTGTTTAATTTTTCAGTGAATAAATATATAAAAGGAACCATGAAAGTGGAACTTTTATTGGTCTTTGTAACTGTTTACTTTTGCAGTGAATAAATGTATGAAGGAGACTCGTGAAAGTGAAACATTCATTGGTCTTTTCAACTGTTTACTTTTTCAGTGAATAAATATATAAAAGGAACCATGAAAGTGGAACTTTTATTAGTCTTTGTAACTGTTTACTTTTGCAGTGAATAAATGTATGAAGGAGACTCGTGAAAGTGAAACTTTCATTGGTCTTTTCAACTGTTTAATTTTTCAGTGAATAAATATATAAAAGGAACCATGAACGTGGAACTTTTATTGGTCTTTGTAACTGTTTACTTTTGCAGTGAATAAATGTATGAAGGAGACTCGTGAAAGTGAAACTTTGATTGGTCTTTTCAACTGTTTACTTTTTCAGTGAATAAATATATAAAAGGAACCATGAAAGTGAAACTTTTATTGGTCTTTGTAACTGTTTACTTTTGCAGTGAATAAATGTATGAAGGAGACTCGTGAAAGTGAAACTTTCATTGGTCTTTTCAACTGTTTACTTTTTCAGTGAATAAATATATAAAAGGAACCATGAAAGTGAAACTTTTATTGGTCTTTGCAACTGTTTACTTTTGCAGTGAATAAATGTATGAAGGAGACTCGTGAAAGTGAAACTTTCATTGGTCTTTTCAACTGTTTACTTTTTCAGTGAATAAATATATAAAAGGAACCATGAAAGTGGAACTTTTATTAGTCTTTGCAAACTGTTTACTTTTGCAGTGAATAAATGTATGAAGGAGACTCGTGAAAGTGAAACTTTCATTGGTCTTTTCAACTGTTTACTTTTTCAGTGAATAAATATATAAAAGGAACCATTAAAGTGAAACTTTTATTGGTCTTTGCAACTGTTTACTTTTGCAGGGAATAAATGTATGAAGGAGACTCGTGAAAGTGAAACTTTCATTGGTCTTTTCAACTGTTTACTTTTTCAGTGAATAAATATATAAAAGGAACATGAAAGTGGAACTTTTATTAGTCTTTGTAACTGTTTACTTTTGCAGTGAATAAATGTATGAAGGAGACTCGTGAAAGTGAAACTTTCATTGGTCTTTTCAACTGTTTAATTTTTCAGTGAATAAATATATAAAAGGAACCATGAACGTGGAACTTTTATTGGTCTTTGTAACTGTTTACTTTTGCAGTGAATAAATGTATGAAGGAGACTCGTGAAAGTGAAACTTTGATTGGTCTTTTCAACTGTTTACTTTTTCAGTGAATAAATATATAAAAGGAACCATGAAAGTGAAACTTTTATTGGTCTTTGCAACTGTTTACTTTTGCAGTGAATAAATGTATGAAGGAGACTCGTGAAAGTGAAACTTTCATTGGTCTTTTCAACTGTTTACTTTTTCAGTGAATAAATATATAAAAGGAACCATGAAAGTGGAACTTTTATTAGTCTTTGCAAACTGTTTACTTTTGCAGTGAATAAATGTATGAAGGAGACTCGTGAAAGTGAAACTTTCATTGGTCTTTTCAACTGTTTACTTTTTCAGTGAATAAATATATAAAAGGAACCATGAAAGTGAAACTTTTATTGGTCTTTGCAACTGTTTACTTTTGCAGGGAATAAATGTATGAAGGAGACTCGTGAAAGTGAAACTTTCATTGGTCTTTTCAACTGTTTACTTTTTCAGTGAATAAATATATAAAAGGAACATGAAAGTGGAACTTTTATTAGTCTTTGTAACTGTTTACTTTTGCAGTGAATAAATGTATGAAGGAGACTCGTGAAAGTGAAACTTTCATTGGTCTTTTCAACTGTTTAATTTTTCAGTGAATAAATATATAAAAGGAACCATGAACGTGGAACTTTTATTGGTCTTTGTAACTGTTTACTTTTGCAGTGAATAAATGTATGAAGGAGACTCGTGAAAGTGAAACTTTCATTGGTCTTTTCAACTGTTTACTTTTTCAGTGAATAAATATATAAAAGGAACCATGAAAGTGAAACTTTTATTGGTCTTTGTAACTGTTTACTTTTGCAGTGAATAAATGTATGAAGGAGACTCGTGAATGTGAAATTTTCATTGGTCTTTTCAACTGTTTACTTTTTCAGTGAATAAATATATAAAAGGAACCATGAACGTGGAACATTTATTGGTCTTTGTAACTGTTTACTTTTGCAGTGAATAAATGTATGAAGGAGACTCGTGAAAGTGAAACTTTCATTGGTCTTTTCAACTGTTTACTTTTTCAGTGAATAAATATATAAAAGGAACATGAAAGTGGAACTTTTATTAGTCTTTGTAACTGTTTACTTTTGCAGTGAATAAATGTATGAAGGAGACTCGTGAAAGTGAAATTTTCATTGGTCTTTTCAACTGTTTACTTTTTCAGTGAATAAATATATAAAAGGAACCATGAACGTGGAACATTTATTGGTCTTTGTAACTGTTTACTTTTGCAGTGAATAAATGTATGAAGGAGACTCGTGAAAGTGAAACTTTCATTGGTCTTTTCAACTGTTTACTTTTTCAGTGAATAAATATATAAAAGGAACCATGAAAGTGAAACTTTTATTGGTCTTTGCAACTGTTTACTTTTGCAGTGAATAAATGTATGAAGGAGACTCGTGAAAGTGAAACTTTCATTGGTCTTTTCAACTGTTTACTTTTTCAGTGAATAAATATATAAAAGGAACCATGAAAGTGAAACTTTTATTGGTCTTTGCAACTGTTTACTTTTGCAGTGAATAAATGTATGAAGGAGACTCGTGAAAGTGAAACTTTCATTGGTCTTTTCAACTGTTTACTTTTTCAGTGAATAAATATATAAAAGGAACCATGAAAGTGAAACTTTTATTGGTCTTTGCAACTGTTTACTTTTGCAGTGAATAAATGTATGAAGGAGACTCGTGAAAGTGAAACTTTCATTGGTCTTTTCAACTGTTTATTTTTTCAGTGAATAAATATATAAAAGGAACCATGAACGTGGAACATTTATTGGTCTTTGTAACTGTTTACTTTTGCAGTGAATAAATGTATGAAGGAGACTCGTGAAAGTGAAAGTTTCATTGGTCTTTTCAACTGTTTACTTTTTCAGTGAATAAATATATAAAAGGAACCATGAAAGTGAAACTTTTATTGCTCTTTGTAACTGTTTACTTTTGCAGTGAATAAATGTATGAAGGAGACTCGTGAAAGTGAAACTTTCATTGGTCTTTTCAACTGTTTACTTTTTCAGTGAATAAATATATAAAAGGAACCATGAACGTGGAACATTTATTGGTCTTTGTAACTGTTTACTTTTGCAGTGAATAAATGTATG
Organism: Ryuthela nishihirai; assembly: GCA_038380435.1. NCBI lineage: Eukaryota > Metazoa > Arthropoda > Arachnida > Araneae > Heptathelidae > Ryuthela > Ryuthela nishihirai. The sequence goes on from JAWZYU010000008.1 coordinate 6,917,376, forward strand.
AAGGAGACTCGTGAAAGTGAAACTTTCATTGGTCTTTTCAACTGTTTACTTTTTCAGTGAATAAATATATAAAAGGAACCATGAAAGTGAAACTTTTATTGGTCTTTGCAACTGTTTACTTTTGCAGTGAATAAATGTATGAAGGAGACTCGTGAAAGTGAAACTTTCATTGGTCTTTTCAACTGTTTACTTTTTCAGTGAATAAATATATAAAAGGAACCATGAAAGTGAAACTTTTATTGGTCTTTGCAACTGTTTACTTTTGCAGTGAATAAATGTATGAAGGAGACTCGTGAAAGTGAAACTTTCATTGGTCTTTTCAACTGTTTACTTTTTCAGTGAATAAATATATAAAAGGAACCATGAAAGTGAAACTTTTATTGGTCTTTGCAACTGTTTACTTTTGCAGTGAATAAATGTATGAAGGAGACTCGTGAAAGTGAAACTTTCATTGGTCTTTTCAACTGTTTACTTTTTCAGTGAATAAATATATAAAAGGAACCATGAAAGTGAAACTTTTATTGGTCTTTGCAACTGTTTACTTTTGCAGTGAATAAATGTATGAAGGAGACTCGTGAAAGTGAAACTTTCATTGGTCTTTTCAACTGTTTACTTTTTCAGTGAATAAATATATAAAAGGAACCATGAACGTGGAACTTTTATTGGTCTTTGTAACTGTTTACTTTTGCAGTGAATAAATGTATGAAGGAGACTCGTGAAAGTGAAACTTTCATTGGTCTTTTCAACTGTTTACTTTTTCAGTGAATAAATATATAAAAGGAACCATGAAAGTGGAACTTTTATTGGTCTTTGTAACTGTTTACTTTTGCAGTGAATAAATGTATGAAGGAGACTCGTGAAAGTGAAACTTTGATTGGTCTTTTCAACTGTTTACGTTTTCAGTGAATAAATATATAAAAGGAACCATGAAAGTGGAACTTTTATTGGTCTTTGTAACTGTTTACTTTTGCAGTGAATAAATGTATGAAGGAGACTCGTGAAAGTGAAACTTTCATTGGTCTTTTCAACTGTTTACTTTTTCAGTGAATAAATATATAAAAGGAACCATGAAAGTGAAACTTTTATTGGTCTTTGCAACTGTTTACTTTTGCAGTGAATAAATGTATGAAGGAGACTCGTGAAAGTGAAACTTTCATTGGTCTTTTCAACTGTTTACTTTTTCAGTGAATAAATATATAAAAGGAACCATGAACGTGGAACTTTTATTGGTCTTTGTAACTGTTTACTTTTGCAGTGAATAAATGTATGAAGGAGACTCGTGAAAGTGAAACTTTCATTGGTCTTTTCAACTGTTTACTTTTTCAGTGAATAAATATATAAAAGGAACCATGAAAGTGGAACTTTTATTGGTCTTTGTAACTGTTTACTTTTGCAGTGAATAAATGTATGAAGGAGACTCGTGAAAGTGAAACTTTGATTGGTCTTTTCAACTGTTTACGTTTTCAGTGAATAAATATATAAAAGGAACCATGAAAGTGGAACTTTTATTGGTCTTTGTAACTGTTTACTTTTGCAATGAATAAATGTATGAAGGAGACTCGTGAAAGTGAAACTTTCATTGGTCTTTTCAACTGTTTACTTTTTCAGTGAATAAATATATAAAAGGAACCATGAACGTGGAACTTTTATTGGTCTTTGTAACTGTTTACTTTTGCAGTGAATAAATGTATGAAGGAGACTCGTGAAAGTGAAACTTTCATTGGTCTTTTCAACTGTTTACTTTTTCAGTGAATAAATATATAAAAGGAACCATGAAAGTGGAACTTTTATTGGTCTTTGCAACTGTTTACTTTTGCAGTGAATAAATGTATGAAGGAGACTCGTGAAAGTGAAACTTTCATTGGTCTTTTCAACTGTTTACGTTTTCAGTGAATAAATATATAAAAGGAACCATGAAAGTGAAACTTTTATTGGTCTTTGCAACTGTTTACTTTTGCAGTGAATAAATGTATGAAGGAGACTCGTGAAAGTGAAACTTTCATTGGTCTTTTCAACTGTTTACTTTTTCAGTGAATAAATATATAAAAGGAACCATGAAAGTGGAACTTTTATTGGTCTTTGTAACTGTTTACTTTTGCAGTGAATAAATGTATGAAGGAGACTCGTGAAAGTGAAACTTTCATTGGTCTTTTCAACTGTTTACGTTTTCAGTGAATAAATATATAAAAGGAACCATGAAAGTGAAACTTTTATTGGTCTTTGCAACTGTTTACTTTTGCAGTGAATAAATGTATGAAGGAGACTCGTGAAAGTGAAACTTTCATTGGTCTTTTCAACTGTTTACTTTTTCAGTGAATAAATATATAAAAGGAACCATGAACGTGGAACTTTTATTGGTCTTTGTAACTGTTTACTTTTGCAGTGAATAAATGTATGAAGGAGACTCGTGAAAGTGAAACTTTCATTGGTCTTTTCAACTGTTTACTTTTTCAGTGAATAAATATATAAAAGGAACCATGAAAGTGAAACTTTTATTGGTCTTTGCAACTGTTTACTTTTGCAGTGAATAAATGTATGAAGGAGACTCGTGAAAGTGAAACTTTTATTGGTCTTTTCAACTGTTTACTTTTTCAGTGAATAAATATATAAAAGGAACCATGAACGTGGAACATTTATTGGTCTTTGTAACTGTTTACTTTTGCAGTGAATAAATGTATGAAGGAGACTCGTGAAAGTGAAACTTTCATTGGTCTTTTCAACTGTTTACTTTTTCAGTGAATAAATATATAAAAGGAACCATGAAAGTGGAACTTTTATTGGTCTTTGTAACTGTTTACTTTTGCAGTGAATAAATGTATGAAGGAGACTCGTGAAAGTGAAACTTTCATTGGTCTTTTCAACTGTTTACGTTTTCAGTGAATAAATATATAAAAGGAACCATGAAAGTGAAACTTTTATTGGTCTTTGCAACTGTTTACTTTTGCAGTGAATAAATGTATGAAGGAGACTCGTGAAAGTGAAACTTTCATTGGTCTTTTCAACTGTTTACTTTTTCAGTGAATAAATATATAAAAGGAACCATGAACGTGGAACTTTTATTGGTCTTTGTAACTGTTTACTTTTGCAGTGAATAAATGTATGAAGGAGACTCGTGAAAGTGAAACTTTCATTGGTCTTTTCAACTGTTTACTTTTTCAGTGAATAAATATATAAAAGGAACCATGAAAGTGAAACTTTTATTGGTCTTTGTAACTGTTTACTTTTGAAGTGAATAAATGTATGAAGGAGACTCGTGAAAGTGAAACTTTTATTGGTCTTTTCAACTGTTTACTTTTTCAGTGAATAAATATATAAAAGGAACCATGAACGTGGAACATTTATTGGTCTTTGTAACTGTTTACTTTTGCAGTGAATAAATGTATGAAGGAGACTCGTGAAAGTGAAACTTTCATTGGTCTTTTCAACTGTTTACTTTTTCAGTGAATAAATATATAAAAGGAACCATGAAAGTGAAACTTTTATTGGTCTTTGCAACTGTTTACTTTTGCAGTGAATAAATGTATGAAGGAGACTCGTGAAAGTGAAACTTTCATTGGTCTTTTCAACTGTTTACTTTTTCAGTGAATAAATATATAAAAGGAACCATGAAAGTGAAACTTTTATTGGTCTTTGCAACTGTTTACTTTTGCAGTGAATAAATGTATGAAGGAGACTCGTGAAAGTGAAACTTTCATTGGTCTTTTCAACTGTTTACTTTTTCAGTGAATAAATATATAAAAGGAACCATGAACGTGGAACATTTATTGGTCTTTGTAACTGTTTACTTTTGCAGTGAATAAATGTATGAAGGAGACTCGTGAAAGTGAAACTTTCATTGGTCTTTTCAACTGTTTACTTTTTCAGTGAATAAATATATAAAAGGAACCATGAAAGTGAAACTTTTATTGGTCTTTGCAACTGTTTACTTTTGCAGTGAATAAATGTATGAAGGAGACTCGTGAAAGTGAAACTTTCATTGGTCTTTTCAACTGTTTACTTTTTCAGTGAATAAATATATAAAAGGAACCATGAACGTGGAACTTTTATTGGTCTTTGTAACTGTTTACTTTTGCAGTGAATAAATGTATGAAGGAGACTCGTGAAAGTGAAACTTTCATTGGTCTTTTCAACTGTTTACTTTTTCAGTGAATAAATATATAAAAGGAACCATGAAAGTGGAACTTTTATTGGTCTTTGTAACTGTTTACTTTTGCAGTGAATAAATGTATGAAGGAGACTCGTGAAAGTGAAACTTTGATTGGTCTTTTCAACTGTTTACGTTTTCAGTGAATAAATATATAAAAGGAACCATGAAAGTGGAACTTTTATTGGTCTTTGTAACTGTTTACTTTTGCAGTGAATAAATGTATGAAGGAGACTCGTGAAAGTGAAACTTTCATTGGTCTTTTCAACTGTTTACTTTTTCAGTGAATAAATATATAAAAGGAACCATGAAAGTGAAACTTTTATTGGTCTTTGCAACTGTTTACTTTTGCAGTGAATAAATGTATGAAGGAGACTCGTGAAAGTGAAACTTTCATTGGTCTTTTCAACTGTTTACTTTTTCAGTGAATAAATATATAAAAGGAACCATGAACGTGGAACTTTTATTGGTCTTTGTAACTGTTTACTTTTGCAGTGAATAAATGTATGAAGGAGATTCGTGAAAGTGAAACTTTGATTGGTCTTTTCAACTGTTTACGTTTTCAGTGAATAAATATATAAAAGGAACCATGAAAGTGGAACTTTTATTGGTCTTTGCAACTGTTTACTTTTGCAGTGAATAAATGTATGAAGGAGACTCGTGAAAGTGAAACTTTCATTGGTCTTTTCAACTGTTTACTTTTTCAGTGAATAAATGTATGAAGGAGACTCGTGAAAGTGAAACTTTCATTGGTCTTTTCAACTGTTTACTTTTTCAGTGAATAAATATATAAAAGGAACCATGAACGTGGAACTTTTATTGGTCTTTGTAACTGTTTACTTTTGCAGTGAATAAATGTATGAAGGAGACTCCTGAAAGTGAAACTTTCATTGGTCTTTTCAACTGTTTATTTTTTCAGTGAATAAATATATAAAAGGAACCATGAAAGTGGAACTTTTATTGGTCTTTGCAACTGTTTACTTTTGCAGTGAATAAATGTATGAAGGAGACTCGTGAAAGTGAAACTTTCATTGGTCTTTTCAACTGTTTACTTTTTCAGTGAATAAATATATAAAAGGAACCATGAAAGTGGAACTTTTATTGGTCTTTGTAACTGTTTACTTTTGCAGTGAATAAATGTATGAAGGAGACTCGTGAAAGTGAAACTTTCATTGGTCTTTTCAACTGTTTACGTTTTCAGTGAATAAATATATAAAAGGAACCATGAAAGTGAAACTTTTATTGGTCTTTGCAACTGTTTACTTTTGCAGTGAATAAATGTATGAAGGAGACTCGTGAAAGTGAAACTTTCATTGGTCTTTTCAACTGTTTACTTTTTCAGTGAATAAATATATAAAAGGAACCATGAACGTGGAACTTTTATTGGTCTTTGTAACTGTTTACTTTTGCAGTGAATAAATGTATGAAGGAGACTCGTGAAAGTGAAACTTTCATTGGTCTTTTCAACTGTTTACTTTTTCAGTGAATAAATATATAAAAGGAACCATGAACGTGGAACTTTTATTGGTCTTTGTAACTGTTTACTTTTGCAGTGAATAAATGTATGAAGGAGACTCGTGAAAGTGAAACTTTGATTGGTCTTTTCAACTGTTTACGTTTTCAGTGAATAAATATATAAAAGGAACCATGAAAGTGGAACTTTTATTGGTCTTTGTAACTGTTTACTTTTGCAGTGAATAAATGTATGAAGGAGACTCGTGAAAGTGAAACTTTCATTGGTCTTTTCAACTGTTTACTTTTTCAGTGAATAAATATATAAAAGGAACCATGAAAGTGGAACTTTTATTGGTCTTTGTAACTGTTTACTTTTGCAGTGAATAAATGTATGAATGAGACTCGTGAAAGTGAAACTTTCATTGGTCTTTTCAACTGTTTACTTTTTCAGTGAATAAATATATAAAAGGAACCATGAAAGTGGAACTTTTATTGGTCTTTGCAACTGTTTACTTTTGCAGTGAATAAATGTATGAAGGAGACTCGTGAAAGTGAAACTTTCATTGGTCTTTTCAACTGTTTACTTTTTCAGTGAATAAATATATAAAAGGAACCATGAACGTGGAACTTTTATTGGTCTTTGTAACTGTTTACTTTTGCAGTGAATAAATGTATGAAGGAGACTCGTGAAAGTGAAACTTTCATTGGTCTTTTCAACTGTTTACTTTTTCAGTGAATAAATATATAAAAGGAACCATGAACGTGGAACTTTTATTGGTCTTTGTAACTGTTTACTTTTGCAGTGAATAAATGTATGAAGGAGACTCGTGAAAGTGAAACTTTGATTGGTCTTTTCAACTGTTTACGTTTTCAGTGAATAAATATATAAAAGGAACCATGAAAGTGGAACTTTTATTGGTCTTTGTAACTGTTTACTTTTGCAGTGAATAAATGTATGAAGGAGACTCGTGAAAGTGAAACTTTCATTGGTCTTTTCAACTGTTTACTTTTTCAGTGAATAAATATATAAAAGGAACCATGAAAGTGGAACTTTTATTGGTCTTTGTAACTGTTTACTTTTGCAGTGAATAAATGTATGAATGAGACTCGTGAAAGTGAAACTTTCATTGGTCTTTTCAACTGTTTACTTTTTCAGTGAATAAATATATAAAAGGAACCATGAAAGTGGAACTTTTATTGGTCTTTGTAACTGTTTACTTTTGCAGTGAATAAATGTATGAAGGAGACTCGTGAAAGTGAAACTTTCATTGGTCTTTTCAACTGTTTACTTTTTCAGTGAATAAATATATAAAAGGAACCATGAACGTGGAACTTTTATTGGTCTTTGCAACTGTTTACTTTTGCAGTGAATAAATGTATGAAGGAGACTCGTGAAAGTGAAACTTTCATTGGTCTTTTCAACTGTTTACTTTTTCAGTGAATAAATATATAAAAGGAACCATGAACGTGGAACTTTTATTGGTCTTTGTAACTGTTTACTTTTGCAGTGAATAAATGTATGAAGGAGACTCGTGAAAGTGAAACTTTCATTGGTCTTTTCAACTGTTTACTTTTTCAGTGAATAAATATATAAAAGGAACCATGAAAGTGGAACTTTTATTGGTCTTTGTAACTGTTTACTTTTGCAGTGAATAAATGTATGAAGGAGACTCGTGAAAGTGAAACTTTCATTGGTCTTTTCAACTGTTTACTTTTTCAGTGAATAAATATATAAAAGGAACCATGAAAGTGAAACTTTTATTGGTCTTTGCAACTGTTTACTTTTGCAGTGAATAAATGTATGAAGGAGACTCGTGAAAGTGAAACTTTCATTGGTCTTTTCAACTGTTTACTTTTTCAGTGAATAAATATATAAAAGGAACCATGAACGTGGAACTTTTATTGGTCTTTGTAACTGTTTACTTTTGCAGTGAATAAATGTATGAAGGAGACTCGTGAAAGTGAAACTTTCATTGGTCTTTTCAACTGTTTACTTTTTCAGTGAATAAATATATAAAAGGAACCATGAACGTGGAACTTTTATTGGTCTTTGTAACTGTTTACTTTTGCAGTGAATAAATGTATGAAGGAGACTCGTGAAAGTGAAACTTTGATTGGTCTTTTCAACTGTTTACGTTTTCAGTGAATAAATATATAAAAGGAACCATGAAAGTGGAACTTTTATTGGTCTTTGTAACTGTTTACTTTTGCAGTGAATAAATGTATGAAGGAGACTCGTGAAAGTGAAACTTTCATTGGTCTTTTCAACTGTTTACTTTTTCAGTGAATAAATATATAAAAGGAACCATGAAAGTGGAACTTTTATTGGTCTTTGTAACTGTTTACTTTTGCAGTGAATAAATGTATGAATGAGACTCGTGAAAGTGAAACTTTCATTGGTCTTTTCAACTGTTTACTTTTTCAGTGAATAAATATATAAAAGGAACCATGAAAGTGAAACTTTTATTGGTCTTTGCAACTGTTTACTTTTGCAGTGAATAAATGTATGAAGGAGACTCGTGAAAGTGAAACTTTCATTGGTCTTTTCAACTGTTTACTTTTTCAGTGAATAAATATATAAAAGGAACCATGAACGTGGAACTTTTATTGGTCTTTGTAACTGTTTACTTTTGCAGTGAATAAATGTATGAAGGAGACTCGTGAAAGTGAAACTTTCATTGGTCTTTTCAACTGTTTACTTTTTCAGTGAATAAATATATAAAAGGAACCATGAACGTGGAACTTTTATTGGTCTTTGTAACTGTTTACTTTTGCAGTGAATAAATGTATGAAGGAGACTCGTGAAAGTGAAACTTTGATTGGTCTTTTCAACTGTTTACGTTTTCAGTGAATAAATATATAAAAGGAACCATGAAAGTGGAACTTTTATTGGTCTTTGTAACTGTTTACTTTTGCAGTGAATAAATGTATGAAGGAGACTCGTGAAAGTGAAACTTTCATTGGTCTTTTCAACTGTTTACTTTTTCAGTGAATAAATATATAAAAGGAACCATGAAAGTGGAACTTTTATTGGTCTTTGTAACTGTTTACTTTTGCAGTGAATAAATGTATGAATGAGACTCGTGAAAGTGAAACTTTCATTGGTCTTTTCAACTGTTTACTTTTTCAGTGAATAAATATATAAAAGGAACCATGAAAGTGGAACTTTTATTGGTCTTTGTAACTGTTTACTTTTGCAGTGAATAAATGTATGAAGGAGACTCGTGAAAGTGAAACTTTCATTGGTCTTTTCAACTGTTTACTTTTTCAGTGAATAAATATATAAAAGGAACCATGAACGTGGAACTTTTATTGGTCTTTGCAACTGTTTACTTTTGCAGTGAATAAATGTATGAAGGAGACTCGTGAAAGTGAAACTTTCATTGGTCTTTTCAACTGTTTACTTTTTCAGTGAATAAATATATAAAAGGAACCATGAACGTGGAACTTTTATTGGTCTTTGTAACTGTTTACTTTTGCAGTGAATAAATGTATGAAGGAGACTCGTGAAAGTGAAACTTTCATTGGTCTTTTCAACTGTTTACTTTTTCAGTGAATAAATATATAAAAGGAACCATGAAAGTGGAACTTTTATTGGTCTTTGTAACTGTTTACTTTTGCAGTGAATAAATGTATGAAGGAGACTCGTGAAAGTGAAACTTTCATTGGTCTTTTCAACTGTTTACTTTTTCAGTGAATAAATATATAAAAGGAACCATGAACGTGGAACTTTTATTGGTCTTTGTAACTGTTTACTTTTGCAGTGAATAAATGTATGAAGGAGACTCGTGAAAGTGAAACTTTCATTGGTCTTTTCAACTGTTTACTTTTTCAGTGAATAAATATATAAAAGGAACCATGAAAGTGGAACTTTTATTGGTCTTTGTAACTGTTTACTTTTGCAGTGAATAAATGTATGAAGGAGACTCGTGAAAGTGAAACTTTCATTGGTCTTTTCAACTGTTTACTTTTTCAGTGAATAAATATATAAAAGGAACCATGAAAGTGAAACTTTTATTGGTCTTTGTAACTGTTTACTTTTGCAGTGAATAAATGTATGAAGGAGACTCGTGAAAGTGAAACTTTCATTGGTCTTTTCAACTGTTTACTTTTTCAGTGAATAAATATATAAAAGGAACCATGAAAGTGGAACTTTTATTGGTCTTTGTAACTGTTTACTTTTGCAGTGAATAAATGTATGAAGGAGACTCGTGAAAGTGAAACTTTCATTGGTCTTTTCAACTGTTTACTTTTTCAGTGAATAAATATATAAAAGGAACCATGAAAGTGGAACTTTTATTGGTCTTTGTAACTGTTTACTTTTGCAGTGAATAAATGTATGAAGGAGACTCGTGAAAGTGAAACTTTCATTGGTCTTTTCAACTGTTTACTTTTTCAGTGAATAAATATATAAAAGGAACCATGAACGTGGAACTTTTATTGGTCTTTGTAACTGTTTACTTTTGCAGTGAATAAATGTATGAAGGAGACTCGTGAAAGTGAAACTTTCATTGGTCTTTTCAACTGTTTACTTTTTCAGTGAATAAATATATAAAAGGAACCATGAAAGTGAAACTTTTATTGGTCTTTGCAACTGTTTGCGTTTGCAGGGAATAAATGTATGAAGGAGACTCGTGAAAGTGAAACTTTCATTGGTCTTTTCAACTGTTTACTTTTTCAGTGAATAAATATATAAAAGGAACCATGAAAGTGGAACTTTTATTGGTCTTTGTAACTGTTTACTTTTGCAGTGAATAAATGTATGAAGGAGACTCGTGAAAGTGAAACTTTCATTGGTCTTTTCAACTGTTTACTTTTTCAGTGAATAAATATATAAAAGGAACCATGAACGTGGAACTTTTATTGGTCTTTGTAACTGTTTACTTTTGCAGTGAATAAATGTATGAAGGAGACTCGTGAAAGTGAAACTTTGATTGGTCTTTTGAACTGTTTACGTTTTCAGTGAATAAATATATAAAAGGAACCATGAAAGTGAAACTTTTATTGGTCTTTGCAACTGTTTGCGTTTGCAGGGAATAAATGTATGAAGGAGACTCGTGAAAGTGAAACTTTCATTGGTCTTTTCAACTGTTTACGTTTTCAGTGAATAAATATATAAAAGGAACCATGAAAGTGAAACTTTTATTGGTCTTTGCAACTGTTTACTTTTGCAGTGAATAAATGTATGAAGGAGACTCGTGAAAGTGAAACTTTCATTGGTCTTTTCAACTGTTTACTTTTTCAGTGAATAAATATATAAAAGGAACCATGAAAGTGGAACTTTTATTGGTCTTTGTAACTGTTTACTTTTGCAGTGAATAAATGTATGAAGGAGACTCGTGAAAGTGAAACTTTCATTGGTCTTTTCAACTGTTTACTTTTTCAGTGAATAAATATATAAAAGGAACCATGAACGTGGAACTTTTATTGGTCTTTGTAACTGTTTACTTTTGCAGTGAATAAATGTATGAAGGAGACTCGTGAAAGTGAAACTTTGATTGGTCTTTTGAACTGTTTACGTTTTCAGTGAATAAATATATAAAAGGAACCATGAAAGTGGAACTTTTATTGGTCTTTGTAACTGTTTACTTTTGCAGTGAATAAATGTATGAAGGAGACTCGTGAAAGTGAAACTTTCATTGGTCTTTTCAACTGTTTACGTTTTCAGTGAATAAATATATAAAAGGAACCATGAAAGTGAAACTTTTATTGGTCTTTGCAACTGTTTGCGTTTGCAGGGAATAAATGTATGAAGGAGACTCGTGAAAGTGAAACTTTCATTGGTCTTTTCAACTGTTTACTTTTTCAGTGAATAAATATATAAAAGGAACCATGAAAGTGGAACTTTTATTGGTCTTTGTAACTGTTTACTTTTGCAGTGAATAAATGTATGAAGGAGACTCGTGAAACTGAAACTTTCATTGGTCTTTTCAACTGTTTACTTTTTCAGTGAATAAATATATAAAAGGAACCATGAACGTGGAACTTTTATTGGTCTTTGTAACTGTTTACTTTTGCAGTGAATAAATGTATGAAGGAGACTCGTGAAAGTGAAAGTTTCATTGGTCTTTTCAACTGTTTACTTTTTCAGTGAATAAATATATAAAAGGAACCATGAAAGTGGAACTTTTATTGGTCTTTGTAACTGTTTACTTTTGCAGTGAATAAATGTATGAAGGAGACTCGTGAAAGTGAAAGTTTCATTGGTCTTTTCAATTGTTTACTTTTTCAGTGAATAAATATATAAAAGGAACCATGAAAGTGGAACTTTTATTGGTCTTTGTAACTGTTTACTTTTGCAGTGAATAAATGTATGAAGGAGACTCGTGAAAGTGAAACTTTCATTGGTCTTTTCAACTGTTTACTTTTTCAGTGAATAAATATATAAAAGGAACCATGAAAGTGGAACTTTTATTGGTCTTTGTAACTGTTTACTTTTGCAGTGAATAAATGTATGAAGGAGACTCGTGAAAGTGAAAGTTTCATTGGTCTTTTCAACTGTTTACTTTTTCAGTGAATAAATATATAAAAGGAACCATGAAAGTGGAAATTTTTATTGGTCTTTGTAACTGTTTACTTTTGCAGTGAATAAATGTATGAAGGAGACTCGTGAAAGTGAAACTTTCATTGGTCTTTTCAACTGTTTACTTTTTCAGTGAATAAATATATAAAAGGAACCATGAAAGTGGAACTTTTATTGGTCTTTGTAACTGTTTACTTTTGCAGTGAATAAATGTATGAAGGAGACTCGTGAAAGTGAAACATTCATTGGTCTTTTCAACTGTTTACTTTTTCAGTGAATAAATGTATAAAAGGAACCATGAAAGTGGAACTTTTATTGGTCTTTGTAACTGTTTACTTTTGCAGTGAAGAAATGTATGAAGGAGACTCGTGAAAGTGAAACTTTCATTGGTCTTTTCAACTGTTTACTTTTTCAGTGAATAAATATATAAAAGGAACCATGAAAGTGGAACTTTTATTGGTCTTTGTAACTGTTTACTTTTGCAGTGAATAAATGTATGAAGGAGACTCGTGAAAGTGAAACTTTCATTGGTCTTTTCAACTGTTTACTTTTTCAGTGAATAAATATATAAAAGGAACCATGAACGTGGAACTTTTATTGGTCTTTGTAACTGTTTACTTTTGCAATGAATAAATGTATGAAGGAGACTCGTGAAAGTGAAACTTTGATTGGTCTTTTCAACTGTTTACGTTTTCAGTGAATAAATATATAAAAGGAACCATGAAAGTGGAACTTTTATTGGTCTTTGTAACTGTTTACTTTTGCAGTGAATAAATGTATGAAGGAGACTCGTGAAAGTGAAACTTTCATTGGTCTTTTCAACTGTTTACTTTTTCAGTGAATAAATATATAAAAGGAACCATGAAAGTGGAACTTTTATTGGTCTTTGTAACTGTTTACTTTTGCAGTGAATAAATGTATGAAGGAGACTCGTGAAAGTGAAACTTTCATTGGTCTTTTCAACTGTTTACTTTTTCAGTGAATAAATATATAAAAGGAACCATGAAAGTGGAACTTTTATTGGTCTTTGCAACTGTTTGCGTTTGCAGGGAATAAATGTATAAATGGGGCCCACGACTGGAAACTTTTATTAGTCTTTGTGACTGTGTAGTTTTTGCAGCGAATTAACATGCTAAAAGAAAATGAGTGTTGAGAACCTGTCGGTGAATAGTAATACAACAAGTAGACACCAGTACTCAATGGCTGAGAAGATTCAAGTTTATTATCATTTGAAAGTGGAATAAAAATAGTAATATCAATCTGAATATCAAACGTACAGGCTTCTGTTTTCAGAGCAAAGCTTAGAAGACACAAAATTGGAGGAGAAAGGCTTAGATAAAAATAGCCTGCTTACAAGGCAAAGGTTTGTTAAATACATTGCACTATCTATATTTACTAGAGATTTGAGAAAATTTCAAAAAATTTGCACACAACAAGTGATAATCTCGCAAAGAGGTTGGAAAAAAATTTTATTCACGAGAATTCACGAGATTTGCACACGTCCATGACCAACCTCGGTTTGGTTTTGTGTAATATTTTTTTTTTACATTTTATTTTTTTTTATTTTTTCCTGACACTGACGTAAATTCTTACTGAAGGCAACACATGTGTTGAAAGGTTAATCATTTTTGCATGTTGAAAAAATCTTCAAATCTCATAAAGAATAAGATTATGGGGTATTGATGATATAAGGGATGGGGGAAGAGGAGGGGGGGGGGGGTTGAGATAGAGAGAAAAGGACTGGAGGGGAGGTGGGAAGTTTCATTACACAGGTGAGAGGTCATGTGACCAAAAATTTTAAAAGCCATTTATATATATAATATATATAATCACAGTGTGTGACTTTTGCTTCGAGTAGCGCTAAAAAATCATCTCGCTATTTTTTACACATAATTTCTTTTCTTCTTAAATTATTATTTATACAGATTTGTGATTAATGAAGAACAAGAATTGAAAGAACAAAAGAGTAGAAGAAACAATGAAACGATGTTGGAATATTGTTAATAATAACCTTGAAAATGTAACTCAACTAGTTTCATAAATAATGTTTAAATACACATTTTTTTTATTCATTTTAAACATGATTAGAGCTAAGGTCAATCCGACCATCGTACAGAATGAAACATGTAAAAAATGATTCTAACAATGCGACTTATATGAGATAAACATGCACATAATTACTTATTTTTCCTTTAATGTAAAAACACTACACAAAAAATTATCAATATCAGCAAAATAAAGAAATAATACTCCATTATTTTCTTCTTCATTTTTTTTCACTTAACTCATATAATAAGAACTGGCCTTTATTTATTTATCAATATTTTTTCAAGAACTAAAACTGACGATAGCTTAGCTTTTTTTTTTTGCTTTTTTATATTTTTCAACTTCGTCATTTTTTTTATAATACTGCCTGGCAAACTCTTTTATTGCCAGTAAACACAACATAAAATAGTTGGGACGAGGAAAAAAAAATATCACAGTCAAGTACTTTTAAAAAGTATTAGAAGATTTTGCCTGAAGATGAGACAGTAGAAATTAGTCGAAACTTTCACAGTTATTAGTTTCTTTGTGTTGGGGATATTTGATAAAGATGACTCGGTAAATGACGGAGTGTGTGCAAATACAAGCTCAGTGTTCAAATTGCTTTAAATGGGATATATATTAACTGTTAATTAATATATATGATTGTTAATATAACAAATGCATATAGAAACCAGCTTGAATGGAAAAATGTTGCTGATAGTGTGATAGAGAAGACGAGCAATGAAGTTGGGTTGTTTTACCACTGAGCGGCACTTTTTTGCACACCATGGGCAAAATGGCCAGGTCACATGGACCCCGAAAGCTCAGAGAAAGTTGGGGTAGGGGACTCACTGAAACAGCTGTTGGGAGACAGATGGTAGCCTCCTGTCAAGGCCATCCAGCGTGTTCTTTAACGTTGGGTTGTTTTACCTCTGAGTGGCACTTTTTTGCACACCATGGGCTAAATGGCCAGGTCACATGGACCCCGAAAGCTCAGAGAAAGTTGGGGTAGGGGACTCACTGAAACAGCTGTTGGGAGACAGATGGTAGCCTCCTGTCAAGGTCATCCAGCGTGTTCTTTAAAGTGCACAGGGTATGTCTCTCCCGCACACGGGGCCACGGCTTAACGTCCCATCCGACGGACGGCGGCCTTTCCAAGCCCATAGGTGTCCCTTACTGACCGTGGGTAAGGCGGGAATTTTGCGAAGTAAAACTCAACGCTGACCCAGCTGGGACTCGAACCTGGAAACTACAGATTACGAGTCTGGCGCGCTACCGACTGAGCCACCCCCGCCCCTAATGTTTCAGTAATATTTCTTTGTAGACAACAGAAAAGTTGGAGAGAGTAAAGATTTTTTTTTTTCAGTACTTTTTCTCTCATTTATTTTTGATCAAAGCAAAATCAAGGACATCTATGCAAAAATTTCGAAACTGGGGAGAACTGGGGGTTAATGATCGAAAATTAAACTCTAACTAAAGTTTGAAAATAAATTATTATAGAGATAAAAAAAGCAATGGTTTATTTACACATGTAAGATGTCAAAGAGAAAAAAAAATGCATTGGAGATTTGAGAAATTTTAAACAAAAAAATGTAGTACAGATTGAAGAAATTCTAAAACAAAGAAATTTTTTAAAAAAATTTAAGAAATTAAAAAAAGGAAAAAAAAAAACAGTAGATTTCAGAAAATTTGAAAAAAGAAAAATGAAATTGTGTTGCAGATTTGAGAAAATTTCAAAAAAAAAATAATGTAGTGGAGAACTGAGAAAATTTCAAAAAAAAAATAATGTAGTGGAGAACTGAGAAAATTTCAGAAAGAAAAAATACTATCTATTTGAAATTTAAAAAAAATGTACTAAAAATTTCCGAAAAATTCGTGAGAAAAAAAATGCATTAAAAGATTTGAAAAAATTTCGAAAAACGAAATGTAGTAGGGATTTGATGAAATAAAAGAGTACTAGAGATTTTGATGCAATTTTAAAAAGTACTAGATATTTGAGAAAATTAAGAAAAATGTACCAGAAATCTTTGAAATTTTCAAAAAAGCTAGATTTTTGAGAAAATTTCGGAAAAGAAAGATGTGCTGGAGATTTGATAAAATTTAAAAAATACTAGAGATTTAATTGTACACGTCTATGACTAACAGTGGATTGTGTACAGTCGCTCAAAAAATATCCGAACACTATGGTTGATTACGGAATTCAGAAAAAAAATTTGGCAACGATTTTTTTAAAAATTAGTGATCTGGCAACCTTCGTGTACGTTGCCAGATAACTAATTTCTATAAAAAAAAATCGTTGCCAGATATTTTTTCTGAATTCTATAATCAACCATAGTGTTCGGATATATTTTTTAAGCGACTGTGATATTTCTTAGCACATTTTTATTTTCTCGATACTGACGTCAAAATTTTTTTCTCTTGTTGAAAATATTTTCTAATCTGATCGGTAAGAATATAGATATCGACAAAAAAAAACGTGAAAAAGGGAGGGAATTGGGGAGGGAATTGAAGTCTCAAAAATCTGTCAAAGCATTATTTTTGCATAATGAGAAATAGGACAAAATCACGTAAATAAATGAAAAATAATATTTTTAAACCCAATTTCAGGGGTAATTGCGATTCGCGTTGATTTTACGACAAAAAAAAAAAGATCACATTCCTAAATTTTTTACGCTGATCAGAAGTTTGTGGGAGATTTTAAAAATTAAAAAAAATATATATTTCTATAGCAGTAATGATATTTTGATAAACGTTGTGTTGTTTGCATAAGATTAAACTACATGAATTCTCAAACATATATATATTTTGCGCATTTATATATTTACAAGTTAAATATTACCATCACATCTATTATATGCCCAAACTCACAAATTTGCTCAAATGGCTGAAAAAACAAGGACTAGAATTGTTCCATTCAACAAGAAAATTTCCATTCAGGAGATTCAACAATATTCATAATGACACAAGAATGATTACAATTGTTCACCTCTCAAATCTAACATTATTATAAAAGCTCGTGAAGGTCTGAAAATATTGTGCAAAAAAAGTAACATTGTTAAGTCATTGGGTTGTGTTGGGTTGTTTTACCTCTGAGCGGCACTTTTTTGCACACCATGGGCCCCGAAGGTCACATGGACCCCGAAGGCTCAGAGAAGGCTGTGGGAGGGGACCCACTGGAACAGCTGTTGAGAGACATATGGTAGCCTCCCGTCAATGCCATCCAGCGTGTTCTTTAACGTGCACAGAGTATGGCTCTCCCACACACGGGGCCACGGCTTAACGTCCCATCCGACGGACGGCGGCCTTTCCAAGCCCATCGGTGTCCCCTACTGATCGTGGGCAGGGCGGGGAATTTTGCGGAGATAAATCTCAACGCTGACCCAGCTGGGACTCGAACCTGGGAACTACAGATTACGAGCCTGGCGCGCTACCGACTGAGCCACCCCCGTCCCATTGTTAAGTCAACAATAGCTCAAACTAGCAGAGGTCTTTAATTCTTGCGAAGTATTGGATTGAGGGAACGAGATTGTTGGGAGCACATAACACTTCAGAAACGCGTTTTAAAAGTACTTGACTGTTCTTAAAGAATCTGCGAGTTAAAATCACATATAGAAAAGCACCAAATATGGATTCTTAATCCGTCGTCGACTGTACAAAAACATATAAAACAGTCACAAAGATGAAGGCGATATTTTTTTCTGTTTATCATTTCTTAATCTCTACAAGAAGAAACGGGTTTGTGATTACAAAACTCAGAAGACTGTTTTTCTTATTCACTTTTAAACCAAAAGTACATCACCAAAAATTATAAATGCTTCACCCCAAAACCACCCACCCAAAATTGGTTGGTAATCATTCGAATTGGACCGAAAATTTCTGTTGATAATGGATTTGGCAGTTAGATTTTTAGCATTGTTTTTTGGCTCTGTTTGGGTTGTTTTACCTCTGAGCGACACTTTTTTTGCACAAAATGGGCTAAATGGGCAGGTCACAAAGACCCCGAGTACTTAGAGAAAGTTAGGGGGAGGGGAACCCACTGGATGAGAGATATATGGAAGCTTCCTGTCAAGGCCATCCAGTGTGTTCTTTAACATTGGGGTTGGGTTGTTTTACCTCTGAGCGGCACTTTTTTTGCACACCATAGGCTAAATGGCCAGGTCATAAGGAACTCAATGATTCAGAGAAGGTTGGGGGAGGGGACCCACTGGAACACCTGTTGGGAGACAGATGGTAGCCTCCCGTCAAGGCCATCCAGCGTGTTCTTTAATGTTGGGTTGTTTTACCTCTGAACGACACTTTTTTGCACACCATGGGCTAAATGGCCAGGCCACATGGACCCCGAAGGCTCAGAGAAGGTTAGGGGAGGGGACCCACTGGAACAGCTGTTGGGAGACAGATGGTAGCCTCCCGTCAAGGCCATCCAGTGTGTTCTTTAACGTTGGGTTGTTTTACCTCTCAACGATACTTTTTTGCACACCATGGGCTAAATGGCTAGGTCACGTGGACCCCGAAAGCTCAGAGAAGGTTGGGGGAGAGGATCCACTGGAAGAGCTGTTGGGAGACAGATGGTAGCCTCCCGTCAAGGCCATCAAGTGTGTTCTTTAACGTTGGGTTGTTTTACCTTTGAACGACACTTTTTTGCACATCATGAGCTAAATGGTCAGGTCACAAGGACCTCGAAGGCTCAGAGAAGATTGGGGGAGGGGACCCACTGGAACAGCTGTCAAGGATATCCAGCGTGTTCTTTAACGTGCACAGGGTATGGCTCTCCCGCACACGAGGTCACGGCTTAACGTCCCATCCGACGGACGGCGGCCTTTCCAAGCCCATCAGTGTCCTCTACTGACCGTGGGCAGGGCGGGGAATTTTACGTTGGGGTTGTTTTACCTCTGAGAGGGACTTTTTTGCACATAATGGGCTAAATGGCCAGGTCACAAAGACCCCGAGTGCTTAGAGAAAGTTAGGGGGAGGGGACCCACTGGATGGGAGACAGATGGAAGCCACCCGTCAAAGCCATCCAGTGTGTTTTTTAACGTTCACAGTGTCTGCAGCACACGGAGTCACGGTTTAACGTCCCATCTGACGGAAGGTGGCCTTTCCTAACCCATCGATGTCCGCTATGACAGCGGGCAGGGAGTTTTGCGGAGATAAAACTCAGCGCTCGCTCAGGTGAGACTCGAACTTGGGAACTGCAGATTCGGAGCCTGGCGCGCTACCGACTGAACCACCCCCGCCCCCATAGTGGTGAGTCAATTGAACATTTCCCAATGACATTTTAGTGGTAAAGTTTCAGTTGTGTTTTCTTATGGGGAACTTAATTCATAAGGTTTTTTTTTAGTGATGAATTTTGGTGATTAATAATACTTGTGTAAAAGCCCGAACTAGAAAAAAAACAATGATAAAGGGGGGGGGGGGAAGGCAGCGGCGGCAAGAAATTGGATTTCTATTGCAGCATAACATTCCCCCCTTCTATTTAGAGGCCTTCAAAAAATTTCTTAAAAAATGAGTGCTTCCATTCTTCCTACTAACATTATCAACGGGCTTGGACAATGCAGTAACAGAAGAATTAATTTTTAAGTATATTGCCATTTCAATTAAATTAATTTTACTTAAAATTCTACCGGTAGCTATTATTAAAAAATAACCTGTAATAAATTGAAAATATTTAGAAATATTTTAATATAGTTGTAATGAATATATAATTTTATGCAATTTAAATATACTATAGATTTTAGTTTAATTTTAAACAAACTGAATCACTAAATTTTTAATTTTCATCCTTTCTCGAATTTTTCCGTTCAACGACTGTCCAGGCCCGGTGTCACAAGATGGCTTTGTCATGCCTTAATATTCTTTCGTTACAAAATCCTTATAAAAAAAAAATTCCCATACCTGTTCTATTAAGATGTAAGTAGTAGTTTTATCGTCTCAATAATAACAGAGACTAATTTTTGCTGTAAATTCATTTGTCTGAGCAGTCGCAGAGGCGACCCAGTTCCACTGTTACTACACCAGTGGGATCTCGCTGCTATTTTGTCTATTGCTTAGTCATCATATATTGTACAGTGCCGTCGTCAGCTAATTTGCATCATTTTTATTAAAATTTAACTATAGTTTTTCATTTCACAAATATGGGAAATAAAAAATTTTATTTATCATAACTTTTTAAAAATCATATCAAATAATTTTTAAAAATAAATAGCTACCGATTAAATTTTAAATAAAATAATTATATAGATGAAAATACCCAAATTAACACTACTCAAAAACTTTAGCGGTAAGTATTTATTCTTTAAAAAAATTACTTTTCAATTTTAAATTATTCAGTAGAATATTAATTAAAATGTAATAAATTATTTTCAATACTTCTGGCCTAAAACTTTCAATCAAAGTTGTCCAAGCCCGTTAAAATGTAGGTGGCTTTGAGGCTAACATGTGTTACAGCTATGAAGGACACGAACCACAATAACAAGATGAATTTTCCTAATAATGTGAGAAGTTGATATATACTTAGTGCAAATATATATAATGAGAACGTCTTAGAACAGCGTCTCTTTAAACACACATACAACTTCAACGATCTACATTCAATCATTTGATTGATTACCACTATTAAGTTCACCCGTTTGGATAACAAACTTCCTAAAAAAAAGAATTATTTACATTTACCAACCAAAGTACATCCAAACTCTACAAAAACACAAATCTCAACCGCATAAAAATCCCCGTCAATTATCAATTTCTTCATCCTAAAAAAAAAAATTCATATATATAGGCACTAAAAAAAATTTTTTTCAGAGGTAATAAATAATTCCAAACTGTCGCGAAATATTTTCAATATAAGTTACCGACCCGTTTCTTGATGGAGAAAAATAGGAAAAAATAAAACATCACCTTCAATAAATTTGAATTCTCTAACTAAAAGCTTTGTACAGCAACATGAGAGGGAGTTTTACTCACAATGGTTTTTTTTATTTTTTTCACCATCTCACCTCATAAAAGTGCCACCATACCAATTCACCATGCACTGTAAAGACAACAAATGCATCAAATGCATTTGATAATATATATAAAGTTTATTTTAACCAACATATTGGGACTTGCAGCTCTTAGTACCGTGGCTAAAGCACACCAGGTTCTCACAGGATGCTTGAATCTTCACTCTGAAGATTCGTAGGTCTAATAACAGAATAATAATATTACTATTGGCACCAGAAGACGCTGAGCAAAATGGGGGTAAAAATGGAGGTGAAACCTCTTCCACCAGAGAAATTGGGCATTTTTTTCTTGTTTGCAACATTTAATTCTTTACAGAATGAGAAACAAAGGCATTCGTCTCTTTGTTACATCAACACTAAAACTTGACAACACAACTTTCTGTCGAGGAATAAAGAACATATTGTTGGTTTGACAGAACACATCATTCATAACTGGGATTGTTAAGAGACAATTGCTTCGAAGCTTTTTTTTTTGTTTTTAATAAAACGATTTGCACTTCATTAAGACACTGCCAAGTATTTTTGTTGCAACATTATATACTGCAAAAACCTGTATATTTCATCCATTAAAAAACCCACAATATGAGTAATATTTTTTAAGGATCCAATATTAATTTTAGTAATATTTTAAAGACAAAAATTTTATTTTAAATGTTTTAACGACCTACAATTTCATTTGAATAATGAATTAGTGATCCACAATTTTAATTTGAATAATATTTTCAGGACCCATAAGTTAAATAATGGTTTAAAGACCCACAATTTAATCTAAACAATGGTTTAAAGACCCACAATTTAATCTAAACAATGGTTTAAAGACCCACAATTTAATCTAAATAATGGTTTAAAGACCCACAATTTAATCTAAACAATGGTTTAAAGACCCAAAATTTAATCTAAATAATGGTTTAAAGACCCACAATTTAATCTAAACAATGGTTTAAAGACCCACAATTTAATCTAAATAATGGTTTAAAGACCCACAATTTAATCTAAATAATGGTTTAAAGACCCACAATTTAATCTAAACAATGGTTTAAAGACCCACAATTTAATCTAAACAATGGTTTAAAGACCCACAATTTAATCTAAATAATGGTCTAAAGATCCACAATTTAATCTAAACAATGGTTTAAAGACCCACAATTTAATCTAAATAATGGTTTAAAGACCCACAATTTAATCTAAATAATGGTTTAAAGACCCACAATTTAATCTAAATAATGGTTTAAAGACCCACAATTTAATCTAAACAATGGTTTAAAGACCCACAATTTAATTTAAATAATGTTTTAAGAACCCATAATTTAATCTGAAAGGGACCACAATTTAATTTAAAAAATGTTTTAAGGATCCATAATTTATTTTAAACAATGTTTTAAAACCCATTATTTAATTTCAATATTGTTTTAAGGACTCATAATTAAATTTGAATAATGTTTCAAGAAACACAATTAAATTTGAATAATGTTTCAATGACCCATAATTTGAGTATTTTTTTTGCTTTAGGAAGTTGATGGATAATATAAATAAAAAATAGAAAAAAAAAAGATTTCTTTCTGAATAACAAAATCATATGTATTTAAAAGTACTTTTCTTCCTATGTAATTATCTTTAAAAATTTTTAAATGATTTTAAAATACATGTCTGGAATAATTCTTTCGATTTTATTTTTATTATAAGTTCTAGTTAAATATTCGCAGCTATCACTCCACATCAATATTCTACGGTCATTCACAAATATTCCGTGAAATATTTAATATTTCCTTCAATCCATAAAAAATTATAAGACGATGTTTAAAATTTTACGAATACATTTTTTTAAAAGATAATTTTAAGCAATTTATATCTTTTAAAATAATGAGCGATCTACAGTTGTTTTCATTGACACGAAGGTTGCCAGATCACTAATTTCTAAAAAAATTGTTGCCAGATATTTTTTCAGAATTCTGTAATCAACCATAGTGTCCGGATACTTTTTGAGCGACTGTACGTGGCTGATATCTTTCTCAATGTATACCGAATTTAATATTTTAACTATTCTGGTGTCGGTAATTTTACACTATTTAAAATAAAATCGATCTTCAAAGCGTTTTTAAGGATTTAGTAGTCCTAGTGACTACTTATTGTTCTTACTAGTCCTGCTGACTAGTTGGAGTTCATGTTCAATAGTCGTCACTTGTACTATTTAATGCCCTTAATAATCCTAGTCATTCGTACTAGTTAGTGTCATTAACAATCTTAGTCATTTCTAGTCCGTAACAAACCTAGTCACTTGTACTAGTGTCCTTAATAATCCTAGTTCTAGTTAATGTCCTTCATTCGTACTAGTTAATGTCCTTAACAATCTTAGTCATTTCTAGTAAGTGCCCATAATAAACCTAATCGTTTGTAGTAGTTGGTGTTCTTAATAATGTTAATCATTTGTACTTGTTAGAGTCTTTAATAATCAAGTTATTTCTAGTAGTTAGTACCATTAAGATTCCTAGTCATTACTAGTCCTAGTTGATAGGATTAGTAAGGATGTTAACTACTCCAAGTTACTAGGATCAGTCAGTTGGATGGGACGTTAAGCCATGGCCTCGTGTAAGGGAGATTATGTGCACGTCAAAAAACATGCTGGATGACTTTGATGGGAGGCTATCATCTCTCTCCCAACAGCTGTTCCAGTGGGTCCCTTTTCTCCAACCTTCTCTGCGCCTTCGGGGTCCTTGTAATCTGGCCATTTACCCATTGTGTACCAAAAATTGCCACTCAGATGTAAAACAATCCAGCGTTAAAGAACACATTGGATGACCTTGACGGGAGGCTACCATCTGTTTCCCAACAGCTGTTCCAGTGGGTCCCCTCCACCAACCTTCTCTGAGCCTTCGGGGTCCATGTGACCTGGCCATTTAGCTCATGGTGTGCAAAAAAGTGTCGTTCAGAGGTAAAACAACCCAAAGTTAAAGAACACACTGGACGGCCTTGATGGCAGGCTACCATCTGTCTCCTAACAGCTGTTCCAGTGGGTCTCCTCCCCCAACTTTCTCTGAGCCTTCGGGGTCCTTGTGACCTGGCCATTTAGCCCATTGTGTGCAAAAAGTGACGCTTAGAGGTAAAACAACCCAACGTTAAAGAACACACTGAACGGCTTTGACGGGAGGCTACCATCTGTCTCCCAACAGCTGTTCCAGTGAGTCCCCAACCTTCTCTGAGCCTTCGGGGTCCTTGTGATCTGACCATTTAGCCCATGGTGCGCAAAAAAGTGCCGCTCATAGGTAAAACAACCCAATCTAGTCACTAGAACGTCCTTATTAGCCATAATTGCTACTAGTAGTTAGTTTCCTAGTAGTAAACGTTCTATTTAGCAAGACTAGTTAATGTCTTTACTAGTTTCTATCATACAGTAGTTAGTATCTTTAGTACATCTAGTCGCTAGAACTAGTTAGTGGCCTTACTAGTCCTAGGTTTCCTGTATATGTGGGAGGGGTAGTCATAACCACGTGTTGTGACACTCAAAAATATACGGTGGAATCTAAAAAAAAATGTGGTATTGAATAAATCGTTTCATACCTTTGTAAGCGGAAAAAAATATGTACAGTCACTGAAAAAAATATCCGAAAACTATGGTTGATTACAGATTTCAGAAAAAATATCTGACAACGATTTTTTTTTTAGAAATTAGTTATCTGGCAACCTTCGTGTCACGTGACACGAAGGTTGCCAGGTAACTAATTCACTATTTTCTAAAAAAATTCGTTTCCAGATATTTTTTCTGAATTCTGTAATCAACCATGGTGTTCGGATACTTTTTTTTAATATATATAATGCGTATGAATATATATTGCAATGAATATGGAGCGTGTGCAGTTACCGTTCACAGCAAAATGAAGCGGTTGCGGTTAATGTTCACAGCACATTGGATCGTGTGAACTCACAAAAACCTGGATCATGTGAACCCACAAAGACCTGGATCGTGTGGGCCCACTCACGGAAACATTGAGCGTGTGCAGTTACCGTTCAGAGCAAACTGGAGCGTGTGCAGTAATTGCACACGCTCCAGTTTGCTGTGAACGGTAACTGGAGCGTGTACAGTTGCTGTACACGTTCCAGATATTTTTTCTGAATTCTGTAATCAACCATAGTGTTCGCATATTTTTTTGAGCGACTGTACAAGACCATTTTGAAAACCACCAGGAAAAATGTGTTACAGAAATATACTTATAGCATTTGCTGTGTTCATGATTATAAGAGTACAGGGAAAAAAAAGGTTCCTTTATAAATTCTGAAAGTAGTATTTGTATTTTTAAAAATCTTGTTCTCTATTTAAATGTCAGTTATAGTGGAATTCGGGCATTTTTAAGGGCCTTTATTTTCGAACATAATTCAACCCCCCCCCCCCCCCGTCGCGCAACCCTAAGGTGTATATAAAGTTTTAGCTCCTCAAAGAATAGGCGTTGTTGGGTTGGGTTGTTTTACCTCTGCGCGGCTCTTTTTTTGCACACCATGGGCTAAATGGCCAGAATACATGGACCCCGAGGGCTCAGAAAAAGTTGGGTGAGGAGACCCACTGGAACAGCTGTTGGGAGACAAATGGTAGCCTCCCGTCAAGGCCATCCAGCGTGTTCTTTAACGTTGGTTTGTTTTACCTCTGAGCAGCACTTTTTTGCACACCATGGGCTTAATGACCAGGTCACAAGGACTCAGGAGGCTCAGAGAAGGTTGGGGGAGGGGATCCACTGGAACAGCTGTTGGGAGACAGATGGTAGCCTCCCATCAAGGCCATCCAGCTTGTCTTTAATGCGCACAGGGTATGGCTCTCCCACACACGGGGGCGCGGCTTAATGTACCATCCGACAGATGGCGGCCTTTCCAAGTCCATCGTTGTCCCCTATTGACCGTGGGCAGGGCGGGGAATTTTGCGGAGATAAATCTCAACACTGACCCAGCTGGGACTCGAACTTGGGAACTACAGATTACGAACCTGGAACGCTACCGACTGAGCTGCCCCCCGCCCCCAAAGAATAGGCGTCTTTTCATCACCAGACATCTACTTTATGTTCAACAATGACGAAAAGACGAGATCAATGTCCAACAATACTTCTGATGTTATTGTTAGAACTGTTGTCGCCTTATCGATTGTGATTATTGTTATTTTTGTTTTTTTTTCAGGCATTTTAATAAAAGAGTTTTGATTGTTTTATTTATGAAAGGCTTTTTTGTGAACACAATGAGGTAAATGGTCAAGTCACAAAGACCCCAAGAGATTTGAGAAGGTTGGGGTGGAGACCCACTGGACAGTTGTCGGGATACAGATGGTAGCCTCCCGTCACGGTCATGCAGCGTGTTCTTTAACTTTGGGTTGTTTTACTTCTGAGTGGCACTTTTTTTTGCACACAATGGGCTAAATGACCCGGTCATAAGGACCCCAAAGGCTCAGAAAAGGTTGGGGGAGGGGACCCACTGGAAAAGCTGTTGGGAGACAGATGGTAGCCTCCCGTCAAGGCCATCCAGCGTGTTCTTTAACGTGCACAGTGTACTACTCTCCCACACACTGGTCCACGGCTTCAAGTCCCATCCGACGGACGGCAGCATTTCGAAGCCCATTGGTGTCCTCTACTGACCGTGAGCAGGGCGGGGAATTTTGCAGAGATAAACCTCAACGCTAATGCAGCTGGGATTCGAACCTGCTGTTTTACCTCTGAGCAGCACTTTTTTCTTTTTGGCACACAATGGACTATATGGCCAAGTCACAAAGACCGCAAAAAAGTGAAACGGATTTACCAGGAATTATCCCCTATTAAAAATTTCGTTATCGAAGCAACAGATGGCGCCACTTACTGATTACCTACTAAGGACAGTTGTTTGAGAATAGAAAAAATATCCAGCGTGTTTTTTGACGAGCACTGATTTTGATGGCTCTCCCACACATTGAACCATGGCTTAAAGTCTTATCTGATAGATGGCAGCATTTCCTAGGCCATTGTTGTGCCCTACTTACCGAGGGTATAACAAAGAGTTTTGAGGAGATAAATTTCAATGCTAGATCAAGTGGGACTCGAACCTGGGAACTACAGATTATTTGCCTGGCATGCTACTGACTGACCACCCTGCTCCCATAGGACCACGAGTTATTGGTGGTGGTTAGTGACAGTTACTCTCTATACTGGTACCATTGGGTTGTTTTTCCTCTGAGCAGCACTTTTTTGCACACAATGGGTTAAATAGCCAGGTCACAAGGACCCCAAAGACTCAGAGAAGGTTGGGGGAGCAGACCCACTGGAACAGCTGTTGGGAGACAGATGGTAGTCTCCAGTCAAGGCCATCCAGCGTGTTCTTTAACGTTGGGATGTTTTACCTATGAGCGGCACTTTTTTATGCACACAATGGGCTAAATGGCCAGGTCACATGGACTCCGAAGGCTCAGAGAAGGTTTGGGGAGGGGACCCACTAGAATAGCTCTTGGGAGACAGACGGTAGCTTCTAGCGTGTTCTTTAACGTGCCATCCAGCGTGTTCTTTAACGTGCACAGCATATAGCTCTCCCGCACACGGAGCCAAAGCTTAACATCCCATCCGGCGGATGGTGGCCTTTCCAATCTCATCGGTATCCCCTACTGACCGTTGGCAGGGATAAATCTTAACGATGAAATACCATTAAGACTCGAACCTCAGAAATGTAAATTACGAACCTGGCGTGCTTCCGAGTTCCTTCAAAAGTTCCCCCCGTTCAAACCTGGCAACATCGGATAATGAACTGGATGTTCTACTAACTAAATAAACCTTTATTTTTCCTTTCCAATAATCTAATAAAAAAATAAATACCCCCTCAAGCAGCTGCTTGCCACAGAGGTCTGACAGGAGCCTGTCAGTGTGTATGCCACAGTAGGTCTGAGAGGATGGCAGGACCTCAGCAGAAAAACGACACATACATCCATGCCTTACCCGGGGCTCGAACCCAGGTCCCTTAGATCAATAGCCAAGCGTGCTAACCACTCAGCCACGGGACGGCTTTCCAATAATATAGTGATATCAATAATATCCGCTTTTTAAAACAGCTCTCTAGTTCTTTTGCAATCCTTAATCGTCAGTAACAGAATGAAAAGGATTTACCAGGAATTATCCCTAATTATGTTTTTGGTCATAGTTTAAGACTAAATAGAATGAATAATATCTAAAAAATGTTCCTTATCGAAGCAACAAATGGCGCCACTTACCGATTACCT
The DNA here is from genome assembly GCA_038380435.1 of Ryuthela nishihirai. Lineage (NCBI taxonomy): Eukaryota > Metazoa > Arthropoda > Arachnida > Araneae > Heptathelidae > Ryuthela > Ryuthela nishihirai. Next base: position 6,945,728 of record JAWZYU010000008.1, read on the forward strand.
ACAAAAATTTTCAAGAGATGGCGCTACTTACCAAATACCTTTAATCATTACGGAGACCCATAATTGATAAAAGAACATCTGCCCCAATCACAGAAGGGTTGTTGTTTGGGTTGTTTTACCTCTGAGCGGCACTTTTTTTGAACACCATGGGCTAAATGGCCAGGTCACATGGATCCCGAAGGCTCAGAGAAGGTTGAGGGAGGGGACCCACTGGAACAGCTGTTGAAAGACAGATGGTAGCCTCCCGTCAAGGCCATCCAGTGTGTTCTTCAATGTGCACAGGGTATGTCTCTCCTGCACACGGGGCCATGGCTTAACGTCCCATCCGACGGACGGTGACCTTTCCAAGCCCATCGGTGTCCCCTACTGACCGTTGGCAGGGCGGGGAATTTTGCGGAGATAAATCTCAACACTCACCCAGCTGGGACTCGAACCTGGGAACTACAGATTACGAGCCTGGCGCGCTACCGACTGAGCCACCCCCGCCCAATCACAGAAGAATTCGTGATAATGTTTGAGAAAGTCTAAAACTAGTATGGAAATATGAAGTGACGAAATTGTATATTCTACGATTTTAAGTATGCCATTATAGATTGATTAACAAAATGTCTATAGTAAACTGTGTACTTCCTAAAATATTGAAGAAAATATTTGTTCTAATTACTCATCCCCTCCCATAAAATGGATTTAAGTAGAACTAAAGAGTAAATCTGTTTAAGTATTTGTACTCATGTTTTGTCTACGAGAAGAATTTTTGTGAACACAATGAGGTAAATGACTAAGTCACAAAGACCACAAGAGATTGGAGAAGGTTAGGGTAGGAGACCCTCTGGAACAGCTGTTGGGAGACATATGGTAGCCTCCCATCCAGTGTGTTCTTTAACTTTGGGTTGTTTTACCTCTGAGTGGCACTTTTTTTTGCAAACAATGGGATAAGTGGCCAGGTTATTAAGGACCCTGAAGGCTTAGAGAAGGTTATGGGGAGGGAATCACTTGAACAGCTGTTGGGAGACATATGGTAGTCTCCAATCAAGGCCATCCAGCATGTTCTTTAACTTTGGGTTGTTTTACCTCTGAGTGGCACTTTTTTTGCAAACAATGGGATAAGTGGCCAGGTTATAAGGACCCTGAAGGCTTAGAGGTTATGGGGAGGGAATCACTTGAACAGCTGTTGGGAGACAGATGGTAGTCTCCCATCAAGGCCATCCAGCATGTTCTTTAACTTTGGGTTGTTTTACCTCTGAGTGGCACTTTTTTTGCAAACAATGGGATAAGTGGCCAAGTTATAAGGACCCTGAAGGCTTAGAGAAGGTTATGGGGAGGGAATCACTTGAACAGCTGTTGGGAGACATATGGTAGTCTCCAATCAAGGCCATCCAGCATGTTCTTTAACTTTGGGTTGTTTTGTCTCTGAGTGGCACTTTTTTTTGCAAATAATGGGCTAAGTGGCCAGGTTATAAGGACCCTTAAGGCTTAGAGAAGGTCATAGGGAGAGAATCACTTGAACAGCTGTTGGGAGACAGATGGTAGTCTCCCATCAAGGCCATCCAGTGTGTTCTTCAACTTTGGGTTGTTTTACCTCTGAGTGGCACTTTTTTTGCAAACAATGGGCTAATTGGCCAGGTTATAAGGACCCTGAAGGCTTAGAGAAGGTTATGGGGAGGGAATCACTTGAACAGCTGTTGGGAGACAGATGGTAGCCTCCCATCAAGGCCATCCAGCGTGTTCTTTAACTTTGGGTTGTTTTACCTCTGAAAGATACTTTTTTGCACACAATGGGCTAAATGGCCAGGCCACAAGAACCCAGAGGGTTCAGAGATAGTTGGGGGGAAAAGAACCCACTGGACAGTTATTGGGAAACAGATGGTAACCTCCCATCAAGGGTGTTCCCTAACATGCACAGGATATAGCTCTCCAACACCAGGGCCACGGCTTAATGTCTCATCCAACAGATGGTGGCCTTTCCAAGCCCATCAACGTTCTCTATTGACTGAATGGAGGATGGACAATATGAGGGAAGTCGAGGAGAGGGATAGTTGTGGTGAGGGATAAGATGTGCAGCCTAGGATAGGGTAAGAATAGGATGGTCAATTTATTGTAGTGGAAAGATGGGTATATGAATTGAGGTATACAAATATTGCATTGGGCTATAGAAAATACTTATGGCTGGGTTGGGTTGTTTTACCTCTCAGCGGCACTTTTTTGCACACCATTGTCTAAATAGCCAGGTCACAAGGACCCCGAAATGCTCAGAGAAGGTTGGGGGAGTGGACCCACTGGAACAGCTATTGGGAGACAGATGGTAGCCTCCAGTCAAGGCCATCCAACGTGTTCTTTAATGTTGGGTTGTTTTACCTATGAGCGGTACTTTTTTGCACACCATGGTCTAAATAGCCAGGTCACAATGACCCCGAAGGCTCAGAGAAGGTTGGGGGAGGGGACCCACTGGAACAGCTGGTGGGAGACAGATGGTAGCCTCCTGTCAAGGCCATCCAGCGTGTTCTTTAATGTGCACAGGGTATGGCTCTCCCGCAAACGGGGCCATGGCTTAACGTCCCATCCGACGGACGGCAGCCTTTCCAAGTCCATCGGTGTCTCCTACTGACCGTGGGCAGGGTGGGGAATTTTGCGGAGATAAATCTCAACGCTGACCCAGCTGGGACTCGAACCTGGGAATTACAGATTACGAGCCTGGTGCACTAGTGAGTGAGCCACCCCTGCCCAAATACTTATGGCACTCTAATGGGTTATTATAATTTCAAATGCTACAATGTGTTAATGGTAATTATTAAGATTCTCTAATGGGTCTCAGACTTGGTCGAAAAATTTCTCAGTTCTGTGTGAAGTGTAGGGAGGGGATACCCTAATCTAACACTAACGAAATATCTAGCTAAACGGTGGATGTTAAGCAGCGCCATCTGTCGGAACTGGACGCATATTTTGTGCGACCGAAATTAAAATTTCAAAGTTTTTACTTTCAACTGCAACATTTTTCAAAGTAGCAGAATTTGATGGTTTCCGAATTATAAAGTTGGATTTTTTTTTTCTTTACAGTTTGTTGAAGGGAAGTATAATCATTACAAAAATATAATTTTGAAATAGTAGTTTGTGATCTTCAGGCATGGCAAAATCTGATAAACAATTGATCAATACCCAGCATTTGATAAATATTGGTCGCCACAACGATTTTCATTTGACTTCATGGCGTTGTTGTTTTCAATAATACAAAACCACGTTTGTGTGGTGTTATTTTCCCACTTAGCATCGTGTGAAAGGAACATTTATTTTGCTTCGTAGATACGTCACATCGGAATGGTGCATTTCCCCACGCAACTATGTTTTAAAAGACGTGTTTATCATCCTACACGTGTTATTTTCTTGCACAACAACGTTTGAATGGCGGGTTTATGTTTCCATGGAACTAGGTTTCGAAAGGCGTGTTTATTTTCAAATGCAGCTAAGTTTCAAGAGCGCATTTATTTTCCAGTGAAACTAGGTTTTGAACGTTCTTCAACTGTGCGTATAATAGCGCATTTGTTTCTCGTGCATCTACATCACTCAACGACTCTTAGGGAAGTTTTTTTTACCATAGTTATGAATATAATACTCTTACAGAGATTCATCCACTTGATACGGGGGTGAAATTATTAGAGAGATTCATCAATAAGATGAAAACTCCTAAAGAGATTCATCCACCAGATGAAAACTCTTACAGAGATTCATCCACCACATGGAAACTCTTATAGAGATTCATCCACCAGATGAAAACTCTTATAGAGATTCATCCACCAGATGAAAACTCTTACAGAGATTCATCCACCAGATGGAAACTTACAGAGATTCATCCACCAGATGGAAACTCTTATAGAGATTCATCCACCAGATGAAAACTCTTACAGAGATTCATCCACCAGATGGAAACTCTTATAGAGATTCATCCACCAGATGAAAACTCTTAGAGATTCATCCACCAGATGAAAACTCTTACAGAGATTCATCCACCAGATGGAAACTCTTAGAGATTCATCCACCAGATGGAAACTCTTAGAGATTCATCCACCACATGGAAACTCTTAGAGAGATTCATCCACCAGATGTGGGGATGAAACTTATCGAAAAAGTCATCCACAAAATATGGGAAAGAAATATTTTTTGGTGGAACCACTCTATCATCTACACTTTTCGAAATGATGCTAAGTATCGAAACTATATTTTGTGGGTTATTGTTGGGTTGGGTTGTTTTACCTCTTAGCGGCACTTTTTTGCACTCAACGGGCTAAATGGCCAGGTCACAAGGACCCCGAAGATTCAGAGAAGGTTGGGGAAGGGGACCCACTAGAATAGCTGTTAGGAAACAGATGGTAGCTCCCGTCAAGGCCATCCAACGTGTTCTTTAACGTGCACAGAGTATGGCTCTTCCACACACGGGGTCACGGCTTAACGTCCCATCCGACGGACGGAGGCCTTTCCACGCCCATTGGGTGGGTTATTGTTTATTATGCAAAATAAATAAGTCCTTTAAATTTTTAAAAGAGTTTAAAGTTTTGAAAAATAAAATCTCTGAATGTTAAGAATTCCTCAAAACCAAATTTTGTTTTTCACTCTACAAATAATAAAATTCCATCAACTTACTAAATGCAATCAAAAACAACATTTTCTGATTTCGAAATAAACAATCTTTCTCTAAACACAGACACACATCACTTTGCAGTGGAAAAATATTTCTCCTATTATATCTCTAAAAAAAAATATTACTGGCTATGTACAGATATAATCAGATTCGATACCGTAACTGGAACAACTGGAACACTTACACATAAATTAAGAAACATGTCACAAAATGTAAACAGATAAAGACTGATGACCAAATAAAACGCAACATGACGTATAAATTATAAACTATTCAACCTTATTTCATATACTTTACAGCAAATGCATGTTTTTTAAACTACGCCATTTTCTCTCTTATAAACAGTAAGCACTTGAAGACCACTGTCATCACACCAGTTATATATGTATATATAAATTTTTTTTATACACTTAAAACATTTGCAAAAAGAATTCACATCCTAAAATTTATGGAAGAGGTTTCAAAATAGAACACAGATTCTCTAAACTGGTAAATTTTTAAAAGATTATATTCTGAAGATAAGTTTTTTTTTTTGCTTAATAGTTCTACAAAGTTCGTCTAAGACAATTATGAATAACTGAGTTATGGTAAAAACTGATTAAGACTAGATAGTCGAGTAATCATTTGATTCCAAAGACCATAAATACTAAGAGAACAATAAACTTTGACCTTTGACCTGACCGGCACGTGGAAAGGTCAGGGGTTAAGTGACGGGGGGGGGGGGGGTTGCTTGGTTGTGGGGTGGAGGGTAGGAGAGATTTGGAAAGGTCTGTGTGTGACTATGTAGCCCACCTGGCTTGAAAAAACAGGTGCATTATTGAACAAGGCATCATCATCACCATCATATAATATATATTTATATTTGTGTTGTGAGGTTGTAAGGACCCAAAACACAGTAACTAACGATAAGAGATCGAAACAGTTTTCAAAAAGGGTAAAAAATTTGACAACATTCAAAGTATTGTTCAAGATTTACAGTAATTTGTGCTACACACAATCTCTGAGAACAAGACTTTGATGATTACAGAAGACTGAGGGGGAGAGGGGGGGGGAAGATGAGATCAGGGATTGCAGAGGATGAAACAGGTGACTCTAAAGGAAATGACTCATGGGGGAGGTGATTAGGGTGGTGAGGGGGAAGGGGTGGACAGGACAGAAACATAAATTGCTCTTCAGTAGAAAAAACTAGATTGGAAGGAAGATTAGGGAGTTGGGTTTTGATTATTTTTATGAAATTTATTTAAATCTTTTTTTTTTAATTGTACTATGTCCTACCAGCAGCTATAAAGCCGTGCACAGGTGAAAATGTTATTTACAATTAAATATTTCTTTCCCCCATTTTTTATTTTTTTTTGCTGGGAGGACATCAAGATCGAAATCGAAAGAGTCTGAAAAAATAATAATATATATGACATATTTGAAAACAGTTAGGTGAGTCATGAATTCGACGCATACAATTCCGTACTGGAACAATAAAACGGAAATGAGAGAGAGATTTAAAAACAAGAGAAAAAATGTACAAAAAAATTAAACAAAGGTGGGTTACTTATAAGACAACACCTGCACACACACAGTTGCACGTGTTTTATTTCAGCTCTTAAATCTGGTGCTCTGCCCATCCTACGTAACAATACACTCACTCGGGTAGAGGTTAAGCTCATGGTGCTTTGTTTTTCTTGCGGTTGGTTACGATTGATAGGTAGGTTGAACTACAATCCTGTGCTGGACAGAAAAAGGTTTGAATAGTAGAGAAAAAATGTATTATCACAATGCATCATCTTTGTCTTCTTCATCATCATTATCATCATTACTATCAGCCTCGTTTTATTTATTTCTTCATATTTTCATTTCTCTTGTGTTTGTTTGTGGGGCGTCCTTATTTAGCGCCGTTTTTTTTATTCCTAAGGCCACTCATGCACCGGTATGTCCTCCTGTCACAAAAAATTATTGTGAAAACACCTGAACGTTTTTTTTTTCCGAGTCCGTTTTGTCTTTTTTTTCACCTCGGGGAATTTGTTTTTACGTCTTTAAACCCTTTTTTCTTTAAGTTACGGAGCGTCCAGAGATTTTTCTTCTTTCCACCGCTTTCTGTTTTCTTTTATATTAACACGCGATCACGTTGCATTTTATTACACTAGAAGTGAGAACTTCAAAACTCCCAGTCTTCCCCAGCTTCTTCCTTCTCCAGCCTCTGTTGCAGCTTCTCGATATTTTTTCTGCGGTCCTTAGCTTCCGTGTCATCCCAACTCTCATCCTGATCGATAAAATCCGGCGGAGGATGCTGCTGCTTCTTCATCTCCTCCCTGATACACTTTTTCCTCGCCTCATCCTCTACGTCATCAACGTCGTCATCCTCTTCCAGTTCATCTTCCTCGTCTTCCTCTTCGTCATTTCCGTTAGTCATCTCCTCGTCGCCAGACACGTCCCCGTCGCGTCCGTCCCCACCCACGTCGGGGTAGAGCTTCGCGACCACTTCCACCCTCGACGACGCTTCCTCACTGTTGGCGGCACCACTTCGTTCGTCATCCGGCGCGGGAGTGGGGACCACGTGCACTGTCTCCTCCCTCGGAAGGAGAAGATCGAAATCTTCAGTTTGGCGAACGCACACGCCGTTGATGATCTCCTCCTGTTCCGTCACATCACCGTCGTCGTCATCACTGTGCACATCACTGTCGGGAGACAGCTCCAGTCCCGGATCGACCCACTGTGGCATGGCGGGTTTCCTCCTATTACTGCTACCTCCCGTCGTCGTGGTGAGCCGAACCTGTTCGGCAGGCTGCCGCAGCGGAGAGCCGCGATGCTCGTCGATCGAGTCCCTATCACTTCCTTCTGTGACCGCTTGGTCTTGCGATAAATTCGAGTCATCGTTCATTTCACTGTTTGACCTGTCGTCCGTGCTGCTTCCCGTGGTGTCCGTTTTGACCCCCGACCCCCCAGCACTCATTGCACTCCTGAGCTGACTAGACATGCTAAGGTCCAAGGTACCCATGTCATCACCAGAGGACGACAGCGGGGAACAGTTTCTGTACGGCGAGTAGAGATACGGCATGCTGCCACCGAAATTACCGATGAAGGGCGGCCCACCTTTTTCCCGGTATTTCTCAGCGAGACGTTGATTCAACAGCACCCTGTACTGGACAGGGTCAAAGCTCACTCCCTCCCTAACAGCCGGAAGTAGACTGCTGCTGGAGCTGCCTCCTCCGCCGGAAGTGACGTCGGGTTTCCTGTCCTCGTCGCCGCTGGAAGCGTGCTGCTTCATGCGCATACGGTGGTTGTGGAACCAGTTCGTGATGGTGCGCACGGAGAGGTTGAGTTCCGTGGCGAGGAACTCGATGGTCGAAGTGCTGGGATAAGGATCGAGGGAGAATGCGAGCCTCAGCGCCTCTTTCTGCTCCTCGGTGAAGAGGATGCGCGGTTTCTTCGCAGGTGGGTAAGGCGACGGAGGGGCGAAGCTGTAGCCGTACATTTGGCTGTCGGACTGGCTGCGGGGACTGTCCATGGGGCCGTCACCTGTCCTCCGTCTCTTGTTCGCTACAAACAGAGAAATAGACGTTAGACTTTTAACTATTAACTGAAGAATAACACGAAGAAAGTAATAATTAACTAATTATTAAACTCGACACCATTATTTCCCAAACACATTTTTTAGAGGGAGGGGGGGGGGCGTGACCTAAATACCCATTCAATTCGTTACACAAAATAAAAAATTTGCATCCATCTCGAGGCAGAAAAATCGAATTCCTATCCTCTGCGACCCAAAATTAAAATTCCTATTTACCTCGAGACACAAAATTCAAATTCCCATTCAGCTACCTGATGACCAAAAATCCAAATAACTCTTCATACCATGACCCAAAATTTAAATTCCCATTGACCTGTTACCCAAAAAAATTCAAATTCTTATTCACCTCACGATAGAATACAAAAATTCCCATTCACCGAGCGACCCAAATTTCGAATAATTCCCATTCACTTTGCGACCCAAAATTCGAATAATTCCCATTCACTTTGCGACCCAAATTTCAAATAATTCCCATTCACCGAGTGACCCAAATTTCGAATAATTCCCATTCACCGAGCGACCCAAATTTCGAATTCCCATTCAACTCCGCGACCCAAATTTCGAATTCCCATTCACTTCGAGACCCAAATTTCAATTTCGCTACCAGAAAATTTAAATTCCCGGTCGCCGTAAGACCTAAAATTTAAATTCCGATTGGTATCGTGCCCCAATTTATAGCGGGTACCCACATGATACTAGCTGACTGGTACTAGAGCCTTTTGCGACACATCAGCACCCTCCCTCCACGCCCATCGAAACTGTCCAAGATCCTGACACCCCCCCCCCCCCAAAAAAAAAAAAAAAAACTAGCTTTTTTTAATCCCTCTCTAAATAGTTTAGTTGCATACCTATATTACTTTACCTTATTCTCTAACAGTTTGGGGGAGGAGAGGGAGTCATACCCACTGTTTTCAATAATTCATTGGCAGAACTGAATTGCACGAAATTTAATAACGTTAAACTAATTATAAACTACAGTAAAATTACTCTAAGCATGAATTTTACCAAATTGCAGAGGTAAAATGATAGAGTAATATTATAAGAATAAACCAGAGTGTAATTACAATGCTAAGACAAATAAAATGATGTTCGGTTGTTTTACCTCTGAGCGGCACTGTTTTGCACACCATGGGCTAAATGGCCAGGTCACATGGACCCCGAAGGCTCAGAGAAGGTTGGGGGAGGGGACCCACTGGAACAGCTGTTGGGAGACAGATGGTAGCCTCCTGTCAAGGCCATCCAGCGTGTTCTTTAACGTTGGGTTGTTTTACCTCTGAGCGGCACTTTTTTGCACATCATGGGCTAAATGGCCAGGTCACATGGACCCCGAAGGCTCAGAGAAGGTTTGGGGGAGGGGACCCACTGGAACAGCTGTTGGGAGACAGATGGTAGCCTCCCGTCAAGGCCATCCAGCGTGTTCTTTAACGTTGGGTTGTTTTACCTCTGAGCGGCACTCTTTTGCACACCATGGGCTAAATGGTCATGTCACAAGGACCCCGAAGGCTCAGAGAAGGTTGGGGGGAGGGGACCCACTGGAACAGCTGTTGGGAGTCAGATGGTAGTCCCGTCAAGGCCATCCAGCGTGTTCTTTAACGTTGGGTTGTTTTACCTCTGAGCGGCACTCTTTTGCACACCATGGGCTAAATGGTCATGTCACAAGGACCCCGAAGGCTCAGAGAAGGTTGGGGGGAGGGGACCCACTGGAACAGCTGTTGGGAGTCAGATGGTAGCCTCCCATCAAGGCCATCCAGCGTGTTCTTTAACGTTGGGTTGTTTTACCTCTGAGCGGCACTCTTTTGCACACCATGGGCTAAATGGTCATGTCACAAGGACCCCGAAGGCTCAGAGAAGGTTGGGGGGAGGGGACCCACTGGAACAGCTGTTGGGAGTCAGATGGTAGCCTCCCGTCAAGACCATCCAGCGTGTTCTTTAACGTGCACAGGGTATGGGTCTCCCACACACGGGGCCACGGCTTAACGTCCCATCCGACGGACGGCGGCCTTTCCAAGCCCATCGGTGTCCCCTACTGACCGTGAGCAGGGCGGGGAATTTTACGGAGATAAATATCAACGCTGATCCAGCTGGGACTCGAACCTGGGAACTACAGATTACGAGCCTGGCGCGCTACACGGTAAAATGATAGAGTAATATTATAAGGTTAAACCAGAGTGTAATTACAAAGCTAAGACACATAAAGTGCAGAAAAATTATAAACTACGAATAAATAAATTAATAAATTTTTAAAAATATGTATCTTCCTGTATCCGACCTAAAAATTAGAAAATGAATTTAAGGAAAATATCGAGGTGTAATCAGTCACGGAATTCGTATTCACTTAAAAGGAAGATAAGATGTCGATTTACCACTCAACAAGATTTCCTTTCAAGCGAATACGAACTCAATGACTGATTGCAACATTGACCAATCTTCAGAAACTTTTATTTGATATTGCAACATTGATATAACACCAATCTTCAGAAACTTTTATTTGATATCGCAACATTGATATAACACCAATCTTCAGAAACTTTTATTTGATATTGCAACATTGATATAACACCAATCTTCAGAAACTTTTATTTGATATCGCAACATTGATATAACACCAATCTTCAGAAACTTTTATTTGATATTGCAACATTGATATAACACCAATCTTCAGAAACTTTTATTTGATATCGCAACATTGATATAACACCAATCTTCAGAAACTTTTATTTGATATTGCAACATTGATATAACACCAATCTTCAGAAACTTTTATTTGATGACTCATAAACATCGACCATATTTTTCCTACTCCAGTTTTTGGGGTGGGTTGTATTTACCACTGAGCAGCACTTTTTTGCACACAATGGGCTAAATGGCCAGGTCACATGGACCCCGAAGGCTCAGAGAAAGCTTGGGGAGAGGACCGACTGGAACGGCTTTTGGGAGACAGATGGTAGTCTCCCGTCAAGGCCATCCAGCGTGTTCTTTAACGTTGGGTTGTTTTACCTCTGAGCGGCACTTTTTTGCACACCATGGGCTAAATGGCCAGGTCACAAAGACCCCGAAGGCTCAGAGAAGGTTGTGGGAGGGGACCCACTGGAACAGCTGTTGGGAGACAGATGGTAGCCTCCCGTCAAGGACATCCAGCGTGTTCTTTAACGTTGGGTTCTTTTACCTCTAAGTGGCACTTTTTTTGCACACAATGGAATAAATGGCCAGGTCACAAAGACCCCGAAGGCTCAGAGAAGGTTGGGTGAGGGGACCCACTGGAACAGTTGTTGGGAGACAGGTGATAGCCTCCTGTCAAAGCCATCCAGCGTGTTCTTTAAAGTTGGGTTGTTTTGCCTCTAAGTGTCACTTTTTTGCACACAATGGGCTAAATGACCAGGTCACAAAGACCCTGAAGGCTCAGAGAAGGTTGGGAGAGGGGACCCACTGGAACAGCTATTGGGAGACAGATGGTAGCCTCCCATCAAGGCCATCCAGCGTGTTCTTTAACATGCACAGGGTATGGCTCACCCGCACACGGGACCATGGCTTAACTCCGACGGACGGCGGTCTTTGGAAGTGGTCATGATTCAGTGAACACTGTACAGTTAAGGTTCTATTTACCATTTTTAGCAATGAAATGATAGTACATGAAAAAAAATTGCTCATCATACCTTCCCTTCTTTCGTTCTTGATCGCTTGCAGCATCTCTATGTTGTGGGGATCGTTGAGCCACATCTGCATCCGGATGAATGGCTCCCTCCCCTTTATGCTGAGCATGTGCCAAGGCTTGGGCTTTGAGAGGAGCTCACTGACCGAGCCCTGAGACAATCCCAACACTACTTCGCCGAATATCTGAAAAATGGGAAGCAATTGTTAGAACAAGAATCAAATAATACTGGGTTACAAGAATGCAAATACGACAATAAGTTCTCATACGTAAATAAGAATTGTTAACAAACAATTGAGGATAAACTTTTAACTGGTGATTGAAACAGTGATGGTTGGTTGTTTTACCTCTGAACGGCACTTTTTTTGCACACCATGGGCTAAATGGCCAGGTCACAAGGACCCCGAAGGATTAGAGAAGGTTGTGGGAGGGGACTCATTGGAACAGGTTTTTGGAGACATATGGCAGCCTTCCGTTAAGGCCATCCAGCGTCTTCTTTAACGTTGGGTTGTTTTACCTCTGAGCGGCACTTTTTTGCACATCATGGGCTAAATGGCCAGGTCACAAGGAACCCGAAGGCTCAAAGAAGGTTGTGGGAAGGGACTCACTGGAACAGATTTTTGGAGAGAGATGGCAGCCTCCTGTGAAGGCCATCCAGCATGTTCTTTAACGTTGGATTGTTTTACCTCTAAACGGCACTTTCTTTGCACACCATGTGCTAAATAAATGGCCAGGTCACAAGGACCCCGAGGCTCAGAGAAGGTTGGGGGAGGGGACCCACTGGAACAGCTGTTGGGAGACAGATGGTAGCCTCCCGTCAAGGCCATCATGTGTGTTCTTTAACGTTGGTTTGTTTTACCTCTGAACAGCACTTTCTTTGCACACCATGTGCTAAATAAATGGCCAGGTCACAAGGACCCCGAGGCTCAGAGAAGGTTGGGGGTGGGGACCCATTGGTACAGCTGTTGGGAGACAGATGGTAGCCTCCCGTCAAGGCCATTATGTGTGTTCTTTAACGTTGGTTTGTTTTACCTCTGAACGGCACTTTCTTTGCACACCATGTGCTAAATAAATGGGCAGGTCACAAGGACCCCGAGGCTCAGAGAAGGTTGGGGGAGGGGACCCACTGGAACAGCTGTTGGGAGACAGATGGTAGCTTCCCGTCAAGGTCATCCAGTGTGTTCTTTAGTGTGCACAGGGTATGTCTCTCCCACACACGGCGTCACGGCATAACGTCCCATCTGACGGACGGTGGTCTTTCCAAGCCCATCGGTGTACCCTACTGACCGTGGGCAGGGCGGGGAATTTTGCGCAGATAATTCTCAACGCTGACCCAGCTGGGACTCGAACCTGGGAACTACAGATTACGTGACTGATGTGCTACCGACCGAATCAGCCCCGCCATATCCTTAACAGAGAGTACCATCAGTCTCCCAACAACGGTTCCAGTGGGTCCCCTCCCCCAACCTTCTCTGCGCCTTCGGGGTCCTTGTGACCTGCCCATTTAGCCCATGGTGTGCAAAAAAAAAATGCTACTCAGAGGTAAACAACCCAAAAAACTAAGTCCACTCCATCATAACAAGAGCTGGGGTGGCTCAGTCGGTGGCGCGCCATTCTCGCAATCTGCAGTTCCCAGGGCTGATTCCAGGGGCTTAACATCCCATAAGATGGACAGCGACCTTTTCAAGACCATCAATATCTCCTACTCATTGAGGTCAGGTAGGGACTTTTGTAGGGATAAATCAGAAAGCTGGCCCAAGTGGGACTCGAACTTGGAGCGCTACCAACTGAGCCACCCCCACCTCATGGGTTGGGTTGTTTTACCTCTGAGCGGCATTTTTTCTCACACCATGGGCTAAATGGCCAGGTCACATGGACCCCGAAGGCTCAGAAAAGGTTGGGGAAGGGGACCCACTGGAACAGCTGTTGGGAGACAGATGGTAGCCTCCCGTCAAGGCCATCCAGCGTGTTCTTTAACGTTGGGTTGTTTTACCTCTGAGCGGCATTTTTTGCACACCATGGGCTAAATGTCCAGGTCACATGGACCCCGAAGGCTCAGAGAAGGTTGGGGAAGGGGACCCACTGGAACAGCTGTTGGGAGACAGATGGTAGCCTCCCGTCAAGGCCATCCAGCGTGTTCTTTAACGTGCACAGGGTATGGCTCTCCCGCACACGGGGCCACGGCTTAACGTCCCATCCGACGGACGGCGGCCTTTCCAAGCCCATCGGTGTCCCCTACTGACCGTGGGCAGGGCGGGGAATTTTGCGGAGATAAATCTCAACGCTGACCCAGCTGGGACTCGAACTTGGGAACTACAGATTACGAGCCTGGCGCGCTACCGACTGAGCCCCCCCCCCCCCCCTCATGACTAGTGAATAATGAAACTAAACATACACAATCGTATCAGAATAATATGACCACCTACCATTCGTATTATTAGGTAAGGTGATCATATTAATCTAATAGGACTGTGTATATTATTATAATTCTTCGTAAAAGGATTTTTAAACAAAAAGTATTTTTAAACAATGGAATAATAAAATGATAGAAAACGAAACGTTTTTCATTAATTATTGGAAATCACCAGTCTAAAAAAACTTTCCATTTTAATGCAAAATTTTAATGTTTTATTCATTATTTAATAGTTTTGTTTAAAAAAACAAAACTCATAAATTAAATTTTATTTTTCCAATTAAAAAAAAAGCGGTAGGTAATCAAGAGGTTGTAAGCAGTCTCTTATTGGCTTTGTCACATAAACAGGGTTGGGTTGTTTTACCTCTGAGCGGTACTTTTTTGCACACCATGGGCTAAATGGCCAGGTCACATGGACCCCGAAGGCTCAGAGAAGGTTGGGGGAGGGGACCCACTGGAACAGCTGTTGGGAGACAGATGGTAGTCTCCCGTCAAGGCAATCCAGCGTGTTCTTTAACGTGCACAGGGTATGGCTCTCCCGCACACGGAGCCACGGCTTAACGTCCCATCCGACGGACGGCGGCCTTTCCAAGCCCATCGGTGTCCCCTACTGACCGTGGGCAGGGCGGGGAATTTTGCGGAGATAAATCTCAACGCTGACCCAGCTGGGACTCGAACCTGCGAACTACAAATTACGAGCCTGGCGCGCTACCGACTGAGCCACCCCCGCCCCCACATAAACAGAAACACATATACGAACACATTACATATCAATACATTATACTAGAAATCCATCGGTGCTTTTGGCACCTCTTGATATTCAGCTGGAAACTGCGACCCCTCTTTCACCAGGAATGCGACACTCGATTTGAAAATTCTTCTTATTTCTGAGTGTACAGTTGTTCAAAAAAGTATTCGAACACTATGGTTGATTACAGAATTCAGAAAAAATATCTGGCAGCAATTTTTTTAGAAATTAGTGATCTGGCAACCTTTGTGTCACGTGACAGGAAGGTTGCTTTTCTAAAAAAAATCGTTGCCAGACACTTTTTACGAATTCTGTAATCAACCGTAGTGTTCGGATACTTTTTTGAGCGACTGTACCACCCAAAAGAGCCCTATTCATCAATTTTTAGGTCTTCAGCACAGGATATATCGATTTGACCCTTGAACTCAAAGGACCCATCGTATACACATTTTGTCATAATATTTGAGGTCTATGGCACAAAATACCACCATCAACCATAATTTTGGCCTTTAACACAGATAGATATGAATTTGACCTTTGACTTCAAGAATCCTGCAGATCTGAAATTTCATAACGTTTCCGACATCTAGAACCTTAAACATCCCTGGATACCAATTTTCACGTTTCTAGCACTTGAAGATCATGGTTTCACCTCTACGTGACCTATATTTGACCTCGAGGGGGTCTTTGGGTTTTTTTTGTATATCACATACCTCCCGCCAAGTCAATCACTCATAGTTGTCTATACCAGTGGTTCTCAACCTTTTATGCTTCACGTACCCCCTCGAAATGTGTATGTAACTGGCGTACCCCTTGTATAGATAGATAAAACTATAGTTATAGTATAACAATGGGAATAAAATAAAACATATATAGCAGTGGTTCTCAACCTTTTATGCTTCACGTACCCCCTGGAAATGTGTATGTAACTGGCGTACCCCTTGTATAGATAGATAAAACTATAGTTATAGTATAACAATGGGAATAAAATAAAACATATATAGCAGTGGTTCTCAACCTTTTATGCTTCACGTACCCCCTGGAAATGTGTATGTAACTGGCGTACCCCTTGTATAGATAGATAAAACTATAGTTATAGTATAACAATGGGAATAAAATAAAACATATATAGCAGTGGTTCTCAACCTTTTATGCTTCACGTACCCCCTGGAAATGTGTATGTAACTGGCGTACCCCTTGTATAGATAGATAAAACTATAGTTATAGTATAACAATGGGAATAAAATAAAACATATATATCAGTGGTTCTCAACCTTTTATGCTTCACGTAACCCCTGGAAATGTGTATGTAACTGGCGTACCCCTTGTATAGATAGATAAAACTATAGTTATAGTATAACAATGGGAATAAAATAAAACATATATATCAGTGGTTCTCAACCTTTTATGCTTCACGTACCCCCTGGAAATGTGTATGTAACTGGCGTACCCCTTGTATAGATAGATAAAACTATAGTTATAGTATAACAATGGGAATAAAATAAAACATATATCAGTGGTTCTCAACCTTTTATGCTTCACGTACCCCCTGGAAATGTGTATGTAACTGGCGTACCCCTTGTATAGATAGATAAAACTATAGTTATAGTATAACAATGGGAATAAAATAAAACATATATATCAGTGGTTCTCAACATTTTATGCTTCACGTACCCCCTGGAAATGTGTATGTAACTGGCGTACCCCTTGTATAGATAGATAAAACTATAGTTATAGTATAACAATGGGAATAAAATAAAACATATATCAGTGGTTCTCAACCTTTTATGCTTCACGTACCCCCTGGAAATGTGTATGTAACTGGCGTACCCCTTGTATAGATAGATAAAACTATAGTTATAGTATAACAATGGGAATAAAATAAAACATATATATCAGTGGTTCTCAACCTTTTATGCTTCACGTACCCCCTGGAAATGTGTATGTAACTGGCGTACCCCTTGTATAGATAGATAAAACTATAGTTATAGTATAACAATGGGAATAAAATAAAACATATATCAGTGGTTCTCAACCTTTTATGCTTCACGTACCCCCTGGAAATGTGTATGTAACTGGCGTACCCCTTGTATAGATAGATAAAACTATAGTTATAGTATAACAATGGGAATAAAATAAAACATATATATCAGTGGTTCTCAACATTTTATGCTTCACGTACCCCCTGGAAATGTGTATGTAACTGGCGTACCCCTTGTATAGATAGATAAAACTATAGTTATAGTGTAACAATGGGAATAAAATAAAACATATATATCAGTGGTTCTCAACCTTTTATGCTTCACGTACCCCCTGGAAATGTGTATGTAACTGACGTACCCCTTGTACAGATAGATAAATCTATAGTTATAGTATAACAATGGGAATAAAATAAAACATATATATCAGTGGTTTCAAACTTTTATGCTTCATGTACCCCCTGGAAATGTGTATGTAACTGGCGTACCCCTTGTATAGATAGATAAAACTATAGTTATAGTATAACAATGGGAATAAAATAAAACATATGTATCAGTGTTTCTCAAACTTTTATGCTTCACGTACCCCCTGGAAATGTATATTAACTGGCGGACCCCTTGTACAGATAGATAAAACTATAGTTATTGAAAAACAATGGGAATAAAATAAAACATATATATCAGTGGTTCTCAACCTTTTATGCTTCATGTACCCCCTGGAAATGTTTATGTAACTGGCGTACCCCTTGTATAGATAGATAAAACTATAGTTATAGTATAATAATGGTAATAAAATAAAACATATATATCAGTGGTTCTCAACCTTTTATGCTTCACGTACCCCCTGGAAATGTTTATGTAACTGGCGTACCCCTTGTATAGATAGATAAAACTATAGTTATAGTATAATAATGGTAATAAAATAAAACATATATATCAGTGGTTCTCAACCTTTTATGCTTCACGTACCCCCTGGAAATGTTTATGTAACTGGCGTACCCCTTGTATAGATAGATAAAACTATAGTTATAGTATAATAATGGTAATAAAATAAAACATATATATCAGTGGTTCTCAACCTTTTATGCTTCACGTACCCCCTGGAAATGTTTATGTAACTGGCGTACCCCTTGTATAGATAGATAAAACTATAGTTATAGTATAATAATGGTAATAAAATAAAACATATATATCAGTGGTTCTCAACCTTTTATGCTTCACGTACCCCCTGGAAATGTTTATGTAACTGGCGTACCCCTTGTATAGATAGATAAAACTATAGTTATAGTATAATAATGGTAATAAAATAAAACATATATATCAGTGGTTCTCAACCTTTTATGCTTCACGTACCCCTTGGAAATGTGTATGTAACTGGCGTACCCCTTGTATAGATAGATAAAACTATAGTTATAGTATAATAATGGTAATAAAATAAAACATATATATCAGTGGTTCTCAACCTTTTATGCTTCACGTACGCCCTGGAAATGTTTATGTAACTGGCGTACCCCTTGTATAGATAGATAAAACTATAGTTATAGTATAATAATGGTAATAAAATAAAACATATATATCAGTGGTTTCAAACTTTTATGCTTCATGTACCCCCTGGAAATGTGTATGTAACTGGCGTACCCCTTGTATAGATAGATAAAACTATAGTTATAGTATAACAATGGGAATAAAATAAAACATATGTATCAGTGTTTCTCAAACTTTTATGCTTCACGTACCCCCTGGAAATGTATATTAACTGGCGTACCCCTTGTACAGATAGATAAAACTATAGTTATTGAAAAACAATGGGAATAAAATAAAACATATATATCAGTGGTTCTCAACATTTTATGCTTCATGTACCCCCTGGAAATGTTTATGTAACTGGCGTACCCCTTGTATAGATAGATAAAACTATAGTTATAGTATAATAATGGTAATAAAATAAAACATATATATCAGTGGTTAACCTTTTATGCTTCACGTACCCCCTGGAAATGTTTATGTAACTGGCGTACCCCTTGTATAGATAGATAAAACTATAGTTATAGTATAATAATGGTAATAAAATAAAACATATATATCAGTGGTTCTCAACCTTTTATGCTTCACGTACCCCCTGGAAATGTTTATGTAACTGGCGTACCCCTTGTATAGATAGATAAAACTATAGTTATAGTATAATAATGGTAATAAAATAAAACATATATATTAGTGGTTCTCAACCTTTTATGCTTCACGTACCCCTTGGAAATGTGTATGTAACTGGCGTACCCCTTGTATAGATAGATAAAACTATAGTTATAGTATAATAATGGTAATAAAATAAAACATATATATCAGTGGTTCTCAACCTTTTATGCTTCACGTACCCCCTGGAAATGTTTATGTAACTGGCGTACCCCTTGTATAGATAGATAAAACTATAGTTATAGTATAATAATGGTAATAAAATAAAACATATATATCAGTGGTTTCAAACTTTTATGCTTCACGTACCCCCTGGAAATGTGTATGTAACTGGCGTACCCCTTGTATAGATAGATAAAACTATAGTTATAGTATAACAATGGGAATAAAATAAAACATATGTATCAGTGTTTCTCAAACTTTTATGCTTCACGTACCCCCTGGAAATGTATATTAACTGGCGTACCCCTTGTACAGATAGATAAAACTATAGTTATTGAAAAACAATGGGAATAAAATAAAACATATATATCAGTGGTTCTCAACCTTTTATGCTTCATGTACCCCCTGGAAATGTTTATGTAACTGGCGTACCCCTTGTATAGATAGATAAAACTATAGTTATAGTATAATAATGGTAATAAAATAAAACATATATATCAGTGGTTCTCAACCTTTTATGCTTCACGTACCCCCTGGAAATGTTTATGTAACTGGCGTACCCCTTGTATAGATAGATAAAACTATAGTTATAGTATAATAATGGTAATAAAATAAAACATATATATCAGTGGTTCTCAACCTTTTATGCTTCACGTACCCCTTGGAAATGTTTATGTAACTAGCGTACCCCTTGTATAGATAGATAAAACTATAGTTATAGTATAATAATGGTAATAAAATAAAACATATATATCAGTGGTTCTCAACCTTTTATGCTTCACGTACCCCCTGGAAATGTGTATGTAACTGGCGTACCCCTTGTATAGATAGATAAAACTATAGTTATAGTATAATAATGGTAATAAAATAAAACATATATATCAGTGGTTCTCAACCTTTTATGCTTCACGTACCCTCTGGAAATTTGTTTTTTTGCACACCATGGACTAAATGGCCAGGTCCCAAGGACCCAAAGGCTCAGTAAAGGTTGGGAGAGGGGACCCACTGGAACAGCTGTTGGGAGACAAATGGTAGCTTCCCGTTAAAACCATCCATCGTGTTCTTTAACGTTGGGTTAACCTCTGAGCGGCACTATTTTGCACACCATGGGCCAAATGGCCAGTCACAAGGACCCCAAAGGCTCAGAGAATATTTTGGGAGGGGACCCACTGGAACAGCTGTTGGGAGACAGATGATAGACTCCCGTCAAGGTCATCCAGTGTGTTCTTTAACGTTGGGTTATTTAACCTCTGAGCGGCACTTTTTTGCACAACATGGGCTAAATGGCCAGGTTACTAGGACCCCGAAGACTCAGAGAAGGTTGAGCGAGAGGATCCCCTGGAACAGCTGTTGGGAGGCAGATGGTAGCCTCCCGTCAAGGCCATCCAGCGTGTTCTTTAACGTGCGCAAGATGCGGCTCTCCCGCATACGGGGTCACGGCTTAACGCCTTACCTTACGGACGGCGGCCTTTCCAAGCCATCAGTGTCCCCTACTGACCGCGGGCAGGGCGGGGAGTTTTGCGGAGATAAATCTCAACGCTGGTCCAAATGGGACTCGAACCTGGAAAAGTGCAGATTACAACTCTGGCGCGCTACCGACTGAACCACTTCCACCCACACAAAAACAACGACAAACCCACCAAAAACAAAACGAAATAAAAAATAATGACACATGAAAGTTAATATGTAAAAAAGACAGCCGTACATTTACCTTCTGTCCAATATTATGGGCCATAAGGTTTTCCTTAATCTTCGAGGTGATGGTCTGTGTGTCGAGATCTGTCGTCAGGGCTGCCATTTCGTAAACAGAAGGTTGGCTGTATCCTCGAGGCGTCGACTGACTCTTTCGGCTCACCACTGGGGAAGGGGTGGTGGTCGTGGTCGTCGTCGTGTTGTTGTTATTATTGTTGCTGGGGCTGTTCACTGTGAGTGGTAGTGGCACATTGTCCGGAGTAACACACGTGGACCTTGGAGGATGAGTTTGGGGAGAGTACAGATTATTGTTGGGAGTTGGCTGCCTGCTTTCTGGAGTCCTGTGATTGGGCTCCGGTGGTCTTGGACTCAGTTTACTTGGAGCTGAAATTGAGAAGAATTTTCAGTGATACATTGAATTCGCGATACATTGAAACATAATTTTTTCAGTCTTTAATAAATAAATAATAAATATTACTTCACAGCTACTTGTCACAGAGGTCTGATGAGGGTGTCTCAGTTTTCAGGCTCTAATTTGTAGATCCCAGCTTCGAGCAGTGTTGAGATTTATATCAGCGAAACACCCCGTGTTGATAAAATCTGCGTGATGCCCACGGTCATCAGGGGACACAGATGGGCTTGGAAAGACTTCCGTCGGATGGGATATTAAGTCGTGACATTAAGTCGGATGGGACATTAAGTTGTAGAGCAGATACTGTGCATGTTGAAGAACACGCTGGATGGCTTTGACGGGAGGCTACCATCTGTCTCCCAACGGATGTTCCAGTGTGTCCCTTCCCCCAACCTTCTCTGAGCCTTCGGGGTATTCATAACCTGCTCATTTAGCCCATTGTGTGCAAAAAAAAGTGTCGCTCAGAGATAAAACAACTCAACATTAAAGAACACGTTGGATGGCCTTGACGAGAGGCTACCATCTGTCTCCCAACGGATGTTCCAGTGTGTCCCCTCCCCCAACCTTCTCTGAGCCCTCTGGGTCTTCATAACCTGCTCATTTAGCCCATTGTGTGCAAATAAAGGGCCGCTCAGAGATAAAACAACTCAACATTAAGGAACACATTGGATATCCTTGACGAGAGGCTACCATCTGTCTCCCAACTGATGTTCCAGTGTGTCCCCTCCCCCAACCTTCTCTGAGCCCTCGAGGTATTCATAACCTGCTCATTTAGCCCATTGTGTGCAAAAAAGTGCCGCTCAGGGATAAAACAACTCTACATTAAAGAACACATTGGATGGCCTTGACGCGAGGCTACTATCTGTCTCCCAACGGATGTTCCAGTGTGTCCCCTCCCCCAACCTTCTCTGAGCCCTCGGGGTCTTCACAACCTGCTCATTTAGCCCATTGTGTGCAAAAAAAGTGCCGCTCAGAGATAAAACAACTCAACATTAAAGAACACGTGTGATGGCCTTGACGAGAGGCTACCATCTGTCTCCCAACGGATGTTCCACTGTGTCCCCTCCCCCAACCTTCTCTGAGCCCTCGGGGTATTCACAACCTGCTCATTTAGCCCATTGTGTGCAGAAAACAGTGCCGCTCAGAGATAAAACAACTCAACATTAAAGAACACGTTGGATGGCCTTGACGAGAGGCTACCATCTGTCTCCCAACGGATGTTCCAGTGTGTCCTCTCCGCCAACCTTCTCTGAGCAATCGGGGTATTCATAACCTGCTCATTTAGCCCATAGTGTGCAAAAAAGTGTTGCTCAGAGGTAAAAGAACTGAACATTAAAGAACACATTGGATGGCCTTGACGAGAGGCTACCATCTGTCTCCCACTGTTCCAGTGTGTCCTCTCCCCCAACCTTCTCTGAGCCCTCGGGGTATTCATAACCTACTCATTTAGCCCATTGTGTGCAAAAAAAGTGTCGCTCAGAGATAAAACAACTCAACATTAAAGAACACCTTTGATGGCCTTGACGAGAGGCTACCATCTGTCTCCCAACGGATGTTCCACTGTGTCCCCTCCCCCAACCTTCTCTGAGCCCTCGGGGTATTCATAACCTGTTCATTTAGCCCATTGTGTGCAAAAAAAGTGCCGCTCAGAGATAAAACAACATTAAAGAACACGTTGGATGGCCTTGACGAGAGGCTACCATCTGTCTCCCAACGGATGTTCCAGCCCTCGGGGTATTCATAACCTGCTCATTTAGCCCATTGTGTGCAAAAAAAAGTGTCGCTCAGAGGTAAAACAACTCCCGTCAGAGAGATATGACAGGAGCCTGTCAGTGATGATGGAGAACCTCATCAGAAAGACAACACAAGCATCCATGCCTTACCCTGGGTTCGAACCCAGGTCCCTTTAATAGGTAGCCAAGCACGCTAACCACTCGGCCACTGGACGTCTTTCAGTTTTTATATTTTATAATATCTGTGATGATGTATATCTCAACAGCTAACTTTATCCTGGAGGTCTCACAGCAATAATATACTTTCAGTAACTTCAGTCTCTTCAGTCTCTTGAGCATTCAGTATTTTCAGTCTCTGTAATATAGTTTCAGTATATTACATAGAAGCATGGCCGTATATAAAGAGGTTGGGTTGTTTTTCCTCTGAGCGGCACTTTTTTGCACACCATGGGCTAAATGACCAGGTCACAAGGACCCCATGGATTCAGAGAAAGTTGGCGCACTACCCGGTTTCAGGTGTCATATGGGAAGAGGTTGGGTTGTTTTACCTCTGAGCGGCACTTTTTTGCACACCATGGGCTAAATGACCAGGTCACAAGGACTCCATGGATTCAGAGAAAGTTGGCGCACTACCCGGTTTCAGGTGTCATATGGGAAGAGGTTGGGTTGTTTTACCTCTGAGAGGCACTTTTTTGCACACCATGGACTAAATGACCAGGTCACAAGGACCCCATGGATTCAGAGAAAGTTGGCGCACTACCCGATTTCGGGTGTCATGTGGGAAGAGGTTGGGTTGTTTTACCTCTGAGTGGCACTTTTTTGCACACCATGGGCTAAATGACCAGGTCACAAGGACCCCATAGATTCAGAGAAAGTTGGCGCACTACCCGATTTCGGGTGTCATGTGGGAAGAGGTTGGGTTGTTTTACCTCTGAGTGGCACTTTTTTGCACACCATGGGCTAAATGGCCAGGTCACATGGACCCCGAAGGCTCAGAGAAGGTTGGGGGAGGGGACCCACTGGAACAGCTGTTGGGAGACAGATGGTAGCCTCCCGTCAAGGCCATCCTGCGTGTTCTTTAACGTGCACAGGGTATGGCTCTCCCACACACGGGCCACGGCTTAACGTCCCATCCGACGGACGGCGGCCTTTCCAAGCCCATCGGTGTCCCCTACTGACCGTGGGCAGGGCGTGGAATTTTGCGGAGATAAATCTCAACGCTGACCCAGCTGTGACTCGAACCTGGGAACTACAGATTACGAGACTGGCGCGCTAACGACTGAACCACCCCCGCCCCTGTGGGAAGAGGACCCACTGGACCGGTTTTATGAGACAAATGGTAGCCTCTCATCAAAGTCATCCAGCGTGTTCTTTAACTTTGGGCGACTCTGAGCGGCTCATTTTTGCACACAATAAACTAAATGGCCAGGTCACAAGGACCCCAAATGCTTAGAATATGGTTGCGGGCAGGTATAGTTCTTCTCACTGGAGAGAATATCCACTGTAATGAGACAGATGGTAGCCTGCCGTCAAGGTTATCCAGCATGTTCTTTAATCTGCATGCAGAATGGATCTCATGGTCACAAGGCCACGGCTTAACGTCCCATCCAATGGAAGGCAGCCATTCCAATTCCACCGGTGTAGCGTTTTCGGAGGGATCACACTTTGCGGAATAGGGGTTGGGTTGTTGTTTTACCTCTGAGCGGCACTTTTTTGCACACCATGGGCTTAATGGCCAGGTCACATGGACCCCGAAGGCTCAGAGAAGGTTGGGGGAGGGGACCCACTGGAACAGCTGTTGGGAGAGAGATGGTAGCCTCCCGTCAAGGCCATCCAGCGTGTCCTTTAACGTGCACGGGGTATGTCTCTCCCGCACACGGGTCCACTGTTTAACGTCCCATCCCACGGACGGCGGCCTTTCCAAGCCCATCGGTGTCCTCTACTGACCATGGGCAGGGCGGGGAATTTTGCGGAGATAAATCTCAACGCTGACCCAGCTGGGACTCGTACCGGGGAACTACAGATTACGAGCCTGGCGCGCTACCGACTGAGCCACCCCCGCCCCACGGATTTGGGGAGATATAACCCAATAATGACATAGTTGGGACTCGAACTTGAGAATGAAGCTGACGACCCTGGTGAAATACCATATGAGTTGATCCTCACCACTTTTATATTAACAATTACTTTTAAATTCATAGCAGGTCTACTGATTTCTTAAACATAACTTTTTTTTAAAAAAACATTCTGCTAACATGTATTGTTTTAAGGTTTCGTCTCTAAAACAAAAATCAAAAAAATTATCCTTTGGTTTATTTTATTCATCAACACTGTGTTCAGCATCTGTTGAGCTAAACAACTATGTCTAACATTTAAAAATCTTATCAAACAATGAGTCAAATATTGCGAAACAATCAACGATTTTCTCTATGTTCGAGAAACAATAGCTTTTGAAATAAAATAATTAGAATCCATCAATTGCGCAGCCAAACAAACAGATTTAAAACTTTTACAGCAACAACTGCCTAAGAAAATTCAATTGTAGAAACAAACAAGATTCAAATAAGAGTAGAGACAAACAAGTCCCAAACAATTATAGAAACAAACAATATTAAATAGCTGTAGAGACAAACAAATCCCTAACAATTGTAGAAACAAACAAGATTTAAATAGCTGTAGAGACAAACAACTGCAGAAAGAAAAAGATTCAAGTATTTTTAGATAGAAACAATTCACAAACAATTGTAGAAACGAACAAGATTCAAACAATTGTAAAGACAAACAAGATTCAAATAATGGTAGAGAGAAACAAGTCCCGAACAATTATAGAAACAAACAATATTGAATAATTTTAGAGACAAACAAGTCTCAAACAATTATAGAAAGTAAAAAAAAATTGAAACAATTTCAGAGACAAGCAAGTCCCAAACAATTGTAGAAACAAACAAAATTCAATTAATTGTAGAGACAAACAATACCCAAACAATTGTAGAAACAAACAAAATTCAATTAATTGTAGAGACAAACAATACCCAAACAATTGTAGAAACAAACAAAATTCAATTAATTGTGGAGACAAACAATACCCAAACAATTGTAGAAACAAGATTCAAATAATGGTAGAGACAAACAAGATTGAAATAATAGTAGAGACAAACTAGTCCCAAACAATTATAGAAACAAAGAAAATTGAAACAATTATAGAGACAAACAAGTCTCAAACAATTGTTGAAAAAACAATATTCAATCAATTGCAGACACAAGCAATTCCCAAACAAATATAGAAATAAACAAGATTCAAATAATTGCAGAAGCAAACAAACAAGGCTTAAAATGGCTGAAGAGACTAACAATTCCCAAACAATTGTAGAAACAGACAAGATTCAAATAATTGTAAAGACAATTATAGAAACAGAAATAATTCATTGAATTGTAGAAAAAAAACAAGATGGAAAGAAATGCAGAAAGGAACAAGATTCAAATAATTGTAGAACGGAACAAGATGGCAACAAATATAGAAAAACAAACAAGATTTCAACAATCGTAGAACCAAACAATTGTAAAAACAAGCAAAGATATTAAACAATTATAGATTAAAGAAAGAATATTAAATAATTGTGGAACGAAACGACGATATTCAATAATTAAATAAATATAAATATAATAAATAAATAAATACCCCCTCAAGCAGCTGCTTGCCACAGAGGTCTGACAGGAGCCTGTCAGTTTATATGCCACAGTAGGAGATCAGAGAGGATGGCAGGACCTCAGCAGAAAAACGACACACACATCCATGCCTAATCCGGGGCTCGAACCCAGGTCCCTTAGATCAGTAGCCAAGCGTGCTAACCACTCGGCCACGGGACGGAACTCAGCAGAAAAACAACACACACATCCATGCTTTACCCGGGACTCGAACCCAGGTCACTTAGATCAGTAGCCAAGTGCGCACAAAACAATAATGTTAAATGATGCTGGAACCAAACAATGATAGTCAACTCTTTGTATACCGTGACAAAAACTTTCAAAAGTTAAAGAAAGAATTTTTAGCTTTCAAACTTTTTTCTTTCAAGCTAACAAAGGGAAAAAATTTCTTACCAAACGGAGCCACACCTGGTGGATTGGGGGTTCCACCAAACCCTCCCGTCCTCATTAATTTCTCAGGGGCGATTTTATATTGCGAAGCGACCAGTTTGTGAACTGCGTTGTCATCTTCCAGGAAGATCTTCATCCGGATGAAAGGCTCCCTGCCTTTCTGGGTGAGCATGTGCCAAGGCTTCGGCCGGGCCAAGAGGTCAGAGACTGACCCCTGAGACAGTCCGAGGACACTCTCGCCAAACAACCTCTGGCTGATCGAATATTGACTGAGTTGTTCTTTGACCTGATGGGAAATAAGAAATATTTTTATTATTAGGGGAAAGAGGTACACAAACATCGTGTACAGTCGCTCAAAAAAGTATCCGGACACTATGGTTGATTATAGAATTCAGAAAAAATATCTGGCAGCGATTATTTTAGAAATTAATGATCTGGCAACCTTCGTGTACAGTCGCTCAAAAAAATATCCGGACACTATGGTTGATTACAGAATTCAGAAAAAATATCTGGCAGCGATTATGTTCGAAATAAGTGATCTGGCAACCTTCGTGTCACGTGACACGAAGGTTGCCAGATCACTTGACACATTGCCAGATCACTAATTCCTAAAAAAATCGTTGCCAGATATTTTTTTCTGAATTCTGTAATCAACCATAGTGTTCGGATACTGTTTTGAGCGACTGTACAGAATGTTCCTTTGTCCGAAGACAGATGGTGCTTCTCTACAAGTTTTTGCCTTTGTGTTGGAAGTGCTATTTCTTTATTCTGTTTTATGTATATCGCTAAAATTCGTGTGCATTTATAGTAATCATTATTCTCACCACACCTCGTAATCGTCACACTACGAAATAATTTGCACACTTTGCATTAGATGGGTTATTCTACCTCTGATCGACACTTTTTCGCACATGATGGAATAAATGGTCAGGTCACATGGACCCCGAAGGCTCAGAGAAGGTTGGGGGAGGGGACCCACTGG
Source organism: Ryuthela nishihirai (assembly GCA_038380435.1). NCBI lineage: Eukaryota > Metazoa > Arthropoda > Arachnida > Araneae > Heptathelidae > Ryuthela > Ryuthela nishihirai. The sequence goes on from JAWZYU010000008.1 coordinate 6,973,975, forward strand.
AACAGCTGTTGGGAGACAAATGGTAACCTTCCATCAAGGCCATCCAGCGAGTTCTTTAACGTTGGGTTGTTTCACCTCTTAGCAGCACTTTCTTCTCTGAGCAGCACTTTCTTGCACACAATGGGCTAAACGGCAAGGTCACAAGGACCCCGAAGGCTCAGAGAAGGTTGGAGGAGGGGACCCACTGAAACAGCTGTTGGGAGAAAGATGGTAGCCTCCCGTCAAGGCCATCCAGTGTCCTGCACACGAGGCTACGGCTTAACGTCCCATCCGACGGACCGCGGCATTTCCAAGCCCATCGGTGTCCCTACTGACCCTGGCGGGGAGTTTTGCGGAGATACATCCAAGGGAGTTTTGCGGAGATACATCCAAACGCTGACCCAGCTAGGACTCGAACCTGGAATCTACAGATTACGAGCCTGATGCGCTACTGACTGAGCCACCCCGCCTCAAACAGACGAATTTAAAGTACATTTGATGCATTGTTACGTATTATATTTGTAATTAATGCATTTATCAATCAATTCTACGCTCAATTTGTAATCAGAAAGGAGGAAATTTAACCCCTAAAAGGCACAACAATGTAGAGAAATTCGACAACTGCAAACTCAAAAATTGACTTGATTACTGCATTTTATATTTTAGAAACCCGAAACGCATTTCAGTCGCAGCCTAAGCATTAGAAGTAACTTTTATAATAACTCAATTAATGTCCTTTATCTCATATGTAAGTGGGGAGGGGTGGCTAAGCCGGTAGAGCGCCAGGCTCGTAATATGCAATTCCCAGGTTCGAGTCCCAGTTGGGTCAGCGTTGAGATTTATCTCTGCAAAATTCCCCCCCCCCTGCCCACGGTCAGTAGGGGACACCGATGGGCTTGGAAAAGCCGCCGTCCGTCGGATGGGACGTTAAGCCGTGGCCCCGTGTGTGGGAGAGCCATACCCTGTGCACGTTAAAGAACACGCTGGATGGCCTTGACGGGAACCTACCATCTGTCTCCCAACATCTGTTCCAGTGGGTCCCTCCCCCAACCTTCTCTGAGCCTTCGGGGTCCATGTGACCTGGCCATTTAGCCCATGGTGTGCGAAAGAGTGTCACTCAGAGGTAAAACAACCCAACGTTGAAGAACACGCTGGATGGCCTTGACGGGAGGCTACCATCTGTCTCCCAACAGCTGCTCCAATGGGTCCCCTCCCCCAACCTTCTCTGAGCCTTCGGGGTCCATGTAACCTGGCCATTTAGCCCATGGTGTGCAAAAAAGTGCCGCTCAGAGGTAAAACAACCCAACCCAACTCATATGTAAGAATTTCGTCTTCGATTTTAGCACTCGCGTGCTATTCTAATCATTTTCATCTGTAGAGGTTTTGGCACGCAAATGCGGCATCTGACGTCACCAGCGCGAAGTTCCATCAATAATGCCGTCTCAAAAGTCTCGTGTTCAGACGTCATAAAGAACAAGGGGCACCATTATTCAGCAATCAAGTCAACAATGTCACTTACAATAAAACATCCCATGACTAAATATCGTGTAACAACAATGATAAGGAAATTTCTAAACAATGTGCGATAACAATAAACCACTTTATACCCATTCTGCTATTGGGACAACAGTGAAATTGATTCGACCGTTTAATCTCCGAGTTGTATTTTTATGCGCACAGTGGGTTAAAGGGAGGGTTTAAAACGAATTTCAAAGAATATTCGGGATGAGGACTCACTGGAAAAGATGTTAGGAGACAGATCTAGCCTGCCATTAAGGCTATCAAGCATGTTTTTTAACCTGTACAGTCGCTCAAAAAAGTATCCGAACACTATGGTTGATTACAGAAACTATGGTTGATTACAGAATTCAGAAAAAATATCTGGCAACGATTTTTTTTAGAAATTAGTGATCTGGTAAACTTCGTGTCACGTGATTACAGAATTCAGGAAAAATATCTGGAGCGTTACTGCACACGCTCCAGTTTGCTGTGAACGGTAACTGCACACGCTCAATATTTCCGTGAGTGAGCCCACACGATCTAGTATCAAAATAATATGACCACCTACAGTCGCTCAAAAAAGTATCCGAACACTATGGTTGATTACAGAATTCAGAAAAAATATCTGGCAACGATTTTTTTTAGAAATTAGTGATCTGGCATGTCACGTGACATGAAGGTTGCCAGATATTTTTTCTGAATTCTGTAATCAACCATAGTGTTCGGATACTTTTTTTGAGCGACTGTACAGGTATGGATCTCCCGCACACGAGGACACAGCTTAATGTAACATTGGATGGACGTTTTTTTCCAAACCACAAGGGTTTGGAAAAACCACAAGGTTTGGTTCAGTCGGTAGCGCGCCAGACTCGTAATCTGCAGTTCCCAGGTTCGAGTCCCAGCTGGGTCAGCGTTGAGATTTATCTCCGCAAAATTCCCCGCCCTGCCCACGGTCAGTAGGGGACACCGATGGGCTTGGAAAGGCCGCTGTCCGTCGGATGGGACATTAGGCCGTGGCAACGTGAGCGGGAGAGCCATACCCTGTGCACGTTAAAGAACACGCTGGATGGCCTTGACGGGAGGCTACCATCTGTCTCCCAACAGCTGTTCCAGTGGGTCCCCTCCCCCAACCTTCTCTGAGCCTTCGGGGTCCATGTGACCTGGCCATTTAGCCCATGGTGTGCAAAAAAGTGCCGCTCAGAGGTAAAACAACTCAACCAACCCAACCCAAAATACAAGTGTTTCCTTACTGACAGAGGGCATGGCTGGGTTGTTTTACCTCTGAACGGCACTTTTTTCACACAATAGTCTAAATGGCCAGGTCACAAGGAACCGAAGGCTCAGAGAAGGTTGGGGAAATGGAACCCACTGGAACAGCTGTTGGGAGACAGATGGTAGCCTCCCGTCAAGGCCATCCAGCGTGTTCTTTAACGTGCACAGGGTATGGCTTTCCTGCATACGGGGCCACGGCTTAACGTCCCATCCGACGGACGGCGGCCTTTCCAAGCCCATCGGTGTCCCCTACTGACCATGGGCAGGGCGGGGAATTTTGCGGAGATAAATCTCAACACTGACCAAGCTGGGACTCAAACCTGGGAATTACAGATTACAAGTCTGACGCGCTACTGACTGAGACACCCCCGTCCCTAAATGGCCAGGTCACAAAGACCCCGAAGGCTCAGAGATGGTTGGATTATTTTATTTCTCAGTGGCATTTATTTCACACAATGGATTAAATGTCCAGGTCACAAGGACCCTGAAGGTTCAGAGAAGGTTGGGGGAGGGGACCCACTGGACAGCTTTTGGGAGACAGATGGTAGCCTCCCCTATCAATATCAAGGTCATCCAGTGTGTTCTTTAATGTGCACAGGGTATGGCTCTCTCACCATGAGGACACGGCTTAACGTCACATCCGACGGACGGCGGTCTTTCCAAGCCCATTGGTGATCCCTACTGACCGAGGGCAGATTTTACGGAAAAAATTTCAACGCTTTCCCAGGTTGGACTCGAACCTGCTAACTGCAGTTTACGAGCCTGGCGCGCTACCGACTGAGTCTAATTATCATGGAAGTGAAACACGTAGTTTGAAAAACACCCCTCTTGATATGTTGTAATTATTGTCCTCCTAAAACATTTCCCCCCCCCCCGAATAGGAGCCACCTTGTCGAGGTAGGGGGGGGGGGGCGTTGAGGGTCTAAATGAAGTTTAAGGGGTTGCTGACCGGAGTGACATCGGTGAGCTGTCTTACCCTCGACGTAGGTAGTGGTTGAGTTGTTTTACCTCTGAGTGGCACTTTTTTGCACACCATGGGCTAAATGACCAGGTCACATGGACCCCGAAGGCTCAGAGAAGGTTGGGGGAGGGGACCCACTGGAACAGCTGTTGGGAGACAGAGGGTAGCCTCCCGTCAAGGCCATCCAGCGTGTTCTTTATCGTGCACAGGGTATGGCTCTCCCGCACACGGGGCCACGGCTTAACGTCCCATCCGACGGACGGCGGCCTTTCCAAGCCCATCGGTGTCCCCTACTGACCGTGGGCAGGGCGGGGAATTTTGCGGAGATAAATCTCAACGCTGACCCAGCTGGGACTCGAACCTGGGAACTACAGATTACGAGCCTGGCGCGCTACCGACTGAGCCACCCCCCGCCCCTGTAGGTAGTGGTAATTTTGGGAATATCCCTATAGATGGCGTGCAGTCATTGAATTGCGATACATCTAGGTTTTGTCATTCAATTTAATTTTCTAAAACATTAGACAATCTACTGAACAACGTTTAAAATAACAGACAATCGAAACCAAAAAAAAAAGGCCATCTTACCTTTTTGACAATGTCCTCCGTGTTGAGATTGTTGTACTGATCGAATTGTTGCTGAGTAATTGGAGGCAAGACAGCTTTGGCGGGCCTCTGCGGCGGGTTGGGCAATGAGGGCACAGCCGACTGAGATAGCAACGAGTTGGTGATGCTCTGCATCCTCTGAAGGGGTGATGCTGACGTCGAGAGGTCCTCTCCTCCGGGAGGCGGAGGAGGCGGCGCGTCGGCCAAGGGAAGAAGCGCTGGAGGGGCCGGAGATGAATTGTGCAGATATGAAGTGGCAGAGGAAGAAGACGACGATGAGGATTTGTTGTGGGAGTTGGGTTCTGTTTTGGGCCGAACGAGAGAAAAGGCACTTCCGTGATGACGCAGTTCCGGTTCACCCCCTGCTGCGGGGTTCTTGCTGCCGTGGTTCGAGTCCGACCGGCTCCTGGAGCCGATCGTGGCATCTACGGGCAGTTCTTGTTGACCTCCACTCCCCGTGGTGGAGCTGTGCGTGAGGCTACCGAAAGTGGTGCCGTTGGCGGGAAAGGGGCCGAAGGAGTTTGCAGAAGGGGGCATGAGGTGCGAGAGTCGAGTCAGCTCTTGGTGATAAATCGTTAACGCTTGTCTTATTTCCTCTTGCGTCCTCTCGTACTGGTCGCGCGGAGTCCGAAAGCCTTCTTCCACCCTCTGGCCGATCAACTTCGCCAGTTCCTCTTGGTAGATCCTGGCCACCATCTCCTGAGGGATGTCGTCGTTCTCGTACTTCCGCGACCGCCTCGACGTGTTGCTATTGCTATTGTTGTTGCACAATTCCTTCACGAGGTTGCTGCTACAGTTCTTGACACTCCCTCCCCCTTCGTAGCCTCCCCCCTCCCCCCGAATGTCGTCACAACTGTCCACCGACCTGGTGTCCATGGCAGCGATGCTGCCATTCGGCAGTGGGCTTTTTTGTCCGTGTTTGGCGTTCAGCATGGCCAGCTGGGCTTCGTTGAGAATTTGGGCTATCCTCTCTTCGGCGCCCTGATCGTCCTGCTTGAAGTTTGGCAGCCCAGCTTCTTTCCCTGGTGGAGAAGAAAGAAGATTTGATCTTCTTTCAGCCACTGAAAGAGTCAATAAATTATTATGGAGAAGAAAAAAGTTTTATCTTCTTTTAACCACTGAAAGAGTTAAATTATTATTAGGGAAAAAAAGATTTTGTCGTCTTTCAGTTACTGAAAGAGACAAATTATTAGGGAGAAGAAAGAGATTTGTCTTCTTTTAGCCACTGAAAGAGACAAATTATTAAAGAGAAGACAAAAGATTTTGATTCCTTTCAGCCACTAAAAGAATCAAATTATTATGGAGAAGAAAAAAGTTTTGTCTTCTTTTAGCCACTGAAAGAATCAAATTATTAGGGGAAAGAAAAAAGATTTTTTCTCCTTTCAGCCACCAAAAAAGAGTCAAATTATTATGAAGAAAAAAAGATTTTGTCTCATTTAAGCCACTGAAAGAGTCAAATTATTATGGAGAAGAAAAAATATTTTGTCTCTTTTAAGCCACTAAAACAGTCAAATTATTATAAAGAAGAAAAATATTTTGTCTCCTTTCAGTCATTAAATGAGTCAAATTATTATAGAGAAGAAAAAAATATTTTGTCTCCTTTCAGCCACTAAAAGAGTCAAATTATTATAGAGAAGAAAACTATTTTGTCTCTTTTCAGCCACTAAAAGAGTCAAATTATGATAGAGAAAAAAAATATTTTGTCTCCTTTCAGCCACTAAAAGAGTCAAATTATTATAGAGAAGAAAAAATATTTTGTCTCTTTTCAGCCACTAAAAGAGTCAAATTATGATAGAGAAGAAAAAATATTTTGTCTCTTTTCAACCACTAAAAGAGTCAAATTATGATAGAGAAGAAAAAATATTTTGTCTCTTTTCAACCACTAAAAGAGTCAAATTATTATAGAGAAGAAAAAATATTTTGTCTCTTTTCAGCCACTAAAAGAGTCAAATTATGATAGAGAAGAAAAAATATTTTGTCTTTTTTCAGCCACTAAAAGAGTCAAATTATGATAGAGAAGAAAAAATATTTTGTCTCTTTTCAGCCACTAAAAGAGTCAAATTATTATAGAGAAGAAAAAAGATTTTGTCTCTTTTCAGCCACTAAAAGAGTCAAATTATGATAGAGAAGAAAAAATATTTTGTCTTTTTTCAGCCACTAAAAGAGTCAAATTATGATAGAGAAGAAAAAATATTTTGTCTCTTTTCAGCCACTAAAAGAGTCAAATTATTATAGAGAAGAAAAAATATTTTGTCTCTTTTCAGCCACTAAAAGAGTCAAATTATTATAGAGAAAAAAATATTTTGTCTCTTTTCAGCCACTAAATGAGTCAAATTATTATAGAGAAGAAAAATATTTTGTCTCTTTTCAGCCACTAAAAGAATCAAATTATTATAGAGAAGAAAAATATTTTGTCTCTTTTCAGCCACTAGAAGAGTCAAATTATTATAGAGAAGAAAAAATATTTTGTCTCCTTTCAGTCATTAAATGAGTCAAATTATTATAGAGAAGAAAAAAATATTTTGTCTCCTTTCAGCCACTAAAAGAGTCAAATTATTATGGAGAAGAAAAAAGATTTTGTCTCTTTTCAGCCACTAAAAGAGTCAAATTATGATAGAGAAGAAAAAAGATTTTGTCCCCTTTCAGCCACTAAAAGAGTCAAATTATTATAGAGAAGAAAAAAATATTTTGTCTCCTTTCAGCCACTAAAAGAGTCAAATTATTATGGAGAAGAAAAAATATTTTGTCTCTTTTCAGCCACTAAAAGGGTCAAATTATTATAGAGAAGAAAAAAGATTTTGTCTCTTTTCAGCCACTAAAAGAGTCAAATTATTATAGAGAAGAAAAAAGATTTTGTCTCCTTTCAGCCACTAAATGAGTGAAATTATTATGGAGAAGAAAAATATTTGTCTCCTTTCAGTCACTAAAAGAGTCAAATTATTACGGAAAAGAAAAAAAAATATTTTGTCTCTTTTCAGCCACTAATAGAGTCAAATTATTATAGAGAAAAAAAGGTTTTGTGTCCTTTCAGTCATTAAAAGAGTTATATTATTATGGAAAAAAAAAATATTTTGTCTCCTTTCAGCCACTAAAAGAGTCAAATTATTATGGAGAAGAAAAAATATTTTTGTCCCTTTTCAGCCACTAATAGAGTCAAATTATTATAGAGAAGAAAAAAGATTTTGTGTCCTTTCAGTCATTAAAAGAGTCAAATTATTACGGAAAAGAAAAAAACATTTTGTCTCCTTTCAGTCACTAAAAGAGTCAAATTATTATAGAGAAGAAAAAAGGATTTTGTCTCCTTTCAGCCACTAAAAGAGTCAAATTATTATAGAGAAGAAAAAAAGATTTTGTGTCCTTTCAGTTATTAAAAGAGTCAAATTATTATGGAAAAGAAAAAAATATTTTGTCTCCTTTCAGCCACTAAACAGTCAATTTATTATAAAGAAAAAAATATTTTGTCTCCTTTCAGCCACTTAAAGAGTCAAATTATTATAGAGAAGAAAAATATTTTGTCTCCTTTCAGTCATTAAATGAGTCAAATTATTATAGAGAAGAAAAAAATATTTTGTCTCTTTTCAGTCACTAAAAGAGTCAAATTATTATAGAGAAGAAAAAAAGATTTTGTGTCCTTTCAGTTATTAAAAGAGTCAAATTATTATGGAAAAGAAAAAAATATTTTGTCTCCTTTCAGCCACTTAAAGAGTCAAATTATTATAGAGAAGAAAAATATTTTGTCTCCTTTCAGTCATTAAATGAGTCAAATTATTATAGAGAAGAAAAAAATATTTTGTCTCTTTTCAGTCACTAAAAGAGTCAAATTATTATAGAGAAGAAAAAAAGATTTTGTGTCCTTTCAGTCATTAAAAGAGTCAAATTGTTATGGAGAAGAAAAAAGATTTTGTCTTTTTTCAACCACTAAAAGAGTAAAATTATTACAGAGAAGAAAAATTTTCATTATGGAATATTATTTTTATATAAAATGTATTATGGAGAACATATTAATAGTTTAGTACCATTGAAAGAGTGAATAAATAAATATGGACCTGGGAATAGTGCACAAGAGATGCAAGCGAATCTCATCTCTATACTTTCAAGCATTTTCCCTCTGAAAGAGCAGGCTGTGTTGTTGTAGACTGCATGTTACGTCCTTTTTTTTGCTCATAATGGGCTAAATGAAAAGGTCACAAAGACTCCAAGGGTTCAGAGAAGGTGGGGGACTCACTGGACAGCTGTTAGGAGACAGGTGGTAGCCTCCCGTCAATGCCATGCAGTGTGTTCTTTAGGATAAATAGAGATGGATCATTGTTTTACCTCTGACCGGTACTTTCTTGAACAAAATGGGCTAAACGATCCCCCAACATGAACCCAAAGGGTTCAGAGAATGTTGGGGGACTCACTGGACAGATGTTAGGAGACAGGTGGTAGCCTCCCGTCAATGCCATTCAGTGTGTTCTTTAGCGTAAATAGAGATGGATCATTGTTTTACCTCTGACCGGTACTTTCTTGAACAAAATGGGCTAAACGATCACCCAACATGAACCCAAAGGGCTCAGAGAATGTTGGGGGACTCACTGGACAGGTGGTAGCCTCCCGTCAATGCCATCCAGTGTGTTCTTTAGCGTAAATAGAGATGGATCATTGTTTTACCTCTGACCGGTACTTTCTTGAACAAAATGGGCTAAACGATCCCCCAACATGAACCCAAAGGGTTCAGAGAATGTTGGGGGACTCACTGGACAGATGTTAGGAGACAGGTGGTAGCCTCCCGTCAATGCCATCCAGTGTGTTCTTTAGCGTAAATAGAGATGAATCATTGTTTTACCTCTGACCGGTACTTTCTTGAACAAAATGGGCTAAACGATCCCCCAACATGAACCCAAAGGGCTCAGAGAATGTTGGGGGACTCACTGGACAGATGTTAGGAGACAGGTGGTAGCCTCCCGTCAATGCCATCCAGTGTGTTCTTTAGGATAAATAGAGATGGATCATTGTTTTACCTCTGACCGGTACTTTCTTGAACAAAATGGGCTAAACGATCCCCCAACATGAACCCAAAGGGCTCAAAGAATGTTGGGGGACTCACTGGACAGATGTTAGGAGACAGGTGGTAGCCTCCCGTCAATGCCATCCAGTGTGTTCTTTAGGATAAATAGAGATGGATCATTGTTTTACCTCTGACCGGTACTTTCTTGAACAAAATGGGCTAAACGATCCCCCAACATGAACCCAAAGGGCTCAAAGAATGTTGGGGGACTCACTGGACAGATGTTAGGAGACAGGTGGTAGCCTCCCGTCAATGCCATCCAGTGTGTTCTTTAGGATAAATAGAGATGGATCATTGTTTTACCTCTGACCGGTACTTTCTTGAACAAAATAGGCTAAACGATCCCCCAACATGAACCCAAAGGGCTCAAAGAATGTTGGGGGACTCACTGGACAGATGTTAGGAGACAGGTGGTAGCCTCCCGTCAATGCCATCCAGTGTGTTCTTTAGGATAAATAGAGATGGATCATTGTTTTACCTCTGACCGGTGCTTTCTTGAACAAAATGGGCTAAACGATCCCCCAACATGAACCCAAAGGGTTCAGAGAATGTTGGGGGACTCACTGGACAGGTGGTAGCCTCCCGTCAATGCCATCCAGTGTGTTCTTTAGGATAAATAGAGATGGATCATTGTTTTACCTCTGACCGGTACTTTCTTGAACAAAATAGGCTAAACGATCCCCCAACATGAACCCAAAGGGCTCAAAGAATGTTGGGGGACTCACTGGACAGATGTTAGGAGACAGGTGATAGCCTCCCATCAATGCCATCCAGTGTGTTCTTTAGCGTAAATAGAGATGGATCATTGTTTTACCTCTGACCGGTACTTTCTTGAACAAAATGGGCTAAACGATCACCCAACATGAACCCAAAGGGCTCAAAGAATGTTGGGGGACTCACTGGACAGATGTTAGGAGACAGGTGGTAGCCTCCCGTCAATGCCATCCAGTGTGTTCTTTAGGATAAATAGAGATGGATCATTGTTTTACCTCTGACCGGTACTTTCTTGAACAAAATGGGCTAAACGATCCCCCAACATGAACCCAAAGGGCTCAAAGAATGTTGGGGGACTCACTGGACAGATGTTAGGAGACAGGTGGTAGCCTCCCGTCAATGCCATCCAGTGTGTTCTTTAGGATAAATAGAGATGGATCATTGTTTTACCTCTGACCGGTACTTTCTTGAACAAAATAGGCTAAACGATCCCCCAACATGAACCCAAAGGGCTCAAAGAATGTTGGGGGACTCACTGGACAGATGTTAGGAGACAGGTGATAGCCTCCCGTCAATGCCATCCAGTGTGTTCTTTAGGATAAATAGAGATGGATCATTGTTTTACCTCTGACCGGTACTTTCTTGAACAAAATGGGCTAAACGATCCCCCAACATGAACCCAAAGGGCTCAAAGAATGTTGGGGGACTCACTGGACAGATGTTAGGAGACAGGTGGTAGCCTCCCGTCAATGCCATCCAGTGTGTTCTTTAGGATAAATAGAGATGGATCATTGTTTTACCTCTGACCGGTACTTTCTTGAACAAAATGGGCTAAACGATCACCCAACATGAACCCAAAGGGCTCAAAGAATGTTGGGGGACTCACTGGACAGATGTTAGGAGACAGGTGGTAGCCTCCCGTCAATGCCATCCAGTGTGTTCTTTAGGATAAATAGAGATGGATCATTGTTTTACCTCTGACCGGTGCTTTCTTGAACAAAATGGGCTAAACGATCCCCCAACATGAACCCAAAGGGTTCAGAGAATGTTGGGGGACTCACTGGACAGGTGGTAGCCTCCCGTCAATGCCATCCAGTGTGTTCTTTAGGATAAATAGAGATGGATCATTGTTTTACCTCTGACCGGTACTTTCTTGAACAAAATAGGCTAAACGATCCCCCAACATGAACCCAAAGGGCTCAAAGAATGTTGGGGGACTCACTGGACAGATGTTAGGAGACAGGTGATAGCCTCCCATCAATGCCATCCAGTGTGTTCTTTAGCGTAAATAGAGATGGATCATTGTTTTACCTCTGACCGGTACTTTCTTGAACAAAATGGGCTAAACGATCACCCAACATGAACCCAAAGGGCTCAAAGAATGTTGGGGGACTCACTGGACAGATGTTAGGAGACAGGTGGTAGCCTCCCGTCAATGCCATCCAGTGTGTTCTTTAGGATAAATAGAGATGGATCATTGTTTTACCTCTGACCGGTACTTTCTTGAACAAAATGGGCTAAACGATCCCCCAACATGAACCCAAAGGGCTCAAAGAATGTTGGGGGACTCACTGGACAGATGTTAGGAGACAGGTGGTAGCCTCCCGTCAATGCCATCCAGTGTGTTCTTTAGGATAAATAGAGATGGATCATTGTTTTACCTCTGACCGGTACTTTCTTGAACAAAATGGGCTAAACGATCCCCCAACATGAACCCAAAGGGCTCAAAGAATGTTGGGGGACTCACTGGACAGATGTTAGGAGACAAGTGGTAGCCTCCCGTCAATGCCATCCAGTGTGTTCTTTAGGATAAATAGAGATGGATCATTGTTTTACCTCTGACCGGTACTTTCTTGAACAAAATGGGCTAAACGATCCCCCAACATGAACCCAAAGGGCTCAGAGAATGTTGGGGGACTCACTGGACAGATGTTAGGAGACAGGTGGTAGCCTCCCGTCAATGCCATCCAGTGTGTTCTTTAGGATAAATAGAGATGGATCATTGTTTTACCTCTGACCGGTACTTTCTTGAACAAAATGGGCTAAACGATCCCCCAACATGAACCCAAAGGGCTCAGAGAATGTTGGGGGACTCACTGGACAGATGTTAGGAGACAGGTGGTAGCCTCCCGTCAATGCCATCCAGTGTGTTCTTTAGCGTAAATAGAGATGGATCATTGTTTTACCTCTGACCAGTACTTCCTTCAACAAAATGGGCTAAACGATCACCCAACATGAACCCAAAGGGCTCAGAGAATGTTGGGGGACTCACTGGACAGATGTTAGGAGACAGGTGGTAGCATCCCGTCAATGTCATCCAGTGTGTTCTTTAGCGTAAATAGAGATGGATCATTGTTTTACCTCTGACCGGTACTTTCTTGAACAAAATGGGCTAAACGATCCCCCAACATGAACCCAAAGGGCTCAGAGAATGTTGGGGGACTCACTGGACAGATGTTAGGAGACAGGTGGTAGCCTCCCGTCAATGCCATCCAGTGTGTTCTTTAGGATAAATAGAGATGGATCATTGTTTTACCTCTGACCGGTACTTTCTTGAACAAAATGGGCTAAACGATCCCCCAACATGAATCCAAAGGGCTCAGAGAATGTTGGGGGACTCACTGGACAGATGTTAGGAGACAGGTGGTAGCATCCCGTCAATGTCATCCAGTGTGTTCTTTAGCGTAAATAGAGATGGATCATTGTTTTACCTCTGACCAGTACTTCCTTCAACAAAATGGGCTAAACGATCACCCAACATGAACCCAAAGGGCTCAAGGAATGTTGGGGGACTCGCTGGACAGGTGGTAGTCTCCCTTCAAGGCCATCCAGTGTATTCTTTAATTTTCACAGGGTTTGGCTTTCCCACCAGCAGGATCGCAGCTTAACGTCCCATCAGACGGACGGTGACCTTTCCAAGCCCATCGGTGTCCCCCTTTCGGGGAGTTTCGACGGAGGGTTTTCCGGAGATAAATCTCAACACTGGTCGATTTGGGACTAGATTGTGGAAACTGTAGACTACGAGCCTGGTGTGCTAACGACAGAGCCAACCTCACCCTGTATTAAGATGGGAAAAATTTATACATGAATATTCATTCATAATATGCATATGTATTATTGTAAAAATTTCAATATCTATGTTGAAGGAACACGTGTGAACTTTGTATGAAAAAGTTTTTAAAAATAGACCAAAATCAGTCAAGTCAAATTAACCTTCAGAAAGTTTAAAAAAGGTTTTAAATTTTAAAACACATCAAAATAATTTTTTTGGGAGAACATTTTATGATTTTTGCTAAGTATACAAGCACATATTACATACACAAAAAAAATCTTGAAAAAATAATTTGTTTTCGGTTAGAAAAGAGTTGAAAAAAGTATAATCGAGTCATTTTTTTTTCTGAAATATATTTTGTGGTAATTATTATCCTCAAAACTTAAGGGAAACGTATTGAGTGATTTCCTCTCTAATTCTTTCTCACCGCAACAATGGTATTAGCTTTCCCCTTTTCTGAATTATCGATTAGTGACGTCATAAACGTATTCTTTTGTGTTGTAGCAGATTTCTCGTTTCAGTTTATCTCATTTAAACGAGAAAGAGGATTTACTTCTTGTGGATTAAAGTCGCAATCCCCACCATGTGACAGATGCTACTTGTAGCGCCATCTGTTGATGACTTAAGAAAGCTATCAATAGCTCGACCTCACTATTTTTCGAATTGCTTTAGAACCAACTATATAACAAAGTGTGGTTAAATAATCAAATCGAAAGAATGCAAGGGCTTGGAGATTGGGAACAAGATTCACTGTCTTTATCTGTTTGGAGAATAGAATGAGAATAGGATGAGGTAACAGAACAAGATATGATGGAGGGGGAGGGGGAGAAGATGTGATGAAGGGGCGGGGGGAAGAAGATGAGATGGAGCGGCGGAGGGAGGGAATTGTGATGGAGGGGCGGTTGGGAAGAAGATGTGATGGAGGGGCGGGGGAGGGAAGAAGATGTGATGGAAGGGCGGGGGAGGGAAGAAGATGTGATGGAGGGGCGGGGGAGAGAAGAAGATGTGATGGAAGGGCGGGGGAGGGAAGAAGATATGATGGAAGGGCAGGGGAGGGAAGAAGATGTGATGGAGGGGCGGGGGAGGGAAGAAGATGTGATGGAAGGGCGGGGGAGGGAAGAAGATGTGATGGAGGGGCGGGGGAGAGAAGAAGATGTGATGGAAGGGCGGGGGAGGGAAGATGTGATGGAAGGGCGGGGGAGGGAAGAAGATGTGATGGAGGGGCGGGGGAGGGAAGAAGATGTGATGGAAGGGCTGGGGAGGGAAGAAGATGTGATGGAAGGGCGGGGGAGGGAAGAAGATGTGATGGAGGGGCGGGGGAGGGAAGAAGATGTGATGGAAGGGCGGGGGAGGGAAGAAGATGTGATGGAGGGGCGGGGGAGGGAAGAAGATGTGATGGAAGGGCGGGGGAGGGAAGAAGATGTGATGGAGGGGCGTGGGGAGGGAAGAAGATGTGGTGGAAGAGCAGGGAGGAAGAAGATGTGATGGAGGGATGGAGGGAGGGAATTGTGATGGAGGGGCGGGGAGGGAAGAAGATGTGACGGAGGGGCGGTTGGGAAGATGTGATGGAAGGGCGGAGGGGGGAAGAAGATGTGATGGGGCGGAGGGGGGAAGAAGATGTGATGGAGCGGCGGTTGGGAAGATGTGATGGATGGGCGGGGGAGGGAAGAAGATGTGACGGTGGGGCGGTTGGGAAAAGAATGGAGGAAAAAGTCGGTTGTTTAACCTCTGAGCGGCCCTTTTTTGCACAAAATGGGCTAAATGTCCAGGTCACAAAGACCCCGAAGGCTCAGAGAAAGTTGGGGGAGGGGAATCCACTGGAACAGCTGTTGGGAGACAGATGGTAGCCTCCCGTCAAGGCCATCCAGCGTGTTCTTTTACGTGCGCAGGGTATGTCTCTCCCGCAAATGGGCCATGGCTTAACGTCCCATCCAAAACGGCTGTCTTTCCAAGTCCATCGGTATCCCCTACTGACCGTGGGCAGGGCGGGGAATTTTGCGGAGATAAATCTCAATGCTGGTTCAGCTGGGACTCGAACCTGGGGCTGGAGATTGCGAGCCTGGTGCGCTATCGACTGAACCACCCACGCCTGTAATTAATGAGACGTTTGTATTTTAAAAGAAAGTAAAAAATAATTATTTATTAGGAATATATATTGTTGAAAGTTTTAAATTAATTTCCCAACTTTTTAAAAGTAAATAGTTACCTGTTAAATTTTAAATTACAATTTATAATAATTTTAAACATATTTTTTTAGTATATAATAAAGATTTAGTATTTAACATTTGGTCGGTAGCTATTTTTTAAAATAAAAAAAAAAACCGGTGATAATTTTCTTTCTAAAATTGATATCAATGTTAAAAGTGACGCCATACGTTATTTGTGCTATACGAATTAATTTCATTTTTTACATTAATATATTTCAAACCTTTTAATTGAAATGAAAAAAATAAATCTTTTTCTGCATTTAAAATTGTCATAACCCAACACACACGAATAAAAAAACAAAAAAAAAATATCATTTATAAAAAAAATACTAAAAGCAACAGAAATGTCTCTTAACCAATAAAAACAAACAAAAAAAAATACGAAATGACGAAACAACACTGAGAACAAGCTTTCAATTGCAGTTGACTTACTTAACTTACCTCTTCTAGGTACCAAAGATTTCAACATATAGATGCAATGTTCATCTGAGGCCCACGCGTGCATTTTCCGGTAAGAATCTCTTCCTTTTTCTGTTAATTTATCCCAAGGCTTTGGTTTGGAGAGAAGTTCGCTCACTGTACCTTGGGAGAGTCCTAGAACGAACTTGGCGAACAATCGCTGTCCAATATTGTGCACACTGAGGAGCTCCCGAACACATCTCGAAATATTCAAAGTATTTAAGGTTTCATTTGCATACTTATCGATGTTGTGCCTTAGGCAGTCTTGCAGTTTCTCTAACGACGAACTGTGATCCATAGAAGATGGCGTTGTCGTCGTCGTGGTTGTAGAAGAGTCTTTAATGTGATTGGGCGTCGAGGACTCCACTTGATGATGGTGATGGTGGTGGTGGTGAAGTGGTTTCGCGGAGGGGGTGGTTGTGGTGGTGGTGGATGTGGATGTGGTGACGGCTGCGACTGTGACAGTAGAGTCCATAACTGGAGAATGTTTACGCTCTTCACTGATGCTGTTGTTGATGATGGTGGTTATTGTTGTTGGGGTGGTGGTGGAGGAAGTGGTGGTCATGGTGGAGGTGGTGGTGGTTGGTTGTGGTGCTGCCGACACAGGAGAGGAAGGCCTGCTAGTGCATTCTTCTTTCGCAATAGTTTTGGCATAACTAGACACAATTTCTTCTCCAAGTAAAGTACTGAAAGTATCCACACTTTGGAGTGAAGATGGGTAGGATTGTGTGGGCCCTGAAAAGAAAGGTGTAGAAACGTCTGACGTAATCTTTTCAAGAATAAACATGATGTCATCATTAAGAAGATAGAGAATTGTGAAAAAAATTATATATATGACAGTAATGCAGAAGACATCAACGAATTTGTATTCAATGCATGCCAAGAATAATAAAATTGAAAGGAAAATGTTTACACAATTATTTTTTTTTTCTAATATATTATTTTTTGGGGCTACGTTTACACACCTTTCTTTGACTGCCCCTAATATTACTTTTAAAAAAATTATCATGGACATTTAATCTTTTTCAGGGCAAGGGCATTTATTATATAAAAAAAAATTTGATTTTTTTTTTGTAGAATGATGAAATTTTTTATTCCCTAAATATATGTAGGAATTATTATTCAGAAATAACAGAAAAAGAATTATATAATGAAGTCTTAAAGATTTATGGTCTTTGGTTTTAGATTTTTTTTCTTTATTTTCTTTTTGCAAACACTTAAGTATTTTAATAATTGACACTTCAACTATTATCACAGTAACAATTAATTGTTTAACAATTAGAACATAAACGAATTTTTGGATGTAAGAATGAAGTCCGAAGTTGTACCAAAACGTTTTCGAAACAGGATTATTTATTAGAGATAGGTTATTTTTTTTTTAATTTTGTTAAGATAGAAGGTACTTATTTGCTGACTGAGATAAATGGCCAGTTTAAAAAAAAAATCTTAATGTTACGAAGAAATATTGGATAGATATTCAAGACAGACGGTAAGAGGTTTTTGCATTCATCCAGAATGTTTATTAATGTGCACGGGTAATAGTTAAACCTTAGGTATGATGGTCGATGATATTTGCATGGCCTGCTCCTTTTAATTGAGTTTTAAGATAATGAACGAGTTAAAATAACGTGGATTTAATTATAGTTGGTAATCGAAATTTGAAAATTTTTCAATCGTGAAGGAGATGGGTGCGTGGGTGGAAAGGATGAAGAAGAGAGGGATCAAAAGGAGATAGAGAGAGGATAGAGGAGAAGACATGGAGAAAGAAGGAAAGATGATGGAGAAGGGGATGGAGGATAATATTAGAGTGAGGAGAGAAGAATAAGGAAGGAAGATGAGATGATGAAGGAAGAGGAGGGATGGAGGAGAAAGAGAAACAAAAGTAGGGGAGGATGATGACGAGATGGGAAAAAAGAGAGCAAGGTAAAGCGAGAGAAGGTAAAATATAAAGAAAAAGAGTGATGAAGAGAAGGAGTAAAATGATAAGAGGAGACAGTGAAAAGAAAACTAGTGGAGGAAAAAGGAAGAAAGAGGAAATGAAAAAAAAAGGAATCAGGTAAAGAGAATGATGGAAGGAGGAGAAAGAAAGAGGAGGATTAAGAAGGATGGGGACGACGAAGGAGGAAGAGGAGGATTCCGGTGGATGGAGGAGATGGGGTAGGAAGATGAAAAAGAATGGAGGAGATGGGAAAGGAAGAGGTGGATGGAAAAACAATGAAAGAAATGAGAGAGAGGGATCAATAAGGATGAGGCAGACGGCGTAAGATTGAAAGCATGAAGGAAATGAGGAGGAATATGAGAATCAGGAAGGGTGAAAAAAATGAGGGAGAAAGTGTAGGATTAGGAAGGATGAAGGAGATGAGGAAGTGTAGAATTAGGAAAGATGGAGGAGATGAGGGAAGAAGTGTAGGATTACGAAGGATGGAGGAGATGAGGGAAGAAGTGTAGAATTAGGAAGGATGGAGCAGATGAGGGAGGAAGTGTGGGATTAGGAAGGATGGAGGAGATGAGGGAGAAAGTGTATGATTAGGAAGGATGAAGGAGATGAGGGAGGAGGTGTAGGATTAGGAAGGATGGAGGAGATGAGGGAGGAAGTGTAGGATTAGGAAGGATGGAGGAGATATGGAAGGAAGTGTAGAATTAGGGTGGATGGAGGAGATGAGGGAGGAAGTGTATGATTAGGAAGGATGAAGGATATGAAGGAGGAAGTGTAGGATTAGGAAGGATGAAGGAGATGAGGAAGTGTAGGATTAGGAAAGATGGATGAGATGAAGGAGGAGGTGTAGGAATGAGAAGATGCTAAAGGAGAAGAAGCATTAACAATGCTCGTTTTGGTTAAAACACTTCGAATCTCAAAATATTGAGATAATTTTTGTAGAAATTTTAATTTGATTTGTAACAGAATCAATCTTCCCCCCCCCCTCCTTAAAAGTTTAGTACACGACACACTTAATTTGGAAAATAAGTATTACACGGTTCTCTGATGTTATGAAAAGCTGAGTACAAAAGTCGCGAATCTTTCACGTTTTGGTACAACTGTGGTTCATTTCCTACATCCTCATGAGAGACAAAAATTATTTTGAATATTTTTTACTTTACATATAAACTGGTGTGCATAAAAACTCCTCTCTTGCAAATTAATTTCAACCCTTTTAATTCTTTCATGCAATTGCTTACTGTGGAACATCAAACAAAAAATTATGAGTAAAAAACTATTTAAAATAAAAAAATATATATATAAGTCAAACCCACTTACCTTTGTTGAAATCCTTCTCTTCTTGTTGAATTGTTTTTATATCAATAAAAGTATTAACTTCAGAAAAAAAAAACACTTACCTGAATGCATACATGAGAAAAATAATCAATAAATCTCAAAGATATACATTAAAAAAAAACACACACAATAATCATCATGATTTAATTACTAAAATATTTAAATTATTTAACAGGTATAAATTTTCTTGTGGATATACAGTGAACAGTTCTCAATAATTGGGTAAAAAAAACCTTCTAGGAATTCATTTTGATAGAATGTTGCTATTATTTTTAAATCACTACAGATAAAAAACTGAATGGATTCATTATGATTAGTAACAGCTCAACTAGTAATGCTTTTTTATTTTCCAATTCATTTAGTGCTCATAGGTATATTTAGTTGATTTTTTTAAATTTAATTCCTACACTGTTTTATCGAATGGTTTGACAAATGGTAGAATAAATCGACAACTAATCTGAACTTTTCACAACAATTTGAAAAAAAAAATGTTTCATTCTTGAAATTCATTGTTCAGTTATATTTCTGAACTTATTTTAACTATTTTCATTATTATAATTTCACTGTTTTTTCTTAACGTACTTTGATTGTTCGTAGGCAGCAAAACGACTTTTTTTTTTCAGAACAATAAAAATCGTTGGTTTGTTGGGATTTTATTGTCAAGGTCAACAAATGTCACGATATGCCAAAATAATAATTGTGCCAAGAAAATTTTACTTTTCTATATTTTTTAAAATAATACAAGATTTTTCTATACGAAAAGTTACAAATAGCAGTAGGGAAACATTACCATGGTTTGAGTTCTTTTATTTCACAAATGCACATGTTTTACTGCGAAGTAGGATGGATGGTCATGCCACAAATACCTCCATTATTCAGAGCATTTTTGGTGAAAGCCTTCTGTATTTGGATATTTTATCTCTGAGCAGCACTTTTCCACACAGAATGGATTAGAAGACCAGTCACAAGGACCCCAAGGGATCAGAGCAAGTTGTGGGGAGGGGACCCAATTTTCCACACAGAATTTATTAGAAGACATGGTCACAAGGACCCCAAGGGATCAGAGCAAGTTGTGGGGAGAGGGTTGGGTTGTTTTACCTCTGAGCGGCACTTTTTTGCACACTATGGGCTAAATGGTCAGGTCACATGGACCCCGAAGGCTCAGAGAAGGTTGGGGGAGGGGACCCACTGGAACAGCTGTTGGGAGACAGATGGTAGCCTCCCGTCAAGGCCATCCAGCGTGTTCTTTAACGTGCACAGGGTACGGCTCTCCCACACACGGGACCACGGCTTAACGTCCCATCCGACGAACGGCGGCCTTTCCAAGCCCATCGGTGTCCCCTACTGACCGTGGGTAGGGCGGGAAATTTTGTGGAGATAAATCTCAACCCTGACCCAGCTGAGACTCGAACCTGGGAACTACAGATTACGAGCCTGGCGCGCTACCGACTGAGCCACCCCGCCCCTGTGGTGAGAGGACCCACTTTTCAACACAGAATGGATTAGACCAGTTCACAAAGATCCCAAGGGCTCAGAGCAAGTTGTGGAGAGAGGACCGACTTTTCCAAACAGTGGTTTAGGAGACCAGTTCACAAGGATCCCAAGGGATCAGAGCAAGTTGTGGGGAAAAAAACCCACTTTTCCACACAGAATGGATTAGAAGACCAGGTTGCAAGGACCCCAAGGGATCAGAGCAAGTTGTGGGGAGAGGACCCACTTTTCCACACAGAATGGATTAGACCAGCCCCCAAGCAGTTATAGCGAGGAGAGGAGGGTTTGGTTATTTCACCTCTGAGTAACAGTTTTTTGCACAATGGGCTAAATGGCCAGGTCACAAGGACCCCAACAAGGGCTCAGAGCAAGTTGTGGAGAGGATCCACTGAAAAACTATTAGGAGACAGATGGTAGTCTCCCATTGAGGCCATACAGCGTGTTCTTTAACATAATGTGTGTGAGAGAGAGAGAACATAAGGTATGACTCTCTCTCGCACGTGGACCATGGTTTAACGTCCCATCTGACAGACGGCAGCCGTTCCAAGTCCAGGAGAATCCTCTGTTGACTGACAGCAGGGCGGGAGTTTTCTGGAGACAAATCTGAATGCTGACCCAGCTGGAACTCGAACCTGGAAACTACAGGTTATGAGCCCCGTGTGCTACTGACTGATACACAACCCCCCCTCCCCCAAGAGGGGACCACCTTGTCGTGGTGGGGGGTCTAGGATCCAGCAACCCAGTCGAAGGCTGTGCCGACCGGATTGGCGTACCGGTTGGACATAGCCAAAACCAACCGAGGTCGACGATGCCACTGACCAGTTGGGCGGTGACGGTGTCTGAGGCCTCACCTCTCAGGTGCTCTGGGTGAGCAGTTCGAGGGCTCTTCTGAAAAGATTGGTCCTCCAGTAGGTCGAGCCCTCACCAAAGTCTGGGCCTTACTAAGAGTCTCCACCCTGGATGCCAAGCGAACTTGGATCTACATATCCTAGTTCATGGCTAACCGGGGAACAGATTAAAATTAGGTTTCTTCCGGTGGTCAGCTTTCCTTCTATAGGACTGCTGCCATGTGAGGCCGGAGTTGAGGTGCATCTATATGGCGTATTCCTTGCCCCCGGCTCCAGAGAGCACGGCTTTTCATAACTGGTAGGGGCGGGGGTGGCTCAGTCGGTAGCGCGCCATGCTCGTAATCTGTAGTTCCCAGGTTCGAGTCCCAGCTGGGTCAGCGTTGAGATTTATCTCCGCAAAATTTTCCCGCCTTGCCCACGATCTGTAGGGGACACCGATGGGCTTGAAAAGGCCGCCATCCGTTGGATGGGACGTTAATCCTTGGCCCCCGTGTGCGGGAGAGCCATACCCTGTGCACGTTAAAGAACACGCTGTGGATGGCCTTGACGGGAGGATACCATCTGTCTCCCAACAGCTGTTCCAGTGGGTCCCCTCCCCCAACCTTCTCTGAGCCTTCGAGGTCCATGTGACCTGGCCATTTAGCCCATGGTGTGCAAAAAAATGCCGCTCAGAGGTAAAACAACCCAACATAACTGGTAGTGTCGTATAGGCGGAATCGGGAATTGCCGTGGTTGCATAAGATCGCAATACAAGAGAGGTGATTGATACACCCTTGCGGCCAGGACACAAGGACCCCAACAGCTCAGAGAAGGTTGGGCGACTAGATATCTGCAAGTAGACAGAGAGAAACCTTCTATCAGGGACATCTATGGTGGAATAGATATAAATAATCTGAACATGAGGAGGATACCGCTCTCTTGCACATAGAGGCCATGACTTTATATTCGATCCGATGGACAGCAGCCTTCTTGAAATCCATCGGTATCCCCTTTACGACTTGGGGGAGGGAATATTTTTAGTGATAGGGTTGGGTTGTTTTACCTCTGAGCGGCACTTTTTTGCATACAATGGGCTAAATGGCCTGGTCAACAAGGATCCCGAAGGCTCAGAGAAGGTTGGGGGAGGGGACCCGCTGGAAGAGCTGTTGGGAGACAGATGGTAGCCTCCCGTCAAGACCATCCAGAGTATTCTTTAATGTGCACAGGGAATGGCTTTCCCGCACACGGAGCCACGGCTTAACGTCCCATCCGACGGACGGCGGCCTTTCCAAGCCCATCGGTGTCCCCTACTGACTGTGGGCAGGAGCGGGGAGTTTTGCGGAGATAAATCTCAACGCTGACCCAGCTAGGACTCGAACCTGGGAACTGAATATTACGAGCCTGAGGTGCTACCGACTATTTTATAGAGATAAATCTCAATGCAAGCTAAGTTGGGAATCGAGCTTGGTAATTACAAATTATGAGTCAATAAGTCTCGAGAAAAGCAGCATGAACATTAGTCTGAAACCTTAATAACATCGAGACAAAATAGCAGAGGAAAACGGTGGAGACAAAACAGCAGAGGTATTGATTTGGGAGCTGGATAAATCTCAAGACAAAACTGCAGAGACATTAGTCTGAGAGGTGGAAATCTCTCAGGATAAGACAGCAGAGACAATAATCTGAATGCTGGATAAGTCTTGAGACAAGGGAGCAGAGACATTAGGCTGAGAGCTGCTTAACTGTCAGGAAAAGACACCAGAGATAATAATCGGAATGCTGGATAAGTCTTGAGACAAGGTAGCCGAGCCATTAGTCTGAGAGCTGGATAACAGTCAGGAGAGCAGAGACAATTATCTGAATGCTGGATAAGTCTTGAGACAAGGCACCAGAGGCATTACCCTGAGAGCTGGAACACTCTCAGGACAAGACAGCAGAGACAATATTCTGAATGCTGGATAAGTCTTGAGACAAGAGAGCAGAGGCATTAGTCTTAGAGCTGGATAACTGTCAGGACAAGACAGCAGAGACAATAATCTGAATGCTGGATAAGTCTTGAGACAAGGCAGCAGAACCATTAGTCTGAGAGCTGGATAACTCTCAGGTTAAGACAGCACAGACAATATTCTGAATGCTGGATAAGTCTTGAGACAAGGCAGAAGAGCCATTGGTCGGAGAGCTGGATAACTCTCAGCATAAGACAGCAGAGACAATAATATGAAAGCTGGATAAGTCTTGAGACAAGGCAGAAGAGCCATTGGTCTGAGAGCTGGATAACTCACACCATAAGACAGCAGAGACAATAATATGAAAGCTGGATAAGTCTTGAGACAAGGCAGCAGAGCCATTAGTCTGAGAGGTGGATAACAGTCAGGACAAGACAGCAGAGACAATTATCTGAATGCTGGATAAGTCTTGAGACAAGGGAGCAGAGACATTAGTCTGAGATGGTGATAACTCTCAGGACAAGACAGCAGAGACAATAATCTGAAAGCTGGATAAGTCTTGAGACCAGGGAGCAGAGACATTAGTCTCAGATGGTGATAACTCTCAGGACAAGACAGCAGAGACAATAATCTGAATGTTGGATAAGTCTTGAGGCAAGGGAGCAGAGACATTAGTCTGAGATGGTGATAACTCTCAGGACAAGACAGCAGAGACAATAATCTGAATGCTGTATAAGTCTTGAGACAAAGGAGCAGAGACATTAGTCTGAGATGGTGATAACTCTAAGGACAAGACAGCAGAGACAATAATCTGAATGTTGGATAAGTCTTGAGCCAAGGGAGCAGAGACATCAGTCTCAGATGGTGATAACTCTAAGGACAAGACAGCAGAGACAATAATCTGAATGCTGGATAAGTCTTGAAACAAGGTAGCAGAGACATTAGTCTCAGATGGTGATAACTCTCAGGACAAGACAGCAGAGACAATAATCTGAATGCTGTATAAGTCTTGAGACAAGGGAGCAGGGACCTTAGTCTGAGATGGTGATAACTCTAAGGACAAGACAGCAGAGACAATAATCTGAATGTAGGATAAGTCTTGAGGCAAGGAAGCAGAGGCATTAGTCTCAGATGGTGATAACTCTAAGGACAAGACAGCAGAGACAATAATCTGAATGCTGGATAAGTCTTGAAACAAGGTAGCAGAGACATTAGTCTGAGATGGTGAAAACTCTCAGGACAAGACAGCAGAGACAATAATCTGAATGCTGTATAAGTCTTGAGACAAGGAAGCAGAGACATTAGTCTGAGATGGTGATAACTCTAAGGACAAGACAGCAGAGACAATAATCTGAATGTTGGATAAGTCTTGAGGCAAGGGAGCAGAGACATTAGTCTCAGATGGTGATAACTCTAAGGACAAGACAGCAGAGACAATAATCTGAATGCTGGATAAGTCTTGAGACAAGGGAGCAGAGACATTAGTCTGAGATGGTGATAACTCTCAGGACAAGACAGCAGAGACAATAATCTGAATGCTGTATAAGTTTTGAGACAAAGGAGCAGAGAAATTAGTCTGAGATGGTGATAACTCTAAGGACAAGACAGCAGAGACAATAATCTGAATGTTGGATACGTCTTGAGACAAGGGAGAAGAGACATTAGTCTGAGAGCTGGATAACTGCCAGGACAAGACAGCAGAGACAATAATCGAATGCTGGATAAGTCTTGAGACAAGGTAGCAGAGACATTAGTCTGAGATAGTGATAACTCTCAGGAAAAGACAGCAGAGACAATAATCTGAATGTTGGATAAGTCTTGAGACTAGGGAGCAGAGACAATAGTCTCAGATGGTGATAACTTTCAGGACAAGACAGCAGAGACAATAATCTGAATGCTGGATAAGTCTTGAGACAAGGGAGCAGAGACATTAGTCTGACAGCTGGATAACTCTCAGGATAAGACAATAGAGACAATAATCTGAATGCTGGATAAGTCTTGAGACAAGGGAGCAGATACATTGGTCTGAGAGCTAATAAATCTCGGGATAAGACAGCAGAGACATAATCTGAATGCTGGTTAAGTCTTGAGACAAGAGAGCAGATACATTAGTCTGAGAGCTGGATAACTCTCAGGAAAAGACAGCAGAGACAATAATCTGAATGCTGGATAAGTCTTGAGACAAGGGAGCAGATACATTAGTCTGACAGATGGATAACTCTCAGGACAAGACAGCAGAGACAATAATCTGAATGCTGGTTAAGTCTCGAGACAAGGGAGCAGATACATTAGTCTGAGAGCTGGATAACTCTCAGGATAAGACAGCAGAGACATTAATCTGAATGCTGGAAAAGTCTTGAGACAAGGGAGCAGGTACATTAGTCTGGGAGCTGGATAACTCTCAGGACGAAGACAGCAGAAGCAATAATCTGAATGCTGGATAAGTCTTGAGACAAGGGAGCAGATACATTAGTCTGAGAGCTGGATAACTGTCAGGATACGGCAGCAGAGACAATAATCTGAATGCTGGTAAGCCTTGAGACAAGGGAGCAGATACATTAGTCTGAGGGCTGGATAACTCTCAGGAGAAGACAGCAGAAACACTAATCTGAATGCTGGATAAGTCTTGAAACAAAGGAGCAGATACATTAGTCTGACAGCTGGATAACTGTCAGGATAAGACAGCAGAGACAATAATCTGAATGCTAGATAAGTCTTGAGACAAGGGAGCAGATACATTAGTCTGTGAGGTGGATAACTCTCAGGATAAGACAGCAGAGACAATAATCAGAATGCTGGTTAAGTCTTGAGACAAGGGAGCAGATACATTAGTCTGAGAGCTGGATAACTCTCAGGATAAGACAGCAGAAACAATAATCTGAATGCTCGATAAGTCTTGAGACAAGGGAGCAGATACATTAGTCTGACAGCTGGATAACTGTCAGGATAAGACAGCAGAGAAAATAATCTGAATGTTGGATAAGTCTTGAGACAAGGGAGCAGATAAATTAGTCTGAGAGCTGGATAACTCTCAGGATAAGACAGCAGAGACAATAATCTGAATGTTGGATAAGTCTTGAGACAAGGGAGCAGAGACAATAGTCTCAGATGGTGATAACTCTCAGGACAAGACAGCAGAGACAATAATCTGAATGCTGGATAAGTCTTGAGACAAGGGAGCAGAGACATTAGTCTGACAGCTGAATAACTGTCAGCATAAGACAGCAGAGACAATAATCTGTATGCTGGATAAGTCTTGAGACAAGGCAGCAGAGCCATTAGTCTGAGAGCTGGATAACTCTCAGGATAAGACAGCAGAGACAATAATCTGAATGCTGGATAAGTCTTGAGACAAGGAAGCAAAGACATTAGTCTGACAGCTGGATAACTGTCAGCATAAGACAGTAGAGACAATAATCTGACTGCTGGATAAGTCTTGAAACAAGGGAGCAGAGATATTAGTCTGAGAACTGGATAACTCTCAGGACAAGACAGCAGAGACAACAATCTGAATGCTGGATAAGTCTTGAGACAAGGCACCAGAGGCATTACTTTGAGAGCTGGATAACTCTCAGGTTAAGACAGCACAGACAATATTCTGAATGCTGGATAAGTCTTGAGACAAGGCAGAAGAGCCATTGGTCTGAGAGCTGGATAACTCTATAATATGAAAGCTGGATAAGTCTTGAGACAAGGCAGAAGAGCCATTGGTCTGAGAGCTGGATAACTCACACCATAAGACAGCAGAGACAATAATATGAAAGCTGGATAAGTCTTGAGACAAGGCAGCAGATGCATTACTCTGAGAGCTGGATAACTCTCAGATTAAGACAGCAGAAACAATAATCTGAATGCTGGGTAAATCTTGAGACAAGGGAGAAGAGACATTAGTCTGAGAGCTGGATAACTGCCAGGACAACACAGAAGAGACAATAATCTGAATGCTGGATAAGTCTTGAGACTAGGTAGCAGAGACATTAGTCTGAGATGGTGATAACTCTCAGGACAATACAGCAGAGACAATAATCCGAATGTTGGATAAGTCTTGAGACAAGGGAGCAGAGACATTAGTCTGAGATGGTGATAACTCTCAGGACAAGACAGCAGAGACAATAATCTGAAAGCTGGATAAGTCTTGAGACCAGGGAGCAGAGACATTAGTCTCAGATGGTGATAACTCTCAGGACAAGACAGCAGAGACAATAATCTGAATGTTGGATAAGTCTTGAGGCAAGGGAGCAGAGACATTAGTCTGAGATGGTGATAACTCTCAGGACAAGACAGCAGAGACAATAATCTGAATGCTGTATAAGTCTTGAGACAAAGGAGCAGAGACATTAGTCTGAGATGGTGATAACTCTAAGGACAAGACAGCAGAGACAATAATCTGAATGTTGGATAAGTCTTGAGCCAAGGGAGCAGAGACATTAGTCTCAGATGGTGATAACTCTAAGGACAAGACAGCAGAGACAATAATCTGAATGCTGGATAAGTCTTGAAACAAGGTAGCAGAGACATTAGTCTCAGATGGTGATAACTCTCAGGACAAGACAGCAGAGATAATAATCCGAATGTTGGATTAGTCTTGAGACAAGGGAGCAGAGACATTAGTCTGAGATGGTGATAACTCTAAGGACAAGACAGCAGAGACAATAATCTGAATGCTGTATAAGTCTTGAGACAAGGGAGCAGGGACCTTAGTCTGAGATGGTGATAACTCTAAGGACAAGACAGCAGAGACAATAATCTGAATGTAGGATAAGTCTTGAGGCAAGGGAGCAGAGGCATTAGTCTCAGATGGTGATAACTCTAAGGACAAGACAGCAGAGACAATAATCTGAATGCTGGATAAGTCTTGAAACAAGGTAGCAGAGACATTAGTCTGAGATGGTGATAACTCTCAGGACAAGACAGCAGAGACAATAATCTGAATGCTGTATAAGTCTTGAGACAAGGGAGCAGAGACCTTAGTCTGAGATGGTGATAACTCTAAGGACAAGACAGCAGAGACAATAATCTGAATGCTGGATAAGTCTTGAGGCAAGGGAGCAGAGACATTAGTCTGAGAGCTGGATAACTCTCAGGATAAGACAGCAGAGACAATAATCTGAATGCTGGACAAGTCTTGAGACAAGGGAGCAGATACATTTGTCTGAGAGCTGGATAACTCTCAGGACAAGACAGCAGAGACAATAATCTGAATGCTGGTTAAGTCTCGAGAGAAGGGAGCAGATACATTAGTCTGAGAGCTGGATAACTCTCAGGACAAGACAGCAGAAACAATAATCTGAATGCTGGATAAGTCTTGAGACAAGGGAGCAGATACATTTAGTCTGACAGTTGGATAACTCTCAGGATAAGACAGCAGAGACATTAATCTGAATGCTGGTTAAATCTTGAGACAAGGGAGCAGATACATTAGTCTTAGAGCTGGATAACTCTAAGGCAAGACAGCAGAAACAATATTCTGAATGCTGGATATGTCTTGAGGCAAGGGAGCAGATACATTAGTCTGACAGCTGGATAACTGTCAGGATAAGACAGAAGAGACAATAATCTGAATGCTGGAAAAGTCTTGAGACAAGGGAGCAGATACATTAGTCTGGGAGCTGGATAACTCTCAGGACAAGACAGCAGAAACAATAATCTGAATGCTGGATAAGTCTTGAGACAAGGGAGGAGAACCATTAGTCTGAGAGCTGGATAACTCTCAGGATAAGACAGCACAGACAATAATCTGAATGCTGGATAAGTCTTGAGACAAGGGAGCCGATACATTAGTCTGAGAGCTGGATAACTCTCAGGATAAGGCAGCAGAAACAATAATCTGAATGCTGGATAAGTCTTGAGACAAGGGAGCAGATACATTAGTCTGAGAGCTGGATAACTGTCAGGATACGGCAGCAGAGACAATAATCTGAATGCTGGTAAGCCTTGAGACAAGGGAGCAGATACATTAGTCTGAGGGCTGGATAACTCTCAGGAGAAGACAGCAGAAACAATAATCTGAATGCTGGATAAGTCTTGAAACAAGGGAGCAGATACATTAGTCTGACAGCTGGATAACTGTCAGGATAAAACAGCAGAGACAATAATCTGAATGCTGGATAAGTCTTGAGACAAGGGAGCAGATACATTAGTCTGTGAGGTGGATAACTCTCAGGATAAGACAGCAGAGACAATAATCAGAATGCTGGTTAAGTCTTGAGACCAGGGAGCAGATACATTAGTCTGAGAGCTGGATAACTCTCAGGACAAGACAGCGGAAACAATAATCTGAATGCTCGATAAGTCTTGAGACAAGGGAGCAGATACATTAGTCTGAGAGCTGGATAACTCTCAGGATAAGACAGCAGAGACAATAATCTGAATGCTGGATAAGTCTTGAGACAAGGTAGCAGAGGCATTAGTCTGAGATGTGGATAACTGTCTGGACAAGACAGCAAGGATATTAATCTGAGATTTGGGTAAGTCCCAAAGTCAGCACAACAGAAATACTAGTCTTATAGCTGATTGCTGCAGTCGATCCGATAACTTGCTAAAACTAAAGACAAAACAGCAGAACTGACGACCCCATAGCTAGGTAAATCGGAAGATAACACATATGCACTTAGCCAGAAGGCAGCAGACTCACAAGACAAGACAGAAGATCTGTTTAACAACAAGAAATCACGAATAACAGGAACTAGAGTGCAAATCGTGATAAACCTGTAAATCCTGACCCAGCAGCAGAGTTGATGATGTAATACCTACATAAATCTCTAAAAAGGACAGTAAAGAGTTTGGTCTGAGAGATAATAAAATCTAGAGATGATAGCTTATCATTTGCACAGAACTAGGCAACCCTTAAGACATAGGAATGAAGGCATTAAGTAGTCGACTGTTCAAATTCCAGACCGATGACTAAGTTGGTGAATGCACAGGCAGTTTTCTGACAGTTAGATTAGGGTGTTTTGGGTTGTTTTACCTCTGAGTAGTACTTTTTTTGCACACCATGTGCTAAATAAATGGCCAGGTCACAAGGACCCCGAGGCTCAGAGAAGGTTGGGGGAGGGGACCCACTAGAACAGCTGTTAGGAGACAGATGGTAACTTCCCGTCAAGACCATCCAGCGCGTTCTTTAAAGTTGGGTTGTTTAACCTCTGAGAGACACTTTTTTGCACACCATGGGCTAAATGGCCAGGTCACATGGATCCTGAAGGCTCAGAGAAGGTTGGGGGAGGGGACCCATTGGAACAGCTGTTGGGAGACAGATGGTAACTTCCTGTCAAGACCATCCAGCGTGTTCTTTAACGTTGGGTTGTTTTACCTCTGAGTGTCACTTTTTTGCGCACCATGGGGTAAATGGTCAGGTCACATGGATCCCGAAGGCTAAAAGAAGGTTGGAGGAGGGGACCCATCAGAACAGCTGTTGGGAGACAGATGGTAACTTCCCGTCAAGACCATCCAGCGTGTTCTGTAACGTTGGGTTGTTTTACCTCTGAGCGACACTTTTTTGCACACCATGGGCTAAATGGCCAGGTCTCAAGGACCCCGAAGGCTCAGAGAAGGTTGGGGAACGAGATCCACTGAAACAGCTGTTAGGAGACAGATGGTAGCCTCCCGTGAAGGCCATCCAGCGTGTTCTTTAATGTTCACAGGGAATGGCTCTCACGCACACGGGGCCATGGCTTAACGTCCCATCCGACGGACGACGGCCTTTCCAAGCCCATCGGTGTCCCCTACTGACTGTGGGTAGGGCAGGGAGTTTTGCGGAGATAAATCTCAATGCTGATCCAGCTGGGACTCGAACCTGGGAACTACAGATTACGAGCCTGGCGCGCTACTGACTGAGCCCCTCCCGCCCCTCCGTGGGTAAGTGACTCTAAGTAACACAAACACATCAATTGTAAAACACAAAATCAATACAAAAAGTTGTGTTGATTTTGTGTGTCAATTGTAAACACAAAATCAAATAGAAAATCAAAATCATCGATTTGTAGACCAGTTGTTAAAATGAACAACCCTTTTTTATTTATTAATTACCCAAGTTAATATGCAAAGACCTAAATATAATTGTATACAGTGTGCATGTTTTCTAAATATTAATGACTAGGATCTGATTGGTTCTGCTAGTTGTAACTTTAATCAAGAATATTTCACTGGAAGGCTTATGAAACTGAGCAAGTATAATCCTATTGCACAAAAAATCATCTTCTTCTAAAATTAATCAATCATTAAGAAGTATTTTTCGATAAAATATATTTTCGATAATGTTAAACTTATTGCTTTTTTATTTTTGTCCTCATTAAGTCATTCACTGAAAAGAAATGTCCTGAATTTCATTCAAGAACCATGGATAAAAAAATTTCAACAAATCTGAAAACTTCTGAAAAAAAATATTCTACCTGATAATTCTGTCTTGGCCACTTTCAGTGATGTGTTCTCAGACTGCAAACACTTGGTTTTCTCTAACAGGAGCACCTCCAGGGGTTTCGTCGGCTCTCCTTTGCTCTCATCATTTCCCTCCCAAGGTCTCGAGGCACCGAACTCCATTGACTTTAAAATGCTGCAGGAAAATATCACCAATTTTGTTTATCGATTTTAATCATTGTGCATCATTTAAACTATCTGTTACATCTACACTTTTTAAACTATTTACTATTTTTGCATCATTTTAACTCTCTGTTTTCTGTTTTAACTTCTGTCTCTTGTGCATCAATTTAACTATGCGCAACTTGTGCATCAATTTAACTATCTGTTACTTGTGCGTCATTTTAATTCTCTGTTACTTGTGCATCAATTTAACTATCTGCTACTTGTGCGTCATTTTAATTCTCTGTTACTTGTGCATCAATTTAACTATCTGTTACTTGTGCATCATTTTAATTCTCTGTTACTTGTGCATCATTTTAATTCTCTGTTACTTGTGCATCAATTTAACTCTCTGTTACTTGTGCGTCATTTTAATTTTCTGTTACTTGTGCATCAATTTAACTATCTGTTCTGTCATCATTTTAACTATGTTCCTTGTGCATTATTTTAACTACCTGCAAACTTGTGCATCATTTTAATTCACTGTTACTTGTGTATCAATTTAACTATCTGCAACTTGTGCATCATTTTAACTCTCTGCAACTTGTGCATCATTTTAACTATCTTTTACTTATGCATCAATTTAGCTATCTGCAACTTGTGCATTATTTTAACTATCTGTTACTTATGCCTCAATTTAGCTAACTGCAACTTGTGCATCATTTTAACTATCTGTTACTTATGCATCAATTTAGCTATCTGCAACTTGTGCATCATTTTAACTATCTGCAACTTCTGCATCAATTAAACTACTGCAACTTGAGCATCATTTAACTATGTGCAACTTGTGCATCAATTTAACTATCTGTTACTTATGCATCAATTTAGCTATCTGCAACTTGTGCATCATTTTAACTATCTGCAACTTCTGCATCAATTTAACTACTGCAACTTGAGCATCAATTTAACTATGCGCAACTTGTGCATCAATTTAACTATGCGCAACTTGTGCATCAATTTAACTATCTGTTACTTATGCATCAATTTAGCTATCTGCAACTTGTGCATCATTTTAACTATCTGCAACTTCTGCATCAATTTAACTACTGCAACTTGAGCATCAATTTAACTATGCGCAACTTGTGCATCAATTTAACTATGCGCAACTTGTGCATCAATTTAACTATCTGTTACTTATGCATCAATTTAGCTATCTGCAACTTGTGCATCATTTTAACTATCTGCAACTTCTGCATCAATTTAACTACTGCAACTTGAGCATCAATTTAACTATGCGCAACTTGTGCATCAATTTAACTATGCGCAACTTGTGCATCAATTTAACTATCTGTTACTTATGCATCAATTTAGCTATCTGCAACTTGTGCATCATTTTAACTATCTGCAACTTCTGCATCAATTTAACTACTGCAACTTGAGCATCAATTTAACTATGCGCAACTTGTGCATCAATTTAACTATCTGTTACTTATGCATCAATTTAGCTATCTGCAACTTGTGCATCATTTTAATTATCTGCAACTTCTGCATCAATTTAACTACTGCAACTTGAGCATCAATTTAACTATGCGCAACTTGTGCATCAATTTAACTATCTGCAACATGTGCATCAGTTTAACTATCTGCAACTTGTGCATTAATTTAAATGTGCAACTTCTGTACATCATCATAACCATGTTCTACCTGAGCATCATCTTAAACATATCCTAGTTGGAAAAACTTTTTCAGACCTTGTGAACGGAAAATTTTATCATCAGCAGTATGGCATCTGATACGATAATCTGGATGTCTAAATTTCGACTTTACCCAATTAAAGTACATTTTTCCATTTTATTCTTAAAGATAAATAAGTCTAACTGAAAAAATTAACAGAAACTTGGGTCACCAGTATTAGAGAACCTGACACAAAATTCTGAAGTTCGAAATTTTACTTCCATCTGGATAAAATAACTTTTCACTTTCTTAAGAATCAAAATAAATCTATCTCAGAAATTAACAGAAACTTGGGTCATCTGTATTAGAGAACATGATACAATATTCTGAAGGTCGAAATTTCACCTACATGTGGATAAAATAGACCTTTTCACTTTCTTAAAAATCAAAATAAATCAATCCAGAAATGAACATAAACTTGGGTCACAAGTATTAGAGAATCTGAATCATAATAAATCTATCCCAGAAATGAACAGAAACTTGGGTCACAAGTATTACAGAATCTGAATCACAATAAATCTATCCCAGAAATGAACAGAAACTTGGGTCACAAATATTAGAGAATCTGAATCACAATAAATCTATCCCAGAAATGAACAGAAACTTGGGTCACAAGTATTAGAGAATCTGAATCACAATAAATCTATCCCAGAAATGAACAGAAACTTGGGTCACAA
Source organism: Ryuthela nishihirai (assembly GCA_038380435.1). Lineage (NCBI taxonomy): Eukaryota > Metazoa > Arthropoda > Arachnida > Araneae > Heptathelidae > Ryuthela > Ryuthela nishihirai. The sequence continues at coordinate 7,008,232 of JAWZYU010000008.1, forward strand.
GTATTAGAGAATCTGAATCATAATAAATCTATCCCAGAAATGAACAGAAACTTGGGTCACAAGTATTAGAGAATCTGAATCACAATAAATCTATCCCAGAAATGAACAGAAACTTGGGTCACAAGTATTAGAGAATCTGAATCATAATAAATCTATCCCAGAAATGAACAGAAACTTGCGTCACAAATATTAGAGAATCTGAATCACAATAAATCTATCCCAGAAATGAACAGAAACTTGGGTCACAAGTATTAGAGAATCTGAATCACAATAAATCTATCCCAGAAATGAACAGAAACTTGGGTCACAAGTATTAGAGAATCTGAATCACATTAAATCTATCCCAGAAATGAACAGAAACTTGGGTCACAAATATTAGAGAATCTGAATCACAATAAATCTATCCCAGAAATGAACAGAAACTTGGGTCACAAATATTAGAGAATCTGAATCACAATAAATCTATCCCAGAAATGAACAGAAACTTGGGTCACAAGTATTAGAGAATCTGAATCACATTAAATCTATCCCAGAAATGAACAGAAACTTGGGTCACAAGTATTAGAGAATCTGAATCATAATAAATCTATCCCAGAAATGAACAGAAACTTGGGTCACAAATATTAGAGAATCTGAATCACAATAAATCTATCCCAGAAATGAACAGAAACTTGGGTCACAAGTATTAGAGAATCTGAATCACATTAAATCTATCCCAGAAATGAACAGAAACTTGGGTCACAAATATTAGAGAATCTGAATCACAATAAATCTATCCCAGAAATGAACAGAAACTTGGGTCACAAATATTAGAGAATCTGAATCACAATAAATCTATCCCAGAAATGAACAGAAACTTGGGTCACAAGTATTAGAGAATCTGAATCACATTAAATCTATCCCAGAAATGAACAGAAACTTGGGTCACAAGTATTAGAGAATCTGAATCATAATAAATCTATCCCAGAAATGAACAGAAACTTGGGTCACAAATATTAGAGAATCTGAATCACAATAAATCTATCCCAGAAATGAACAGAAACTTGGGTCACAAGTATTAGAGAATCTGAATCACAATAAATCTATCCCAGAAATGAACAGAAACTTGGGTCACAAGTATTAGAGAATCTGAATCATAATAAATCTATCCCAGAAATGAACAGAAACTTGGGTCACAAATATTAGAGAATCTGAATCACAATAAATCTATGCCAGAAATGAACAGAAACTTGGGTCACAAATATTAGAGAATCTGAATCACAATAAATCTATCCCAGAAATGAACAGAAACTTGGGTCACAAGTATTAGAGAATCTGAATCACAATAAATCTATCCCAGAAATGAACAGAAATTTGGGTCACAAGTATTAGAGAATCTGAATCACAATAAATCTATCCCAGAAATGAACAGAAACTTGGGTCACAAGTATTAGAGAATCTGAATCATAATAAATCTATCCCAGAAATGAACAGAAACTTGGGTCACAAATATTAGAGAATCTGAATCACAATAAAACTATCCCAGAAATGAACAGAAACTTGGGTCACAAATATTAGAGAATCTGAATCACAATAAATCTATCCCAGAAATGAACAGAAACTTGGGTCACAAGTATTAGAGAATCTGAATCACAATAAATCTATCCCAGAAATGAACAGAAACTTGGGTCACAAGTATTAGAGAATCTGAATCACAATAAATCTATCCCAGAAATGAACAGAAACTTGGGTCACAAGTATTAGAGAATCTGAATCATAATAAATCTATCCCAGAAATGAACAGAAACTTGGGTCACAAGTATTAGAGAATCTGAATCATAATAAATCTATCCCAGAAATGAACAGAAACTTGGGTCACAAGTATTAGAGAATCTGAATCACAATAAATCTATCCCAGAAATGAACAGAAACTTTGGTCAGAAGTATTAGAGAATCTGAATCACATTAAATCTATCCCAGAAATGAACAGAAACTTGGGTCACAAGTATTAGAGAATCTGAATCATAATAAATCAATCCCAGAAATGAACAGAAACGTGGGTCACAAGTATTAGAGAATCTGAATCACAATAAATCTATCCCAGAAATGAACAGAAACTTGGGTCACAAGTATTAGAGAATCTGAGTCATAATAAATCTATCCCAGAAATGAACAGAAACTTGGGTCACAAATATTAGAGAATCTGAATCACAATAAATCTATCCCAGAAATGAACAGAAACTTGGGTCACAAGTATTAGAGAATCTGAATCACAATAAATCTATCCCAGAAATGAACAGAAACTTGGGTCACAAGTATTAGAGAATCTGAATCATAATAAATCTATCCCAGAAATGAACAGAAACTTGGGTCACAAGTATTAGAGAATCTGAATCATAATAAATCTATCCCAGAAATGAACAGAAACTTGGGTCACAAGTATTAGAGAATCTGAATCGTAATAAATCTATCCCAGAAATGAACAGAAACTTGGGTCACAAGCAATAGAGAATCTGAATAACAATAAATCTATCCCAGAAATGAACAGAAACTTGGGTCACAAGTATCAGAGAATCTGAATCATAATAAATCTATCCCAGAAATGAACAGAAACTTGGGTCACAAGTATTAGAGAATCTGAATCACAATAAATCTATCCCAGAAATGAACAGAAACTTGGGTCACAAGTATTAGAGAATCTGAATCACAATAAATCTATCCCAGAAATGAACAGAAACTTGGGTCACAAGTATTAGAGAATCTGAATCACAATAAATCTATCCCAGAAATGAACAGAAACTTGGGTCACAAGTATTAGAGAATCTGAATCATAATAAATCAATCCCAGAAATGAACAGAAACTTGGGTCACAAGTATTAGAGAATCTGAATCACAATAAATCTATCCCAGAAATGAACAGAAACTTGGGTCACAAGTATTAGAGAATCTGAATCACATTAAATCTATCCCAGAAATGAACAGAAACTTGGGTCACAAGTATTAGAGAATCCGAATCACAATAAATCTATCCCAGAAATGAACAGAAACTTGGGTCACAAGTATTAGAGAATCTGAATCATAATAAATCTATCCCAGAAATGAACAGAAACTTGGGTCACAAGTATTAGAGAATCTGAATCATAATAAATCTATCCCAGAAATGAACAGAAACTTGGGACACAAATATTAGAGAATCTGAATCACAATACATCTATCCCAGAAATGAACAGAAACTTGGGTCACAAGTATTAGAGAATCTGAATCACAATAAATCTATCCGAGAAATGAACAGAAACTTGGGTCACAAGTATTAGAGAATCTGAATCATAATAAATCTATCCCAGAAATGAACAGAAACTTGGGTCACAAGTATTAGAGAATCTGAATCATAATAAATCTATCCGAGAAATGAACAGAAACTTGGGTCACAAGTATTAGAGAATCTGAATCACAATAAATCTATCCCAGAAATGAACAGAAACTTGGGTCACAAGTATTAGAGAACCTGAATCATAATACATCTATCCCAGAAATGAACAGAAACTTGGGTCACAAGTATTAGAGAATCTGAATCACAATTAATCTATCCCAGAAATGAGCAGAAACTTGGGTCACAAGTATTAGAGAATCTAAATCACAATAAATCTATCCCAGAAATGAACAGAAACTTGGTTCACAAGTATTAGAGAATCTGAATCATAATAAATCTATCCCAGAAATGAACAGAAACTTGGGTCACAAGTATTAGAGAATCTGAATCGTAATAAATCTATCCCAGAAATGAACAGAAAACTTGGGTCACAAGTAATAGAGAATCTGAATCACAATAAATCTATCCCAGAAATGAACAGAAACTTGGGTCACAAGTATTAGAGAATCTGAATCACAATAAATCTATCCCAGAAATGAACAGAAACTTGGGTCACAAGTATCAGAGAATCTGAATCATAATAAATCTATCCCAGAAATGAACAGAAACTTGGGTCACAAGTATTAGAGAATCTGAATCACAATAAATCTATCCCAGAAATGAACAGAAACTTGGGTCACAAGTATTAGAGAATCTGAATCACAATAAAACTATCCCAGAAATGAACAGAAACTTGGGTCACAAGTATTAGAGAATCTGAATCATAATAAATCAATCCCAGAAATGAACAGAAACTTGGGTCACAAGTATTAGAGAATCTAAATCAGAATAAATCTATCCCAGAAATGAACAGAAACTTGGGTCACAAGTATCAGAGAATCTGAATCACAATAAATCTATCCCAGAAATGAACAGAAACTTGGGTCACAAGTATTAGAGAATCTGAATCATAATAAATCAATCCCAGAAATGAACAGAAACTTGGGTCACAAGTATTAGAGAATCTGAATCACAATAAATCTATCCCAGAAATGAACAGAAACTTGGGTCACAAGTATCAGAGAATCTGAATCACAATAAATCTATCCCAGAAATGAACAGAAACTTGGGTCACAAATATTAGAGAATCTGAATCACAATAAATCTATCCCAGAAATGAACAGAAACTTGGGTCACAAGTATTAGAGAATCTGAATCACAATAAATCTATCCCAGAAATGAACAGAAACTTGGGTCACAAGTATTAGAGAATCTGAATCATAATAAATCAATCCCAGAAATGAACAGAAACTTGGGTCACAAGTATTAGAGAATCTGAATCAGAATAAATCTATCCCAGAAATGAACAGAAACTTGGGTCACAAGTATTAGAGAATCTGAATCACAATAAATCTATCCCAGAAATGAACAGAAACTTGGGTCACAAGTATTAGAGAATCTGAATCACATTAAATCTATCCCAGAAATGAACAGAAACTTGGGTCACAAGTATTAGAGAATCCGAATCACAATAAATCTATCCCAGAAATGAACAGAAACTTGGGTCACAAGTATTAGAGAATCTGAATCATAATAAATCTATCCCAGAAATGAACAGAAACTTGGGTCACAAGTATTAGAGAATCTGAATCATAATAAATCTATCCCAGAAATGAACAGAAACTTGGGACACAAATATTAGAGAATCTGAATCACAATACATCTATCCCAGAAATGAACAGAAACTTGGGTCACAAGTATTAGAGAATCTGAATCACAATAAATCTATCCCAGAAATGAACAGAAACTTGGGTCACAAGTATTAGAGAATCTGAATCACAATAAATCTATCCCAGAAATGAACAGAAACTTGGGTCACAAGTATTAGAGAATCTGAATCACAATAAATCTATCCCAGAAATGAACAGAAACTTGGGTCACAAGTATTAGAGAATCTGAATCATAATAAATCAATCCCAGAAATGAACAGAAACTTGGGTCACAAGTATTAGAGAATCTGAATCACAATAAATCTATCCCAGAAATGAACAGAAACTTGGGTCACAAGTATTAGAGAATCTGAATCACATTAAATCTATCCCAGAAATGAACAGAAACTTGGGTCACAAGTATTAGAGAATCCGAATCACAATAAATCTATCCCAGAAATGAACAGAAACTTGGGTCACAAGTATTAGAGAATCTGAATCATAATAAATCTATCCCAGAAATGAACAGAAACTTGGGTCACAAGTATTAGAGAATCTGAATCATAATAAATCTATCCCAGAAATGAACAGAAACTTGGGACACAAATATTAGAGAATCTGAATCACAATACATCTATCCCAGAAATGAACAGAAACTTGGGTCACAAGTATTAGAGAATCTGAATCACAATAAATCTATCCGAGAAATGAACAGAAACTTGGGTCACAAGTATTAGAGAATCTGAATCATAATAAATCTATCCCAGAAATGAACAGAAACTTGGGTCACAAGTATTAGAGAATCTGAATCATAATAAATCTATCCGAGAAATGAACAGAAACTTGGGTCACAAGTATTAGAGAATCTGAATCACAATAAATCTATCCCAGAAATGAACAGAAACTTGGGTCACAAGTATTAGAGAACCTGAATCATAATACATCTATCCCAGAAATGAACAGAAACTTGGGTCACAAGTATTAGAGAATCTGAATCACAATTAATCTATCCCAGAAATGAGCAGAAACTTGGGTCACAAGTATTAGAGAATCTAAATCACAATAAATCTATCCCAGAAATGAACAGAAACTTGGTTCACAAGTATTAGAGAATCTGAATCATAATAAATCTATCCCAGAAATGAACAGAAACTTGGGTCACAAGTATTAGAGAATCTGAATCGTAATAAATCTATCCCAGAAATGAACAGAAAACTTGGGTCACAAGTAATAGAGAATCTGAATCACAATAAATCTATCCCAGAAATGAACAGAAACTTGGGTCACAAGTATTAGAGAATCTGAATCACAATAAATCTATCCCAGAAATGAACAGAAACTTCGGTCACAAGTATCAGAGAATCTGAATCATAATAAATCTATCCCAGAAATGAACAGAAACTTGGGTCACAAGTATTAGAGAATCTGAATCACAATAAATCTATCCCAGAAATGAACAGAAACTTGGGTCACAAGTATTAGAGAATCTGAATCACAATAAAACTATCCCAGAAATGAACAGAAACTTGGGTCACAAGTATTAGAGAATCTGAATCATAATAAATCAATCCCAGAAATGAACAGAAACTTGGGTCACAAGTATTAGAGAATCTAAATCAGAATAAATCTATCCCAGAAATGAACAGAAACTTGGGTCACAAGTATCAGAGAATCTGAATCACAATAAATCTATCCCAGAAATGAACAGAAACTTGGGTCACAAGTATTAGAGAATCTGAATCATAATAAATCAATCCCAGAAATGAACAGAAACTTGGGTCACAAGTATTAGAGAATCTGAATCACAATAAATCTATCCCAGAAATGAACAGAAACTTGGGTCACAAGTATCAGAGAATCTGAATCACAATAAATCTATCCCAGAAATGAACAGAAACTTGGGTCACAAATATTAGAGAATCTGAATCACAATAAATCTATCCCAGAAATGAACAGAAACTTGGGTCACAAGTATTAGAGAATCTGAATCACAATAAATCTATCCCAGAAATGAACAGAAACTTGGGTCACAAGTATTAGAGAATCTGAATCACAATAAATCTATCCCAGAAATGAACAGAAACTTGGGTCACAAGTATTAGAGAATCTGAATCATAATAAATCAATCCCAGAAATGAACAGAAACTTGGGTCACAAGTATTAGAGAATCTGAATCAGAATAAATCTATCCCAGAAATGAACAGAAACTTGGGTCACAAGTATTAGAGAATGTGAATCAGAATAAATCTATCCCAGAAATGAACAGAAACTTGGGTCACAAGTATTAGAGAATCTGAATCACAATAAATCTATCCCAGAAATGAACAGAAACTTGGGTCACAAGTATTAGAGAATCTGAATCACAATAAATCTATCCCAGAAATGAACAGAAACTTGGGTCACAAGTATTAGAGAATCTGAATCACAATAAATCTATCCCAGAAATGAACAGAAACTTGGGTCACAAGTATTACAGAATCTGAATCACAATAAATCTATCCCAGAAATGAACAGACTCTTGGGTTACAAGTATTAGAGAATCTAAATCACAATAAATCTATCCCAGAAATGAACAGAAACTTGGGTCACAAGTATTAGAGAATCTAAATCACAATAAATCTATCCCAGAAATGAACAGAAACTTGGGTCACAAGTATTAGAGAATCTGAATCGCAATAAATCTATCCCAGAAATGAACAGAAACTTGGGTCACAAGTATTAGAGAATCTGAATCACAATAAATCTATCCCAGAAATGAACAGAAACTTGGGTCACAAGTATTACAGAATCTGAATCACAATAAATCTATCCCAGAAATGAACAGACTCTTGGGTTACAAGTATTAGAGAATCTAAATCACAATAAATCTATCCCAGAAATGAACAGAAACTTGGGTCACAAGTATTAGAGAATCTAAATCACAATAAATCTATCCCAGAAATGAACAGAAACTTGGGTCACAAGTATTAGAGAATCTGAATCGCAATAAATCTATCCCAGAAATGAACAGAAACTTGGGTCACAAGTATTAGAGAATCTGAATCGCAATAAATCTATCCCAGAAATGAACAGAAACTTGGGTCACAAGTATTAGAGAATCTGAATCACAATAAATCTATCCCAGAAATGAACAGAAACTTGGGTCACAAGTATTAGAGAATCTGAATCATAATAAATCAATCCCAGAAATGAACAGAAACTTGGGTCACAAGTATTAGGGAATCTAAATCACAATAAATCTATCCCAGAAATGAACAGAAACTTGGGTCACAAGTATTAGAGAATCTGAATCATAATAAATCTATCCCAGAAATGAACAGAAACTTGGGTCACAAGTATTAGAGAATCTGAATCGCAATAAATCTATCCCAGAAATGAACAGAAACTTGGGTCACAAGTATTAGAGAATCTTAATCACAATAAATCTATCCCAGAAATGAACAGAAACTTGGGTCACAAGTATTAGAGAATCTTAATCACAATAAATCTATCCCAGAAATGAACAGAAACTTGGGTCACAAGTATTAGAGAATCTTAATCACAATAAATCTATCCCAGAAATGAACATAAACTTGGGTCACCAAAAGAACCTGACACAATATTCTGAAGGTCGAAATTTCACCTCCATTCAGCTGAACCACATTTTCCAACTTTCTTAAAATTAAGAATAAATCCAACTTAGAAACGAAGAGAAAGTTCTCTCTCACCTGAGTTCTTTCTTGATTTCGTTATAGTCCTGCTGCTGAACTAATTTTTCCCCGAGCTCTCCTATCAACTTGTCCTTTTCGCAGACCATATCTTCAAGTTGAGCAATCTGTAAAATGTCAGATCATTAAGTACGTCACTGACTTACAAGCATATAGCACAGCATAGTACCTAGTGGTGGTTATATGCCAGCCCAGTACAACTACTACAATGAACTCTTTTACCAAGGTGCATTTTTGTAGACACAAACTCATACTTTCCAACAATTAGTATCTGACATAAATTATGCAAACTATATTTAAGATCTGGTGCTTTCTCTCAGACAACTCACACAGTCCTGAAAATAGATCGTTAATAATTATACCGCAGATAACCATAGTAAGCTTTGGCGCGCTTTGTAGAATGCACGTTGGACTATTTTAATTCCCGCGAAATTAAGAGCAAGGCACGTGTCTTAATAGTTTCGTAAGGCAGAAACATTAAAAGAGCCGAGAAGGGTGTAATTAAGCAATAATTTCTACACATATTCCTTAGCAATGCAGATTAATAAGAGAAAATGACGCTAATTTTGCGTCTCAGTTGAAGCGAGGAATTAGAAATAACACCACGCGAAGTTTCGACGAGCAGTCGTGGTCGGGGCAATCCACACGAACCTCACCACCCGTAGTTTCACAAGTCTACTATCAAGCAGGTAGGTAATCACATTACAATCATTAAATAATCCATATCTTTGTAATTCGAAGTACTGTGCGGAGTCCGAGGTTAGACTTTAAAATTCGTGTTCGTGAATTTTAAAACCCATCCCCCTTTTCGTGAGTAGTTCGCGCTAACAAACCAGAACTCTTTCGAGAATTTTTAAGTGCGTAATTTGTGAAGGGTGATTCGTCAACAATTTTCGTTGTCAGCTTGTTGATGGTGGAGTTACCATTCAAGGTGAGTTGCTGAAACATGTAATGATAAAATGAGTATGATTCTTGGAGTTGTTGGATTGTATTACCTCTGAGAGGCACTTTTTTACACACCATGGGCTAAACGGCCAGGTCACATGGACCCCGAGGGCTCAGAGAAAGTTGGGGGAGGGGACACACTGGAACAGCTGTTGGGAGACAGATGGTAGCCTCCCGTAAAGGCCATCTAGCGTGTTCTTTAACTTTGGATTCTTTACCTCTGAGCGACGCAATTTTTGCACACCATGGGCAGGTCACAAGGACCACCGAATGCTCAGAAAAGGTTGGGGGAGGGGACCCATTGGAACAGCTATTGGTAGACAAATGGTAGCCTCCCGTAAAGGCCATCCAGAGTGTTCTTTAACTTTGGATTCTTTACCTCTGAGCGACATAATTTTTACACACAATAGGCTAAATGGCCAGGTCACAAGGACCCCCAAATGCTCAGAGAAGGTTGGGAGAGGGGACCCATTGGAACAGCTATTGGTAGACAAATGGTAGCCTCCCGTAAAGGCCATCCAGAGTGTTCTTTAACTTTGGATTCTTTACCTCTGAGCGACATAATTTTTACACACAATAGGCTAAATGGCCAGGTCACAAGGACCCCCGAATGCTCAGAGAAGGTTGGGGGAGGGGACCCATTGGAACAGCTATTGGGAGACAGATGGTAGCCTCCCGTAAAGGCCATCCAGCGTGTTCTTTAACTTCGGATTCTTTACCTCTGAGCGACATAATTTTTGCACACAATAGGCTAAATGGCCAGGTCACAAGAACCCCCGAATGCTCAGAGAAGATTGGGAGAGGAGACCCATTGGAACAGCTATTGGGAGACAGATGGTAGCCTCCCGCAAAGGCCATCCAGCGTGTTCTTTAACTTTGGATTCTTTTCCTCTGAGCGACAGAATTTTTGCACACAATAGGCTAAATGGCCAGGTCACAAGGACCCCCGAATGCTCAGAGAAGGTTGGGGGAGGGGACCGATTGGAACAGCTATTGGTAGACAAATGGTAGCCTCCCGTAAAGGCCATCCAGCGTGTTCTTTAACTTTGAATTCTTTTCCTCTGAGCGACAGAATTTTTGCACACAATAGGCTAAATGGCCAGGTCACAAGGACCCCCGAATGCTCAGAGAAAGTTGGGGGAGGGGACCCACTGGAACAGCTATTGGGAGGCAGATGGTAGCCTCCCGTCAAGACCACCCAGCGTGTTCTTTAACGTACATAGGGTACGGCTCTCCCACACACGGCGCCACAGCTTAACGTCCCATCCGATGGACGGCGGCCTTTCCAAGCCCATCGGTATCCCACACTGACCGTGGGCAGGGCGGGGAATTTTGCGGAGATAAATCTCAACGCTGACCCAGCTGGGACTCGAACCTGAGAACTACAGATTACGAGCCAGGCGCGCTACCGACTGAGATATCTGTGGGACCTTTGTTACGTGTACCGATGACTCTCAATGCATCCCAGAATATAGAACTCATGGCTGACCATTTATGGCCATCATGCATCCCAATGGAGATGGCGTCTACCAGCAAGACAACTGTTCGTCTCACAGGTCCAGTTTGGCTACTGCGTGGTTGCTCGAACATTCTGCTGCCTTTGAAATAATGAATTGGCCACCTAGAAGCCCAGATTTAAATCCCATCGAAAATCTTTGGGATACCATGTCCATACCGTGTCCAATCAGCGACGACTTTGAGAGAATTGTGAACAGCTCTGGAGGATGCATGGGTAGCCATAACTGTGAATAATTCAATGGTACAGTCGCTCAAAAAAGTATTCGAACGCTATGGTTGATTACAGAATTCAGAAAAAATATCTTGCAACGATTTTTTTTTTTAGAAATTAGTGAGCTGGCAACCTTCGTGTCACTGATTACAGAATTCAGGAAAAATATCTGGAGCGTGTACAGCAACTGTACACGCTCCAGCTACCGTCCACAGCAAACTGGAGCGTGTGCAGTAACTGCACACGCTCCAGTTTGCTGTGAACGGTAACTGCACACGCTCCAGTTTCCTGTGAACGGTAACTGCACACGCTCAATAATTCCGTGAGTGAGCCCACACGATCTAGTATCAAAATAGTACGACCACCTACAGTCGCTCAAAAAAGTATCCGAACGCTATGGTTGATTACAGAATTCAGAAAAAATATCTTGCAACGTTTTTTTTTAGAAATTAATGATTTGACAACGTTTCGTGTACAGTCGCTAAGAAAAGCATCCGAACGCTATGGTTGATTACAGAATTCATAAAAAAAATCTGCCAACGATATTTTTAGAAATTAGTGATCTGACAACCTTCGTGTACGTACACGAAGGTTGCCATCTTTAGTAAAAGAAATATATTCTTTAATTTTAAGGAATCTTCTACTAAATGAAATTTATTCGTACAGTCGGTCAAAAAAGTATCCGAACACTGTGGTTGATTACAGAATTCAGAAAAAAAATATCTGGCAACGATTTTTTTAGAAATTAGTGATCTTGCAACCTGCGTGTCACGTGACACGAAGGTTGCCAGATCACTAATTTCTAAAAAAATCGTTGCCAGATATTTTTCTGAATTCTCTAATCAACCATAGTGTTTGGATACTCTTTTGAGCGACTGTACACGAAGGTTGCCAAATCACTAATTTCAAGAAAAAAAAAAAGTTGCCAGATATTTTTTCTGAATTCTGTAATCAACCACAGTGTTCGGATACTTTTTTGAGGGACTGTACACGAAGGTTGCCAGATCACTAATTTCTAAAAAAAAATCATTGCCAGATATTTTTTCTGCATTCTGTAATCAACCACAGTGTTCGGATACTCTTTTGAGCGACTGTACACGAAGGTTGCCAGATCACTAATTTCTAAAAATATCGTTGCGAGATATTTTTTTATGAATTCTGTAATCAACCATATCGTTCGAATACTTTTTTGAGCGACTGCACTTCAATGTATAATATCGTATCTTGCACTCTTCAGCGGAACAATTGGGTTGGGTTGTTTTACCTCTGAGCGGCACTTTTTGCACACCATGGGCTAAATGGCCAGGTCACATAGACCCCGAAGGCTCAGAGAAGGTTGGGAGAGGGGACCCACTGGAACAGCTGTTGGGAGACAGATGGTAGCCTCCCGTCAAAGCCATCCAGCGTGTTCTTTAACGTGCACAGGGTATGGCTCTCCCGCACACGGGGCCACGGCTTAACGTCCCATCTGACGGACGGCGGCCTTTCCAAGCCCATCGGTGTCCCCTACTGACCGTGGGCAGGGCGGGGAAGTTTGCAGAGATAAATCTCAACGCTGACCCAGCTGACAAAGCCATCTAGTCAAGCCATCTAGTTGACCATGACAAAGCCATCTAGTCAAGCCATCCAGCGTGTTCTTTAACGTGCACAGGGTATGGCTCTCCCGCACACGGGGCCACGGCTTAACGTCCCATCTGACGGACGGCGGCCTTTCCAAGCCCATCGGTGTTCCCTACTGACCGTGGGCAGGGCGGGGAAGTTTGCAGAGATAAATCTCAACGCTGACCCAGCTGAGACTCGAACCTGGGAACTACAGATTACGAGCCTGAAGCGCTACCGACTGAGCCAACCCCGCCCCCTCAGTGGAGCAAATTCTGGTGGAAGAAATAACTGGAACTGTATTCTGGTTTATTCTAGATTAAATCTGATGAATTTTCATACACCTCTAACTAAACAGTTCCTAATTTGGGGCCTCTAGGGGACCACGGCACGTTCCAAACACAGATGCAATTTAATTTTGTTCTTTTTTTGAATTAAGTGATAATAAATTCTTTGAAATTAAATTATATCCATGATTGAATTAAATAAAGAAATAGAGATTAATGAAATGAATAGAGAAATTAAATATTTGTCTCCTTTAAACAAGAACTGAAAAATCTTTAAAAAAAAAACCGCACTTTATCATCAATTTAGGATATTTTCTGTAAGTGTTGCAAAATAAATGTTTACGTCATTTCTAGATTTTTGGCCAAAAAATGCATGATTCGGCACAATGCCACTGACAATGCAGCGCTCTGTCGGCATTGAAACTTATCGAAAAAAAAAAAAACTCACACACAATTATCGAATGCAATAAACAGTTTGTTTATTTCATTGTTGAATCCCACCAAGAAATTAAATAAAGTGCAATAAATTTCTTTTTTTATTTGGTTATTGATGCTTACTGCAAACAGTACCTTAGGCGCATATAACAACAGTCACATTCTCAAGAGAAAATATAAACAATAACATGATGATAATGAATAATTATTTATCGCATTAATGCCCTGCTTGAAGTTCTGGATTTTTTTTTTTTTCTTTTCTCAAATATTGAGCTGCTCGAGCTTTTCAAAAATATTTTTGTTGTTCGATTATTGTGTTATTAAAATTATCCAATTTAATAAATAATTAAGAAAAAAAAAACAATGGAGAAGCGTTAAGAAATCTAGGATTTTGTTGTAACTTCCTAAAAATGGTTTTCACTAATTTTTTTCCGTAAAATAAAATAGGCTATGTAAATTTTAATTTGAGACTAATTGAATAGTTCCCAAAGGACAGGTCTTGGAAATATTTCTGGTTCTGAAAGAGAACGCGTACAAGGAAACATTGCACTTCTTGATATTCCTGTATCTATTGAAATGAAGGAATACATTTCTTTCACTAGAAGAGTCCTCTTAGATTGAAAGAATACATTTCTTTCACTAGAAGAGACCTCTTAAAATTAAAGAATACGTCTTTTTTCTATTACTAAAGTCCTCTTGAAATGAAAGAATACATTTATTGTACTAGCAAATCATTCTTAAAATTAAAGAACACATTTCTTTTACTAAAAGGGTACTTTAAAATTAAAGAATACGTTTCGTTTACTAAAAGAGTACTTCAAAATTAAATAATACATTTCCTTTACTCGAAGATTCCTTAAAACTATAGAATACATTTCTTTTATTAGAAGATTCCTTAAAATTAAAGAATACATTTCTTTACTAAAAGAGTACTTTAAAATTAATGAATACATTTCTTTACTAAAAGAGTACTTTAAAATTAATGAATACATTTCTTTACTAAAAGAGTACTTTAAAATTAAAGAATACGTTTATTTTACTAAGAGATTCCTTAAAAATTAAAAATACATTTCTTTTACTAAAAGAGTACTTTAAAATTAAAAGAAAAAACATTTCTTTTACTAGAATATTCCTTAAAAAAACATTTCTTTTGTTAGAAGATATCCTGAAAATTAAAGAATACATTTCTTTTACTAGAAGATTCCTTAAAATTAAACAATATATTTCTTTTACTAAAAAGAGTACTTTAAAATTAGAGAATACTTTTCTTTCACTAAAAGATTCCTTAAAATTACAAACACTATTTCTTTTTACTAAAAAATTCCTTAAAATTATAGAACACTATTTCTTTTACTGAAAGATTCCTTAAAATTAAAGAATACACTTCTTTTACTAAAAGAATTATTTTAAACTAAGAATTTTAAATTAAAAATACATTTCTTTTACCAGGAGATTTCTTAAAATAAAAGAGTACATTTCTTTTACTACAAGAGTATTTTAAAATTAAAGAATACACTTCTTTTACTAGAAGGTTCTTACAGATTAAAGAATACATTGCTTTTACTAGAAGACTCTTTAAAATTAGAGAATACATTTCTTTTAGTAGAAAAGGCCTTAAAATTAGAGAATTACGTTTCTTTCACTAAAAGAGTACTCTAAAATTAAAGAATAAAATTTCTTTTAGTAGAAGAGTCATTAAAATTAAAGAATAGATTTCTTTTATTAGAAGACTCCTTAAAATTAGAGATGCATTTCTTTTGTTAGAAGATTCCTTAAAAATTAAAGAATGCATTAAAAGAAATGCATTCTTTAATAAGAACATTCGTTAAACTAGAAGATTCGTTAAAATTAAAGGATACATTTCTTTTACAAAAAGAGTACTTTATAATTAAATAATACATTTCTTTAAGTAGGAGATTTCTTAAAATTAAAGGATACATTTCTTTTACTAAAAGAGTATTTTAAAATTAAATAAAACATTTCTTTTAGTAGAAGATTCCTTAAAATTAAGGAATACATTTCTTTTCCTAAAAGAATACTTTGAAATTAAAGAATACGTTGCTTTTACTAGAAGACTCCTTAAAATTAGAGAATGCTTTTTTTCGTTAGAAGATTCCTTAAAAATTAAAGAATACATTTCTTTTAGTAGAATATTCCCTAAAATTAAGGAATACATTTATTTTACTAGAAATTTCCTTACAATTAAGAACACATTTCTTTTACTAAAAGAGTACTTTAAAATTAAAGAATACATTTCTTTTAGTAGCAGAGGCCTTAAAATTAAAGAATGCATTTCTTTTACTAAAAGAGTATTTTAAAATTAAAGAATACATTTCTTTTAGAATAATACTTTAAAATTAAAGAATACATTTCGTTTATTAGAAGACTCCTTAAAATTAGAAAATACATTTCTTTTGTTAGAAGATTCCCGAAAAAATTATAGAATACATTTCTTTTAGTAGAAGATTCCTGAAAATTAAAGAATACGCTTCTTTTTGTAGAAGAGGCATTAAAATTAAAGAATCGATTTCTTTTACTGGAAGTCTCCTTAAAATTAAAGAATACATTTCTTTACTAGAAGATTCCTTAAAATTAAAAGAATACATTTCTTTACTAGAAGATTCCTTAAAATTAAAGAATACATTTCGTTTACTAAAAGACTACTTTGAAATTAAAGAATACTTTTCTTTTACTAGAAGAGTCCTTAAAATGCAGAATATATTTCTTTTTCTAGAAGAGTCTTCTTAAAATTAAAGAATACGTTTCTTATACTAACAAAGGCCTCTTATAATTAAAGAATATATTTCTTTTCTAGAAGAGTCTTCCCAAAATGAAAGAATACAATTATTGTACTAGCAGAGTCCTCTTAAAATGAAGGAATACAATTTTTACACAAGCAGTCATTTTGAAATAAAACAACACAATTCTTGTATTTTCGGAATCGTCTTAAAATGAAGAAATACAATTATTACACTAGCAGTCATTTTAAAATAAAAGAATAAAATTATTACACTACCAGAATCATTTTAAAATAGAACAATACAATTATTATACTATCAGAGTCATTTCAAAATAAACTAGTACAATTCTTGTATTCTAAGAGTCGTTTTAAAATGAAAGAATACATTTATTGTGCTAGCAGAGTCCTCTTAAATAAAATGAAGGAATACAATTATTACACCAGCAGAGTTATTTTAAAATAAAAGAATACAATTCTTGTATTCTCAGATTCGTTTTAAAATGAAAGAATACAATTCTTCTATTCTCAGAGTCGTTTCAAAATGAAGGAATACAATTGTTACACTAGCAGAATCATTTTAAAAGAATAGAATTAATTACACTAACAGAGTCATTTTAAAATAAAAGAATACAATTCTTGTGTTCTCGGAGTCGTTTAAAAATGAAAGAATACAATTCTTCTATTCTCAGAGGCGTTTTAAAATGAAGGAATACAACTGTTACACTAGCAGAATCATTTTAAAAGAATAGAATTATTACACTAGCAAAGTCATTTTAAAATAAAAGAATACAATTCTTGTATTCTCAGAGTCGTTTTAAAATGAAAGAATACAATTCTTGTATTCTCAGAGTCGTTTTAAAATGAAGGAATACAACTGTTACACTAGCAGAATCATTTTAAAAGAATAGAATTATTACACTAGCAGTGTCATTTTAAAATAAAAGAATACAATTCTTGTATTCTCAGAGTCGTTTTAAAATGAAGGAATACAACTGTTACACTAGCAGAATCATTTTAAAAGAATAGAATTATTACACTAGCAGAATCATTTTAAAAGAATAGAATTATTACACTAGCAGAATCATTTTAAAAGAATAGAATTATTACACCAGCAGAATCATTTTAAAAGAATAGAATTATTACACTAGCAGAATCATTTTAAAAGAATAGAATTATTACACTAGCAGAATCATTTTAAAAGAATAGAATTATTACACTAGCAGAATCATTTTAAAAGAATAGAATTATTACACTAGCAGAATCATTTTAAAAGAATAGAATTATTACACTAGCAAAGTCATTTTAAAATAAAAGAACACAATTCTTCTATTCTCAGAGTCGTTTTAAAATCAAAGAATACAATTCTTGTATTCTCAGAGTCGTTTTAACATGAAAGGTTGGGTTGTTTTACCTCTGAGCGGCACTTTTTTGCACACCATGGGCTAAATGGCCAGGTCACATGGACCCCGAAGGCTCAGAGAAGGTTGGGGGAGGGGACCCACTGGAACAGCTGTTGGGAGACAGATGGTAGCCCCCCGTCAAGGCCATCCAGTGTGTTCTTTAACGTGCACAGGGTATGGCTCTCCCGCACACGGAGCCACGGCGTAACGTCCCATCCGACGGACGGCGGCATTTCCAAGCCCATCGGTGTCCCCTACTGACCGTGGGCAGGGCGGGGAATTTTGCGGAGATAAATCTCAACGCTGACCCAGCTGGGACTCGAACCTGGGAACTGCAGATTACGAGCCTGGCGCGCTACCGACTGAGCCACCCCCGCCCCGTTTAAAATGAAAGAATACAACTGTTACACTAGCAGAATCATTTTAAAAGAATAGAATTATTACACTAGCAGAATCATTTTAAAAGAATAGAATTATTACACTAGCAGAATCATTTTAAAAGAATAGAATTATTACACTAGCAGAATCATTTTAAAAGAATAGAATTATTACACTAGCAGAATCATTTTAAAAGAATAGAATTATTACACTAGCAGAATCATTTTAAAAGAATAGAATTATTACACTAGCAGAATCATTTTAAAAGAATAGAATTATTACACTAGCAGAATCATTTTAAAAGAATAGAATTATTACACTAGCAGAATCATTTTAAAAGAATAGAATTATTACACTAACAGAATCATTTTAAAAGAATAGAATTACTACACTAGCAGAATCATTTTAAAAGAATAGAATTATTACACTAGCAGAATCATTTTAAAAGAATAGAATTATTACACTAGCAGAATCATTTTAAAAGAATAGAATTATTACACTAGCAGAATCATTTTAAAAGAATAGAATTATTACACTAGCAGAATCATTTTAAAAGAATAGAATTATTACACTAGCAGAATCATTTTAAAAGAATAGAATTATTACACTAGCAGAATCATTTTAAAAGAATAGAATTATTACACTAGCAGAATCATTTTAAAAGAATAGAATTATTACACTAACAGAATCATTTTAAAAGAATAGAATTACTACACTAGCAGAATCATTTTAAAAGAATAGAATTATTACACTAGCAGAATCATTTTAAAAGAATAGAATTATTACACTAGCAGAATCATTTTAAAAGAATAGAATTATTACACTAGCAGAATCATTTTAAAAGAATAGAATTATTACACTAGCAGAATCATTTTAAAAGAATAGAATTATTACACTAGCAGAATCATTTTAAAAGAATAGAATTATTACACTAGCAGAAACATTTTAAAAGAATAGAATTATTACACTAGCAGAATCATTTTAAAAGAATAGAATTATTACACTAGCAGAATCATTTTAAAAGAATAGAATTATTACACTAGCAGAATCATTTTAAAAGAATAGAATTATTACACTAGCAGAATCATTTTAAAAGAATAGAATTATTACACTAGCAGAATCATTTTAAAAGAATAGAATTATTACACTAGCAGAATCATTTTAAAAGAATAGAATTATTACACTAGCAGAATCATTTTAAAAGAATAGAATTATTACACTAGCAGAATCATTTTAAAAGAATAGAATTATTACACTAGCAGAATCATTTTAAAAGAATAGAATTATTACACTAGCAGAATCATTTTAAAAGAATAGAATTATTACACTAGCAGAATCATTTTAAAAGAATAGAATTATTACACTAGCAGAAACATTTTAAAAGAATAGAATTATTACACTAGCAGAATCATTTTAAAAGAATAGAATTATTACACTAGCAGAATCATTTTAAAAGAATAGAATTATTACACTAGCAGAATCATTTTAAAAGAATAGAATTATTACACTAGCAGAATCATTTTAAAAGAATAGAATTATTACACTAGCAGAATCATTTTAAAAGAATAGAATTATTACACTAGCAGAATCATTTTAAAAGAATAGAATTATTACACTAGCAGAGTCATTTCAAAATAAAAGAATACATCTGCGACAGTTAGTCATCTTGAAACCAAAAAGTGCAATTCTTGTAATGACATACTCTTCTTCACATTGAAATTTTGATATAGTTTAATTTGTAAGCTTAAGAAACAGTTTTCTTCTCTTTTTATTCAAATTGTGTGAGGTTATAATGATTTTTTGGGGAGGAAGTAATTCAGATAAATAATCAGAACAGTAATTAAGAAAGAAAAAAAAAACATAAAATATAAGCCTACTTTTGAGGCACTTGTCTCCTTCAAAGTGGTCAGAGTGGATTGTAGTCGTTGGATGTCGTCCACCAACTGTGAGATCTGGAAAAGAAAGCAGAGAAAAATAAAATTATTAAGTGAACTTTAAAATCGTACAGGGTTGGGTTGTTTTACCTCTGAGGGACACTTTTTTCACACCGTGGGCTAAATGGACAGGTCACATTGTCCCCAAAGGCTCAGAGAAGGTTGGGGGAGGGGACCCACTGGAACAGCTGTTGGGAGACGGATGGTAGTCTCCCATCAAGGCCATCCAGCGTGTTCTTTAACGTTGGGTTGTCTTACCTCTGAGCGGCACTTTTTTTCACACCATGGGCTAAATGGCCAGGTCACAAGGACCCCGAAGGCTCAGAGAACGTTGGGGGAGGGGACCCATTGGAACAGCTGTTGGGAGACAGATGGTAGACTCCCGTCACGGCCATCCAGCGTGTTCTTTAACGTTGGGTTATCTTACCTCTGAGCGGCACTTTTCTTCACACCATGGGCTAAATGGCCAGGTCACAAGGACCCCGAAGACTCAGAGAACGTTGGGGGAGGGGACCCATTGGAACAGCTGTTGGGAGACAGATGGTAGACTCCCGTCAAGACCATCCAGCGTGTTCTTTAACGTTGGGTTGTTTTACCTCTGAGCGGCACTTTTTTTCACGCCATTGGCTGAATGGACAGGTCATATGGACCCCGAAGGCTCAGAGAAGGTTGGGGAGAGGGGACCCACTGGAATAGCTGTTGGGAGACAGATGGTAGACTCCCGTCACGGCCATCCAGCGTGTTCTTTAACGTGCACAGGATATGGCTCTCCAGCACACGGGGCCACGGCTTAACGTCCCATCCGACGGACGGCGGTCTTTCCAAGCCCATCGGTGTCCCCTACTGACCGTGGGCAGGGCGGGAAGTTTTGCGGAGATAAATCTCAACGCTGACCCAGCTGGGACTCGAACCTGGGAAATACAGATTACGCATCTGGCAACCTTCTTGTCACGTGACAAGAAGGTTGCCAGATCACTAATTTCTAT
This sequence comes from Ryuthela nishihirai, assembly GCA_038380435.1. Lineage (NCBI taxonomy): Eukaryota > Metazoa > Arthropoda > Arachnida > Araneae > Heptathelidae > Ryuthela > Ryuthela nishihirai. The sequence goes on from JAWZYU010000008.1 coordinate 7,029,409, forward strand.
AAAAATCGTTGCCAGATATTTTTTCCGAATTCTGCAATCAACCATAGTATTCGGATATTTTTTTGAGCGACTGTACCACTGTCTCTCAATAGATGCCCAGTGGATCTCCTTCCAGGAATGTTCTCTGAGTCCTCAGGGTCCTTGTGACCTGGCAAATTTAGACAATTAGGTGCAAAAAACGTGCAGCTTAGAGATATACATATTATTGCCATTCCCATGTTAATAAAAAGGAGAGACAAATTCAAAGATCCCTAGTTTCTACAATAGACTCTTTTTATAATAAAATAAGACAAGAAAGATTTAAATCTATCCAAATCTCTATTTTCAAAAAATTTTGATCCGTAGTTAAAGTTGGGTTGTTTTACCTCTGAGCGGCACTTTTTTGCACATCATGGGCTAAACGGTCAGGTCACATGGACCCCGAAGGCTCAGAGAAGGTTGGAGGAGAGCACCCACTAGAACAGCTGTTGGGAGACAGATGGTAGTCTTCCGTCAAGGCCATCCAGCGTGTTCTTTAACGTGCACAAGGTATGTCTCTCCCGCACACGGAGCCACGGCTTAACGTCCCATCCGACGGACGGCGGCCTTTCCAAGCCCATCGGTGTCCCCTACTGACCGTGGGCAGGGCGGGGAAATTTGCGGAGATAAATCTCAACGCTGACCCAGCTGGGACTCGAACCTGGGAACTACAGATTACGAGCCTGGCGCGCTACCGACTGAGCCAACCCCGCCCCCCGTATTTAAAGAGATATGAAAACTCGAATGCTTAACAGTAGTAAAGTCAGGCATAAGAATTCTTTTTTATAAATCTGACAATTTTTGAAAGAATTATTTACACCAAATTCTACAACATACACATCTTTTATTAAATTGTTTGATATAATACACGTTTTTTAATCAAATTCTGAGGTGAATTCTTGTGATTGCCATGTGATAATCAATATTCAAACTTCTGTGACTGTTTAAGAACCGAACGGTTATCGTTTGGATTTTCTTCTCCTAAACATCTCCGAGCCCGTTAGGGTCCTTGTAACCTCGCTATTGTGGTCAGAAAAGTGCCTATGAGAGGTAAAACAATCACCCCTCTCCGGAAAAAAAAAGGGGTGGGGGGTGGCTCAGTCGGTAGCGCGCCAGGCTCGTAATCTGTAGTTCCCAGGTTCGAGTCTCAGGTGGGTCAGCGTTGAGATTTATCTCCGCAGAATTCGCTGCCCTGCCCACGGTCAGTAGGGGACACCGATGGGATTGGAAAGGCTGCCGTCCGTCGGATGGGACGTTAAGCTGTGACTCCGTGTGCGGGAGAAACGTTAAAGAACACGCTGGATGGCTTTGACGGGAGGCTATCATCTGTCTCCCAACAGCTGTTCCAGCGGGTTCCCTCCCCCAAACTTCTCTGAGCCTTCAGGGTCCTTGTGACCTGGAAATTTTGCTCTGGTGTGCAAAAAACTGCCTCACGGAGGTAAAACAACCCAACGTTAAAGAACACGCTGGATGGCATTGACGGGAGGCTACCATCTGTCTCCCAACAGCTGTTCCAGTGGGTCCCCTCCCACAACTTTCTCTGAGCCTTCGGGGTCCTTGTGACCTGGAAATTTTGCTCTGGTGTGCAAAAAAGTGCCACTCAGAGGTAAAACAACCCAACATTAAAGAACACGCTGGATGGTCTTGACGGGAGGCTACCATCTGTCTCCGAACAGCTGTTCCAGTGGGTCACCTCCCCCAACCTTCTCTGAGCCTTCGGGTCCTTGTGATCTGGAAATTTTGCTCTGGTGTGCAAAAAAGTGCCGCTCAGAGGTAAAACAACCCAACATTAAAGAACACGCTGGATGATCTTGACCGGAGGCTACCATCTGTCTCCCAATAGCTGTTCCAGTGGGTCCCCCTCCCCCAACCTTCTCTGGGCCTTCGGAGTCCTTGGGACCTGGCCATTTATCCCATTGTGTGCAAAAAAGTCCCTCTCAGAGGTAAAACAACCCAACATTAAAGAACACGCTGGATGGTCTTGACGGGAGGCTACCATCTGTCTCCCAACAGCTGTTCCAGTGGGATCCCTCCCCCAACCTTCTCTGAGCGTTCGGGGTCCATGTGACCTGGCCATTTAGCCCATGGTGTGCAAAAAATGCCGCTCAGAGGTAAAACAGCACAAACAACAACATTTTAACAGCCTAATTGCTTAATACTGGGTTGGATTGGATTAGCACACAATGGGATAAATGGCCAGGTCACAAGGACCCCGAAGGCTCAGAGAAGGTTGGGGGAGGGGACCCACTGGAACAGCTGTTGGGAGACAGATGGTAGCCTCCCGTCAAGGCCATCCAGTGTTCTTTACCGTGCACGGCTCTCTCCCGTACACGGGGCCGCGCTTAACGTCCCACCCGACGGACGGAGCCGTGGGCAGAGAGGGGAATTTGGGGGAGATAAATCTCATTGCTGACCCGAGAGGGACTCGATCCTGGGAACTGCGGTTTACGAGCCTGGTGAGGTACAATCGCTCAAAAAAATATCCGAACACTATGGTTGATTACAGAATTCAGAAAAAATATCTGGAAACGATTTTTTTTAGAAATTAGTGATCTGGCAACCTTCGTGTCACGTGACACGAAGGTTGCCAGATCACTAATTTCTAAATCGTGTCACGTGACACGAAGGTTGCCAGATCACTGATTTCTAAATCGTGTCACGTGACACGAAGGTTGCAGATCACTGATTTTTAAATCGTGTCACGTGACACGAAGGTTGCCAGATCACTAATTTCCAAAAAAATCGTTGCCAGATATTTTTTTCTGAATTCTGTAATCAACCATAGTGTTCGGATATTTTTTTGAGCGACTGTATCTACTGAGCGACCCCAGTTCGTGCTTAATACTACTACTCCGGTTGAAAATCCAATTCATTTATGTAATGATGCCCAAAATGTGGGTTGCAGACTCTAAGTGGGTCGCACGAAATATTCTAAAGGTGGCAGAAAATTTAAATTAAATTAAATTGTAGTACTTTTATTTTAAAGTAATAAAACCTTTATTACATGAACACAATAAAAATGTGTTTGAAGGTTAAAACGAAAAAAAATTAATAAAAATTAAAACAATTAAATTTTAAAGCGAGTTTATCAAATTAATGTTTAAAAACAGGGTCGAAGTTATAAAAAAAAATGAGCACCAAATTCCACGAAAAAATCTAAAATTCTTAGCATTTTTTTTTACGTCCATTTATAATTAAACACCATTAATAAAAAATAAAACAACAGCAATAACAACACAAAATAATAACGAAAATTATTACATCCCAAATTTTCTATTTTTAGTAACATAAATTAATTTATCCCTCTCTAATAACATCTTTAAGTTTTTTAAATATCAAAGAACTACCAACTTTAAAATAAGGAATGATTATATTTAATTGCTTTTCTGTTTACAAATAAATAACATTAAGAAAACAACAACAACAATAAAAACAAACTCGTAACGAATCCATCCCTCGAATTCTTTTTCCTAACCTTTACATAAATTATAATTACACCCATATGAATAATATTTTTTAGGCTTCAAAAGAGGGCCAACTGTTTTTAAAAACAAAATATATAATTTACATGGTTATTTATTTCGGATTGCCCCCGCGAGAGGTCGCTGCACTTACCTCTTTCTCCTTTGCTGCCAGTTCTACCTCAAGGGAAGACCGTGCCACCACATCGACAGCTTGCTCCATGTCCGGAGCCTTCTGTATCTGGTCGGCCAATTTGAGTGAGTGTTTGGCTGCTGCCAGCTGCTCCTTGAGTTGACTCACTTCCTTCTCGGCTAGTGCTGCCCTCTAGGGAAGAGAAAAGGAAAAACTGTTACTTTATCGTGCTGCGGAGCTGCAAAAATTTCAGATTAAACACCACACGTAAAAAAATGCACAAAAAAACAGAGTAAAATAAATCTTGTTTTATATACACCAGCCATAACAAAATATTAGGTAATTTCTAGGTAATGGGATGCAAATTCGAAAATTTGTAACTTTTGAAATATTCTTTTAATGGCAAAATGTGACTGAAGATGAATTAAAGATCGTAATCCAATCTATTTAAATCTCGATTTTCAACAATATTCGTTCAATATTTAAGGAGTTATTGTAGGTGGAATATTTAACATTTTCCATATTTTGCCAACGTCCGAACTCCCCAAGATTTGCCAACATTCCTAGATTTTGCCAACTCGCCCTAATTTTACACAAAAAAATCCCAATTTTTACATCTCACCTGAATTTTGCCAACTCCCCAAGCTTTTGCCAAGTTGACCGAATTTACCAACTCGCGTGTATTTTACTAAGTGGCTTCGAATTTTCCCAACTGCTCTAGATTTTGCTATCTACATTTTCCCAACTGCCCTAAATTTTCCAAGTTGACTCAATTTTGACAACTACCTTTGCCAAGTTGTCTAGATTTTGCTAACTCCCCTTAATTTTGCAAAAATAAAAAGATTACAAATTCTTACTACTCACCTAGATTTTCAGAAATCGCTTCGAATTTTGCCAACTAAGAGTTACTTTGGAAGGGGAGTATCCCTCCCCCATGGCTACACCCCTGTTCATAGTACAGTCGCTCAAAAAAGTATCCGAACACTGTGGTTGATGACAGAATTCAGGAAAAATATCTGGCAATGATTCTTTTCAGAAATTAGTCATCTGGCAACCTTCGTGTCACGTGACACGAAGGTTGTTGTTAAACTAGAAGTGTTGCCTTAATTGTTAACTAGAGGTGTTGCCTTAATTGTTTAACTACAGGTGTTGCCTTAATTGTTTAACTACAGGTGTTGCCTTAATTGTTAACTTGAAGTGTTGCCTTAATTGTTAACTAGAGGTGTTGCCTTAATTGTTAGGGGCGGGGGTGGCTCAGTCGGTAGCGCGCCAGGCTCGTAATCTGTAGTTCCCAGGTTCGAGTCCCAGCTGGGTCAGCGTTGAGATTTATTTCCGCAAAATTCCCTGCCCTGCCCACGGTCAGTAGGGGACACCGATGGGCTTGGAAAGGCCGCCGTCCGTCGGATGGGACGTTAAGCCGTGGCCCCGTGTGCGGGAGAGTCACACCCTGTGCACGTTAAAGAACACGCTGGATGGCCTTGACGGGAGGCTACCATCTGTCTCCCAACAGCTGTTCCAGTGGGTCCCCTCCCCCAACCTTCTCTGAGCCTTCGGGGTCCTTGTGGCCTGGCCATTTAGCCCATGGTGTGCAAAAAAGTGCCGCTCAGAGGTAAAACAATCCAAACAATCCAATCTTAATTGTTAACTAGAGGTGTTGCCTTAATTGTTTAACTAGAGGTGTTGCCTTAATTGTTAACTAGAAGTGTTGCCTTAATTGTTAACTAGAGGTGTTGCCTTAATTGTTTAACTAGAGGTGTTGCCTTAATTGTTTAACTAGAGGTGTTGCCTTAATTGTTAATTAGAGGTGTTGCCTTAATTCTTTAACGAGAGGTGTTGCCTTAATTGTTTAACTAGAGGTGTTGCCTTAATTGTTTAACTAGAGGTGTTGCCTTTTACTATTAAAGGTTACTCTATTTGGTTAACCATAAGCTGGCCTTAATTGCTTAACTTTAAGTATTTGTTTAACCTTAATTGCTTCCCCGCCCTGCCCACGGTCAGTAGGAAACACCGATGGGATTGGAAAGGCCGCCGTCCGTCGGATGGGACGTTAAGCCGTGGCCCCGTGTGCGGTAGAGACATGCCCTGTGCACGTTAAAGAACACGCTGGATGGCCTTGACGGGGGGCTACCATCTGTCTCCCAACAGTTGTTCTAGTGGGTCCCCTCACCCAACCTTCTCTGAGCCTTTGGGGTCCTTGTGACCTGGCCATTCAGCCCATTGTGTGCAAAAAAGTAACGCTTAGAGGTAAAACAACCCAACGTTAAAGAACACGCTGGATGGCCTTGACGGGAGGCTACCATCTGTCTCCCAACAACTCATTCCAATGGGTCCCCTCCCCCAACCTTCTCTGAGCCTTCGGGGTCTTTGTGACTTGGCCTTTAGCCCATGGTGATCGTTGTTTAATTTCAATTGTTTAAGCTGAAATGTTACTTTTATTGTTTAATTTCAATTGTTGAAATTAAATAGATGTTTTTCGACGCCTTTAATGAATATTAAGGAAGAAACACTCTGAAGTTTTTAACGTCGATCAATTTTAGTAGAAAATTTGTCTTCCGCAGGGTGGGATTCGAACCCAGACCTCCTAATCAGCGGCCAGCAGTTCAGTGGTCCAGAGCACCTGACATGTTATCAGGAGGTCTGAGATCGAATCCCATCTGGATCAAGACAATTTTCCCTCTAAAATTGATCGACGTTAACTTCAGAGTGATGTCTTCCGTAATTTTATTTGTTTAAGCTCAACTATTGCTTTCATTGTTCAACCTTAATTGTTGTCTAAATTGTTTATCTTTAACTGTCACTCTAATAAATTTAAGTGTTGCCTTTATTGTCAATGAATGCCCAAAAATTCCTTTTTAATAGCATGAGGGCAGCCTGCGTTTAGAAGAGCCATTTACCTAAGCACAGTTGTTGGTTGTGTTGTTTTATCTCTGAGGTACACTTTTTGCACACCATGAGCTAAATGGCCAGGTCACAAGGACCCCGAAGGCTCAGAGAAGATTGGGGGAGGGGACCCACTGGAACAGCTGTTGGGAGACAGATAGTATCCTCCCGTCAAGGCCATCCAGCGTGTTCTTTAACGTTGGGTTGTTTTACCTCTGAGCGGCACTTTTTTGCACACCATGGACTAAATGGCCAGGTCACATGGACCCCGAAGGCTCAGAGAAGGTTGGGGGAGGGGACCCACTAGAACAGCTGTTGGGAGACAGATGGTAGCCTCCCGTCAAGGCCTCGCCGTCCGTCGGATGGGACGTTAAGCCGTGGCCCCGTGTGCGGGAGAGCCATACCCTGTGCACGTTAAAGAACACGCTGGATGGCCTTGACGGGAGGCTACCATCTGTCTCCCAACAGCTGTTCCAGTGGGTCCCCTCCCCCAACCTTCTCTGAGCCTTCGGGGTCCATGTGACCTGGCCATTTAGCCCATTGTGTGCAGAAAAGTGCCGTTCAGAGGTAAAACAACCCAACCCAACCCGTCAAGGCCATCCAGCGTGTTCTTTAACGTTGGGTTGTTTTACCTCTGAGCGGCACTTTTTTGCGTACCATATCTAAATGGCCAGGTCACAAGGACTCCGAAGGCTCAGAGAAGGTTGGGGGAAGGGACCCACTGGAACAGCTGTTGGGAGACAGATAGTAGCCTCCCGTCAAGGCCATCCAGCGTGTTCTTTAACGTGCACAGGATATGGCTTTCCCGCACACGGGGTCACGGATTAACGTCCCACCTTCGTGTCACGTGACACGAAGATTGCCAGATCGCTAATTTCTAAAAAAAAAATCGTTGCCGGATATTTTTGCTGAATTCTGTAAATAACCATAGCGTTCGGACACTTTTTTGAGCGACTGTACATAAACGTACAGAGCGTCGTTAAAACTTTCACAATCGTTTTAAAGATAACAGGGATGAATCAGGGATGAAGATGGTGACCAGCATCTCTGCTTAGAGATGAATATCGTTAGCGACTACTCGACAATTGAAAAAAATGCACAGAAAAAAAAACCCGTAAAAATTGAACAAAAAAAAACCCTATTCCCCTCGCCTACTAAATACGCATCCGTAAAAAATACTTGAAAAATATGGACAAATCGTTTCTGAAAAATGAAACTAAAACTTGAAACAGCAACAAATCCTGATTATTTTTTTTTAAAGAAAAAAGACACCATCGTTTATGATGTACGTCACAACAACTACCTCCCACTTTAAAATCAAATAAAAACCGGGGGAGGGGGGAAAACTCTGCACACAATCGCCCGATTTTCGGTCAGTAATTGGTAGTGGGATATGCGCAACATTACGGGAACACGCTTTTATTGCACGCTTAAATAACGTCACAACCATAGATTGATGACATTTTTTGACTTTTGGCAAAAGCGTCTCGGTTTTAATAGCACGCAGTTTATAGTTCACCTCGTTAGGCCTAACGATCGTGTCTCAATGAGAAGAAGATGCAACGGAATCTAAAGAGGACTGCCGTCCGCATCTTCCAGCATCTTCCAGCATCCCAAAGAGGAGCAAGAGAGGGAGATATATATTCATCCTTCCTCATTTTCCTCAACAACTGCAAGTTCGTCGTCTTCATTACGGAGATTGCCGCACGGCAAAGCCAACATCCACGCGTTTGTTTGATTAATGGCCGGTATTTGGGGTTTGCGATGAAACGGTCCTTCGAGAACCAGGTCTCGGGGGGCGCGGGTTCGCCCTCATTACTATCGCTTGTTACGAATATCGCATTCATCCTCGACCTCTGCCGAGTGAGCGAGCGCTCGCTTTTGCCCGCACGTGAAGGGCCAGAGGGTGTCCCCTCCCCCACTCCCGCGCGCGCGAGTTCTCTCTCTCGCGCTCCACCTTGCCCTCTCGAGGTGCGACCCCTCTTCTCAAAAGCGTGCGTGAGATCCGATGGGTCGAAAGGTCGCCCGCTCCTCCGTGCTGAGGTCGCGGCTAGTGCGGGCGCTCACTTATTGATACATTACCTCTTCGGGTCGGCTGGATGTGTGTGCATATATTGGCGAACTCGTGCGAGGATGCGGGGGGGGGAGTTAGCAATGAGGTTGGGGGGGGGCTCTTTCGGAACTCTGTTGCGTGTTTTGTTGTTTGTTTATTTCCTCCTTTCGATGAGAAAGCGCGAAGTTTGGTCGAAGCTGGAAACAACAATTACCGACGGAGTTTGGATTGGTGGGTGGGGGTGGGTGGGGGGGAGCTACGTCATATTTGTTTTTTAATGAGGTGTTTTGTATTGCATCTGAGGGAACTTTTGTCATATTGATACTTATTTTAATGTTGTGTATTCGTTGGTTTTGTGTGTGTGTGATAGATGCTGATGCATCGGTTAAGGAGATGCTATGTCACGTGATTTGGGTTGGAATCAAGTTTTAGGAAATGGATGTCAGCGATGCGAATATTGAATGCGATGGATGGACAGAAAAATGGAGAGAGAGAGAGGGATGTTTTATGAATGGAAAGAAGAAAGAGAGGGAAACAAAGAGAGAAAGTAAAGGGAAAATGTAAAGAGCGAGATGGGGGAAGAGAGACAGAAGGGAAAAAGATAAAAACGAGAGGCAGAGGTGGAAAGGAAATGAAAAAAAAAAATGTGACACGATAAAGACAAAAATTGAGGGAGAGGTAAAGACAGGAAGAGATAATCGATAAGAAAGACAAAGAGATAGACAAGACAAAGTGGCAGGCACGAAGAAAGATAGAGAGAGAGATACAAAAATAGATAGAGAGGGAAATACGAAAGAAACAGAATGGGAAGCAAACAGACAGAGAAATGGATTGGGTTGTTTTACCTCTGAGCGGCACTTTTTTGCACACCATGGGCTAAATGGCCAGGTCACATGGACCCCGAAGGCTCAGAGAAGGTTGGAGGAGGGGACCCACTGGAACAGCTGTTGTGAGACAGATGGTAGCCTCCCGTCAAGGCCATCCAGCGTGTTCTTTAACGTGCACAGGGTATGGCTCTCTTGCACACGGGGCCACGGCTTAACGTCCCATCCGATGGACGGTGGTCTTTCCAAGTCCATCGGTCTTTCCAAGCCCTACTGATCGTGGGCAGGGCGGGGATTTTTGCGGAGATAAATCTCAACGCTGACCCAGCTGGGACTCGAACCTGGGAACTACAGATTACGAGCCTGGCGCGCTACCGACTGAGCCACCCCCGCCCAGATAGAGAGATAGATACGAAAATAGATAGAGAGGGAAATACGAAAGAAACAGAATGGGAAGCAAACAGACAGAGAAATGGAAAAAGCGAAGATAAGAAAAAGAGAAAATGGGAGGAAAGGAAAGCGAAAATGAAAAGAGAATAAAGGAAAGTAAAATATAAGATAGCGAAAGGCCAAAAAAAGGTGAAATAAAAGGAAAAATGAGAAAGAAAACAAAAGAAAAAAAACATGGATGTGAAACGAAAGACAAAATGAAAGGGAAAGAAACCGAAATTAAAAAAGGGAGAATGAAAAAAAAAAGAGAAAAGAGAAACAGAAAGAAGAAAAGCAAAAGACAAGGAAAGCGAAGGATAAAACGACCGATATAAAAAGCAGTAAAGGAAAAGTTAGAGAAGAGAAACGGAAAAAAATGGAGAAAAGGCAAAAAATATGACAAGGAAAAAGAAAGAAAAAAAAAAGGCTGAGGAGCAAAGCGAGAGGTTAAGACAGATATAAGGAGAAGCAAGAAAAAAATACGGAGAAGGAGATAATTAGAGAGGAGTAAAGCTAAAAACAAAAAGACAGAAAGGAAGTGAAAGATAGGACAAAAAGGAAGATAAGGAAAGGGAAAGAGGCAGAGAAGATAAGCAAAAGAGAAAAGAGCAGAAAAGAAAAGCGAAAAAGAGAATGACAAAAAAAAACAGCGAAGGAAAGCAAAATAAAAAGAGACGAGAATTGAAATAAAAGCGAAAGTGAGAGTGAAAAAAAAAAGAAAATAAAAAGACAGAGAAAGAAAACGAAATAAAAAAGAACAGAGGTGTGAAGCGAAAGACAAAATGTTAGAAAAGGACATAGAAAGACAGAAGGATTGAACGAAAGTGCGAGGCAAAAAGAAAACGAACGCCAAAGTAGAAAAAAGGAGAAAGAAAACGAAAAAAAAAAGAAGAAAACAAGAGAGACGGAAAGAAAGAAGCAAAAGACCAAAAGAACGATATAGGAAGCAATAAATGAAATGTCAGAGACATAAATAAAAAAAAAGAAAACAAGAGAAAAAAAAAGGAAAAAAAACTGACAAGGAAGGAGAAAAAGTCAGAGAAACAAAGCGAAGGACATAAAGACAGTATAAGAAGAAGTAAAGGAAATAAGAATAAAAGAGAGAATCAGACACAAGAAAAGCGAAAGAGAGAAGTGGGAAAGCAAAGGCAAAAAGAAGAGAAGGATAGCGAAGGACAAAAATAGACATATGGGGAACAGTAAACAAAAAGTCAGGAATAAAATAATAAATAAATACCCCCTCAAGCAGCTGCTTGCCACAGAGGTCTGACAGGAGTCTGTCAGTTTATATGCCATAGTAGAAGGTTTGAGAGGATGGCAGGACCTCAGCAGAAAAACGACACAAAAACCATAGGAAGAGACAATCGATAAGAAAGACAAAGAGATAGACAAGACAAAGTGGCTTTGGGTTGGGTTGTTTTACCTCTGAGCGGCACTTTTTTGCACACCATGGGCTAAACAGCCAGGTCACATGGACCCCGAAGGCTCAGAGAAGGTTGGGGGAGGGGACCCACTGGAACAGCTATTGGGAGACAGATGGTAGCCTCCCGTCAAGGCCATCCAGCGTGTTCTTTAACGTGCACAGGGTATGGCTCTCCTGCACACGGGGCCACGGCTTAATGTCCCATCCGATGGACGGTGGTCTTTCCAAGCCCATCAGTGTCCCCTACTGACCGTGGGCAGGGCGGGGAATTTTGCGGAGATAAATCCATGCCTTACCCGGGGCTCGAACCCAGGTCCCTTAGATCAGTAGTCAAGCGCGCTACCACTAGGCCATGGGACTGCTAAAAGTAAGGAAGGGAAGGAGAAATGCAAAGAGAGAGATAGAAGAAGAAGGCAAAAAAAGAGAAAGGAGCGAAGAAGGAAAGAGAAAGGAGCGAAGAAGGAAAGAAAAAGGCTGAGCACGAGAGAGAAGGACAAAAAGAGAGAAATAAGATAAGTAGGGGGGGGGGGAAAGAGAAAAGGAAAGAAATAGGCAAAAGTAGAGAGGAAAGAGAAAAAGTGTAGAAAAGAAAAGCGAAAGTGAAAAAAGGAAAAGGTGAAGGAAGGCGAAAAAAAAATAGAGATGGGAAGTGAAAGACTAGAAAGGCAGAGAATGAAAGAACAACAAAACGGAAAGTGAAAGAAAGAGATGGGAAGAAAGGAAGACAAAAAGTGCGAGAAGGGAAGAAAGAGACAAAAATATAAAGAAGGAAAGAGAAAAACAAAAAGACAGAAATGGGAACCAAAAAAAAAGGGGGGGTAAAGGAAAAGACGAAAAAATAGAGAAGAAAATAAAAAAAAAAATAGGAGAAAATGAAAAAAAAAGGGACCGTTAAGGGAAGCGGAAGAAAAAAAAAACTAGAGAGTAAAAGACAGAGAAAGAGAAAGACAAAAATGGAAAGGAGGAAAGCGAAAAACATAAATAAGCAGAGAAGAAGAGCTAAGAATAATTGAAAAAAAAAAAAAAAAACTAAATGCAAAAAGAAAATTCAAAATCAAGAGTATCATTACAGCAAAAATAATAATAATAATAAAAAAAATCCATGTCAGGTGTGGTCCTCAAACGAGTTTCGTTTGGTTTCCAATTGAGGCCGCTGTAACCCAGAGGTTCATCCCTCTATCTTATTTCATCTCGTTAGTTTCACCACGACGTCACACCTCGGTTCTAAAATTGTTTATGACTAAACTTCCTCGAAGCTTTCACCTGCAAAGAGAAATAGGAAAACCCAAAGTCCTGCCCTCCCTCCACCTGCCTTCCTTACCACAAAGTTATCCCACTTCTGACAACCTAACACCAAATATCCATTCCCAAGACTTACCCTTGTCTGTTGACTTAGTATGCATTCAGTAACTTCAGAGATTTGAGGAACAACCTCTCCTGTATCATTTCTGCAACATCCTCCAGAACTGAAGATCTCTCTTGCTTCGCGAAGAAGCTCGTGCGAAGACTGTACGCCCCCCCTCCCCCCCACGAAGAAATTATTATACAGCAAACACGTGAGGAATAATGTACGGCCAAATGTTCATAGGAATTAAGAGTCGTGAATGGGTAAACAAAAGTGATTTACGAAATCGACAGTTTTTCTCGCCGAAAAGCCACAGATTCTCACATAACGCATGTTCCGTGTCTTCCCTCTCCCCAGCTTCCGCCGAGTCACATGACCTGAAGATTACGCATGACAGCACTAGCACGAATAGTACGAGCGATTTCCTTCAACGCACTCTTAACCGCGTAAATCTTGGGAGTCGTTCGTACTGTTATGACTGCATTTTAACAATTATGCAGTGACCGAGAACTGCCAGCTCCGTGATATGTCGGAATAATAAATCTAGGGAGGGGGGGGGGCGAATAAAGGAAGCGTGTGGGGGGGAGGAAAGATTATGACGAAGAATGCAAATTTTCGAGTTGCAGTAATAATGTTCTCAAATATAATTTTTCAAGTGGTTATGTGTGGACGTTGTAAAGTGATTTATTTTATGAAAGACATAGTGTTCTGTGATTTTTTTTTATCGTGGGGGGCATGTTGGTATTAATGTTGACTTATAATAATTATGAAGGGGTGATTTTTGTGACTTTGGGGGGGGGGAAGAATTAAGAATGTAATTTATTTGTTTAGTTATATTTGTCGTTGTTGTTTGAAAAATCCAGATTTTAATCTTCGTATTAGGTCACGTTTATTCTTGTACAGAGTTCTTAAATGTTGACAAACTCCTCGCCATGACTACGATCGGTATGGGACATCGATGAATTTGGAAACGCCGCCGTCCGTAAGATGTGACTTTAACCTGTAACCCCGTGTACAGGAGAGAACCATACCCTGTGCACCGTCCATCGGATGGGACGTTAAGCCGTGGTCCCGTGTGCGGGAGAGCCATACCCTGTGCACGTTAAAGAACACGCTGGATGGCCTTGACGGGAGGCTACCATCTGTCTCCCAACAGCTGTTCCAGTGGGTCCCTTCCCCCAACGTTCTCTGAGCCTTCGGGGTCCTTGTGACCTGGCCATTTAGCCCATGGTGTGCAAAAAAGAGCCGCTCAGAGGTAAAACAACCCAACGTTAAAGAACACGCTGGATGGCCTTGACGGGAGGCTACCATCTGTTTCCCAACAGCTGTTCCAGTGGGTCCCCTCCCCCAACGTTCTCTGAGCCTTCGGGGTCCTTGTGACCTGGCCATTTAGCCCATGGTGTGCAAAAAAGAGCCGCTCAGAGGTAAAACAACCCAACGTTAAAGAACACGCTGGATGGCCTTGACGGGAGGTTACCATCTGTTTCCCAACAGCTGTTCCAGTGGGTCCCCTCCCCCAACGTTCTCTGAGCCTTCGGGGCCCTTGTGACCTGGCCATTTAGCCCATGGTGTGCAAAAAAGAGCCGCTCAGAGGTAAAACAACCCAACCCTAATAATGTCCAGTGGGTCCCCAACCTTCAGGGTCCTTGTAAGGCCATCCAGTGGGTCCTCAACCTTCAGAATCCTTGTAAGGCCATCCAGCATGTTCTTTAACGTGCACAGGGTATGGCTCTCCCACACACGGAGCCACGGCTTAACATCCCATTCGACGGACGGCGGCCTTTCCAAGCCCATCGGTGTCCCCTACTGACCTTGGGCAGGGCGGGGAATTTTGCGGAGATAAATCTCAACGCTGACCGAGCTGGGACTCGAACCTGGGAACTACAGATTACGAGCCTGGCGCGCTACCGATTAACCGACCCCTACGTCCATTTTCTCTGAAACAAAAAATAAATGAAAACGAATATTCTCAAAATCGTAAAAATCGTATCACAGAAAGTGTTTTTTTTTGTAGGGGGCGCCTTAATCGCGTGTTACCTGTAAAGATTTTAAACAATTTGTTTGAGCATTTTAATATATCTTAAGTGACATAAAAAAAAGACAAATTGGAAGAAACTGAAAAAAAAAGAAACCAAAACTTTAATGTAATCTCTGCTCATATTGCAGAAAAAAAAAGTAAAAAAAAAAAGTCATCAAGTTGTGAGAAAAATTAAAGGAGTGATGAGGAAAAAAATGAAACGGAAAAAAAAAACGCTCTTTTCCTTTTTCAACAGTGGATATCGAAACCAATACAAGAATAGCTGGAAGTCATTATTGCAAAATGTAACAATTCGCACGTTTCTAACAGACAGGAAAACGACTCAACATTACATTAAGCATTGGCGCTAAAGAATTGGCCGTATTTGGGGAAAGATGTGGAACCAGGAGTCGGCAATCAACTGCATGGGATAAGGATGTAATTTAATCTCCAATGGAAACTTTACACACACGTGGTCGGTCTCTATGGCGATAAATAATTGCACCACGGGTGCTCTCTCTCTCTGTGGCGCGCGCTAGTTGCCGTCACAGACCAACCCGAAATGTGTCTTGAATTCTACCTCTAAATGACGTTAACATGCGAGCTTTGCGAGTCGCCCACTTCCTGCGAACTTTGGGGGCGACTACAAAAGGCATTACTACAAACAACATCTAATCAAATTGCGTGTATTTAAAATTTCAGAAAACAGTCTCACGAAAGCGCGAGCGAAAATGACGCGAGTCGAGCGGCCGCTTAGCTCTCGGTAAATTGGAGGTGGTGGCGGTGGTCGTCGCATGGGGAGGAGATGAACGTGGATGTTGGAATGGGGGGGGGGGGGTGTAAAAGAGGGGGGGCGAAAGAAAGAGAGAGGATTTGAAATTGCACGTGGGAGAGTTGTAGAAGGGAGGGTGTTTGGAATTCTTGAGTTTGGAGGATTGTTGTTTATTAGAGAAGGTGATTTTTGGAGGAGGTGCGTGACCTTTGACCCGTTGGTCAGATGACTCCAGGAGAGATGTGGCACGTGGTGGAAATTAAACGGCTGCATCATGTTTTTTTTTAATGAATTTTGGATACTGTAATTAATCTCACTTCGCATGGTTTTTTTCTGGGAGGGTGGGGTCGAGTTTAAAAAATTGAATTTTGCGAGTTTTTTTTTTTACAGGTATTTGAGACGGTCCGGAGAACAGAAACAAAAAGGGGGGAGGGACGGTGGGGGTGGAAAATGATCCTACATAAAAGGGGGGAGGGGGCCAAGTTATTCTGGTTAAACGGGGGGCAAGTGATCCTAGTTAAACGTGTAGGGAGGAAGCGATACTAGACAAAAGAGAGAGGGGGGGGGAAGGGATCCTAATTAAAAGGGGGAAATGATCCTGGTGAAAAGTCGGAAGTGAGTTAAGAGGAAGAAAAAAAGAGTGGAGGGAGGCAGGTGGTCCTAGATAAAAAAAAAGGGTGTGTGTGTGTGGGGGGGGGGTGACTTTAGAAAGAAGGAGGGATAAGTGATCCTAGATTAAAAAAAAGGAGGGGAAAGCAAGTGACTCTAGAAAGGAGGGATTAAGTGATCCTAGATTAAAGAAATGGGGGAGTGACTTTAGAAAGAATGATGGATAAGTGATCCTAGATTAAAAAAAGGGGAGGGGAGTGACTTTAGAAAGAAGGAGGGATAGGTGATCCTAGATTTAAAAAAAGGAGGGAGCAAGTGACTCTAGAAAGAAGGGATAAGTGATCCTAGATTTAAAGAAAAAAAGGGGGGTTACTTTAGAAAGAAGGAGGGATAAGTGATCCTAGATAAAAAAAAAAGGAGGGAAGGGGGGGGAAGCAAGTGATTTTAAAAAGGAGGGATAAGTGATCCTAGATTTAAAAAAAGGGGGTGGGTGACTTTAGAAAGAAGGAGGGATAGGTGATCCTCGATTTAGAAAAAAGGAGGGGGGAGCAAGTGACTCTAGAAAGAAGGAGGGATAAGTGATCCTAGATAAAAAAAAAGGGGGGGATGACTTTAGAAAGAAAGAGATAAGTGATCCTAGATAATAAAAAAAGGGGGAGGAGCAAGTGACTCTAGAAAGAAGGAGGGATAAGTGATCATAGATAAAAAAGAGGGGGGGGGGGAGACTTCAGAAAGAAGGAGGGAGTAGTAATCTTAGATAAAAAAGGGGGGAGCAAATGACTCTAGGAAGAAGGAGGGATACGTGATCCTCAATAAAAAAGGGGGGGGGGAGGGAGCAGTGATTCCAGAAAGAAGGGGCAGGTGATCCTAGATAAAAAAAAGGGGAGAAAAAAGGAGGGATAAGTGATCCTCGATAAAAAAAAAAAAGGGTGGGTGGGGAGGGAGCAAGTTGTTGGGTTGTTTTACCTCTGAGCGGCACTTTTTTGCACACCATGGGCTAAATGGCCAGGTCACATGGACCCCGAAGGCTCAGAGAAGGTTTAGGAAGGGGACCCACTGGAACGGCTGTTGGGAGACAGATGGTAGCCTTCCCGTCGAGGCCATCCAGCGTGTTCTTTAACGTGCACAGGGTATGGCTCTCCCGCACACGGAGCCACGGCTTAACGTCCCAACCGATGGACGGCGGCCTTTCCAAGCCCATCGGTGTCCCCTACTGACCGTAGGCAGGGCGGGGAATTTTGCGGAGATAAATCTCAACGCTGACCCAGCTGGGGCTCGAACCTGGGAACTACAGATTACGAGCCTGGCGCGCTACCGACTGAGCCACCCCCGCCCCTGGAAGGGAGCAAGTGAGTTAGAAAGAAGAAGGGGCAGGTGATCCTAGATAAAAAAAGGGGTGTAAATGACTCTAATAGAAGGAGGGGCAGGTGATCCTAGATAAAAAAAAGGGGGGGACTTGAAAAAAAAGGAGGGATAAGTGATCCTCGATAAAAAAAAAGGGTGGGTGGGGAGGGAGCAAGTGATTCTAGAAATAAGAAGGGGCAGGTGATCCTAGATAAAAAAAAAAAGGTGTAAATGACTCTAATAGAAGGAGGGGCAAGTGATCCTAGATAAAAAAAAGGGTGGGGGACTTGAGAAAGAAGGAGGGATAAGTGATCCTCGGTAAAAAAAAAAAGGGGGGGGGGTAAGGAGCAAGTGATTCTAGAAAGAAGAAGGGGCAGGTGATCCTAGATAAAAAAAGAAGGGGTAGTTACTCCAGAAAGGAGGGGCAGGTAATCCTAGATGAAAAGGGAGTAAGTGATTCTAGGAAGGAGGGTTAAGTAATCCTGAATAAAAAAAGGGAGAGAGCAAGTGACTCTTCAAAAAAGGAGAGGTAAGTGATCCTAGATAAAAAAAATGGAGGGAGCAAGTGATTCTGTAAAGAAGAAAGGGCAGATGATCCTAGATAAAAGGAAAAGGGTTGCAAATGGTCCTAGATAAAAGAAGGAAGGGAAGGGGGGGAAAGTGATCCTAGTTAAAAGAGGAAGTGTGGAAAGTGATCCTGGTTAAACGGGAGAAAGTGTTTCCAGATAAAAGGTAGAAGTTAAATTGGAAAGTGATTCTAGATGTGATGTAAGAGCTAGCGATCGTAGATTAAAGGGGGGGGGGTAAGTGATCCTATATAAAAGGTAGGAGACTGGCGATCACCAGAGAAAAAAAGGGAAAGGATGGAAAGTGATCCTAGTTAATGGATGGAAGAGTGATCGCAGGTAAAAAGGGGATGATGTAAAGTGCTCCTGTTTATATGGGAGAAAGTGTTCTTAGATAAAACGGGTTGGGTTGTTTTACCTCTGAGATGCACTTTTTTGCACACCATGGGCTAAATGGCCAGGTCACATGGACCCCGAAGGCTCAGAGAAGGTTGGGGGAGGGGACCCACTGGAACAGCTGTTGGGAGACAGATGGTAGCCTCCCGTCAAGGCCATCCAGCGTGTTCTTTAACGTGCACAGGGTATGGCTCTCCCGCACACGGGGCCACGGTTTAACGTCCCATACGATGGACGGCGGCCTTTCCAAGCCCATCGGTGTCCCCTACTGACTGTGGCAGGGGCGGGGAATTTTGCGGAGATAAATCTCAACACTGACCCAGCTGGGACTCGAACCTGGGAACTATAGATTATGAGCCTGGCGTACTACCGACTGAGCCACCCCCGCCCTAGATAAAACGGAAATGGGGTAAGTGATCCAAACAAAAGGGGACAAGTGATCGCAGTTCAAAGGGGCAAGTGATCGCATAAAATGGATTCATAGATTAAATGAAAAATAAATAAATGCTCCCTCAAGCAGCTGCTTGCGACAGAGGTCTGACAGGAGCGTGTTTGTTTATATGCCATAGTAGAAGGTCTATGAGGATGGCAGGACCTCAGCAGAAAAACAACGCAATATCCATGGAGCTAAAAAAAAAAAAAAACCGGGGTTCGAACCGGGTCCCTTGGATCAATTGTCAAGCGCGGTAGTGATCGTAGAAAAAAAGTGAGGGATTATTGATTGTAGAAAAAGGGACAAGTGATCGTAGGAAAAAAGGGGGGATGTGATCGTAGAAAAAAGGGAGGGATTAGTGATTTTAGAAAAGGGGCATGTGATAATAAATAAAAGGGACATGTCATCCTCTCAGATATCCTACTGTGGCATATAAACTGACAGGCTCCTGTCAGACCTCTGTGGCAAGCAGCTGCTTGAAGGGGTATTTATTTTTTATTTATTATTTTATCGTAGTAAAAAGGGCAAGTGATCGTAGGGAAAAGGGGACATATGATCCTAGAACAAAGAGAACAAGTGATCGTAGAAAAAAGGGAGGAATTAGTGATCGGAGAAAGAAGGAGGAAAGCGATCTTAGAAAAAAGGAAGAATGTCATCGTAGAATAAAGAGAACAATGAGAACAAGTGATCGTAGAATAAAGAGAACAAGAGAACAAGTGATCGTAGAATAAAGAGAACAAGTGATCGTAGAATATCTCTCTCACAAGAGAAAAGAAAAGAGAAAAAGTAAAAGAGAAATAATGTAAGGAAAGTAGAAAGAAAAAGGAAAAAAATGATGATAAATAAGAAAAAGAAACAAAGTAAAAAATAGAAATAGGAAAGAATGGAATAAAATAAGTAAATAGAGTAAAAATAAAAAAATAAAGAAAAAAAAAGATAAAAGAAGAAGGTAGAAAAAATTAATAAAATATAAAAAAAAAAAAATAATGAAAAAAATAAAAATAATAAAAAATGAAAGTAGATAAATAAAAAAAGATAAAAAAAAGTCACAGAATAAATCTAAAAAAACTATAATTAAGAAAATGATCGAGTGATCGTAGAATAATGAGAAAAAGTGATCGTAGAATAAAGAGAACAAGTGATCGAGTGATCGTAGAATAAAGAGAAAAAGTGATCGAGTGATCGTAGAATAAAGAGAACAAGTGATCGAGTGATCATAGAATAAAGAGAACAAGTGATCGAGTGATCGTAGGAAAAAGAGAAAAAGTGACCGAGTGATAGTAGAATAAAGAGAACAAGTGATCGAGTGATCGTAGAATGAAGAGAAAAAGTGATCGAGTGATCGTAGAATAAAGAGAACAAGTGATCGAGTGATCGTAGAATAAAGAGAACAAGTGATTGAGTGATCGTAGAAAAAAGAGAAAAAGTGATCGAGTGATAGTAGAATAAAGAGAACAAGTGATTGAGTGATCGTAGAATAAAGAGAACAAGTGATCGAGTGATCGTAGAATAAAGAGAACAAGTGATCGAGTGATCATAGAATAAAGAGAACAAGTGATCGAGTGATCGTAGAAAAAAAGTGAAAAAGTGATCGAGTGATCGTAGAATAAAGAGAACAAGTGATCGTAGAATAAAGAGAACAAGTGACGTAGAATAAAGAGAAAAAGTGATCGAGTGATCGTAGAATAAAGAGAACAAATGATCGAGTGATAGTAGAAAAAAAGAGAGGGACTAGTGGTTGTAGAAGAAAGAGGCAAGCGTTTCTAGATAAAAGATACACGGGTCTAGCGATCGTAGATAGATGGGGTGAGTCGGTGGAAAGTGAACCTATTAAAGGGTGGACAAGTGTTCGCAGTAAAAGAAAAAGGATAGGGAAAAAGTGATCCTGGTTGAATTTCCTCGATAAAAGGGAGGTGGGGCAAGTGATCCTAGGAAAAAGCGATCCTAGATTTATAATGTGGGGAGGAGCTAGCGATCATGGATAAAAGGAGAAGAGCGCCAGTGATCCCAGTTAAAAAGTGGAGAAGTAATCTCAGATAAAAGGGGGAGAGGAAGGTGATCGTGGATAAATGGGGAGGGGTACATACCGAACTTAGTTGAAGAAGATGACCAGGTCACTAAGACCCCCAAAGGGAGCAATCCTGCAATTTCCATACTCGACAGCTTTGACAGGACTCTCCCGTCTGTCTACTAGCAGAGCCTGCTTAGAGGATTTCCCATCCCCCCAACCTTCTCTGAGTCTTTGGGGGTCTTAGTGACCTGGTCGTCTACTCCATCGAGTAGAAAAAAAGTGCCGTTCAGAACTAAAACAGTCCCTCAAAAAAATTTCCCCAGATCACAAACGGAACATCTTTGGACTTAGGAATCTTTATGACTTGTCACAGCATCCACTGCGCAGTCGCGTAGTCTCCCCTGTTGCCATTTTAGAAGAAGAAATATCTGACAATTAAACGGTAAAACGAAAAAAAAATGAAAAACGTTATTGTCTACGCGGTGTGTGTTTAACGAAGAGAAAGTCGCAAGGCGTCGCTTCACGCAGCACCACCCTTTGACGAGGGGGATGCCCCATCACCAGGTGTCGCCACCGACACGTGCGGCACCAGCTGCTGCTGCATCAGAGAGATAACGTCAGACTCTTCCGCTATAATTGCACATTAGTCAACGCTCTGAGCTTTGCATCTTCCCTTCCCCATCATCCCTAACATCCCCATCCTCCTCTCTCTCTCTCTCACCCCTTTCGTTCCCTCTCACGCGCGGTAATTAGCGGGGGCTAGCGGGGAGGTCACGTGTGGATGACGTACAACCGGTCCAGCGCGCGCTGCACCCGGACGTGATGCAAGAGAGCAATAAAGCAGCGGCAGCACCTTATGCCCGAGCGGGTGGGGTGGTAGTTGAGGTGAGGGGGGGGAGGAGAGGTTGGCGGGCAGCAAGCACCACTGTCGACTGAGTGAGAGAAGACTTCGTCTTCGTTCTGGGGTTAGTGTATGTACGGCGTTGTAGCGGCGGGCAAGAATTAATTACCGTGAGTGGACTCCCCTGCTAGTCAGTTCTCCGGGCAAACTTTGGGAGTTAATAGTTATTACTGGGGAGTTATTAAGGCTCTTAATGAATATTCATGGCCGAGGCACGATGAACAGCTATATAAATCTACAACGGTTGAACTGTTACGCGGAACAAAACTCTTTCTCCTCCGCTCTAAACAATGGCAAATTAAAACCCATTTGCTTATAATGAACCAAGGCCCGCCTGATTAATGGTAATCTTCCAGGCTAGAGCCACTAGAAGCAAGCCAGTCGGTTCTCCTCCGCAGTAGTAGCACGAGCGTGCTTCTCACACACACACATACTAGGAAAGCAAGCATTCACAGCATCATCAGCCTCCCCCCCACCTCCTCTTCATCTGGAGCATCCCTTCTCTCTCATCTCCTCCTCGTACTCACAGCCTCCGCAAGGAGACAAGCGTCCACTTGATCCGGTCCCATCACCTAACGCCGGGAAAAGGGTTGTCTGTCGCCGTAATTAATGAGGCGCGAGCGTTCCCCGCCTTTACCTCCAATCAGTGTGTTTACAACACAAAGTACAAGCCACGCTCCCGCGAGCATGACGTCACACAACGCTGATCGCGGCCGACGGCGCGGGGGCTACGACGAACAGAGGCGACAACAGGCATTTTTGAACTTGGGGGGAGGGGCGGGAGGGGGAGGGGAGCGGGGAGTAAAGATGCTGACAAACTGGACAGATGCTAGCGATGAACCAGCTTTGGTAAGACGGACAGATGGAGATGAGCAGGATTCGACGGGGAGGAGGGACGGACGGGCTGGCGACTACGCATAAATCTTCTGGTAAGCGACAGATGCTCGGCGAATTTAAAACCTTTTGTTCCGAGGAGGGAGCAATGTAGAGATGACTCCGAGGATTGGAGATTGAAAAAGGAAATTTCCTCCTAACCAAGTCTCAGTGAGGACTGTGTTTTTTTTTTTTTTTTTTTTTTGGGGGGGGGGGTAGAGGGGGTTGTTGGCTCCTGGGTCTATTGTTTCGATGACCGCATCGTCGAACAAACAATTGAGGAGCATTTGCTTGTCCCCGTCGGCCATTATTGGGAGCTGGCATTGTTTCAGAGTCTCCCTGTTGTCCATTTCCGTTCGTCGTTGCGTCATTAGACGGTCGCCATTGTTGTTGCTCTGGTTTTGCGGATTCTGTAACTATTTTTTTTTGATGAAGAAAATATATATATATTTTTTTAAAAACACAGTTTTGATTTTCGTTTTTTTTTTAAACTAGTTCAATTTTTGTATTTTTTTTTTGTAATTCGTCAGTGAGGTAGCGATCGTGGGATTTTTCTTCAATTTTTTTTTTCTCTGGATGAGTTTGTTTTATCTCTGAGGAGCAGTTTTTCTTGCACACCATGGGCTAAATGGCCAGGTCACAAGGAGCCTGAAGGCTCAGAGAAGGTTGGGGGAAGAGGCCTACTGGAACAGCTGTTGGGAGACAGATGGCAACCTCTCATTAACAGCTGTGTTGTTTTACATCTGAGCGGCACTTTTTTTGCACACCATGGGCTAAATGGCCAGGTCACATGGACCCCGAAGGCTCAGAGAAGGTTGGGGGAGGGGACCCACTGGAACAGCTGCTGGGAGACAGATAATAGCCTCCCGTGAAGGCCATCCAGCGTGTTCTTTAACTTTGGGTTGTTTTACCTCTGAGCGGCACTTTTTTGCACACAGTGGGCTAAATGGCCAGGTCACAACGATCCCGAAGACTCAGAGAAGGTTGGGGTAGGGGACCCACTGGAACAGCTGTTGGGAGACAGATGGTAGCCTCTCACGTTCATTATCGTGCACACGTTAAGGCTCTCTGGCACACAGATCACAGGTTAACGCCCCATCTAAGGGACGGCGACCTTTTCAAGCACATCGGTGTCTTCTGCTCCGTAAAAAGCAATTTCCTGTGCAAAAGTCTCTGCCACGAAAAGGGCCATTTGGCCTATGGATGGTGGAAGCTAATATCTTAAATTATAATAATTAAGAATGTGCTAATTTAGTGGGAAAACTGTTTTTAATATCCTTTAAATGCATTCCTATTGTTTCGGAGTGGTGGCGCCACTTAACCTCCCTCAATTCTCAGTTCATACGCAATTTAGTAGGATCTATAAGAACCGCCTTTGACACATTGCATCACTGACAATGGATAATTATTAGGAATCAACAATCGATATTATATCGTCATCAACAATGATAATTATGGGTTTTCATACTGTCAAAGCTTTGCACTTTTCGACAAAAATGTGGCGGCGGTGGCTCAGTCGGTATCGCGTCAGGCTCTTAATCTGTAGTTCCCAAGTTCGAGTCCCAGCTGGGTTAGCGTTGAGATTTATCTCCGCAAAAATTCCCCGCCCTGCCCACGGTCAGTAGGGGACACCGATGGGCTTGGAAACGCTGCCGTCCGTCGAATGGGACGTTAAGCCGTGGCCCCGTGTGCGGGAGAGACATACCCTGTGCACGTTAAAGAACACGCTGGATGGCCTTGACGGGAGGCTACTATCTGTCT
This sequence comes from Ryuthela nishihirai, assembly GCA_038380435.1. Taxonomy (NCBI): domain Eukaryota; kingdom Metazoa; phylum Arthropoda; class Arachnida; order Araneae; family Heptathelidae; genus Ryuthela; species Ryuthela nishihirai. Next base: position 7,053,658 of record JAWZYU010000008.1, read on the forward strand.
CCCAACAGCTCTTCCAGTGGGTTCCCTATCGCAACCTTCTCTGAGCCTTCGGGGTCCATGTGACCTGGCCATTTAGCCCATGGTGTGCAAAAACGTTCCGCTCAGATGTAAAACAACCCAACCCAACAATTGATATTATATCGTCATTAATTATGGGTTTGCATACTGTCAAAGCTTTGCACATTTCGACAAAAATGTTTTTTTGAACAACTGTACATTTCATCATTAAGGAGTCTAATTTCAATGCAAAATAAATTTATATTTCAAATATTACCAAATAAATATAAAACTATTACCTTCTTGTGTATTTTCACTGAGTATTCCACTCTGGTGTATTTCCACTGAGACACTTATTTGTTTATAGAACATTAAATCACTTCTTTAAAAAAAAACAATGCAGTGCTGCATTATGCAAATTATTCTATGCGAGATAATGGGAAAAGGTTTCTGTTGCCACTTGCAAATAAAGAAATTATGCACAAACATTTTGATTATTTGGCCACTAAAATTTTTAATTCTCTACCGATTATAATTCGAAATAAAACTAATTTTTAAAGTAAAAAAAAAAACTTTAAGTCGTTTTATAAATTCTGTATTGTTTTTGTATACAGTATATATATTTTTTCTCTTTAGGTAAAGTTGAGTGTCAATGTTGCCAAAATTATGTATTTAAATAACTTGCAAGTTAACCTACATGAGCTTAGAGGCTCTTGAGTTAATAAGAGTGTTACAAATATATGCTCTTTGTAAACTTATTATTAAAATAATAAACTGATGATTATGGAAAACAGCAGTTTGAGTTTGCCCCTATCAATGCGTTTCACTGTGCACTAGATGTGTTTGCGGTGAAACCAACATCACATTATGAGCCTCCGCTAACAGTAAGATCAAATGTTCCGTCAGCTGGATTATTTTATTTCTTACTGGGCTCTTTCTTTAATAATCCTCCCATTGACACTAGGTCAATCCTCCCACTTATGCTAATTCATAAGACAATCCTCCCATTTCATTGTTTTACCAAGATTATCCTCCCATTCTCTTTTTTCCCTAAGACCGCTATTTCACAAGACAATCCTCCATTTACCATTTTCTCGACAATTCCCCATTTTTCGTTGTTCGTCATGCAATCCTCCAACCCATAGCACATTCCCCTAATCGAATCCCATTGCTTTGCTGCACATTACCCATTGTTTCGCTGCAACAAATCCCTTCCATTACCCATTGTTACGCTGCAACAAATCCCTTCTATTACCCATTGTTTCGCTGCAACAAATCCCTTCCATTACCCATTGTTTCGCTGCAACAAATTCCTTCCATTACCCATTGTTTCGCTGCAACAAATCCCTTCCATTACCCATTGTTACGCTGCAACAAATCCCTTCCATTACCCATTGTTACGCTGCAACAAATCCCTTCCATTACCCATTGTTTCGCTGCAACAAATCCCTTCCATTACCCATTGTTTCGCTGCAACAAATCCCTTCCATTACCCATTGTTACGTTGCAACAAATCCCTTCCATTACCCATTGTTACGTTGCTACAAATCCCTTCCATTACCCATTGTTACGATGCAACAAATCCCTTCCATTACCTATTGTTACGTTGCAACCAATTCCTTCCATTACCCATTGTTTCGCTGCAATAAATCCATTCCATTACCCATTGTTACGTTGCTACAAATCCCTTCCATTACCCATTGTTACGCTGCAACAAATCCCTTCCATTACCCATTTTTCGCTGCAACAAATCCCTTCCATTACCCATTGTTTCGTTGCAACAAATCCCTTCCATTACCCATTGTTACGTTGCAACAAATCCCTTCCATTACCCATTGTTTCGCTGCAACAAATCCCTTCCATTACCCATTGTTTCGCTGCAACAAATCCCTTCCATTACTCATTATTTTGCTGCAACAAATCCCAACAATCCCACAAGACGATTCTGCTACTTCACATTGTTGCACTAAGACAATTGTCCCGTTTAATTTTTTAAGACGATCCTCCCACTTTCCATTGTTGCACTAAGACAATTGTCCCAATTAATTTTTCAAGACGATTCTCCTACTTCACATTGTTGCACTAAGACAATTGTTCCATTTAATTTTCTAGCACGATCCTCCCACTTTCCATTGTTGCACTAAGACGATTGTCCCAATTAATTTTTCAAGACGATCCTCCCACTTTCCATTGTTGCACTAAGATAATCTTCCCACGATACTATTTCCCTAAGACAATACTCTCACTTTCTGTTCTTTCGTTCAAGACAATCCTCCCACTTTCCATTTCTCCACTAAGACAATTCTCCCATCCAATTTTTTTCAAGACGATCCTCCCACTTTCCATTTCTCCACTAAGACAATTCTCCCATCCAATTTTTTTCAAGACGATCCTCCCACTTTCCATTTCTCTACCTAGACAATTCTCCCATCCAATTTTTTTCAAGACAATCCTCCTACTTTCTATTTCTCCACTGAGACAATTCTCCCATCCAATTTTTTTCAAGACGATCCTCCCACTTTCCATTTCTTCACTAAGACAATTCTCCCATCCAAGTTTTTTCAAGACGATCCTCCCACTTTCCATTTCTCCACTAAGACAATTCTCCCATCCAATTTTTTTCAAGACGATCCTCCCACTTTCCATTTCTCCACTAAGACAATTCTCCCATCCATTTTCCCCCAAGACAATCCTCCCACTTTCCATTTCTCCACTAAGACAATTCTCCCATCCAATTTTTTTCAAGACAATCCTCCCACTTTCCAGTTCTCCACTAAGACAATTCTCCTATCCAATTTTTTTCAAGACGATCCTCCCACTTTCCAGTTCTCCACTAAGACAATTCTCCCATCCAATTTTTTTCAAGACGATCCTCCCACTTTCCATTTCTTCACTAAGACAATTCTCCCATCCATTTTCCCCCAAGACAATCCTCCCACTTTCCATTTCTCCACTAAGACAATTCTCCCATCCAATTTTTTTCAAGACAATCCTCCCACTTTCCATTTCTCCACTAAGACAATTCTCCCATCCAATTTTTTTCAAGACAATCCTCCTACTTTCTATTTCTCCACTGAGACAATTCTCCCATCCAATTTTTTTCAAGACGATCCTCCCACTTTCCATTTCTCCACTAAGACAATTCTCCCATCCAAGTTTTTTCAAGACAATCCTCCCACTTTCCAGTTCTCCACTAAGACAATTCTCCCATCCAATTTTTTTCAAGACGATCCTCCCACTTTCCATTTCTCCACTAAGACAATTCTCCCATCCATTTTCCCCCAAGACAATCCTCCCACTTTCCATTTCTCCACTAAGACAATTCTCCCATCCAATTTTTTTCAAGACGATCCTCCCACTTTCCATTTCTCCACTAAGACAATTCTCCCATCCAATTTTTTTCAAGACAATCCTCCTACTTTCTATTTCTCCACTGAGACAATTCTCCCATCCAATTTTTTTCAAGACGATCCTCCCACTTTCCATTTCTCCACTAAGACAATTCTCCCATCCAAGTTTTTTCAAGACGATCCTCCCACTTTCCATTTCTCCACTAAGACAATTCTCCCATCCAAGTTTTTTCAAGACAATCCTCCCACTTTCCATTTCTCCACTAAGACAATTCTCCCATCCATTTTCCCCCAAGACAATCCTCCCACTTTCCATTTCTCCCCTAAGACAATTCTCCCATCCAATTTTTTTCAAGACGATCCTCCCACTTTCCATTTCTCCACTAACACAATTCTCCCATCCAATTTTTTTCAAGACAATCGTCCCACTTTCCATTTCTCCACTAAGACAATTCTCCCATCCAATTTTTTTCAAGACGATCCTCCCACTTTCCATTTCTCCACTAAGACAATTCTCCCATCCAAGTTTTTTCAAGATGATCCTCCCACTTTCCATTTCTCCACTAAGACAATTCTCCCATCCAAGTTTTTTCAAGACGATCCTCCCACTTTCCATTTCTCCACTAAGACAATTCTCCCATCCAAGTTTTTTCAAGACGATCCTCCCACTTTCCATTTCTCCACTAAGACAATTCTCCCATCCAAGTTTTTTCAAGACAATCCTCCCACTTTCCATTTCTCCACTAAGACAATTCTCCCATCCATTTTCCCCCAAGACAATCCTCCCACTTTCCATTTCTCCCCTAAGACAATTCTCCCATCCAATTTTTTTCAAGACGATCCTCCCACTTTCTATTTCTCCACTAACACAATTCTCCCATCCAATTTTTTTCAAGACAATCGTCCCACTTTCCATTTCTCCACTAAGACAATTCTCCCATCCAATTTTTTTCAAGACAATCCTCCCACTTTCCATTTCTCCACTAAGACAATTCTCCCATCCAAGTTTTTTCAAGATGATCCTCCCACTTTCCATTTCTCCACTAAGACAATTGTCCCATCCAAGTTTTTTCAAGACGATCCTCCCACTTTCCATTTCTCCACTAAGACAATTCTCCCATCCAAGTTTTTTCAAGACAATCCTCCCACTTTCCAGTTCTCCACTAAGACAATTCTCCCATCCAATTTTTTTCAAGACGATCCTCCCACTTTCCATTTCTCCACTAAGACAATTCTCCCATCCAATTTTTTCCAAGACGATCCTCCCACTTTCCATTTCTCCACTAAGACAATTCTCCCATCCAATTTTTTTCAAGACGATCCTCCCACTTTCCATTTCTCCACTAAGACAATTCTCCCATCCAATTTTTTTCAAGACAATCCTCCCACTTTCCAGTTCTCCACTAAGACAATTCTCCCATCCATTTTCCCCCAAGACAATCCTCCCACTTTCCATTTCTCCACTAAGACAATTCTCCCATCCAATTTTTTTCAAGACAATCCTCCCACTTTCCAGTTCTCCACTAAGACAATTCTCCCATCCATTTTTTTCCCCAAGACAATCCTCCCACTTTCCATTTCTCCACTAAGACAATTCTCCTATCCAATTTTTTTTCAAGACAATCCTCCCACTTTCCATTTCTCCACTAAGACAATTCTCCCATCCATTTTTTCAAGACGAACCTCCCACTTCCCATTGTTCCCCTAAGACAATCCTCCCATTTCCAGCACGCTCTCTGAACCAAATCCTGCGACGTCACACGGAAGAGATTGTTGCTCTCGTGTCGTGGACGATCACGAGCGTTCGGCAATCGTTCGGGCTCTCTCGACGAGAAAGCCGAACACCGGCCACCGCGAGACGATCGAGGACACGCGACGAACCACCGTCGTCATGCACCTAGCTCTCGAGCGCATGCTGATGCATGCACAGCTAGATCAACAAACCAAGGAACATATAATCACGGATTCGATCTCCTGGTTACGAAAAGGGGGTTGGAGACATGGGGATGGAAGTCTATATATCTCATCCACGTGACTCTACATCGTTGGGGGTTGGAGACATGGGGATGGAAGTCGATATATCTCATCCACGTGACTCTACGTCGTTGTTTATCGAAGAGGGATAGCCGAAAGAGTCACGTGATGACATTTAAGGCTACTATATGAATAAATTAAGAGATATTGAGTGATTTTTCCTTGCTTTTTGTTTGTGCTTAGCAATTGTTCTGTTGTTAAAATGTTTTTTCCCCCCACGTAAAGTTGAATTGTTTGTGAGAGTGGGGGGGGCGATCGATATTGTTGGATGGCAGAAGATTGTTGCCACAACACCGGAATGCCATATTCATAAACAAATCAGCGTTTGCCGGAATTGGAAGCATTTAACAATATCGGGGAAATTGAAATTGGGGGGGGGGGGGGGGCACTTTTCAACATTCGCAGATGATGCTTTCAATTATCGTAGATAACTTCTGGACGGCACGTGGGGCCACGTGCGGCTCATTAAACAAAAACTGGAATCCGTCTCATTTATTTTCTTTTCTGGCCAAACAATTTTTAGGTACAGTCGCTCGAAAAAAGTATTCTAACGCTATGGTTGACTACAGAATTTAGAAAAAAAAATCTGGCAATGACATTTTTTACAAATTAGTTATCTGGCAGCTTTCGTGTTACGTAACACGAAGGTTGCCAGATAACTAATTTCTAAAAAAAAATCGTTGCCAGATATTTTTTTCTGAATTCTGTAGTCAACCACAGTGTTCGGATACTTTTTTGACCGACTGTACGTAACTGAACGATTTAAATAATTAATAGCATTCATTATAATATTTTTTTTAAGAGACAGATGGGAGCAATCCGTCAAAGCCAAACAGCGTGTTCTTTAATTTTCAGTTGCTTTACCTCTGACTGGCACATTTTTTTGCACACAGCAGGCTAAATACACAGGTCACAAGGACCCCGAAGGCTCAGAGAAGGTTGGGGGAGGGGACCCATTGAAACAGCTATTGGGAGACAGATGGTAGTCTCCAGTCAAGGCTATCCAGTGTGTTCTTTAACGTTGGGCTGTTTTACCTCTGAGCGGCACTTTTTGCACACCATGGGCTAAATGGCCAGGTAACAAGGACCCCGAAGGCTCAGAGAATGTTGGGGAGGGGACACATTGGAACAGCTGTTGGGAGACAGACGGTAGCCTCCCGTCAAGGCCATCCAGTGTGCTCTTTATCGTTGGGTTGTTTTACCTCTGAGCGTCACTTTTTTGCACACAATGGGCTCAATGGCCAGGTCACATTGACTCCAAGGGCTCAGAGAATGTTGAGGGAGGGGACCCACTGGAACAGCTGTTGGGAGACAGATGGTAGCCTCCCGTCAAGACCATCCAGCGTGTTCTTTAACTTGCACAGGGTATGGCTCTCCCGCATACGGGGCCACGGCTTAACGTCCCATCCGACGGACGGCAGCCTTTCCAAGCCCATCGGTGTCCCCTACTGACCGTGGGCAGGGCGGGGAATTTTACGGAGATAACTCTCAACGCTGACAGAGCTGGGACTCGAACCTGGGAACTACAGATTACGAGCCTGGCGCGCTACCGACTGAGCCCCCCCCCCCACCACCACCAAATACACAGGTCACAAGGGCACAGAGGAGGTTACATAACGGGCGCCCACGGAACAGCTTTTAGGAGACACGTGGTAGTCACCCGTAGAAATCATCCGGTGTGTTCTTTAACGTGCACTGTGTGTGGCTCAGTCGGTAGCGTGCCAAGCTCATAATCTGCTGTTCCCAGGTTCCAGTCCCACCTGGGCCAGCGTTGAGTTATCTTCGTAAGACTCTCCGCCATTCTTTCGGTCAGTACGGGACACAGATGACCTAGGAAAGGCCATCGTCTGTCGGATGAGACGTTACGAATCCCTGTGTATTGGTAGAGCCATACCTGTGCACGTTAAAGAACACGCTGGATGGCGGCGGGAGGCTACCATCTGTCTCCCAACAGCTGTTCCAGTGGGTCCCCTCCCCCAATCTTCTCTAAGCCTTTGGGGTCCATGTGACCTGGAAAATTAGTCCATTGTGTGCAAAGAAAGTGACGCTCAGAGGTAAGACAACCCAACGTTAAAGAACACACTGGATGGCCTTGACGGGAGGCTACAATCTGTCTCTCAACAGCTGTTCCAGTGGGTCCCCTCCTCCAACCTTCTCTGAGCCTTCGGGATCCTTGTGACCTGGCCATTTAGTCCATTGTGTGCAAAAAAGTGCAGCTCAGAGGTAAAACAACACAACGTTAAAGGACACAATGGATCGCCTTGACGGGAAGCTATCATCTGTCTCCCAACAGCTGTTCCAGTGGGTCCCTTCCCGCAATCTTCTCTAAGCCTTTGGGGTCCTTGTGACCTAGCCATTTAGTCCATTGTGTGCAAAAAAGTGACGCTCAGAGGTAAAACAACCCAACGTTAAAGAACACAATGAATGACCTTCACGGGAGCCTACCATCTGTCTCCCAACAGCTATTCCAGTGGGTCTCCTCCCCCAACCCAATTCTCTGATCCCTCGAGGTCCTTGTGACGTGGCCATTTAGCCCATGGTGTGCAAAAAAGTACCACTTAGAGCTAAACTAACCTAAAACAACAACACAGTGATAATTTTTCTGAAATGAACTGTCACCAAATTCTAATTGTTTCACCCCCAGAACTAAAAACAACAAGCAAAAACAAAAAACGACGCAACAAATTTTGACATCAACACTCCCCAAAAACGACAAACCAACCTGACGCAAACAGCATCCCCTCCTCCCCCCCTCAACCCTGTTGATTATCACGAAAGCAACAATGGCCACGCTTACGTTTTATTGTTAAAAAGCCTTCAACGTAACCAACCAAATAATGAAGACAACCAGCCAACACTGCTTGAAACCGAAATAACTATTTATCGTACAAAAGAGGCAGACACAACATCCAAGCTACTGAAACTCTCACACCAACTTGATAAAACCATCCCAACACGTTGTCAGAACAGACAGTACCCACACCACCCAGTCCCACCCCACTACCCAGCCTCCCCCGCGCAGACACTTCTCACCATACTCTCAACACCAGGATAAAAATACCGTTAGGCGGCGCTGTCCTGCAGGCTGCTCCGCTGGACTAATTACATTAACCGCTGGCGCCTGTACACAACCCTAATCAAGAGATAGCAATGTTAATTACAGCCGCAAAGCAGACATATTTCCCCTTAATTTGTGCAATAAAGGGTTGTAACTGCAGCACATCAGATACGGCGGTGGTAATTACAAAACCCTCATTTGCATATTGCCCCATTTGTCCGTTTAACTGCGCGCGCGATCCCGGGCTCTCTCTCTCTCTGACGTGGCTGGAGACACGTCACGTGAACAGCGTTCGTGAAGAGAGCGTGTGTTGGGGAGTGTGGGGGCCCGAAAATATTTCATCGTCAGCTTTGAAATGAATTGATTAAATGAATAAGGGATCACCGCGGAAGAATACAGTCGTGAAATAGTTCTGTTTACGACCAATGATCTCGGCTTTTTGGGTTGAAAGTCCATTTTTATTTATCAAGCGTCCTCTCCTAGTCGGGGCGTCGATCGTGGAAGGTTTTGGGTTGTTTTACCTCTGAGCGGCACTTTTGTGCACACCATGGGCTAAATGGCCACGTCACAAGGATCCCGAAGGCTCAGAGAATGTTGGGAGAGGGGACCCACTGGAACAGCTGTTGGGAGACAGATGGTAGCCTCCCGTAAAAGGCCATTCAGCGTGTTCTTTAACGTTGGGTTGTTTTACCTCTGAGCAGCACTTTTTTGTACACCATGGGCTAAATGGCCGGGTCACAAGGATCCCGAAGGCTCAGAGAAGTTTGGGGGAGGGGACCCACTGGAACAGCTGTTGGGAGACAGATTGTAGCCTCCCGTCAAGGCCATCCAACGTGTTCTTTAACTTTGGGTTGTTTTTCCTCTGAGCGGCACTTTTTTGCACACAATGGACTAAATGGCCAGGTCACAAGGACCCCGAAGGCTCAGAGAAGGTTGGGGGAGGGGACCCACTGGAACAGCTGTTGGGAGACAGATGGTAGCAACCCGTGAAGGCCATCCAGCGTGTTCTTTAATGTTGGGTTGTTTTACCTCTGAGTGGCACTTTTTTGCACACCATGGGCTAAATGGCCGGGTCACTAGGACCCCGTAGGCTCAGAGAAGGTTGGGGGAAGGGACCCACTGGAACAGCTGTTGGGAGACAGATAGTAGTCTCCCGTAAAGGCCATTCAGCTTGTTCTTTAACGTGTACAGGGTATAGCTCTCTCCCATACACGGGGCCACGGCTTAACGTCCCATCCGACGGACGGCTGTATTTACAAGCCCATCGGTGTCCCTTACTGACCGTGGGCAGGGCGAGGAATTTTGCGGAGATAAATCTTAACGCTGACTCAACTGGGACTCGAACTGGGAAATGCAGATTACGAGCCTGGCGCGCTACCGACTGAGCCACCCCCCCCCGACCCATGGAGGATGTCCACAGCTGTTAGAAGACAGATGGTAGCCTCCCGTCAAGGCCATCCAACGTGTTCTTTAATTGCACAAAGTACGGTTATCTCCCATACAAGGCATCACGGCTTAACGTCCCATCCGACGAACGGCTGACTCTCCAAGTCCACTAGTGTCGTCTGCTGACTGAGAGTTTTGCGGTTATAACTCTCAACGTTGTCACAAGTCGGAATCGGTCCTGGGAACTGAAAATTACAGACTGAGCCACCTGTTAAAAATATGGGTAAAATATGCGAGATTTTAACAATAACTTGCCTTTATTACTTTCACTGGCATTTTTTTTAGGGGTGGGGGGAGTTTCAAGGTTCGATTCCCAAATGAGCCAGCATTTTTAAATTTATCAGGTGCACGTGACAAAGTGAGCACCGATGGGTTTCAAAATTCTGCCCAGTGGGTCTCCTCCACTTCACTTCGACTGAGGTCTTTGTGACATGGTCCTTTAGGCCATTTTCTGCAAAAGAAGTGCTGTTCAGAGGTAAAGCAATTTAGCCATTATGGCCTGGCAATTTAGCCTATTGTGTGCAAAAAAGTGCCACTCAGAAGAAAAACAACGTAATACTTGTGTCCTAGCCATTTAGCCTATTGTGTGCAAAAAAGTGCCACTCAGAAGAAAAACAACGTAACCCTTGTGTCCTAGTCATTTAGCTCATTGTGTTCAATAAAGTGCCGCTCAGAGGCAAAACAACGTAATCCTTGTGTCCTAGCCATTTAGCCTATTGTGTGCAAAAAATGCCGCTCAGAGGTAAAACAAGGTAACTTTGCGTCCTTCCCATTTAGATTATTGTGCGCAAAAAGTGCCGCTCAGAGAGGAAACAACGTAACCCTCTGTGTCCTTGCCATTTAGCCTATTGTGTGCAAAAAAGTGCCGTTTCAGAGGTAAAACAACGTAACCATGTGTCAGCCATTTAGCCTATTGTGTGAAAAAAAAAAGTCGCTCACAGGTAAAACAACGTAACTTTATGTCCTAGCCATTTAGCCTACTGTGTGCAAAAATGCCGCTCAGAGGTAAAACAAAGTAATCCTTGCGTCCTAGCCATTTAGCCTATTGTGTGCAAAAAGTGCCTCTCAAAGGTAAAGCAACGTAACTTTGTGTCCTAGCCATTTAGCCTATTGTGACAAAAAAAAAGTGCCGCTCAGAGGTGAAACAATGTAACCTTGTGTCCTAGCCATTTAGCTCATTGTGTGCAAAAAGTTCCGCTCAGAGGCAAAACAAAGTAACCCTTGTATCCAAGCCATTTAGCCTATTGTGTGCAAAAAAGTGCCACTCAGAAGTAAAACAACGAAACCCTTATATCCTAGCCATTTAGCTCATTGTGTGAAAAAAAAGTGCCGCTCAGAGGTGAAACAATGTAACCTTGTGTCCTAGCCGTTTAGCTCATTGTGTGCAAAAAAGTGTCGCTCAGAGGCAAAACAAAGTAACCCTTGTATCCAAGCCATTTAGCCTATTGTGTGCAAAAAAGTGCCGTTCAGAGGTAAAACAATGTAACCCTGTGTGTCCTATCCATTTAGCATACCGTGTGCGAAAATGCCGCTCAGAGGTAAAACAATGTAACCTTGTGTCCTAGCCATTTAGCTCATTGTGTGCAAAAAGTTCCGCTCAGAGGCAAAACAAAGTAACCCTTGTATCAAAGCCATTTAGCTCATTGTGTGAAAAAAAAAAGTGCCGCTCAGAGGTGAAACAATGAACCCTGTGTGTCCTATCCATTTAGCCTAGCGTGTGCGAAAATGCCGCTCAGAGGTAAAACAATGTAACCTTGTGTCCTAGCCATTTAGCTAATTGTGTGCAAAAAGTTCCGCTCAGAGGCAAAACAAAGTAACCCTTGTATCCAAGCCATTTAGCCTATTGTGTGCAAAAAAAAGTGCCACTCAGAAGTAAAACAACGAAACCCTTATATCCTAGCCATTTAGCTCACTGTGTGAAAAAAAAAGTGCCGCTCAGAGGTGAAACAATGCAACCTTGTGTCCTAGCCGTTTAGCTCATTGTGTGCAAAAAAGTGTCGCTCAGAGGCAAACAAAGTAACCCTTGTATCCAAGCCATTTAGCCTATTGTGTGCAAAAAAGTGCCGTCCAGAGGTAAAACAATGTAACCCTGTGTGTCCTATCCATTTAGCCTACCGTGTGCGAAAATGCCGCTCAGAGGTAAAACAATGTAACCTTGTGTCCTAGCCATTTAGCTCATTGTGTGCAAAAAGTTCCGCTCAGAGGCAAAACAAAGTAACCCTTGTATCCTAGCCATTTAGCCTCATTGTGTGAAAAAAAAAAGTGCCGCTCAGAGGTGAAACAATGAACCCTGTGTGTCCTATCCATTTAGCCTACCGTATGCGAAAATACCGCTCAGAGGTAAAACAATGTAACCTCGTGTCCTAGCCATTTAGCTCATTGTGTGCAAAAAGTTCCGCTCAGAGGCAAAACAAAGTAACCCTTGTATCCAAGCCATTTAGCCTATTGTGTGCAAAAAAAAGTGCTACTCAGAAGTAAAACAACGAAACCCTTATATCCTAGCCATTTAGCTCATTGTGTGAAAAAAAAAGTGCCGCTCAGAGGTGAAACAATGAACCCTGTGTGTCCTATCCATTTAGCCTACCGTATGCGAAAATGCCGCTCAGAGGTAAAACAATATAACCTTGTGTCCTAGCCATTTAGCTTATTGTGTGCAAAAGGTTCCGCTCAGAGGCAAAACAAAGTAACCCTTGTATCCAAGCCATTTAGCCTATTGTGTGCAAAAAAAGTGCCACTCAGAAGTAAAACAACGAAACCCTTATATCCCAGCCATTTAGCTCATTGTGTGAAAAAAAAAAGTGCCGCTCAGAGGTGAAACAATGAACCCTGTGTGTCCTATCCATTTAGCCTACCGTATGCGAAAATGCCGCTCAGAGGTAAAACAATGTAACCTTGTGTCCTAGCCATTTAGCTCATTGTGTGCAAAAAGTTCCGCTCAGAGGCAAAACAAAGTAACCCTTGTATCCAAGCCATTTAGCCTATTGTGTGCAAAAAAAGTGCCACTCAGAAGTAAAACAACGAAACCCTTATATCCCAGCCATTTAGCTCATTGTGTGAAAAAAAAAAGTGCCGCTCAGAGGTGAAACAATGAACCCTGTGTGTCCTATCCATTTAGCCTACCGTATGCGAAAATGCCGCTCAGAGGTAAAACAATGTAACCTCGTGTCCTAGCCATTTAGCTCATTGTGTGCAAAAAGTTCCGCTCAGAGGCAAAACAAAGTAACCCTTCTATCCAAGCCATTTAGCCTATTTTGTGCAAAAAAAGTGCTACTCAGAAGTAAAACAACGAAACCCTTATATCCTAGCCATTTAGCTCATTGTGTGAAAAAAAAAGTGCCGCTCAGAGGTGAAACAATGAACCCTGTGTGTCCTATCCATTTAGCCTACCGTATGCGAAAATGCCGCTCAGAGGTAAAACAATATAACCTTGTGTCCTAGCCATTTAGCTTATTGTGTGCAAAAGGTTCCGCTCAGAGGCAAAACAAAGTAACCCTTGTATCCAAGCCATTTAGCCTATTGTGTGCAAAAAAAGTTCCACTCAGAAGTAAAAACAACGAACCCTTATATCCCAGCCATTTAGGTCATTGTGTGAAAAAAAAAAGTGCCCGCTCAGAGGTGAAACAATGAACCCTGTGTGTCCTATCCATTTAGCCTACCGTATGCGAAAATGCCGCTCAGAGGTAAAACAATGTAACCTTGTGTCCTAGCCATTTAGCTCATTGTGTGCAAAAAGTTCCGCTCAGAGGCAAAACAAAGTAACCCTTGTATCCAAGCCATTTAGCCTATTGTGTGCAAAAAAAAAGTGCCACTCAGAAGTAAAACAACGAAACCCTTATATCCCAGCCATTTAGCTCATTGTGTGAAAAAAAGAAGTGCCGCTCAGAGGTGAAACAATGTAACCTTGTGTCCTAGCCGTTTAGCTCATTGTGTGCAAAAAAGTGTCGCTCAGAGACAAAACAAAGTAACCCTTGTATCCAAGCCATTTAGCCTATTGTGTGCAAAAAAGTGCCACTCAGAAGTAAAACAACGAAACCTTATATCCTAGCCATTTAGCTCATTGTGTGAAAAAAAAAGTGCCGCAGAGGTGAAACAATGTAACCTTGTGTCCTAGCCGTTTAGCTCATTGTGTGCAAAAAAGTGTCGCTCAGAGGCAAACAAAGTAACCCTTGTATCCAAGCCATTTAGCCTATTGTGTGCAAAAAAGTGCCGCTCATAGGTAAAACGATCTAACCTTGTGTCTTAGCCATTTAGCTCATTGTGGGCAAAAAGTTCCGCTCAGAGGCAAAACAAAGTAACCCTTGTATCCAAGCCATTTAGCTCATTGTGTGAAAAAAAAAAGTGCCGCTCAGAGGTGAAACAATGAACCTGTGTGTCCTATCCATTTAGCCTAGCGTGTGCGAAAATGCCGCTCAGAGGTAAAACAATGTAACCTTGTGTCCTAGCCATTTAGCTAATTGTGTGCAAAAAGTTCGCTCAGAGGCAAAACAAAGTAACCCTTGTATCCAAGCCATTTAGCCTATTGTGTGCAAAAAAAGTGCCACTCAGAAGTAAAACAACGAAACCCTTATATCCTAGCCATTTAGCTCATTGTGTGAAAAAAAAAAGTGCCGCTCAGAGGTGAAACAATGTAACCTTGTGTCCTAGCCGTTTAGCTCATTGTGTGCAAAAAAGTGTCGCTCAGAGGCAAAACAAAGTAACCCTTGTATCCAAGCCATTTAGCCTATTGTGTGCAAAAAAGTGCCGTTCAGAGGTAAAACAATGTAACCCTGTGTGTCCTATCCATTTAGCCTACCGTGTGCGAAAATGCCGCTCAGAGGTAAAACAATGTAACCTTGTGTCCTAGCCATTTAGCTCACTGTGTGCAAAAAGTTCCGATCAGAGGCAAAACAAAGTAACACTTGTATCCTAGCCATTTAGCTCATTGTGTGAAAAAAAAAAGTGCCGCTCAGAAGTGAAACAATGAACCCTGTGTGTCCTATCCATTTAGCCTACCGTATGCGAAAATGCCGCTCAGAGGTAAAACAATGTAACCTTGTGTCCTAGCCATTTAGCTCATTGTGTGCAAAAAGTTCCGCTCAGAGGCAAAACAAAGTAACCCTTGTATCCAAGCCATTTAGTCTATTGTGTGCAAAAAAGTGCCACTCAGAAGTAAAACAACGAAACCCTTATATCCTAGCCATTTAGCTCATTGTGTGAAAAAAAAAGTGCCGCTCAGAGGTGAAACAATGAACCCTGTGTGTCCTATCCATTTAGCCTACCGTATGCGAAAATGCCGCTCAGAGGTAAAACAATGTAACCTTGTGTCCTAGCCGTTTAGCTCATTGTGTGCAAAAAGTTCCGCTCAGAGGCAAAACAAAGTAACCCTTGTATCCAAGCCATTTAGCCTATTATGTGCAAAAAAAAGTGCCACTCAGAAGTAAAACAACGAAACCCTTATGTCCTAGCCATTTAGCCTATTGTATGTAAAAAATGTGCCGCTCCTATGGAAAAAAATTGTGTGAAAAAAAAATGCCGCTCAGAGGTAAAACAACACAAATTAGAAAATGTCGCTCAAAATCACAAATTACATTTCTCAAATCATTTTCTTTCCATTCAGTCGTTATTGTTAACTATCACACTTTTCAAGATTTCCTTTTAAGTATGATGAAACAAATTTTATCAGCTATCCCATTACATTAAGATTTAAATCACCTCGCGTGAATTACGAAAAACTTCATCGCAACAAAATGACTCTGAACAATCTTGCAAACTCACTTTGTTAAGCAACACTACGAACCTTCAACAAACGCAATCTCGTCTAAGAAACACAATGGGAACGTAACAGAACTGATCTATCACCAAGTCATTATTATTTCTCGGGAAATAATTTATCCTTATCATCCCAGCACGACCTATACATGTTTCGTAACAATAAACCCCAATTTATGTGTTCCTTTAATAGCAATCAGCTCTAAAACGAACCGGAGAATTCATAAAAGTAGTTAGCATAGAAATCTGATGAGCTATTTTCTAGAAATTCTCCAAATGGTTTGGTGGACGCAGAATACAAAAACATCCTAAAGGGGTAGGTACGTGTAAGGGAGGGGGGGAGACAGTGATGGATACAAGCTCGTGGTTGGGGGGGGGGGCGAAGCCTATAATTCTTCCGATCCCTCTGGAGAAAAAAAATATATATAAAAAAGAACTCGGTGAGTACTCGCTGTCAAAAAAATGGAGCACGAGACTGGAAACCATTTGCATAAAAAGCATTTTTGTAAATCGTGTTTGGGAAAAGGAAATAGGCACTAAAAAAAGTTCAAAAAAAAAAAACCAATCAGAGCACAAAGCGGACAAGTGTCTCCCCCCCCCCTCCACCACCCCTAACCCTTACACAGAATAAAGTGGGGTCGTTTCCCATTCATGCTTTCTAATATATTCCTCCAATAGTGTCAACCATGCGAAAAACAGTCAGTATACACGTACGATAGGGTAAAGTCGTCCAGAAAAAGATATCCCCCTTTCTGTAAAGATTTGGCCACATCCCTCCCCTCCCTAGACCTCCCCCCATCCCCTACTCCACCTCTTACTCCCCACCCCCCTCCCTCCCAACCTCCTGGTTCTCCACGTCCTTTTTACGAACGGTATGCAAATATCTGTCACTAACAATGCATTCCAGAATATTTACTCGAGCGAAGTCGCCCACTTTCTCCGAGAAAGAGTGGAAGAGATCTCGCGCACGTCCCAACTATTCACTTCGCTATTCCCCTTCCATTAGAGAGCACCTCCCTATTCACGGAGACACGTGTGGTGGTGGTGCGAGGGAGGGTTGGGAACGAGGGGGGGGGGGGGGCGGGAATAAAGGGACAGCACGAGAATAAAGCACATCAGTAATGAGAGCCCATTTCCCTGGGCTATTCATCCAAATTCCAAAATTAAAGTATCTATGTAAATTCAATGATAACGCTAATAGTGTCTATTACGGTGCCAGGCCTTGGGCTGATGAGAGAGAGAGAAAGATGAGGAGGATGAGGAGGGGGAGTACGAGAGGATAGAACTGCGTCGTTGTGGCATTCAGAGCTTGCTCGCTCGGCTAGCGAGACACACGCCGTGGAACCCTAAAGCGCATTTCCTTGCGCTGACCCCCGAGCTCCCGTAGACGCGCGCACACGGAGAGGGGGAGGGTGGAGGGGATGTTGGAGGGGTGGGAGAAGGCCACGATTGCAGTGAGATTACTGCTCGGATCGTAAATAAAGCCAATAGGAAAGGCCCAAGTTATGAAAAGTGTAATTGAACCGTTCATTATGCAAGTCCAGTGGCGGCATGGCTGAATGCCGAGATAACGCGGCTAGCCAGCCGCGCGCTGTAATGAACGCGCGGGGCTCTTCCCGCCGGCTCGCGCTACTCCCGCCACCAATTTTCTGCCTGGTTGGCGCCCATTCTCCCGGACTTTTGGGAAGAGAGCGGGAGAAAAGCGTCGGTCGAGTTCTTTGCGCCCCCCCCTCCCCTAAACCAGTTCTATGTCTACAACATTTTCACTACACTCCCCCCCCTATCTTTCTCCTCCTCCCTCCCAACATTCAGTAACCCTACGTTTTCTCTCATTGTGTCGTCATCTTTCACTTACTCTTTGGTCTCTCCCCCTCCCTCGTGTTTTACCCTCCTCCTCGCTTTCGAATCGGTGCAGGCCGAGAGATGAAGAGGAGGAGGAGGAAGATGAGGAGGAGCAGGACGAAGAAGAGGAGGAGGAAGAGGCGGGTTTCCGGTTCGCTGATCTAACTTCACGTAACTCAGGAGACGACGGGACAGACACACAGAGAGATGGGGAGGGATGAAGGGGGAGGGATGAGGGAGAGGAGGGATGAGGGGGAGGAGGGATGAGGGGGAGGTCAGCCGAGACCGGAGCTGACTTAAGGCGGACTTAGCTTCTCATTGACCCTTGAAAGTGGAGTTATTAAGGCGGGGACTTAGCGGCGGCGCTACTGGTGCCCTCTGGTGGCATCCGAAGCAGATGCTCCTCCTTCCTAACCCCCCCCTCCCCCGACGGCTCTACTCTCGTTGAAAAATGGCTGCCTCGTGGCGATGCCGCCTTAATCCGGCACAAAGTAGCCTGTTGATGGAGTGTGTTTCGGTAAGCCCCGGGAACTTGGGTTCGCTTGTGTCGTCGCTATCGTCTGCAGACATCACTCTGGAGGGGGGGGGGGGGGGGGAGTACTAAGATGTTGTTGAAAGGTGGGGGGGACAAGTTGGCTTAAGGGGTCCCAGCTCTGAGTAAAGCCACCAACAACCGCCGAAGTTATTGGTGGTGGACTGCGACCCCAGGGGAATTCTCTATCTGCAGCAGTGTGTGTGTGTGGGGGGGGATTCATAAGAAGGGGAATGAGGCGACTTCGCATTCTTTCGCCTCACGTGATTCATTTCCGTCTTTTTATTTTCTTCAAGTCTTCAAATCAGGGAAATAGTTGCGTTTTTTCGAGAGGTGTGAAGAAAATGGCGGGCTTTCTTTTTTTAAGATAGTTGGTGGATGCTTTAGATGTAGAAACGTGTTTTATGATTGGGGGATTGACAGAAGACAGAATAATTAGACTGGGATAATTGAAAAATAGATAGAAGGGATGGACGGTTCGATGAATAGACAGGTGAACGGACAGAGGAATGGATGGGTGAATGAATGGAAGTAAGGCTGGAGAGAGGGATGAATAGATGAAAGGAGAGATATATGGACAGACGGATGAACGGAGGAATAGGCGGCCAGAGGGGTGAATGGAGGAATAGGTGGCCAGAGGGATGAATGGAGGAATAGGTGGCCAGAGGGATGAATGGAGGAATAGGTGGCCAGAGGGATGAATGGAGGAATAAGTCGGCCAGAGCGATGAATGGAGGAATAGGTGGCCAGAGGGATGAATGGAGGAATAGATGGCCAGAGGGATGAATGGAGGAATAAGTGGCCAGAGGGATGAATAGAGGAATAAGGCGGCCAGAGGGAGGAATAGGGGAATAGGTGGCCAGAGGGATGAATGGAGGAATGGGTGGCCAGAGGGATGAATGGAGGAATAGGTGGCCAGAGGGAGGAATGGAGGAATAGGTAGCCACAGGGATGAATAGAGGAATAAGGGGGCCAGAGGGATGAATGGAGGAATAGGCGGCCAGAGGGATGAATGGAGGAATAGGCAGCCAGAGGGATGAGTGGAGGAATAGGTGGCCAGAGGGATGAATGGAGGAATAGGTGGCCAGAGGGATGAATGGAGGAACAGGCAGCCAGAGGGATGAATGGAGGAATAGGCGGCCAGAGGGACGAATGGAGGAAAAGGTGGCCAGAGAGATGAATGGAGGAATAGGTGGCCAGAGGGATGAATGGAGGAATAAGGCGGCCAGAGGGATGAATGGAGGAATAAGGCGGCCAGAGGGATAAATGGAGGAATAGATGGCCAGAAGGATGAATGGATAATTGGAGGTATAGATGGACAGAGGTATTAATGGAGAAATAGACGTACAGAGGGATGGATAGAAGAATGGAAAAATAGATGGAGAGAGAGGGACGAACAGATGACTGGAGGGAGAGACGGACAGAGGGATGAATGGATAAATAGAAGGACATAGGGACGAATGGATGAATGGGGGAGTAGAAGGACAGAGGAACGAATGGATGAATGAAAGGACAGACGGATAGAGAGAAGAATGGTCTAATGGAGGAATTGACCGATAAAGAGACGAAGTGATGAATGGAGGGATAGACGGACGAAGAGATGAATAGTGGGGGGGGGGGATAGATGGACGAAGAGATGAATAGGAGGATAGACGGACAGAGGGGCGAATGGATAAATAGAGGAACATAGGGACGAATACATGAATGGGAGAATAGGCGGATAGAGGGATTAATGGAGGAGTAGACGGACAGAGAGACGAATGTTGAATGGAGGGTGAGGGATGAGGGAGGGGAGGGATGAGTGTAAGAGAGAAGGATTGTTGGATGGACTGACAGAGGAACGGAAGGATGGGAGAATGGATGAATGGAGGAGGACTGACGTAGGGATAGAAAGATGGATGAATGAATGGAAGGACTGATGGAAAGATGCACGATAAGATGGGTGAATTGAGGGATACGTGGACAGTGGGATTGTGGGAGGATTGACGAATGGGCGGAAGGATGAATGAATGAAGGGATGAATAGATGAATAAAGGGACAGAGGGATGGATTGTGGGAGGATTGAACGAATGGGCGGAAGGATGAATGAATGAAGGGATGAATAGATGAATAAAGGGACAGAGGGATGGATTGACGGATGGATAGAGGGATGAGCAGATATAAAATTAGTTTGGTGGAATCAATCGTCAATGGGGCTCAAGATGGGCTAAATGGCAAGGTCACAAGGTCACAAGAACATCAAAGGTTCAGAAAGCGCCGACAAAAATAAACTATAGAAGCAGTCACGTGCGACAAACAACATGCCCCCCCCCAAAAAAAAAAAATAAAACATCCTCACACATACATTTTAGGATATGATTACAAACTACAGTCGCTCAAAAAAATATCGAAACACTATAACTGATCACAGAATTCAGAAAAAATATATCTGGCAACGATTTTTTTTAAGAAATTAGTGATCTGGCAACCTTCGTGTCACGTGACACGAAGGTTGCCAGATCACCAATTTCTCAAAAAAAAAAAATCGTTGTCAGATATTTTTTCGGAATTCTGTAATCAACCACGGTGTTCGGATATTTTCTTGAGCGACTGTACAATAACAATCTCTCCACCGTAACGCAAACGTCATTATCCCCCAACACTCCCCCTCCTAAAAAAAAATCACGTGACCTCTCACTCACCTTTCTTTACACAAATATATATATATTTACGATACGATTGGCGAATGAACCTTTTTTCCCCTGTTTGCACTAGTAACATTTATGACGAGATGAAAATTCAGAAACATCAACAAGACTCGAAGATCAGAGAAGGCAAAAGCTCACTTGCCGCTGATCCCCCCCCCTCTCCTCCTTCCGCCCCCCATTAATAATGCATTGGTAGAGAGGTGGGTCGCTCACACGCACACCTTGTTGATCACTAGAGCATTGGTAGTGTGTGTTGGTGAGCAAGAATACGAATTGACATCCGGGTCAATCTGTTTTATTAGGCCTAACCTACGGAAGACACGAGATATCGACGGCAGTTTCCGTTTTCATCGCACGGCAGATGAGCTCGATGACTCTCGTGAGCTAGCGCGTGCCGCACCGAGTGTGTGTCCACACAGAGAGAGTCTTAGGCGTGCAGAAAGTTTTAAAGTTCTCAGCAGTCTTTAAAAAGTATTGTCTCTGGTGGTCGTAAGAGCTTAGGTTAAGAAAATCTAAACCGCTAAGAATTTATGGGGTTCGGGTTAATTGTGATTTTGAGGGGGGGGGGGTCGAGAAGTGAGAGCTTAAGGGGGTCAGGACAACTAGGACTTTTGGGAGCTCTGGGGTTGAAAAAATTTGAGATGGATGAGATGATTAAGAATTTTGAGAGCACTGAAAACGCGAAAATATTGGGGGTTTCCAGACTTGGATTTGGACACAATGGGCTAAATGGCCGAAGACTCAGGAAGGCTGGGAGAGGGGACCCACTGGAACAGCTGTTTGGAGACAGATGGTAGCCTCCCGTCAAGGCCATCCAGTATGTTCTTTAACGTTGGGTTGTTTTACCTCTGAGCGGCACTTTATTTGTATGCAATGAGCTAAATGGTCAGGTCACATGGACCCCGAAGGCTCAGAGAAGGTTAGGGGAGGGGACCCACTGGAACAGCTGTTGGGAGACAGATGGTAGCCTCCCGTCAAGGCCATCCAGTGTGTTCTTTAAAGTTGGGTTGTTTTTCCTTTGAGCGGCACTTTTTTTCCACATAATGGGCTAAATGGCCAGGTCACATGGACCCCGAAGACTCAGACAAGTTTGGGGGAGGGGACCAACTGGAACAGCTGTTGGGAGACAGATGGTAGCCTCCCGTCAAGGCCATCCAGCGTGTTCTTTAACGTGTAGAGAGTATGGCTCTCGCGCCCATGGGCCACGACTTAACGTCGCAACCGAATTAATCTCCCACATACGGGTAAGGGTGGCTCAATCGGTAGCGCGCCAGGCTCGTAATGTGCAGTTCCCAGTTGGGAACTGCACATTACGAGCCTGGCGCGCTACTGCCCAGCTGGGACTGCCAGCTGGGCGCGCTACTGCCCCCCTGGCGCGCTACCGCCCAGCTGGGACTCGTAATGTGGAGTCCCAGCTGGGTCAGCGCTGAGATTTATCACCGTCAAACTCCCCGCTCTGCCCACGGTCAGTAATGGAAACAGATTGGCTTGGAAAGGCCGCCGTCCGTCATATGGGACGTTAAGCCGTGGCCCGTGTGTGGGAGAGCCATACCCTGTGTAAGTTAAAGAACACGCTGGATGGCCTTGAAGGAAGGCTACCATCCTAACAGTATTCCAGTGGGGCTCCTCTCTTAATCTTCTCTGAGACTTCGGGGGTCCTTGTGACCTGGCCATTTAGCCCATGGTGTGCAAAAAAGTGCATCTCAGAGGTGAAACAACCCAACGTTAAAGAACACACTGGAAGGCCTTGACGGGAGGCTACCATCTGTCTCCCAATAGCTGTTTCAATGGGTCCCCTCCCCCAATCTTCTCTGAGCCTTCGGGGTCCTTGTGACCTTGCCATTTAGCCCATGGTGTGCAAAAAAGTACCCCTCAGAGGTGAAATAATCAAAACCAATGCTTAATTTTTTGGAGGCATGGGACACCTAACAATATTTTGGGCTTGGGACACATAATTTTTTGTCGGGTCCAGAACAATTACCAATATTTGCAGGCCATCAAAATCCAACAATTTTAGCTGCTCTGGAACAATAAGAATCGTGGATCGCGTGCACCAATAATCTGCACACGCTCCACAATGTCGTGACATCTTCATTGTTAATGGTCTTGCTTGAAAAAACAAATTGATTACTTTTCAAGCGTCAAATCGCCGAAATATCTTTTTATCAGACCGTTGCCAAAGTTGGTTTGTTGTACCTCTGAGCGGCACTTTTTTGCACACCATGGGCTAAATGGCCAGGTCACATGGACCCCGAAGGCTCAGAGAAGGTTTTGGGAGGGGACCCACTGGAACAGCTGTTGGGAGACAGATGGTAGCCTCCCGTCAAGGCCATCCAGCGTGTTCTTTAACGTTGGGTTGTTTTACCTCTGAGCGGCACTTTTTTGCACACCATGGGCTAAATGGCCAGGTCACATGGACCCCGAAAGCTCAGAGAAGGTTTTGGGAGGGGACCCACTGGAACAGCTGTTGGGAGACAGATGGTAGCCTCCCGTCAAGGCCATCCAGCGTGTTCTTTAAGGTTGGGTTGTTTTACCTCTGAGTGGCACATTTTTGCACACCATGGACTAAATGGCCAGGTCACATGGACCCCGAAGGCTCAGAAAAGGTTTTGGGAGGGGACCCACTGGAACAGCTGTTGGGAGACAGATGGTAGCCTCCCGTCAAGGCCATCCAGCGTGTTCGTTAAGGTTGGGTTGTTTTACCTCTGAGTGGCACTTTTTTGCACACCATGGGCTGAACGGTCAGGTCACATGGACCCGAAGGCTCAGAGAAGGTTTTGGGAGGGGACCCACTGGAACAGCTGTTGGGAGACAGATGGTAGCCTCCCGTCAAGGCCATCCAGCGTGTTCTTTAAGGTTGGGTTGTTTTACCTCTGAGTGGCACTTTTTGCACACCATGGCTAAATGGTCAGGTCACATGGACCCCGAAGGCTCAGAGAAGGTTTTGGGAGGGGACCCACTGGAACAGCTGTTGAGAGACAGATGGTAGCCTCCCGTCAATGCCATCCAGCGTGTTCTTTAAGGTTGGGTTGTTTTACCTCTGAATGGCACTTTTTTTGCACACCATGGGCTAAATGGCCAGGTCACAAGGACCCCGAAGGCTCAGAGAAGGTTTTTGGAGGGGACCCACTGGAACAGCTGTTTGGGAGACAGATGGTAGCCTTCCCGTCAAGGCCATCCAGCGTGTTCTTTAAGGTTGGGTTATTTTACCTCTGAGCGGCACCTTTTTGCACACCATGGCTAAATGGCCAGGTCACATGGACCCCGAAGGCTCAGAGAAGGTTTTGGGAGGGGACCCACTGGAACAGCTGTTGGGAGACAGATGGTAGCCTCCCGTCAAGGCCATCCAGCGTGTTCTTTAAGGTTGGGGTTGTTTTACATCTGAGTGGCACTTTTTTGCACACCATGGGCTAAATGGCCAGGTCACAAGGACCCCGAAGGCTCAGAGAACGCTGGGGGAGGAGACCCACTGGGACAGCTGTTTGGAGACAGATGGTAGTCTCCCTTCAAGACCATCCAGCGTGTTCTTTAACGTGCACAGAGTATGGCTCTGCGGCACACGGCGCCACGGCTTAACGTTCCATCCGACGGACGGCGGCCTTTCCAAACCCATCGGTGTCCGCTACTGACCGTGGGCAGGGCGGTGAATTTTGCAGAGATAAATCTCAACGCTGACCCAGCTGGGACTCGAACCTGGGAACTACACATTACGAGCCTGGCGCGCTACCGACTGAGTCACCCCCGCCCCATTTCCAAAGTCATAAGCATCAGGAGCATTTTCCCGAGAATCGATTGCACACGTGTTTGCGCAAATATCGCCCCCCCCCCCCCGCCGTTCTTCTTAAAATTTAACCCCCCCCCCTCCTTAAAATTTTTTTCTTCTCGATTTCTTTTAGGGGGAGGAATTCCGATCTTTGTTTCGAAATGAAGAATAACGTCAGAGACAACAGACCGTTATTTTTTTCTTATTTTTCGCGTCGTATCGAAACCATGGCCAAAAAAAAAGGGACGCGAAAAAAAAAAAGGAAATGACGTCAAACATGTACGTGAATATTAAAAGAAATTTCATCAGCGAAGAGGAATGCATTGGTTGGCAAAAAACCACAAAGAAATCTGCAGCGTAGAGTTCTTTTCATCTTTTGGTTTCTCTTTTGATCTTCCGATTTTTTTTTTTAATTCCGCTTCTTGCTTTCCATTTTTATAATACGACGACAGTTCGAAGACTGAAATCAATTCCTCTGCTAGAATTGAAAGAGAGAGAAAAAAAAAAGAATCGAAGGAGAGTGTACAGTCGCTCAAAAAAGTATCCGAACACTATCGTTGATTAGAGAATTAAAAGTATCAGAACATTATGGTTGATTACAGAATTCAGAAAAAATATCTGGCAACGATTTTTTTTTTTAGAAATTAGTGATGTGGCAACCTTCGTGTACAGTCGCTCAAAAAAAATATCCGAACACTATCGGTCGATTACACAATTCTGAAAAAATATCTGACAATTATTTTTTTTTAAATTGGTGATCTGGCAACCTTCTTGTCACGTGACACGAAGGTTGCCAGATCACTAATTTCGAAAAAAAAAGTTGCCAGATATTTTTTCTGAATTCTCTAATCAACCATAATGTTCGGATATTTTTTTGAGCGACTGTACCTCCTCGCATCTGTTCTCTCACCCCCATTTTCCCGCAACCTTCTCCGAGCCCCTGGGATCCTTGTGACCTGTTCATTTAGCACATTGGGTGGAAAGAAAGTGCCGCTCAGAGGTAAAACAAACAAACAAACGTGTGCACATTAGCGAACATGCTGGATGATTTTGACGGGAGTATTCCATCTATCTCTTCACCATCTCTCTCCCCCCCCCCCCCCTGTTTTGGGGAAGGGGAGGCTCAGCCGGTAGAGCGCCAGGCTCGTAATCTGCAGTTCCCAGATTCGACTCCCAGCTGGGTCATGGTTGAGATTTATCTCCGCAAAAATTCCCCGCCCTGCCCACGGTCAGTAGGAACACCGATGGGCTTGGAAAGGCCGCCGTCCGTCGGATGGGATGTTAAGCCGTGACTCCGTATGGTGGAGAGCCATAGCCTGTGTTCGTTAAAGAACACAATGGATGGCCTTCAAGGGGAGGCTACCATCTGTTCTCCCAACAGCTATTCCAGTGGGTCCCCTCCCCCAACCTTCTCTGAGACTTCGGGACCCATGTGACCTGGTCATTTAGCCCATGGTGTGCAAAAAAGTGCCACTCAGAGGTAAAACAACCCAACGTTAAAGAACACGCTGGATGGCCTTGACGGGAGGCTACCATCTGTCTCCCAACAGCTGTTCCAGTGGGTCCTCTCCCCCAACCTTCTCTGAGCCTTCGGGTCCTTGTAATCTGGCCATTTAGCCCATGGTGTGCAAAAAAGTGCCGCTCAGAGGTAAAACAACCCAACTTTAAAGAACACGCTGGATGGCCTTGACGGGAGGCTACCATCTGTCTCCCAACAGCTGTTCCAGTGGGTCCCCTCCCCCAACCTTCTCTGAGCCTTCGGGGTCCTTGTAATCTGGCCATTTAGCCCATGGTGTGCAAAAAAGTGCCGCTCAGAGGTAAAACAACCCAACGTTAAAGAACACGCTGGATGACCTTAACGGGAGACTACCATCTGTCTCCCAACAGCTATTCCAGTGGGTCACCTCCCCCAACCTTCTCTGAACCTTCGGGGTCCATGTGACCTCAAAATTTAGCCCGTTGTGTGCAAAAAAGTGCCGCTCAGAGGCAAAACAACCCAACGTTAAAGAACACGCTGGATGACCTTGACGGGAGACTACCATCTGTCCCCCAACAGCTTTTTCCAGTGGGTCCCCTCCCCCAACCTTCTCTGAGCATTCGAGGTCCATGCGACCTGGCCATTTAGCCCATGGTGTGCAAAAAAATTCTTCTCAGAAATAAAACAATAAAAGTCTACACAATACCTACAAAGTAAACAAAAAAAAAAATTCGAACAAAAAATTAGTGATTGTCAGAAGAGCGGAAGAGGTGACCTTCACAATCCCTCCATCCGCCGAGTGGTGGTTTTGGCAACCGTATAACGATTATCACCCAACACCCCCCGTTGCCACAGCAACTGCCTCCCCATCATCAGGGAAGAGAAAGCCTCTCCTTTCCCAAAAACTGATTGATTTAGTGGCTCTAGGTAATAACCATTGCAAGGCTATAATTCTGTTTATTCTCTGGCTCGCAATGACCGGAACAAATCGAGAGAAAAACAGGTTTTATCCGATAAAAACGGGGGTGGTGGGGTTAGAAAAATGATGGCCAGATATGATTGCCCGTTCTGTAAGTCTGATAGAGAATTTTACGACTCCGTCATTTCATTCTTACCCCTCGTTTTTTTTTATGGGGTACCTATACTAGTCGGTTTTATTTCACAGATCTTTATCTTGCTATGTAGCTAATACTTTTAGCTGTACTTACTGTATCCCCCCCCCCCTCTGGTATAGTGGTGACATTATTCGGTGGGTCATTTATATTTATTTATATCTGTATTGACCATAGCTGACAATGGATGCTTTCATAATTCATCATGAGTGTCTAGATTATTGGTAAGAGTACGAATTTCGTCCTTTAAAGGTATGTTGTTTTATCTCTGAACGGCACTTTTTTGTATACAATGGGCTAAATGGCCAGGTCACACGGACCCCGACGGCTCAGAGAAAGTTGTGGTGGGTTGTTTTTATATCTGAGCGGTACTTTTTTGCACACAATGGGCTAAATGGCTAGTTCACATGGACTCCGAAGGCTCAGAGAAGGTTCGGGGAGGGAACCCACTGGAACAGCTGTAGGGAGACAGATGGTAGCCTCCTGTCAAAGCTATTCAGCGTGTTCTTTAACGTTGGGTTGTTTTACCTCTGAGTGGCACTTTTTTGCACACCATGGGCTAAATGGCCAGGTCACATGGACCCCGAAGGCTCAGAGAAGGTTGGGGGAGGGGACCCATTGGAACAGCTGTTGGGAGACAGATGGTAGCCTCCTGTCAAGGCTATTTAGCGTGTTCTTTAACGTTGGGTTGTTTTACCTCTGAGTGGCACTTTTTTGAATACCATGGGCTAAATGGCCAGGTCACATGGACCCCGAAGGCTCAGAGAAGGTTGAGGGAGGGGACACACTGGAACGGCTGTTGGGAGACAGATGGTAGCGTCCTGTCAAGGCTATTCAGCGTGTTCTTTAACGTTGGGTTGTTTTACCTCTGAGCGGCACTATTTTGCACACAATGGGCTAAATGGTCAGGTCACATGGACTCCGAGGGCTCAGAGAAGGTTAGGGGAGGTGTTGGGTTGTTTTTCCTCTGAGCGGCACTTTTTGCACACCATGGGCTAAATGGCCAGGTCACATGACCCCGAAGGCTCAGAGAAGGTTGGGGGAGGGGACCCAGTAGAACAGCTGTTGGGAGACAGATGGTAGACTCCCGTTAAGGTCATCCAGTGTGTTCTTTAACGTGCATAGGTTATGGCTCTCCCGCACACGGGGCCACGGCTTAACGTCCCATCCGACGGACGGCGGCCTTTCCAAGCCCATCGGTGTCCCCTACTGACCGTGGGCAAGGCGGGGAATTTTGCGAAGATAAATCTCAATGCTGACCCAGCTGGGACTCGAACCTGGGAACTACAGATTACGAGCCTGGCGCGCTACCGACTGGGGGAGGGGACCCATTGGAACAGTTGTAGGGAGACAGATGGTAACCTCCCGTCAAGGCCATCCAGCGTGTTCTTTAACGTGCACAGGGTATGGTTCGACCACACACAGTGCCACACTTTAACGTCCCATCCCATGGACGGCGGCCTTTCCAAGCCCATTGGTGTACCCTAATGACCGTGGGAAACGCGGAGAGTTTTGCGGAGAAAATCTGAAAGCTAGTCCAGCTGGGACTCAAACCTGGAACTGCAGATTACGAGTCTGGCGCGATACCTACTGAGCCAGCCCCGCCACAAAATGGTACGAAAGAAATTATTAAACAAATTTCACAAACGCTGGTAACTTTTGAAATATAATACATCTAATCTAAAAATGTGACTGAAGATAAATTAAAGATTATAATCAAATCTTTTTTTAAATCTCTATTTTTAACCATATTCGTTCAGTATTCAAAGAATTATGAGGACTGAACATTTTTCAATAAATATTTCAGCCTCCAGAGCGTCCGTCGTACCCACGGCTCTTTGGAAAAGAATTGTGAAGTCCGACCCACGGCTCTTTGGAAAAGAATTGTGACTCAAACTCCCACGGCTCTTTGGAAAAAAATTGTGACTCAAACTCCCACGGCTCTTTGGAAAAGAATTGTGACTCAAACTCCCACGTCTCTTTGGAAAAGAATTGTGACTCAAACTCCCACGGCTCTTTGGAAAAGAATTGTGACTCAAACTCCCACGGCTCTTTGGAAAAGAATTGTGACTCAAACTCCCACGGCTCTTTGGAAAAGAATTGTGACTCAACCTCCCACGGCTCTTTGCAAAAGAATTGTGACTCAAACTCCCACGTCTCTTTGGAAAAGAATTGTGACTCAACCTCCCACGGCTCTTTGGAAAAGAATTGTGACTCAAACTCCCACGGCTCTTTGGAAAAGAATTGTGACTCAAACTCCCACGGCTCTTTGGAAAAAAATTGTGACTCAAACTCCCACGGCTCTTTGGAAAAGAATTGTGACTCAAACTCCCACGTCTCTTTGGAAAAGAATTGTGACTCAAACTCCCACGGCTCTTTGGAAAAGAATTGTGACTCAAACTCCCACGGCTCTTTGGAAAAGAATTGTGACTCAATCTCCCACGGCTCTTTGGAAAAGAATTGTGACTCAACCTCCCACGGCTCTTTGCAAAAGAATTGTGACTCAAACTCCCACGTCTCTTTGGAAAAGAATTGTGACTCAAACTCCCACGGCTCTTTGGAAAAGAATTGTGACTCAAACTCCCACGGCTCTTTGGAAAAGAATTGTGACTCAAACTCCCACGGCTCTTTGGAAAAGAATTGTGACTCAAACTCCCACGGCTCTTTGGAAAAGAATTGTGACTCAAACTCCCACGGCTCTTTGGAAAAGAATTGTGACTCAACCTCCCACGGCTCTTTGGAGAAGAATTGTGACTCAACCTCCCACGGCTCTTTCGAAAAGAATTGTGACTCAACCTCCCACGGCTCTTTGGAAAAGAATTGTGACTCAACCTCCCACGGCTCTTTGGAAAAGAATTGTGACTCAAAGTTGATGAAATAATCAATATGCTGAACCAATGTGTCCTTTCAATATTTTGACCAAATATTTTTAGGTGAAAAACTAAATGATTCTGCCAATAATACATAGCATCAATTAAAAACGTGTCTGCTTTCAAATCGAGATATTTTCTTAATTCTTTTTTTCAATTGATTGTTCATTAAATTCTTCAAAAATATAGTTTTGTTTCAACTTATTAAACATGTATGCTTTGGTATAAGATCCAAGTGCTTCAATTAAATAAATAATTTTTAACATTCCACTGGTAGTTATTAACTTTTAAAATTCTACAGGAAGTTATTTATTTTTAAAAATCTACTGGCAGTTATTAACTTTTAAAATTCTACTGGTAGTTATTAATTATTAAAATTCTACTGGTAGTTATTAATTTTTAAAAAATTCTACATAGTTATTAATTATTAAAATTCTACTTGTACTTATTTATGTTTAAAATTCTTCTGGTAGCTATTTATTTTTAAAATTCTTCTTGGTAGTTATTAATTATTAAAATTCTACTAGTAGTTATTCATTTTTAAAATTCTACACGTAGTTATTAATTATGAAAATTATACTGGTATTTATTGATTATTAAAATTCTATTCATATTTATTAATTATTAAAATTCTACTAATAGTTATTAATTATTAAAATTCCACTGGTAGTCATTAATTATTAAAATTTCAGTAGTAGTTTTTAATTTTTAAAATTCTACTGGTAGTTACTAACTTTAAAAAATTGCTGATATATAAATTATTCGTCAATATTTTAACATAATAATAATAACGATGAATATATCATTCTCTTTCATGAGGCATAAAAAATTTATTTATTTAGACAATTTTTCTTGCAGTGATTTTTTTTTAAGAATAAAGATTTTATTTTCCTAGTTGTTGTTTACTCAATTTGGGTTCCACGCATGAACTAAATAATTTTTTTAAAGAACCAGTAAAAAATTCCTTACCTGGTTAGCACGTTCCAAGTCATTCACAATAATTTCCATTTCATCCGACCTTGAAAAAAAAAATACTTTCAAAAAAATATATATATAATATATTTTTTAGTAGAAACAACTTTACACAAGTCATCAAAAATATCGATGCATTTTTTTTTGTCTCTGTAGGTTTTTAGAAAAGAAATCTGACATGTTCTTGTCACTGTAGTTTTTTCTATTAATATAATTTTCCTATTAAATGTGATTGCAGATAAAGATCTCATTCAAAAAAATCAATATCTCGATTTTCAACAATATTCGTTCAATATTTAACGAGTTATGGAAATTTAAATATTTAACAACAGCAATGCCAAGTCTTAAGAAACTTATACAAAACTGAAGAATAGTGAAAGAATTCTTTACACAAAGTTGAAAATACAAACTTATTTTATTAAACACTTTGATACAATACTTATTACGAAGTTTTAATCAATATGAAACTGGATTCTTATTTATAAATACGCTGGTTTCCATAAATTAAGGAAAATCACAACGTTAAGTCAATTGGAAACTAATATCAAAGCTATATAACTTCTAAAATAAGTTTTTTTGTTTTGAAAAATGTGATTGCAGATAAAGATCTCAATAAAAAAAAAATCAATATTTCGATTTTCAACAATATTCGTTCCGTATTTTAATGAGTTATGGAAGTTTGAATATTTAGCGATAACAATGTCAGCCACAAAAATTGAGTTCAGAAGTTAATTAAAACTTAGTAATAAGTATTGTATTAAAGTGTTTAATAAAATAAGTTTGTATTTTAGAACTTTGTGTAAAGAATTCTTTCACTATTCTTCAGTTTTGTATAAATTTCTTAAGACTGGCATTGCTGTTGTTAAATATTCAAATTTCCATAACTCGTTAAATACTGAACGAATATCGTTGAAAATCGAGATATTGATTTATTTGATTAAGATCTTTATCTGCAATCACATTTTTCAAAAAAAAAAACTTATTTTAGAAGCTATAGAGGTTTGACCGTAGGGTTGGGTTGTTTTACCTCTGAGCGGCACTTTTTTGCACACCATGGGCTAAATGGCCAGGTCACAAGGGCCCCCGAAGGCTCAGAGAAGGTTGGAGGAGGGGACCCACTAGAATAGCTGTTGGGAGACAGATGGTAGCCTCCCGTCAAGGCCATCCAGCGTGTTCTTTAACGTTGGATTGTTTTACCTATGAGCAGCACTTTTTTTTGCACGCAGTGGGCTAAATGGCCAGGTCACAAGAACCCCGAAGGTTCAGAGAGAAGGTTGGAGGAGGGGACCCACTGAAACAGCTGTTGGGAGACAGATGGTAGCCTCCCGTCAAGGCCATCAGTGTGTTCTTTAACGTGCACAGGGTATGGCTCTCCCGCACACGGGGCCACGGCTTAACGTCCCATCCGACGGACGGCGGCCTTTCCAAGCCCATCGGTGTCCCCTACTGACCGTGGGCAGGGCAGGGAAATTTTGCGGAGATAAATCTCAACGCTGACTCAGCTGGGACTCGAACCTGGGAACTACACCTGGATCGAACCTGGGATCTACTGGCTAACAGATGGTAGCCTCCCGTCAAGGCCATCCAGCGTGTTCTTTAACGTTGGATTGTTTTACCTCTGAGCAGCACTTTTTTTACACGCAATGGGCTAAATGGCCAGGTCACAAGAACCCCGAAGGTTCAGAGAAGGTTGGAGGAGGGGACCCACTGGAACGGCTGTTGGGAGACAGATGGTAGCCTCCCGTCAAGGCCATCCAGCGTGTTCTTTAACGTGCACAGGGTATGGCTCTCCCGCACACGGGGCCATGGCTTAACGTCCCATCCGAAGAACGGCGGCCTTTCCAAGCCCATCGGTGTCCCCTACTGACCGTGGGCACGGCGGGGAAATTTTGCGGAGATAAATCTCAACGCTGACCCAGCTGGGACTCGAACCTGGGAACTACAGATTACGAGCCTGGCGCGCTACCGACTGAGCCACCCCCGCCCCCTTAATATATGCAAACCAGTGTATATCACTGTGTAAGCTTATAAGTGAAGATACAGTAATAATACATTTAATTGAATGA
Organism: Ryuthela nishihirai; assembly: GCA_038380435.1. Lineage (NCBI taxonomy): Eukaryota > Metazoa > Arthropoda > Arachnida > Araneae > Heptathelidae > Ryuthela > Ryuthela nishihirai. Next base: position 7,086,612 of record JAWZYU010000008.1, read on the forward strand.
ATAAAATATCAAATGAGAGGAAAAATATTTTCAGGAACTTACTTGGCGTGAGAGTCTTCATCGTATTTGGATTTTAGATCGAAAAGTTCCGACTGCGTACTTTCCAAGGCTGCAAAAAAAGGAAAAATAAATAAACTGTCACTTGGGGAAATCACACAGACAAAATATCTTTCAGAAAAATTTTTTTTTCGAATGGAAAAATATTTTGAAATACAGTCGCTCAAAAAAAAATATCCGAACACTATGGTTGATTACAATTCAGGGAAAAATATCTGGCAACGATTTTTTTTAGAAATTAGAGATCTGGAAACCTTCGTGTCACGTGACACGAAGGTTGTCAGATCACTGATTTCTAAAAAGATGGGCTTGGATGTTAAAGAACACTGGATGGCCTTCACTGGAGGCTACCATTTAAATCCTAACAGCTGTTCCAGTGGGTCATCTCCCCCAACCTTCTCTGAGCCTTCGGGGTCCTTGTGACCTGGCCATTTATCTCCACGGTGTCCAAAAAAGTGTCTCTCAGAGGTAAAACAACCCAACGTTAAAGAACACGCTGGATGGCCTTGATGGAAGGCTACCATCTGTCTCCTAACAGCTGTTCCAGTGGGTCCCCTCCCTCAACCTTCTCTGAGCCTTCGGGGTCCTTGTGACCTGGTAATTTATCCCATGGTGTGCAAAAAAGTGCCGCTCAGAGGTAAAACAACCCAACGTTAAAGAACACGCTTGATGGCCTTGACGGGAGGCTACCATCTGTCTCCCAACAGCTGTTCCAGTGGGTCCCCTTCCCCAACCTTCTCTTAGCAATCGGGGTCATTGTGACCTGGCCATTTAGCCCATCGTGTGCAAAAAATTGCCACTCAGCGCTAAAACAACCCAATCCTGCTTAAAAAATATGATTGGCGGATATTTAATTGACGTCAGGTTTGTTTTAGTCTGCCCGTGACTGTTTCCGCCATCGTAACACGTGATGTTCATATAAACACAGCTGCCGAGGCGCGAAACATTTCGCGCCATATATAATCCCCCCCCCCCAGAAGAATATTAACAATGCCCGCAGAATAACGCAATCTTCACTGATGGCATTGTAACCTCAGATCATTCTTTCTTGTCCATTGTTGTCCACGGTGGTGTATTGTTGCGATTCATCCAAGAGAAATGGAACTATGGCTCTGACGTCATTAATGGATGGCTCAATAACAGATGAAATATCAATTGTTAATAATTGATATTGTTAATACAACTGCTAGTAACTTTTCCTTTGAAAATATTTCTCTGTAGCTGCACTTTTTTGCAGACAATGGGCTAAATGGCCAGGTCACAAGGACCCCGAAGGCTCAGAGAAGGTTGAGGGAGGGGACCTACTGGAACAGCTGTTGGGAGACAGATGGTAGCCTCCCGTCAAGGCCATCCAGTGTGTTCTTTAACGTTGGGTTGTTTTACCTCTGAGAGGCACTTTTTTGGACACCATGGACTAAATGGCCAGGTCACATGAACCCCGAAGGCTCAGAGAAGGTTGGGGGAGGGGACCCACTGGAACAGCTGTTGGGAGACAGATGGTAGCCTCCCGTCAAGGCCATCCAGTGTGTTCTTTAACGTTGGGTTGTTTTACCTCTGAAAGGCACTTTTTTGGACACCATGGACTAAATGGCCAGGTCACATGAACCCCGAAGGCTCAGAGAAGGTTGGGGGGGGAGGACCCACTGGAACAGCTGTTGGGAGACAGATGGTAGCCTCCCGTCAAGGCCATCCAGCGTGTTCTTTAACGTGCACATGGTATGTGACCCCTACTGACCGTGGGCAGGGCGGTCAGTTTTTCGGAGATAAATCTCTACGCTAACCCAGCTGGGACTCGAACCTGGGAACTACAGATTAGAAGCCTGGCGCACTACCGACTGAGCCACCCTCGCCCCAGGGTCCTTGTGACCTGACCATTTATCCCATTGGGTTGAAAAAAACTACCGTTGAGGTATGAAACAACGGAAACACCCAAGTTTACCTATACTCTTTTGGAAAAAATCTGTATATAGGATTATTTTTTATTTACATTGCAGGTAGACTCCGAGAAAAAGTCGTTATGTTGAAAAATGGTATGCCTTATTAGTTTCAAAGCTTTGCTTATTAGTTTTCTGAGCGCTTTGGGGAAATAATTTGCTGAATTGCTTCAAAGAGACGACTGGAAATGATGTTGTTTTACAGGAATGCACGGTTAAATATGGGGAGGGAGGGGGGGTGGTACTTTTCCAGTGTCACAAATTCAAGAAAACGTGGATGATTAGAGAGAAAAAAAATATAAAAAAAATGATGGTGAGGGAGAGGAAATCAATCCCACACATCATCACGTTCGGGGGGAAAAATTACGAAGTCATCATCACCAGATGTGACTTGATAATCTTTCATACCTAAATCTTTTTTGTTTTCTTAAAAATGGCGACTTATCGCTGCACCTTTTTGCTTCTACTAAACGGTGTAAATCTTTTTTCCCCTTAAAAATGGCGACTTATCGCTGCACCCTTTTGCTTTTACTAAACGGAGTAAATCTTTTTTTTTTCTTCTTAAAAATGGCGACTTATCGCTGCACCCTTTTGCTTTTACTAAACGGAGTAAATCTTTTTTTCTTCTTAAAAATGGCGACTTATCGCTGCACCCTTTTGCTTCTACTAAACGGAGTAAATCTTTTTTTTTCCTTTCTTAAAAATGACGACTTATCGCTGCATCATTTTGCTTTTACTAAACGGAGTAAATCTTTTTTTCTTTCTTAAAAATGGGGACTTATAGCTACACCCTTTTGCTTTTACTAAACGGAGTAAATCTTTTTTTCTTCTTAAAACTGGCGACTTATCGCTGCACCCTTTTGCTTTTACTAAACGGAGTAAATCTTTTTTTCTTTCTTAAAAATGGGGACTTATCGCTGCACCCTTTTGCTTTTACTAAACGGAGTAAATCTTTTTTTCTTCTTAAAAATGGCGACTTATCGCTGCACCCTTTTGCTTCTACTAAACGGAGTAAATCTTTTTTTTTTTTTTCCCTTTCTTTCTTAAAAATGGCGACTTATCGCTGCATCATTTTGCTTTTACTAAACGGAGTAAATCTTTTTCTTCTTCTTCTTAAAACTGGCGATTTATCGCTGCACCCTTTTGCTTTTACTAAACGGAGTAAAAAAATATTTCTTAAAAATGGCGACTTATCGCTGCACCCTTTTGCTTTTACTAAACGGAGTAAATCTTGTTTTTTCTTAAAAATGGCGACTTACCGCTGCACCACTTTTGCTTCTACTAAACGGAGAGTTACTATCAAAGTCCCATTTACTGAAATCCCATCTGCAAAAAAAAAAAAATTAAGTGGTGGGGGGGGGGCGCCGAAAATCTGGAACGGATACGATAATTTAAGTCTGTTTCGCAGAGAAAAAAAAAATAATAGTAGACGGCGATGGGTAATTTAAACGAACGCGCGTGCTGCACAATTCGAACGCCCCTTAAGAAGTCCTGTTTACGAAGAAAATCTGGCAATAACTCTTCACGGATCAGATTGACGCACGCGGTACTGCGTCTTTTGCTGAAGACCCAAGATATTTTTATGTGGACTGGGATGCAATAGGACGCCTGCAAAGAGAAATAAATACTTCTAATTCGGCCACATTAGCTATACGATCAGCTAAGCAGAACACTGCACGCTCAGCAAGATGGCTAAGGGATGTTGGCACTGCGTCAGGAGGCTTTACATTTCTCGCCCCCCCCCCCCAAACTCTTTAACTCTCTTTCCTTTCTACTCGTCACCTTCCTCGCTCTGTTGACCTCCTCTTAGTGGAGTGCTTAATGTGACCGTGCTGTCTCCTCCGCAAAAGGTCTCTTTTCTTACTCTCCACCGCCACGTTTGCTCCTGCTCCTCCCAGATCCCTCCTTTCTGTTACTCCAGTATTCTCAGGTCCCGCCAAATAATGACCGCTAAAGAAATAACGCAGTCATTAAAAGGTCCACGGTCTATGAAATCATTAGCTCGATTCACAGTGAATGTTTCGTAGAGAAGTTTCAATTAGGAAGTATAGAAGCGATCAGTAAGTAGTAGTGCAAGTCCTCCTGATGATGTCGCCTTGTGTGCTTGTGTCGAAACGGGCGTCGGCAAGAGATGGGAGTTGTTGGCGGGGGGGGGGGTGCATTTCAGCTAATGGGTGTGTGTTCATAAGGCCACTCTTCATCTAGCATGGGGTTGGGTTTTGGTGCGTGCTGCGTGTAAATGGAAGCTGTGAGAGAGTGCCCGGGGGGGGGGAGGGAGCGCAAACGTAGGGATGGAGGAAGTGAAAGCAGTGGATTGAAGGGAGAGCAAAATGGATAAGTGGGAGCAAGAGGGAGGGGGGGGTTGGAAAATAGAGATGCTCCAGATGAAGGAGAAAAATATTCTCGTCCTCAGTGAGATAAAAGAGAGTAGGAGGATTCAGAGTTGGGGAAAAGATGCGGATGATGTTGCTTAGCGACGGATGGAGAGCACGTGGTGATGCGGGAAGATGCGGAGCAAAATTTCGTTTTCTCGGTGGTTCTGCTGCCTTTTTAGATCCGATCACGAGATTTTTGATTCTGAACAATGAAATTTAATTATATGTATCCTGAAATACTGGGGCGGGGGTGGCTCAGTCGGTAGCGCGCCAGGCTCGTAATCTGTAGTTCCCAGGTTCGAGTCCCAGCTGGGTCAGCGTTGAGATTTATATCCGCAAAATTCCCCGCCCTGCCCACGGTCAGTAGGGGACACCGATGGGCTGGGAAAGGCCGCCGTCCGTCGGATGGGACGTTAAGCCGTGGCCCCGTGTGCGGGAGAGCCATACCCTGTGCACGTTAAAGAACACGCTGGATGGCCTTGACGGGAGGCTACCATCTGTCTCCCAACAGCTGTTCCAGTGGGTCCCCTTCCCCAACCTTCTCTGAGCCTTCGGGGTCCATGTAACCTGGCCATTTAGCCCATGGTGTGCAAAAAAGTGCCGCTCAGAGGTAAAACAACCCAACCCAACCCAACCTGAAATACTGTTCTCAAAGAGACTTACGTAATAAAGGACGTTCGGATGTTTTACCGCTGAACGGCACTTTTTTTACACGCAATGGGATAAATGTCCAGGTCATAAGGACCCCAAGGGCTCATAGAAAGCTGGATGATGGCACCCACTGGAACGGTTGTTGGGAGACAGATGTTAGCCTTCCGTCAGGGCCATCCAGTGTGTTCTTTAACGTTGGGTTGTTTTACATCTGAGTGGCACTTTTTTGCACACAATTGGCTAAATGGTCAGGTCACAAGAACCCCGAAGGCTCAGAGAAGGTTGGGGGAGGGGACCCACTGGAACAGCTGTTGGGAGACAGATGGTAGCCTTCCATCAAGGCCATCCAGCGTGTTCTTTAACTTTGAATTTATCTCTGAGCGACACTTTTTTTGCACACAATGGGCTAAATGACCTGGTCACAAGAATCCCGAATGCTCAAAGAAGATTGGGTGAGGGGACCCACTGGAATACCTATTAGGAGACAGATGGTAGCCTCGCGTGAAGGCCATCCAATGTGTTCTTTAACGTTGGGTTGTTTTAGCTCTGAAGAGCATTTTTTGCATACCTCGGGCTAAATGACCAGATCACAAGGACCCCGGAGGCTCAGAGAAGTTTGAGGGAGGGGACCCACTGGAACAGCTGTTGGGAGACAGATGGTAGCCTCCCGTCAAGGCCATCCTGCGTGTTCTTTAACGTGCAGAGAGTATGGCTCCCTCGCACACGGAGCCGCGGCTTAACGTCCCATGCGACGGACGGTGGCCTTTCCACACCTATCGGTGTCCGCTACTGACCATGGGGAGGGCGGTGCCCTGAGTGTAGGAAATCATCTGTTATTTCCTAAAATTCCAACGTGGAAATTTTGAATCCTAGTAGAAATTCGAACCTGCAAGTGTGAATTCCGGTTAGAATTCGAAGATGGAAAGGGGCGGGGGTGGCTCAGTCGGTAGCGCGCCAGGCTCGTAATCTGTAGTTCCCAGGTTCGAGTCCCAGCTGGGTCAGCGTTGAGATTTATCTCCGCAAAATTCCTCGCCCTGCCCACGGTCAGTAGGGGACACCGATGGGCTTGGAAAGGCCGCCGTCCGTCGGATGGGACGTTAAGCGGTGGCCCCGTGTGCGGGAGAGAGCCATACCCTGTGCACGTTAAAGAACACGCTGGATGGCCTTGACAGGAGGCTACCATCTGTCTCCCAACAGCTGTTCCAGTGGGTACCCTCCCCCAACCTTCTCTGAGCCTTTGGGGTCCTTGTGGCCTGGCCATTTAGCCCATGGTGTGCAAAAAAAGTGCCGCTCAGAGGTAAAACAATCCAATCCAATCGAAGATGGAAATATTATGCCCCCCACCCCACCCTGGGATTCGAACCAGGATATTATTGTGAGCTTGAATTAGGATTAGAGTGTGGAAAATTGGAAATATAATCTTTACTGATTCATAAAAGCTAACACCCCTACACCACAAAAATGAATGAATGTTCATGAATGATAATGATTAACTGATTAACAATCAATGTTAATTTAAAGTCATTACTCACCACTTTGGAGTTTGTTGGGTTGTTTTACCTCTGAGCGGCACTTTTTTTGCACACAATGGGCTAATTGGCCAGGTCACAAGGACCCTTAAGGTTCAGAGATGGTTGGTTGTTGTACCTCTGAGCGGCACTTTTTTTGCACACAATGGGCTAATTGGCCAGGTCACAAGCACCCTTAAGGTTCAGAGATGGTTGGGTTGTTTTATCTCTGAGCGTCACTTTTTTTGCACACCATGGTCTAATTGGCCAGGTCACAAGGACCCTTAAGGTTCAGAGATGGTTGGGTTGTTTTACCTCTGAGCGGCACTTTTTTTGCGCACCATGGGCTAAATGGCCTGGTCACAAGGACCCTTAAGGTTCAGAGATGGTTCGGTTCTTTTATCTCTGAGCGGCACTTTTTTTGCACACCATGGGCTAAATGGCCAGGTCACAAGGACCCTTAAGGTTCAGAGATGGTTGGGTTGTTTTACCTCTGAGGGGCACTTTTTTTGCTCACCATGCGCTAATTGGCCAGGTCACAAGGAACCCTAAGGTTTAGAGATGGTTGGGTTGTTTTACCTCTGTGCGGCACTTTTTTTGCACACCATGGGTTAATTGGCCAGGTCATAAGGACCCCGAAGTCTCAGAGATGGTTCGGTTGTTTTATCCCTGAGCGGCATTTTTTGCACACAATGGGCTAAATGGCCATTGTGTACCATGTACAATGGCCTCTGAAGCCCTAGAGGTCACAAGGACCCCTAGGGCTCAGAGAAAATTGTGGAGAGGGGACCCAGTGATCAGCTGTTAGGAAACAGATGGCAGCATCCTGTCAAAATAAATGTCTTAAGTGATCTAAGTTAGCTCAAAAAAATATCCGAATTTAAAGTGATTACTCACCACTTTGGAGTTGGGCAACTTTGCGTTCTGCCTCCTCGAGCTTTTTTTCCACGGCAAACTGAGATTCCCTGAGCTCTCGTTCCTTGTCGGCAAAGAGTCGAACCAGCTCTTTTTCTTTCTGCTTAGTCCTGGCCTGCAGACAGAAAAATAAATACACCCAATGAAAAAGAATCTTCACCAATCATCTTGGGAACGCTGTAGGCTAAATATCTAGACACATTTTAAAAGATATTATACACTGTTCTTCAAAACTCCTGGGGCGGGGTGGCTCAGTCGGTAGCGCACCAGGCTCGTAATCTGTAGTTCCCAGGTTCGAGTCCCAGCTGGGTCAGCGTTGAGATTTATCTCCGCAAAATTTCCCCGCCTTGCCCACGGTCTGTAGGGAACACCGATGGGCTTGAAAAGGCCGCCGTCCGTCGGATGGGACGTTAAGCCGTGGCTCAGTGTGCGGGATTTTAGGGTTGGTTTACCTCTGAGCGGCATTTTTTTTTGCACACCATGGGCTAAATGACCAGGTCACATGGACCCCGAAGGCTCAGAGAAGGTTGGGGGAGGGGACCCACTGGAACAACTGTTGGGGGACAGATGGTAGCCTCCCGTCAAGACCATCCAGCGTATTCTTTAACGTTGGGTTGTTTTACCTCTGAGCGGCACTTTTTTGCACACCATGGGCTAAATGGCCAGGTCACATGGACCCCGAAGGCTCAGAGAAGGTTGGGGGAGGGGACCCACTGGAAGAGCTGTTGGGGGACAGATGGTAGCCTCCCGTCAAGACCATCCAGAGTGTTCTTTAACGTTCACAGGGTATGGCTCTCCCGCACACGGGGCCACGGCTTAACGTCCCATCCAACAGACGGCGGCCTTTCCAAGCCCATCGGTGTCCCATACTGACCGTGGGCAGGGCGGGGAATTTTGCGGAGATAAATCTCAACGCTGACCAAGCTGGGACTCGAAACTGGGAACTACAGATTACGAGCCTGGCGCGCTACCGACTGAGCCAACCCGCCCCCGTGTGCGGGAGAGCCATACCCTGTGCACGTAAAGAACACGCTGGATGGCCTTGACGGGAGGCTACCATCTGTCTCCCAACAGCTGTTCCAGTGGGTCTCCTCCCCCAACCTTCTCTGAGCCTTCGGGGTCTTGTGGCCTGGCCATTTAGCCCATGGTGTGCAAGAAAGTGCCGCTAAGAGGTAAAACAATCCAATCCAATCAAAACTCCTGATTTTTAGGAATATATTTATTCAGTATTTTAAGAGTTATGAAAGGTATATTATTTAACAATAAATTATTTTGTTTTATCAAAAAAATCATTTATCACCCTAATATTTAAAAAAAAAATTATGCTAACTTTTATTAAATGATTTGAAACAATACTTATTTAAGTTTTAATTAATTTCTAAAGTTTCCATAACTCTTTAAAATATGAACGCATATTGTAGAAAATCGAGATTTAAATAAATTTGATTACGATCTTTAATTTCTCTTCCGTTACATTTTTCCAATAAATGCATATTTCAAAAGTTCGTGTTTCTCACTTTTTTTTTCTAATTATTTTTTTTTCGCTTAAAAAGATATTACATAACAGAGTACTTTAGGAAACAAATATAGCTGTGAAGAAAAAAAACAATAATAATCACTAATAAAAAAAATGATGAAAAAAAAAAGAAAGAGCCATGTCGAGACCAAAGGGCCACTTTATACCCGTCCTGGCTGCAATTGCAGATATTACTTTGTAACATATACAGTGTTTTATATTAAAATTAATTATATCACTTTTACTTGTGAAATAAGATAGTTTTATATATATAATTCATTAGTACAAAAAAAGCACTTTTTTTGCACACCATGGGCTAAATGGCCAGGTCACAAGGACTCCTAAAGTTCAGAGATGGTTGGGTTGTTTTACATCTGAGTGGCACTTTTTTGCCACACCATGGGCTAAATGGACAGGTCACAAGGACCCTTAAGGTTCAGAGATGGTTGGGTTGTTGTACCTCTGAGCGGCGCTTTTTTTGCACACCATGGGCTAAATGGCCAGGTCACAAGGACCCTTAAGGTTCAGAGATGGTTGGGTTGTTGTACCTCTGAGCGGCGCTTTTTTTGCACACCATGGGCTAAATGGCCAGGTCACAAGGACTCCTAAAGTTCAGAGATGGTTGGGTTGTTTTACATCTGAGTGGCACTTTTTTGCCACACCATGGGCTAAATGGACAGGTCACAAGGACCCTTAAGGTTCAGAGATGGTTGGGTTGTTTTAGATCTGAGTGGTAATTTTTTTTGGCACACCATGAGCTAATTCGCCAGGTCACAAGGAACCCTAAGGTTTAGAGATGGTTGGGTTGTTTTACCTCTGAGTGGCACTTTTTTGCACACCATGGGCTAAATGGCCAGGTCACAAGGACCCTTAAGGTTCAGAGATGGTTGGGTTGTTTTACCCTTGAGCGGCAATTTTTTTGCACACCATGGGTTAATTGGCCAGGTCACAAGGAACCCTAAGGTTCAGAGATGGTTGGGTTGTTTTACCTCTGAGCGGCATTTTTTTGCACACCATGGTCTTATTGGCCAGGTCACAAGGACCCCGAAGTCTCAGAGATGGTTCGGTTGTTTTACCCCTGAGCGGCATTTTTTTTGCACACAATGGGCTAAATGGCAATTGTATACCATGTACAATGGCCTCTGAGCCTTAGAGGTCACAAAGACCCCTTGGGCTCAGAGAAAATTGGGGGGAGGGGACCCAGTGATCAGCTGTTAGGAAACAGATGGCAGCATCCTGTCAAAACAAATGTCTTAAAAATAAATCTAACAAATACTAAGAAAGAACAAACTGACTAATTCGATGTCTTTGTAATCATAAGCACGAGATTAGACCTGTGAGAGTGAAACAGGGGGGGAAGAAATGATTCCCCCGTTTCACCCATTCATGAAACGAAACAATGAGTAGCTTTACAATGACTCACCATGATGCTCATTGTTGCGTTTGACTCCTTGATTGTCAGACGTCATTCTTAGAGAAAGTGGCAATTCATTTCTTTCCTTTTACGTCAAATACGTCACTTTTTAGAAAAAAAAAAATGACATTTTCGATCACTTCGCTGGATCATTCGCACATCATTAATTCCCCCTTCCTCCGTAAATACCTAATCCACGGTACAGTCGCTCAAAAAAGTATCCGAACACTATGGTTGATTACAGAATTCAGAAAAAATATCTGACAACGATTTTTTTTTAGAAATTAGTGATCTGACAACCCTTCGTGTACAGTCGCTCAAAAAAGTATCCGAACACTATGGTTGATTACAGAATTCAGAAAAAATACCTGACAACGATTTTTTTTTTAGAAATTAGTGATCTGACAACCTTCGTGTACAGTCGGTCAAAAAAATATCCGAACAATATGGTTGATTACAGAATTCAGAAAAAATATCTGACAACGATTTTTTTAGAAATTAGTGATCTGACAACCTTCGTGTAGATTCGTTCAAAAAAAAATATCCGAACACTATGGTTGATTACAGAATTCAGAAAAAATATCTGACAACGATTTTTTTAGAAATTAGTGATCTGACAACATTCGTGTACAGTCGTTCAAAAAAAAACTATCCGAACACTGTGGTTGATTACAGAATTCAGAAAAAATATCTGGCAGCGATTTTTTTAGAAATTAGTGATCTGACAGCCTTCGTGTCACGTGACACAAAGGTTGCCAGATCACTACTTTCTAAAAAAATCGTGTCACGTGACACGAAGGTTGCCAGATCACTAATTTCTAAAAAAATCGTGTCACGTGACACGAAGGTTGCCAGATCACTAATTTCTAAATCGTGTCACGTGACACGAAGGTTGCCAGATCACTAATTTCTAAATCGTGTCACATGACACGAAGGTTGCCAGATCACTGATTTGTAAAAAAATCGTTGCCAGATATTTTTTTCTGAATTCTGTAATCAACCATAGTGTTCGGATATTTTTTTGAGCGACTGTATCTACTGAGCCACCCCAGTTCGTGCTTAATACTACTGCTACTCCGGTTGAAAATCCAATTCATTTATGTAATGATGCCCAAAATGTGGGTCGCACGAAATATTCTAAGGGTGGCAGAAAATTTAAATTAAATTAAATTTTAGTACTTTTATTTTAAAGTAATAAAATCTTTATTACATGAACACAATAAAAATGTGTTCGAACCTGGGAACTACAGATTTCCAGCCTGACCCGCTACACAGACACACACACTGTGCACATTAATGAACACGCTGGATGACCTTGAAGGGAGGGTATGATCTGTCTCCTATAACTGTCCGATTCGTTCCTTTCACAAAATGTTCTCTGATCCTTTGGGGTTCTTATGACTTGGCCATTTAGTCCATTGTGTGCAAAAAAGTGCTGCTCAAAGGTAAAAAGAATCTCTCTACGGAAGCGATTAATAAAGGGCTTGATTTTTCGAAATAAATTTTTTGCAACAATATTTTTAATTGATTCTGATATAATTTTATCACTGCGATCAGTTTAATAACATTTAAAATAGGTTTTGTGGTGATAAAAAAACTTTTGAAAAACTTTAGAGTGGAGATATCCGTCGCCAGATGTCGCTAGTTGTCTGTAGATCACCTTGTGCAATAAAAATCCTGTTTCTACGAAGTTCGAATTTTAAAAAAAGCATTAACTACTAATCAGACAATTGCTTAAGAGAGTTGGATTGTTTTACTTCTGAGCGGCACTTTTTTAAACACAATGGGCTAAATGGCCAGGTCACATGGACCCCTTAGGCTCAGAGAAGGTTGGGGGAGGGGACCCACTGGAACAGCTGTTGGGAGACAGATGGTAGCCTCCCGTCAAGGCCATCCAGCGTGTTCTTTAACGTTGGGTTGTTTTACCTCTGAGCGGTACTTTTTTAAACACAATGGGCTAAATGGCCAAGTCACAAGGACCCCGAAGGCTCAGAGAAGGTTGGGGGAGGGGACCCACTGGAACAGCTGTTGGGAGACAGATGGTAGCCTCCCGTCAAGGCCATCCAGCGTGTTCTTTAACGTTGGGTTGTTTTTACCTCTGAGCGGATCTTTTTTAAACACAATGGGCTAAATGGCCAGGTCAGAAGGACCCCGAAGGCTCACAAATGATTGGGGGAGGGGACCCACTGGAACAGCTGTTGGGAGACAGATGGTAGCCTCCCGTCAAGGCCATCCAGCGTGTTCTTTAACGTTGGGTTGTTTTACTTCTGAGCGGGACTTTTTTAAACACAATCCAACATTGATAACCTTTAAATACTGAACGAATAATGTTGAAAATCGAGATTTAAATAGATTAGATTAGAATCTATAATTCATCCTCAGTCACATTTTTACATTAAATGCATATTTTAGAAGTTACGAGGCTTCAAATTTAGATTCCCATTGACATAGTGTAATACGAATGCAAAAATCATCATTAACAGGGGCGGTTGTGGCTCAGTCGGTGGCGCGCCAGTCTCGTAATCTGTAGATCCCAGGTTCGAGTCCCAACTGGGTCAGAGTTGAGATTATCTCCGCAAAATTCCCCGCCCTGCCACGGTCAGTAGGGGAGACCGATGGGCTTGGAAAGGCCGCCGTCCGTCGGATGTGACGTTAAGCCGTGGCCTCGTGTGCGGGAGAGCCATACCCTGTGCACGTTAAAGAACACGCTGGATGGCCTTGACGGGAGGCTACCATCTGTCTCCCAACAGCTGTTCCAGTGGGTCCCCTCCCCCAACCTTCTCTGAGCCTTCGGGGTCCATGTGACCTGGCCATTTAGCCCATGGTGTGCAAAAAAGTGCCGCTCAGAGGTAAAACAACCCAACAACCCATCATTAATAATATCAAATACCATAACGCACAAAAACGTGCATTTAAACAGAGGAAGAACTAACAATCCACTCCTAACAACTCTAATTATTTCAAACAACAATCAAACAACGAAACATTTAAAAAAGTCCAGGAAAGAAAAAAATTCAAAAGCAGTTGTCTTGCCTGGAATTTTTTTAAACACCAAAAGAATAACATATCCTGTCTGAAGGTCCAAATGTGCACGGAGAGCACGGAGAACTTGGGAAAAAAATGGAAAATATTTTATACTACGGCATTGGCATTTCTTCCATAACTCCCATGAAGCATTGAGCGTTACTTTATATATACCCAAAGGACGCTTTTACAGGCCAAATATGACCGTTCTGGGATAACATTCGCAATTCTGGGATAACATTCGGCTTCCTTCTAAAAAATCCCCGACCATTTACCACAGAGTCAGGTAAGAGGGGGGGGGGGGGAGGGGCAGTAGAGGGGGGGGGAGGGCTTCTCATTTAATGATGAAATATATCTCCAGAAAATAAGATGGCAGATCCATTTGTTCTCATGCATAATTAACATTTGAAGCCTAGTCCACAGGTGGCTTGGGACCTTTTCTGTCTGTTGGAGGGAGGGGAGAACGAGTGGGGGAGGGGTAAAAATCATACGGGTCCTTTCTACTCCTTGAAAGCTTTTTTTTTATATATTTTTATTATTGCTTTTTCGCCTTTCTTTGCTGCCAGGCGTTACCTCCCGAACAAAAGCACGTGGAAGCGGCCATCGTAAATTCTTCATTGGCCGCAGAAGTGTAACCTCGGTCCAGCGTGGCCCATATTTTCTATCCCCCCCGCCTCCATCTCTACCTCCCACTCCCGTCGTGACGTCATCGCCGCCTTTCTCGACAGCCCCCGAGCGAATTGGCGCCCTATTCCGGGGTATGCCAAATGGTCTCCGTCTAAACAGCCTCGCTGTGCAGCGACTGATAAAAAATTCACGTGGTTGAAAGAGCCCGTATGAGCTCACGTTGTTGCTATATGCAACCTGGACGATTGTAAGGGAGGAGGGGAGCATTGGAGGGTGGGGGGAGCTTGTTGCAGGGGGGGGGAAATGTGTGTGGGGATGGCGAGGTGGTTAAAGCGCTCGCTAAATGTGTGAGGCAGCATAGGTCACGTGAGTTTTCGCTATTGTGCCAGAGAGGAAGTGATGTAAGGTAGGGAATTTATCCCCGCCTCCCCCAGCTTCCGCTCTACGGGCTGTAAAGCGACCAGCACGAGGAATTTATTTTGCGCTAAAAATTTCAGACGCACGTAGTCGAATTGAAGATATTGATAGCTGGCTACGTGGAATGGATCGTCGGTTTTTTTTCCTCCTTACCCCCCCCCCCCCCCCTACCTACCTACGTCGGGAGAAAAGGGATTTCTCGTCTCGTGGCCATCCTCATCAGTTATTGATGCTGATCACCGGGATGGTGGTTTTTAGTGATGGTGGATGTGCAGGTCTGTGTGGATGTGTATGGGTCCTTTACTGGACATGCTACAGCTCGCTTACACATAGCAAAGGTTTGTCGGGGCTTCATCCCCCAGCATGCATTTTCCGTCCCTCCGTCCCTCCCCTCCCCCTCCCCCCTCACTATCCGTCGCCTTTCGCACGAGCCGGTCGTAGAGATAGTGTTTTGTGGTTGCCAATTTACACGCCGTTTGCCGTTCATCTTAACTTTTAATCCAATAAACAGCCTGCAGTTGGTGAGATGGCGCGCGAGAGGAGAGGATGATAAAGGAAGCTCGGGAGCAGATAGCATCTCCGAGGTCGAGATGAGGGGGGGGGGAATTTTTTTTTCTTATTTATTTTCTTTCCTGGTCAATTTCTCATTGAGTGGACTCTATCACTTTCTTACTAGTAGTGTGTCTGTGAAACGGTTACGGTTGCTGCTTTTCTGTTGTTGGGCATTTTTTAATGGATCACGAGGGATGCGGAGAGTGTGATGGATTCGGAGATGCTGGGACGGATGAAAGTGCAAAAATAATAGCTCAGAGTTATCATTTTTTTTTTATTATTCCACGTGTCTGATATCATTCTTAATTTTTTAGAAAAAATTTTTTTTTTCGACTTCTATAAATTCCAGAGAAAATGAGAATCAAATGATGATTTTCTTCATCAAGAGCGGGTGAGAGCCAACGTTGAAGTGGACTGAGGGGGGGGGGGGGGGGCTAAAGAAAGATGGAGACTGGTGTTTTCTAGAAGTTTTTATTTGTAATTAATTTTTCGATTTATGATTGGCATGTAAATTATTTTTCCAACGATCACGGTTCGTGAAACGTCACGTTGATGACTGATCCTCAGTGATGATGACGGTTCATGTTCCAACGATGATGGTTCGTGAACCGTCACGAACCGTCATAACGGTTCACGTTGATGACTGATTATTTCGATGAACTGATTCTCACCGATGATGACGGTTCATGTTCCAACGATGATGGTTCGTGAACCGTCACGAACCGTCATAACGGTTCACGTTGATGACTGATTTTTTCGATGACTGATTCTCACTGATGATGACGGTTCATGTTCCAACGATGATGGTTTGTGAACCGTCACGAACCGTCATCACGGTTCACGTCGATGACCGATTCTCTCATTGATGATGACGGTTCATGTTCCAACGATGATGGTTTGTGAACCATCATGAACCGTCATCACGGTTCATGTTGATGACTGATTCTCTCATTGATGATGATGGCTCATGTTCCAATGATGATGGTTTGTGAACCGTCACAAACCATCATCACGGTTCATGTTGATGACTGATTCTCTCATTGATGATGACGGTTCATGTTCCATCGTGTACAGTCGCTCAAAAAAGTATCCGAACATTATGGTTGATTAAAGAATTCAGAAAAATATCTGGCAACGATATTTTTTTAAATTAGTGATCTGACAACCTTCGTGTACAGTCGCTCAAAAATATATCCGAACCCTAGGGTTGATTACAGAATTCAGAAAAAATTTCTGGCAACGATTTTTTTTTTAGAAATTAGTGATCTAGCAACCTTCGTGTCGCGTGACACGAAGGTTGCCCGACCACTAGTTTCCAAAAAAATCGTTGTCAGATATTTTTTCTGAATTCTGTAATCAACCCTAGTGTTCGGATACTTTTTTGAGCGACTGTACAATACGCTGAAACCAACTCACAGGAACTGAGATCGATGCACAATCTTCAGTGGCATAACCAGGGGGGCCCGGACCCCTGACGGGGGGGGGGTGATTTTGGCGCCACAATAAAGATGGCATGATAGGTTGGGTTGTTTTACCTCTGAGCGGCACTTTTTTTGCACAAAATGGGCAAAATGGCCAGGTCACAAGGACTCCGAGGGTTCAGAGAAGGTTGGGGGAGGGGACCCACTGGAACAGCTGTTGGGAGACAGATGGCAGCCTCCCGTCAAGGCCATCCAGCGTGTTCTTTAACGTTGGGTTGTTTTACCTCTGAGCGGCACTTTTTTTGCACAAAATGGGCAAAATGGCCAGGTCACAAGGACTCCGAGGGTTCAGAGAAGGTTGGGGGAGGGGACCCACTGGAACAGCTGTTGGGAGACAGATGGCAGCCTCCCGTCAAGGCCATCCAGCGTGTTCTTTAACGTTGGGTTGTTTTACCTCTGAGCGGCACTTTTTTTGCACAAAATGGGCAAAATGGCCAGGTCACAAGGACTCCGAGGGTTCAGAGAAGGTTGGGGGAGGGGACCCACTGGAACAGCTGTTGGGAGACAGATGGTAGCCTCCCGTCAAGGCCATCCAGCGTGTTCTTTAACGTTGGGTTGTTTTACCTCTGAGCGGCACTTTTTTTGCACAAAATGGGCAAAATGGCCAGGTCACAAGGACTCCGAGGGTTCAGAGAAGGTTGGGGGAGGGGACCCACTGGAACAGCTGTTGGGAGACAGATGGTAGCCTCCCGTCAAGGCCATCCAGCGTGTTCTTTAACGTGCACAGGGTATGGCTCTCCAGCACACGGGGCCACGGCTTAACGTCCCATCCGACGGACGGCGGCCTTTCCAAGCCCATCGGTGTCCCCTACTGACCGTGGGCAGGGCGGGGAGTTTTGCGGAGATAAATCTCAACGCTGACCCAGCTGGGAGTCGAACCTGGGAACTGCAGATTACGACCCTGGCGCGCTACCGACTGAGCCCCCCCCCCCGCCCCCACAACAACGGAGATCGATGCACAAACTTCAGTGGCATAACCAGGGGGCCCGCATCCCTGATGGGGGGGGGGGGTGATTTTGGCGCCGCAATCAAGATGGCATCGTAACCTCTGATATTATTTTTACGCTTTACCTATTTTGGAGATCTTGATATTTTTTTCCCGATTGTTAAAATCAGTATATAATTTTTTAAAATCAGTATATAATTTTCAACGTAATGAAAATAAAGATTATTGAAACAATAATAAAAATAAGTAATAAAAAGATAATTAACCGGCAAAAATGCTTAAAAAAAGTGAATTATTATTCGCTTTAATTCAGTATTTAAATTAACATAAAAATTAAAATTTAAATTAAAATAAAGTTAAAACCTAAATTAAGAAGATCAAAAAAGTCCCTAATGATAAAAAAAATTGATGTTGGTTGGTTGGTTGTTTTACCTCTGAGCGGCACTTTTTTGCACACCATGGACTAAATGGCCAGGTCACAAGGACCCCGAAAGCGCAGAGAAGGTTGGGG